>OZ004728.1:52387110-53855708 GCA_963924685.1 Dexiosoma caninum | reverse complement strand
GGTAACAATAATAATTCACATAATGCAAACAATAATAAAAGTTTATTACAGCACATGTTTTGCCTTCCATTAAACTAATCTGAAATCGAAAGTAAAATTGACAAAAAAAAAAAAAAACAGAAACAGAAACAGAAACAGAAAAAGAAAAAAAATACCAAGCATTACAATAGTAACAAATTTCAGAAATGAATATTCTTTTTAACGACAACAACAACTATTAGTAGTACTACAGCAGCAACAGCAAACAAAAAAACCCCAACAAATACAACAACAAAATTTTGAATAAGAAAGAAAAAAAAATTAATTAAGCTTTTAACACTACTCCACACATCAACAAAATTTCCATTATCACCATCTCTAATATAAGCAACCGAATGAAATAATAAGATCAAGAAGAATAGGCAGAAAAAGAAGATGACACTTTAAAGTGAAAGTAATAAATTATTGAACAAAAGCAAAAAACATAAACAAAAACAAACAAAACAAAAAAAAACTTAAAATTTTAAGGTTAATAAGGACATGTATGTATGTATGTACACATTTTTCTATTCCACAACAACGCATTACTCTTAAGATTTACATATATGTATAGGTTCCTTTATATTTATGATGCATGTGATCCTTGAAAAACGATCTACATACGTACGTTTGTACATATGTATTTGGATGTACAACTTTGCTGTCGTTGTTGGGTTTCCCCCCCCCCCCATTTTCTACAGAATTCTTGGGCAATTTCCTGTCACTAACCACTTTACTTCATCATCATTTAATTTTTTCATAAAATGAGCAGAGGGCTCAAAAATTCTAGGGGTCTTACTCTGTCGCATCGAAAGAAAATACTTTCGAATATGCAATGCGAAACACAAACAAATTCGAATATGTAGTTTTCTTTTCGGGCTCCAGGGCCCAAATTACGGCATTCGATATCGAACGAAATTCCTATACATTTTAATACAATTTTAGTTGAAATTTCGATTGGAAACGAATGCCGTAATTTGGCTCCAGGTCTTTTTACACAAAAAAATAACAAAGTATCTTTCAAAAAAAAGTTCTATTAAAAAAAATTTTTCCTAGAAACTATTCCTAAAAAAAAATAAATCCTTTCGTAAAAGAAATATATTTTTCCGAAAAGTAATTTCGAAAAGTATTATATTCTCGAAAGTACAATTCAAAACAGAACTCCTGACATAAATTGTATCTTCAAAAGTAGCGTTAAAAAAATACAACTTCAGAGCCGAAATTAAGGCATTCGCTATCGCACCTAATTCCAATACGTTTGAAATTTGATTCGAATCGATTGGCGTAATTTTTATCCTGATAATTAAAAAACAAAACCTTTTGTGGAAGTGTGCACCCTCTTGGAATAATATGAAATCAGGAAGACAATTATGTATTACAAAATCCCCGTCCATACTGTTGAGTTTTTTGAATTCTCTTTTGAAACTGCAGCCGTGTCCATACATGAATCTTTCGCTTCATGTTTAGTATTTTTTATTCCTCCCTTCAATCTTCTTTTTTTAATTTTTTTTGACATTTCTCAATACCGAATGTAAATATAAAATAACTACCCTGTGATAGAAGGTGTGAATATTTTTTTTTGGATAGACATTTGAAGGACAAGGTATAATTTGAAGCAAAATGGACGCTAAGAAGAAAAATTTTATAATTTTTATATAATTTTATATTTTTTTTTTTAAATTATTGATTATATTTCACAAAAAATTAACATATGTAACACGTGTAAACTAAAACAGGGTAGCTATTATTATGATAGATGTTAACAGTATACCAAACGAAAAGAAATAAAATGAAACGTCAAATACACCTCATGTCAAAAGATGCAAATAAGAAATTCAACAAAAACTGCATGTACATGAAACAGAGTACCTACTTCCACTCCTCTTCCCCTTCTCATCTACAAACTCAAAAGTTTTGCAGCAAATATTTCACAGTATGGACGGGGACAAAACGAATCGGAAAATTTACAAATTCGTAAAAATCGCATTACGTAGTACGATTTTGTTTTTTATTTGTTTTTCTTGGGCCAGTGTTCAGGGTATGTCTCCTACATGTCAATTTTTTATACGGCATTACAATAATCGTAATTCAGAGCGACAAAAGGTGTTGGATAGTTCACGTAGCATTTCCTTTTACTGGCTGCCCAAAAGCTGCACCATACAGTAAATCGTGGCAGATGCTTTCTCAACATGCATATCGTCATATGAATTCACAAAAGCCCAAAGTTGCGTGGAAAAAATTTTACAGGAGCAGCAAACTGTTTTCAAATTAACTCCTATGCTTGCACTTCGGCATTTCTGAATTTTGTTAATAAGAATTTTATATCTAACTGCAGGCGTGTAAAATTTAGCAGGAACATGTATTTTGATACGGTGCATCATAATCACTCATAAAGCCAATTTCGAATTTTGTTTAACTTTTTTGAAATCATATGACGATATACAATTTTCTATCGATCACACTCCGCACATCTGCACGTCCAGGTGGATAATTTTTCGTTCGAAATACTCACCTTTTTCAAATCATTGGAAACTCTATTTGGAGATCCGAAAACGTTCCGGGTGGTCCTACGACTTCACCTCTTGTGCCAATTGAACTTTGTGTACGACAATGATGATGCTGTTTGTAAAAAAAAATCTCCTCGAAGATGATAAACTTGACGTGCTTGGTTTTGTGCCTGCACAACTTTTAGCAGCAGCAACGATTTTTCGTATTGTTTTGTCTCAAGGCCCACTTTGGTGAAGACGTTTTAGAAATTGATGCGTACTGGCAGAAAGTCGTATGTTCAAATCCTACTCCAGTTATTAAAACTTATTTTTCCATGTGAAAATGCTTCTCCTTTACTTCAACAATTAATACTTCCACTGAACAGCATAGATACTGGATCTCTGCTGTACAAATTAAAAAATTAACCCAAATCTGTCACACTTCATCACCTGGCTCTTCTCTACACTATAACGTGGCCAAAAACCGGTAATACACATCACTAGATTAGAGAAAAATAATATTGCGGTCATCTTGTGCAAAAATGTCGAAGTCGACATCAAAATACGACACTCGTAATTAGATCCAATAAATTTTACTTACAGAGTGATACTTATGTTGAGAAGTTATTACATCATACATATATTTATTTCTATCATTATTTATTGGAAGCTCCTCCGATTTATAGGCCAAACGGCGAAAGTAAAGTTGTACATTCAATAAAACAAATTAAGAAAAGTGTAAAGCAGCCCATCCATTATACAATATTATTGTACATGGTATATTCGTCATATTGCAATAAGTGGCACAATATATTCAAATACAATATGGCGTAACTTTCCTACAATAAAAAGTGAACATAACCTATTTATTGTACAATGTTGCCAACACGTTTCACAGTATTATTGCTGTGCTGTGTTTGAATGTACAATAAAAATCAAAACTTTGTATGTACATATTTTGTTTTTTTGCCAATATATTGTGCCACCTGCGAATATGACACACAAATTGGCGATATTATTGTACAATGCCAAAAATTGCACAATTATATTGCAAATGTGTGGGCCGCTTTGAAGTTAATTTTTAATATGGTTATTTGGAAACAGTTTCGTTCGATATGTAAACACTATCAATAGATCCCTGCACATACATATATTCCACACAAAATGGGAAAGTTTAACTGCCTGTTTAACGAAGCCGAGTGAAAATAATCGTTAGTCATTTATATTGCAAACACTGGTAAAAACACTGAAATTGTTTTTGTTTTCAATACAGATGGCCGGACGATTATTTTCACTCGTCTTCGTTAAACATCAGTAAGAGTGTCATCATTTCATTTCATTTGTACAGTTCCAGCATCTGTGTAACAAAACAACAATATCAAAAAACAACAGTCATTTTGTTGGTTTAAAACTCATTAAAAATGTCAAACTTGTTTTTTACTGCTCTCTCAAAAGTAAACACACACAAAGGCTACAAGAGCAAGAAAAACATTAATTTCATTTATTGCTTTTGCAGCCCTCTCTCAAAATAAAGAAATGATTAAAACTGCTAAAGGGTGCTTTACATTGTCCCACAAGTCGTACGACATGTCAAATTTTTGTGTAGAAGAGCACAAGTCGGATCGTCTAAACGTAATATGTAATGAAACTATAAGATTTTGAGAGAAAATACGGATGAATATTTGACAGTCGTATGGCTCTCTTGATTTTTTAAAACTTTTCAAAAACCAATGCACACCATTAGATCAGGTATGCGTTTTTATGTAAACAAATGTGAGAAAGTCAGGGAGGGAAAACTGCTTTCATAAATTTATACCAATTATAAAATCAAAATGTACATTTTAGACCACGCCAGCACAATTTTATAAAAATATACGTATATTTTCCAAAAGTATTCGAAAGTTATAAAAATATTTTTCAAGGTTATTAAAAAAAAATTCAATTGCACAAGAACTCCATCCCTGAGGAATACAATCAAACAGCTGTAGTTAAATTAAATGTGAATGTTTTCATCTTACTTGATTTTATCCATACCAATGGTGTAAAGGCCAAAAAACAACCATCCGATTTTTACTCTCTTTTTTTGAAATACGGATGGAAATTCATTTTATTTTCTCTCACATTTTACGCACGACAAATCTTATGGTCTAAAGCACCCTTTAGCAATATTATTAGACATGTTGATGATTGAAAACAAAACAAAAGCAGTGAGTTCATACATATAAAAAAAAGTGAATCAACTCATGTACATCTCTGGTGTACACTAATGGCAACGTTTCTCTTTTCCGATATGTGTTGCATTCGTTGCACATATTTCAATAATGACAACAAAAGAAATGCCTAGTGTGTACTGGACTTAAGAGGTAATTTTTGCAAAGTACTTTTCTTAAAATGAACTTTTTCAAATAGTTATTTTCTAAATGGTAGTTTTAGCAATCGTATTCTTTTCACAAGGAACTTTTTTAAAGGTACTTTTCTAAAAAGTTCTTTATAAAAAGTACTTTTAGAAATCGTAATCATTTTAAAAGGTACTTTTCGAAACCGTAATCTTTTTAAAATGTACTTTTCGAAACCCTACTTTTTTTAAAAAGTACCTTTCGAAACCTTACTTGTTTTAAAAGGAACTTTTTTAAACCTTTTTTAAAAGGTTCCTTTAGAAATTCTACTTTTTTACGAGGTACTTGTAGAAACCCTACTATTTTTCAAATGTACTTTTTTTGAAAGGTACTCACTTTTTAAAATGAACTTTTTTTTTAAAAGGCACTCTCTTTTTACATGTTTATTTAATGTTTATACATTTCATAAATTTTTTTCCCTTCTGGCAAAGAACTGTTTTCAAATAACTTTTAACACACGGTAAAAATTTATTTTTCTGAAGATTTTTGAAAGTCAAGGATTTAATGAATATATAAGCTTATGATTACAAAGAAAAACAACACAAAATAAAACAAAAAGCAAATATGTTTTTATATGTTACAAATTATTATTATATATCTGTATTATTGTGTGAGTATTTTTAAAAGAAAACCTACTTTAAGTATAAATAAACCTAAAATCTTTATTCTAAATAAAAGTGAAAAAAATCAAACTTTTTCCGTCTCAATATTTTAATTAACTTATAATCTTTAATTGCAACAATATATTGAAAGCAAAAACCAAAATTATAACTTTTACTGTTTAAAAAAATTCAACGAAAATTTATTAAGAGTTTCAGACATTCCTTCAACACTATTTAACTTCAAATGAAAATTAATAGAATCCATTTTATTGATTACAATCTATTTCTATGTGTATGTACTTATATAAATTATATTAAAGATCTTTTGTTTTTATATTTATATTTCATGTTAAGTTTAAGCTTTAATTTTCTTTTATAATTTTAAATAAAATAATCTTTTTTGTTTGACACGAATATTTAGTAATAAAAGAAAAACACATTTTAAAAGAAATTTATGGCTGAAGTTGGCTGTATATTTCAATACAAATAATACCCTCGATCCAACAAAATTTTTTTATTTTTATTATTTATTGAAAAAGTATATTTTTTTAGGTGATGAACAAACAGCTCGCAAAATAATTCAGAGATGTGGCTCTCAAAGAGCAGTAAAAAAAATTTAAATGAACAAAAAATTATAATTTTTAAACCATCGCAAATTGAAGAACATCGTTATGGGGAGCACAACGGACATATTTTGATTAATTATATATAGTATTTGGTAATTACTTATCAGCCACAGCGATGAAAATGATTGGCCCCTACGATTTTAAAAATGTCAATATACTGAACGCACACATATGTACATTCGAATGATCTGAAAACTATTCTTGCATATATAATATGTATGTATGGATATGTATTATTTACGACGATCCATGGCGGCTGGTGGCAAATATATTTCTGAAATTAACACACTTCTTATATTCTTTAAGCAGGGACTGGGACAAATTAATGGCCATATTAGACATGATAACATATCGAGCCTATACCGCAGTAACTCAAAATTTTAATTTTTTGAGTTGGGTATGCAGAAATGATATTTGGGGAAATATATATCTAAAGGAAGACAGATTATGGTTCTATCTCTAACAGTTCAGATACAAATGTCTTTATGGGCTCCAGCTATTTCCTCTTTACATTACATGCCTTTTTATTTAAACACTTGCAAAAAAATAACTTTAGTAAACGAAAATACTATCAAAAAGATGGCTCAAAACTTCAAATACATTTTTCTCAGTTCACGATTTTTTGAATTACGTCGGTATTGCACCAAAGGCTGGATATGATTCACTCCCGTCTTGTGCACCAGAAATGGAAATCTTTCCCAAATAGTACCGTATTGAAATAAATTTTCAATGTTAATCTTTCAGGAGTGAGCAAATCATGAAAAAAAAATAACTTAAAAAAAAAAAATCACAAAAAAGTATTTTTTTTATACAAAAGTCTTTTTTAAAACACCCATCTTTTCGAAAAAGTACTTTAAGGTACGGTCACATATGGCAAATATTTGCCGAAAAAACGTAACCACTGTTTTCGGCAACTAATTATATAGTTAATATTTCACGGGATATAAAAGTCAATATGGATTGAGGTAATAAGTCAAATCGTCGTATTCGTGATCGAATGAATTTGATCGCAATTTGACTTTTTGAGATCGTCATATTCGTTATCGAATAAGACGTACCGAAATTTCAGATCATGGCATTCGATAACGAGTAGTCGAACGAGTACATTCTCTCGAAATGTCATTCGATAGACTAAAAGCTGTCGTAAACTAGTTTTTTGTTTGCTATTTAAGAAAGAAAACTTTTATTTTATTATTCAGTCATATTTTTCTATTAAACATGTTAGTACATACATAAATAAATAAAAAAAATTTTACTGACATCCAAAATTTTCATTAGGACAAATTAACTGAAATATATCATAATCAATCGATTTTCAGTCGATTTTCAATAGGAGGTACCACGCCTACTTGTCCAATCCCTCCCAGTTTTTACTGATGATTTGTTTTAACTACAAAGCCATTTGGACCATATTCAGAAACTTAGACTCTAACCGTTCGCAAGATATAAAAAAATAAATATTTGCCGTTTATGGCCGTTGCAACGCCCAGTTGGAGTTTTTGAATTTTATATAGCCTATAGTTCCTTCCACATATCAGGGATACTGTGAAAATTTCAAGAAACACACATACATGCATACAAACATGTAATTTTCATATAGAAAGCTTGTTACCATATGTTTTTATTCTATGACAACGCACATAAATCTTTTACATTTTAAAACAAATTTCAATTCCAACGCTATTGAATGCCTCGATCTGACTATTCGATACGTCACGAAATGTTATTCGATACGAAAGCTCATTCGATCACGAATACGGCGATTTGACCCCTGTTTCAAATCAAAAGTATTTTTAAATAACAATTTATATATTATATTTTAAGCTTAAAGGTTTGCTTTTATTATTTTATTCAATATGTCGTTAACCATTTTTTAACATCTTCAGGGTATTTTTATTATTTTTTATAAAAGTTTTTTCTTTTTGAAATTACATAATATAATTTTTTAATTATTAATTACACTAATTATTTAAGCTGTAGGTCCTTTTTATATTTGTAATATTTATTTTTTTTCGATATTGCGCTACTCCTTTGTGTAGCTTCTTCAGGAAAATTGGTTTTTGTTTATAATGAAAAAATATTTTATTTTTTTTATTTTTATGTTTCATAATAAACAAAAACCAATTTTCCTGAAGAAGCTACACAAAGGAGTAGCGAAATATCGAATAAAAATAAATATTACATATATTAAAAAGGACCTACAGCTTAAATAATTAGTGTAATTAATATAAAAAGAGGTCAAAAAACTAGAAGAATTATTTTTTAATTATATTTATTTTTTGAGCGATGGTCTTTTTTATGAAAATTATTTTTAATTATTTATTTTCAATATTTCGCTGCCAAATAGGTAGCATCGTCAAGAAATAATAATTTGTATTAACAAAAATAAAAAAAAAAAATAATATAATTTTTTTTTATAGTATTATATAGTATAGTATTATATAGTATTTTTAAATAATAAAAAAGTGTTTAGAATTTAATGGTTAAATTTTTTTGGGCAAATATTTGTCTTATGTGAGCGTACCTTTACAAAAGCAATATTTTTTAGAAATGTACCTTTTAAAAAATGCACTTCTGAAAAAAGTACTTTTTTAAAACGTATTTTTAAAATAAAAGTTTGTTGTAGAAAAAGTACCTTATAAAAATTTTTTTACAAATTAGGTACCTTCTAAAAAGGCATCTATGTCTTCAAAGAGTTGCTTTTAAAATGTAACTTCAAAATTAACTTTTTTTTTTAAGTATCTTTTAAAAAAGTCCGCTCTAAAAAATTTCAAATGTTGTTTTTGTTGTGAATGTGATTAAGCGACAACCCGATATCGTGCAGCATCCTGTGGCCAGGCAATAAATTTCAAAATGTGTTTGAACAAAATTTTTGTGAATTCAAAAAAATAATTTGTTTTAAAATTTAAAATTAAGGGGTCAATAACAGTTCAGATTCATTTCAATATGTATAAGGACTCGTCGATTAACCTATTAACCAAAGCTGGAAAGATACCATAGTAGGCGGGCATATATGGCGCATGGAAACTGCACGCCACTGCTCACATCTGAATTGAAAAGGATATTTCAACAATCGAACAAATCATACATCCTTAATGAAAATATAAAAGAATTAAAAATTTAATTATATAGACATATAAAACAAAAAAAAACTGTGTTGTTTGTTACCGCATTACGAAAATAAAATAAATAAATTTATAGTGAAAAATTTTTAGCAAAAAAAAAAAAAATAAATAAAAGAAGCACCTTTGTAAATAATGATTTATATTTATTACAAAAAAAAATAATAATAAAAATTATAATTAATGACTTGAAAAACTATTTTTTCCAAAAGAAAGGGCACTTAAAGCAAGACCAGTTGCAGAGAAGGCAAGTCTTTTTTAACTCAATTAGTCCAGTAATCTGAAAGAATTATATACATATACACACATACTTATACATATAATACTAAACTTAAAACAAATTCTAAATTTTAAAAAAAAACTTAAGATTAAAATAATAAGAAGAATGATAAAGCTTTACTAAGAATTTCTTTTTTAACTCTTTTTTTTTTTTTTTTTTTTTTTTTTTTTTTTCCAAATGTATTTTTCAGTTTGTTACCAAAGGACTGTTAAAAAATCTCTAAACTAATAAACTTTATTTCACAATATTAAGTTCGTCTAGCCTAGTTTAAATTTTTAATAACTGTTCTTAGAATGCAATCGAAAAATTTCCTCATAATTTTTTTTTTTTTTTGAAAATTATGAATTTCAACATATTTCGAAGCAACAAGTTGAAAAAAAACAAATTATAACAAAAACAACAACAACAACAATAACAAAAATTGTTATAAAAATTATATTATTAAATTGAAATAAACAAAATTAAATTTAAGTCTTACAGATTTAAAACAAAAGAGTTTCATTCAAATAATTGTGTTTTATTATTATTTCTGTTAATACGAAATACTGAAAGCATTTATTTCTGTTAAAACAAATTGCCGAAAACCAACTAACTTAACGCAAAACAATAAAAGCACAAACAATTAAAATTTCATTTGAAATAGAAACATTCTCTATTATATATAGTCATATAAAACGTAAAATCATGTAACTACACTTTTTTAGATTTTAAAACAGAGGGAAAAAGCTTGATAACAGGATTAAGTAACCTACCTGAAAAAAGTTTCTTCAAAACTCTCATAAAATTAAAAGAATCACTTATATTTTGATGGAATAGTTTATTTTACATGGACATGGCATTTTTACATGGTACACAATATTCAATAGACACCGATTTTTTAAATTTTCTCACTTACATGGTTTTACGTTTGATATGACGATATGTAGATACTTATGGGTGTAGGCGAATTCATGCGAGGGCCCTGTTCCACAAAAGAACTTATCAACTTTTCACTTTGCACTTATCAAATTTTTCGTCAATTTGCAAAACTTTATGTTCCTCAGAACTGTAAAATTTTATAAGTGATAAGTTAAAATTGATAAGTGTAATTTGCAAAGTCTTCTCAATTTTTATATTCTCTTTGCAATTTCTGTTCCATGTACGTTCTCTTGTGCAAAGTGCAAAGTTAATATTGAAAAGTGTAATTTGCAAAGACTTTGCAAACAATTATGCTGTTTCGTTCCACAAAAACTGTAAATTTTTTATTGGCAAAGCAAATTTTGATAAATTTGTCAAAAATTTGCAAGGTAAAAACGTTCGCTTTACAAATTCATAATAGCCCAACTCACAATCTTGTGCATATGGTGTTGCATCATTGCATTTGCAAAAAGGTATAGCATATTTTTGCTCTGCAGTAACAAAATACACAGCAATGCACATGCTAGACTTAACTTTATATGCCACACTTAAAACCAATAGGATTTATTTGCTATGAGTATGCAACACCTAATTTCAAATAAACAGCTGACTAACAATAATCCAAGCCAATCAAATCGTAATCGCCGCATACTTGCCGCTGCTTATTTTCCTCCAAAAAAAACCAGTAGTGCGATTCATTAACTTTTAGCGATTCGACAATTTGTCGATGTCTATTTTCACCTGCAATGTCGGCACTTTGATTCTGTAATTTCTTTTTAACAATACTATACAGTTCTGAGAATTAAATGGCCACTCCAGCAAATAAGGTGACGTAAAAAACTTGCCACAGTATTTTTCCATAAACTAGAACTACAACCTTACACACATATAAAAAACTTTGTGTCAATAAAACAAACCGTGAAAATTTTCTTGTTAAGTTTACGACAAGAACTACAGTAAAACATTTTAAAGAATGTCGGTAAAATGTCGTTATAACTATTTTTTATTTTTTACGATTAGAATAATCTCTTCAGCAGCTTTTTCTATTAAAAAGTCCAGCAACTGTTCCTTAAAGCTTTTATTGGACATATTTTTTTTGGCAAATTTGTTTGTTTTTTCAATCAGCTGTGAATTTTGTTCTTGCAATGACTAGTGCATAATAAATTAAAAATGTCATGCACAGTCGATAGCACAAATTTGCTATTGCATATATGTATTTACAATCTCAAATGGACAAGATTGTGAGTAGAGCTATTGTTATAACTAGTGAAGCTTTCAAAATGTTAAGACTTGAATTTTTGTTCGACGATAGTGAAGACACGGTTATAAAAAGAAATTATAGAGACCGTATTAATTTTAACTTCATCCATAACGCTGTCCTTCCCACCTGCATACCCAGTTTTTCGGGCGTTATCTCTTTTACTCTGCAAATTAAAATATTTCAAACAAATAATATACTGTATATTTGTTGACTGTACACAATGCAAATAATTATATTGTACGTAAACCGGTTCTTCTAATCAGAAGAGTTGTTTAATTTAGTGCACCGTTAACTCACAACAACAATGGATATAATGATGATTTATGTTGTTGTTGTATATAAGATGCTTGCTATTTATTTGCACTGCACAATATTACAATTAATAGAAATTCGAACAAAAACAAATTAAGTAAATATATGTAATTATTTGCTATGTGTAAGAAGAGCCCAAACAAACAGTCCCTCGCATAAGTCCATGTTTTTTGGGCCGATGCCAGTTGGCGGGATTGGCTTTTTTCAAAACTTCTTCCCAAGCAGTCTGTTTATCTATTTTATTTACCTTCAAAATTAAATGTTAACTTTAATATATGTAAGTATATTTACAATAATTTTATAAAAAAAAATTTACTTTTATTGTTTTGAAAACTGGCAAATAAAATATGTTTTTTTTTCTTGAATTACTTGTAACACCGCAAGTTTTTTTTTCCATTTGTATTTTGCGGCTCATTTTAAAATGTGGATCACTTTGCAAAAAGAGCAAAGAGTGCAAAGTATTTACAAAAATTTGCTTAATTCAAAGTGAGATTTGCAAAGAATATTGCGGAACAGAAACACTTTTCACTTTGCCAAAAAATGCAATTTGATAAGTGAAAAGTTGATAAGTTCTTTTGTGGAATAGGGCCCAGGTGTTGTCGTCCCTAAAACAACGGCATTTTTTGTTTACAAATACAGTCGAACTTCTCTATAACGTAGCAGTTGTGGACCGTCAAATTTCTACGTTATAGAGAAACTGCAGAAAATTTTGACTACATTTCGTTATAGGGAGATCAAAATGTATGAAAATACTCACAAAAATGTTGTGTTCGCGAATTTTATTTGTTATAGAGGAGAAGATTTCGTTATAGAGAAGTTCGCTGTAGAGAAGTTCGACTGTACAACCATTTTATTGGAGTGGTCAAAATACCTGATGAGCATTTTAGCTAATGCGGCCACCTGGTATGAATTCGTCTTGTTCACAGCCTTATATTTTTAATGATTTTAAATTTATATCCAAAAAAGAATTAAAGAAACCCCAAAAGCTAAAATGTGAACAAATGAAACGGTTTACAGCTTTCATTTAGTGCTTTTGGGTCTTTGCTAAGGTAAGCCAACAATCTAAACATAAAACAAAAGCTTTAAGCAAACAATATAAATATAAATCAAAAGCTCTGCATGAGCAAAAGCTTTACACATTGTATTCTATTATCTATTGGTTAATATAGCGATAGAAAAGCAAAAGTTTAGTAACGTCAAGCATTGGCGGAAACGGACAGCTAAACAAAAGCAAATGTTTGATAAATTTCGTCAAACTGGAAAATTCTGCACAATTTGTTTTAAGCAAAGGACAAAAGAAGTAAATGATGTTGTTCTCATGGATGCCAGATGTAACGATTTATTATCATTTTGACGATTTTTGGTTTCGAAAATAGCAATTAGGTGTTTATTATTCTCTTAATGTCGGAAAAATTTTTTTGTAAAGTTTATAATAACAGTACCAATTAATTGGACATATCCAGTGCGAGCTCGATTTGTGCAACCACCGATTATCGCAACACCCCGATTAGCGCAACAGGCAATTTTTTTACATTACAGTCTTTATAAGTGCAACTTTTTCTGTTTTATTAAATTTTAAGCGTTTTTCTCTCTGAATTTATTTCTTCAGAAACGTAGTTTTAACAAGTACTTAAGATATCAGCAAAGAACCCTTCTTAAAAATGTTTTCCACATGTCAGTGGTGGTACTTTTTTTTTATTTATTTTATGCTCTTTACTTTTTTGTGCTCACGCAGGAGCGGCGCTTAAACAGTTTTCATAATCTCAATCTTTGCAATGCGTTGCACGTTTAAAGTTTTACATGAGTTAAGTGAAGATCATTGTTAAGTACACATCATTTAAAAAATATGGGAGTAGTAAAAAAAAGTGATTAAGCTACCAATTAAACAAAAATTAGAAATTTTGAGCAAATTGCAAAATGGTGAATCTGTTAAAAAGATTTGTATTGATTACAAAGTTAACAAGTCCACAGTCAGCAGAATCAAAAAAAAATGAGCTTGCGATACGAACTGACTTCAATTACACCATATTTCGAATTTGTTACAGGATATTTTACCGGATATGAACTTGACAGATGGTGAAATCGGTGAATGGATCAGAGAAGACTATACAGATGAGCCCGAAGCTATAGATCTTTCAGACGAAGAAATTGCAGAGAATGTACAAATTGAAAAAACACAAAAAGTTAAATTAGATGATGCCATTAAAGCCCTTGACATTTGTATGGAGTGGGCAACAGAAAATGATATTCCTTATGAAAAATTAATTCAAGAAATGAAGGAAGCTGCGATTTCCCAAAAGGTTAAAACGTATAAAATATAAAGTTCATTTTTATATTTTGTTTTGCTTTTTATTTAAGTATGTACTTATGTATAAAACATTAATTTTATGCTTAATTTATGTTAAAGTAATAAAAATTAATGAATTTAAGTTAAATAATGGTGTGTTTTTATATTAAATTTTTAGTGGTCGGTTATTGCAACTTTTCGGTAAAAGCAACAACCCCGATTTCCTTTCGGTTGCGCATACCGAGCTCGTACTGTATATGTACATGTCGAGCCGTAAGTGCCCCAAAGCAAATTTTTAAGTGTTTTCCTTTAATCTTTACATGCATAATCTGCACATCAATACGGTACAGACTAAATTTGTTCGTTTTTAGAAAAAATCGATATTTAGAGGTTGTGTTACAAAAATCAAATTCGTACGAAAGTGAAAATGAAAACATAGCTTTACATTCAGCAACCAGTTGAACTAACCTAACGTAAGGAAGTGAGGGAGGGCACATGTGATCCCATTTCGTGAAAAGCAAAATAGGCTACACGTTTCAACTGTTGGATTATTAAAGTCAACAAATTCGGGGTGCATCAATTTTAAAATTAAAGAAAAATTCTTATCAAAACCATTTTATAAATAAAATTTTTAGTAGAAATTATTTCTAAAAGAACTATTATTGATCGAGAAAAATCTTCTTCATTTGAATGTGGATTTGACACAAAATCTTCATCACGTCTTCCATTTTCTTTACGAATTTTTTTAATCACAATTATTTTTTTAATTTTTGATGTTGAAATTGCTTTATTTTTTTAGTAACTGATTTTTAGTACAGGGTGTCTGGTGGCAAATTTATATTTTTAAATACGATTATTAAAAAAAGTAATAAACGGGCGCCGTTGGAATTATCGATTATGCGGATTTGTCAGTCACGATATCGCAGTGGTCGAATGAGCATCGCGCGTTCGCAGTGTAGACATTTTTTAAGAATAAAGATTCTTACGTAATTGTTCGTCGACAATTTTGTTCACAGCTTGGGATTCGGTGAATAAGTGATGGACCGAGTGTAAATTTAATTCGTTCGTGGATGCAGAGATTCCGCGCAACTGCTTCGGCTATGTATGCCCACGCCCAGGGCCCAGTCAATCTTCCCGAAAACATTCAACAGGTTGAAAGCAGTTTAAGTGAAAATCCCCGACTTTCAATACGGAAGAGAGCAGCCTCACTGGGATTATTCATGAAATTTTAAAAAAAGATCTAAAAAAGCTGGATGACATACTCTTTAAAAAATAAAATCCGCATTTCCATTTTATCGTTCAATGCTCTTAATAAAACTTGGTGTCAATTATTGCGCTTTTTATTTAAGTTTGAAAATGTAAATCTGCTACCAGACACCCTGTATTAACGTTTCTGTTGTTAATAAATATGAGTTATAAAATAGTACCGTCATGGATTAAAAAGTACATTTTATTTTCAAAGTTGGTACAAAAAAATAATAGCCTTTTTCTATTCCTGTCACATGCAAAAAAACGGCAGTAGAGAGATGAGAGCAATACAAGTTTTAAACACTTGAACTATATTTGTGGCTGCAGTCGAAAGGCAACAATATAAGAACTGTGTCAAAGGAATAATGTTTACGAAGGCGGCCTGCATCACTGATTATGAGACTCGTGGCTAGTATTTTTTCATGAACTCTCTAAAGCATTTCAAACTGTAGCATTCTAAACAGGTGTGATGTTTGTATTTAGGAATTCTTCGAAAGTCAAGTGCTCTGCCGAACTTTGAAGAAGTTTTTAAGATGCTTGCGTCGGCGTCGTTGAGAGAACGTTAAATATGCATGTCATGTATCAAAACCTTTATACCCCCTTAGTATGTGCATATATGTATGTATGTAGTGTGTGTATATGCAATTTTAATATTTTAACTAGTAAAATTTGCTCTTATTGCTAAATAATTTAGTTTTCGCGGTGTCATTATTGAGTGCGGTCTTTTGCGTTGAAGTGGATATTATTGAATTTATTATTAAGTTGATAGTTGAATGTGTGTTCTAATATATATATTATATTATTATATATGTATATGTATGTATGTATTTATTTTTCAATGTGGTATCTAATTAAAAAATATTAAAGTTAAGTAGGCATCCACTTAAATAATGGTCATATATATAATAAAATGGAAAAGAAAAGTTAAAACAAGTGTTAATATTTCATAAAATTCAATTTTTAAGGGAAATATTTAATTGAAATGCAGTGTGTGTGTGTGTGTGTGCATGTAAAGAAAATGTGTATCCATTTTTCAAAAAATTGTGTGTTGTTATTGTTAACCTTTGCATTAATTCTTTTCGCTTACTGCCCTTCTCAATAGAAGAACATGGGCATGTAAATGGTTGTGCGTGAGTTTTGTGTAAATTCCTTCGTTATTAGATAAATGATATATTGTACATGAATACCGTTTGAATTTGGGTACATACATATGTACATAAAAAATTATTCTCTATTCTCTTTTATGCCAAGTTTGGTTATAGGATGTTTTAACACCTGCGTCTTTAGCTTAATGATGATGGTGGTGTTAAACTTGATAATGAACATAAAAATCGAAAGGGAATACTATCTGTCGTACGGTTTTATACAGTAGGATCGTGTGTCTCTATTTCATTTGCCTTTTATTTCTTTGGTGTTGTTTTATTTGCAACAATTTTTACCGCCAAAAAATATTTCCCTAAATTTTTAAATTAATGCTTATATGTAGGTGTATGTAAGTAGGTATATATACATACCTACTTATTGAGCAAAAAATATAAAAATTTTAAGATAAAATACATTTTCATTCTTTTTGCGATTCATTGTATTTTTATTTGAAAAAAATTTTCACTAAGAATTATTTTCGTATGAAGAAGGATCCATTCACATTCACATCCCATGTTGTATGATAGAAAGGTTACCAATATGTAATTAAAAAATTTTAATATGTTACTAATTAAACAATTCTCAGTACGGGCGTTCTAATAAATATCAAAAGAAAGTTTTTAAAAAAATATCCTATTAAAGAAAAACTGTGAAATTTATAGGTAAGTTTTTCAAAAGACATTATTATAGCCATTTTTAATAGTCATTAATGGGCATACATTTTCTCTGTCAATATAGAAAGTACCCTTAACCTAATACAATCGATGCTCTAATTAAAACTTTGAAAATAAAGTATTATTATTCTGAAGCCTTTCATTTTCTTACCGACCTCTGTAATACAAAAATATATTATTGAACGTTTTAATATGTAAATGATTTTGTAGAATTTAAGAATATTAACATCAATAGCGTATCAATAATATACTTAAGTCGACTTAAGATACTCTTAAATACAGCCACATATTGTGAGATACTAATTCCCCAGACTACTTGCAACAAAAAGTAATATTTTTGTTGCCTTTTCAAATTCAAAATTAAAAGAGTATTTTTATTTCTCTCCTGTTTTGTCAAACTTATAAAATAAGAATAATAACAACAAGAACAGAGACCCAAAGTGTGCCAAACAATTATTCCCACATTTAAAAAACCCAACAAGTTGAAAAGAAAACAATTAGTAACATGCATGCATACATTAGTTGCTCTTCTTTCATATTCCCAACAGTCTTACCGCTGAGAATTTTTAAAATCTGTCACATAAAGGGTATTTTGTCAAAAAAAGTTTTTAAGTTGCTTGCGTCGGCATCGTTGAGAAAACGATAAATATACATGTCATGTATCAAAACCTTTATACCCCTTTAGTATGTGCATATATGTATGTAGTGTGTGTATATGCAATTTTAACTAGCAAAGTTTGCTCTTATTGGCAAATAATTTAGTTTTCGCGGTGTCATTATTGAGTGCGGTCGTTTGCGTTGAAGTGGATATTAGTGAATTTATTATTGAGTTGATAGTTGAATGTGTGTTCTAACTGCATACATATATATATATGTATATGTAAATATGTATTTATTTTTCAATGTGGTACCTAATTAAAAAATATTAAAGTTAAGTAGGCATCCACTTAAATAATGGTCATATATTTAATAAAATGGAAAAGAAAAGTTAAAACAAGTGTTAATATTTCATAAAATTCAATTTTTAAGGGAAATATTTAATTGAAATGCAGTGTGTGTGTGTGTGTGTGTGTAAAGAAAATGTGTATCTATTTTTGAAAAAGTTGTGTGTTTGCCATTGTTAACCTTTGCATTAATTCTTTTCGCTTACTGCTCTTCTCAATAGAAGAACATGGGCATGTGAATGGTTGTGCGTGATTTTTGTTTTTCGCTTGCAAAGCGGTAAATTCCTTCGTTATTAGGTAAATGATATATTGTACATACATACCGTTTGAATTTGGGTACATACATACATAGATAAAAAATTATTCTCTTTTATGCCAAGTTTGGTTATAGGATGTTTGAACAACTACGTCTTTAGCTTAATGATGATGATGGTGTTAAACATGATAATGATGTTAAAAATCGAAAGCGAAAGATAGTAAGCTGTTGTTGTGTTTTATGCAGTAGGATTGTGTTTCTCTATTTGTTCGTTTTTTATTTGTAACTAACTTTACCGCCAAAAAATATTTTGCTAAATTTTAAAACTAATGCATATCGTCATATGAATTCACAAAAGCCCTAAGTTACATTTTTTAATTTTTATAGGAGAAGCCAAATACTTTCAAACTAACTTCTACGCTTGTACTTAGCACTTATGATATTTTTTGATAATAACATTATTTCTAATTGCAGGCGTGTACAATTTTGCAGGAACATGTAATTTGATGCTATGGCTCATTATCAACCAAAAAGGTCGATTTCGAATTTTTTGTAACTTAGGGCTTTTTTGAAATCATATGGCGATATGTATATGGAGATACATATGTATGTAGGTATATATACATACATACCTACTTATTGAGCAAAAGATGTAAAAAGTTTGATGATAAACTACATATTCTTTCCCTTTTTTTTGCGTTTCATTGTCTTTTTATTTGAAAAAAATTTCACTTAAAATCATTTTCGTATGAAGAAGGATCCATTCACATTCACATCCGATGCTGTATGATAGAAAGGTTACCAATATGTAATTAAAAAAAATTTAATGTGTTACTAATTAAACGGTTCTCGGTACGGGCGTTCTAATAAATATCAAAAGAAAGTTTTTAAAAAAATATCCTATAAAAGAAATCTGTGAAATTTATAGGTAAGTTTCTCATGTGTGTAGAATTTTTAATTTTCTTACTAAAGCATTTCAAACTGTGTCATTCTAAACAGTTGTGGACACGGATGGAAAATTGCTTTCAAGTTTTTGTACCAAATATGCAAACGAATTGTACTTTATAATCCAAAGCCGTACCATTTTTAATATATATTTATTTACGAACAGCAGAAACGTAACAAAAATGTGTATAAAAAATCACAAGTGCAAAAATAAAATAAAAGATAATAAATATTACATACATACATATCTGTTATAAGTATTTATAAAATGTTTTTAATAATAAATTTTCTGTTATTTTGAAAGTGGGGCAACACGAATTTGTAGACTTTAATAAATTTTCCGTTTGCCTTTAATTGGCAACAGTAAAAACGTGTAATGTATTTTGCGTTATTGATATTTTGCAAAGTGTAAACATGTCCTTTTCTAACAATAGAAAATGTTTCATTCATCTTTCGCAAAATGGTGTCACATGCGGCTTCACTTGATTAATTGTCCTAAAATAGTAATATTTTAAAATAATTTCTTCGGTCTGCAGTATAAAAAGGTTTTTCTATAATTTTACTTTAATGCTGAAATCATTATAAAACAAACACACATTACAACAAAGCTAGTTTATTTAATTGTGGAATAATTTCATCGTGATGTGTACAAAATTAATATTGTGTAATCGTGATTTTTAAACAAGGTTTGCAACAAAGTTGCAAATTTACAAAAAAAAAAAAGTACAATTGTACCATGATTTCCATGCGCGATATATAAGCAGCAACCAGTGCACTGTCACCATATCTGAAGATTTATTTAATTTTCCAAGTTGAGCTGTGAAAAGGTTTCAACGATTTTTTAGCTTAAAAGAAAATTTTTTCGAATACAGTCAAAGCCCGGTATAACGAATACTCAGTTTAACGAATATCCGATATAACGAATGGCCAAATTTTTACATTAACTACCTTATATAGCGAATGGTAAAAAAAATAATCCCGATTTAACAAATGATAAAGCAAAATAAAAAAACCATTACAGAACCGTTATATTTTTGTGTGTGTTTTTGGCTTCTTTGCTTTGTATTGAAAAAAAAACACGTTTGATAAGTGATGTGTGATCCATATCTATCGTAGAAGATGTAAGCAATTGGAATGAGTATATTATTCAAGATGCAGATATCGAAGATGAAGAAAATGTGACGTTATTCCTGTCGAGTCAGAGGAACTAACAATTAAACACTTAGATGCAATCAAAGGTATAATGTATAATGTGATGTGACCATAATAGAATAGATGTTTGAAAATCGCTTGTATTAAGGGAGTTGCAAAAAGAATCAATACAAAGAGGACTTCAAAGTACGTTAAAGCAATCGTTCATTACAGATTTCTTAAGAAATGAATAATATGAATGAAATGTGTTAATGTAAAACCTATGTTCATAGCATCCAAATATAAGTACATTTGTATGCATATGCACCTATGCACATTTATGCTTTTTAATTAAATTACATATTAGAAATAAGAACAATTCTTAAATAAACGTGAAAATATCAATTAAAGTTTTATTTCGACACTAAATTATAAATACAACTAAATTTTGATGTTTTTAAAATTGCAGATTACCGTTTGTTATAAAATTTTAAGGTAAAAAATTACTGTTCGATATAACGAATATCTCGGTATAACGAAAGGTCTGAACATTATATCATTCGTTAAACCGGGCTTTGACTGTATAACCATTGTTGCCAGTTTATCACTTTTAGTACTAGATTTAGCACTTTGTTTCTGTTTTAGCATTAAGAATTTCCTTAAAAGTGCTAAATGCTATTTTAGTTTGAATTAATTTTTAATTTTCTCTCCTAAATTTTACACATCTTCATCGCTACACAAGTTTTAAATTATTATATTATTTGTATACATATATTTTTTTGCCAATAATGAATAATAAAAATGTTTCGAATTAAATACAATAATCAATTGCCATTAAAAATAACAAAAGCGGCAACGTTTTTCGGCAGTTGGAAAAATGTTACCGTGTTGGGTGCAAAAGATGCAATTCAATCTCTAGAAAGTATATTTTCGAACATAACCGAACTGGCAATACTGTTCCACTGTTGTTAACAGTATGCATTGAAAGTGCATAGTTTTGCAACTTGACGAATGTTACCAAACATTTGTTTTTGTTTAGCTGTTCATTTCCGCCAACGCTTGACGGAATGTACTAAACCTTTGTTTTTCTTCCGTTATCTTTTTCAATAGATAATTGAATACTGTGTATAAAGCTGTTGTTCATTACGAGCTTTTGATTTATATTCGTATTTAGCTTCTTGGCGTAACTCTTCTTTTCATTAAGAGCTTTTGATTTATCTTTAGATTGTTGGCTTAGCTTAGCAAATACCTAAAAGCACTAAGTGAAAGCTGTAAAACGTTTCATTTGTTAACTATTTAGCTTTTGGTTTCTATTAATTCGTTTTGGATATAAATTTAAAATCATTCAAAATATAAAGGTTTGAACAAAAAAAAATTCTCATCAGCTGAATTCGCCTTAGTTAAGGTATTGACTCAAAAAATTAAAAAAAAAAAAAATGTGAGTCCGTTCACAGGGGGATGTGTAAACATCTAGTAATGAAATCTTTTTAAAAGTTATTAAAATTAAATGTTTTTGTATTAATTTTATTTATTTGTTTTTATTTGCCTACGATAACATAATGTACGGCAATTAGTGAAAATTAGTAGCTACTACTACTACTATTGCGCAGTAGATGGTGTTAGTGTATTTCTATGCAGCTGTTAAGTTTCTCTGTACTTCT
Organism: Dexiosoma caninum; assembly: GCA_963924685.1. Taxonomy (NCBI): domain Eukaryota; kingdom Metazoa; phylum Arthropoda; class Insecta; order Diptera; family Tachinidae; genus Dexiosoma; species Dexiosoma caninum. The sequence goes on along the minus strand of OZ004728.1, from coordinate 53,833,419 downwards.
TGTTGTCCGTATGATTACACTAATACACTCATACACATCTTAAACCGCGTTATTACAATATTACTCAAAATTTGTGATTGTATTGTGAAAAAGATTTTTACCCCCTAGCGTATAGATGTTTACCTATCAAAAATGAAAAAAGCATGTTTCTTTGCAATCTGATTACAAATTAGTTTTATAGAGATTTCACATTTTATGTCTATGAAACCACCAACTGTTTAGAAAAAATGTCTGACGCATAATTTGCTCTTGCTACATTTATGACAGCTAACAGTAAATTTACGTTTGACAGTTGAAGCGAAAAGTTGACACTTGCAAAACAGCAGCAATCATCAGTACAGGGATGCATACAAATTTAAAACGTTTTAGAAGTTTCAAAACTTATTCAATTTGTTTATGTTTAATGTTTTCTTCAGAATAATTTATTATACTCCTTTTTTTTTCTAACAAATTTACTTAAAAAGATCATACGTTTTTTTTTATTTTTATTTAAAGCTTTTTGTTTCGCTAAACTTTTCTCTTCTTATGTGGACAAAATTGAACAGGGCTGTTGCATTATTTCTTGAATTTTTGCTTCTGGTATTTCAACTTGATTGGCGAGTAGAGTGTGTACGATGCCACTAAGTTTATGACCGCTCGAGCGTGTTTGAAGGCGAAATTCCACATCGTTTTCATGAACAACAGTGTCTGTGCCGCCATCCACAAATTCGGCCTTAAATGAAATATAAAATAGAAATTTTTAACGGTGTTCCTTTTAATTAGAAAGCGATATTTTTTTTTAATAATTATATTAAAATGCAAGATCTTTTGGCTTGGTTTTTTTAAGGGGTATTTTTTAAAAAAGTACTTCATTACAGGGTAGTTTTCATGAAGGTACTTTCACTAAAACGCAGGAACTTATTTTTTAAAGAATATTTTTTTAAAGGAATATTTTTGAAAGAAAAACCAAAAACCTTTGGTACGTTTTTTAAAAGGTACTTTATTGCAAGGTATTTTTTTTTAAAAGATACTTTTTAAAAAAATTACTTTTTGAAAAGATATTTTTGCAAGAATTACATAAATTAAAAACAAAGGACTTTTGGGAGGTTTTTTGAGAGGTACTATTTAAAACGTACTTTTTTAAAAAGGTACTTTATTACAGGGTAATTTTTTTATGAAGGTACTTTTACTAAAACGCAGGAACTTATTTTTTAAAGAGTATTTTTTTAAGGAATAATTTTGGAAGAAAATCCAAAAACTTTCGGTACTTTTTTAAAAGGTACTTTACTACAAGGTAATTTTTTTTTGAAGTTACTTTTTGAAAAACAGTACCTTTTGCAAGAATTACTTTTGAAACTTTCTTAAAATATAATTTTTTTAGATTATACTTTTTGATAAATGTACTTTTCGTTCCATAGTTCAACACATGTGCACACAGCTACATAATATGCTTTATTGTACTTACTGTTTCGTTGCGTAATTTATCGTTGATAAATAAATTTAAAGTGTCCAGTTCCAACATTATGCGATATTCTACGCCATTGATAGTTGTTATCCATAAACGATATTGCTTAGTTTGTTCCTCTGTATATTGATCGTGTGACATGCCATCAATAAATAGAAGATATTCGTATTTAAAACCGGGTGCAGGATCAACACGTATAATGCAACGGGCATCGTCAATATAAAATGTATCCTCACCCACCAGTTTAAACATCCAGTCACGTCTAAGAACTTCCTAAAAATTGACAATAATTATTGAAAATAATTAAACAATGATTTTGTTTGAGAAAATTTCTGTAATTTAATATAATTTTTTGAACAATGTAGTGCACATGACATGTGTACTATGCATGTACAAAGCTTTAAAAGAGAGAAATGATGATTAAATTTGTTAAAAACAATTGCATGTGATTTTTAATTAAACCTTGATTAGAGAAAAAAATCAACAACAGCTGTTTAATAAATGTTACTGAATTATAAAATCCTGAAAGACCTTAAATTTAAGGCCAGTTTAAGTATAAAAAGTGACCGTCGTATACATTTTTGTGGCCCTTTGCAAGAGGAGCCTTCTTTCATGAGCTCTTGCGCAAATGAAATATTTGAATTAATTTTCTTTGTCCTTTGGTTTTTTTGTTTTTTTTTAATTGTAATAATTTCTTACTTTGCCATTAACCCAGATCATACGCCTGCCACTGGTTGTCCCATGTTCCAGTTCTATACGATACATTTTGCCATTAATCGGTGCACACCACTTCGCCACTATATTGTTTTTGTTATAACGTTTCTCTTCCGGTATATGATCTAAACTCATGATGGGGTTTGTTGCTAGATTTTCCAATCTTAATAGGGGCGATAGAAAGGACATGCTCTTATAAAAGTCAAAAACTGCAAGAAAAGAAAAAACTGTTACGGATGGCAATTTTTTTATGCATTTCGGAGGATTTTTTTTTACAATGTGTTGTTTAAAAATTTTTAAAATTCAAGTTTTTGAAATTTTACCAACAACAACAACAACAACAACAACAACAACAACAACAACAACAACAACCAATAATAGATGCCGTGTGAAATGCATTCTTATACATTTGTTTTACAACCACAACCATTTCTTGTGATAAAATTTTAATGATAATCTTGGCGATCACTTTTGCCTGTCACTGTTATATAAATTATATACCAAACGTGGCTGCCAGATTTTACTATTTATTGTCATTTTAACAATTTTTGGATCCGAAAATAACAAAATGGCGATTTGACGATTATTTGCTTAAAAATTACGATTTTTTGCACTGATCTAAACATGACATATTTCTGCATGTTATATAGAAGACATCGAAGAAAACAAGCATTTCGTATATGAGTCGACTATAATTTTGTAAAATCAATTAAGTGCAGAAGTAATTTAATTACAAAAGCATTTTTGTGCCTTTTGTTTTTGTGATTGTACAAAGTGTTAATTATTTTAGTATTGCCTGTACAGCTTAAAATTTTTTTTTATCAGAATGGGTTTAACCCATGGCAAAGTGTTTCTGCCATATTCATAAATTTATTTTGGATTTATAAAAGGTATATTAATTGAGTTTTGTCTATTAAACTTTTTATAAACGAAAAAAATTTTTTATGATACGGCAGTTTATTTATAAAATTGATTAATTAATTAATTTCAATATAAAATTAAAATGTTTTTTTTTTACTTTTGTTGAAGCTTCGGTTTAGTAGCCATTTTTAGTAATTATTTTACTTCGCCAGTGCTACACAATACCGACGAAGGAGGGTGTTCTGATGTGATTGTGGGTTGCTATCAGCTGAAGCCGGTATTGTTCAAAGACACCCTAATGTACATCAGACAAATGCCAGATGTTATTTTTTTTTTGATAATTTTAGTCTGAACCCACTAAAACCTGTTAAAATATTAGTTAATATTCGATTGTTGCCGAAGTGTGATATGTGAACAAATGTATGTGATCATAAGTTTTGTGTATACAGTCGACTCCCGATAATATGAAACTCCGCGTAAATTAATATATATTACGTGTTGATATATGGAAATGAATTTTTATGCTATTTTTTGATTGAAATACATTTTCCGTTTTGCGATTTTTTTTGACGATTTTTTAAAATATTTTATCGGGATTTTGACGATTTTTGGAGAATTTTATGAGGCAGCCCTGACAGTTGTAGAACATTTTTGGGCCCCTATGCACTGGTTAGAATTGGGAAACAGTATTATTATGTTGTGGGGGTTTTCTGGACCAGAAGTCTAATTCACATTGCGGAATTAGATTAGATTCTGGGGTAATGCGGATCCTTCAATTCGGTTTTCTCTTGCACACAGTTTTTGTTCAAGCAATTAATTGAAATTATTACAATTAATTTTTTTTATTTATCTATGTTTTTAGATGGTTCAGCTGGTCTATATGCTGATACCAAAATCGTCAGTAGATCTTTAACCAAATTCTTGAAAAAAAAGCTAAGAACTTTCATATGTTTCTACAAGAATTCGCAAAAAATATTTGAGAATAACGAAATATACAAATAAAAGAAACCAAATACGGTTGCTTTAAAAATTTTCTTTATACAGAGTGTCTGGTGGGAAATTTATATTTCAAAAAGTAATAAACGGTGCGGAGGGAGGGTGGCACCGTTGAAGTTATCGATTGTGGGGATTTGCCAGTCACGATGTCGCAGTGGTCGAGTGAGCATCACGCGTTCGCTTTGGATACATTTTTTAAGAGTAATGTTTCATACGTAATTGTTCGTCGACAATTTTGTTCACAGTTCGGTATTCGGTGAATAAGTGATGGACCGAGTATAAATTTAATTCGTTCGTGGGTGCAGAGATTCCGCGCAACTGCTTCGGCTATGTATGCCCACGGCCAGGGCCCAGTCAATCTTCCCGAAAACATTCAAGAGGTTGAAAGCAGTTTAAGTGAAAATCCGCGACTTTCAATACGGAAGAGAGCAGCCTCACTGGGATTATTCATGAAATTTTAAAAAAAGATCTAAAAAAGCAGGATGACATACTCTTTAAAAAATAAAATCCGCATTTCCATTTTATCGTTCAATGCTCTTAATAAAACTTGGGGTCAATTATTACATTTTTTTTTAAGTTTGAAAATATAAATCTGCTACCAGACACCCTTTACAACAAACATTTTACTTTATTCGATTTAAATCTATTTAGTTTTTCTTTTTTTGAATATAAGAAACATAAATAAATTAAACATTAAATAAATGAAAGAATAATTAATTATTTTTTTTTATTATGAATTAATTGCAAAACTTTATTTTTGCAGCTGCAAATATGGAAAATTTTCTTTCCTTGTAATTACAATTTTGTTTTTAATACGAATTAAGTTTAATTTTTACTATCCAGAATATGATTTATTGTTGTATGGCCTTTGGCCACAACAAAAAATTAACTTTGTACGAAGACAATAAATTGCTTTGTTATTATGGCCACGTTCGACAGCTTTAAAGGATTGTTTTTTATGGCAATTCTTTCCATAAACCTTTCATAAATCAAAAAACGATTTTTGTCATTAAGACCATGTACATAATTTTAATGAGAAACAAAAATGCAAACAAATTCTTCTGGTCATATTCAAACCATAATTTATGATTAACAAACCGCATATCCAACGGGAACAATTTTTCCAATAATAAAACACGACAATTGCAAATATTTTGTAAAACTTCATAAATTTCTAGCTGACAATTTTTATTTTTTTTGTTCAGTATTGAAATCTATATTTTTTAATTATTTTCATTTTCATTCCATAAATTATTTATGCAAAAATAAATAATTAGAAATATAATTTATTTTTCAACTTTAATTATCACAAAACGAAGGAAAAAAAAAAATGGTGAAATTATTTGATTGTGTCATTAATTATACACACGTGTAATTACGGTCGTAAATTTTGTATGCGACATGACATCACACATAAACGATTTGTAAACTTTTTGTTTGTTAATTATTCGAAAGAAAGTCAATTATTTTAAATTCATTATTTCCAATTTCCTTAAATATTTTCCCATACATACATACATCGATATCTGTATGTGTGTAATTATAATGCCAATGAAAGTAGCTTTTTCTTGAGGATATTTACGCGTATCTTTTTCTAAGACGATGATACGTTTCTTAACACTCGAATGTTGTTTTCTTTTACGATTTCAACGACACATTAAAAGTGAGAAATAATAACAAGTGAAATGTTTCACGTTGGAGCCCTAATAAAATACTAACAAGAATTCCTTGCAATAACACACGGAATACACAGAAATAATAACAAGAACAACAACAGCAACAGCAACAGCAACAAAACAATAATAGCGAAAAGAAAAACAAAACGCTACTAACAAAACGAATTATTTGCTAAATGTCCTACAGCCAAGTGTTGTATGTACAAAAGTATTTATTTATTCCCTTAACGCTTTTTACCAAAACTCAGACGGCACACTCGCTCTTACAGTGCCAGCGCAATGAATGTGTGTGTGTGTGTGTGTGAGTGTGTGTGTGTTGCTGACACTACTACCCGAACTAGACCATACGTACATACATAAATAACTACATGCTCGTATATACTCATGTTAACATTAATAATAAGTACCGTTGGCGACGAAAAGGACACACTGACACTCACACTAACACCCAGTCAACGTTAGCCAGCCAGCCAGCGAGCGAGCCAACAATGAACCATCCACAACCAACTAAGCAACTAACTAGACAAACAATCAAACGTATCAAGCACAAGAATAGAAACCGAACTAACGAGGCAATGCTTATTACTGAATGGTTGTAGTAAACTGCACTATGGGTAGCAATTGCATTTTTTTTATTACATTACAACAAAGATAGTTTATTTAATTGTGGAATTAAAATCATCGTGATATGTACAAAATTAATTTTGCATAATCGTGATTTTTAAACAAGGTTTGCAAAAAAGGTTGCCAATTTACCAAAAAAAGTACAATTGTACCATGATTTCCATGCGCGATATATAAGCAGCAACCAGTGCACTGTCACCATATCTGAAGATTTATTTAATTTTCCAAGTTGAGCTGTGAAAAGGATTAAACATTTATTTAGCTTAAAAGAAAAGTTTTTCGAATACAGTCAAAGCCCGGTATAACGAATGCTTAGTTTAACGAATATCCGATGTAACGAATGGCCAAATTTTTACATTAACTACCTTATATAGCCGAACTAACCGAACTAACGAGGCAATGCTTATTACTGAATGGATGTAGTAAACTGCACTATGGGTAGCAATTGTATTTTTTTTATTATAATTTTTTTTTATCTTGTAGGGCCGGACACCCACACATGCGATGCTCAATGAAATGCTGGAAGTTTTTGGAAGTCAGATCAAAAATACAGACATATAAACACACAAAAAAGAGCATTAACTACACATTGTGCATCATTAGATCATTATCCAAAATTTGAAGACACAACTTTATTGGAGAAAGAAACTAATTATAAACGACGTTTATTGTTGGAAATGTTACAGATAATTAAAATACCTGCGGACAATAGAATAAACTATAAATCAGATGTAGATAATTTAGCACAAAATTATAGATATTTAGTTAATACAATTTAGATTTAGATTATGTATTATATACATATATATTTTTATGCAAAATATAGTTAATAATAGATAGTCATATGTCATTTATTAAATTATTTTTAATAATTATGTTATATTCTAATAGATATATGTTATTATTACATTGTAGAAATATGTTATTTTACATACATGTATATACATATGTACAAAAGAAAATAATTTTGAAAACTTGTTTATTTATGTATACATGTACACACATTTATACATGTATATAAAGAATATTTTTAATATTAATGACAAAAAATTTTCAATTTCTTTTCCTTATTTTAAAAAAATATTTTTATTAATACAAATTATTATTTCCTGACGATGCTACCTATTTGGTAGCGAAATATTGAGAAATAAATAATAATTGAAAAACTTTTCATAAAAAAGACCATCGCTCAAAAATAAATATAATTAAAAAATTTTACTAAAGGTCAAATAAAAATAGAACTGATACTAAAATAAAGTAACTTATTACAAAGTACATTCACGTTTATTATTTCTACATTTGCCTACGCCAATAGTGACAGGAAAGACCTCTGCAGGACGTTTAGTCCAGATAAGCGCGTTTCGGCCGAAAATACCTGTAAGAAGCAGTACGATTCGCTGCCAAATCGACCGCATATGGAATCACATTTAATAATGAACGCTTTGTGCGCAGGAATGAACGAGTTTTCGGATACAAGTAGTTTTCAAAAATTCAAAATTGTTTTTGTAACTTCAAAATAGTCTTTGAAGCACCGGCCCGGCACTGTAAGTTTTCCTTTTGAAAAGTTTATAAATCAAATTCACTTTTTTGCCGAATTGTAGCCATGGTGCGCGATGTGACTTAATAAATGTATGAACATCCACACATAAATAATTTTTGTGTATTTATGCCTCATGCCTGTCTCCAAATGTGTGTATCTTGTCACAAGACGTGGCGTATATGTTAAAAAGGACAAATTATACGTTTGTTGAAATTCTAGGCGCCAAACACAAACACACACACACACATGCAGCCACACACAAACTCTAACCCCACACAAAAATTTCACACCAAAAATTAAAAAAAAAAAATTTTGAATTTTTGAAAAAAAAATTTGTTAAAAATATAAAGCAAGTGGCCAAGACACACACTAGTAAATAAACAATTACTCATATGTACATAAAAATATTTCGCTCACTCAAACCGGGACAGAGAGACATGTGTTCAAATTGCACCAGCTCAAGCTCAAGTACCACAACCAGCAACGGCAAAGAAATAAAATATTTGAACAAGTCTGACACATGCAGACATTTTTATTTATTAAAATTGTAGCAGATGAAATAATTGTAACAAGAAACTCAACATACACACACACACCCTCACGCACATATAAAAGTACGTACACACAGCACCTGAAAGTATACTTGAGTTTTTGTGTAATTTTTCTTATGATTTCTTATGCAATAAATACCTGAATTTTAGTAGCTGCCTGCCATGTGTTTTCAATGTGTTACATGCAGCATAAAACGCATAAAATCTTTGTGCGAAATACTAAAGATTTCTTATCCTTGCAAGAAATATGAATTGTAGAAAGAAGTCCTTCAAGCATAACTCGTGAACGAAGCATGATGGATGTTGAGATTTTCTTGAGAGTGATTCAAAATATTTGGTGTTTTTTTTTTTCTTTAAATATTTTTCTTTTCTAAAACGAAGTCGTCACGTTGAAAAAGGAGCAATTGGTCATGTACGGCTATCAAACGCAAAAGTGGTATCAGCAGAACGTTTGTGTGACGACAATTATCACGTTGTTAGAGTTGATATGCGAGTGTTTTTGAATACTTCTGAAATTCGCGCCGTATAAATAAAGCCATTAACACAGTGGAAAACGGTAAAGCTTGGAAAGCAACTCCCCGGTCACCAAAATATTATTACCAAGTTGCCATCAAAAACTATAAATTTCTTTTCAACTTCATACTCAACGAAGGTGTGGAATGACTCATCTGAATATCCTTATATTATTCCTGAAGCGACTAACATTACTTCTCCAAGACTTGATACCTCTACAGTTTTAAATGAGTTGCAAAATTTTAAGTACTCTTATAAATATGGCACCGCAGTATACTTAAAGAATGTTCAGCACAGTTACCTATGCCTTTGGCGTACTTGTTTAACATCTCACTATCATATGGGTATTTTCGGAAGTTTTGGAAAGAGTCTTTTATTATCCCGCTGTTTGAAAGTGGAGACAGATCTAACATATTAAATTATAGAGGTATAGCTAAATTAAGTATTATCCTCGAGCTTTTTGAAAAAATAGTAACCGAATTCTTATGGCATCAACTATCCTCGTACTTCACGCCTTTTCAGCATGGATTTAGAAAAGGTCGTTCAACTTCAACAAATCTTTTAGAATTTACATCCTGTATAACTAAATCTTTCTGTTCTGGTATGCAGACACACACAATTTTTACCGATTTCAGTAAGGCTTTTGATAAAGTAAATCAAAAACTACTCCTATACAAGCTGGACAAAATTGGATTTGCTGCAGCTTTTCAGAGTTCGAAATCGACTTATCTTACGAACAGAGTTCAGTGCGTATTATTTAAAAATATGAAGTCGAAATACCGCCAATTGCCTCTGTATCTTCTGCCACATACTTGCCTCCAAGTACGATACTTCGCCGCCCATGTATTTATGTATGTGTAATTGCATGGTGTGTAATTAGTTACAAGACAATAAAATTTATTGCTCGAGATTTATTCTGGCCAGAATCTCAAGATAATCTTGAACAGTTTTAAATTTTTTTTGTGCCAAAATCACAAAATGTTGCAAATTCCTTGAATGGCACAATAAAAATAAATAAATGTAAAAAGAATAAAAATCGTGGGATGAAGTAAAAAATGCTTAAAATATACAACTAAATATGTACATACATGCATGCATATGCATGTCTCTATGTATGGATGTGGAAATAAATTTTATTGACACAAGAAAGCTCCAGACAGCCATATAAATGTTAAGGGACTATACATTTTTGCTCAACTGTTTGTTACACGAAAATTGTAGAAAGGAAAAACTCAAGGACCAAGATAGAATTGGCTTGATTGTTGAGATTAAAAACAAAAAACAAAATGAATAAATAAGATTTTATTTTAGAGAAGTGTTTTCTTTTACACAACATTTTTCTATTGTATAGCAAAGTCGCTATATGTGTGGCAATTAATCAAAGAATAGATTTTTATTGTTCTTTTAATTTTTCCGCCTTGTGTGTGTTTACTTGTTTTATTGCCTATTTTAGGGGGGTAATCGTTTGATTGATATATATATATTATATAAATATATATGTACATATATACAGGGTGGGCCGAATTCACGCCTGCGTGTAAAAATTGTTTAATTTTTTTTGTTTTTATTATTATTTTTTTATTATTATTTTTTATTTTTTAGCTTTTATTCATCGAACCGTGTTACACCACCATGTGAAAATGAACGACCGACCAACGAACCAAAGTGGTAGAATTTTACTTTTCCAATGGGCATTCAATTTCACTTACCCAATGAAATTATCGTGATGAAGCTCATTTTCATCTTAAAAGATATGTAAATCAATAAAATATGCGACTTTGGGGTACTGCAAACCTCAGAGTTGTTCACCAACGCCAATTGCACTCGCTAAAGTGTACGGTATGGCGTCGACTGACATCAGAAATATTATAGGGTCCTACTTCCTCGAGAATGCAGTTGGTAATGCAGTGACGGTGAATGGGGACAGGTATCGTACTATGATTAATAATTTTGTATGCCCTGTGGCAGCCAACAAGTGGTTCCATGCTACAATTAGTTTTTTAAATGAAATTTTTGAAGACCGAATTATCTCAAGAAATTCACAATTCAATTGGCCAGCACGTTCACCAGACTTAACTGTCCCTGATTATTTTCTATGGGGTTGGTTATCTCAAAGAACGAGTGTATGTTAACAAGCCCCAAACTATAGAGCAACTAAAGCACAACACTGAAGCTAAGATCAGTGCAATAGAGCCTAAAACTTTGCGTGCAGTTTTGCAAAACGCCTGTTTAAGAGCCCAATTGTGCATCGATGAAAATGATGGTCATCTCTCTGATATTATTTTTCATAATTAAAATTTAGATCGTACAAAGCTAATATTATATCGAATAATAAAACAAAATAAAATAAAAAAAAGACCTCAAGCTTACTAAATATATTTTTAAAAAAATGTAATAAAAAAGGTCAATTAATAATAATGCGTGATCCATTTCGAGGTTCCTTACTTTTTTAATGAAAAAAACACAGAAAATTCAAATTCAATGGATCATGTTTATTATCATTTGAAAGAACATTCTTTGGCATTTATTTTTTGTAGATTATGTCTATCAAATGTTGGCCATTGCTACGTCGCAGATGGTCCATCCGTTGAGTCCAATTTTCGATGACTCGTTCGAGCATTTCGACTGGTAACTGGCGAATGACACGCGTGATGTTTTCCTCCAAGGCCTGAATCGAAGCGTGTTTGTCTGCATAAACTTTAGACTTTATATATCCCTACAGGAAAAAGTCTAACGGTGTGATATCACACGATCTTGGTGGCCAATCGACCGACCCAAAACGTGAAATTATGTGCTCACCGAAATATTCTCTCAATAAATCCATTGATTGATGCGATGTGTGGGAAGTGGCGCCGTCTTGCTGAAACCAAATGTCGCCGAGATCACGAGCTTCAATTTCAGGCATCAAATAGTCGGTTATCATGGCACGATAACGGTCGCCGTTGACAGTTACGTTCGCACCGGCATCATTTTTAAAGAAATATGAACCGATGATTCCACCGGCTCACAAACCACACCAAACCGGTCAAACATTATCCAATAATGAATGCTGGGTCTCAAAATGGGTGTTGGTGTTGCGAATAGTACGCTCAGTAGGCCGATTATGTTGACCATAAGTTGAGCGAAGTCCACGAAACACATTCCTAACAGAACGTGAATTTTCGTAATAAAGTTGAACGATTTGTAAACGTTGTTCAGGCGTCAGTCTTTCCATTATTAAATGCCAAACAATACTAAACAAAAATAACATGACAGCATGACACGACTCACACGTGATCTGTCAAAAAAAGGCTATTGAAAAAAGTATCTCTACCTGAATCACCCATTACAATTAAAATTATATTTAAAAAAAAAAAATTAAAAAATAATAAACAAAAAAGTTATTAAATTTTTACACGCAGGCGTGACTTTTGGCCCACCCTGTACATACATATTAAGAGACATGTACGAATTTTATACGTATACCTGTGTGTCAGTTAAACCATACATTTTTGCCCATATATAATTAATTCATAAAAATGTATTTAATACATACTTTAAGGCAAATAAAACAAACGCTCGTGATCCTTTTCCAACGAATGACGTAGGAATAATTTAACATACACCCCCTTTCTATGGCAATAATAATCCTGAACTCATAGTTACGCACATGTGAGTCACGGTAATTCCCACGCAGCGTTGTCGGAAATCAAAAATATACTAAATTTTAATATTTTTATTTTCATATTTAATTTGTATTATTTTTACTGCCGTATTCATAAACATTTTTATTTTGACTTATGAAATGTTAAATAGCCACATTTCCATAAAAAATTCCTTCAATATATCTTTTTTTTTTATTATTTTATAAATATTTGAATTCAAAATGCTAAAAACCAATTAAAAAAGCTGCAAAAATTCTAAAAAGGTCAATTGAAATTACCCATATTTTTTTTTTTGGGGCACACAAAATTGTCGAAATAAATGTGGCATGACCTGAATAATTTTTTGAACGGTGGCTAGAATTCCGCCATATTCCATATTTTTAAATGTAGGAATTTTTTCTTGCTTTTTTATCTTGGACCAGCACTCAGGAGATGACCCCTACACGTGCGGTGCATTGTGCTGGAACTAGTGGAAAGGGATTGTAGGGGAAATGGAGGTTAAGCTTCACTATCGTACAACACTGCTTTTTGCACGTTATTTGTTTTTATAGCAGTGTTGTAGCGTCTATGATGTCAAGGAGACGTATTAAATATTGAAGCTTCGTTTTAGTAATTATTATACTTCGCCTATGCTACACAATACCAACGAAGGCGGGCGTTCTGATGTGCCTGTTGTTTACAGTTACAGCTGTAGTCATTACAGTTCAGTGACCAGTGACTATGCCTTCGCCACTGAAACCTTTCGACAACAACTGACACAAAGACACATAAAATGCACAACAGAAAAATGCGAGATGTTTTTATGAGTCTGAAACTGGGGTTGAACCCAGAAAAAATTTTTCGACCATCGCCACCCTCATTTACAGTTTACGGTGATATGTATATGTATGGCTGTGCCAAAGTCTGTCGACGCTGGCAAAACCGCTAAGTTGTCAATCCTGCACTTGCAATAATACTCTGGCATAAAAGTACTGTTACTTTAACATTGGTAATTTAAAGTATAGTTTTAGGGGTTGCAGTAAAACAAAAAAAAAATAAATAAAAAAACATTAGTGAATTTAAGCGAAATAAAAATATCAATAAAATAGAAATTTACGTATTTATTTAAACAAAATCGCATGCACGAATCCCGAGTTGTGTTTATAAAAGAAATCTACTTCTTTAAGTTTAATGAGACATATAAAATATTTATAATGTTCGAGTTTATTACATATAATGTGTTTATGTGTCTGTAAGCAAGCAATCCCATACGAACATACGTGCCATGTCAGCGAGTAGAGCTAAATACATACAAACATATTTATTAGGTTGGTGTGAGAGATTGACGACTGGGAATGTACGACTGCATGTAAATTACTATCTAAACGTTAAGGTCGATAGCGGGAACTTCTTTTAGCAACAATATACACTCAAAGCAAAAAATGTGAAAAAATAATCAGCTTTACGAACATTTCTACAATTTCTAAGTAAAACTTAATTGGAACTTTTAACAATCGGTTAGAAAAAAGTCCATTTCACAATATATGATTAACCATTTAACCAAAAAGTGTCTGTTAAATTGAACCCAACAAAATATGTCAGTTAGCAAATTATTTAAAATTATGAAAAAGCAACATTTACATTTTTTCAATTCTTCTAATTTTTTCTATCTTTTTCTTGTTGATTTATAGTTTATTTAATTGAGCTTGAGATCCTGTATTATATTTTTAGAAAAATTTTTTATAAAAATTAATTTTGTCAATTATTTTTAATTTTACATTGTGAAAACGAAATATTGGAAAAAATTAAATTGAAAACACAAAATAATATAAGATCTTCAGCTCAATTAAATAAACTATAATTTTTTCAATGTCTATAATTTCAAAACTTTGAAAGAAAAAAAAAAAAAAAGAATTCACAGCCAGTGAAATTAGAGGCTCTACAAATACCTTTTTAACATGCGAAAATTTTTATAGACCATGATTTTACCTCTCACGCTTGTTCGTGGGAATTTTCAAGCTGCAACAATTTCTTGCTGATGAAAATTCCGCCATTTTCTTTCAGTATGTCGTCAATGATTTTTCCACAAACATTAAGATTTTTTTTTTGCTATTTGCTGTCATTATAGTATTTTTTGTAAACTTACACAAACAATATTGCCATACTTTTTGCCGAATTCTTTTGTTAAGTAACTGAGGAATGAGACTTAAATTAAAAAAAAAAAACAAGAGCCACATTCATTACATTCACCATCATTAATTTAAAAACTCAACAAGAAAATATTTTTTAAGTTAAACTTTTTTTATTTTTTAAAATTTTTACATGTTATGATAATGATTTAAAAATGAGTATATCCACCTTTATTCGATATAACTTAAAAAGTACGATTTGGAAGGGAGTTATAAAGATTTTCAATTAATGGTAATGAAATTTCGGCCCAAGGTTTTTTAATTCCTCCAATTAAGGATTCTTTTGTTTTATACTGTCTGCCGGACTCGTACGTAGGTCGTGGAAGTAGTAGTTATATCCACCCGGACCTTCCAAATTGAACTTTTTTTCATCTGAGAAAACAACACGATGCCATTCATTTTTATAGCTCATATCTTCCTGTGCAAACTGTAGCCGTTTCGCTTTACGCACAACGTTTAGAGATGGCTTTTTTTAATTTTCAAACGTTTTAAATGTTCGGCACTTCCAATTATTCGCCTTACGGTGTTTACGCTAGCTGTTATACCCATTTTTTTCCTAATTCTGGCAGCAGAATCGCTGGAATTTAAGGCAACTCGTATAATAACCCTAATAGTCCGCTTCTGTTGTGACTTTTTTCGTACGCCCTTTCATTTTATTTCCATAATTGGACAGATTTCTTAAAAAGTTGCTTACAACATTCTTGCTGCGACCAATTTTTTTTGCGATATTTCTATGGCTTAAGCCAGTTTCTTTAAATGCTTTAATTTTACCATTTTCTTCTTCAGTTAATTGCTTGCAGTAACTCACAAACGTTTAAATTTATAATTATACCGTCCAAGGTCAAACGCAAACTAATTTTATTTCTAGTGAACCTATTTAAGTGGGATAAAATTTACATGTGTTTTCACTGCATTTTCAAGTAAAAGCAAGAAATGACAATTTTTTTTATTGTACCGTTATTTTTTGCATCTTAAATGTGATCATTTATGGTATCTCTTAATTTGAGTTCGCAAAAAAATGTTCTCTTAAAGTTGATATTAAGAGAAATTTAAATGTAAGTGCGAAATTTAATGAACCTTTTCAAGTGGTCGGCAGTATATTTCTAACACACAAAAATGTCAAGAATGTATTGCAAGAGTTTAAAACCAATAAATTGTCGAAAAAAAATTAAATATTCGGAAAATATGGGATTTGGATTTATTCACTCAATTGCTTATAACTTGTCTGTAATTTTTCGGTCGATTTTCTTCTGGTTGGTCTTAGTTCTTACGTAAAATAATCATCTTAACGTACATGAACAGAAACCAGACGTTTTTTTAACGACCTATATTTTTCCGTCGGCACAGAATCGCTGTAAAATATGATTTTTTTTTGAAAATATGCTCCATTTTCATTGATATATTTTGAACCGCTTATACCAATCAAAAATCCGATTATACATATTTGTTCGTCATCTGAATACCTTGCATTTGGGTACCAAGAACGACCCAATCGGACATTTCTAGCTCGAGATATGATTTGTCAAGTGAAAAAAGGTAGAAGAAATGAAAAAATTACAATATCTAAAAAAATGTTCCATAAAAAAATGTAACCTTGATTTTCAAATTTAGCGGAAGAAAATACATAAGGAAATCTATCTCTCATCAAACGTACATGAAAAAAATTTCATTTTGTAAATCAGACATTTTCACGGACGTTAAAGCTGAAAAATAAACGTCGATGGTAATTCCAAAGTCACGATTTTTATAGATAATGTATATAAAACGACGCATAATTGAACGAAATCTCTAAATTAGTTGGAGAGTTAATAATGTCGAAAATTATCAAAAAAAAATGTTTGTATTTTATTAGTCCGTGAGTTCTTGTCAAATCGATTTTCGATACGTATTTCATTCTTTTCGTCTTCCAAACTTTGTCGCATGCTGGAAATTTGCTTTGAATGGGTTAAGCTTTAGTTATTAAGTTTCAGTTATTAACTGAAAGAACTTTAAAACACAGGAAAAATTGCACTTTTTTATTTTTAATTAACGCCTTTAATTACAGTAATATATTTGTTCAATTAAAAGTTTAATCAATTCAATAAAATTTTTAATTAAGTTCTGAGGCTCAATACTTAAATAAATAAATAAATAATTAATTTTTTTGTTATGGAATATTTTATTATTATTTTTACTTAAATGCGTGATTTATTTCATAAAAGCAAAATTTTTTATAAATACGAATATAAATTAATACTACTCCCTCTACCTTCTCTCCCGAAACCTTATTTCCTAGTTCCGGCGCAATGCACCGCATGTATCAGGGGATAACCCTGGATGCCGGTCCAAGAAAAAAAAAAAAAAAGCATAATTTTTTTCTGATATTAAAAATATTTCGAAAATTTCCAATTTTAATTATTGTTATTAAAATTTTAATTTTTCTTATATCTTGAATCAGTGCTCAGGCGAAATCCCCTATATATGCAATGCATTACACTGATACAAAATAGAGAGAGAGAAAGGGATAGTGTAGAAAGTGGTAGAAAGATAGAGCTTAATTCTTGCGCAACTCTGCAGTTGCGTGTTAATTATAAAGCAAAGTTGCGGTGTTTCTGATGTTATTTTTTGACGTATTATTTCCAAAAAGCTAAGGAGAGCCATTTTATTTATTATTTTCCATCGCACACGTTTTATTGCTCAAATTTCGGCGAACGAGGCTTCTGTAGCACACAAAACTCGGGAAAAAATTGTTTTTTTATTTAACAGTGCTGGGTATCGAATCCGGGCTCTGCTGCTTGCAGAGCCAATACGCTTACTACTCGCCCTCTTGAAAAATAATTCAATTACGTCAACAATATTAATTTAATTGATACTATTAATTTCTTTACATGTGAAAACGTAATTAAATTTTTAATTGATATTAAGAAATTGTTAATTAAAATTTAGTTTTTTTTTTTTTTCTGGGAATTAGTTCCACAAAAAACATTAGAATTTCTTGTCAGCAAAAAAATATTGAAATTTTTTTGTGAGAGAACTACTTACGTACAAAAGATGTTTGTACATATACATATGTATGTATGGCTGTGTGTATGTGTATCTGCACATATTACTAAACGGGAAATATAACAAACTAAGCTGATCCATTATATAATTTTGAAACGCCATTAAAAAGCTTCTATTAAATAATTTAAATACAGTTAAAATTGCAGAAAATAGCAACAAAAAAACCTTGTAATTATTGTATACATATATTTATATGTGTGCATTAAACACACATACTTGCACACTGACCGAACTATTACTGTTTGGCTTATGCAAGGAATATGGCTGAGGCATTCAGCTTTACCGCTATTAGTGTTTTTGAACTTTATTTTATTGTTTGGGCCTTTAATTTAACCTTAATTTTTCAGGTTGTTGTGATTTCTTGCAGCCTATAGCTTTTCTACTACTCTTTCTCTCTCTCTCTCTCTCTCTCTCTCTCTCTCTCTCTCTCTCTCTCGTTCTCTCATATACATTTACCCATATGCATACATACATTGCTTTTGTTGAACTTTATAAGAATTATATATAAATTGCATTTAAGTTAAGAAAAAATATAGAAAAAAAAATTATTATGTTGGAAAATTGCCATCAAAAGTTTTGCCATTCTCGTTATTGTTGTGAACTTGATTCTTATAAGCGTGCAACAGCAAGGAAACTTTGTTTCATATTTAAGGCAAAGCGTTTTACAATAACAAGGCGAATTTGAAACACACTTTGGGAAAGTTTTACTACTGAAAATATTATCTTGCAATACAGAGGACGCAGCAAAAAGTTAATAGAGAAAAAGTAAAGCAATTAAAGTAGCTTAACGTGCTGTTGGCTGCCCGCAGGCAGCGTTTCGCCACCCACTCAACCGAGTTCCACCCATGTGAGGGATCCCCCCCGCTGGATTCATAGGAGAAATGTACTAAAGTCCACAGGTGGCGTTGAGGTATCGCCTAAGGTCAGCCATACTCACGTGCGACACCTCCGATAGGTTGTGCAATACATGTTTGCCCAGAAATCGGTGCCGCACCACGTGCAACTGCAGGCACTCGCAAAAAACCGTGTCCTCTTTATACCGACAGCTGCGACAGAATGTGTTGTGAGGGAAATCCAGTCTAGCGGCATTTCCGGCGATCGTCCAGTGACCCGTCAATACAACAACTACCAATGACATACTTCTCCTTTCCTTATTAATTGTCTGTTCCGTGCGCTTATCGCTGAAGCGTGGGTACAATTTTCTTGCCACCTCACATCTGTTCAGACCGTTTCTCAGTGTCCCATGATCCAGCTCCGTATAGTGCTGAACGGCAATGCGACCAGAATCGCGTTCGATACGTCTATAGTGGCGACTCAGCCCTGGCCAGTACATCCGTCCGCTTGTTAGGCGGTTAGTTAGCATGTTGATTCTACAGCTTTTAAATCCTCCTATCCAGTCACATAAAATCTTTCTTATGGTCAATTGCTTAGTCGATAGTTTGAGCAATGAAAAACTTTGAAGTAAAATGAATCATACACCGAATAATGATTTCTCAAACATATCGGAATGGGATAACGTAAACAGCATGCGGGAGCTGTTGGCTGAGTAGTTAGCATGTTGACTCTGCAAGCAGAAGGCCCCAGGTTCAATTCCAGGGCCGGCCAAGTAAAAATTGTTTGTGCTTAAAATTTTTTTGTGGTTCATCGGCGAATTAAAAAAAAATAATGCGTGAAAATTAACATCAGAAATGGCGCAACTTTGCTTTACAATTAACACGCAACTGCAGACTTGTGAAAGAAAGAAAGCTCTATTTTCCTACCTCTTTCTTTCACCACCTGTCTATTCTCTATACTATTCCTCTATCTATCTAGTTCCAGTGCAATGCACGTGCATATGTAGCGGATATCCTGGTTCCAAAAACGCTCGAAAGACCTAATGCTGCATGCTTACACACCGATGCATGCCCTATCATGCTGCTTCAACTGTATTTATGGGTGTTATAAATATTGAGAAATTGAGGAACTGAGGAATCATGGCATGACAATTCAGTATTTTTTTTTTTTTTTTTTTTTTTTTTTTTTTTTTATATCTGGGACCAGCACTCAGGAGATGACTCCTACAAATGCGAAGCATGGTGCTGGAACTATAGGAAAGGGATAGTAGAAGAAACGACAGCAGGTGAAGCTTAATTAATTATTTTTGCAGCTCTGCTTTCGCACGTTCTTTGTTTATACTCGTATCAGTGCTGGAGCTTCGGTTTAGTAGCCATTTTTATTATTATTTTACTTCGGCGGTGCTACACAATACCGACGAAGGAGGGCGCTCTGATGTGATTGTGGATTGCTTTCAGCTGAAGCCGGTATTGTTCAATGACCAGTGACTATGTCTTCGCCACTGTAACCTTCCGACAACAACTGACACACAAAGACACACTAATGCACATCAGAAAAATGCGAGATGTTTATTTTTATTTTAAAATTTTAGTCTGAAACTGGAATTGAACGCAGGTCTGTTTTTGGATTCGCAGTCAACGTGCAGACTACCATCCATCGTGCCATCGCCACCCAAGTATGATATTCGATGAACATTTTTCAAGTCTCAAAAAACTAACAACAGCTTCGCTAATCCCTACTCTAACACTTTACCACGTGTCTCTCTTCTCCACACTAATCCTTGCCAAAAATATAGTAACACACATTGTTCTCTTCATTGGCTGAGTGATACATTTAAAAAAAAAAAAACAAAAAATAGAAAAAATAAATAAATGAAAATCCTTTGGCAACATTTCGTAAATTTTTTCCAAATGTTACAAACGTCCTGATTAGCAGAATTACTTAAAATTGCATACTCAAATCGAAGGATATGCAAAAACAAAAAATAGGAAATCAACTAACAAAACAATTTGCTTGGCAATGTCGAGGACTTAATATCATCATCGTCATAGAGATGTTAATGAGTATTTGTGTAGGTGTGTGTGTGTGTTCATGCACGCAGCCAAAGCGGAAGTCAGCCATATTGGCAGTTACTTAACATTGTTTACAACCAGCCAAGTGTGTTAATATGATTAGGTTTGTATATATGTATGTATATTTGGGTGTGTGTGTATGTGTTTATGTTATTAAGTATGAAAAATGGCTATTTTGTTTAATAGAGAGCAATGTATGTCAGTATGTGCCTTAATTATTTGCCATAAATGGCGTGACTTAAGAAAATTGATTATGTTTGAGAATTTATCTACGAATTAAGGAAATAAATAATAATCTCTATAAAATGTTCTTTGTCCTTTTCTTAACTGACTGAATAAGTACAAGCACAACGTACAAAATTAACATGAATATAAATATAAAGAAATAATAAAATATTATATTTCCTGCTTGCATTGCACACTTGTTACTACACGAAGGTTGCTTTTTATGTCACAAGAGAAACACATATAAAAAATATTTTTTTCTTGAGTAGAATTAAAGCTCAAGCGATTAATGCATTAGTAACTTAGCGTTCTTAGTGAAGAACGTTAGTAATAAATGCAGGAGCTGCAAGTTTTGAAAATTGCTTAAGGCAGGCTGCAGGTGCTACTCGCGTTTTGGTTTTCATGACACAATTTTGTTAAAACTACACTACGCAACACGAAAAAATTGCTTTGATAACTATTACTTTTTTGAATCCGCTGTGGTCATTTAACTACAAAAATCATCATTATTTTTAATTCTATGGTAAGATTTTTGTAAAAATTTTTTTTCTAAAATTGGGGTTTTTACAAGAGGCTGCTCCCTACATCTGGTCGTAACTTTGGAAAGACTTATTCTATTCACATATTCTATTCACATTCTTATATTGTTAAAATAACAATGAAAATAAATAAAACTGCATGTATAAAATTTTGGAAAAACGTTTGGTCTTTCTTTGGGGGTGCTGATGGCGAGTAGTCAGCGTGTTGGCTCTGCAACCAGAAAGACCCAGGTTCGATTCCCAGCCGGGTCAAATCAGAAAAAAGTTTTTTCTGAGTTTTCTGTGCTACAGTACCCTCCTTCGTCGGTATTTGAGCAATGAAACGTCGACGAAGTAAAATAATAAATAAAATGGCCCAATTAGCTTAAAAATAATGCGTCAAAAAAAAAAAACATCAGAGACGCCGCAACTTTGCAACTGCATAGTTGTGCAATAATTAAGCTCTATCTTTCTACCACTTTCACCACCTGTCTGTTTCTTCCCTATCCTTCTCTCGAGTTCCAGTGCAATGCATTGCATATGTAGGGGATAGCCCCTGAGCACTGGTCCAAGATAAAAAAAAAAAAAAAAAAAACTCAATACTTTATTGCTGCATTTAAACTTTAGTCTCTGACTGTATATACGAGGTCTGTTCAAAAGAAAAGCTGAATTTTGAATATTTTTGAAAAGTATTTATTTATTCATCAGTATCCATTTTGTACCTTTCAAAGTAATCTCTCTCAGATATAATGCACTTATGCCAGCGCTTTTTCCAATCCTCGAAGCACTTCTGAAATGAGCTTTTCGGTATGGCCATCAGCTCATTCTTCGATTTTGACTTTATCTCATCAATTGTGGCAAAATGCTTTCCTTGTATTCGTCTCTTTAGTTTTGGGAATTGGAAAAAGTTACAGGGTCCCAAATCTGGTGAATAAGATGGTTTAGGCATGATTAGAGTGTTGTTTTTGGTCAAAAAAATCACGAACAGGCATTGAGGTGTGAGCTGGTGCATTATCGTGAATCCAGAATCCATGATTTTTTTCCACAATTCCTATCGTTTGGGCCGGATTGCTTCACGCAAACGTTGCATAACTTCCTTGTGGTATTCCTTATTAAGCGTACGACCTGTTGGCAAGAACTCATGATGCACCACGCCATTGTAATCGAAGAAAACAAAATTTACCTTTTCTTTTGAACAAACCTCGTATATTAATATTAAATATTACACTTTTTTTCTTATGTTCAACCATCCTTCATTTACTAGTCAATTAAAAATAACGTTTTTTTTGGCAAATAATTCTTGCCATTCATTACTTGGTTTTTATAGCAGATGCTAACAAGCCGTTATACATACATAAGTTGCCAACCTACTGTTAACTTTAACATATTTAAATCTACATAACAGTCAATTTAACTAACAGCTGCTATAGTTTAGTCATTTGCATTAGAAAATTTCACAACATTTGTAATTTACGTTTCCATTTTATTGCGACAAATTACTGGGTTCAAGTCTAACATGTTCCATATACCAAACTATACCCATATCATCATCAACGTTATTTTCATCATCAGCAATACGGAACGAATGAAAAGAGCCAGAGCCAAACATCAGGCAAGCAAAGCAATTCATGCTGCTGTTTAGTAATTGTGGAGGGTTCATTTATTTACAGTTTTGTTGTTGTTTCTGCTACTGCTGCTACTTTTAAAAATTCAACCATCATTAATTTACTCTTCTATTATTTTGAATGAAATCAAGTCAGTCAGAATTCAAACGACTGTAGAACGGAACAGACGTGACGCGCGTTAAAATTGTCTGACGATATAAAAAAACAAAAAATAATATTTTGTCTTTTATTTGAGTTGTTGTTTAGTGGAAAAAAAATAATCTAAATAAAATTCACAAAAAGAAGGAATTAAATTTCGTTAGAAAACCATAAGAAACCTACGATTCCTGTGCAAATACTGAAAACGAAAAAAGGTATTAAAGTTGTGCAAAAAAAAGTAATAAAATACGCAATTGTTTTTACCCGTTTCTATTTTAGAGAGTTTATGTGTGATTGTGTATCACGATGCCTGTGTGTTCCTTTATTTGAGAACTTTTCCCTGTTCTCTTCCCTTTAAATATCAATAACAAAAAAAAAGGAAAATAAAAAAAAAAACAAAAGCAAAATAACAGCCACAACAACAACAGCACAGGCAATAATATATAAAAGTGCAGTGAACACCTATAACGGCATTTATTTTATTTCATTTATTTTCTGCTTCACCCATCACACAGCCCCCTCTTTAGTTTAACATTGAAAATTTTGTTGTTGTTGGTGTTGCTGCTGCTGTTGGTAAAAAAAGGTTCAAGAGAAGAAGGTTACAACAAGAACCAACAACAGCAAGAAATAATACATACTCCGTACTTTAATGCTCAGTTATGTGGAAAATTGCAGTGTAATTTAAACTGTGCTGCTGCTGGTTTTAAGAATTTTTTTTGTTTTTTGCATTTATTTGTATCGAAAATTTAATTGAATTCGTTTTGAAGTGTTACAAAAATGTACTAAAAAAATTGTTGTGTATTTCTATCGGTTAGTGATGAAAATTTTCTTTATTAATAAATTTTTTTTCTACAATTTTAGTTAAAATTACGAAAAAAAGAAAATTTTATTCGCAAACTACCAAACAAGAAATTGCTAGTGATAAAACTAATTAGTCTATTTTATTCCTATTTCCTAGTGACCAATGTGAGTATATTAGTTGAAGGAATTTAAAAATGGTTTAAATATCATGCATTACTTTCGAAGCAAATAACACATGGATATGGACACACGTTCATATGCAGATATCTACATATTTTGTTATTAAATTTTTGATAGGAGTGAAAATATTGGATGGTATTCAGGAAACAAGCACTTTTAGTGCACGTCCATCAGTTTGAAGTATTCAAATTAAATTATTTACAACGTTTTTTTCAAAGCACAAAGGGTGTTTCATTTGTAGCTATTAAAAGAAAATAATAGTAAATTTATGAAAAATTAAAATGTTTTTTTTTTCTTGGACTGGCACTCAGGGGATGACCACTACACATGCGATGCATTATGCTGGAACGCATTACGAACTAAAAATATTTATTACGGCAGCATACATATGTACCTCTCCATTCGTGAATTAACAAATTTTCTAGCACAATTAAAATATATCATAGAGCAATTAATTCGTCTTAATCGCGTTCATTAATATATTATATTGCAACACTTTATAGAAATAGGAATTAATACCCAATAAGCATTCCAATTGACTCCAATTTCTTTTCTAATTTATGAAAGAAAAAATTTAATTAAATTTTTAATTATTATTATTATTGAAAATTGTAATTGATAATTAGCTCAATTCATTCAACAATAATAATTTAATTAATATTATGAATTTCTTTACAGGTGAAAATAGAATTAATTTTTTAATTGATATTACACAATTTTTAATCGAAGATTCAGTTGTTGTTTGTTCTGTGTAGTTGTAGAAAAATTCATTTTCATACATCGTGTATGATATTTCTTGGGTGTTTCCGTAGTGCATAATCATCAGCCTATCAATCTGGTGGCGCGGGTTCGATTCTCGCCTAGTTCCTAGTTCTTTCAACAGACAAGCTGTAAGAGCTTCGTAGAGTTTGTGTTTCAGTTTTTAAAAAAACTACTAATAATATTCACAAGACCTACAAGGTTTGCGAGGACATTTTACATGGAAGTGTCAAAACCGCTGCTATTTCAACAAAATTTTGTTCGATATACATATAGGGTGGGACAAAAGTCACACCTGCGTGTAAAAATATGCTGTTCGATGAATAAAATCTAAAAAAAAATAATAAACCAAAAAGTTATTAAAATTTTAACAAGCAGGCGTGATTTTTGGCCTGCCCTGTATATATATTTTGTTTTTATCTGGGACCAGCACTCAGGAGATGACTCCTACACATGCGGAGCATTGCGCTGGAACTATAGGAAAGGGATAGTAGGAGAAACGACATGAGGTGAAGCTTAATTAATTACTTTACAGCTCTGCTTTTGCACTTTCTTCGTTTATGGTCGTAGCAGTGCTGAAACTTCGGTTTAGTAGCCATTTTTATTATTATTTTACTTCGCCGGTGCTACACAATACCGACGAAGGAGGGTGTTCTGATGGGATTGTGGATTGCTATCAGCTGAAGCCGGTATTGTTCAGTGACCAGTGACTATGCCTTCGCCACTGAACCTTCCGGCAACAACTGACACACAAAGACACACTAATGCACATCAGAAAAATGCGAGATGTTTTTTTTTTTTTGAACCCAGGTCTATTTTATTTTATGTTTTGTAGTCAACGTGCAGACTACCATCCATCGTGCCATCGCCACGTGGAACGTTTTAATGAAAAAATTAATTAAATTATTTGTGCTTTGATTTAAAATGTTTTAATTGCAAATCTTTAAGGAACTCGTAATTGATTTTACGTGAAGATTGATTTATTTCAAACAGAAAATTTCTATATGAATATTTGTGAAACATATTTTAAAATATCAGCGTTATCTTAAATATCATTCCTTTTCCATTATATGTCAAACGTAGTCAGTGACGGGTTTCCTGTATTACGCTATTAATAATGTGCATGTTTAATGTGCTTTAAGCAAAAAACAAACTTTTTATGATTATTGTTAGATTCGCCATTATTTTCGTTGAAATTTCCCTTAGTAACACTGTAACAAAAATATGTATGTATATTTTATTCTTATTCTTATTTATTTTTATATAAGTCTTTCTTGAAATTCAATATTATCAATTTTATATCGAACTTCAATTGGCTGTTTTGCTTGCACTTTCATTCCATTCTGCCCATAAAGTCTTGCAAAGAAATGTCTTTTCATAAATACTGTACGAGTACATATGCATTATTATTGCTACTTCTACCGATGTTTATTTAAGTTCATTTCAAATCATTTTAATGATGACATTTTAGGTCGAACGTGCTCTCTACGATAATCACGTTTAGTTGTCACGTTTTTCTTTTTGTTGTTGTCAGTGCTGTTATTTCTTTTTATCAGTTTTAAATATCTCTGTTGGCAAAAACAAAAAAAACAAAAAAAAAAAAAAAATACAAAAAAAAGTTGATTTCAATATCAAAAGCACTTCCACTATATGGAAATAGACGTAATTTAATGGAACAGAAACCGGAATTAATTTCAAACATCTTGATTGTCTTATTTTTAGCACAAAATTACTACGCAATATTTGGTGTTTTTACAAAAAGTCCTTTCAAACGCACTCACACTAACACACATCTACAAAAAGGCACAGCATTCTTATTCAACGCACATGGAAACATTAGCCCGTTTCATGCACTAAAAGTTTTTAAAAAATTTGCTATCGTTTTTACCAGAAAGTTATATATCATTCGGATAAAAATTATTCATGATTCAATGAAATTTTTCAATTCATTGAAAATACTAAGCAAAAAATGTTTGTTCGTTAATTTTTGAAAACTGCTTTTTATTACAGAACGTATCTTACAAGGTGTTAAGACATACACCTTTATTGAGA
Source organism: Dexiosoma caninum (assembly GCA_963924685.1). NCBI lineage: Eukaryota > Metazoa > Arthropoda > Insecta > Diptera > Tachinidae > Dexiosoma > Dexiosoma caninum. Next base: position 53,806,442 of record OZ004728.1, on the reverse strand, counting down.
TGTTTGCAAGAAATGCCATTATTGAGCTCAATATTCCATACAAATTGCCTGTTCGTAGTAGCGAGCTGAAAATAATCGTTCGCCATTTATATTGAAAACAAAAACAATTTGAGTTTTTTTTATTGTTGTTTTCAATATGAATGCCGCTTCTATGAACCAGGCAATTTGTAATGTAAATTAAATTATTACGCAATAAGTACGAAATTGTTATAAATATTGAAATGCAACCCTTCTCACTAGTATTTTCAGTGAGAAGTCTATTCAGTGAAAAGAAAAAAATTCTGTACCGTGGTAAGCCAAATGTCAGAACAATAATTGAAAAAAAAAGAGCAAAAAAGAAAAAGATATCACCAGCGAATTATACCTCAAAACGTTGTTTTTCCCTTCGTGAAATTTTAATTGAGTACGTTAAATTAAATATGTGTGGACACTAAATTAAATTGCTTAAATTATTTGAATAAAAAGGAATGTGTTGAACATAGTATTGCAATTCATTATTGCTTTGCCTAATCAAGCAGCTTAATGAGGGAATTAATAAACAACAAAGAAACATATTAAAAGTTAAAAACATTTTTTCGTTATTTATTTATTTATTAAATAGTCTTGCTCACATTGTAGAGCACAGAGCATTTTCATAGGAGCTGAAGTACCAAGAAATTGATCCAATTGCCACTAGAATTAATATATTAAACAGCTCATTTAGTTTAGTTTAGGTGGCGGATTCTTCCCGAAAAAGAACGCCCCACTTAGGCTAAAGATTAGGCTCATTTAATAGTGTTAGATTTTTTTGATTATTCATATGAATTTTTTTTACAAATAACAGACCAACCTAAATTACGACGCAAAGCGTTATGTGGCTGTCAAAATTTGTCATGCCCATACTAAATGTATGAAAGCAAGCGCAATAACGCGTCGTCAACGCTTAGCAATTGTAAAATCAAATTTTTATTTGATAAAGAAGTTGTCGGCAAAAAAAAATAAAATTGTTGAAAAGTAATGACAATTTAGTTGTTTGCAGGTCAATTTAATTTAATGGAATGTGGGTGGCGATGGTCGAAGTAGTCTGCACGTCGACTAAAAAACGAAAACAGACCTGGGTTCAACCCCAGTTTCAGAATAAAATCATGAAAAAAAACATCTCGCATTTTTTCTGATGTGCATTACGGCCATACCTAAACAAGAGCGGAAAGCGTTTTCTAGGTGTCAAAAATTCTCATGCCCATACAATTTGTATGTAGCATACCAAAATAACGCGGCGTCAACTCAACGGCAACGCTTTGCAATTGGAAAATCCGATTTTGACAGTGCGTTTAATAGCGAAGTCAGTTGCAAATAAAGAAGGTGAAAGAAATAAACATAAAAAAAATATTTGTTATCAGAAATCCTCCAAATCGTCTATATAACTCATTGTTTAAACTTTTTTTTTTATAAAATGCTTATTAAAAAATCGCAAACACCAATAAACTTTATTGTTAAAATAATCAGGGTTGTTATATTTATTTTTTGTGATAACCCTGTTTTTATCGTTTTGACCTAACGTTGCCGCTTTTATTTAGGTATGGCATTTCAGCGTAAAAGCTAAGCGGAAAAAACGTTCCGCTTTCCGCTCTTGTTTAGGTATGACTGTTAGTGTGTTTTTGTGTGTCAGTTGTTGTCGGAAAGTTTCAGTGGCGAAGGCATAGTCACTGGTCACTGAGTAATACCGGCTTCAGCTGATAGTAATCCACAATCACAGCAGAATGCCCTCCTTTGTCGGTATTGTGTAGCACCGGCGAAGTAAAATAATAATAAAAATGGCTACTAAACCGAAGCTTCAACACTGCTATAAACAGAGAACGTGCAAGAGCAGAGCTGTAAAATAATTAAGCTTCACCTCCTGTCTGTTTTCTAACTATCCCTTTCCTATAGTTGCAGCACAATGCCTCGCATGTGTAGGGCTCTTCTCCTGAGTGCTGGTCCGAGATAAAAAACAAAAAGAAAAAAATTTTGCGATTTATCTCTATTTCTTATTTCTATTTAGAATTTTTTTATTAATCAAAGTGAGTAAACGTTACTGTTTCCGGCGCAACGTTAACGCTCTAATTTAGGTTACTCATTTCAGCGTAAAAGCTAAGCGCTAAATTACGTTGCGCTGTGTGTCGTAATTTAAGTTGGACTGTAAAGCGTTGATTTATTTTGCCCATTTGCAAAAGTTTAAAAAATGTTAAAATCTTTAAACAATTTCACTTTTAAATTGTAGGAACACAGCTATTTCCTCAAGCATTAAGGTTTATTTTAATGCGAGAAGTTGTGGCGTATTTACAGGCGCTATTGTGGCAATCGCTCTATCTCTCTCTCTCTCTCTCTCTCATCCTGTTTTGCTTTTAGCCCTTAATAATGTTGTATTCTAAAATAAATGTGTTTATAACGGCATTGTGAAATAGTAACTACACAACGAATATTCAAAATACTTCATATCTGTATGCGAGAATTTCATGTTTAGAGTTGAAGGACATCACTTTACCTTAAAGATGAACAAACACACATAAATATTTTACTGCACCGCAAATATGAACGGTTTTGTCCTTCCTAATAAATATTTACGCAGTTTATTCTTTTATGTCGGCCGTTGTTGTACAACAACTTTGCACACCTATGTAAACATTATAAATACATACCAAAGTAAACAGGCCGAGTTAAACAGCGGTTATTAATTGTTGTTGTAAAGCTTATATTTTTTTGTCTCAGTGTTTGTTTTCATGTGTGCGTGTGCGTTTTTGTTTTGTTTTTGGGGTTTTTATTGCTTTTGATTAAGTTTTTCATGTTGTCTCTGGAAAAGTCTGTATTTCTATACAATTGGGAATTGTTGCTGTTGTGTTTGTGTGTGTGTTTGTGTGTGTGTGTGTGTGTGTGTGTGTGTGCATAGACTGGAGTTATTGTACTGTTCGCTGTTGTTATCCTTAAATAAACAAAATTGAAGCACGTGTCATATGAAATTGGTTTTTGTGTTTCTATGTGCAGCAGCAGCAATTGTTTGATATTTGAAGTCAACCGGTTGTGTTTTAGTGCAAACAGGAAGAGACTAAAGTCCCGTTAACAAATTATTCCAAAGCCCTAATGTAGGCAATAGAATTTTTAAAATGAAATATTTTTGTATAACCATTTTGGATAGCAATAGTCCTGAACGAAATATGATGTACCACTAGAATAACATAAAATGAAATTATTGATTTCGTTGGCTTTAGTTTTTATTTTTCATTTTCATTTTGATCACTGATGGAAACAATTTATTTTCCAACTTTATGTCTGACTTCAATGTGCGTGTGCAAGTGTTTTATCCTTGAACATTATTCCCCGTTTTTCTGGCATTGCTCACGACGTCAATATTGTAAACCAGGCGCCAGTGTTATATGTGTCTACGTATGTACGACTCTAATACCGAAGAGTGATAAAAGCGTCAGCACACACACACACACACACACACACACATACAAGCGCACTCTGTAAAATATATTAAATACAGTCTTTAAGAAAATTTCAAGAAATATATGCATGTATTTAGGCGATTCAAATGGTAGTCATAAGGTCATATGTTTTAAAATAATACCACGAAAAGATTTGACAGCTGTTTCAAAACTCAGTCTGCTGGCAAGAAAAACAAAAAAAAAATTTTGAAATATTTGAATTAAAAATGCCAAAAACCAAGTAAAAAAGCTGCAATAATGCGAAACTTTAAAAAGTCCAGAGAAAGTTCTAAAACGTCAATTGAAATTACCAAAATTTTTTTTAGTGGCGATGGTCCAAGTATACTGCACGTTGACTACAAAACGAAAAATTTCCTTCCTTCAATCCCATTTTCAGACTCATAAAAACATCTCGCATTTTTCTGTTGTGCATTTGTGTTACTTTGTGTCAGTTGTTGTTAGAAGGTTTCAGTAGCGAACGCATAGTCACTGGTCACGGCTTCAGCCACAGGCACATCAGAACTACCTCGTCGGTAGTTGTGTAGCACCGGCGAAGTAAAATTAATAAAATAAATAAATAAATATGAAATAATTACTAAAAATGGCTACTAAAAACGAAGCTTCAAAATTTAATACGTCCACTTGACACCAGAGGCGCTAAAACACTGCTGTAAAAACAAATAACGTGCAAAAAGCAGTGTTGTATGATAGTGAAGCTTCACCTCCTATCATTTCTCCAACTATTCCTTTCCGGGTCACCTCCTGAGTGCTGGTCCAAGATACACAAAAAAAAATGTCGAAATAAATGTAAACAAAAGCAGCTGTTGCCGGTGACATGACCAGAATAATTTTTTGAACGGCGGCTAGAATAAAAACGTTCAGTGACTGTCACAAACACATTTTTCCAATTCCATATTTTTAAATGTCGGAATTTTTTCTTTCCTTTTTTCTCTTGGAGCAGCACTCAGGAGACGACCGTGATCTGTTTTTTTTATCTGTCACCAGCACTCAGGAGATGACTCCTACACATGCGAAGCATTGTGCTGGAACTATAGGAAAGGCATAGTAGGAGAAACGAAAGGAGGTTAAGCTTAATTAATTATTTTACAGCTCTGCTTTTGCACGTTCTTTATTTTTATACTCGTAGCAGTGCTGAAGCTTCGGTTTAGTAGCCTTATTTATTATTATTTTACTTCGCCGGTGCTACACAATACCGACGAAGGAGGTCGTTCTGATGTGATTGTGGATTTTTATCAGCTGAAGCCCGTACTGTACAGTGACCAGTGACTATGCCTTCGCCACTGCAATTTTGCGACAACAACTGACACAGAGACACATTAATGAACATGATCAGAAAAAATGTGAGATGTTTTTGGGATTTAGTCTGAAATTGGGGTCAAACCCAGGACCTTTTTGGGTTTTGTGGTCAACGTGCCAGCCATCGAGACCCTCAAGTTATTTTTAAATTAAAATAATTTAATTTAATGTACAGACTTGTAAATATTGCAGCCGTTCGTTTAAAATTTTTCTTGTTATGTTATGTCAAAACAATAAACATAATTCGATTAACCAGCAACATCGTTATCCGGGAAAGATGAAGAAAATATTTTTGCATCGATTTAAATTTGTTTATTCGATTAATCGTGATTATCTCTATTATCCGGGATTATAATAATTTAAATAAAACAAAAAAGCGGAATACCTCGAATGCAAGCAAGGTATTTTAGTTAGAAACTTGAGAAGTGCGGATTAATGTTTACTTTTACAATGGCCTGCCTCCTCATCCGAATGAAGTATTTGCGTTTTGCGATCTAAATTATTTTCCTCATATTATTGCAACATGTACTTAAAATCCTTGATATTTTTCATTATTATATCAATATGTAAATACAACAAAAATCATTTGTTAATTATTACAAATTTTTAATAACAATTTATATGTTATATTTTAAGCTTAAAAGTTTGTTTTTATTTTTATTTGTTCTACTTCAATATTTCGTTAACCATCGGGTAACATCTTCAGGAAATTTTTATTTAATTTATTTTACTTTTATTTAAAAAAAAAAAAATAAAAATTTCCTGAAGAACTAAAAAAAATAAAAACAAACCTTTAAACTTAAAATATAATATATATATAAATTGTTATTAAAATAAATAAGATTAAAATATAAGTATTAAATAAATTAAAAATTTTTATTAAAAAAAATACTCAAAAATTCGTAGCCGCTTTACTAAGTGGGAAAATTGTTTAGCCAGAAAGTTCCTGGTCCCGACCATTACGGATAATCGGAATCCCACTGTAGTTTAAAAGGTCTTTTTATTATTATATTTTATCTGGGACCAGTGAAACTACTACGTAAGCAACGCATTGCGCTGAAATAAAGAGAGAGAGAGGGAGGGAGAGAGAAAGTGTAGGGTGAACAGGTGGTGTACGTGGTAAGAAGATACAGCTTAATTCTTGTACAAGTCTTCGCTTTTTTACTTCGCTGACGTTTTATTGCTCAAATAGCGATGAAGGAGGGCACTGCAACACAGAAAACTCCGAAAAAATTAGTTTTCTTTGTTTTTAAATTGAACCAGTTCATTTGCAATTGAACCCATGCCTGGCACTATTTCTTTTGCATGTCTTTTCTCGCTGGGCATTATTAAAATCATTATTTATTTTCCAATAAATACTGAAAGATTGTTGAACATAACCGTCCCTCTACTTTGTTTGCAAACTGTATATATAACTTTATTTTAGCTCGACATTCATAACAAAATTAAATCACCCACCCACATTTTTATGTTGTTTTGTAGTTGAAATTTTCTAACTATTTTTATTTCTATTTCTATTTTGTTTTTCTTTATGTAGTGCTTTGTGTCAGTTGTAAGTCCATTAATATTGGATAAAATACCAACAGAAAAAAAAAGAAATATGTTTGTTTGTATTTCTTTGTAGCAGTCCGATGAGAATTACTCATGCCCTTCAACAGCAAACGCAAGAGCAAGCTTTTGAAATATGACATTGTTCTCGGACATTCTTCAAAGCTTAACCACGGTTTGAGATTAAAATTTTAATTCAACTTTATGTTCATTTGTGACTCATTGTTCGGTCAATCACAGGCATACGAACATATTTTCAATTTGTTAGCAAATGTTAGGCTTAAATTACTGTCAAATTTCAAAATAAAAAATAAATGTACTTGAAAATTATTTTTTTTTGTAAAAGATATTGTCGAGTCATGCTCAAATAAAAAATTCTTCTTACTAATAAATACATATTTGCTTCATTTCAAGTACATTTCCAACTATTTCAATTAAAATTGTTTATCGGGAACAAAGTTTATTAATACAAGGTTGTCGCAAGGCGAATTCGTCAATTCGCTTTTCGTCCAAACGTCAAATTTTTTGTAGACATATGTTTTGTTAAATACGACATAACCTCAAAAGAACGTGTTAAATTAGTGTAATATGAATTAAAATTTAATTAATTATTAAAACAAAAGTAATATATTTTCCATTCTTATTATTATAGTATTATATTATTATTAATTATTATTAAATTATTTACAAAAATCTATATAAGTATATAAAACAGGATGTGTGTATGTATGTAACATATGGACTCCAAAACGACTGGGCCGGTTTTGATGAAATTTTCAGGGAATCTTCAGAATATTCAGGCGGGTGACACTGTGAAGTCTGATTTTTGATTTTCGGTCTGCGGGCGGAGGGGCGTGTCTAAATACAATTTTCTTATTGCACCACCAATGACATATACTTATATTTATTTTTTTGCTGTTTTTTTATTTCAAATAAAAAATAAATCGTGTGGTAATACAACACTAATGTTTGCTTAGGGCCAGCAACGCGGACCGGGTCAGCTAGTACATTATAAAATTCTAGTATCAGCTGGCGGGCGAATTTGCTGGCGAGTTTAACTGGTAATGAATTTGCCTTGTTCGTGAGAAACATGAAAAGTAATTCGCATCAAATTGAAATATTCATACCTGGTTTAATTTCACGAAATGAAATATAAAAGTTGTATTTTACGCTGCAAACATGTATATGTAGCTAGTACTTTCATATCGTGCCGTAACCGCCAAAGTAACGTAACCAACAAAAAACCAATTTTACAGGAGAAGGTGTTTTTTCCTATTTCCGGATGCATTTGAATTTTTTTTTGCGAAATTTTTTTAATAGCCTATACATATTCTTATGCTTATTTTAGATTTGTAATTTTCCATTTACATTTAAACAGTTTTTTTTTTTTTATCTGGGACCAGCACTCAGGAATGTCAATCCGGGCAGCGAGTTATTCAAATAATTTATGAAATTTTTACAATAATTGTAGCCGTAATCGTATATAAATGCCACGGGACTGGGCACCAGTAGTGCTATCATAGAACGTCCACCTAAAGAGGAAGCAGTACGCTCCTTTTTCATCAACGTTTCGGCCAAAACTTGACTTTTGCTTAGAATCAAAGGTAAACTGAACCCGGCTCGAACTGAAATTAAAACCAAGTTATTACTGTAATGTACACTGTATGACATATTGATGTTTTCCTATTTTAACCACAAAGTACCATTGCATTTCTTGACCCAGTTTTGCCTATTCGCGTGAAATATTTGCACTTTATTTTTGCGCTGTAAAAGACATTTTGCAGGGCTACAAAAAAGAACAATAAAGTGCAAATTTAAGTGCAATGCACTTGCCGAGACTCGAAGTCACTATATGTAAATATATTTATATACATATTTATATCTATATCTATGTATATATAAAGCGCCTTTGGGGAACCGTGGCTTTATGTTGTTATTTAGAAGAATTAATCCACGTGTAATTCTAGCGGTTCCCTTTGAATTCGGTGACTTTTTCAATTAGCATGTGGCCAACATATTTACATTCAGCCGAAGTTACCTTACTGATCCATATTGGTACATCTTTGCCGAAGTTTTAACACCTTTTTCGCAGAATTGAAGCTTGGAGGGGACTCCCCACCCTACCATCACAGAAGTAGGATGGTGTCCTTTTTAAAATCTAGGAATCAATGCATTTCCTTGCAGAGATGACTGAGCACAGACTGTAACGTTTTGTTTATTGAACGACTCCTCCAGAGTAATAATTTGCTCATCAGTAAACATAATTTTTCTGTGGCTGTTATAGTCGTACTGGCGAATCAATGCTTTTGATTTTTGTTTGCGTTTTTGCTTTAACGCCGCAGTAATTAGAAGCCCAGTTTGTCTTGTACGTTCGCAGTCCCAAGTCATATTTAATGATGCGAGAAAGCGATACCTTCGATATATTCATCAGACGCGACAGTATTTGCTGCTTTTGTAGTGGATTTCGATAAATTCGATTCCGTTCAGCTTTAACGGTGGAAAGTTTTATTTGGACCTGTAGAATTTTTTCTGTTGATTGGAAAATATGATATCAGCCACGTGGCTGGCGCCAGTGTTGATATATATTTGTGCCCGTTTCATCGCATTTTCCATAACTTTCTGCAATATTTCTGGTCATATTTGCTCGTATTCCTGTCGAATATTCACCTTAAGGGCTGCGATTGTCTGGGGCTTGTTTTTTTTATCTTGGACCAGCACTCGGGAAATGATACCTACACATGCGATGCATTGTGCTGGAACTGGAGGAAAGGAATAGTGATTGAGATGACAGGTGGTGAGCTACAACTCTGCTTTTGCACTTTTTTACAGCAGTGTTGCAGCGTCTCTGATGTCAAGGAGATGTATTAAATTTTAAATCTTCGTTTTAGTAGCAATTTTTAGTAATTATTTTAATAGCTGGTCCCCATTTATGAGTCATCAGGAGAACTAAAAATGTACATGGTCAGACAATCGTGGATAATTGCAGAAAAACAGTATAAAAATTTATATTTTTATTTCGACATCGACTATTTATTTATTTTCTATTTTCTAAATATTTCTAATTTGTTTTCTATTTATGAAAACGCTGACATGCATTCACGCATAAACTTGTGTTTGTTTAGACAAATAAAATTTGTTATCCTTGTTTTTCTTTTTTCCACTTGTGTTAGTTGTTCCTGTTTGTTGTTCTTGTTTTATTTGTTGGTTGTTATTTGTTATTTAATAGTTTTTGTTTGTTTTTTTTTTTTTTTTCTTTTTTTTGCTAAAGTTTTGTTCGGTTGGAGCCTTTAGGCCCATAAATAGTAGTGTGTGTGTTGCGTTATGAATGTCTAGATGTGTTTTCCTTTTTTGGAAAGGCTGTCAACTGCTACGTGCACTTGTGTGCGTGTGCCTGAGTAAAGGCATTTACATATGTTTTAGTGGTAAACTAATAATATTTATTGGACATTGTTTAATTAAATTGCTGGGTTATATGATTGCGGTAGGTTAATCTATTTCACAAAGTAGAACAGCATAGTTTTGGATGTCTATAGTGATTTTTAAAGTGTGTAATTTGTTTGCCATGTCTGATTATTATTCACATTTTAAACTGGAATCTTTGAAAAGGAAAAATTTACTTTTTCCGAAAAATTAAATTAAAAATTAAAAATTAAATTTTAACAATCTATTTTTTTAAGCTTTAAGGTTTTTTCTCTTTTTATTTATTCTCTCTTCGATATTTCGTTAACCTTCGGTTAACATCTTAAAAAAAAGTATTAAGAAAAATTAAAAATTAAATTAAAATTTTTTGATATATATTTATTAAGCCTGAGTTCTTTTTTTTTTTTATTTTATTTTGTTTTTATTATTCGATATTTCGTTAATTTTTTTTTAATTAAAAATTAAAATTAAATTAAAAATTAAAAAAAAAATAATTTTTTCATTATAAACAAAAACCAATTTTCCTGAAGAAGCTACACAAAGGAGTAGCGAAATATCGAATCAAAATAAATATTACATAGTATATGTATTAAAAAGACCTACAGCTTAAATAATTAGTGTTATTATTAATTAAATCTTGTCTTATAAAAATATTTTAAACTGCACAGTATTATTATTCAAAGATATTCCTTGAATTAACTAAATGATGTTATTTTTTTTTTTTGAACCCCGATAGAACTTTTAACACAAAATAACAAAAGAACACAAAAATTTATGGCTCGATTATGGATTGCAACCGAACAGTTATTCTGTTGCCAGTTGCTAAAAATATTAATGCAGATCGAAGCTGCACTAACTCCAGTTGTCTAAATTCCACTGATTTTTAATATTTTTCTGGCAACCGTAAATTAATAAAAACTTAATAAAATTAGCCTTTGGAATTTCTTTAATAAAAAGGCGTTATTTTTAAGAATAGAAAGCTAAAAATTTGTGATGACGTGTTCTTTGAAACGCTGTACAAATATCCATTAAAAACTCAATTATGAATTTTTTGTTTTTTCTGCCGTTTTTCCATTTCAGGTGACGATATATGAAATTAAACAATCAGATAAGCATTTAAATAAAAATAAGCCATCAGCTTGAGTATTTCATAGAAAAAAATATGAATTAATTAATTATTTAAGTATTGCGTCCAAAAATTAATTAAAAATTTAATTGAATTGATTAAAATTTTAATTGAAAAAATATATTGTTCTAATTAACATTTTTTTTTCTGTGCAAATAAAAACAACATTTTTATCAAGAAAATTCCAAGAGCATCAACTGCAAGCACCGAAATTAATTACAAAATTAACAACAATTTATATACAGGGTGGCGCAGAATGAGCTATATGGTTTGAATTCTTTATAACTTTTTCAATTATCATTTTTTCTGTGTTTTTTTTCAGGATTTTGTGAAGAAGACTTGGGGAATTAATTGTGAATCATTACACGATCGAATACCGTACAAAAATAATTGAATTTTATTTTTTTTTAATGAGTGATGAAGCCCATTTCCTATTAAATGGGTGTGTCAACAAGCAAAACTGCAGGATTTGGGCTACGGAAAATCCAAGAGCAGTTCATCAGCGGCAATCACACCCATTTAAGTGTACTGTTGGGTGCGGTGGATGCTCCGAAAGTATAATTGGCCCATATTTTTTTAGAAAATTAAAGTGGTGTCTAAATCTCTGTCAGCGGTGGTGCATATCAGACGATGTTGGAAAATTTTGTTAGGCCAACTGTGGAAAACCATCCAAACTTGTGGTTTCAACAAGATGGAGCCACAGCACATACTGCAGGTTCCCCAATGGCTTTGTTAAGGAACATATTAGGCGAACGCATTATTTCGCGCACAAGCGATTTTAACAGGCTTCCACGTTCACCAGATTCAACAGCTCCTGACAGTATGCTTTGCAGATATTTGAAAGAAAGAGTGTACGTTAACAAACCAAGAACCATACTCCAACTAAAAACCAACATTCGAAATGAAATCATGGGCATTACATCCGAAATTTTGCGAAAAGTTATGGAAAATATGCTAAAAAGAGCACGTATGTGCGAAGCAGAAAATGGACATCACTTACAGGATATCATTTTTCAAAGCTGATTGCAAAAAATTCCCCAATAATATACTGTATTAAAAAAAAAAAAATTATAATAATCGCATAAATAAAAAAGTTATAAATCATTTAAACCATATAGCTCATTCTGCGCCACCCTGCATTTTAAACTTAAAGGTTTGTTTTTATGTTTATTTGTTCTACTTCGACATTTCGTTAACCATCGTTCAACATCTTCAGGAAATTTTTATTATTTTTATTATTAAATATATAAATTATATTATTATTAATTATATTAATTAAATTATATATATTAAATAATTAGAACATTGTTTGCTTCTGGTGTAAAATTTTTTCAAATAGAGGGCTTAGTTAGGGCTATTTCGATTTCATATGACGATATATTTCTTTTTAGAAACACACACGCATCCATAGATGTCGAATCCACTCATTCAATATTTATACAACATTTGAATAAAAACTTGAAAAAGATTTTTCAAAGAAAATTTTAAACAATTTTCTGCCACACACACAGAAAACCAAAATTTATTTAAAAATTCATATTTTTCATATGATTTATTTATAAACAAGAGACAAAGTCATTGAAGTCAAGTCCGTACATTTGTGTTTATTATACACAAATGTCAAAAGGTTATTTCCGACATCTTGTCATCATCATTTCAATAACTAACAACACGGCAACAAAAGACTTGAACAAAATTATACCAGTTGAAAAAAAGTATGACAGTATTTTATTTAATGGCAGACCAGCAAGAAAAGCCTCAATCAACAGTTCCATTACAAAAAAAAAGTAGTAAAATTTAAGGATTGTAGACTCAAAAGTGGGCTAAACAAAACATTCAGTTTTTTTTTTTTTTTTTTTTTTTTTAATAAATTCTTTTCTATTTAATAAATTTTTGCTACAATATATGAGTCATAAATTAAATATACTTACATACGCGTATGTATGTATGTATGTTGTATAAACATATGTATGTAGTTCCAGTGCGAACGATATTAAAAGAAGTAGAAATTTCCTTAAAAAAAAAAAAAAAAATGGCAAAGAAACTGAAATAAAAATATTCATAAATTAATATTGAATGGCATGGTGATGGTGATGATATCATTGAATAATATGAGTATCATTGATGTGCGAATAAGAAAATAAAACCGAAAAGACAATTTGAGAACACCAAAGAGAAATGAAGAAGTACGAGTAATAAGTGTTAAAGAATCAAATTATATTTTTGGAAGTGACATGATGTCTCGTAGGGAGACTGTATCTTTCTGAGTTTTCTTTCTTTTGTTTTTGCAAGGAAAGTAAAGTCTTTTTCTATGAAAAAGTACATTTTTGTTTAGACTTCCCTGTGAGGACAAGTGAATACGGCCCTAATGACTTTTTAAAAAATATCTTTTACACAAAAACTACTAGTACATACTTATTCATATAAAAAGTATGTCTTTAGTAAAAAGTACTTTGTTCGTACAATCAAACTTTTGCTAAAAATTATGTTTTTTTTTTTTTTTTTTAATAAAAAGTACCTTTTTGGCAAAAACTTTTTTTTTTAACCCTAGAACCATAATGTACGTAAATTTTGCGTAAATTTTTTTTTTCACATCTATATAAAAGAAGTGATCGGTATTCTAACGCGAATTCATTTTGGCTATGCTCTCATCAATTCAGCTGCTATGCTTACAAGTGTTAAATCAACACATATTTAATTTTTTATAGGAATTCACAGTATGCGCACTTAGAGACCGCACGTAAAACTTACGTATCGTTGGTAATAAAGGTTAAATAATTGCACGTAATTTTTTCGTAACGTTACGACACTACGAAAGAGCAAGGCTGAGATAACTCCCGAGCTACTCGGTTAGCAGCACTGTGGATCATCGCGCTGTCTTTATGATGAAACCCTGACGCTGAAAAATAAAAACGTGTTATTGCTGTCATCAATGCACTATGAGGGACTATTTAGAGAAAAATGTACATAATTGAAAATTATTTTACTTTTTATAAGAAAGTAATTTTAATATATATTATTAATGAATTAAAAAAAACAATTGAAATGAAATCCTACCGAAGATTTGTTATTTATTGAAATTTATCAAACGAAATGTATATGTGACAGCGTATAGAGAGAGGGACCTAAGGGTAAAAAAAAGGAATTTTCACTTTTTTTTTTTTTTTTTTTTTTTTGATGTGGACAACATCTGAGCATCGAATGAGACAGATCCCATGCCCCAAAAGTGTTCCCTGCCAGAGATATGGGCATTTTATGAAAGTGATGGTATAGCAAAGATACACACGTATTTAAATCTTTAAAATGGCTCTCCTGAACAAAACCAGTTTTTACCCTTAGGTTCCTTTCTATTTTGCGCGTCACATATATACGTACAATTTACGTATCGTTGGTATTAACGTATTATAAAATATCGTTATGGTTCTAGGGTTAATTAACTTTTTGGTAAAATGTACTCTTTAGGTAAAATGTATATATTGTTTGAAAGTGTACCTTTTTAGTAAAAAGTACCTTTGGTCAGAAGTACTTTTTTGTGAAAAATTAATTTTTTTGTTAAAATGTACGCTTTTGGTAAACAGTATATTTTTGGCGCATAATATTGTTTTAGGTTAAAAGTACCTTTTTATTTAAAGTACCTTCTTAAGTACATTTGGCCAAATGGCAATTTTTTTTTGTAAAAAATTACATTTATGGTGAAAATTACATTTTTGCTAAAAAGTATATTTTTTGGTCAAAATAGGCTTTTAGATTAAAAGTACTTTTGTTCAAAAGTACTTTTCTTGTTAAAAATTAACTTTTTTGTGAAATATATGTCATATTTTTCTGGTACCAGGTCCCACTTCTCCTCCGTAGTAACTAAAAATTTTAGTTTTTTGAGCTGGGTATGCAGAAATGATCTTTGGTGAAATATATATCTAAAGGAAACAAGATTATGGTTCTATCTCTAACTGTTCAGCTTCTACAGCTACAAATGTCTTTATGGCCTCCAGCTATTTCCAACAATATTTATTTGCAATAATGAAATATTTCCTTTATGACAAGAAATTGACAAACAGAAAACGTTACAAAACATGCCTCTTTATTTAAAAACTTGTAAAAAAATAACTTCAGTAAACGAAAATACTATCAAAAAGATGGCTCAAAACTTCAAATGCATTTTTCTCAGTTCACGATTTTTTGAATTACTACGGTATTGCACCAAAGGCTCGATATGTAAAAAGCATTGTGAAAATTGGTCCACAAATGGCGAACTTATGCTCGTTTGTATTATAAAATGTATGTATGTAGAAAGAGTAACATAATTTAAAAAAAGGTGTAAAAATGGGCGTGGTTAAAAAAGTAGCGTACAATTCATTTCAGAGTCCAAGTTCATTGTTGTGAGTATTTCAGGAAGATCGGTCCAGAGGTGTTTGGTCTCCTATAAACAAAGATTTTACTTCGCCGATAATGCTACACAATACCGATGATAACAAGTACTTTTTTTTGATAGAAAGTACCTATTGGCTGAAACTAAAAGTACATTTTTAGTAAAAAGTACGGTATTGGTAAAAAGTAAATTTTTGCTAAAAATTAACTTTTTGGTAAAAATTTAGTTATAGACTAAAAGTACCTTTTCATTTGTAATAAAATGTATATTTTTGATAAAAATAACTTTTTTGTTAAAAATTACAATTTTGATAAAAAAAACCCCGTCTAGAGCAAATTAGGTTTGTCGGCAAAAGGAAGACTTTGAAACAAAGTAACATCCAGTAAGAAGAAGTACCTTTCTAACTATTTCTATATAAAAATAAAAACTATCTTCTTTAGGAAACATATCTTGTCGATAAAAATTTTCAAACAAGCAAAATAATGGCAAAATCTATCAGCAATAACTTGCTTTTGTTACAAAGTAATAATCCTGGCTGTAAGAAACAACCTACAAATGAAGCAAAATAAGGGAGAATTTTCGCTTCTAAAGAAACATTGTGGAATTGAGATTTTTGGTTAATAAATTGTGAATTCTCTCTTGCAATGAGTCACATGTATATTGAAATGGTTTCTGGTTGGCGTTTGGGTGCACTTTGGAAACGAATTCAAATCTGATTTTAAAATTTTCTCATTACAAGAATTTTGTTGGTGTGTTGTTACAGTATTTGATTTAGATTTTTTTTTAAATATCATTATTTACATGATTATTTGCAATTGTTTTCTTTGAAAGAATTTACAATTTTCTTTTCTGTTGTTGTTTTTTAATATTGTTTCGTCAAAATCATTCATGCAGCGTGTAGCATAAATTGCATGGCATAAATAAATCTGTTGTGGTAAATTTCTTCGTTTTTTTTTTGTTTGTTTGAACTTGCAGACGCCACGCATTTTTTTCTACCATCAGCATTTTGTTGATATTGCCGTTGTTATTGTTGTTGTAGGAATAATTTATCCTGTGTTAGTTAGCCGCAGGGACAGCTGCGTCTGCTGCTGCTGCTGCGTTCGTTCATGCCGTTGGTGTGCTGCATTATTGTAAACTGTTTTTTTTTTTATTATTTATTTATTTGTTCTTTTATTTCAACATGATTCCTGTTTTAGTCGTCTAAGGGTAGTTTGGTTGGCTGATTCCATTGCTGATGTTGTTGTTGTTGTTGTTGTTGTTGTTGTGCTTATTCTTTGCCCAAAATCCTCTTCTTTTTGATGTGCGCTGTTGTTGTGAATGATGAAATTCTTTTCTTTGTAGTCTTTGAACATTATCATCATCATTATTGTTGTTGTCCTTCAGCAGCCTCATCATCATCATCAGGAAGAACAGGGGTGGCAAAAATTTTGTTTTTTTGAGTTTTTCTATTTGAAACATTTTGCCAAAATTTCTTGCATATACACACATGAAAATATAAATATGTATGTGGGTATGTTCTTCTTTTTAATTTGTGTACAAAATATATAACGAAAGTAAACTGCAATTGAATTAAACGAGTTCAAAAGTATCTAACTAAGTATTTAACTAAAACACTTCCACGCTACATAATTTAATGAAAACCTTTCAGAACAAAAGAAATTATAAAAAATTTAATAGAATAAAAATTTTAAATTTAGAATGTGAAATTAAATGTGAATGTGAAATTTTAAATTAAAGTATTTTTGTGCTAAAACTTAAATATTTTTGTAAACTAAAATGTTTAAGCAAAATATATTGGTACTTAATTAAATATTGTCATTTGAAATGTTGAACAGACATACATAATATTGTTGTACTAAAAATAATAAGTGAATAAATAATTTTAATACTAACTAAAAAACGTTTTGTACTGAAATATTTAATAGAACCACATTAAAACGCATGCCATCAATTCTTTACATAAAAAATTAACTAAAAAATTCTTTGTTCTAAAATCGTTAACAGTTATAATCTTGTGCTAAAGTTTTAGCTAAAGATGTTTTTTTTTTACAAAAATTATGTTTGAGAGCTTTTTTATTAAAATTTCTAACTAAAACTTTTTTGTACTAAAATGTACTAAAAATTTCTTGTACTAAAATTAAAAATTTGTTGTTGTAAGAATTGTTTGACTATAAATTGTCTGCATTAAAATTTTATATATAAAAAAAAAATTTGTACAAATAGCTCTTAATAACTACAATATTATTCAAGGTTAGGAGGACAATTCGAACTTTAGTGATGTTCTTGAGAAATAGCTTAGAGATTTTTACACAACGTTATTTTATTTCTTAGATTTATCTTTAAGTACCGTTCAAACATCTGTACTAGTGGGTTTTTTTCTAACTGTCAATTTTCTTTATCTGCAGCCGTTAATTTTTTTTTTCATACAATGAAGATAAATTATTTGAAAACATTTACAATACAGTCGAATAGAATGAAAGCTCGACTGGAAATATTTAAACATGAAAAAAATTTATAAAAGTGGCAGAGTCATTGTAGTCATATATACGAGGGCAGTGCAAGAATGAATCAATTTTACGTTGCAGTTTATTCCATTACGCACATGAGCAGGATTGGCCACACATTAAATATACAAAAAGGTGTATTGCGTCGGGAAAATACAAAGGAAATTTTTCACAAAATGCCGTGTAGCCCTCTTAAATTGATTAATTTCACAGCCATGCCTCGTATTTCTATGGATTTTGTACTTATAGTCTTTTTTATTGTAGCGTAGACAATTTAAACTGTATTTTTTCACGCTTTTGACTTTGCCGCACTGAATAAGTGTGGAATAAAAGAAGGCAAGACTTTATCATGAATATGAACTTCACGCAACAATCACACTGGTAGCCAACCAGTCAGCCAGTGAGCAACAACATTAACAACAACTACATAAAGCATAAAGTTAACAACACAATATGTCGCCAGCATTACTTTTGGAAACTTTTTTTTATTTATTTTTTAATTTTATAGTTAAGGAAGGAGTAAAGTTTTGAAGATACTTTTTATACACATTCACATTAAAATTAATAAAGGGTTTTTTTTAGTAAAAACAATAGTTTTTATTATAAAATTTACATTCAGAAATATTCATAAATGTTTATGAGTCAAGTGTCAAGTTATGTTTGCATTCCAAATACAGAAATGTCTTTACATGCCTTAAGCATCAGCATACGAAAAGAGGAGTGGAAACAGAGAGAGATGGGAATGATGTGATATTTCCGCAATTTTATGACATTGCCAAAAACCACTTTAAGTACTTAGACTTTAACATACAATTCATAAACTCAGTTATTCATGCATTTACTCATTCCTGAACATGTGCATTGTTTTTAGTACA
This sequence comes from Dexiosoma caninum, assembly GCA_963924685.1. Lineage (NCBI taxonomy): Eukaryota > Metazoa > Arthropoda > Insecta > Diptera > Tachinidae > Dexiosoma > Dexiosoma caninum. Next base: position 53,787,843 of record OZ004728.1, on the reverse strand, counting down.
TTAACATACATTTGTGTAAGTGTGTGTGTGTGTATTCATATGTGATGTAGACTTTTGCATCCCAAAGATATATTTTGTGCCTGAAGTGTAGAATGTTGACTTTACATGAACCTCAACAAAACACCTTGTTGTCATCGCCCCAGTCGACGTTGTTGTCTTCGTCATCATCATCATCGTCAAGCTGTCAACTGAATGTACTAATGACGCGTATAATACAAACTTGAACTAATCAGTAACGGAATAAGAATGGGGGACCACTACAAAAAGTATTCAAAATAAAAGACAATAAAACCTGGCAAAAAGAGAAAAAATTTAGCAAAATAAGAGTTTCTTAAATCTTTTCTTTTAACCCTTTAAATAAATATTCGCACATAAAATGAGAAGAAGAAATATGTTCTCTATTTGGTTGTATCTTTTTTTAACGCTATCGTTTCTTAAAATAGGAAATCAAAAATTAAAAGCAGTTTTCTGAAGGCCATATTTTAGTACTAAAATTGTGGGAAAATTTTTGTTTCTTGTACCAGCGCTTAGTGTATGCCCTATACATATACAATGCATTACAACAGAACTAGCTGGAATCGTATACTATAGAGAAGAAACAGTCCTTACCTTTGATAACAATTATAGAGAGCTGAACTCTTGCCCAACTCTGCAGTTGATAAATTTTTCGAAAAATTTGTAAAGCAGATTTGCTGCATATTTGGTGTTGTTCTAATTTCATTATTTTGCTTCACTAATGTTTCATTGCTCAAATACCCCCGAACGAAGGCGCTTAGTCACAATAGAAAAATGTTTGGTCTGAGTGGGTAAAATATGGCTGTATAGTCAACGCGGGAACTACTCAGCCAACAGTATCTTTGAAGTTCTAAAGTATGAAATTTTTTCAAAACCCTTTTTAGATCAGAAGTTTATTTTTTAATCAAAAATAAGCAGTAATTGCTTAGAAAAAAATCATTTTTTAGTACTAAAATACTATGACTAAAATAATTAAATATTACAACACTTTTAAAATACTGCTTTGAAAAAATAATTTTTTAGTACTAAAATTTTATTATTAGTACTACAAATGTTTGTTAATTTTTTTTCTAATATTAAATTTTTGTTTTGAAAAAAAATTATATTTTGTTGTTTTCTTTTTTAGTACTAAAATTATATTATTAAAAATTTAAGAAGAAATTTTTAGTATTAAAGTTTTGCATTGAATAAACAAAAAAAAATTTAGTTTATATTCATAAGTACAAATAAAAATTTCGTTAAATTTATATAAACACATATTCCCTAAGCTGAAAAAAGCATTTTAAAGGAAATGCTCCAAAGTGAGACATTGCGAAGAAATATCATGCCAAACGTAAGCAAATACTGCCTCTTATTGCTGTATTTTTTTCTGAGCAGCAAATTTTATTTTTATGGGAAAAACATATTTAAGGGGAATTTAAATGCAGATAAAGTGAACTGGATTAGTTTTAATTGGTTCATATTATCGCGAGTTCACTGTACCTTCGTCCTTTGGATAAGAAAATTTTTAAATTCCACTTAGTAACTCGTATTCTCAAATTTCATTTATGACTGTGGTTAAACGTTCAAGGACACAACAGGTTCTGCTGGCCCTTAGCCGCACAATAATTTTTCAACTATCAGCCAATGCACAACTTTTCTATTGTGACCACAAATTCTTACATTTTTTATTTTTTTTACACATGCAATTTCGATTTCGAATATTTACGTTTAACACAGAAATGAAAACTCAATGGAAATGGAAATGTAAAGCAATTAATTTATGTATTTGGTTGTTTGGTCTAATAAATAGTTGCTGCTTTGCAACAACTGTTGTATTTCAGCGATTATGTTTGTCAGGTCTTTTCGTTTCACAACTGCTTCAATACGACAGAAGTATGCACAGACAAGCAAATTTTTATTGAAACATTTCTTTATTTGTGGTTTTTGAATTTTTCTTTCCTTTGTTTCATTGGTTGGTTGGTGAATTTCTTTGCCACCAACCCTCCTTGTATAAAATGAAAAGAAATTATTTACGCTCCAACATCAATGGAAATGTCAAATAAAATACTCTGGTGTAAATAAAGCGTAAAACATTCAATTAAATTCAAGAATTAAGTTTGTTTATAACAATTTTTGCTATTTCAGCACAAAATTAAACAAAGTTTGTTATTTAAGTTTGTTTTATTTAATCTACTTGAATTCTAGAGTATATATTTTCAAATATTTCATATTCTTTTGTTCATTATGAACTCATACACGATGTGCGTGAAAGTGATAGGGTAACTATGTATTTATTTCACGACTTATTTATTATTTGTGACTTCTGGCCGAACTTCCACAGGTTGTGTGGAAGCACCACAGTTCCACCCAAGTGGAGAAACCTCGGTCTGCCGAGTGCATTACCATGATGTGCCACTTTGACAAAATCGATAGAACCTGGTTTCGTATGATTCGGAGTTGTGCTGCTGGAGCCTTGTCGTTCGTCGCAGCTGACTTTTGAGCAAGCTTTCTTGCTTCCTCAATTACATATCCCTTATCCAGGAAGTATTTTAGCCGCTTTTGGACGGCCCTACTGAGTCGAACCTTCTCGTACTCAGTTCCTGAGCCATGAACAGGAGAGGCGTTGGAGGCTTCATCGAGCCGTAGGTCCACAGCAATATCCATTTCCGTTGGTTCGCAAACCACTTGCGAGGACGTTGTTTTTCGTGAGTTACTGCTGCCTCTATTATTGTTTTTACTTCGTTTTCTTTTCCATAAGGGAAGTAGGGGGACGTAGTTGTTCGAGCCGTAACAGTGTCGCGGTGTCACGGCAAGGCTGATTACAACCAGAGGATGCCCAGTATCTACAGGTTACCGTTAGAAGACACACTAACGTAGTGTCAATCATCCCATGGTGTTATCCGTACCCTACAACACTTAACGTTATGGGTTTTATCGAGATTTCCTCCCTATATCCGCTATTTTCAGTTAAAAGCACAGCCACCTCGTGCACGAGTGTCAAATAACCTCAATAGTAGGTCTTGAGGCAATTGATGGTAATCGCCAATTGGCTCTGTATCTACTGCTCTTACATGGCGGCACTACGATACTTCACCCCCTGCTGTACACAAAACTAATTGAAATTATAATTTGAAATAAATGTAACTTCACTTAAAAACCCGTCTACTTAATTTTCATTTAAATTTAACGAAAAGTTCATTTAATTTTTAATGGTAAAAAATTTAATAGTAATAAATAAATCAAATATTTTTTTTCAATTATTAATTTATACGACAAACAGGGTATACGAGTATGCCTAGGTCTTTTTCAAGAAGCTTAAATATCTCACACGTTTATATAAAAATTCACCTAAACTATTTGAGAATTCCATAATATTTTACCGTACGAAAAACAAACCTCAAGTTCTGTAAAAAAAAAACTGATTTACTGATTTAAACCCTTCAACCGTGATTTTATTTAATCTACTGTGGCGATGTCAATGCACAATCGCCCAAAAGTTTTTTAGCGATTCATCATTTCTGTATTTTAGGCGATTATTCGTATACATTTGGTGTAACTTATAGCGACTAATCGCCCATAATTTTGGGCCATTGTTCATATTGCACTGTGGGTTATTGTTAATATTTCTTTTGTGAGGTCTGGTGCTTTTTTACTAAAATTTTTCGGAGATTATTCGTACAGACGAGATGAAAAAATGTGTCCGGGTAATTCTTCATTCGCAATTTTGGTAATTTCATGAGCAGAATAGTGGGACCGATTGTGGCCTATTAGGCTAGGTCTTTTTGAAAAGAATTAATAAATGAAATGAAATGAAAACAAGAATTTTTCCAATCGTTTTGGGCGATTAGGTGCTATTTTTTTTGGGCGTTTATTCGTTCACCAACAATATTGGGCGATTATTCTAACAGCCGCTCGCTTAATCATTGCGAGCAACAACAAAAAATAAAACCATCTCCGCCAGATTCTAATACGGTCCGATTATTGTTATGCCTCCATTTTAATTAATGTTTGAATCGTTGCCTAAAGGGAAAAATTAGTTCCTTTTAATTTTTGCACGACCTTATCACTTGGACTTGCACTGTGCAAATAATCCATTGTTCATCATACATAAATCATACATAAATTTTCGAGCTCATATTATTAGGAAAGACAAATGAATGAATAATACTAAAAATACTGTATCAATATTTGAAACCATGAAATTACTGTTGAAAATTAAAAAGCCTCTTTTTAAATACCGTAAACAAAAGTTTACGTTTGACGCGGTCCCAGCGCTGCTTGTCGCTCGCCATTTAACTCAACACCATTGAAACGTAATCGTCATCATCGTCGTGAACACTGTCGCCAGCACCGCCACCAACACCACCACCGTCACTGCCATTTAGTAAACATTATCGTCAAATTCATTGAGGGGTTTCATTTGCATTTAATTTCAAAGCAGGGACAGAATCGTAAGACTGCCACTATATTTTCCTCGCCTGAACATCAGCAACAACCCCTGCATTTTGCATTTCGTGCGACATTTCATCCATGTGTTTGTATATTAATTTGTTGTCGTAGGTAGTTTGCAGTGGCAATTTATTTTTATGGATTAATTTCAGTATTGAAAGACATACAATTTATTGCACATCCACGTTTTGCAAAAAAGTGGGACTGGGGTAAAGCGTTTTTTTTTTTGTATGTGTCAACTTTAAATTTTTGTTCGCGTTGACAAGTATTTGTGACATTCTTGGGAATTTTTTTTTCCATTATCTAAATAAACAACCGACAGCGCTGTGACTAATTGGTCCTGTGTGCGAGACAAAGACTTTTTTTAGTAGAAACTTTTTTTTTCATTAAAGTGTCAAAGTCTAAAAGTCAAGTGGCATTTTTAAGCGAAAGTTAATGCTTTGAGGTATTAAAAGAAGATCTGCCTGAAATTACACTTTCTATGGTTATTGTTTGAATCTCTGTCATATAATGAAGTACAGCGTTTGATTGCCAAAACCATGAAGGCCTCACTTAAGGCACTCCCTCTCTCTCGAGGGAACTCTTTGTCTTGATTTTATTGAATCTGACGCTGAAATTTATAAATTTAAATGAATTTTTCTTCTGCTGTGGATTGTTTACTGTTTTAAGTGACGGCTATGAAATTTAGCTACTTTCACCCCACTGTGCTGAGGTCGTCTCTATCATATTCTTCGCACCCTTTACAATGTGTTTTTTTTTTTTTTTGGTTACGTAAAGTGTAAGAGAAAATATAATTTTTAAAAACTAATTTATTGTTGGTGCCGCCATTTCATAATTCACCCAACTGAGAATGGGAGTTTCTTAGAAATAATTAAAAAAAAAAAACGTATTTCGATTCTCTGTACTTCAAAATTTTAATTAACATCTGTTGTGCTTCTCAAAAAAGGCTTTAAGTAGAAACTCATTTAATATTGGTCATTTGCACAGTGGGTCGGCATGCGAATATTTTGTAAAAATAAAAAAAATGTTATGTGAAAAAATGCGTTTCGATATTTTAGATGAAATTTTAGGTACATCTACGTCCTCAATGGTTTTCCTGGCTTTGCTTTTGTAGCCATCGCCACCCTCATTCGTATTGGCAAACATTTTAATTTATTGTGATGTTGCATTTGTTTTAACACGAATTGTTATGTTGCACAATTTTTTGACTTAAATAAAGTTGAGAGCCCCATCTCAGATACAAAATTGAAAAATAAGAAGAAGAAAACAAAAAAAAAATTAGCAGAATAAACAAATAAAGAAGAATTTTTAGAACGTTGTTGCAACGAATTCATTTCGCAAAATATAACGCTTATGGCCCAATGTGCTTTACCTCTATATAATCACAGCAATGTTTGTTGCTTTTATTGAATTGTTGTTTTATTTTGTAGCTTTTTCTTTTCGAAACTGTAAAAATATCTAAAAGTTTCAATCTTTTGCTTTTAGTTTTGTTATTGTTTCGCGTAAGATTGAAAAAAAGGTTTATTGAACTTGCTATTGTTTTGTAGCTGCTGCTGCTTCTATTACTTCCATCGTTGTTATTGTCGGTGTAAAAGGTACAACAAACAAAAAGTATTAAATGTATCTTTAAGCTTTAATTTCCGTGAAGTTTAAGTTGAAGTTGATATTGTGGTTGTTGTTGTTGTTGGAATTACTATTTTTCTGTTTTTTTTGGCCACTTACAAGTGGTTGGTGGGTACTGCTGGAACGGCACTACTTTCAAGATACCCTACAGGCCAAAGGTAACGACCACTATGCTTTAAACATACATACGTACATACATACTACATATCGTCATATAAAACGTAAAACCATGTAACTACACTTTTTTAGATTTTAAAGGAGATGGAAAAACTTGATAACAGGGTTAAGTAACCTGCCTGAAAAAAGTTTCTTCAAAACTCGCATAGCGTTAAAAGAATCACTTATGTTTTGATAAAATACAGTCAAACTTCTCTATAGCGAACTTCTCTATAACGAAATCTTCTCTATAACAAATAAAATTCGTGAACACAACAGTTTTGTGAGTATTTTCATACGTTTTGATCTCCCTGTAACGAACTTCCCTGTAGCGAAGTTCTCTCTGTAACGTACAATTTTTTAAGACCTAAATATAATTTTTCACACTAAATAATCTCTCTATTGCGAAGTTTTTAGCAATCAATTTTTTGCATCAATTTAGTCACATATGTATGTATGTATTAATAAAAAAAAATTAATGTGTTCATGTAAAAACAATTTTTTTTTGTCTTAATAAATATATTTTCTACATTATATTTCGAGACAGAACAAAAATTGTTAGAACTATAAACATATAGTTAATTATTAAAAAGATATAGAAAAAAGATTTTTATTATTATTGTTATTATCATTATTATTATTGTAATTATTGTTTTTAAATATTTTATTATATGTAACATATTCGTAAAAATGTATTTTGGATTTGGTTCAAAAACAAATTTCAATACAAAATCGAATATTTATAAATATTTCAAATCCAGAATATATTTTTATGAATATGGCTTTTAATATTTTTATGAATATGGCTGTTAATATTTTTATTTTGAATTTTCATTGACAAGAATTTTTCCTATATTGTGAATTTAAAAAAAAAATATTTTTTCATTATAAACAAGAACCAATTTTCCAGAAGAAGCTACACAAAGGAGTAGCGAAATATCGAATCAAATTAAATATGAAATATATTCAAAAGACCTAAAACTTCAATAATAAGTGTTATTAATATAAAAAGAGGTCAAAAAAACTAGAAAAATTATATTTTCTACATAAAAAAATTTTAGTCAAAATTTTCTGCAGTTTCTCTATAACGTAGAAATTTGACGGTCCCCAACTGCTACGTTATAGAGTAGTTCGACTGTAGTTCATTTTTACATGGTACACAATATTCAAAAGAGAAACTGGGACCAAATCGCCGCATTCGTGATCGAATGAGCTTTCGTATCGAATAACATTTCGTGCCGTATCGAATAGCCAGATCGAGGCATTCGATAGCGTTCGAATCGAAATTTGTTTTAAAATGTAAAAGATTTATGTGCGTTGTCATAGAATAAAAACATATGGTTACAATCTTTATATATAAAAATGACATATTTGTATGTATGGATGTGTGCTTCTTGAAATTTTCACAGTATCCCTGGTATGTGGAATGAACTATATGAAATTCAAAAATTCCAACTGGGCGTTGCTACGGCCATAAAAAATAAATATTTATTTTTGTATATCTTGCGAACGTTTGGAGTCTAAGTTTCTGAATAAGGTCCAAATGACATTGTACTTAAAACAAATCATCAGTAAAAAACTGGGAGGGATTGGACAAGTAGGCGTGGTATCTCCTATACAAACGAAAAATTCAAAATCGATTTTTTGATTGATTATGACATATTTTGGCTAATTTATCCTAATTGAAATTTTTGATGTTAGTAAATTTTTTTTTTATTTATTTATGTATGTACTTATGTACATGTTTAAAAAAAAAATATGTTTGAATAATAAAATAAAATTTTTCTCTCTTAAATAGCAAACAAAAAACTAGTTTACGACAGCTTTTAGTCTATCGAATGACATTTCGAGAGAGTATAGTCGTTCGACTGCTCGTTATCGAATGCCACGATCTGAAATTTCGATACGGCTTATTCGATAACGAATATGACGATCTCAAATTCATTCGATCACGAATGCGACGATTTGGGCCCTGATTTTTAAAATTTTCTCACTTACATGGTTTTACGTTTTATATGACGATATGCATATACATACATATGTAAATACTTCAATGGTACAATAAAAAGTAAACTACAAATACATACACACATTTGTATGCCGAAGTAAAGTTAAAAAAAAATTTTCACAAAAACCTCAACTGCAGCAGAGCTATTGACAAGTCAGCTGGGATCTGTAATTTTACTAAAATACCATGTTTTCGGGGTTTCTGTTTTTTTTTATTTTCTTTTTGTAGTGTTAAAGCTTTCATAGTTGTTCGGCCAAAAGTCTCAGAATAACACTTTTTTCTTGCTCACAAGCAGTTCTACGTCATATGAACATCATCTTGCAACCTCAGCGTTGTTTCTTTTTTTATTTTTTTTGTTTTCATATTTCCGTTTGTTTTTTTCTATTTTAAAGTTAAAATGTTAAAATTATTACTACAACAACTGTTTCTCTATTTTATTTTCAGATATTATACACATCAAATTTTTATATATTTGAAAGCGGCAGAACAGGTTTGTTACTTTTTTTTTTTTTGTTATCATGTCAAAGTATGAGAAAAAAAAATGATGGGAAATAAATGGTTAAAAAATGTCTGCAGAAATACTTTTCAGATTCTATTATATAAATTATATATAATTTAATTGATTTTCAATGTTTGTTGTGAATTGTTTTTCCAACAAACAGCCACTACCAAGCTGGTTTAAAGCACACAATTTTTAACACTAGAAAAACCTTTTGGGGCTGCACAATTAACACTCGAATAAAATTGAAAGTGTGTGTGGAAGTGAAAATAGTCAATTTAATTAATCAGAATTTCTAATTAGATGAAAATATTCTCGGAGTTTAGTTCAACGGTGCCTTATTGCTGGTGATGATGCAGAAGCAACGAATCACTGCTGAAAAATATTTAAAAAAAAAAAATATAAACGCAAAAGTTATTAAATTCTTAAACCCCATGCAGACTTTAGGCCCACCCTGTATTTATATCATTTCAGTTGTATATGATGAGAAGCGCGTAGTAGTAACTAATTATTGTTAATAATTAAAGCAATTGCGCGTATCGTTGTTATATCGCTATAAACGCAATAGTTAATAAATTCTTGAACCCCATGCTGACTTTAGGCCAACCCTGTTTTTATATCACTTGAATTGTATATGATGAGAAGCGCGTAGTAGTCACTAATTATTGTTAATAATTAAAGCAAAGGCGTGTTTCGTTGTTCTATCGTTACTAGAATGGGATGTTATGTAATGAAATCAGGGAACTTTTTTTTTTTTTTTTTATCTTGGACCAGCACTCAGGAGATGACAGCTACACATGCGATGCATTGTGCTGGAAATAGAGGAAAGAGATAGTAGAAGAAATGATGGGAGATGAAGCTTCACTATCGTACAGCTGAAGCCGTTACTGTTCAGTGACCAGTGACTATGCCTTCGCCACTGAAACCTTCCCACAACAACTAACACAAAGACACACAAAGCCACACCAGAATAAATGCGAGATGTATTTTTTTCATGAGTCTGAAACTGGCGTTGAACCCAGGACAAATTTTTAGTTTTATAGTCAACGTGCAGACTACTTCGACCATCGAATCCATTATCTGTGCTTCAAAGAAATACAACATTTTAATGATCAATTCAATTGCTTTAAGTAAATTTTTACAAGTGTACGAGTACTTATAATTGTACACTGTGATAAAAAAAAAAATAAAATAAAAATAAATAAAAAAAGTACAGGTGCGTACACAGTTAAAAGCTGTTTTGATTATACATGCACTACCCTTGTTAAGAACTTTGCTATTTCTGCTGAACCCATGGAGTTCGTTATAACCGTATTTTACTGTATTTTTGTCCAACTAAATTCGAGTTTGGGACTACTGTACTTTGTAATAAAGTAAAAAAACATCATTAATATTGAAAAATTTGTAGTTACAAATTATTACTTTTTTTTACTTGGTCCCGAAACGCGGATAATGCGTTCATCATTCGGAGCGCATTCATTTGGGGTCGATTTGGCAGCGAATCGTACTACGCAGTACAGAGAAAACTCGTTTTTCGGCCGAATGGGCACGTCTGTAGAACAAACACCCTGCAGAGGTCGTTCATGTCACTTTTGACGTCCCCACAAGGGGGTTTGGAAACTTGTTTCTAAACTTGCGGGTGTTTTCCACATACAATGTTATAACATAAAATTAAAGTTTCTAAGAAATTATGTATAATTTTGCAGTGGGTGCCTTAACATTATCGCTCAGCATTATGTAGTATATGTATGTTCATATGTAGCATCATCTTAAACTAATTGTGAGTTTGAAGATGACATAAGAGACGACTTTTCGGAATTCTGCTAGAGATTGAGGAGGTTATATGCTTGCATTTCCGTATGTCTGTAGAAATACAGTTCGATTTTAATGTAATGCTACGGGACCAGCTTAGCCCCACAGCTCTAACGCTAAGTATGGGCTTAATGAATGATGTACTCTTAAGTGAGTACTTCGTGTCCACCCCGAAAAGTTGGATTCGTAGTGGGTGTGTTTGCCAACAAAATATACGTTGGGAGATAAGTTTTTCGCCTGTTCGGGATATATGTGAGGAAGGCATGTATATTCTGATACGACTTTTACTTAACTAGGTGCTGTTGCCATTCAACAGTAGTCAACGGAATGTGTCTCGAACAAACAGTACTACTGGCTTAAGCATTCTTGACTCAAATACATTCTGATGTGACACAGAGTTTGGACAGCTCGAAACACCTCAGCAAGGTGTAATTTATAGACCAGGGATAACTATGAATTAGGATTGCAAACCGTGTGTACTGGTAGTAGTACAGGATGTTGCATTTCCGAGTGCCCATGGGGGTTGGTAGTGATCGTCTTAAATTCACTCGCTGTTCAGAGCACCGTGGAATGAGACGTTATGCGTAGGTTAATCTTGAACATATCTGTCATTTTTGACATGGAAAAATTCAAATTACATGTCAATAAACACTAGTTATTTAATGTCTAAGTTAGTTAAAGTGTACATTAAAACCGGCTTTCCCATACAAAATTCCCACTTCGAGCAGGCATTAAATTTAACAATAATTTTTTCCTACGGCCGCAAATATTTTATTCCTCTAATTTCTCTTATTGTGTATTAAAATTATTCTTGGGATTTTTCCTTATAAATACATATGTCTTGCTTTTAAGCAGCTGTTAACGCGTTTCTTAAGAATTTCGAAAGGAAAGGGAAAATGGCCTCGCAATTTTGATTAATTAATAGCGCTGTTGTTTACATTGGTGTTTTTTGAAAATCTCATGACTCTCATGCATTGAAGTGACAACGTAACAGCAGTTGACCCTGGAACTAATTGTTGGCTTTTCAAAATCATGTTATTTGAAAGCCAAGCGAAGTGCACATACTTACAAAAATAAATTACATACATACGTTTTGTAAAGTTCCACTTTGAAGTCAACTCGAGTTCATTTCAATATGCAATGACTCTTAAATTTGTCGATTTCTTTATGTAATTTTTTTTTTCTTCCTCTGTATGTGTATTATGTGAACAATTTTAAATATTTTAATGTTTTACAAAGTGCTTCTATGAGCAATTGGCTCTTAAATCAGTTTCTATTCATAGAACATTTTGAAATAAATTCACATTTGAGTGAAAATAGCAAAAAAAAAAAAACATTTTCATTTAGAATTTTGAAATATGTACGATAGAAAGGTAATTCGCAGTTATAAATATACCTTGAACCATATTGAGCAAGAAAAAATACTAATCTCTACTTAAACTAGAATATTTATTCGCGTTCATATTATTGTGGCGTGCCCTCCCATTTAGGCGACCATTAAAGATAATAAAAAGTGATGCGCATACGTTCCTACACACCAAGTGTAGAGTCTTGTTAAGTCAAATATAAAACTACGCAAATTTAGGGATTTAGTAATATAAAATGAAAATCAAGTAGCGGGTGATCCGTTTCAAGACTTCTGAAAATTTTAAGTAAAATAGTTGAAGAGCACAGGAATGTCGTAATTTTTATTACGACCCGAAAGAAGAACGACTAGACTGTGGACAGTTATTTAGGCATTGCTACGACAAATAATAAGGAATTCACACTGCCGAAGTTAAACATGTTTAAGTAAGTTTTAAAAGCTCTTAAACAAAAAAAAATTTTTCTGAAGATGTTAACCGATGGTTAATGAAATATCGAAATATATAGAAAAATAAACATAGAGACGAACCTTTGAGCTTGAAATATAATATATAGATTGTTCTTAAAATAAAAAAGGTTAAAAAATAAGTATTAAAAAACAAAAAAAAATTAAAAAAAAAAAATGAAAAAAATAAAATAATTAAATTATCGGGCTGTTATTTGAAACCCATAAACGATGCGGTCTTAAATAGTTTTTTCCTTTTTTTACTACCTGCAGAAGCTGACATTTTTTTTCACTTTTAACACCAGACAAATGAAATTAAACTCTGTAACGTGCCGTCTTTAAAAACAACGTTTAGTGAAAGACGAAAAAAAAGAATACATGAACACAGCCTTTGAATCAAAATCAACCCTGCGTTTTACTTGCTTTCGAACATGTTTAGGAGCTAAACATGTTTAATACCACGTTCACACTTATGTTTTTAAACGCGTTTAAGCAAAGCATTTTAATAACTAAACACAACCGTTCACACTATATTTGAGATGTTTAAGAATGACATTTTATCAGCTGTTTATGGTTTCGTAAACAATTGTATACAAGTTTGAGAAAATTAAAAATATATTAAAATGGAAAAAAGTACAATTGTGAAATTATCGGCTGCATATTTGAGTTTTGTTAATGATGGAATTGTTAACAGTGATGAACTATTTAAAGGTGAAATAAAGATGTATAAGAAAAAACATCGCTATTTTAATATGTGTTTAATAGCCATAAAAAAGTGACACATTCGTCAAAAACACACTGAACATCCCAAAATTAAAAGCAACCCTGCCATTTACGCGTTTAACGAAGTGTTTAAATCCAAAACATTTCATTTGAGATGTTTAACAAAAAGCGTCAATGTATGGTAAAACATCTCAAAATCGATGTGTTTAATCCTTAAACACGATTGAGATGTTAAACACGATAGCTGTGAACATAGTATAACTTTACGTGTTTTGAAAGCCACTCAAAGTAAGAGAAAACACATAAAACTTAACATGTTTAGCTCCAAAACACCTAAAACTTGTGTTTAAACCCAGAATAGTGAACACCACATTGGTTTATAAAGGGTTTTTCAATTGAGATGGACCAAGGTTGGTTGCTACATTCCGAAGATCTGTCGATTTTACAGCATCTGTCGAAGATGTTGTTTACTTAGGTCTGCTAAGACTGAGTTTAGACCAGGAAACATTTGGAAGGGAAAGATTTAAGGCCATGTCACATAGAACTTTTGCTTCGCTTTGCGTTGCAGTTTCGCTTTGACATTTAAGATGAAATGTACACGTTTATATGAAACATGTCACATAAAGTATTCTTAACGCAGCGCACAGCGAAAAGTTGAGCATCTTTTATCTTTTTGTGTGCTTTGACAATCAGTTTGAATAATTTTCTTTATTCGTGTCTTCCTTTCTCTTCTTTTCGTTTTCAAACAGAAGAACATTGTAATTGTATATCGTCGAATAACATTATTGACTTTTATTTTTATAAGAAAAAAATAAATAGCACAATTATCAAACACTTTTCTTTGGTAAACAAACAATTCGTTAGTGTTGTCAAAGCGTTTATTGTGTTACACATTTTGCTTTACGCTTTTCTGCCAAAGTTACAAACGTCAGGCAAAGCGACAAAGTTCTATGTGACATGGCCTTTAGTTTGTTGGCATATATTTTGTGTTCGGTATTCGGCGCCACGATTTGTTCTCATTTTCGTTGCTTACAAAAACAACAATAACAATGGAACAATTTTAACAATAATAATGGTATGTCACCGGCAACATTTTCGCCTGTGTGACCGCGAATGAAAAAACAAAAGAGAATTCCAGATATTTTTCTTACAAATGTTTTCTCATCTAAACTCATTTTTAATCGTTTAATTACCCTTTCATTTTGCCTTGATCAGCAACTTGCTTTCTTTGAAGTTATGTTTGCACTTGAAGAGCACTAGAAAACTGATCACAATTTCTGTATATAAATTTTCTTATATTGCATGAAATGATTAGGGACATTGAATGAATTATTTTAAATCAAATCGAGGGGGGAAAATCAACGCATCATTGCATCTTACGCATATTGCTACTTCAATGGAATATGCTCCAATGATATCAGGGCACTGATTCCCAGAACTTGAACAGTTGTGCGTGTGACCAGCCGCTTTTTTTAGCCATGCGAAATGTAGCCAGCCCAGGGAACGTGACAATGAATTTTCACGCCAAAAACATCAAGAGCTTCTGATTCCTTAACACCAGTAGCATCCACAACCGCTCCAAGATACTAATAACCATTAAATTCGGCCTGCTACTGTAAGAATATGAATGGCTAATCGTATTGTCATCCACAAGTTTGGAAGTTCGACAGAAAACGTTGTTCAGCAAAAAGAAAAATAGAGTACGAGAAAGTGCGAAACCTTACGGAACTCCTCATTGAGGTCGTTTATACAACAAATCGCATTACACATTATAGAGTCAATTCCTTTTAGGATCGAACCGTTCATAGGAGAAATGAAATCCCTACAGAAGCCTTCACTGTAGAGAGGAAAAGCTGGAGTCAAGTCAAATGTCCTAAAACACTCTTCCCATTATCATCCTCCTCCTCAAAAGCCTATTTTCGTAGATCCAGAACATTACATTGCATATGACGGGAACATCCCTGAGCAGTGGTATAAGAAACAATAAAAACCATAGGCAGCCACATTTAAAAAATGAATAAGAGAAAAAAAGTCAGTATTAGTGAAGTGCCTCATGCGTTAATGATGGATATTTTTTTTTTTTTTTTTTTTTTTTTTTTTTAAAGACAGTACAAACTCTACGAAGCTCTTAAGCGGAATCGAACCCGCACCTCCATATTGATACGACTAATGCTCATGCACTAGACTACGGAGGCACCCATATGGGTATCAAATTCCAGAAATCAATAAAGTCTGGAACAAACGTTGGTGATGGCACATGTGCCTGATTCGTTGGCTGTTTCAATAACCAGTATGCGAAGAAGGAATATATATTTCTTTATGAGAGACCAACCGCAGGACACGTGCGAATAAGAAACCTCCACATAGATCACCCAATATTTTAATAGAATTAAGACAAAAAAAAAATTTTGCGCAACAAACTTTTTCGAACACAATAACAACATTAAAAAGTGTTTGTTTTTTAAGACCGTCATCATCTGCGTGTTATATTAAAAAATTCCTTCCACCTCCTCCTCTGGGTATATTCCTTCCCGGGACCGCTCTCCGTACTACTCGTATTTCGGAAAGGCACAGAGCGATGTCCCAATCATGACCGCCTGGTACTCACCCACGTCTGAGTTCGCCAAGTGTGTAGCCGGCACCACGGCACCACAACATTCACAATTGTTAGCATTTATTTACATAATAATTTTTGGAGTTTTCTTGTAATTGAATATTTTGATATATTGCGTAAAATTCGTCTAGTTTGTGCAATGAAATTAAGAGAACAAAATTTTAGTTGACAACGTCCCTGAAAACACCATCAACCCTGTGGACACCATTAAAATTCAACTGAAATTTTCAAATAAATTTACAGTGACACTTGAAGTATTTTGTTTGTTTTTTTTTTATTTATTAGACAAAAGTGCATAAATTTATTCATAAGTTGTTGTAGTAGATTTAGCTGTTTCTTTATATATTTTTGTTGTTGTTTATTTTATTTTAATTTATTTATTGTTTTGTTTTGTTTTGTTTTTTGTGAAAATTTATCTGTCAAATGCGCAAAAATTAAAATAAACTTATTTAAAATGTTTTGAATAACTTTTAATATGTAAACAAAAACAACATTTTGCCAAGACCTTAAAACAATTTTTCAATTTAAAATTTATTTAATATTCCAGATTTGTTTGAATTTTTTTTTTCAATATTTTTTTTTTTTTCGTGAGTTTCAGCAAATTAGATTCAATTATTATTGCTTTGTTTTTTTTTTGCTACTGGTTCTTAATACAAACTATTTATTTAATTCGTTTATAACTTAATTTTTGTTTTCATGTTTTTACAAGTGTTAACTGATGTCATATTGAATGAAGGTTCAGGCATATTTTTAAATTTAAATTTTACCATTAATCAAGATAATTGGAAAAAAAACACACGCACAAACAATTACAACATAAACGTAGTTTGCATTAGTCATTTTAGAAAAGTGATTAAAACCGCTTGTAAGTTATCTTGTAACAAAAGGCATAGAAAGCTTTTTAAATAGTGAATAAAAATGTTGTGGGCAGGTTATTATAAATGATCTTCTGGAAGACAATGAAAGCAAACTGCTTTTAAAAACATCTAAATTCGTGTTATGCTTTTTGAAGTCAGACAATAACAAAATTAGCAACACTGACAATTAATTATGGGCATTTGGTTTTAACTACCATTATGGTACTTGCTTTTTTTAGATTTTTTCTTAATCTAAGACTGCTTTTATATTTCAGAATTTTTCTTTAAGCAAGTCTGAGTTTGTTGGTGAAGCAGGGTGAGCAGGGAAAGAAGTGGGGTACAGGAATGCCTGTACGGAAAAGTTATTCAAATTCTCTTTTGTTATTTCATTCTCATTCCTTGAGTTGTTGTTGTTGTTCTTGTCTCCATGTAATTTGACTTTCTGTGTCTAAACCAGGGATGGCATTGAGCCGTCTAATTGTAAGAACAACCTTAAAAAATTTTACTTTTTCGATCTTAATTTTTTTTCTTCTATCTTGGACCAGCGCTCAGGGGATGAGCCCTACACATGCAATGCATTGTGCTGGAACTAGGAAATTTGGTTATGTGAAAGAGGATAGAGGGAGTAGTGTTGATTTGAAACTTTCCACGTCAAAAGTGACAGGAAAGATATCTGCAGGCAGTTTGTTCCATATACGCGCTGTTCGGCCGAAAAGTGTGATTCTCTGCTAAATCGACGACGAAAGATATTTCTTTAGTTCAAATTATTTTCATATACAACGAAGCAGTAATATTTTTAGTTTTTCTGTTTAAATTTATGAAAATATCTTGAAGTCAACTGAAAAAATTATGATTAAAGGCACGAAAGATTAAGACATCATAAATTTTGCTGCTCTTCGAGTTACTCTTCTTTGCTTGTTGTAAGAAAAAGACGAACAAATTATGTTGAATTGCTCCAGCTTTCTGACAGCTGCGTATCACCCCGTCATTTCAAATTCCGATCTACTTTGCAAATCATATTCGACTACATGGTCCATTGTAGAAAAAGTGTAGTGGTTACATATACGGCCCTATGTAATGCAACCATGGACTATGTCATTGAATACAGTAGCTTATACGGCAACTGTTCGTGCTTTTCTTTGTATGTACGATTACTCTGCCACAAATAAAATTACTCGCTGAGGTGCTCTATGAAGTAGTTACATCAGTAGTAGTAGTAGTAGTTTTTGTGTTAGTCCGGTGTAATGCAAATGTGTATTATAAAATGCACCCCTAGGACATCGTAATATTAAGTGGACCATATTTTCTCCATAAATTTGTGTTAGTCGTGAACTAGTCCTAGTCCTCTATGGACTATACTTTACATGTATGGATGTTTCGATTAGTCACCTTATGTGAATGAAGAGTTTTAATAAATTATTGAAACAGGATATTTTTTAATTTTCCTAAATAGTGCTAAAAATTTTGAGTTTGAATAGCACCAAAAAAAAAGAACAATTGTAGCAACTTTGCCAACCCTGGCCTAAACACTTCGGCTGTTTTAAAAGAAATTGAATTGAAGAAAGTTGCTGCAAGAAAAATTGCCCAATGTAAATTCCCAGTCTAAAACTGAAAGAGGGAAATAGGAAATGTCAGAAAGGGACGAATATACAAAATACAAAAAAAAATTTCAATGACACCTGACTTTCAGTAGCCGTTTGATTGTTATAGTCGTTGATGGCGTCTATAAAGTGTCGACCCTGTTCGTTAAAAAAAGAAGTGGCGATTTATTTTTTATGTATTTTTAATTACTTAATGTATTTCTAATGCCATGATGAATGAGTTTTATGAATTTTAATGCAAAAATTATAAGTAAAACAAATAAATTAAATCGAATTTGCTTTCATAGCGAAAATATCACAGCTTAAATTTTGCCAATTAAGTACGTAATAACGATGTAATAAAATTAATAAATTAAGTCTATGCGTGATGAATTGTCATTATAAAGTGTGGGCAGTAGGTTAAGATTCATTAGTTGCCAAAAGATCTTGTGACATCATTTTATTATCGATTCAAACTTACAAGGGATTTTTGTCTACAAAGTTTAATTTGGAAACGCAATTCATTTGCAAAGGTAGCTGTGTTTGTTAAGCTTTTTCAACAGTAAAATCTACATATTTGAGTGTTTTTTGACGTTGGCAATACTATTTTGGTTTGGTTTACCCAACGTGAATTCATACCAGGTGGCCGCATTAACTAAAATTCTTATCAGCTGATTTGTAAACAGTTGTCAAAGATGTCTTCAACTCAAAGCATGCTAAAACGTAAACTGTTTTGACAACTCGAATAAAATTGTTGTAAAAAAATGCTGTTGTTGTCGGTACGAGATCACCTGGTATGAATTTTTTTTTTTTTTTTTTAAACAACAAACTCTACGAAGCTTTTATAGCGGGAATTGAATCCGCACCTCCATATTGATTAGACTAATGCACATGCACTAGACTACGCCTTGGCTTGACTATTCATGCAAATTAGGGAATTATTCTTCAGAAATTATGCATCTGGTGGCGTGGTAATGCAATTGACAGTGATTCTGAATTTATGAAAAACTTGCTATTTTCCGTGCACGTGAAATGTCTTTGCAAGTGAAATTTCTTAAAATCCGTAGAGACCCTTTCAGATGATTTAATTTTTGTCGAGTAGTCCAATTATAATTTCATTACAAAAACAATTTCCATAAATAGTTTTTTTAAGACATTTCCAAAAATTTCATAAATCTATTTTAAATTTTGCATTCTTTAAAATTGTTGCGTTAATTAAGACAAATGTTCGTAGGCGTATAAGAATTTACGAAAATTAAAATTATGTATGTATCTTTCCATAGTGCCACATTAAGCTTAAAGAAATTAAATTTGTGGAGAAGAAAAAAAAAAAAGATATCAAAGAATCACAAACATATCATCACCTCAATTATAACGTCCGGGCTGCTAACAAACGCATAAAAGCTAAAGAAATATTAAAAAAAATACATAAATGAATAAACAAAGCCAGAAACACAGGATAAATGTACATAATCCCAGTTGCCCATGTATTTAAGTCAATAGAAAATTGTTGAAGACACTTCAAGCAAAGCGCTGACGAAATTGTCGAACAAATGACTACGACTTTTCATACAAGACCACACAAGCGATAATACTTAATGCAACTGAAAAAGTTATGATATGTAAAATATTGTTTACATCGAATAATATTCGAATAATCGATTATTATCAACTAAAATCATTCGAATAAATTTGTATTCTAAATTGAAAACTGTTTGTTTGTTGGAGCAAAAATTAAAAAAAAATCATTTGATTTACTCGAATAATTTTCTTTTGAATGACACACCTAACGATTACCGTTACAATGTGTTTAGAAAATCTAAACAAAAGACCAGCAGCCTTATTCGCTAATTCTCGTAGCTAAAGCTAAATCTCGATCGTTAAAAAGCTAAAAATATGTTAAGGCAAATATTTTAGCTATATCTCTAAATTAGTATACTGTAATATCAATCGCTTAGCTAAATTTTTACATTTTCGCCGTAGCTAATTTGCTATCACTATACTTATCCTTTCCCACTGCCTTTATAAATTGCTGTTGAAAAGAGACAAACATATTGTTATAGTTCTTGACACTTCATATTAGTGTTACCGCACTTTATGATTTGAATTCCTTGTAAATGATTGGCGTTTACCCACAAAAGACTTTTAAAATATATAATGAATGTATGTATGTATTTATAAAAGTTATTTTGAAAAGAATACCAAATTTTTTTAATTTTCCCAATATACAGACTTACATACGTATGTATTTGAATAAAAAAAATTTATAAATTAAATGTCGTGTTTACCAATGAGATCATCAACCGCCGAAAGTATGGGAACATATTTGAAGATGGCAACACTTTTTGTTTATAGTATTTATATATTTAGCAAATAATAACAATTGTTGTGTCTTATTTTTTTAGACAAATAATATTAAAATAATTCACTTGACTTCTTCTTGTCCAACCACAGATTCCTTCGCCATAATTCCAACTATTCTTTCATCTAACTCTGTCAGCTTATATTTTTGAGCGGCATTTATGCCGTTTCTTTCCAATGAGTTTTTATACTCTTGGTACTTCTGTTTTGCTTTACTTCTGTGAAATTGTAAGAAACTGAAAAGCGCTCACATCTCCAAAGAATGGTAAAATTACCTCATATTTGTCCATGCCCTCTCCCAATTTTCCCCATTTTTTAAGGCACCTCCCAAAGCGTTAAGATTCTCTGCCAAGGCATCCCATTGCTCCGTAAGGCTTTTCACCCCAGTGGAATTTATAAATCTAAAAAAGATTTTTGTTTTACTTTATTGGCTTTTAGTTAGTTAAACTCCTTTTTACCTGTCGTGGGCAAATTCGCATGAATTTTTGTTCCTTAGTCACCCGCTTACTGACTACTTCTTCAATTGTTTTGCTAAAATAAAAAAAAAAAATTCCAACATTATTCAATTAAAATCCATTTGTGTATTACTGACTTTTTAGCAGCTTAAAATTTCCGTCGCTAAAAATTTTAACTTTAAATAAAAAACTACCGCTTATTTGACGTTAGAGAATACAAAATTAGAAAATTTTAGCGATGACAATGAAAGCTAAAATTACGGCGAATTGAATTTTAAGACGTTGCCAAATTAAGCAATATACATTACAGAATTCCACTTGTTGCTAAAAATCGCTAAAACGACTTTTTAGATTTTTAGCGATGGAGATTTAGCTTTAGCGAGTTACAGAATAAGGCTGCAGGTCACCTAAAAGACACTTTGGCCAACTGGGTTATTTACTCTAAACTAATTTAATTTAATTATGCACGTATGAGCATACTTGACTAATGACATTCTCAATGTATTAAATTAATGACAGGTGTGTGTGCTAAGCTCAGTTATTCTATAATTAAATCCAACCACAGCCAAAGTTTGTTCGTTCGTTCGTTCGTTCACAAAATTCCTTATAAAAAATGACAGTAGAGCAATGAAAATTCACAACAATTAAACAATTGTCATAAAGTGTATGAAAAATATACCCCGAAAGCAATTATCTAATCATGACTGACAGCTGTCACAGTTATAGAAACTGTCATTTAACTTTAGTTTTAATTATAAAGCGTTCTTATTAAAAAAAAAAATAAAAACAAGAAAAAGAAAAAGGCAAAGCAGTACAAATAAATATAAAAGTGCAAGAATTGTCAAGAGTCCCAGCGAGAGAGAGTACCAAAAGAAATAGTGTCAGTAATAAAATTTAATAAATGACGGAATGCATGTACGAGTGTAAAATGTAGGTTGTGTATAAAAAAAAAATAAACAATAATTAAATTGTTTCCATTACAGTGTTAAAAATATAAAAGTTAAATAATAAAGAAATGAATTGATGTTGTTGATAAAAATTAAATAAAACAAATGCAACGGCGAACACTTTACCCGCTAGCGGAATAGTGATTGCTGAACACGATTATTGCAATTATTTCATTTTATTTTCCATATTCAGTTCATGAAATTATTGTACTCGTATGTGGCAAACGAACTCGAACAACATATGAAAGAGATTCCACATAAGAATATGAATATGATGATGACATCGTTTTGATAACATTGACATATAGAAATAAACATACATACGCACAGTCACATGCACTTAGGAATATAATAAAAACTGAAAATAACCTGCAGTGGATAGATGTCATCATCATGGATACTTTCAGTCAGTAGCAAACAGATTACGGGGCAACGATATGAATAAACTGCACCCAGAATTATTTATTTTATTTACAAGTTTTTTATTATTCCACATGCAAATATTTTATACCCTACGAACAGTCTCTATAAACATTGGATAAATATATCGATGTACATGTATCCTTGCAAATCAAGTGCGATAACCCGGCGACGATATACTCGAGGACATTTTGCTTTTTGTATCAATACTGAGCGTAACACATCAATTTAGACAAAAGCGCTGAGGATGGCGTTTTATGCCGCCTAGCGTCTAGTATCTACGCTGTAGTGGTACGCACACCGAAACAAAAGCGTCAGCGGTATGCCAACGATGATAAATGTCCATACAAATACATGTATGATGTCTTTTTTTTCACTTTCTGCAATCAACTTCACTTGTTAACAACACGCTTGTCAAAATAACATTTTCTAAACGCACGACTTTGGCGCCGAGTTATTATGGGTTGCTTCATATAAATTGTATTGGCATGCGAATTTTTGACAGATAAACAACGCTTGTCGCTTTTGTTTATGGATGTGTCCACCACACAGCGTCCTGTAGAGTTGTGCAAGAATTCCATCAACTCAGCATCTCATCTTCGTGTCTTCGCAAAACCCGTTGCAAGAAAAATATTTTTGCGGAAATGAATTCAATTAATTAAATTCCCGGATACCTTCACGGAGGTCTTGTCATAAATTAACTATGAACTTAAACACGTCTAAATATTCATGCATTCATTCATTCTTTTGATAATAATTTTATTTTCTACACAATAAAAAACTTTTAGAACATTATTTTCGGCTTTCTATTTTTTGGTAGTATTTAAACTCTTCGGTCCGTAACGGTATTTAATGCTTTCAAAGTGCTGGTAGCAGTAGTTAAAATACAGTGAACTCGGGATAATATGAACTAATTAAAAGCAAGCGCGTTCTCATTTGCGAGATTGTTCATATTTTCCAATGTTTTTTTTTCTTTTTCTTTATTGTTTATTGGATTAAAAAAAAAGAACAATTAATTTAAAAAAAAAATTTTTTAAAAAAAAATTCTTTCAAATTCAGTGATTGTTTTTTGATGTTTTTTGGTGATATTGGACCAGCACTCCAGAGATAACCCCTATACATGCGGTGCATTGTACTGGAACTAGAGGGATGGAATAGTAGGAGAAATGAAGAGTCGGAGGTAGAGTTGGGTTCATGAGCTCTTTGAAGTGGGCGCTCTTTTCTGTTCAGCTCTTTTTGGTGAGCTGGTTCGTTTAGTTCGTTCAGTAGCTCAGTAGTATCAGTTGACTTTTAGCTCATTTAATTTTTATGCTCAATTGAATTTGTCGCTAAGTTGATTTTGTTTCTGAACTGATTTTTAGCTCTTTTGATTCAATCAGTAGTAGAAAGAGAAAATATGTTTTTGGTGCTAAAATATGTTATTTTAGGGAAATTTGTGAAATGTTTTACATAGTCTAATATAAATATATAAAAATTTTTAATAAAATTTAGATTATTATTAATCAAGTATCGAAACTTAAATCAAATAATTACTAACTGCAAGACAGAAATTTATTTAAGAAAATATATGGTGATTTCCTTTCTGAACAAAAATGTTGCCCTTTCGCTGGATAACATTTTCTACAGTTTGCCCATACCTTTAAAAAGTGATACATTTTTTACTGCCACAATGGTGCAAAATATTTGTGATTTAACATTAATGTATACTTAGCGCTTCACTGTTTCTACGGTTTTTAGCACCATTTTATCAATGAAAATTGTCAGCAACATTGTTTTCTAATCAGCTGCTATTACCTAGAACAAACTGCAAAAAGTCTAAACCAAAAATGTATCAAAAAAGTTTACTTAAAATAAATAATAAATTAAACAGAATCTTCCTCTAACAAATGTCTGATAGACTCTAGTCAAAGTGAAGGGTATATTAATTTTCATAATTCTTATTTGTATAAAAAAGTACTTAACAAAAGATGTAAAAAAGGTTAGTACATCACCCCGACTTGATAGTAGAGGGTCAAATATGTTGCATATTTTGCCAGTTATTTGTGCAACATATTTAGAAAGGAACGAAATAGTTTTTTTTAATGTTACATATTTTTTAGAATGGAACAGAAACAGTAACGAATTGTAGCATATATGTAACATTTTTGTCAGAAAAGAAAACACCAATAGTGTTTGCTGCACTAAATCGCCAATGACATGAAATATTCGCATCTGGCATCATACAAATTTTATTTAAAAAAATTTTTTGGTTCTGGTAGCACTGATGAACCAATAAAATGAACGCGGAAAAAATCATGGCAAGCGCTCTTCACTGAAGTAGAATCATCAAAAAATGTGAGCGCTCACTTCGCTCAGTTTACTGAATCGTTCAATTGAGGTAGCTCAGAGCGGAACGACACAACTCTAGTAGGAGGCAAAGCTTCACTATCTTACAACTCTGCTTTTGCACGCTCTTTGTTTTTTTATAGCAGTGTTGTAGAGTCACTGATGTCAAGGAGACATATTAAATTTTGAAGCTTCGTTTAATTAGTTATTTTTTTAGTAATTATTTTACTACACCGGGGCTACACAATACCGACGAAGGAGGGCGCTCTGATGTGCCTGTGGATTGGTTTCAGCTGAAGCCGTTACTGTTCAGTGACCAGTGACTATGCCTGTGCTACTGAAACCTGACACACAGACAACTAATTTACAACAGAAAAAATGCGAAATGTTTTTATGATTTAGTCTGAAACTGGGGTAGAACCCGAACTATTTTTGGTTTTGTAATCAACGTACAGACTACTTCAGCCATCGCCACATCGCAAGATTTTAATTGATTTTTTTTACCATTTGCAGTGGTAGTTGAATTATTACTAGATTATTTGCATGTAAGAAATTTTCATTGACAGCTGAAGGCAATTGAAATAGGAAATCCTCAAATTAGTATGCATTTGAGTCAGAATTTAAGCACTGCCCTGTTAAATTAGATTGCAATACTGTCTACATAAAACCCTTAAAAAAATACAAAAATAAGTTGTTCATATTTTCGAGCTTTTGCACTCTTTCATTTTTAGATGCTTTCATTTTTTAGATGGAAGGAAAAAAGTGTTCATATTATTAGGAGTGCACTGTACTGAAAATTTCGGAGAGGCCGGCAGCACAAAGTCACAGCTTTTAAAAATAATTTCAATTTTATTTCAATGTGTAGGTAAGCATGTTTGTATGTCATGTATGTTTAAATGTTTGTACGGATGTTACATTCCATTGCTGCTGGTCTTCATTCATGCCTCAATTTGTTGCGTTTGACAATTGCAGTTTTCCTGAAATTTGCATGTTTCTAGTTTTTATATGGATTAATTTTTCGAATGCTTACAATTTCAGTAGACAACTAGAACGGATTTGCATAGAAATCATTATTTGGTTTTAAAAATAAATAAACATTTAATGTTGCATTAAATAAATTCAGTTGGTAACAAAAGTTTTGCCGTGAATGTTTGTTGTGGTGCAAATGTCCTCTACAGAGAGAACAATTGTATTACAGTGACCTGTAATGGCAGTAGCATGTGGCGATACTGTCGGTGGGTGTTCTGTTTGTTTTGTTTTGTTTTAATTTTGTGTGGTCTAATCATCTTTTGATAAATATGTTTGGTAATAAAATGAGTTGAAGGGTCCCACTGTTGGATAATACGAACATTTCAACAAATAAAATGCATGGACTGCCACAAAATTCTCAGCTTTAGTAAAATTAACATTGTGCACTGTGCTTTTTGTACATACTCGTACATTGTATATTAAAATATTTTTTTGTTTAGAACAATTTTAATAATGGAATTGCTGACCTTATTCCCCTTTCAGTTTATGTGTTCCGTTGTTGTTTTATTTTTTTGAATTTCACTTGGATCTCAAAACTGCTCGTACATGGAATGTGTTGTTCAAGTATGTGAATTGGAATTTTTCTTAATAAATTGTTTGGACACATTCTTCCTGAAGAAGCTGCAGTTGACATCATGCTGCAAAGGAAAACTTTCAGATATCCTTTCAAAAACTTTTTTTTTTAGAAATTCTCTACAACTTTATGACAACTTGGCATTGTGCTACATTCCAATAGAAAAGAAAAACATTTTTTTTTGTTCCAAATGCAAAATCTTTCAAACTAATTAACTTGCTGCTGGGATAGAAGTTAATGTTGCACAATTTACTTTTCTTGTTGTCATGGTTTGTTTGAGTTTCTGTTGCAGATACAATTTCAAATAATTTGTTTCAACTCACATGAGCCCTTCTATATGTTTGTATATTTTTGTCTTCTCTTCTTAACTTGAAACTTTGCCACTATCATTTAACAGTTGGTTAATAATCGCATCGTATTACCAAGAATAAGACTTTTTGTCCGAGTAATTGCATAAGTTGCAGTTGCTGCTGCTGCTGCTATGCAGCTGTTGTTGTTGTTGTTGTTGTTGTTGTTGTTGTTGTTATTGCTGTTCACTGACAATTCAAAACTTCTTGTGTGTTAGTTAATTACATGTACTATTAACCCCTTTAAAGGTATTTTTTTAAAAGGTGCTTTCTTTTAAAACGTACTTTTTTTCCAAAAGGTACTTGTCGTGAAAACGTGCTTTTTTTTCAAAAGCTACTTTAATTTAAAACGTACTTTTTTTCCAAAGCAACTTTTTTCTAAAGGTACTTTTTTCCAAAGGTACTTTTTTTCCAAAAGTACTTTTTCCCGAAGGTACTTTTTATAAAATAGTTCCGTTATAGCTGAATTGAATTATAAGCTCAACTCCCTTTCATAGCAGATTTGCAATTTTTTTAAAATATGCCATGATTTTCTACTACAACGCACAGTGGGACGGCTGCATATATTTTTGTGCAAAAAAAATTTAAGATGTCCTAGATCATTGGAATTTGCACCGAGCATTATATTGACTAAATTAAGTAGAAAATTTAATTGCATTAAAATTGCTCACGCCCACCGCCCATTCTCCTTACAATCCAAATCGATTTTTATTGAAAAAAAATTTTTCCCTTCGAAGCAAAAGCCCTCAATGTCTATAAATACACTTTCTAGAATAAATGAAAGATGCATGCCAAGTTTCATAAATATCAGCCACGCCCATCGTGCATCATCTATCTCATATTCTAACTTCTATATAAGCATATATCAATTTATCATAGATAAATAATCGTAATTAATTTTGACTAACGTGAAATAAATGAAAGGATAGTTATTTTGAATTTTTATAATTAATTTAAATTATAAAATTACAAAATTAATTAAAATTTAAATTGTATTAAAATATTGAATTCTTCATTTTGACTTTTAGATGCAATCACTGTCAACCGACGGACGAGTAAATGCAAAATGGTTTGGAAAAATCAAATAGATTGAAATCGAACAATAAATGAAAAATTGTATAAAGAACATTTTTAAAGAAGCCGTATTTGATTTGTTTTGTTTGTATATTTTGCAATTCTCAAGGATTTTTTTGGCAGTTCTTGTATAAAAATATGCAATTTCAAAGCTTTATTCAAGAATTGCGTTAAAGGCCTACTGAAGATTTTGGTCTTAGCACCAAATGAAATGTACATATAGACCAGCTAAACTATATAACAAACATATAAGTACATATAAATCGTATCGTTATTTTAGGAAACTTTTTACAAATTTCTTTTATGGCAATAGAAGCAGTTGTTTTCTTGCTATATGAATTTCATTTCATTGTTTGCCGAAAGGGTTAAAGCACTTTGTTTGCGTTTGTTTTCATTTGTGAATGTCTGCAATTATGTACCAAGGTCCGACTAAGTATTTAAACCAAATTGTTTCCTTGGGCTGTTTGTCTTTAAATAAAAATTTTGCAATTGCAAAATTGCTCTTTGTTGTCATATCAGATTTCCTGCACTAAGAATATTAATAGAACGTTAATAGACAGTAAAGTTAAATGGTCAAATTAAAATGTTGGAGGAAAAAAAAAATAAAATGAAACAAGTGAATTTGAAACTGAAATCTGACTACAAGTGATTCTAATTTAATTAATAACTTTCATTGGTGTTCAAATGCCTGCTTTGAATTTGTTGTTGAAATACATGCAATTTGTTGGGATGTCTTTACTTTAATTCTGATATCGTTTCATCAGCACATCAGTATAATTTAGCACATGTCTTGTCTTGATATGTCTTGTTTAGTCATGTTGTCGTACGTACAATTCATGTCGTATTAATAGTTTAAACATTTCGACAAGCAAAACATGTTAATGGAAATTAACAATTTACAGACGCAACAATGAAATACAGAAAGAAAACATGAACACAGAGCGCAGACTGCGAAATAAATATGCAATTTGAAAGTGCTATTTGAAATAAAATTTATGCGTGCGTTTACGTATGAAGAGACTACTTTGCTTGTGGCGATTTCTTTTGAACCTAAGGAGGCTATCTGTAGCCGAGTGCGTGCATGAGCGAGCATTGGTCTTATCAATCTGGAGGTGCTGCTTCGATTCCCTCCTAGACCCTGGCTGTTTCTTGTGGTATCGCAATAGGCCTAAGCTCTAATTTAAGTGGGGCGTTCTGATTCGGCGATAGTGCACCACTTAACCTAACCTAATCTAAGCAGGGCACTGCATTTCCTATTTTATTGAGCGCTCTCTTTTATTGTTTCGTAATAAGGCCATTTTACTGCTCTTCAAAAGAGAGTGATGAGTGCAATGCACTTTTCGAGAATCGAAATCACTTATAGACCAGATTGTCCTATTTGCCGGACTTTTCTCAACAAAAATTTTATTTTCTAAAAATTACTGCTCAACAAAAATTTTATTTGCTAAAAATTACTGCTTAGGGCAGTTGCCTTCTAAGGACTTTAAAGTATTTAAAAAAAAAATGCCCGCTACTTTCTTTCCACTTTCCAAAGCCTTTACTGTTCGTCTCATTTGTATGCTTTGAGCAATTGTGCATTCAAATACATATTGTTGGTCTGGATTTGATATTCCATTTAATAAATTTTGATTTGTGGTCGAATTTGTCTTGGGTTCTCTGCAACAGACAACATTCAAACAAATACATACAAGTAGTTATGGTGGCTACAGACGATGCAACAT
Organism: Dexiosoma caninum; assembly: GCA_963924685.1. NCBI lineage: Eukaryota > Metazoa > Arthropoda > Insecta > Diptera > Tachinidae > Dexiosoma > Dexiosoma caninum. The sequence continues at coordinate 53,758,462 of OZ004728.1, read as the reverse complement.
GTTTATGCAACCAGGCAAGTTTCGGTGTTGATTGCATAGTATGTAGTCATGTTCATGGTGGCAACAATTCGTTTTGCATTCGAGGTTTCAAAAGCGTAAAAAAATATTTTCATATTTTCTGGTTGCATTGATGTTGGTTGCATAGTGTGAATCGCTTTACTGATTCATTTCGGTTTAAACAAGCCAGCTGTCAAGTTGTAGTTCTTTAACCATGTTTCAACAGCGATATTCAATTCAGAATTAATGTTGCGTTTATGGTTTACGGGTTGGTTGCGGTGTTTGTCTCAAAATATGCAACATGAATGATAAACATGTTCTATAAACTTATTGCATCGTCTGTAGCCGGCATTCCATACATACGTTTAGCCAAATAAACCTCAAGTAAGAAATTTAGAATTTTTTTTTTACTCAGCCTTGTCGGCATAATTTTAAGAATGTCTAATAAATTTGTGTGTTTAATGTTGATATTGCATGCACATGTTGTTATTATTGTTATTATTGTTGTTGCTGTGACTGTTTGTTTTCATACAATATACGTTATTCTTTAATGGTTGTTTGGTTTTGTTTTTTTTGTTTTATTTTTTTTTTTTGCTTAAAAGACCGCATTATTTGAACTTTAGCAGTGTAATCGTTGCCATGGTCATTATCATCTGCAAAGCAAAATTGCATTTTATAACAAAGAGGTTCATTAATAAATAATGGTTCTTTAAAATGCCGTAAATTGAGTAATTTTCGGAAATGTTGTATTAAAAATTAATGGAAGATTTTTATAAATAAACTTTTACAATAGTGCTATAAAACCAGACGTTTGTGCTGTAGAAAATTTATGGGTTACTTGTCACTTTAATTAAATGCTACACTTGTTAAGGTGACTTGCAGTTTTCGGCTTTGGTATGTTTATAAAGGGCGTGTCTCAGTAAGAATGGATTTTTTAATTTTAAAATAGCAAAAAAAATAAATTTGGGATAGTTGGGATTTTTTTTTATTCAATATAAAAAGAATTTCGTTCTATTTAATAGACATTTCCACTAAACGGACAAAAACTTCGTTAACCCAGGGTCTCCGCTTATGAGAGTTCTCACTGTACATAAATTATTTTTATACGATAATAAATAATTATTATTTATTTTTATACGACAATAAATAATAAATAATTATTATTTATTTTTATACGATAATAAATAATAAATAATTATTATTAGTCTTGAACAAATTTAAATTACAATGTGAAGACAAATATTGTTTGTGTGCTTTAATTTCACCCTCAAGCCTTGTTTATCTTTAAGAATAAATTATAATTTTTGTTGTTTTTTTTGTTGTAATGCTTAAAGCCTTTTTAATTTTTAAATTATTCCCATCAAGTGTATTTATTGTAGTTGTATTTATGAGCGCTAGAACAATTTTTGCACAAGTCAAATCGACATTAAATCCTACATAAAAGTCATGTAATCCAAAACAGCATCAAGAATAAATAAGTAAATTTCAAAGTCAAAAGTCAAATTAAATAATTTAAATTATTCATATACAGTCAGTCAGTCGTCATTCAATCACTTGCTTACGCAGCCAGTCACCAATCATTCTCACACATGAACTTTCAACATGCAACTTGCTGCATTTATCTTTAAACTGCGCTACATAAAAAATATAATTCTACAACATTTTTCTTTTTCTTTTGCCATAAAACGAACCAAATGTACCAACTTCCTATCCCTGCTTGTTATACTTGTTGATTAAATATTTTTGTTATTGACGCTTGAATGCCATTTCAAAACCCTCTTTATTAAATATTTTTTTTTTTTTTTTTTTTATTAAATGGAAGTCAATCATCACCATCATAATCTCTATTTACAAATCTCATTAACATCAACCACACTCACTTGCGTACGCACTCTTCAAGTGCATCTGTAAGTGTGTTATTACAAGTAATAAGAATGAGTTAAGTAAATTACAATTACAATAAAAATAACAACAACCCACATTTATAAAAATACAAAAAAAAAGTGATTTTTTTTATTTCTTATTTAATATTTTCATTTCATTTGCGCTGTATATATAAATTTGTTGCCTGTTGTAGCTGTTAAACTGAATCAGTGGTCTCATCCATCTACGTTCGCACATTCACTGCCACAAGCATGTACACGTACACAGAACAAATGTAAATATATTCATACATACATTGATTTTCTGCATACGAGTGCGTTTAAGTATGAAAAAATGATGCACAAGATTGTGGCTTTTACAAGTCTGCTCATTCATTTTCTTTAAATGCCAACAACGATTCCTGCAAGAAAAAGAAATGTGCAAAAAATCAAGATTTAAAAGAACGATATCTTTAACTGAAGCAAAGAATAACTGAAATGGTAGAGAAGAAAAAAAAAATAATAATAATAATTCTGAATGGTACTTTTTTTGAAAAGTACTTTTCTCGAACGGTACTCTTTTTCAAAAGTACTTTATCTAAAAGGAATTTTTCTAGAAGCTACTGTTTTTAACTTGTGCTTTTATTAAAATAAAAGTACTTTCTCTAAAAGGTACTTTTAGTAAAAAGCAATTTTTTGTCAAGGTGCTTTTATTTAAAATTAATTTTTTATTAAATTAATATTTCTGAAAGATCGATCATAAAATATACTATTATTTTCCAAAAAGTACTTTTCTAAGATGTATTTTTCTAAAAGATACTTTTTCTAATATTTTCTTTTATTAAAACGAATTTTTTCTTAAAGTTATTTTTATTGAAAGTAATTTTTTCTATAACCTATTTTTATTCATATTGTTTTATAAAAGGTACTTTTGTTAATTTTTGTATATACTTTTCTAAAAGTTGTTTTTTTAATGCCAACTTTTCCAGAAGGTACTTTTAATAAAACTTATTTTTTTAATGGTACTTCTAATAAAATTAATTTTTTAAAAGGTACTTTTTTAAAGGTACAGTTCCTAAAATGTATTTTGCTGAAAGGTACTTTTGTTCAAAGGTACTTTGGCTAAAACTTACATTTTCTAAATGCACTTGTTCCAAATGCGTTATTCCAAACGATTCTTTTTTTATTAAAACTTATTTTTTCTAAAATTACTTATTCTCAACGATATTTTTCTAAATTTCTCCGTAAGTTACTTTTAATAAACTTCAATCCTCTAGAAAGACTTTTTCTAAGAGGTACATTTCCTAAAGTATACTTTGTGTGCAATGTACTTTTGCTAAAAGGTACTTTTTCTTAATTATACCTTTTCTATATGCACTTTTCTTAATTACTTTTCCGAAAGGCACTTTTTCTAAATGGGTTCTCTCTAAAAGGTATTATTCCAAAACTTATTTTAAGAAGTAATTTTATTAAAAGTTGTTTTGTCTATAAATACTTTTTCGGAAAATTGACATTTTTTAGTAAACTTTGTTTTTGGAAAAGACTCTTCTTCTAAAAACTACTATTACTAAAAGATACTTTTAATAATAGCTACTACGTTTAAATGGTAGTTTTAAAAGGTATTTTTTCTAAGAGGTAATTTTAGAAAAAACGTACTTTTGGTAAAATTGCATTTTTCTAAAAGATATTATTAAAATTATTTTTTCTAGGAGGTATTTTTTTGTAAACGTATTGTTTTCCAAAAGGTGCTTTTTTCTAAAACGTCCTTCTGAAAGGTATTTTTTCTAAAAGGTACTTTTATTAAATTATTTTGTTTTATAAAAAAAAAGTTATTTTTATTAAAACTATTTTTTTAAAATTTTTAATATTTTTATTAATTTTATTTAATATTTTTTTTAAAATTAATTTTTTCTCAAAGTTACTTCTATTAAAAGTAATTTTTTCTAGGACCTGTTTTTATTAATATTGTTTTATAAAAGGTACTTTTGTTAAAAGTCCTTTTTTCCAAAATGTATTTTTATTTGAAATATATTCTCTAAAAGGTACTTTATAATTTATAATACATTTTCTAAAAGCTATTTTTATTAAAAGTAATTTTTTTCTGCAAGGTACTTTTATTAACAATATTATATTCTACGTTTTTAAAAGGTACTTTAAAAATCTTTTATTGTTAAGTAAAGTTTTCTTGATTATGCCAGTTGTTACTGATGCACTTTGAAAAATGTTTTCATTGCTTTTAAAAAAAGTTTTCTCTAAGATTTCATTGCGAGCAAGATTGTTCTTTTCCCTTTTTATCGATAATTTTTTTTTTAAACCACAACGATATTGAAAAGTTAAAGCCAAAAAAAACACAGCAACCACAGCAGCAATAAATAAATGCAATAAAATGCTTGTCAAAATGCAAAAGTTAAGAAAAAGTTTTATTGCAGAAACGAACCTTGATGCTTAAAAATTACAACAAGACACAACATCAAAACTTAAGTGACAACAAACAACATTGATCATGTTTCCTGTAATATATCATTTTCAAAATTATCACAAACATGCGCACTTACACGGTCAAACATACATACACACACACACACAGAGCCAGAGAGAGAGAGACAGCGAGAGAAGTGCATATTGGACGTGTGTTGCACAGTTCATATTTTTTATTCAGTTCAAAGTTCAATGCATTGCTGATGCTGCTTGGCGATGGTTTTTTTTTGTTTGTTTGTTTGTTTGTTTATGTTGTCGCATACAATGTTCTTATATGCGAGAGTCGTCCCTAAGTGCTACGAATAAGACAAGAAAAGAAAAAATAGTTTGTTTCGCGTATTTCTCACATTTCTCTTCGAAAATTAAATGATTTTAACCAAAATTCTAGAAGAATTTCATATTATAGTTCAATGTGTAGGGTACTTTTATACAATTATGAAACATCGTATAATTTTTCTTTTTTAAAAATTGTTCACCATTTGTGTCGAAAATAATTAAAATATGATCTTCAGGAATTAAAAAAAAAAACAATTTTTACTTTCTTTTATTTTTTTTCACAATACCAAAACAATTTCGAAACTTATTTTCTTAAGTGTGTTAAAATTTAAGAACTTATTAAATAACTATCTTATGCAAAAACGATTGCTAAAGTTAAAAAAAAAGCGTTAAAACTGGATTTCCCATACAAAATTCAATACCCATACAAGTCAAGCAGAAGCTAATTTCAACAATCGTTTGCTTTAATTTGAATTTTTTTTTTTAATTTCGATTTAAAAAAAATGTTGAAATTACAAAACTAACTTGAATTTTAAAATTCCGCTTTTAATTATAAAATTTTTAGTTTTCTTATTTTTGTAAAAGGATTTCAATTTTCAAGTTTAATTTTGGAAACGGACTCGACTTTAAACTAAAAAAAATATATTTTTTAAGAAATATAACTTCTATTGCGAAATTTGGAAAATATTATTTTCTTAAGCATATTCGAATTTTCGAATTTAGCTTCGATTTTTCAATTAATAAAAGCGAAAATAAATTAAAGTTTGCGAAGTGTTTGTTACAGCTTCAATTGTAAGGGTATGTACACACGATTGTCATATATAGTAAAATATTGGCAGAAAAATTGTAATAAAATGTTCAACAACCGTGTGAACTCACAATTTTTGTGTGGAAACATTGTCACAAAATATATTATCCGTGCATTTGTTGACAATAATATTGTCACACTGTTGACAATCGTGAGAACAATCTTCATTTCCATTGCCACGTAATTGCCACACAGTTTACAGTCATTGCTTATTGTCACATGTGCTTAATTTAGTGCCCTGTACAATAACACCATTGGCAGATAAATATTCCTGTTGGCAACGATGCCCTTAAATATTTAGATGCTCTTGTTAAACATCGGATCTGGCAAATTTTGCCATACAATCAACTGACAACCATGTGAACAGACAATTTTTGTTGACAGATAAATTTGCTGTGTGACAATGAAATTGTAGATTTTCTAACAATAATCTGAACAGACAATTTACACTTCGGTGACAACAATTTTTCATTGTGAGTGCATTGCCACCATCTTGCCCCACCATCCTACAATATTGTAAAATCTGGCAATCGTGTGTACATGCTTTAGAAAATATTGGTTTCATTTGTATTGTCCGATTTTTTGAAATTATTTTCGTAATTTTTATATAAAGTATAATTTTTTGCAGGCGTAGCAGAATTTTTGTGTCAATTTTAGGCAACGACCCTCGTATATCCACTTACGTTTATTGTGAAATAAAACTATGTTTATGGCAAACAGTCAAAAATTTCTAAACAAAAACAAGAAATAGACGAATTAATAAATAAATCTACTCGGAATCACATTAAAATGCGACACTCTCTTTGCGCCCGCAGTTGGTAATAAATCTTAATTTTCTTTAAAAAAAAGTGGAAAAAAAACCAAAATTTTATAGATTTTTCTAAGTTTTACAACAAAAAATCTCTTGCCACTTTCCACTTATTTTTATCGTCGTACACTATCAATTATATGATATTTTCGTGTGTGTGTCGAAGATGTGGGTAAAAAAGTCATTTTATTAATAAAATTTTATATTCGAAATTTGAGCATGAAATTGCTGACTTAATTATTATTGCTGTTGCTATTGTTGTTGTTTTTGTTGTTGTTATTTTCTATTTTAAATAATTATTGCACTTTAAATTTCATTCATAAGAAGCCAATAGCTCGTGAGCTATTTTTATCGCATGGAAAATTATTGTACAAGTCAAAGTTGATATTGAAAAAGAGGAAGAAAAAAGAAATTCAATTCCATTTTAATTGAAATATTTTAACGAGTGAATGAATAGTTGAATTGAAAGATCAACAAGATGCTGTAATTAAAATGAAAAAAAATTTTGCAAAAAAAATTTAAATTAAATAAATTTAAGACCGGGGCCATACCCAGCAGTGTGGCTGTGAATTAAATGTGGAATGTGGGGTAAAAGGTGTGGCGAAGGCATTAAACTTTGCAAAGGTAGAGCAGGGAATTTGATCATTTTAATCGTAAAGTTTACAAATGGGATTCCACGGAGAAGGCATGGCGCAGGAGCCCAGAAAACATACTCCCCGTTTTATATGGAAGTAATTTTTTTTTTTATTAGTAGTGGATTTAAGAAAACTACAAACGTAACCCAACACTGAATTTCACAATACAAAAATATCAATGGTACCCTGAATGCAACACTGTGAAACGCTCGTTTAAAATTTTAAGGAGCCACAGGCAGGGGAAAAGAAAAACAAAATTTAAAATTTAAAAACTTTGCTGTTCGTCACTCCATATCCATAAAAATGCATTGCTACGAAAGTTGCTGCCTCCGTAGCCTAGTGTATGAACATTAATTAGTCTTATCAATCTGGAATTGCGGGTTCGAATCCCGCCTACACTCTGGGTGTCCGCCACCTAACCTAACCTAAAGTTGAAATAGTTTTTTTTCCACTTGGCAAATAAGACCTCCACAACACGCCTTAAACTTTCGCTCTCAAGCGTGTAATCAATGAAGAAACTATTCCTTTAAATATTTGTTCGCATCTCACCTTGTGCTGTGTAAATATTTATGACATTCTTCTAATTTATACTAAATAATCGTAGGAATTCAAACAATTATCATAAATTAAAGCCAGTTATCTTTCCAGCCAATGCAATTATACATTTCGACTTCTCCTTGGTGGCCTCCCTCGCTCCCTCCCTCCTCCCCGCTAATTTGAAAATTATTTCAAAGGCGTAAAAGTAAACAATTTTGTGTCGCGCTACGTGTAGAAAATGTGTAAACTATTCAATTCCAAACCGCAATAAAGCTTTTAAACACTTTTAAACAACAGTTTAATTGCTGCTGATACAAATAATTTATAACAAAAAAAAAAATAAATAAAAGAAACACAAGCGACAAACAACATTAAAAAAAACCACAGAAATCAGTACAAATGAAAAGAAAATTTTTGTTGAGAAATGTTTGTACGTTTCTAAAATCAAAGTGAAGAAGAAGTAGGAAATATGAACACCGTTGTTGAATTCGTTTTCAAATAAAATTTCTAATTGTCAGGTGGCAATTAATTGAAAGCTGCTGCAAGGTAACGACGGAGGCAGACGCAATCTAATTTAAATGCCACTAACGCCTGCATGCCTGCCATATACTGGGCAGACAAACAAACAAACACGTAACGTGTGAAATTTAATATGTGTGTTCGTGTGTGTGTGTGTGTTTGTGTGTGTGTTAATGTATGCATAACCCTACAACTGTGTAGGTACTTGACCATAAAAAAGAATAATTAATTTCAACAATGGCATGTTGAATTGTTATTCTAAATAAATTCTCGTACAATTTCATTTGAATGGGTTTTCTTTTTTTTCTGTTTTTTTTTGTTCTCCATTCTATTAAAAACAATAATGAAAAAGTCATTATTTAACTGGCGACGAGTATGGAATTGTTTTAATTATTTCCATTACCACAAAAGCTACAAAAGCAACAATAAAAGTTTAATTTAATAGAACACACGTGCGGCACACACAACCACCGTTTGCCGGGTAGAGGCTGGCGATGGCTGAAGTAGTCTGCATGCTGACTACAAAACGAAAAAGTCCTGCGTTCGATCCTAGTTATAAAAACATTTCGCATATTTTCTGATGTGCTTTAGTGTGTCTTCGTGTTCTGTTGTGTTGTCGGAAGGTTTCACGGGCGCAGGCATAGTCACTGGTCACTGAACAAATACCGACATCAGCTGATACCAATCCACAGGCACATCAGAGCGCCCTCTTTCGTCGGTATTGTGTAGCACCAGCGAATAATTACAAAAAAAATGTTCCAAATTGAATACGTCTTCTTGACATCAGAGGCGCTACAACACTGCTGTAAAACAAAGAACGTAAAAAAGCAAAATTATAAAAATAATGAAGCTTTACTCTGTCCTTCTGTCCCTTCACCACCTGTTCTCTAGTTCCACTGCAATGCATCGCCTGTGTAGGAATCATCTCCTGAATGCTGCTCCAAGTCAAAAAAAAAATTGATTGTCAATAATTTTTGGAAAATAGAAAATATTAAAGGTGTTTTCTTTTCAACCACAAAGGGCATGGCATTTTTTGCCTTATCCACTTAAAATATTTGCACTTTATTGCACCGTTTTAAAGCCCCCTTTACAGCGCTTCAAAAGAAAACAATGAAGTACATATATTTACAATAAATAAAGTGAAAAGTGCAATGCACTTTTCGAGAATCGAAATCAATATTAATTTCGTTGCGCATTATAAAGTCACTCCCAACCTTTTTTGTGGGGAAATTTTTTGTATACAATAAAATACAAATTTCTCAGGAGATGGACGGTGGAAAGGGTGGATCATTCCTGCAAGAATGTGGAGAATTGCAGGGTTTCGAGGGCCGTATGGCCTGAATTGAATATTACAAAGCCCACACGGGTACTGGGGGTGAGCAGGAAGATGTAATGGGTTCGTGATATCAGGGGCTGCATTGTAGGGATAAGTTGGTTATGAGATATTGTATGTGGGCGAGATCTAACTTCGTCTCCTCTCATCTTCTCCTCTCTTTTCTTCTCTTCTCTTCTCTTCTCAATTCTTAGCTTTGTCTTTACTCTTCTTTATACCTGTTTTTCTTTTCTCGAGGGGATTCACGAAGGACCATATGAGCCTTCGGATGGAGGAGATGCTGTGACGGGGCACCAACCTTTCTTGCTTACCTTACCATACCAAATACAAATTTACAGTGCAATATCAGTAGTTTAGCTCTTTGTAATTTCGCTGCATAGCAATTTCCGAATTGCATGTAGCAAGCAGGCTCTTGTGTCAGATATTTTCTAAGCAAAAATCCGTACGATTATGTTAAGAAAAAAGAAAAAAAAAACATAATCATTTATCATCTGAAATAAATCAGAAATTAAAGTGTGTTGCATGTCCAAAGTCTATTATTTAAAGATCATGTTTTGTTTTTTATTGTTCGTTTTGCTTTTCTTTTTTTTCTTTTTTCATTGCTTTCAACTACTGCATGTGGCAACAGTTGCACTCAGTTGTACAGCAACTAATGATTTCTGTATTGCAAATTGTAGTGAGTTGTTTTTGCAAGAGTTTCATTTCATACGAAAGTATCAATTATGAATTGGTTTCATATTGACTTGAACCACGAGTACAGCTACAACAATATCACGATGGCATGACCCATTTAAATGAATTATAAGAATCCTTATTATTTGGAATGATCTACGGAAATAATATTTCTTTAAAATTAAAAAATTTTAAAAATGTTGTAGTGCTATTGATGATTATTTAAGAGGTGTTGTGTTCAAAGTTTCTACTTCTAAAGAGTTGCAGTGACCTCGAAGAAATTGTGTGTATGTGTAGGCAGGAAATGGTTTGGAATTATGCGAACCAAGAAATGTGGAAAGCAATTAGAAAAGCTGCCTCCCGACTCCCGTACGCTGAGTTGCGTTGATTTCAATTCCCCCTGATGTGTCGTCTATACCTTCTCCTGCCTTGGTATTTTAGTAATGAACATGATTATCATGAACTTGAGAAGATATGATTATCGTATATACAACTTTGCTGAGAACTCGTGATACAATATGAGGTATGGCGCAAGAGCTCTGACCAATTATTTTCTCAGAAAAATCATGGAACGATTTGAAAAATTAAAAAATTCAATATAGTGAATGGGGCCTACAATTTGGCCTACAAACCATTTTTATGAATACCCTATGGTATGCAAAGAGAAAAAGAAAGAAAGTTGACTGAAGTCAAATTTCAATACTAGAAATTCGTGGTTCTGCAGATCAGCGATCTATTGAAGAATCACAGTTCCAAAGTGCTTCGTACATTAAATCCAAATTAAACTCTATTAAAGTATTATATTTTTTTCTGAATGGATTTAAAAATAATTTCATAAAGTCAAATGTAATATTTACTACCCTGTAAAGAAAAAGTATGGCATTGGCTTCTAATGGGGCTGTATGAATGTATTTTTCCTAGAAAACCTTTATGCGCATCTTTAGTTATGCCATAAATCTAGGTTTAAGCATATTTTAAAATTGATTTCTGTTATAAAATTCTCGAATGCCATTTCTGTTGCTTTCAAGCAGCATTCAGTGCGTCCAAAAGTCCTTCTTTCGCACATTAATTCACATCTCCACAACTAAAATAATGAGGCACCCTACATTTAATGGGGGTAACTCTTAGAACAAACTGCAAGTTTCAGAAAAATGTTGGTGGTATAGCAGCCGTGGATACCCACCCTAAAAAGTAAACGTTATTTATATTATTCACGCACGCTACTGCGGCATTGTCTGCTTTTGGATACGCATTGTGTAAAACATAAATATTTTTTACAAGTCTAAGAAATTTAGTGCGTGGAATTAAATTGTTAAAATTACGCACGCAAAGTTTTTTAGCTTTTTTCAGCCTATTTCTCTCACCATATTTAATTTTAACGCGTCACTATAAAAACACTATTGGACATTTATTTCTTATGCCTTAATAATGTAGAATTTTATTCACTCTTAAGCCAGTAGTTTTAATTTTCACGCTGCCGTAATTTTTTTGTTTAAACTAATTCGCGAAATCACCGCCTTTGGTCCCCATGTGCAGCGCTTGTTAAATTCGTTGCAACTAAAAATTAGTTTAATATTTTTTTTTACAACTTTTGCATATTTATTGTTTATTTCTGGTTTTCTAAATATGGTTGTTGTTGTTGTTACAAATTAAAATGTTATTTAACTATTGTGCTGACAGCGAGGCATTTTTATTTATTTTTTTTGCTTCTTAATGCCAAATTAAAGTGATTAGTTGTTCAAAGGCGCCTACTAATTTGTTTATATTTTTTTAGATTTTTGATAAATAAATCCACAAAAAATAAGAAGCATTAAAATAAACATGTTAATGGTATATAAACAATTTTTATGCAGCAAACAAATTGGATAGAAATCTTTGGAATTTAATAAATCAAGTAAAAATTAAAATTTTGAATGAAAAAAGTAGTAAAATTTTCAAATAAATTAATAATGACAGAATTATGCAGGTATGCACATCTAATACCTGTTGTACAGGCTAAACTCATGCAGTGTTAAATGAAGTCGGCACTAAAGTTGTGTCGTTTATATTCCCAGCAATAGAAATAGTTAAGGCATAGGTTTAATTAAAAAAGAACAACGCATGATTTTAACACAGGAATGTCACTGGCAATCATATGTTCTCACATTTAACAAAAGAACTCGTCATTTAAATCACTACTTAGAAGGCATGAATGTTCCATGATTTGGTTACGTTTTCGCATGCGATATTAAGTTCCTGTAACACATTTAAAAATTTATTTAAATTATAATAACAACTGCGCCGTGGTTCATATGAATTAATTGACAGAGTAGTATGTGTTTTACATGAGTTCAAAAGTGATAATCTTGTTAACATCTGAGATGGCATTAAAAATGAATTCAGATAAAGAAGTGCCTAAGAAGTCATGAAAATTCCAATTCGTAGTGAAGGCATTAAATTTTTTATTGCTGGGTATTTAATAACAGCTGATTTTGTAGTGGTAGAAATGAAAAATTTTCTGCAACTTTAGTCGGCGTACGGTATGGCCAATTCGTTGCAAGCCCTTCACAGAAGCTACACCGTTGTGCAAAAGATTATCACAAGTGTTACATGTGATTTTTACATGCTGGGGGTGCTGATGGCGAGGAGCCATCGTGTTGGCTCTGCAACCAGAAAGACCTAGGTTCGATTACTAGCCAGGTCAAATCAGAAAAAAGTTTTTTTGAGTTTTCTGTGCTGCAGCACCCTCCTTCGTCGGTATTTGAGCAATTAAAAAAAAAAACGTCGGCGAAGTAAAATAATAAATAAAATGGCTCCACTAGCTTAAAAATAATGCGTCAAAAAAAAACATCAGAGACGCCGCAACTTTGCTTTATAATTAACACGCTTTGCTCTATCTTCCTACCACTTTCAGCACCGGTCTTTTCTATACCCTATCCCTTTCTCTAGTTCCAGTGCAATGCATTGCATATGTAGGGGATAGCCCCTGAGCACTGGTCCAAGATAAAAAAAATTCTAACTTAATTTTTAAGGCAATTTTTTACGGTGCCGCTGTAGGCTACTGCATGAGCATTAGCATATCAATACGGATGTTGCGGGTTCGATTCCCCCCTAGACCCTGAGTAGTTCAGTTGCATATTTTACGTTTACAAGAGAACACAATTATTCCATAACAGTAAATATAAAATATAAAATCTATACGAGTCTAATCATCATTGGAGATGAACTAAAAACAAAAGTTATTATTTTTTTTTTAAAAACCATAATAAAACCAGCTGTTAAAAACGTGCTGAACTTATGGACCCTTTAATTAAAACGAGTGTTGAACATTTAGCATTTTTTCTTTTTTAGGAGCAACATCGTGAGAAAAGAACGCGTTATAGTTTTGAAATAAAAAATATGAGAAAAGAACAGGAAGAAATATAAAAGGCAGAATATTACTCAGAAAAGAAAACGCCATAAAAATTAGTATTTTTTTAATATTTTTTTTTTTATACAAAAATTCATTTCAAATTAAAAAAATTTGTGAAAAATTTAAAAAAAAATTTATATAAAATGAAAAGGACTGAATTTGAATTGGGAAAAATTTATAAGAATTGAAAAAAATTTTATTTGTTCCGAATAGCATTTAATTTGTTTAAAAAAAAGAAAAACAAATTGAATTGAATTGAAAGATCGTTAATTTGAAAGCAAAAACCTAACCTATACATAAAAAAAAATTATTTAGCACTACAGGTCTTATTTTTATAAAATTTATAATTTATAATTTTTCTAGTTGTTTGACCTCTTTTTATATTAATTACACTAATTACTTAAGCTGCAGGTCCTTTTTATATATGTAATATTTATTTTAGTCTCACTTCTGATTTTATTTTAACCTTTAATAAAATTTTTTAATTATATTTATTTTGAGCGATGGTATTTTTTATGAAAAGTTTTTTAATAATTATTTATTTATAATATATTAAATTAATTTAACAATTATTTATTTATATTATATTAAATAAATAATTGTTAAAAACTTTTCACAAAAAAGACCATCGCTCAAAAATAAATATAATTAAAAAATTGTAATATTTATTTTTATATTTTTTCATTATAAAGAAAAACCAATTTTCCTGAAGAAGCTACACAAAGGAGTAACGAAATATCAAATAAAAATAAATATTACATATATAAAAAGGACCCTAATTAGTGTAATTTATTTTTAAGTTATTTATTAATAGGTTCTTTCGATATTTAATTACGCCTTGGTTAGCATCATCAGGAAAAATAAATTTTTTGAATTAAAATAATTTTATTAAAAAAAAAAAAAAATTATTTTTATTTATTATAAGGGAAAAAGCACAATTAGAATCATATATATAAATAAATATTCCCAAAATAAATTCAGTTAATATAAAATTATTTTTCCTGATTTAGCGAAATATCGAAAAAATTTCTTATAAATAAATTCAAACTTTTATAAAAATAAGAAATGCAGTGCTAAACAATTTATTGCATACAATAAAAATAGAAGGTCGAATAAAAAGAAGAATTAATAAAAAAAAATTATTAATTCAAGCGAATTAAAGGCGTATATGTATGTTCACAAATTGACACTGGTACCCCATGTTATACCTGCGTTGTTGTACCAGTGAAGCTAATCACTGTAATTTGTGACGAAATATTGGTTTTTTTTGAACTCATTATGAATGAGAATAAATTTTATATAATTATAAACATATTCTAGTATTACAATTAATTAATTAATTGATATCATTTTAATTGGAAAATAATGAATAATCAAATGCAGGTTTGATAAAGCCCAATAATAAATATTTCAAAACAAAACACCAAATTAACAAATTGTAAACCAGATTTCGATAAACAAAAATTAACATATTCAGAGAACTGGTACTCTAATATGAGCCTGTTTAGTAATTTTTAATTTTATCAATAATTTTTTTTCTTTTGAAACTGAAATTGAAATAAATTTAAATATTAAAAGAAATACAATTATTAATTAGCGCTCGAATATTAAAATCTGCTTTAAAACTCGAGTTTTTTTACCAACAGCCTCTGTTTAATTTGTGGGAAAAACATGCTTGTGCTTTTTTTTTTGTTGCAAATTTACATAAATTTTTAGTTAAAAAGCGACATAAAAATTAAAGTTGAACCCAACCCTAATTGAAAATGATTAAATAATTGACATAATTTAGGGAAGAAAAAGAAAGCAAAGCAAAAAAAAAACAAGTAAAAAAGAAAAAGAATTAACACAAGCGTGTAAAGTGCCCAAGCGTTTGATGTCTTCTCTTAGTTCCCCTTTTGGATTTGCACAGTTCCAGTGGAAACATTGTATGAAACGTAATTTTTTTTATTTTTATTTTTATTTTTATCTTAAATAAAACATCTCCTTTAGCATGAAAGATGATGAAGCAATGTGAAAAATAATATTTAAACTATAAAATAAATATTCATAAAAGAATATGAGAAGTGGAACCAACAGAGACCCATTTTAATGCTAAATTGGCAAAATTCCAAATACTCATGCACGACAACATCATCAATGGGGTAGTGGTGCAATTGGAGAATATAAAAGCAAGAAAAAATAATAATTGAAATTGAAAAACAAAAATAACAAATAGAGAGCAATTTTATGGTTTGGGTTAATAACAGCATAAGTCAGTTTTTGACAATTTCAATTTAATGCGGAGTTGATTTATTGCGATCGACTTGTTTTTCGAGGATGTTTTTTTTTAAACCCCACAGAACTTTGAATTGTAAATAATTTTTTTTTTCATGTTTTTTTTTTTAATTTTGGATCTTTCAATATGGAATTTACAAAATGTGTTAAAATTTTAATCTAAAAATATAATATAAAAAAAAAAAAATATAGTTTCTATTGCCACTGCAATTTCAACCCGATGGTCACAGAGAATTTTCATCCCATTAGATCAAACGTTTGGGTCCTTTTGAGTCTTCTGTGACCCTCGAAGACCAGCAAGTCTCTAGCAAGTAGTTTCTCTAGAAGCAATTTTTCAAAAAGTTTGGGCCTGCCTTGACATTTGCTGGCCGTTCCTATGCCACAAATAACAAGAACAACAGCATAAATGTATAAAAAACTCTTTGCTGTACGCAACCGCTTGCCTACACAGAAAATAATGAAATACCATTTTAATTAAAAATTTTGTAATATCAATTAAAAAATTAATAAAAATAATAAAAAATTTTGTAATATTATTTAAAAAATTAATAATCAATTAAATTTAATTAATTTTCAATTAAGTAAATAATAATAATATTTAAGAATTTAATTAAATATTTCGGAAATTAAAATAAAATGTTTGAATTCAATTCGTAGGCTTATTTGGCATTAATTTATATTTCTATAGAGAGTGTTACATATATGAAATGAATTAACCTGTTAAGCATTTAAATAAAAATATTCATAAAGTATTTAAAAAGAAAAAAATTAACGATTTATTTATTTAAGCATGGAGTCCATAAATTAATTAAAAATTTAATTACATTGATTAAACTTTTAATGGAAAAAATATTTTACTCGAATTAAAGGTGTTAATGAAAAACAAAAACAAAAGTAATATTTCTTTCTGTGTACCACATAAAATTAATGCAAGATTTTGATTCGTCAGACAGAGATAAATAACTTTGATTAGGAGTATTAGGTTTTGGCAGGCATTGTTGGCCCAGTTTATGGATTTTGAAGCACTTCCTAACGGAATTAAAATATTCATCAGTTATTTTTCCAACTAGCAGCCTTTAATTATAAATATACTAACATATGTGTATATATATATGTATATTATATACAACTACTCATTTAAATATATTTACTGTGTTTCTTTTATCTCCAGAAAATATTGAAGATCTTGTTTGCAAAGCACAATTGCGGTTTAGGGTATAAAATATCAAATACTTCTTCAGTAGCAACTTCAATACAAAAAAAAAAAAAAAAAAAGAGTTGCTGATAATGCCTCAGACGGCCGAATGACTTAAATGTGCGTGAGATTTTAAAACAGTCTTCTTGAAAATTAAGCTGACATTGACAATCAATACAATTTAAAATTATTAAAAACAAAACTAGGGATTTATTTATAAAAGAATAAAAACTCTTTTTAAAAATTTTAAGAAAAGGAATGGCAGTTTAAAATTATAGCATTTTGTGGATAGCAGCAGCAAGCATTTGCCATTGATATTTTTTCATGAATGATTTAATATGGTGGCTATTTGAAGCCATGGGAGCGATTTTGAATGGCACAATGGTAAATTTCATACATTTGCGCCGAAGAAAATTTCGTTCCAAGAATCGCTGACGAATATTAAGAACGTAACAATGCCGATTCATTTGGCAACGGAACGAAAACAACATCGCTAAGGTTATTTTCGGTGCTACAGCAGAGAAATGTTATATTTTAATATGTGACTTCCTTGTGTTCTCTAAAAAAATTTTACTTTTTTTTTATAGTAAATTAACTTATTTAATTAGAATAATATATTTTTTGAATTTAAATTTTCTTCAATTCAATTAAATTTTTAATCAATGTTTGTGCTGAGTACTTAAATATACATATATAGAAATTAACTGCCTGGCTGCTATAATAGGCCTTCGAATTGAATTAAAATATTTTTGTTTTGCTATTAAAAATTTGCTTCAAATTTCCAAAATATTTTTATTAAAAATTTAATTGAAAATTAATTCAATTAAGTCAACAATAACAATTTAATTGCTACTATTATTTTCTTTACTGGCGAAAATCCAAGTAATTTTCTAATGGATATTAAAAATGTTTTAATTCAAATTTAATTTTATTTTTTTTCTGTGTTCAGTTTCTTTTTATGCCGCTACGCTCCCAACTGAAGCGAAAACGAGACAGTGGCGAATAGCAACGTTTTTCGCCACCGATTACGGTGTATGCGAAACTGTACAAACCACAAAAAAATTAATTATGAACGTACAAAGATTAGTCAGTGGTATCATAAGGTGTCATGATTTGTAGCTCTACCGCCGACTTTATTTTCCACCACCAAACGTGATCGTAACTCCTTTTATCCATTCAATGGAAAAAAAAATTTAATTAAAAAATTTTCGGAATGTAAGTTTTTGGGATTTTCTTAGTGGCATCTTTTAAGTAGTAAAAATAAAAATATTTGATGCCTAATTTTAGGTGGTGAACATTTTTCAAATTTAGTAGTAAAAACCTCGTATTAAACTAAAGTTAAACTAAGCAAAAAAAAAAATGCAAAATTATTGGAATTTCGAATCTACAATTTCAGACGACAGCGATTGGTATGCGCGGCAGTTGTATCAATAATTTTTACACAGCCTGCCATATAGATTTTGTTCACTATAAACAGTGACCGCTTAATTCAGTCACACACTGTTGTTTATTAAAGAGGATGTTTTTTTTGCTGTGCAGCTTTTTTAATTTCATAAATAAACGAATGGAATAAAAAAGCAAACAAAGAAAATAGAACATGGCCTAAGAAATTTGGCGTCTTCATTTTATGAGATAAAATGAGATTGAAACAATTTACATATGAACTGAATGTATAGTTTTATAAGTAATAATAATAATAAAAATGAAAATAAATAAAACGTAAAGAAAAACTTAAATGCCCAGAAGACTAAACCTCAAATGAAATTAAATTTACTGCCACTTCAGAAAGACAATTAAAAGTGCAAGTAAATGAACTTAGTGTACAGCAAAAAAATTAAATAAATATTAACACAAGAAAAGTAATACAACAATAAAAAATTACGCCTTAAATATTTGTTAAAAAGTTTACGCACTCAATTACATTTACATTTCTTCGCAGACAGTTCCCTTAAAAATTAATGCCTGTTAATTGAAATGAAACTATTAAAGCTTAAGCTTTGCTTTTGGCTAATTAACGATATTATGATTATGGTAAATATATAATTTATTTTATAAAAAAGAAACGTTACCTTAATATAGAAATGCCTTAACTGATACTAATTTACTTTACAGGAGTAGGAAAGATTTTCGTAAAAATTAAATTATTGTAGTCACGATAATTTTTTAAATCAGTTTCTTACTAAAATCTCTAAGCAATTCTCTGTTGGAACTCGAAAACTTCCTTTTTTTTTTTTTTTTTATTAACTTTGTTGTAAAGTGTTTTCTGTTTGAAAATATAAAAACCCCGAATTAAAAATGAAAATTAGTTAGGGCCTTTCCTTATTAAGGTAACGATATATACATATAAATCTGGGTGAGAATATATGCACATATAAGGTGGGACAAAGGTAATCATGCAATTGGAAAACGCTTTAACTTTTGCAAATGACGCCAAATGTCAGTTTAGTTTTGACATTTGGGAAGTCAACAAACGCAGTATACAAATCGACCAGCCATGAATCGATTTACTCCCCAAGAACGCGAATAATTGTTTCCAGTTTTTTATACAACGATTCGTTGATTGTGTTGGCGCGGCGTGAATTTCGTCGCAGATATCTTGGCCGTCTGAGACCAACTGGACAAACACAATGCGGCGTTTGGGCACTCGCCTTGAAGAGACTGTGACAACACGAAATGTTACCAAGGCTGGGCGAGCCTGGATTAGCTGTTCTGCTGAGAATTTGAGAATATAGCCCAAGATGTCGAAGAGAAGCCCGGTCCTTTAAATGATATTGCATGTCCGTCCAAGCGTTATAATGATGCAAAAGTTTCATCGAAATCATAATTTTATGTGTGTTTTATTTGCGTTTTCTTCTGAAACAGTAAAATGAATAACCCAGTATTTATTTTGCAATCAACTCCAGCCATCAGTGCACTACAGACGTTCAAATGACGTCATTTTTCTGCGTTCCTGCTAAAAAAAAACAACTGCTCCAATTTTTTTTATGGTTTTCTTAACTTAAATTTTTTATATATATTTTTTTTGTTATATTTTTTTTCTTTAGCCCGACTACAGTCTTACAAAAAACATCAACTTCATGTTCTAAAAGCCAAATAAACAAAAGTGTAAAAAGCGTGAAAGCAAAATAACGAATAAAAGTTTCAAGCGCATGTTGGCCCGCCTTTTCGTCACGAAGTAGTTTTATTGTATCTTTTCACATACGAATAATACACGTATCGAGCAAACCGGTTAAAGCCTTTTATTTTTTTCTTTTCTTTTGTTAACAACCACTTTAAGAAAACTTTTTTTTTTCTTACCAAAATAAAACCACAATAGCACGTGTATTTTTGAGCAACATTATCAAATCTGATGTTACCACATAACGAGACTTTAGAACACAAGTTCTAGTTTCAGTTCCATATTGTTGCTGCTAATAATTTCCATACAATATTGATTGATACACATACGTTTGCAAAAGTTTACAGTTCTCTCAGTTTAAGCTCTTCCCGAAATCTCTCCAAATGGGCAGCTTTTTCGATCTCTCAAAAGATGATGTCGAAAAACAGAAATTCATGTGGTTGCTGTTGTTGTTGTTTTTTATGCACACTAGTGCTGTTACGAATATCCTACAGCCTACAGCTTCCGCTCGTGGTCCTATTTTATTTTCTAAATATAAAGCCAATGCATCCTCCTGGAATCAGATCGATCTATGTTTTAAATTTTTCGAAAATCGGTAGAAGAGACCGGCGGAGGGGCATATATTGTTCCCTTATCTCATTCTTGTTCCAGTTTGGAAAATATACACACGCTGTCTGACTTTCCTAAGACAGTTTTCAATTGCATTAACATCGGTTTGAATGTTTCGGACATGCTGAAATTTCTCCCCTATCGGCCTTCTGCTGGCCCTAGTTTTGTATCGTACAACTTTCGCGGAGGTGCCCACAATAAGAACACCAAATTTATGGCGATCGCATAAGCGCTTTGGCGCTGCTTAAAATACGAACAAACGAACAAACATCCGATTAATATTTTTGTTTAATTTTATATCTTTTTTTACACATAAAGTATTTTTTCTGGGAATGTAAACGCAAGACATTCGCTTGAATTGGCCGAATATTCGGCTATACGGATACGAATACGAATACGAATACAATTATTCGTAGCACCACTATCCAGTACTGTAAACCAATTTCATTTCTTGAATTACATCGATCAGTAAACAATTATTTACAAATTTACACACACACACATGCACACAGGCATATGACTAAATATCTGTAGTTGATTAATTTGGTCACTTAATACTTTCAATAATTAACTGGCCCTCCAATTTGTTAAAAAAAAAAAAAAAAAAAAAAAAAAGAGTGCTTCTGAATACAATTTATTTTCCAATTTACACAATTTGAGTGTAGAAGTGTGCATG
Organism: Dexiosoma caninum; assembly: GCA_963924685.1. NCBI lineage: Eukaryota > Metazoa > Arthropoda > Insecta > Diptera > Tachinidae > Dexiosoma > Dexiosoma caninum. The sequence goes on along the minus strand of OZ004728.1, from coordinate 53,737,274 downwards.
CAGATAATTTGATGGCTAAACAATTGATTTAGAGGTCATTGCCGAATTTACATTTTCTAAAGGCAATAATAAAATTTAAGGCAAACTTAATGTAAACTTAGGTACTTTTATTATTATAATTCTATTATTATTTTTGGTGACAAGAGAAGGTCATTCAGTTGTGAAGCGTTTAAACTTACCGCGCATTTAGGGGCGGATTTTTTAACTTCAAATTACAATTTGTGATGGCGAAATGTATAATTTATTGGTTCGTATATTTAATCTGACCGCTTGTAGAATTAAAGAAAAAACAGCAACAACAATTTAATCAAATAATTTTTTTTTTTTTTTTTTTTCAATTTTGTGTGGTAAAGAAAATTGAAAAATTGTCATGAAAAATTATTTCAAGCGAAAACATAAATTATTAATTAATAATTATATATATTTCTTAATTATATGCAATAATTTAATAAATAATAAAAACATGTTATTTAATTTTCATGATGTACGTAAAGCTGAATTCACCCACTGTTTCGGAACGAAATTTTTGTTGTGAAACATTTTTACTCTTTTGAGAGATTGTTCTGAAGTGATTCACCCACTTCGAACAATTGTTCTGGAACAACGAAGCTCCATATGAAATATTTTTGGAAACGAGGCGTGTTAGTTTAACAATTAGGCAGCACAGTAGCAGGTAATTGCAATTTGCTTGTTTTTTTTTTTGGCATCACATTCATATTTTTAACCAAACACCTTGTTTTAGGTGATTGTTTTTGTAATTTTTCTTGCCCATGTCGTACAAGAACTCTCTACCCGGCATCTTCATTTCCGAAATGAGATTCAGTGCGACCGTTGCATTAAAATCCATTGGAAAATTAATTTAATTTTATTTGTTAAATTATTTATTAATTTTTTTAATTTGCTTTTTTTTAAATTCTCCACTTTTTTTTCTTTTTTTCAACAATAACCATTAGTTATTACCTGTTGTTATTTGTTTGTTTTTTGTTTTGCTTTGTATTTTATTATAAATACATACTATGTAGATTTAATAAGATTTGGCAGCTCAGTTCAACTTTGCACAAGAAATTTAAGAAGATTGCAGCACAGTTCAAATGTTTCAGAACAAAAATTAAAATTAAACCAATTCAGGTTCTGAAACATGTTAACTCTCTTTCGCTCTCTCTCTCAAAAATATAAACGTCAAACTACATATAAAAAAAAATGTTTCAGAACAAAAATCCCATTCCGGAACAGTGGGTGAATTCAGCTTAAATGTTACATTTGCTGCCAAAACTGCTTAACTCATAATTGAAATTATTCAATTTCAATTTAAATTTTCTTTCTTGGATCACTGCTCATGAGAGATGGTCCTGCGTATGCAATGCATAGAACTGAAACTAGTTGAAAAGATATAGTGAAGAAATCAGGCAGCGACAGAGGAACGAATTTTAATTATAGCCCCATTATGGAAGGTAACCGAACTTCAGTTGCTTTGCCGTTTGGCAATCACAACTTTGTAGTTGCCACAAAAGCATGAAAAAGAAATAGAAATTTTCAATTCTCTGTTGGACAACTGGCAACGCCAACTGAAGTTCGGTTGCCATCCATAAGTGAGCCACAAATAACTGATTGAAGCTAATTTTGACACATGACAGATATTTAATCACAACAGATATTTAAAGAAAATATGTATGGAAGAGGGCCTGTTCGGCACTCTTTTAATTCAGCGAAGTGAAGCATTTCCGAACAGGCTCTGTTTTTTGAGGGGGGAATTATTCACTCCAACAACATTTTGCTCTTTCACTTGAACAACGTTATAACGTTACATAATGTGTGATCCATTTCGAGGTTCCCTACTTTTTTAAAGAAAAAAAACACAGAAAAAACAAATTCAATGGATCATGTTTATTATCATTTGAAAGAACATTCTTTGGCATTTATTTTTTGTAGATTATGTCTATCAAATGTTGGCCATTGCTACGTCGCAGATGGTCTACCCGTTGATGCCAATTTTCGATGACTCGTTCGAGCATTTCGACTGGTAACTGGCGAATGACACGCGTGATGTCTTCCTCCAAGGACTGAATCGAAGCGGGTTTGACCGCATAAACTTTAAGACATTACATATCCCCACAGGAAAAGTCACACGATCTTGGTGGCCAATCGACCGACCCAAAACGTGAAATTATGTGCTCATCGAAATATTCTCTCAATAAATCCATTGATTGATGCGATGTGTGGAAGTGACGGCGTCTTGCTAAAACCAAATGTCGCTGAGATTAAGAGCTTCAATTTCAGGCATCAAATAGTCGGTTATCATTGCACGATAACGGTCGCCATTGACGGTTACGTTCGCACCAGCATCATTTTTAAAGGTATATGGACCGATGATTTCACCGGCCCACAAACCACATCAAACCGGTCGAACATTATCCAATAATGAATGCTGGGTCTCAAAATGGGTGATGGTGTTGCGAATAGTACGCTCAGAAGGCCGATTATATTGACCATTCCTCACAGAACGTGAATTTTCGTAATAAAGTTGAACGATTTGTAAACGTTGTTCAGGCGTAAGTCTTTCCATTATGAAATGCCAAACAATACTAAACAAAAATAACATGACAGCATGACACGACTCACACGTGATCTGTCAAAAAAAGCCTATTGAAAAAAGTATCTCTACTTGAATCACCCATTACATACAAATGTACATCTAATGTGTTCAATTCACAAGCTCGTATTAACGCCGTAAGCATTGTGAAATCGTTGTTGTTGTTGTTACTATTTTTTCTACAAAAGTGTTTTCTGATTATAAAATTGAAATTCCATATGTTTGTTGGAAATAGTTGTATTGAAACCAAGTCTGGGATTATTTAATTTTTTCCAACTAACACCTGAAATTAAATTCACCTTAATGCTGAATATATTTTATTAATTTCAAGTAAATTTTCAAAATATTGAACACAAAATTGCTTATCTTTCACGATAAACTAACTTTTAAAAACTAATTCTTCTCAAATTGACATTTCCATACCTGGTTTAATTTCATTGAATAAAATGGAAAGAATTTCAATAAAATTTTTTAAAGACAAAAATTTATAAATTAAAATACGATTAATACGAATCGCCTTTCTTCAAGCGATAAACCAAACGACTGGGCGTGTGAAATGAGCAATAATTTTCTTTCAAATAGTAGAAGAGTATTTAATAAGTCTACCACCATCTCCAAAGCTTTAAGGTTTTTTCTTTAACTTGAAATATAGTTAATCGATTAACGCATTCAATCTCGTAATATACATCAAATGAATGTAGTTTACCATTTCTAGTAATTCTCATTTGGTTGTTGTTACAATTTATTTATATGACAGTACGCAACAACATGATCCGCGGTTAAAATCCTCGTCAGACCAACAAATTTTTCTGATGTGCCTTTGGCGGTATTTGAGCAAAATAAATCGTTGGCCTGGTTGTAGGCAACATAAATCTTCTCACACGAAATTTCGTTTTGATACAATGAAATTTAAAATTCGTTTCTTACACAACATTTGAAAGAGGTTTTTTATTTCGTTTATTTTCTTTGATTTCATGCTACACTAGCGTTTAGAAAACACCAATTTTCTAGCGTTTTTGGTTGGCAGAAGCAGCTACTTAGCGTTTTCAAATCGAAAACCCCAATTTAAAGCGGTATGTATTTTTCAGGATATGGGCTAATAACTTGATCTTTAGAATTTTCTTCACTTAGTTTAGTGGGAGCGTTTCGGCAAATGGTAACTGTCATTTTTGGCCGAAAGCGCTCATATAATTCTGAAAGAAATATACGAGGTGTGTTCAAAAAGTAAGGTGACTTTTAAAATTTCGCGCGCAACGTACATGCGATTATTGATTTTTGTTGTTGTTGTTGTTGTTGTTGTTGTTGTTGTTGTATTGGTACACATGTGAAGTACATAGTATACTTATGGTGTTTTCTTTTCTGACAAAAATGTTACATATATGCTACAATTCGTTACTGTTTCTGTTCCATTCTAAAAAATATGTCAAATTAAAAAAATCTATTTTGTTCCTTTCTAAATATGTTGCACAAATAACTGGCAACATATGCAACATATTTGACCCTCTACTCTCAAGTCGGCGTGATATACTAACCTTTTTTATATCTTTGTGAAGTACTTTTTTATACAAATAAGAATTATGAAAATCAATATACTCTTCACTTTGACTAGAGTCCATCATACTTTTGTTAGAGCAATATTCTGTTTAATTTATTATTTATTTTAATGTAAACTTTTTTGATAAATTTTTGGTTTAAAGTTTTTGCAGTTTGTTCTAGGCAATATCAGCTGATTAGAAAACAATGTTGCTGACGATTTTTATTGATAAAATGGCGCTAAAAATCGTAGAAACAGTGAAACGCTAATTATAGATTAATGTTAAATCACAAATATTTTGTACCATTGTGGCAGTAAAAAATTTATCACTTTTTAAAGGTATGGGCAAACTGTAGAAAATGTTATCCATCGAAAGGGCAACATATTTGTTCAGAAAAGAAGTCACTATTAGTTTGTTTCTGACACATAAAAAGGTTAGACATGTTTTTTTATCTTGGACCAGCTTTCAGGAGATGACCCCTACACACGCGAGGCATTGTGCTGGAACTAGTTTTGTGTGTTTTGAAAAAATGAACTGCCTGTTCATTCGAGTGAAAATACTTGCTCGGCCCTTTTAAAAAACTGAGCACTGCTTCAAGATAGAAACAAAAAAAAATTATTTACTGGCTTTAATAAGAGAAATACATCATACACTGACTATTTAAAAATCTTTAGAGATTGGAAGAAAAACTCTTAAAGGTTTAAAGGTAAAGAAAGGTAAAAATTCTTAAATAATTTTTTAAATAATTTTCCTGACAAAAAACAAAATACTGACTATACAAAAGAAAGGCTGTGGAAAAGTTTCCAATGAAGACGATTAAAAGATTTTAAGTTAAAAAGCTTTCTTTTTGTGTATTAAGTAGAAACCATTTTATATTTATAAAAAAGAAGAAAGGAAAAGAAAGGCTATAGTCTTTTTTGAATACAGCACATAAGAAAATGCAAGAGGTCCTTATGACAACCAACAAGTATAAATACTGAAACACTTGAATGGGGTATGGGAAATGAAAAAAAAAAAAAAAAAACAATAACTAACACACTTAGGCTCATGTTCTGAGAGTGTGTATGTGGTTTGAATGCAAGTAGCTGAGTGTGTGTGTGTGTGTGTGTGTGTTGAGCATATATTGTAGAAACCGCTCAAGTGGCATAAGTCTAAGTAAGTAAAGACAGGTCCTGTTTTTTTTTTCTTTCTAAAATAACAAAAATAAAAAGCTTCTTATTTTATTTTGCAATTCAAAAGCAAATGACAACTATAAATATTTACTTGTTCGTTTGCAGACTTTAAACACACAAAAACTGTCGCACTCATGAAAAATAAAAATATTTCCTGCGAAGCAAATGTCTGCTTATGAAATTCCGAAGTACAACAAACAATATCAATACTAAGAAATTTTAGGATTAGAAAGTTCTAGGAATGTGTAAAACTCATGTATAGATTCCACTCTTAACAAATATTTAATGAAATCCAATACTTGTTGTACTCGTATGAATGGAAATTTAGTCTGTCGCTGTGACATTTGCAGCTGTTAAATTGAAACCCAAACACATACACATATCCTTTTTTCTTTGTGTGTATAGTGTGCATAATGTTAGCCAGCGGACAAAGTAAAGCATTCCATGAGTCATTGGATTTTATCAACAACTAACGCAGACATGTAAATGACCCTACGTTGGCTACAAGCTGCTCTCCACAACATCTATTATTGCTGTGGTCTGAAACTTTTTTTTGGCAATACTTTAGTTTAGACAACCCAATTTATTTCATATAATATTTCTCCATCAACTACAGTCCCACTTGTGCAACTGCACATAAGCATTGCAAAACACTCTGCCCAAATTGGCCCACCCTGTGCAAGTGTTATTATACAAAGACTAATTCAATCATATCCTTTTTTTTTGGCCATCATTACATGTACACGTTGGCTCTTCTTCGCACTGTTTTTCAAATGAGTTTGTGTTCATTAATGAACTATTGTCCTGCTTTAGTGTTTTTTTTTACTTTTTTTACTTTTGTGTACTTCCGGCGAAAACAGCATTGTCCTGTTTAAGCCAGCACAATGAAGTTGATGCCAACAGCTCTGTTAACAGAGCACAGCATTGAGTACGAAAAGGATATGCATCCTCTGTGAAAAGTACTTGAGTTATTTGAAGGACCCTAAATTGATATTGAGCTGGAGGTCAGTTATGTATTTGCCAACGTGTTTATTTAAATTGAATTTGTTTTCCACTTATGTTGAGACAGAAATGAAAATCGTATGCATGTCTAAATGGATCGACAGTATTCCGGTTGATTTTGTTTGATGTGCTGATTAAATCTTTTGACGCCGGTTTCTAAAATTAAATTAAAAAAAGAAAACAAAGAAAATTATTAAGAAAAATGGAAAGTAAATGTTTCTAATTGAGATATCACAAGGAACAATATTTGTATTTTGCTTAACCCTGCAGAAATTGCGGCTACTCCACACACGCCGTAAAGTATACTCCATAAGGGACTACGACTAGTCTAAAAGTAACCCAAATGTATGAAATAAACGTGTTCCCTTTAACATTGCGATGTCCTAGGTGAGAACCATATGCTCCAGCCATGCATTACATCAGAGTAATCCCAAAACTACTCTATGTCACTACTTCGCGCATTATCAGCAGAAAATTAAACACAAATGAAACAAATGTTACCATTGTAGTAATTTTTTGCCTTAAAGAATACAGTTTTTGGCCAGTGTTGCCAAAAGTTAAACAGCAATATCTGCAGTCGTTAAAATACGAACACTTGTTGGTCAGCAATAAGCTCTTGCTTAAAATAACATGGTCCATGCCTGCATTACATGGGACCATTTTGTAACTACTCCTTTTTAACTATTATGGATCTGCAGGGAATGCACGGAACACAACTAAAAGTTCTTTATTTGCATTTATTTTACAACTTCTAAACTAAAAATATAAAAAAAAAATCTTATGAAGTTAATGAAAGCCAATTTCATTATCAGTTTTTTACTTCTCCAAAAAATTTATGAAAAAAAGTTGACTTTAAAGGTTTCCCCAGAACATAAGTTTCTTTCATAAAATTTAAAAGCAGCATTTGTTTACGAATTTTTTAGGCTTATTTAAATTATTATTATTATTATTATTATTATTTAAATTATTAAGAGCTCGAAAAAACTATGAAATTTTTTTTTTGCAATACTTTTAAGTACAGGGTGGCTGATGAATTTTGCTACATTAAGAAACTATAATAACTTCTTTTGTAATGCATGGAATATTTTCAATCTCTTTTCACTCGAAAGCACATAGAATTAATCTTAAAGATAATCGAATTTAAATGCCCGCCCTGCTCATCGATGCAGGTAAGGCATCTTAGCAAAAAATTTTTCATTACTGCCCGTAAAGTTAACGCTGGAACTGCAGCAATTGTCGCTCGAATTGATTGTTTCAGTACCTCCAAATTTGTCTGTTGCGATTTGTACACTTCATGTTTACAATAACCGTACAAGAAAAAGTCCGCTGGAGTTAGGTCAGGCGATCTGGGTGGACAACGGAAGGTTGAGTTTCTTGAGCCTGTAAGTTAGTTGAACCAAAACTACAGACTCCAATGCGTGATAGCGCCATTCTTTTTCCATTGTCCCACTTTTCATTTTCATTAAATCTAAGGATCAATCTACAAAAACCAAAACAAAAAACTCCAGATTACTTAGATAGAAAAAAAGTTATCAAGTTTTCTTTTGGTATCGGCTTTCATCAGCCATCCTGTATAATGATGAAGGCAGCAAGACTGCTACATACAAATGAGTTCGTCTTTAATCTCTAAAAGCTTAAAGGGGCGGCGGACGAGATCTAAAGCAATATTTATTTGGCATTTAGAAGCTCTTTTAAAATTAAAAAAAGGCTTTATGTTTAAAATAATATCATAAGTTTGGCATTTAATTGTTTGTGAAAGCTTCTTCGAAAATCAAATATTTATTTCATTTTTAATTCAAAAATTTTTAGTGAACTACTCAGTCAATTAATTTAATTAGTTTTTTTAATTAATAGTTAAATGTTTTATGACGAAGAAATGAATTATTGTAAACATTTATTTAAATTGCCTTTAATCAAAGTTTATAATAAAAGCTTTTTTAACTAGCTAAATCAAAGAAAAGTTGAAATGGTTTAAAAAAACTTTTCATAAAAATGACCATCGCTCAAAAGACAAATATAATTAAAAAAAATTTTTTTTTTATCAGAGCTCTATTGTAGTGAATAAACTTTAAGCTTTGAGCTTAAACTTCCTGTAAAGCTTTAAGCTTTAAGCTTAAACTTTCTGTAAAGCTTTAAGCTTAAACTTTCTCTAAAGCTCTTAGGCAATGTGAAGTTTTCCTCATGTGTAGTAAAGTAAATCTTTTAATAATGAACGAATACCGTTTCACATGGACCAGCTGAGTTTCTATAAAAAAATAATTGCGATTTATTGCATTTCATATACCAAAAGCTGTTTTTACTATATTACGCAAAAGCTGGCAATAGTTTGAAGTATTGCTGTCAACATGGACAGCAACTTGTTGATAAACTTTAATATTTGTTCTCATTTATTTTCTCAGAGGACCTCTATATTTTTAATTTCCAATTCGAAGATATGCAGAATTTTAGCAGTTCCGGAAAACTTTACTTTCAAATAATTGGTTTAAAAAAATTTATATGCTGAAAAATACTGACAGTTTAGTAATGTTAAAAATTTTTTTGCTTGGATTTATTTTTTAAGAAATTTAAAGTTTGCCCGTTTTTAAGTGAAATTGTGCATAAATAGAGAAGAGATTTAAATAAAGAATTTCTATAAATATTTTAAGTGAAGTGTTTCTTAAATGAAAGCTTTCTGTTTTTTAATAAATTACGTAAGGCAAGTTAAAGTTTATAGTTACTTTCTGTGCAATGTTTTATTTCAAAAGCTTAATTTAAATTGTTTCAGTCTAATGGTACAGAAGTCCTTACAGACTCTGATAATAGAAATAATTTGTAAAGTGGTATTATAATAGAAGTTATAAAGGAAAGAAGAAGCTATTAACAAAGTTAAATATTATATATTAACAACCTTAACAATGACTTGACACATAATAATAATTTTAGTGTGTACATATGATTCTAATTGTGCCTTTTCCCCTATAAAATAATAATATAGTTTATAGGGGAAAAGGCACAATTAGAATCATACGTATAAATAAATATTCCCAAAATAAATTCAGTTAATATAAAATTTTAGTGTATTATAAAGCATCAGTTTGAACTCAGTTTTCTCAGTGAATTGAATAAACGATTCTAGAATTAATTTCAGTGAGTTGAGCACGAGTGCACGAGTTAGGGTGCCATTACAGGCGTAATCAGTTCGATGAAAAGGAATATCAAATAACTTGGCAATGCTGAAATTTTTAGCAGGAATATAAAACTATATCGAGTTTAATAGGTCAGGGCAATCAATACTGCCGTTGACAATATCATAGAAAAACAGGGCATTTTCTAGGTAACTCCAGCGTGTGAAGGCCATTAAACACACATTTCAATTCATAAGGAACAGAGAATAAATAAGAAAGAGAGCGTGTAGCAAATTTAATGAAGAAACGTTGGAGTCGCTCAACACGCGTGATAAGAAAAGAGACATGACGCATATTCTAATTAAGATCAAAGGAGCTATAAATATATTTAAGAGTATACGGGTTGGTAAATTGAGAACAATTTCTCTTCGGAAATCCAAGCATTTTAAAAGCTTTAAGGAGAATGCATACGACATGAGAAGCAAATGACAAGGTACTGTCGAAAAGAATACCCGAGTGTTAAGTTTAGAATTAGACTTATTTAATTGAATTCCATCAATGTGAAACACTACAGCGGTGTATAGTCGAGGCCTATGGAAAGAAACATGCAGGCATTTACTAATATTTAATGTCAAACTATTTAGTCGAGCTCAGATAATATTGATTGAATACATTTCCAAATAAAATTTCAAATCGTCGTCATAAGATAATTTGATTTCAAAAAAACAATCAACCAATATCAGTTATGAATAAATTGAATTCTAAAGGCCCTGTAGCCTGAGCTACAGCGGACGTTTGCAAATAAGGATTAGGGACATACCCTTCAATACTCTCCGAACAAATTCCATTACATATTGAAAGATTAGATAAATTTGCGAAAGCATTCGCAACCACGCAGCAAAAAAAGACATGCGAAAGGAATAGTTAACTCAAGGGTTTTATTGCAAATCAACCTGGTTCAACTTAAGAGAAGAACGTCTGATTTTAACACAGGAGTGTCTTTGGCAGGCATGTTTTCAAACAAGAAAGCAACTCGTCCTTTAAATGAGTGCTTAGAACCCATGAATGTTCCATGATTTGGTTATGTTTTAGCATGGATTAATTAGTTTAATGACAACACATTCAGAAATGTATTTAAATTATAATTACAACTACGCCGTGTTACATATGAATTAAGTGCCAGAGTTGAAGGTGTTTTTCATGAGTTCAAAAGTGATAATCACATTTGTTTTACTTCTTTCCTCGGCATATTTATACTTCTTATTGTTATTTGATATTACAAGTCAATTGATGTTTTTCTATACAATATTTGGCGTTACTTAATTCATTTTTTTACTACAGTTCCTTCTTCCTTCTTCTTACACACACACACACAAAAAAAAAACACAAACACACACGAAATGTTGTCTTCAAATATACGACCACCGAAATTAAGCACGTTTCTCCAACAAAACATCATCACCGGCAGTATTGGTGTCCTTCTTCTGATAACATCCAGCCAAGCTGCCGTCCATTCCGTTTTAACATACAAAAATGCGTCTACACTTTTGGGTCAGTTGGTCACTTCCAGTACGCTGGTATGGGAAACGTACGATGTCAAAGATCCCAAGCAATTGCAATATGCAGTTGAGGGTGGCAAATATATCACCGAGGAAGAGCATTACCCCATCTATGTCTGTCGCGTCAACATCGATGGTGTGGGTACAATTGGTCATACAGAGAAAATTCAACAATTGCATCACTGCAAAGCATCCCACTATAAAAGCATACGAGAGAAAGTTTTCGATGTCTTGATTAATAAGGGACATTTGGGTAAAGTGTCCTGGATACATTGGCGTAAATTTAATGTGGGTGTGCCAGTGGGTGCCATTCGAATAGGTGAAGATTCTTATATAGGGCGACACAAGGCATTCCACGGTGTGTATCATGCTGCTGAAGGGCAACAACAGCAACAACAAGGAGCTGATTACAATTTGGGACGTCTGGATCCAGTAGGTCTAGGCAAAGTTAAGGTAATGGAATCGAATATTGAAAAGGATTACGATGAGGGTGAGGTGTTGGTCGAGACAGAACCCTTCCGTTATGAATTGAAGGAAATACGTTTGAGTCAGTTACGTTTGGATATACGAGACAACGTAACAGATTTGGGTAAGTCAATGAAATAAATTCTCTTTGGAGAAAAGTTTAATCGGTATTTTCCTTTAGCTTTTGGTGTTCTGGCTAATAACGGTGACAAATACAGTGTGGTGGAAACAATTTTAACTTATAGCTTTGATCATGTCCAGTATTGGGGTTCCCATGAAGGTATTGCCCGTGGCTTACCAACCATGGTTTACGAAAAAGATGCTTCCAAGCCAGCAGAAATCAACTGGGGTCTGAAACGTAGTGAAAAACGTTTTGAAACGAAATCGGTGAATACGAAACTCTGGCCGGGTACCGCTATAAATGTCACTCTCAAGGGTAACTATGTGACTTTGGAGGCCCCCTATGATGCAAAGCTGTACGCCTTCTATGCTGGCAGTGAGGACAGTGTTTCGAGGAAAATTAAAGCGGAGGTAAGCTTAAGATGCAGCCCAAATTAGGGAAACTATGGACATCTGGAAAAAAAATATCGTTGTGTTACACAAGGATTCTCTTTTTAATCGATTTTCGATTTTAAAAATGGAGTGCGTTTTCAATTCGCAAGGTTTCCTGTCTGCTAGGATATACTTATTGTTATTTTATAAAAATTTTTCCATTTGTATTTTCGACCAAATCTTATGGAAATTGGCACACCAGGAATCCGAGTGAGACCAGTAAACTGTTGCTGAACACTTATTTTCCTGGGTATTTGCATTTCAAGAGCGTGCTGCCAACATTGATAGAATCGGCTATTTGTGTTGACAGAACGTGTCTGAGATTGACCAACGAGGTAATCAATGAAAAACGGATGCAATGGGCTATGGCAACATTTGGTCCATACATATCTCCGGTACCTTTAAGGAATATTTCCATGCCTTCTGCAACGGGGAATGGGTTATATTGTCCCTTCTCTGTCCAGCCTATAAAGGCCTAGTCTATTTTTGGTATCTATACCTAGAAAATGGGCTGTGGTGAGGGTTGTATTTATTCCAAAAGGCAGGGAAGAAACCCGAGAAATTGCTTAAACAATACAGACCGATAAGTTCCTAAGTCAATGGTGTAGATATTGGATCGATAATAAGGGAAAACAACTTGGTGAATGTCCCACTGATTCAATTTCCCCATCAACGTGGTACATCTACTGTCACTGCGATACTTAGCCTTGTTATCAACATTGAGAAGGCTCTGTTTGCATTTATTGACACTTCGGGGGTCTTTTGACAGTATTTCCTATGGCGCAATAGAAAATGCCATTCTGTGAAAGGAAGTACCTTGTACGATCATGACATGAATTCTGAGTATGCTGAAGTCTAGGAAGATCAGCATTGAATTCGGAAATGTGACTAGATCTATCAGAGCCGCAAGAGAAGGGTTCTGTCACCTCTGCAGTGAACTGTCGTAATAGAGGAACTTCTCTATAAGCTGAACGACTTAGGTTTTTCCACTCAGGGCTATGCTGATGATCTTGTATTGTACGTGAGGGCCAGGCATGGGATCAGATCCATCAAGACCTAAATCTGATAAACGTGTTGTGTAGGGATAAAGGGCTTTGTGTAAACCCATCTAAAGCTACACTAGTGCCGTCCACTAGGAAGAGTCTAGATGCCCTGTTGTGAATGGAATGATATTAAAATTCTCCGGTGACGCTCACCTGGAACACACATCTTGAGAAATTTTCAGGAGGGCAAACAGTACATTATTTCCCTGTACGAGACTCTTTGGTACGACTTGGGGTCTGAATCCCAGAATGACCTTCTGGACATTAAATTCGGAAGTGAAACGCATAGTCACCTATTCGTCTTTGGTGTGGTGGCCGAAGGATATGAAAAAAAGACGGCTGGGGATGTGTGGGATAAGTTGCTTCGAACCATCTGTGTTGGCATCACGGGGAAATTAGAACTTGTCCGACTGATGCAATGGGTATGCTTTTGGGCATCGTACCACTTTCGATCATGATTCAGAGGAAGTCCTGTTCTACTGTCCTAAGATTGGTTGGTATTTCGGAGCCGAAGAGTGGGAACATCAGCCCAATTCTCCACAATAATGACTCGATATCACCGAGAATGGTTCTCTCCAGAAACTTTTAGGTTGATAGGAAATACTGCTCAGATTCCTTAGGAGCCTTAGGATGATGGTCTAATGTGATGGGATTTGCACAATAGATCTTCTTTGGTAGCAATACTTTCTGGCTTCAGTAACAATAACAAGAATTGCCTAAAGTAGCTGCTATAGTTTCTTACAATGATTAAAAAAAATGTAAATCTCTTCTTTGCCAGGTGCGCAAATCCTATTTAAAGGATGTTAAATTGGAAATGACCAACCCCTATTGGATTGAAAATAATACTTTTGTGCCGGTGGCTTCTACAACGTCGACCACATCGACGACAACACATGCCACCACCACTAGTGCTGGCACACCTAGACCCATACACGAACCGCCTGTAGTACAAATGACTAACATGGGTCCCGTACATTCCGGCCCCGACTCCCTAGAGAAATCAATGAAAGACGAGCCGCCGTCTAGTAATGAAATAATGAACGATAAACCAGAAAACATGGCAGCAAAACATCAAAACACCGCCTTAACTGGTACGGAAACTTCAACAGGCAGCTCTGTGACAACAACTTTGCAACACTGCATCATCTCTGCAACGAGTATGGCAACGCTATCAATAGTTTTACGTTCATTTTATATTTAGAATAAAATTAAAATGAATTATTATTAAAATTATAATTAAAATTTAAAATAGTATGCTAATTTTTTTCCAAGTTTATTTGAAACACAGAACAGCTACATAATTTAATGTAATAAAACAAAAAAAAAGGAACGGAAATCAATCAATTGACGAAATTATGGCAGTTTAAAAACGTAGAATTAAATTATTATTATTATTATTATTTTTTATTATTATAATTTTAACTAGGATAGCGTTTATTATTTTTTTCTTGTTGTTGTACCTGTTGTAGACCCGTCAATATGCATGATATACATATATATAAAAAAAAGAAATGCATGATAAATTTAAAATCAAAGCAAAATAATCCAATTTTAAGTTTTTTTTTTGTCATGTTAAAAAAGAAATCAAAACTGAATATGTGTCTCAAATTAAAGATGGGTATTTAAGGAAGCAAAACTTTTTCTTTTAAATTTGCTAAAATAAACATCTAATTTAAGAACAAACAAATAAGTATATACAAAAATAATATTAGTTTAAAAATAAACCTAAATGTGTATAAATTTATTATAAAAATATTTTTTTATTTGCAAAAACAATCTAAAATCAAAATGAAAGTTTTAATTGTTGTTTTAAGTCGCAAAGAGTACGAAACACAAATTAATTAAATAATTGTATAACAACATTCATTAAATAGAATTAAAACAATCAAAAAGAAAAACTAAGAAAACCAAAATAAAATTTATGGAAAACTATTTTTCTTTTTAAATAAATATTTGTTTTTTTATTTCTATTTATTATTTTGTTCTAACCAACAATTAGAAAACACAAAACAACTTTGGTCTAGAATTAGTTGAATCGAAAATTGTGAAAACATTTTTTTTTTTTTTTTTTATTTGTACAGCTTATAAAAACGAAACTCTTGAAAAAGTTGAAAATATAACAAATAAACGAAAACAAAAAAAATATTAAATATTTTAAGTGACACACATTTTCTTTTTATTGTTTCTCATGAACAGCTGGTTTTAAATTTTAGGAATTTGTAGTCTTGTACAACAAGATTTAGAATACATAACACGTACGGTGGTCCCTTTCAAGATTTTCCACAAGACGTTGCCTTAGGCAAGAGATTGTAGTTAAAAATTAAAAAAAAAAAATGAATTACACTGATTATTTAAGCTGCAGGTTCTTTTGATATATGTAATATTTATTTTTATTCGTTATTTCGTTACTGCTTCGTGTAGCTTCTGCAGGAAAATTGGTTTTTGTTTATAATGAAAAAATATGTTTTTAAAAAAAAGTAGCGAAATATCGAATAAAAATAAATATCACATATATCACAAAAGCCTGCAGCTTAAATAATTAGTGTAATTAATATAAAAGGAGGTCAAAAAACTAGAAGAATTATTAAAAAAAAATTATATTTAAAATCATTCCCAAATGTGTTTAAATGTGTTGCTTTATTAAATTTCTTTTGATTTATAGTTTATTTAAATGAGCTTGAGATCTTATATTATTTTGTGTTTTAAATTTAATTTTCTCCAATATTTCGCTTTCACACTATAAAACTTCTTCAGGGAAAATATTTTATATACATATAATATTTTGTTTATATGTATAATAAATATAGGATAATATAAAGTAAATGTAAGGCAAAGATATAAAAATAATATAAGATCTGAAGCTCATTTAAATGAACTATAATTCAACAAGAAAAAGACTGAAGAAATTAGAAGAAGTATATTAAATTTCTTTTATTACATTTTATTATTTACATTTAGGGCTTTGAGTTGTATGCATCTAAAAGATTATTCCACTTGTCGAATTCTTTAAGTGTAGACGAATTTTGAACAATTTCCAGACAAAACATTTTTATTAATATTATGTTCATTTATTAATTTTATTAAATACAAAAAAAAAAATTAAATTTTCAAAATAATAATGGCCCTTATTATGAGCTGAATTCGATTTTCGACTGTGGTCGAATGAGCTGATCGAACGAATTTTCATTTGATATTATGACGCGTATTAGATACAGAATAGTGCTATTGTGAATTTTTCTCATTTCGTACATTCACGGTAGTAAATATTTTATCAGCTGTGACTACAAATAAATACTTTTTGTTTGAAAATTTAATTAAAATATTTTATTTTATTTATACAGATATTATATAATAACTTATGTAACCTTCATCCACTTTGCTGCCGTTCTAAAAGGCGGTCCCAAATAATTCAGCTCTAGCGTCAATTCTTGCCATTTTTTTTTTGCCTGAGCTTTTGCGCAAAGTCCATCAGCGCAAACAGCTTTTCTAATTGTTGTTTTGTGCTCACAACCTTACACCTACCAACAAAAAGAGTTTAAAATTACTTTTTAAATGCAAAAAAAAATTGCGAAATTCTTACATTTTGACAAAATTTTTCACACTAAACTCAACTATCGAAGCTAAAATTATGGTAGATAAAAAATTCGACACAACGAAAATTTCAATAGTATTGCCAGCTCATAATATGAATTTGACGTTCGATGTTCGTTCTTCGATACTCAGCGAAGATCGAATATCGAATGCAGCTGATAATATTGGCCAATATTTCTAAAACCTTTTACAATTTCTTTACTCTAAGCGCAAAAAAATTAATTTGTTGAAAAAAAATCTCAATAGAAAGTAGTCCTGAAATTTAAATTTCATATAAATCAGCTGTCAAACAGTATTTTTTTTTAATTTCACAAACACATATAAAATTAAATTAAATAAAACAAACAGTTGTGTCACAGATTTCGTTTGGATTATTTTTGATTTCGTATTTACCATTCAGTTCGAATTTCCTTTTTTGGTGTTACACATTCCGGTAACTTTTTTCGTTCCCGAAAATAACTGTTAAATGTTAAAACGTTTTTTTATATAAATACTTTGACAACATTATCTATTAGTCAAGCATAATCTGGCAACATAATGAAAAAGCAAAAAAACACAGCTGTTTACAAAAAAAAAAAAAAAAAAATACGTACCAGGTAAAAGAAATAAAAATGCAAAAAGTTAAACGACTTACGACCACGACACTCTTAATAATAGTAGTTTATAGTTTTTTTTAACTCTCCCCCGTAAACTTATGAAAAGTAATGCCACGATATGGGGCATTTTAACTACATGTGCATTTAAAATGGAGATTTCTGCATAATAAGAATATAAAATCTTTGCAAATTAAGCGCCTTTATTTTTATTGTTAGAAATTTCTAACTTCCTAAATGAATATAAAAAAAAAAAAAAATAAAATTATTCACATTAAACGCTGTTGAAGTTATCGCGAGTGCACTGTATTTTATTTCATTTCTTAGCCATAAATTAAAATTGGTCCCAGTTTAAAGAACGATAGTATACAAACAAATTTATGTATGTATGTGTATGTAAAATTTATTCTCCTCATAACGTCTATGCTAAAAAATAATTTAATTGGACAGAAAAATTTTGATAGTTTTCAAAACTATTTATTTTAATAACATTCTGTCTCACTATACGCAAAAGATAATATCTTTGCAGTATTTATGTATGTTGAAAATAATAAATAATTTAATTAACAAAAAAAAAAAAACAATTCAATAAATTAAAAATTAAATGAAAAGCAAGGCAGCAATTTAGAAAAATTTTTATATCGTCATACACAACGTAAAATCATGTAACAACAACTTTTTAGATTTGACGTTTCAGACTTGGCAAATATTTAATGAAAAAAAAAACGTTACCACTGATTTCGGGAAATAATTGAATGATGTGATAATGTATGAATTTTTTATGTAATGTATTTTATTTAAGATAAAGAAATACCTGTTTCAAATCAAAAGTATTTTTAAGTAATAAAAAAATGTGTAAAGAATTTAGTGGTTATGCTTTTTTGGTCAAATATTTGCCAAGTCTGAACATATCTTAAGACATGAACGAAAAGTTTCTATTAAAAATAAGAGAAAATTTATACAATCAGCCATTTTTGGACGAAATATTTTATTTTGTACGGACATGCATTTCCACATGCCACCCAAATATTCAATAGAAAATCCGATTTTGAAACTTTTGACACTTTCATGATTTCAAAGGCCGGTGTAGGAGCTGTGGGCGTGCTTCGAAGAAGGAAACTCATCAGTAGATCTTCAACTAAATTCTTTGAAAAGCTAAGAAATCTCACATGTTTATATGAAAAATCCCAAAAAGTCAATGTCATAATTAATATGAAACTGCTCTTTGTTTATTTCTCTGTAAATGCCCGGCTTGACTATGTTGTGGCTGAGCTTCTTTGGGGTTGTTTTTCTTCGCGGACTTATTGAAACACTTGTGGCTGTGGCGTCATCTGGTTTCTGCAGGGCTAAGGTAACAAAATGGCACATATAAAGCTACTTGGGTCGACTGCCTTCTAACCAAACCGAAGCAACATGATTTTACGTTGTATATGACGGTATGTTTAAAAACCCATATCATTTAAGGTATGGCCAGACGTGGCATATATTACTGAAGTAACCAATAAATAAGTTCTACTTGTTTATTTTAAATAAAAAGTAAGTGTAACAGTGTTTCTTTCTAAAAAACAAAAGAAAACTATTTTCTTTTAGCCTAGTCCTAAAAAGACATGAGTGTATGCATGTATATCATATATAAAATATAAAAAAATTCATACTAATGAAACATAAATTGTAACACTTCCATTTGGGAAAGAAAATGCCAGAAGTCATTAAAAATAAAATCCAATTAATTATATTACATTTTTATATTTTTAAATAATTTTATTTTAAGTAATTTAATATTTATTTCTAAAAGTTTTTCTGCTTATAAGTTAATTTTTGGTTTATTATTAACTCCCAATCGAACTAAAGTTCGTCAGGTTTTTGTTAGTCACAAAGAATTAGACATGTGACAGCATTCATAGGGAACAGGGGAAAAAGAACGTCAATCAATATCCAAGTTCGATCATCAGTATTCGATCTTTGTGTATTTTTATACATTCCACCAATTTGTCAGCTGGCCTAAGTTGTAAGTATATTTAAAACTATGTATTCAAAGTCTTGGACAAAAATGAATACGGGAATTATTGATTTCTACATATACCAATTTTATGCCAACTTAATTTGTAAATTTAAAATTTACCACCTCTAATTTTCCATGACACGATTTTGCTTATATCTCATGTGCATTTTATTTATTTTTTTTTATTTATTTATGTGAATTTTAGTAGAAGTTGAATTTTGAACGTATAAAAAGTCTACCTTTTAGGTTATAAAATAAATAGCCCTCCCTGGTGGCCAAAAATTTATTTTTTTATATCGCTTTGAAGCAAATTGTAGCTCACATAATTCAGGAACTGGTCCTTGTATATATTTGAACGAAGTTTGCGATCTCAACTTTAATATTGACCCTTATCGTATTTGGCGTAGACGTATTTCGGCTACTGGCTGTATTTGTAGTCGCCTGTGTTGTATTTATTGGGAATTTTCGCAAAGACGATGCAATTTTTTAAATACATCCCGTTTTCGAGAAATGTAATAATTACAAAATTTCTATATGATTCTAATTTTAAAATTGTGCTTTTTCCCGCAAAAAATAAAATTAAAATTAGAATCATATATCAAGAGATATTCCCAAAATAAATTCACTTAATTTCAAAATTTGTTAACTCTTTATCTCTTTCCATTTTTCCTCTTGCCGTTCTTCATTGTATGGAGATCTAATATGGCCCACTTTTAAAATATTTATTTACAATTAAAAATCCATTGTTACTGAAATGTCTGTTTTCCCAAAGCGAAACAATTACATCAATATTTATTTAAAAGAATTATCACCCAAATTTAATGAAATTTTATTGAGCACACATACAGACAAACAAAAATTTTTGTAATTTATTTTCGTGTCATTAATACCAAAAGCTTATGTCATGTTAAATTATTGATTTCAAAATAAGCCGGTTTCGTTTGGAACGCATAAAACAGCATACAAATACTCTTGCACGAGAAATTAAAAATGTTTTCAGTTTATTTAATTTATTTATACTGGTATATATATGTTTGTTTATTATATTGCAGAGCTTTTATTTTTCAACACCAGCAGCGCAGAACCAATTCTTTAACCAAATGAACATGTTTTGCATTATAATTAACTTGGCCAGACAGCATGGCAATATCAGGGCATTAATTCTGCTTTATTTCATTTGACTTTTTTTCTATTAGAAATATAAATCATGTTGATGCGTAATTATTTTATTGCGGATAATAAATGGTTATTATGGTTGTAAATAGAGTTTTTCCAGCTAAAATGCCAACAAACAAATCCCATGGAAATAATATAAGTGTTGCAGAAAATTGGGCTCGTCATTAATTTAAAACAATGAACGTTATTGTTAAGGTTAATGTACACACGATTGTCATATTATTGATAGAAAAATTTTAATAAAATGTTCAACAACCGTGTGAACTCAGAACTTTTGTGTGGCAACATTGTCACAAAATGCATTATCCGTTCATTCTACGACAATAATATTGTCACACTGCTGACAATCGTGAGAACAGTCTTCATTTCCATTGACACGTAATTGCCACACATTTTACAGTCATTTGTTATTGTCACATGTGCTTAATTTAGTGCCCTGTACAATAACACCATTGGCAGATAAATATTCCTGTTGGCAACGATGCCCTTAAATATTTAGATACTCATGTTAAACATCGGATCTGGCAACTTTTGCCGTACAATAATCTGACAGCCGTGTGAACAGACAATTTTGGTTGACAGAAAAAATTTATTGTCTGACAATGAAATTATACAGTTTTCTTACAATAGCCTGACCAGACAATTTACACTTCGGTGACAATTTTCCATTGTGAGTGCATTGCCACCCACCATCGTTGAATCTGACAATCGTGTATTTAAAACTTTATTATAAAAGCCTACTTTAGGAATACTATAAATCAATTTTGCAAATAATTTCAAAGTTAATTTACACTGTACAACACGAAAGAGAATAACAAAGTTCAGTCAACTGATTCGACCCAGCAAAAATCAAGTGAATGCGTTTGATATTTTCATGACTTCTGAAGGACTTCTTTGTCTGTACAGCGATTCACTTAACTTTTATTATAAAAATCGTATCGTTAAAATAAGTATAACGAAATTTTCTCCAATTTGAAATTTCGTAAAATTTTTAACGATGTTCAGCTGTTATCGTTAAGTTTGCGACAATAATTTATGTGCTGTTTATTTTGTCGACAAAATGTATGATGTTGTGTTGAAAATATTGGTGTTGTTGGACTATTTGGGTAAAAACATCCATAATGAACAAATAAAATATTTAATTAATTAAACGAATTACAAATTTTCGTTTTAAATAGGATGCACTTCTTTGTATTTTACTATTTGTGTTTTTCGTATATTTTCGCAGAGAAACCACTTGATTTCAACCTTTGTCTATTATCGCTAACATCAAGTTATACAATCGTACAATCGTTCGTACAGCAACTTGAAACGTCGACAAATTTAACAATTGCCGAATTGTTAAAAGTTACTGAATCGCACTACCAAATCTGTCATTCTTCTGTTACTTCTCTACACCATCCCTTTCTAAGTACTGATTCAAGAAACAAATTCCTATATTTTCTTATTTTTAATGTTGGCGAAAGAAGAACTCTGTTATAAAAGCTGAGATCGGAATGTTCACATTCACTGGGCGAAAATTATTTGCCACCCATACTTAAGACTGGCAGAGTAGTCTTTGTTCGAGTTTAGACAGGCGAACATTTGGAAGAAAAACATCTGGATTTCTCTTTTGTTTTTTCATTCGCGGTCACACAGACGAAAATGTTGCCGGCGACATTCTATTACTATTGTTAATATTGTTCCATTGTTATTATTATTATTGCAACGAAAATGGGAACACGAGTACCGAACACAAAAACGATGCTCTCTTCCCCACTCGTTATATGCTAGCAAACTAAATGTTTCCCTTCCAAATGTTTCCTCGTCTAAACTCAGTGCTTCAACAGCTACACAGAAGGCTATAACTTCTCAAGTTTTATTCATGATAATGAAAATTATTATTATTTTTATTATTATTATTATTATTATTATTATTATTATTATTATTATTATTATTATTATTATTATTATAAATATTATTATTAATTATTATATGACCGTATGACACTACATTTATTTTTCATTAATTAATAAAAAATTTAAAGAAAGGGACATCAACAGCCAGAAAGAAACAAACACAATATAATATTTACATTTTAAAGTGTGGTCTCCTTATTTTCATTAAAAAAAACACTAAAGAAAAATAAATATTGAAAAACTAAGGTTCAAATCGCAGAGATTGTGCATAAATCGCCAAGTTGTCAACAAATAAAAGATTTTAAGTTCGAAACGTCAATTTTAAGTTAAAACTTTTTAAATTTTTTTTTGACAGTTGCTCACTTTTTATCGATAACACTAGTGAACGATTTGACGTTTTTGCATTTATCTTAATATGGTTGTACTCTTTACACCTGATTAATTTTTTCAATACAATATATTTGCGCTGTTCTCCAAAATTTGAACAATGCAGAAAAATGTAGTGTCATTAGGGCTTTATGAGACTGAAATATATGATTGAACTTTGGCCAAGCTTTAAAAAATTCCAACTGCTGCAGAATTATTTTACCAAAGATGCATTACTTGAATTGCTAATTTTAATCTGTCGAAAAAAGACAATTCATGGAAATTTACAGCCACAAATTCTCTCTTCAATTCATTAAACTTTCTTTTCACTTTTTTGCAAAAGTCGCATTTACATATATTTTTTCGTATTTAAAATAAATAAATTATGTATTCCAAAGCCAGTGATGCAATTCCATGCTTCGCGTTAATTTTCGTTTTTTTTCTGCAAATTTTTTCTGTCCAGTGAATATAATTTTTGTTGTTGTTATTCTTCTTCCTGTACAACTACACAACTCTCTACTGGGCCAATGTACATTTAAGTTATGGAAATTTATATTTTTTATTGCGTTTGTCTCTCATTGTTTTACATATAATAGTGTTTTATTCACAGATATATATCGCAGGCCGCTGGAAAAAAATAAAAAATAAAAAATTGTGGTAAAACTTTTTTTTTAATTCGCAACAATTAAATTGAAATATTTGTAACTAAATTAAAAATTAATAAGCAGCTTTATGTAGAGTTAAGTAAGGTAATTTTAGTGTTCACAAATAATAATGATTTAAATCAGTGTATTTTAATTTAATTTTTAGACATTCGTATGTACGTACGTATGTATAAGGCTTCTATTGTGTTGGCAATAGTGCAACATTATAAAATAAAATATAAAAAAATATATATGTTTAACAGTAATATGTATGTATATGTTGGATTGAAAATGATAAAGAACACTTACAAACAAGAATAACGGCTGTTTTTCGTTTTATCAATCAATATCAATCAATACTGTGTGGTTTTATTTGGCCCGCTTGTCGATTTGATTGTGTTTTTTTGCTTGGCGTTTTTTTTTTTTTTTGTACTTGTACGAGGTCTGTTCAAAAGAAAAGGTTAATGTTGAATTTATTTTGAAAAGTATTTTTTTTATTCCTCAATATCCTTTTTGTCCCCGTATAACGGAATGCGTGTTTGTTTGCACCTTATAGGAGACCACAGCTCTGGAGCGATCTTCCCGAAATTATTACAACATTTAACTTGGTATGAATTGTACGCTACCTTTTTAAACCAAGCCCACCTTTACGCCCACTAGTTTAAATTATTTTACTCCTTCCGCATAGTTTTTCACAGATTTTATAATAGTATGAACGAGCATAACTTCGGCATTTGTGGACCTATATTCCAAATGCTTGTTGCCTAAAATTTTTTTGGGAGGGGGGGCGGTGGTGGTCGAATTGTGCCCGCCACGAAATGGATTATCAAATTACTTTGTTGTTTGTGGACCAATTTTCATATGGAAAATGTCCTCTAATTGTTTCTTTTGGAAATTGTATGTCAAAGTGCCCGCCCCAGAAATTCAGTATTAAATAACTTTGGAATTTGTGGAGCAATTTAGAAAATTCATTATGCATATCGAGCCTTTGGTGCAATACCGTCGTAATTCAAAAAATCGTGAACTGAGAAAAATGCATTTGAAGTTTTGAGCCATCTTTTTGATAGTGTTTTCGTTTACTAAAGTTATTTTTTTTACAAGTTTTTAAATAAAGAGGCATGTTTTGTAATGTTTTCTGTTTGTAAATTTCTTGGCATAAAGGAAATATTTCATTATTGGAAATAAATATTGTGGGAAATTGCTGGAGGCAATAAAGACATTTGTAGCTGTAGAATCTGAACAGTTAGAGATAGAACCATAGTCTTTTTCCCTTTAGATATATATTTCCCCAAAGATCATTTCTGCATACCCAGCTCAAAAAATTCAAATTTTGAGTTACGATGGTATTGCACCAAAGGTCCACTACAATTATTTCGAAACTCTTTAGTCCGGGGGTGGAGGCGAAGTGCCCTTTCTTTTTAAACTATATAAACACATTATAATTCATTTTATAATGGGAGATATCAAAGCACACCGGGTTAATTTAGTTAAACATAAACTGCGCACTCCAAATATTCTGTAAATAAATTTAATTCACTGAAATTGTAATTTAATAGAAATGAAAATTCAGTTAAAACCCGGTCTATTTATTGCTCATTTAAATGTAACGAAAAGTTTATTTATTTTTTAAAGGTAAAAAATTAGTGGACTTAAACGGGTAAAAACGATTGTTTTTTTTTTCTTTATTTTAACTTACAAATAAAAAAGCTTCGACTTCAGTAAAAATTAAAGATATTTCCTTCTTTTCTGCTATTTTTACTGGCAGTTCCAAAAAAACAACTGATTTTTGTGTTGTTTCTTTACAGTTCAACTGTGGAATAAATAATTAAATGCAGTAAAAGCAGAATAAATGTTTTTTTAAATTATTAATTTGTCTGTTTTCGTAGATATCTGACAAAATAATTTTAAAGAATCTCACATGTTTATATAAATATTCCCATAAACTAATTGAGAATTGCTCAATATTTTACAGTACCAAAAACAAACCGTAAGTTCCGTAAAAACAACTGATTGACTGCTTTAATTAAACATTCAAATCATGGACGTTCGCTTTTATTTTATTAATTTTAGTTCTCCAAAAACTTAAAACATAAACAAAGGACGATTTTAAAGCCAACCGAAAATCCGTATTGACACGGACTTGGGTTTTTGAAAGACTATCAGAATGAGTTAAAAATAAAATAAATGTATATCAATTTAAAACTGGCTGAACGAAATACTTCCTGTATAAACTACAGTCCGTTACTGTGAGTGTGACTATGTTCGCTTTTCATCCAACCGCTTAAAGAGCTTAACTTATTTTATTGCCTGTAAACATTTGTACAATTGAACTTATTGCCTAAATAGATTGTATTTTATTTAAAAAAAATATATAAATTTATTTTTTTTTTGTTGCAATTTTTTGGCTTTTTAAGCACGTGCACGTACCAGTATAATTTGCTGAAAAAAAATTGCCATATAAAAATTAATACGAGTATATTTGCATAAATTTAAACAGACAAATATTTAAAGCAAAAGTTATAATGTGGGTCATTCCATAAAAAAAGAAAAAAAAATTAATACTAAAATATAAAAAAGGAATTTGGGTAGTACGTTTGTTGTTTTAGTTGTTCTAATCTATACGCTGCATTCCGTTGGTGCTAATGTCAACTGATGAGTAGACTTTCAAACGAGTTTCTGAAATTTCACATGTTCTTATAAAAATTCGAAAAAAATATTCGAGAATTTGCGAATATCCCAGCCGAACTAATTTAATAACCTTCACCATGTTGAGGTAGGTTTTTTTTTAATTATAACATATACCTAAGCGGCTCATCCATTATACAGGGTGGGCCAAAACTCATGCCTGCGTCTTAAAATTTTAATAACTTTTTTGTTTATTATTATTTTTTAGATTTTATTCATCGAATATCATATTTTTTCACGCAGGCGTCACTTTGGCCCACCCTGTACAATATTATTGTACTGTGTGTTATTCGTGATTGTAGCGGTAATCACGATGCTAGTTGTGCAAACTTGTGGTACTTCGGGAGCATGCCTCTTACAATACATAGCATTCCTCTGAAAAAGAGTATACTTTTCTAAAACACAATATGGCAACTCAATAAAAAGTATGGCAGTATGGAATGACCCATATGCACAACATATGTAAATACATTATAAAAAATTAAAACCCAATCCAAACAAGATTAAAACAGTGATATTTTAACTACATGAATAAATGGAATCAGTAAATAAATAATTCAAATTAAAACTACAGAAAATTACAAACTAAAAAAAAAACAATATCTCTTAATATTGTTAAATTTTATATAAACTTTTAAATGTGTAAAACCTCCTTATCTCTCTCTCTCTCTCTCCCTTTGACTGTCTGTCTATCTGTCTACCCCAAACAACTTAAAAATATGTTCGTTTTCTGCAGTTTGGAAAATCAGCATATATTTATACTGATATTAATATTAATTATAATTATTAAATTAAATAAATATTAACATAAAAAAAAAATAAGTACTTATATTTGTAAGTCACTTGTAAAAGCAGCTTAGCAAAAACATATAAAAAGAAATGCATATTTTTTGGCGCAAGATTTTTGTTTTGAATAGAATGGAATTGATTGGTGACAATTGGATATATACTAAAGAATATTTTTTAATAAATTATACTTATACTAAAGATAAATAAATAATGAAAATGATTAATATAATAAACACAATAAATAAACAAATAAATAAATAAAGAGAAAAATTAGAAAATAATCACAATAATGAGTTTTATTTGTGGAAAATTTCGTTTTAATTTATAAAGTTATTATATGCATTCCTAAGGCAATGAACGTGTTCAGACACGCAAAGTTTACTTTATAAAGTCTTCAAAAATTTCTTTTAATTTGGAAATTGCATAGACCGCGTGCAGACATGCAAAGTTTTCTTTCAGACATTTTCTGTTCATGTATTTTGCATTTTTATACAACTACAAGCTGCCCGGTACGTGCGTCGCTACGTATAAAGTGAAATAATGATAAAACTTAATTGGAACATGAAATTCATTTATTCAAAGAAAAAAAAATATTTTATTAATTGCTAGCTATTTTAAAACTTATTCCAAAACATTTGGATAAACAATATTTTTTGTTTTTCCGTTTTGAGCATGAATAAACAAACGTCTGGGGGTACCGACTCTAGAACAGGCAACATAAAGTTGGCCATGTGAAAAACATGATTCCTCCAAATTCACACCACAAACATGAAGTGTTTGCCCTTGGGCCTTGTTGATGGACATCGCAAATAAAATAAACGCACTAGATATTGTAATCGTTTGAATTCAAGTGGCATATCAGTTGGAATTATAGCTTTACGCGGTATGAAACAAACTTCTCCTTTTCATTTACCCGTTAAGATCGTAGCTTCAATCAAATTTGGCAATAACTTTTTCACTGTCAATCTGGTGCCGTTACACAGTTTTTTAATATTTCGTTATAATATAATTAAAGAACCAACTTTCAGATTCAAGCAATGCGGTGGCATACCAGCTGGTTCCAATGAATTTAAAAATTAAATTTGATAATTCAATCGGCCTTATTGCGGTTATGCTGCGCCTTTTTTTTCAAATTTAAATTGACATTCAAAATTAAATTAAAATGAAATCTATCGCATGTCGCTTTGAGAGGGGCTACATTTTGGTGTCGACGTCGTCGTTGACAACCGCAATAAAGCCGATTGCCTCATCTTCATTCATAAAACTGTCAATTGATTTATATGTATGTCGAGAAAACTAACACAGTCGAAGCAGAAGCGCAAAATAAAATTTACACATTTTTATAGCTGTATCATTTTGTTGCTGTAAAAGTATTTATTTGACTTTGCTTTTGCTTGTGCAAAGTGTGGAATGTATAAGTATTAATTGTCTTCCTCTCGCAGGAGAGTGTTTGAGGGTGGCGATGGCACGATGGATGGCAGTCTGCACGTTTACTACAAAACCAAAAACAGACCTGGGTTCAACCCCAGTTTCAGACTAAAATTTTTAAATAAAAATAAACATCTCGCATTTTTCTGATAAGCATTAGTGTGTCTTTGTGTGTCAGTTGTTGTCGGAAGGTTTCAGTGGCGAAGGCATAGTAACTGGTCACTGAACAATACCGGCTTCAGCTGATAGCAATCCACAATCGCATCAGAACGCCCTCCTTCGTCGGTATTGTGTAGCACCGGCGAAGTAAAATAATAATAAAAATGGCTACTGAACCGAAGCTTCAGCACTGCTACGAGTATAAACAAAGAACGTGCAAAAGCAGAGCTGCAAAATAATTAATTAAGCTTCATCTCCTGTCGTTTCTCCTACTATCCTTTTCCTATAGTTCCAGCACAATGCTTTGAATATGTAGGAGTCATCTCCTGAGTGCTGGTCCCAGATAAAAAAAAAACCAATGCCACTTTTCGTTGTAATTTTATAAATCAAGAACGGGCTCACCTATCCAAACCAAATGTTTAGGCTTTCTTCGGACTATTTAGTAGGTGGTTTTTGTGAAGTGTGCACAAAATCGGCGGGAGCGGTTCTTCATTTATTACATTTTTTGTAACAGAGTGCTTCGATTAAAGCAAATTGTCACCGATAATTATTGCTTTGTGTTTATATTTTTAAACATATTGTTGAGTGCATTCATACAAACGGTGAGTCTTGAATTGTTCAAATGTACTATGTATATGTGTGCGTGCACTTTTCTCAGTTTTTTAGCGAGCAGTCGGTGTTTCATATCAGCCATACCCTAAACAAAAGCGGAAAGCGTTTTCTAGCTGTCAAAAATTCTCATGCCCATACAATTCGTATGTAGCATACGAACCCAAATGCACACAAACATATGTAAATAAAACACAAATAATAGATAAAATATCAGCGCTGATTCTCGCATCCACTATGAATACTCAAACTTGTTTCTCGCATGAACAATTCTCGCAATAAGCGTCAACCAGCTCGGCTCGGCAACAAGCTGCCGCCCTGTACATACCCTAAGAAATTCCAGTACTGTATTATTACTGTACAGTATGTTGTTCCCTTCTGCTATTGTTTGTCAGTGACGTACAATTTTTGTCTTTGACTCAGTTTTTTTCTTAGCATTTATCTCTTGTATGTTTGACTGCCTGTACCATTTCGATCTCATTTTGATTACATATGTAAAAATTACCTTTATATTTAGTAATATGAATGAATGAAAACTAAAATTAAAAATAGTAACTCTGTACTAATTTGTTCGTCGTTCGGTGGAGTTTGAATTAAAATAAATTTATCTCAGAGTTCGTCACGTACGACGAATTTCGTTTGACGGCGGTGTTGTGTTGTATTGTTAATTTTCATATGCTTAAATGTGCTGTATTTCTGATGACGAAAGTTCGCAACGAAAAATTCGTCGTCGTTCGACCAAATTGTGTTCTCAGCAATTAGTACGTGTTTAGGGCTGCCATACAGCGCGATTAATAGTCATTTTGACGATTTTTTTTTTTTGATAAAAAAAAAACTAAAGGTATTTGATTGTGTGAGTGTGTGTTTTTTTTTTGTTCTCTGACATTCTTTAAATGGGGCGTAAAATAATTTGACCGTTCTTAATAGAAGACCGATAATGGAAAAATATGCTCATTATTTATATCGAATTTCCGTTTAAGTGCCACTGTTCGTATTGTTAATTATATTAAAAACAAAATTCTTCAATCAAATTGTATCTTAAATTTTCTTTCGTGTAACAACGTACAGCCTTGACAGTAACTGAAGATAAATCATGATTTTTTTTCCTTTTTTTTCAATTTCATACTTCAGCAAATTGCGTCGTAATTTTTAATGTCAATTAAATAAGTTTTCGACATTGCGGCTGTAATGTCTTGTAGTTTTGTTTCGCAACGTTTGCAATAGTAAAAAAAACTGTAGGAGTATTAAGTGCGGCTCAAGTTTGAAACATTTTCATTGCCGGTCCTTGGAGACCTTCAATAGCAGGCAGGCAGCATGGAAAATAAAAAACTATTAAAAAAAAAAGTCAAGCAAAAGCACGTACAGACATACACATGCCATAATTTGTATGGTCTCAAATTCTTGTCCATATGTTAACATGGTTTGCCCAGCTGCATTGCATTGAGATTTGCTATGAATCCTGCTGCAAGGATGCCGTTGATTAAACTCGTAATGACAATTAAGATGCTGGTGCTGGTGCTGCAGATGATTGAAATTAAAAATCAAGAATCTCAGAGCTTTATTCACACACAACTAACCAGGCATTCACTTCTATTTTAGTCCTTTTTCTTCTTCATCTTCTTTTATTTTAATTATGAATTGTAATAGTGCCGTGCAGTGCGCAGGTTCTTGGCAATAGAAGAGTATTTAAACTCTGCAGGGAATTCGAAAGAGAAATCTATCGGAATATGAAACTGTGCTGGAAATTTGATACTCTTGATTGGGCCTCGCATAGAACAGTGGGCTTAAATGTAATGAAAGCGTCTCACTTATACATGACGTGACAATTGGGAAAAACTATATGGGAAAACAATGGATATCAAAAGCACTACCACTACATTAGGCGTGTTTACGTGTACTTTCTTACACAAAATGAGTATAAATTATGATTTACGGCAAAGAAATATTAAATTTCAATATTTAAAATTTTATTCTTCTGTCAAGAGCTGAATATAAAGGCACTGTGACACGAGGTACCTTGAGCTGGGTCAATATCTTCGAACTTGCGCCATTAAAAATGCACAATGCCAAAAACCAACAAGAAATTAACAAACCTGAACTTTCCTCAAGATTATGGGCTACAACAGCTACATTCTCAGTTGTTCTTGAGTGTCGTGCCCGATTTTTATTCTTCATACTACTAACTTGGCGCAACATCTCAAATTTGTCGACTAAGTGCTGGCCAAGAAAACACTTCACGATGACTCAAAAGTGCTTTTGTTATTATGATGCTCTCCCCCAAAAACCATCCTAAGTCTCTTTACGAATCGAAGCACTATTTGGGGTCTAGTGTTCCATAACTTCCGTAAGGGGACACAACAATCTCAACGAAGTTATGTAGCTTCTATCTGGCGAGTGCAGGGCAATCGCAAAGAACGTGCTCTGAGATTTCAATCAACAGACACTGGTATCAAACAGACCAATCTTGTTCAAGTGGCCGCTATATCCTGTGAAGTAAACCCTCCCAGAAGGCTAAAGTTTGCTCTTTTTAGCGAAAACAACCGTTCTTGTATTCCTCTCTAGGTGACCAGAAACCTGGTTTGACTGTATAGGCCGCCATCTCCCGACTATTTTCGAAACAGGAATTTACTTCCTGTTGTCGTTTTAAAATTTGGGATGTTTTATTGCCATGTTGTTGAATAGAGTAAGTTGTTGTTGTTGTTTTTTCTTTTTTCAATTTGTAAATTAAAAATTAAAAAACCTACACAATTTTTGCTGCTTTAATTTTAAGTCTATAATAAAGTCATTTATATCCAGCCTAATCCTTTTCAGCGTTTGCACATTCTTTACAACAACAACAACAACAACAACAAAAATATATTAAATTCTGACGAGCGTTAAAAAAACGCCATATTGAATCACCCTGAACAAAATATATTTTCAAGAATTTTGTTACACAAGAAAAAAGTCAATTTGCTGACTTGCGTATCGTTTTTTTTTTTTTTTGAACAAGAAGTCTTGTTTTCTATTATTAAAGGCATTTTTTTAAAGTTAAAAGTTCCTTTTTGAGCGGTGTATATATGTAGCTGCCCACTGTACAATACTATGTCTCTAAAAAGCAACTCATAACTATTTTCGATATAAAAACGGTCGTCTCTAAATCATGTTGTCTGTGACGTCATTGATTTTTGAAGGCGGTGTCGGTTTTTCATTTAACATTAGAAAAATAAATTGGAAATAATGGCACTGAATTACAAGCACACAAGCCACAATACCAGCAACAGTTTCCTTAGCAAAAAAAAAATAAAAATATTCAATAAAGCATTTTTCATTTCTCATTATTTTCTTAACTGCGTCCAAAAACGAGCAACCAGAGATTCCAATTGAATCCAGTTACACTCTCAGGAGAGTCACCAAACACTCACTGTATGTGTTCGAATAACATGTTGAACGAATACGAACACGAACACGATGTGCTGAAGGAATTTTTTTTTGCAGGCTGCAGCTTGAAGATTATAAGTGCTATAAAAGACCTCGTGTCCTGCTAACAGTGCTTAGTATTACAAACGACTTTGCTGCCTTTAGCAGTAGAGAAATAATCAGAAAAACGCAATAGAAAGAAAAGAAAAAAAAGTTTTAATTTTTTTTTTGTTTTTACAGAACAAAAATCTTAAAAAAAAAAGAAGTTCCTTATTGTTTGGCCAAGAAAGAAAACGCAGAAATTATAAAATCAAAAATTAAATAACAAAGCCAAGGATTAACAGTGAAAAATAATTGAAAATAAATATTTGGAATTCATTTAAACGGAAGTGTTAGCAGAAACGGAAACAAAAGAAACGACTGCCTGTGGTTTTGTGGTTTTTGACACACACACACACACACACGCACACACGGACACACAAACAAGCATTACAAAAGTGCTTAGTTTTGAGATTGTGTGTATAAATTCTTGTTACTGTCAGTTACTGTCGGCATAAAATTGTTGAACATGCAGCCAAACAGGAATTTACATCCTTTTGTCGTTTTAAAATTTGGTGTGCTTTTTGCCATGCTGTTGAATGCTGTAAGTTGTTCTTGTTGTTGCTGTTGTTTTTTTTCCAATTTACTTGTGTAGATTTTTGCTGCTTTAATTTTAAGTCTGTAATGAAGTCATTTATATCCTGCCTAATCCTTTTCAGCGTTTGTACATTCTTTACAACAACAACATAAAAAGAAAAGTGATATTAAATTGTGCTGAGTGTTGAAAAAAAAACGGTGTGATAAATAGCCTGGTTGTACGATAAGACAGCTGGGGTGAAACGGCGCGAGGTCTTTTTGCATTTGAAATGATAAGTTTACATTCCACGCAAAAGTTGTGGTATTTTTTTTCCCGTGAAAGTTTTTTTTTTTTGCTCTTTTGTAGGCCTTGGTCTTCTTATTCGGCAGGAAGTTGAAAAAGATACGATTTTATTGTCCAACATATTTTAATAAGTTGTGCGCCAATAGTTTTTTCACTTTGAAATCTCCCATAGACCTGAAATGTTGAAATGAATGCCGCATAACTGAAGAGCTTTCTAAGGCTCAAATATTGCTGTTTCAATGAAAAAAAATCTTTATCTTTTTGAAGAAATTACAAAGGAATTTTATTGTAGAAAGTCATAACTTTTGCAGAGTTAAATGAATTTCATTGATATGAAAAAGTTTTTGTAAAAATAATTTAAATTGTGAATAAAAGAAAGAAAGAAAAACTAATCAAACAATGTTAAGTATATTCAAGTGTGAGGTATATTCGAGGTGTGAATATTTATATTGTCCCCTTCAAACTGATCTCTCTTAGATACAGATGTGTTCAAGGTTTGTGTGGGCACCTACGTATGGCGTCTAATTCCACGGTGCTTTCAACAATGAGTGAAATTAAACCGATCACTACCGGCCCCATGGGCACTCGGAAATACAACATAAAGAAATCGACAAATTTAAGAGTCATTGCATATTGAAATGAATTCGAGTTGACTCCAAAGTGGAACTTTACAAAACGTATGTTTGTAATTTATTTTTGTAAGTATGTGCACTTCGCTTGGCTCTCAAATAACATGATTTTGAAAAGCCAACAATTAGTTCCAGGGTTAACTGCTGTTACGTTGTCACTTCAATGCATGAGAGTCATGAGATTTTCAAAAAAAAACACCAATGTAAACAACAGCGCTATTAATTTATCAAAATTGCGAGGCCATTTTCCCTTTCCTTTCGAAATTCTTAAGAAACGCGTTAACAGCTGCTTAAAAGAAAGAAATATTTATAAGGAAAAATCCCAAGAATAATTTTAATACACAATAAGAGAAATTAGAGGAATTAAATATTTGCGGCCGTAGGAAAAAATTATTGTTCAATTTAATGCCTGCTGGAAGTGGGAATTTTGTATGGGAAAGCCGGTTTTAACGTACACTTTAACTAACTTACACTTTAAATGACTAGTGTTTATTGACATGCAATTGTTATACCTGACATAGTTATACCTGGTCTAAAAATTACACCTTGCTCAAGTGTTTCGAGCTGTCCAAACTTTGAGTCACATCAGAATGTATTTTAGTCAACAACGCTTAAGCCAGTAATACTGCTTGTTCAAGACACATTCCGTTGACTACTGTTGAATGGCAACCGCAGCTAGTTAAGTAAAAGTCGTATCAGAATATATATGCCTTCCTCACATATATCCCGAACAGGCCAAAAACTTATCTCCCAGCGTAAATTTTGTTGGCAACCACAGCCACTACGAATCCTTGTCCAAACCAGCACACTAACTCCAACTTTTCGGGGTGGACACGAAGTCCTCACTTAAGACTGCATCAGTCATTAACCCCTTACTTAGCGTTAGAGCAGTGAGGCTAAGCTGCCCCCGTAGCATTAGATTAGAATCGAACTGTATTTCTACAGTCACACGGAAATGCAAGCATAACCTCCTCAATCTCTAGTAAGATTTCGAAGAGTCGCCTCTTCTGTCATCTCCAAACTGCAACGAAGTTTAAGGTGATGCTAGACCTTTAGCTAGCTACCGTGGGCTTAGAATGAAGTTTCCAAACCCCCCTGCGGGGACTAATTAAGGTCAATTGGATATATACAGGGTGGCACAAGAGGAGCTATATGGTTTAAATGGTTTACACATTTTTTATTTATGCGATTATTATAATTTTTTTTTTTAAAATACAGTATACTATTGGGGAATTTTTTGCTATTAGCTTTGAAAAATGATATCCATTTTCTGCTTCGCACATACGTGCTCTTTTTAGCATATTTTCCATAACTTTGCGCAAAATTTCGGTTGCAATGGCCATGATTTCATTCCTAATGTTGGTTTTTTGTTGGAGTATGGTTCTTGGTTTGTTAACGTACACTCTTTCTATCAAATATCTGCAAAGAAAACTGTCAGAAGCTGTTAAATCTGGTGAATGTGGAGGTCTGTTAAAATCGCTTGTGGGCGAAATAATGCGTTCGCCGAATATGTCCCTTAACAAAGCCATTGAGGCACCTGCAGTATGTGCTGTGTTCGATCGTGTAATGGTTCATAATTAATTCCCCAAGTCTTCTTAACAAAATTTTGAACAAAAAAAACAAAGAAAAAGTAATAATTAAAAGAGTTATAAAGAATTCAAACCATATAACTCATTCGGCGCCACCCTGTATAACAGCATGTATTAAAAAATTTTAAAAAATTCTTACCGCTTCACAATTATTTCAGAGCTGCCATATCATTAAATTACTTTTCACCTCATATTTTTCATTAATATTTCCAAGTTATGAGGGTGGCGATGGCACGATGGATGGCAGTCTGCACGTTGACTACAAAACCAAAAACAGACCTGGGTTCAAGCCCAGTTTGAGACTAAAAAAATTTAAAATAAAACTAAACATCTCGCATTTTTCTGATGTGCATTAGTGTGGCTTTCTGAGTCAGTTGTTGTCGGAAGGCATAGTCACTGGTCACTGAACAATACCGGCTTCAGCTGATAGCAATCCACAATCGCATCAAAACGCTCTCCTTCTTCGGTATTGTGTAGCACCGGCGAAGTAAAATAATAATAAAAATGGCTACTAAACCGAAGTTTCAGCACTGCTACGAGTGTAAAAACAGAGAACGTGCGAAAGCAGAGCTGTAAAATAATTAATTAAGCTTCACCTCCTGTCATTTCTCCTACTCAGGAGAGTGCTGGTCCCAGATAAAAAAAAAGTTGTTGTGGAATTGTTTCATTTTGATCTGAACCATTACACTTGTTATTGAATGACACGATAATTATTGACATTTGGCAAGTTTTATACCAATGACTATATGTAGATTTTAATATATAGAATAGTATTCAATAAAAAATTTAAAAATGGAATTGTTGCATTTTGTTATGGACCACCTAATTTATAAAAACTTGAAAACTAGAATTACTAAACTCTGCGTTTATAATTTGTTTTGGATAAGACGATTCCATGTAAACTGAGATGAAAAGTAATCTACAAAAGAATTAAAGAAAATTAAAAAAAAAAATTGTTTTTTCTCTTCTTCGGCTGAGCAGCTTTTCAACTGACCTCCTAAATTAACGATTCAAATACCATGATTTAGTCTGATGGCTTTCCTTTCATACTTTTTCACAATTTGTGTTTTTTGAGAACTGCTGTCACTCATTTTAATTTGTTGTCACGCAATATTTGTTTGCTAATAAATCCATTTTTTCTTCTTCAGTTTAATATTTCTAATTAAGAGGACAATATCGTATTTATTTGCATTTTCATTTCTATATTTTTTTCTTTTTTTTTTGCCTTTGGCATTTGCCAGCAGCAACATGTTGAGACGTTTGGCAGAAAAACTCAATAAATTTTTGTAATAAAACGTTTCATTATTTTTTTTATGCTTTGTTTTTAGAAATCTTAAGTACTTTTTAATTAGTTGCCATCAACAGCAGGCAGCTGTTAAGATTCTCTGAAAATACTTGTGAAGATTTGCACCCCGACGAACATGTCAAGTGGCTGACTTTTTGACTGTGAACTTATCTTTCCTTTTCATGCGATGGTATTTATTTTTTACTTTTTTATTTTTGCTTATTACTATGACTTTATTGATTTTGAGCGATAACTAAAAGTATTTATTGTCTAAATTGCCAGTTGGCATGCCGAAATTATGAATTTAATAAGTTTAAGAGGATTAAATTAAAAAAAAAAACAATTTTCTTTTCCAATTGATGTGAAAAGCAATGTTTCTGTTTAACATAAATTGTTTTGAAAATTTAATTTTTGCAGCTTCTAGCATCAGGCAGGTAATGCGAGTGTGGAAATTTTAATTGTGAAGTTTTATTTTCTATTGAAATATTTTTAAGTAAATTATTTTTAACAGAAAAGCGACACATGAAAAGCGACATAAAAAAACGAACTAAAAAGTAAAAAATAATACAATCTATGGACCAATGTTTATAGTTGCCGAGGCATTGTAGGGTGACCCTGATGTGGTTATCGGGCGGGATATGGGGAGATGCCGGGTAACACAATTGCAGATGATCCGGCGAAAGGCATGCGAGAATGAGAACATGGACAGTTTCTACTGGCGCACCTTGCATAAGTAACGTAAGTAGCGGGTGCCTTCGTAGTCTAAAGCATGAGCATTAATCTTATCAATATGGAGGTGTAGGTTGGATCCCCGCTTAGACGCGGGGTGTTTCTACAGACAAGCTGTAACAGCTTCGTACAGTTTATATTGTCTTTAAAAACAAAAACTTACGAGAACATTTCACTTCTTAAGTATTTAAAACTAGAAAATTTTATTGTTTATTTTCATTTCAATCAAAATTCATTTGACTTTAGCGCGTTCTAAATGTGTTTGCATTTATCGCAATTCATATGTATTTCTTTTCATGCACACAATTTCACTTGTGACATTTTCCCAAGGATTTCTATTGAACCAAAATATTTATGAAGAGAAAAAGAAACCGCATCAGTGGCATTGTTGCACTTTATTATTGTACGTTGGCAAATATTCGAAGTATTTCATTTAACAAATAACAATGGCATGATGGAAAAACTAGCAATTTATATGTGATATTGGAAGAAATAAACAAACAAATGATACGAAACTGTTATTTATGTATGAATATCATTTTTTAATACTTTTTTTTTGTAACCTTTTTTATTTCAACAACAATTTATATATTATTTTTTAAGCTTTAAAGGTTTGTTTCTATGTTTATTTGTTCTACTGCGATATTTCGTTAACCATCGGTTAACATCTTCAGGAAATTTTTGTTAGTTTTTATAAAAGTCTCATTTCTATTTTTATTTTGACATTTATTAAAATTTTTTAATTATATTTATTTTCGAGCGATGGTCTTTTTTATGAAAAGTTTTTTAAAACAATTATTTATTTTTCTACCTATTTCGCTACCAAATAGGTAGCATCGTCAGGAAATAATAATTTGCATAATAATATATATAATAAAATAATAAAATAATAAATGTAATTTGAAATACCTCTATGGTAGCGAAATTTTGAAAAATAAGTAATTGCTAAAAAAAAAATTTTCATAAAAAAAGACCAGCGCTCGAAAATAAATATAATTAAAAAATTTTTATAAAATTTTTTTCCCTTTTTTGAAATTAATATTATTTTATATATAAATTAATATTTTATAAATTTATATTATTATTATTTTATTTTTTTTTTTTTATTTTATTATTATTTTATTTTATTTATATATATATATATATATATATATATATTTATTTTATTTTTTTATTTTATTATTATTTTATAAATTTATATAAATATAAATTAATATTTTATAAATTAATATTTTATATATAAATTAATATTAATATAATTTTTTTTTTTTTTTTTTTTTTTTTTTTTAACATAACATGTTTCATTAAAATTGTTGTAAAGAATATGATACCAAAATATTTTAAAATTTCATACAATATTAACAAAATGTATAAAATTTTAAAAAAATGTTATAATTTATACATTTAAATATACATTTAAAATATCTTTTTATACATAGTTATAATTTTATATATACATTTATATAATACTTAAAAAATATTTTAAATTATTATTATTACATTAATACAATATTAATTTTAACATACAATTATATGTTAAACAACTAACAAAAACAAATTAAACATCACATGAATATAAGCCTAAAAATATACTTCAAGTTATTATTTAGCATATAAATTTAAAAATATCTTCTTTTCATATTCAAGTTTTATATATATGTATATATTAGGGTGGGGCGCTTTGAAAATCTTAATGGGCGCTAATTAGTTAAGAACTCTCTAGTACATCGCAAAAGCATTGGAACGCTCCTTCAGGCAGTTTTGGCCTTGTGTAAGTGCAAATTTTTCGTGAAAATATTGATAAATTACCATTTTCAGTTGTTCATAGCGCAAAATCATAAAAATGTTCTATTTCTTACTTTTTCCACTTTTTTTTATCCAAAAATATAATGTTTTTTTACAGTAAACTAACAAAAATGCATCAAATGAACTGAAAACAATAGAAGAATAAAAAAAAATGAGAAATAAAATAAATAGAATAAATAAAAAAATAGAAATATACAGGGTGGCTGATGAAAGCCGATACCGAAAGAAAACTTGATAACTTTTTTTCTATCTAAGTAATCTGGAATTTTTTTTTTGGTTTTTGTAGCTTGATTCTTAGATTTAACGAAAATGAAAAGTGGGACACTGGAAAAAGAATGCCGCTAACACGCATTGGCGTCCGTAGTTTTGGTTCAACTAACTAACAGGCTCATTTCAAGAAACTCAACCTCCCGTTGTCCCCCCAGATCGCCTGACGTAACTCCACCGGACTTTTTCTTGTATGGTTATTGTAAACAGGAAGTGTACTAATGGCAACAGACAAATGTGAAAGAACTAAAACAATCAATTCCAGCGATAATAGCTGCAGTTCCAGCGTTAACTTTGCGGGCAGTAATGAACAATTTTTTGCTAAGATGCCTTACCTGCATCGATGAGCAGGGCGGCATTTAAATTCGATTATCTTTAAAACTAATTCAATGTGCTTTCAAATGAAAAGAGATTGAAAATATTCCATGCATTGCAAAAGAAGTTATTCCAGTTTCTTAATGTAGCAAAATTCATCAGCCACCCTGTACAAAAACTCTCAAAATATGTTTGAGAATTCCTGAAATACAAAATAAAAAAAGAAAACCACACAGACTGATAAGAAACTGTTTCTTTTGTCTACATTATTTAATGTCTGGCCCACGATGTCGAAAGAAAGAAGAAGAAGAAGTAGTACAATTACGGCTCCTTTATTCGGCGTACAGATTTTTATATATTCAGCTTACCCAGCTTGTAAATTAAAACTTTTTTTTATACGCGCATTATTTAAATACATTCAAAGTGCCTTTTCCTTATGTGTATGTATATAGATATGTATGCATGGTCCTACACGTTTATTTATTAATTTAAGTGAAATAATCTAGTTTGGACAGAGAAATCGTTTGTTTGCTTTCCCTCCAATCCTTTCAGAAAATTAATATCAATCATACGCCTCAATCCACAAAATCAATTTATTTTCCAATGTTTTTCCATTCCTTCTGATGTCCATGTGCCTTTTTTGCTTTTTTTCTCGCTTACAGCAAATCCAATGTACAGTGAAGTTGAAAACGTTTTACACAATTACAACGGGAAGGGGAAGAATGCAATGCCTTTTTTTTTTTATCTGGGACCAGCACTCAGGAGATGAACCCTACACATGCGATGCATTGTGCTGGAACTATAGGAAAGGGATAGTTAGAGAAACGACCGGAGGTGAAGCTTAATTAATTATTTTATAGCTCTGCTTTTGTGTTGAAGCTTCGGTTGAGTAGCCATTTTTATTATTCTTTCGCTCCGCGGGTGCTACACAATACCGACGAAAGAGGGCGTTTTGATGTGATTGTGGAGTGGTTACAGCTGAAGCCGTTACTGTTCAGTGACCAGTGACTATGCCTTCGCCACTGAAACCTTCCGACAACAACTGACACAAAGGCACAACAGACTCACTTAAAATGTGTAGGGGTCAGCCCCTCCAACTGCCATTTCTATCACTATGCCTTTCCTTAGTTCTGTGGCATGCATTGTATACGCAAAAAAAAGATATGCTGCAATGTTATCAGGGAACTGTTTGCCAATACTCGAAATTTTTGCTATACGCATGATTTTACCCGAGAGCTCATTCATTTCTGGTCAATTTGCCAGCGAAATATCGCTTACCACATCATAGAGAAAATTAGTATTTTTTTTAGTCAAAACGTTCCTTTGTAGAATAAAGTGCGGTCACTAGCATTGCTGAATCCACTCCACCAAGAACATATTTTTTTTTTTAAAAGACAACACAAACACTACGAAGCTTTTAAGCTTGTCTGTAGATAAACCCAGGGTCTAAACGGGAATCGAACCCGCGCCTCCATATTGGTAAGATTAATGCTCATGCACTACACCAGTTACGTTGCAATACATTGCATATGGGCGGGGGCATAACCTGACTGACCGCCACAAAACAAACACAAGCTTGTGGAAAGCCTTCAAACTCAATGTTTTGCTCTGCCTATTTTGAGCAGCACTGTAAGCAATCTGTATTCTATCATATAATGAATACTAAAAATAAGAAAAATTGATGGAAAAATCTATAAAATGACATCTTGTTGATTGGTACGTGTGTTGTTATACACTTTCTGCTCGACATTTAATACATTTGTTAAATTTTGTTTTCCTTGCGGCAAATCAATCAGTATGACGTTTGCTGTTTGTAGGACATTTGTGTTTGTAATTTAAAAAAAAAACATAACGCTGCGTTCAAGGCGAATGAAATGATGCGCTACAACATTGGCACTCTTGGAGAACGTGTAGTAAATAACCTAGCCAAGACCATCAAGCACCCAGACGTTACACTTTGCTTTGATCGTTTTTTTACTAGTGTTCATTTACTTGAAACTTTGGATGATCCAGCATTGGGTACAGTGATGACGAATCGGAAGAACTTGCCAAATTGTCAAAAGCTACCCAAGGGTGAAGCTATTTTCAAATCGTGTAGTTCTGGGATTATGTACACATGTGCAGCTATAAGCAACTGCCATGGCTCTTCAATGGTATCAATAAATAAAAAAAAGAATTGGTAAAATTGAAGTTATACAGAGGTCCGGAAATTATAAAGTTTTACAGGAATATAATGGGAGGCGTAGATCGAGCTGATCAATTAGCCGGAATGTATGAACTAGATCGAAAATCGCAGAAATGGTGGAAAAAAGTATTTTATAGATTGGTGATGATGTCAGCAGTAAATTCATGGATCATATATATGGATTTATACCGTAAAAAGGAACCATTTCTTGATTTTTTAGTTCTGCTAGCAGAAAGTCTCATTGCAGAAGGACAGAAAACTGCGGCCGTTAGAAGAAGCCTTAGCCATGGTGGGTACCATTCCAAAAATAAGAAAATTTATGGTTAATCTGCTACTCATTTGCCAATTGAAGGACCTACGAGACGTCGGACCCAGATCGTCGCACTGGCTGCCAAAAAAAGAAAATTGAAAAACGAACTAAAACTTTATGTCAAGAATGTCAACTTCCATTGGGCAAAGATTGTTCTGCACCATTCCACAAATAATTTTCAAATGTTTACCTTTTATTTGATTTTGGTTTCTAAAATGTAGAAAATGAATTTTGAAAGAATAAATTAAAAACCATGAAATTAAAATATGTATATATATTTATTATTTACTGATGTGTATAATTTTATTTTTAATATGTTTAGGACTGATGGGGCTTATATGTCCCATGCCAAACTCCTGATGGGACATATATGTCCCACCCTCCAAATCTCCTCCCAGGATGGGCACACACATAAAACGCTATATATTAGTTTAATATGCATAGCTAAGCTAAACTACAACATTAAAATAGTTTGAAACTAATTATTCGTCTCCCGTACCGAAAGGGTTAAAGCAAAGAACGTGCAAAAGCAAAGTTGTAAGATAGTGAAGCTTCACCTGCTGTCATCTACCTCACCATCCCATTCCTCTAGTTCCGGCACAATGCATCGCATGTCAACTTCTGATTGCTGCCGGTCCAAGATAAAAAAGACGTTAAAAATGCTTCACTCCGAGCATGCTGCAGCGCTCGCCTATTTGAGC
The DNA here is from genome assembly GCA_963924685.1 of Dexiosoma caninum. NCBI lineage: Eukaryota > Metazoa > Arthropoda > Insecta > Diptera > Tachinidae > Dexiosoma > Dexiosoma caninum. The sequence goes on along the minus strand of OZ004728.1, from coordinate 53,694,177 downwards.
TTTTGCGGTGGTCTATTTAATTGCAAATTATGGACAATCGACGGTATATTGAAATTTTATAAATTAAAAAAAATACAACTTTCCATATTATTTAAAGTTTTACAAAGTTCCTTGTATTTTTACAATTTAACCTCTAACCGTTTTACAAGCCATTAATATTTTTTCTTCCACTTGAGCTGATTATACGACCATGTTATGAGATCGTCAATAAAAACAAAACCATGGAGAAACTATTTTCTTACTGTGCAACGTCGATTTGCTCTATCAAGGCGTTTACACTTCACTGAGAAACGACACAATTCTAAACGAATTTATTCTTTTTATCATTGGAGAATTTTTTTTTTTTTCTTACTTAAATATTGTGTGTCTTGCTGCAATTTAATGGCGCTCTGCTATGTTTTTGCAACATTGCAATACCAACATGAACATGAAATTACAAAAAAAAAAAAAAAACATGCTGATAAATGAGTTGCTTTTAGTTTTTGTTTGCATTTCTTGTTCGCTCTTGTTCTCATTAGTAGGCGTATGAGAGATATTCAATCGTAAATTTTAAATAATCATACGTACACAGAATTGAAAGAATTCACAATCCGCTTAAAATTAATACTCGGAAAAATCAAGTGGCTGTTTAGATTAGCGAAATTACAATGACGCAAAATGTAAATGGAAAATAATCTGGCAAAAGCACAGCACACAATTAAAATAGAACAAGTGAAGTACATTTAATTTGCTCTCAACCAAACAACATGAACCTTAAAATAGTTCAAAAGGTCAACGTGTTCCATCTACTTAATTAGAAAACCCAAAGCAATATAAGAAATAACAAACTTAAATGTTAAAACTGCTATTGAAAAAAAACTTAAAATAAAAATAAAATTTACGTAGTTCTTGTTGTACATTAATTTGAATTCTATTTCGATTGCTATTTTTACAAATATTTCTTTGAAATTCGATTTTCTGTCCCTTCAATATTTTTATCCACTTAATTAAACAAAGATTTTCCGAAAGAAATATTTTACAACCATCTTCTCTTCTAAATAACTACCCCCGCTGCATTTTGTTTGTTTGCAAGAAATCCGAAAATTGCCTTTGAATACTAACAAACAGAAAACATAGCCTACTTTTCGGAACAAAATTTAATTGTGTGTGTGTGTATGTGTGTGTATAAATTAAGCCGTTATCGTAAAGTTAAAATGAATTTTAGATTAAATTCAGTTAGTGAAGTGTAACAAATACCATGGCTGTGTTCACAGGCATTTTGTGCTGGGCAACAACTACTGCAGTTCATTTTCATTCTACGTCAAAAGTAACTTATACACACTTATCCATATACATATGAACAATGAAAAGGGTTTCGGATTGTACTTTTGTACCAAGACGATTTCATATTTTTCAAAAATCAGGAAATTTATGACTTAAACGACGGAGAAGGTGGAAAAATAAAAAAAACAAAACTATTTTAATTTTTTTTTTATATGATTTGCAGCAGGCAAATCTTATTGAAATAATGGGGAGATTTTAGGGAGAATATTCGAGTTCCGAGAATTTTTTTAACTTTAAAAGCAGCATGGAAAAAGAAAAATTTCTGACATTTAAACAGAAGTGCACATTTATGAAAAAAAAATTTTTTTGAATTTCTCTGTATGAGATAAATAATTTTTAACAGAAAAAGTGCCTGTTTAACAAAAAGTATATTTTAAGTAAAAACTACATTTTTAACGAAAGTTACCTTTTTGAGAAAAAGTGCCTTCTTCATGAAAAGTACCTTGTGAACAAAGAGTACTTTTGTTTCGAAAAGATAAAAGAAAATTTCTAGCGAAAGTAGATAAGTAAATTTTTGTCAAAAATTACCTTCTTAAGAAAAAGTACTCTTTTAACAAAAAGTACCTATTTAACAAACAGCTCAATCTTTAGTAGAAGTACCTTCTTACAAAAAGGACATTTTTAGCGATTTTTGACCAAGAAAGTAATTTATTAAAAAATATGGCATTTTGGCAATAAAAGTTTTTTTTTTTTTAACAAAAAGTACCTTTTTGAAAAAAACTACCATTTTAACCAAAACTGCCTTTTTAACAAAAAATTCGTATTTAACAAAAATTAGCTTTTTAAAAAAATTAACTTTTTCACAAATTGTACACTTATAACAAAAAGTAAGTTTGTAGCAAAAAGTACCATTTTAGCAAAACAAACCCTTTTGTACAAAAATAACCTTTTGAACAAAGTTGAAAGGTTATTTTAACAGAAACTACTTTTTTTTACAAAAAGTATCTTCATTATTAAAAGTGCCTTTTCAACAAAAAGTACTTTTTTAAACAAACGTAGCTAAAAAAAAAGAAATTTTTAACAATAAATACATTTTGAACAAGCAGTACGTTTTTCATTAAAATTACTTTCGTTATAAAAAGTACTCTTTGATAGAACACGTGTGCTGTGTAAATCTGTTAAAAATGTAATAGATGTGAATGTACAGTACAGGCTGCGATTACCCATTATCGCGACTGCATAATTTTTAACATTGAAGGTTCTATAATTGCGACAGTTGGCGGGAAAAACCATTGTATTTGGGCTGCTTTTATTTTTTCTTGGCTTTTTTTCTTAGCCTAAGCAGTACATATTAATGGAGAATCCCCTACCGCACGAGTCGTTTTGACGAATTTTGGTACTTCATTGTGCAATTTATGTATTTTATGCCATCAGTGGATTTTTAGAAAATTTCAAGCCGACAACAGCACTAAATAACGTGCGACATTCAGCCATTATTTTGAAGGAACTTCAAATCTACAATTTTTTTTTTTTTCAATAAAATTTATATTTATCACAAGACAGAAAGATTTTATTTGTAACTATTTTTTTTACTCAAATTTAGTGTCCCATTATCGATAAAATTCACTTTCCGTGACACGTGTGGTTTTTAATTAGTCGCGTATACCGTGCGTGCACTGTATATGTATTTAGGCATCAATTATAATATAAAAAAAATACATATTACGAAAATATAATACCTGAAATTTATATATGATTTTCATAATACAATCAAATTTCTCCATAGTGAAATTCTATAGATTAATGTTCTCCCTTATTATGAATTGATTTCAAAAACAGTGTTTTGGTTGCAGTTTTAGTGTGTTTTGTTCCTCCATAGAGTGGATTTTTCTTTATAATGAACGGAGTTGGGGAGCATCGTGCTGACTTAATATATTTAAATTTCTAAATCCCTACTAATATGGTTTTTTAGTGGGGGCAATATGTAAAAATGAGAGACAAACCCAAGTACCTGATAAATATAATTGCCGTCAAATGTATTCCTCCTTTTGGCTGAATTTCATTATTTTTTCTCCTAAAAATATTTATTGACTGTGTAGTCTTACACATGAGCGACTTTATTATAATCCGGTTAAAAAGTAAACAGCACGTGCCTGAATTGCTGCGAAAAATGTAACGATTACCATTGTTGTATAAATAGCACAGCAATACTATATTTTACATAATTTGTGTTTACAATAGAAAAAAAAAACATATGCTGGAAAATGTGTATTTTAATAGGATGTGCTGAAAAGTGCAGGAGGAGAAAAGAAGAAGGAAGACATTAAAAGGAAAATACTTAGTTCTGCTGCTGGCAACAGTAAATTCTAGTTATCTTCATTTAATTAATTGCCAAAATAATTTACACAATTTTAAAATTACATTACATTACATCATTTACTGAACACCCCCATAGGTGCTCGCCTGCCTCTATGCTTCACTTTTTATTATAAAACCAATTGGCCTGAAATGAATATGGCAAAAAGCATTTAATATGAAACGAAACTTTAACATTTCAAATTTAATAGAATTGTGAATATTAAATTGAAATTAATTCTGCATCAAGATATGTATATGTATGTGATTATGCTGTGAGTGACTGCTAAACGAATTTATTTATTTAAAATTAATTAAAACTCAACAAATTGTTATGAAATTTTTAAGGAATGAAATGATTTAATAAATTCTTTTCAAAAGTTATAATTATAAAATAATTGCAATTTTGTCAGCAACATTTTACATTGATATTTGTAAGATATTTTTAATTTTTTTTATTTAATTCATGTTACACTGGCTATTAAAATTGTACTGTAACCCTGTCACTGTGCGACACGCTTTCATTCGCTGTAGTGAAAAACTGCACTACCACGGCATCCTAAATAAAAATAACATAAATCAAAAGTGTCATAAATTTTTTTTATTGTTGCTCTCTATTGCTTGTTGCTCTATATTTATTTATTTATTCAAGAGTATCGTTATAAAAAGCCAAATTGGCCAAAAAAAATTTGATGTTAAAGCTTTCAGTGCACGTATTACAAATATTAGTCACCTGCTACGAAATTTGTCACTTGCTGTTGACTTATTCAGTTTCATTAACATCCATTTACCTGCTTCTCTTTTTTGATGCCAACAAAAGAATATTTTCGTTTTCTTCGAAGTCCTTTATCTAATTTTTGTTATTGAAAAAATTCTCATAGCCTACTTTAAGGCTGAAAATAAATTATATTGAAGAATACAAAATATTTCAATAGCCTTACTAAACTGCCAACAAACCCCAGAATGCCAACAGAATAATATTTTCAAATATAAACGTTTAATGGACAACATTTCACAAAATGAATACATGTATTATGAATAAATTTTCCCAGATAGCTGGCAGGAAGTTTTGCAATTTATTACAGTTGAAGTTTTTGCTGGAAACAAATGGAAATATTTTATTTCTTTATTATGAAAACTGGTTTTTTTTCTTCTTATTTGTTACACCACAAAATAAAGTACATTGGAACTGATAGAGAAATTTTGTTATGAAATTAGCTTCCAAATTTAAAAAATTTTAAAAACTAAATTAAAATATTTGGTAAGGAATCAGATATATTTAATGAAATAAATTTAATTAATATTGCATTTGTCTAAAGAAATCATAAAAGTATTGATCTTACAGCACTAGTTATTGCTAAGTTTTACTTAAATCCTGAAATTCGAAATTAAGTTCGAATTTTCGAACACAGTACCAAAACTTATTTTTTCCTATCTATGCTTCAAATACTTTCTTCGCGTCCTTAAAGAACTGCTTTTATTTGCTTCCTCTGTTATTAATAAAATTTAAATGATTTAAAATTCTTTTAACATATTTGAAAAGAGAAATTTGTCTTAAAACACACTTCTATTACTGGTGTTGCATAAAAATATTGATCGTACAGCACTAACTGTTGCTAAGTTTTAAGTTTTGCTCAAATCCTGAAACTCGAAATTAAGTTCGAATTTTCGAACACAATACCAAATCTTATTTTTTTCCCATCTACGCTTAAAATACTTTCCTTGCGTTCTTAAATAAACTGCTTTTATTTGCTTCCTCCGTTATTAATAAAATTTAAATGATTTGAAATTCTTTTAACATATTCGAAACAATAAATTTTTTTAAAACATTCTTCTATTGCTGGTTTTGCATAAAAATATTGATCTTACAGCACTAACTATTGCAAAGTTTTAAGTTTGCTCAAATCCTAAAATTCGAAATTTAGTTCGAATTTTCGAACTCAATACCAAAACTTGTTTTTTTCCAATCTACGCTTAAAATGCTTTCTTTGTATCCTAAAAAAAAGGACTTTATCTACTTGCACTTTTATTAATAAAATATAAATGATTTCATGATTTCTGATTATACCCCGCAATATGAATATAACCACGTATTACTCTTGTCCTACTGTACATCGTATCATTTTCATACCATATATTTTCGACATTCCACTCATTTTGTGGTAGCAACAGTTAAATTAAAATTGACAAATACCACAAACTTGTACAATTGGACTTATTAGCAATGGCAAAGCTATAAATGTTGCTTTTAATATTGCCATCATAAAAATAAGCCTCTTTACTGCCCACAAGCTCAAACAGCTTGAGTATATACGCCTGCTGAATATTCGACATTTGTACATTTGAAAGTTCAAAATACAACAACGTCAACAGGCAAAAAGTTTTGTTAATATGCCATCTCTTGAACGCATTAAAATAAATGACTATTTGTGTTCAGTTCAATATGATTTTATGGGGCGGATAATAATTTAATTTGCCTTAAACAACAATAGCAGCAACAGTGCAATGATTTTTCTTATTCAATCACGACTGTAGTCGTACTACAATTACTTACGATTATGTTCATTTGAGTTTTTTGTTGATTCTATACACGATGCGAGTATTACATACGTGTGTGTAGGTGATACATGTTAAAATAACGTATCAACACACAGGCTAAAGAAAGAAATATTTAGTATTTTTTTTCTCTTTCGACCACAACTAGCGTTGTCCTTTCTATGAACATTTTATGTTTTTTTTAAGGCTGTAAAGTTTCAAAGCCTACAACAGCCATAGGCAGGGAAAGTTGCCAAATACGGACACCTCCCGTCCCAGAAGCTTTCTCTCTTGAGGGTAACTGTTCGCCTAAGCCTTCAATGTATCAGAATATTATTTAAAAAAATTATATACCTACGTTTAAATACGTAATGTAAATGTACAAGGACCTTAGAAAGTCCTCCGTCTATTAGCGATGTGTGGTGCCAGGGGCTGGCCGTTGATGGAGCTTCCAGTGTTTTATGTTTTCAAGGATTTCAATGAAAACTTGTAAAGATTAGTGTGTAAAACTGATTGTTCTTATGTATACACGCACGCATATGCATTTATGTATGTATATGGCTTATTTGAATTTTCTATGAGAATTTCTGGAAAATTGGAACAATTTGTTTTTATCTAGAAAAATATAATACATTAAGCTGAAAATATTACATTGCCATACATACATAATTGCCATCAGCTTAAACCGAATAAGCGTATACAGTGTAACCTCGGTTAATGCAACCCTTGACAATCGCAACTCCTCCATAATCGCAACACCAAAATTCTTAGCTTTGCTGACCATATTAGCGCAACTATTCAAAAAACAAAACCTCAATTAATGCAACTTTCCACACAAAGTTAAGTTTTATTTTTAAATTTATTTTTTTTTTAAATAAAAAATATTTAATCTAAAAAAATAAAGTCAAAAATTGCACGGTTTTTCCTTTATAAATATGAATTTTCAACTTGATAACAGTCAAATTTACATAGAATGTGTATTTTTTACTTATTCGAATTATATTTCTGGTTTTTTATTTTAATTAAAAAAATTTTATTTTTTATTTCAAAAGTAAACCTTAGTTTTTTTAAATTAACCTTTTATATTTGGGTTAAAATAATATTTTTAATCGAAAATCAGCGCATAGAAATTTTTTACTCAGTTTTCGTCCAAAATTTCTATTGGGAGCGTTAACCGAGGTTACACTGTTAATAATTTTGCGATAATTCGCGATTTTTAAAGTTTGTGTCTTAAGTCTTCATTATACAGCTACTGCAGGCACCTAAAGACTTAAACATGACTTTTGAAAAAATTTATTTTTCTCGATTTTTAATGCTGATTTTCGGTTTTATTGGTAGGAAATTTTACTTACATATATTCACTAAAAGCCAAAATCGTCCACAAATTTGCGGCGAAATGAGAAAAAAAATCGATTTTTTCAAATTCTGTAAATTCGGCGTCTCTTAAGTCTTTTGTGCAGCTTGTAGAGCTGAGTCGTTTACCGGACGTGAAAAACGTAGGAAACATGCGTCAAGTTTTACAACTGAAGAAATTAGCTGTTGCCCGGAGAAGTATGCTAAGGAAATCGTTTTATGATGACGACCTAAAATTTAGACTTAAAATACGAACTCGATTGTTAGAAATATTTATTTGTGTGCAGTTTCTTTGTGTCTCTGCCTTAATTTCTAAGCTAAAGGAGTAGAGCCTTTTGCTTTATTATTACACTGCGTCGAACATTTGATATTTGAAGAATTGTCGATGTCAAGAATAGGGTTCGAACACACGACTTTCGTGTTGACGAACAATGCGCTAACTACGTCATCTACATCTCATGTGAACCCATCAAAAATTATTTCAGTAATAAGACGCAGGTATTTCAATTGACCCCCTCCTAGGCCATCGCCATGTAAAAGTGACTGGTCCTCGCCATAAGAAGTATTAAAAGGCCCACGCTCATTTCCCCATACAGGGCTTTCTGAAATAACCGCACATATGTATTTATAAGCTGAATATAATTTTAATCTGCTTAAATATATCAACAATTTTAAAACTCAATTTACTTTTGCCAACACGTCTATACGAATTGTATAAATATTTGACGAGGTGGGATTATTTATCAGTGAGTGGCATTAAGACTGAATTGAAAACGAAAATTAAAAAACAATATATATGCATATATATAAATAAATGACCACAAGCTGCTTTACAGTGAATCAATTGTTATTTTCTGTTTTATATTGGAATTTTCTTTAGTGCATGAAAATTCTCAACTTTCTCACTTCGTGAACTTTAAACTTAAGAGGTCAACTATCAACTAATGAATAGAAGTTTAGCAAACTATAATTGAGTGGCTAATTAAATGACAACCTTTCTGTATGGCATAAGTTCACTTAATTTAGCTATAAAGCTTTAAGTAATGCAAATGAAAAGGAATTCGTATAGAATTAAATAAGTGATGAAGTTAAAGGAGAAGAGCAGAAATCAGCATATAAATTAACTTAAAGTAGAGATTTATTGTATTGATGAAAAAAAAGTTAAATAATTAACTGTAAATCAGACTGGTGAAATTATTTTTTTTTTTTTTTTTTACAGATAAATAGTCATTGTTTTGTCTTGCTACTGAACGCCTAAATTCCCTTTTATAACTTCTTCTTGTTGTTCTTTTCAAAGATAATCGGAATGTAATGAAATAAATGGAATATTTATTGTTTAAAAAAAAAAGAAAAGTAAAAATATCTTCGGGAATTTTTATTGAAAACAGCAATAAAATTGAGAGAATTGTTTTTGTTTGTAATGGAAGTACACGAAAGAATTTTTCCTAACGTTTTCTAAAAATAAGCAGATAAAATAAAGTTTTACCAAATAGTTACTCTTAGTTAGTTACTTAGTTAGTTATTTAGTTATTAGCTTTATTGAGACTTCCTTAATTTCTTATCACCGGATTTACAAACATAAAATTTTAAGAGAACTTAAAACTATTAAGTATTATTTTAATTACATTATATATTTTTTTTGTTTATGCAACTTGCTTATCACAATTAAAAAATTTATTAATATAAAATTAATAATAATATTAGTGTTGGTTTTTTTAAAAAGTGCTTGCTCCCGCCACTTACTTAAATTAGTAGAGCCAGATCTACATTAATAAATTTAATCAAGAACCTTAAAATTAAATCTTAAAACTATTCCTTAAACTAAATTTATGAAAAAAAAAGAAAATAAATAAATAAAAAAAACACACAAACACAAAAAAAAGGAAGCAGGATGATCAAATATTCACTGAGCCGGTTGAAAAGACTAACCTCCTAGCTGAAATGTTTGCAGGTAATTCTCACCTACCGGAAAGCAATAAACCACTGCCCGCACCCGAGCGTGTATCCTTAACTATGCCAAAGATATACTTTCGAACTCGTGCAGTTAAAAGGGCTCTAACGAACCTCAACATAAACAAGTCTCCTGGGCCGGATGTCCGGATGGAATTCCTGCACTGGTTCTGAAGCAGTGTTCTTCGACGTTATCACGTCCTTTGGCAATCCTTTTCAGCACTCTGTACTATACAGGTCAATTCGCATCGTGCTGGAAGGTTGCAAATGTAACGCCGATCCCAAAAAAGGGTGAGGCAAGCAAACCTGAAAATTACCGCCCAATCACAATCTGTTCCAAAGTGATGGAAAGTATGCTGAACTTTCACCTAATGAAATATTTAGAGTCCAACAATTTACTGAACTACCGTCAATACGGCTTCCGTCGAGGGCGCTCTACGGGCGACTTACTAGCCTTCCTCTCGGAAAAATGGTATGATTCTATTCACCAGTTCGGCGAAAGTAAAGTCGTGGCTCTGCACATTTCTAAAGCATTTGATAGAGTGTGGCATGGGGCACTTCTGTCCAAACTTATTGCTTTTGGTGTCGGTGATGTCTTCTCTCGATTTATATCGAGTTTTCTCAGGGATCGCGCTATAAGAGTTGTTACAGACGGGATCTCATCTAACGAGTACAAGATAAATTCAGGGGTACCTCAAGGCTCCACTCTTTCTCCTACCCTATTTCTAGTCTTTCTTAATGACCTCCTATGTCAAACTTCCAACCCTATCCACTCTTTCGCAGATGACAGCAGCCTTTCTCACTCATATTCACTTAGTCGTAGGCCAACATCGACTATGATCACTTCGCTGAGGCAGAATATGAGTGACTCATTGAATTGTGACCTCATGAAAATATCGCAATGGGATCAGGCAAACAGGGTCGATTTCAACGCTCAAAAGACCCAATGCAGCATGCTTACACATCGACGCATGCCCGATGACGCTGCGCCATCTGTAATTATGGGCGGTATAAACATCGAGGAATCAGAAGCTCTTGATGTTCTTGGCATGCAACTTCAGTGCGATGTTCGATGGACTGAGCACATTTTTAAGGTCTCAAAAGAAGCATTCAAGTGCCTTGGTTTTTTAAGACGGTGCAAGACATACTTCACCCCATCTGATCTCCTCACCATTTATACCGCCTACATCCGACCGAAAATGGAATAAAACTCTCATGTTTGGGCCGGTGCTTCAAAGACTATTTTGAAGTTACTCGACCGTGTACAGGAGAGAGCGAAGAAACTCATAGGAGACAGTAGGGTAGCCAACTCTATTGACTCTCTTGAGCATCGTCGCAACGTGGGGTGCGTTTCGTTGTTCTATCGTTACTACAGTGGGATGTGTTCTGATGAAATCAGGGAACTTGTTCCCGAAACCCGATCATTCACGCGCACGACTCGTTCATCTTTAAGAGCACATCCATTTGTGGTCAACTTGGCAGCGAACCGCACTACGCATTACAGGGAGAACTCATTTTTCGGCCGAACATCGCGTATGTGGAACAATCTCCCTGCCGAGGTCTTTCCTGTCACTTTTGACGTGGGAAAATTCCAATCAAATGTCCATAGACATTACTCCCTCTATCCTCCTTCTCATAATCCAATTTCCTAGTTCCAGCACAATGCATCGCATGTGTAGGGGTCATCCCCTGAGTGCTGGTCCAAGATAGAAAAAAAATAATAAAATAAAAAATGTTCAGCCCCCCATGTGTGGCGGTAGTAACATATGAATAAATGTTTCGACCAGGATACGTACTGGAAGGGTCCTGTAAAAATTCCAATACCCAAAATGTATTGAGTGATGAAAGAGAAGATGGCTATTGGATTTGATTAGAAACAATTCGGTTTCAAAAAAGGTAATTCAACGATACATGCCCGTTTGAAACTTCATACTGATATTATACAGAACTTAAGACAACGTCGATGTACTGTGGCTGTGTCTCTTGATGTCGAAAATGCTTTTGATAAGGCAAATCACGATGGCATCTTATTCAAAATGATAAAATTTCTATTATAAAACTATTTCAAAGCTTTTTCGATGACAGGAAATTCTACCTGCAGATTGGCAATGTCATGGATCATGTCATGGCGAAGCTTCTTGTGGCGTTCCACAGGGTCCAGTATTGACAGCTCATTTGTATAATATTTTTATATATGATTTTCCTCTTTGCTGATGACTTCCTTCGATGTGCTCATCATAAATCGCCACTGATTGCTCTCCAGCTCTATTTGTGCTGAAGTAGTTCTATGTGAATGGTTGGTTGATCGGTTTGGCGCCATAGTTACGTGTTGAATATTCGTTTATGCCAACTATTTTCTTACATAATAATAATTAAACGTAATATAAAGAGAACAAACAAATCACTGTAGATGAGAATGGAAGTGCGAAATCAAAGCCAATTCTGAAGGGAATGTATGCCATTTGTGTACAATCCCAAAAATACATCCACAAAATATGCCACAATATTTGTTATAAACGTTACTTCACTAAAAATAATTGGGAAAAATTCTGCTGGCTGTTAATAATAATATCACAAATTTATATTCTAGCTCTGGTATAAAACATGTAAACGTAGGCGACCTGCTGGCAAAAGCACTGGTCAAAAACTGTACATACTTATATTATTCTATTCAGTGTGAAAATATGTCTTTCTACAATGAGTTATTTATTACGAAAGCAACAAACAACACACAAACACATAATTATTGTGCCGATACTGCAGGCCTAGAATATTATCTCGTTCTTCTTATTTATTCCTATTAAGAAGTCTTCTTATTTATTTATTAAATACGCAATTTAAAATTTGTTTTTTTTGTTCATATTCTCAATGAGTGAAAGCAATTAATTACACAAACCCATCATATTTCCATTTAAGCCGTACAAAAAATTATAATGAAAACAATTAAAAATTGTTAAACAAGTACCCTCAAAGCAGACATCATCATGCAAATATTAATAATTGTAGCTGCTGAAAATCAACAACCTCTTCAAACAAAAATTATTTATTTTCTGACACCGCTGAAAAAAAACGACTGTTAAGAATGCGGTACATTTAGCATAAATATTGTTTTAGGTTTTAAACAAACAAATTGTGAACAGCCGGTTAGCATGACATGTGCTCATAACATTTAAATAAAAACGTTTTAATTAGAAATTTGTAAAAAGAAATTAAATAATTTATCACGTACTATTGGCTCTATGCCAATATGCATAAATAAACTTTGCCTGAAAATATGCTTTAAATATTGTATTGTTAAAGTTATTAACAACTTTTAATAGAGTTAATCAATACATTAATCAAACGAATGCATGAGTTGAATTCATGATATAATTACGAATATATTTTGTTAATAAATAAATTCATTGCCAGCAATGACCTTTTTAATGTGCAAATTAATTGACAGCAAGTGTTTATTTAAAGACATCTCGATTACTTAAGGCGGAGCAAAGTTCATGGAAAACGTAATTAAGGCAATAACAAGGTTATTGACCATTTATGAAATGCTGCATACTTTACAGAGCAAAAAAATCTTTAAGAAGATTCTTTATCGGTCTTAGGAAAGTTATTTATATACACAAAGTTTGTAGCAGATTTCGTTTCTAACGTGGGGAAAATTAAAGTGCTTTTCAACAGAATAATAAGAATTAAGAACAGAAAATTCCACAGCCGTATTCATAAAAATTTTTGCGATTCGCATATACAAAAATTAATTGCATGAATTTACTTATTAAATTTGATTTATAACCAATTTTCTACTTTTTTTTTGTTAATTAAGATAAAACTTATTAAAAATTAAATATGTTTTCAATAGTTCAAAACTAAGATTTTTTAATTAAAACGTAAAATCTGGCCTGCTTCATAAAATATTTCGTAATACGGAAAATTTTATCATAAACTGCATTCGCTTTGTTTAAACAAAATTGTGTTGCAAACTCTTTTTTTTTATGTTTTAAAACGGAAAAGGGTGAAAAAATTTCTTTTAATTTTATTCTTATGAACAAGCACTTGCTCGGCCCTAAAATATGCAACATGCTATTCAGCTATGTTTGATAAAAGCCATTGTAATGGAAAAATACTAACATACTGCATACATGTATGAGTATTTTTTTTTATAAAGCATATTTGGGAGTAAAATAACTGGGATGTTTTCCATGTACAACGCATAAAGAAAAATTGTTAAAGTTTGCACTACAAAAATAATTTAAATAAACAAATACACATGTGCTTAGAGATAAGGGAATTTTATTAGCCTACAATAATCCATATATAAACTCGCTGTAAGCGTAAATTAAATAAATTAAAATCAACATTGGAGGGCGTATGTTTGTTTTTTTTTTTGTAATAATTTTAAGTTTGCCAAATACATAAAATTCTTTTAAATGTGCAATGTTTATGAAATGTTTATTTAAAAATTCATATAAATTAAATATTTACTTTTGTGAATGTGGAAGCAGGAAGGAAGGTACAGCCGCAGCCTACGGCGGAAGCATTAGTCTATCCATGTGATGGTAACAGGTTCGGTTTCAGCCTAGACTCTGGCTGTTTCTGCAGCCAAGATAAGCAGCTGCGAAGATTTTGAGCTGTTAAAAAATCATTTCAATATTTTATTATGTTGTAAAATTTCGCAACAAGCGTTTCTTGGGCTTTATAACATTTTGCTAATTTTAAAGAAAAACTTTTAGTACCACTAACCAACCTCAGCTGTTTTTATTGACATCCTTTTATACTCACTTTACAATCAGTTTATATGCTGCTTTCATTTCACTTCTCTAAACAAACTAACAAGTTAATAAAATATTATAATGAAACGCCGTAAAAACAAATCGCTCATAAAGAATTCCTCGACAAACAAAAGGTATAAATGTAAACGAGAGATAAGCGACAGCCGGACAGATGGACGGGCAGGCAAAGTTATTATGATATGTTTTTATTTATTCTATCCTTTTTCATAATGCAAAAAAAAACATGTACAAGAAATGTACAATTTTGCAGGAGAGAAATCCCAACATAACGCAAATTATTAGCTGTCCGATTATCTGCTGTAAATTGCTTTCAGTTGTTGCATACTTTAGGGAGGTATTTGAAATAGTTGTTTTTTTTTTTTTTTAAAGAAGCAACCGGCAAATAATGATGAAATTTTTACCAGCCATTAGTTCTGATGGAAAATAATTTTCTTTTATTTCTTAATTAGAAAATTTTTAAATACAATTGCCACGAGCTGAATATTTAATGAAGCAACAATACGCAATGAAAAACGAAAGAAAATTGAAATATAACTTTTTATTAAAATGAATAGTCACATTCTCAACATATCTTCTATATAAATGTTAGAAAATATTTAATTTTATATTTTATAGGAATTCAGTTCTAATAAATATTAATCCAACAACAAAAATTATTGCTTAACTAACTGGAAGCATTTTTGTCACTGAGACAACGTAATGGAAACACTTGCAATTACGGTTTTATTTTTGTTCGCGCTGAGGCCCTTAGAGTCATTACTTTATGTCTCGAAAGAGACAAACGCACAAGAATGGTTTTTTCTTAAAGCATTTATAGTGCTATAAATAGTATATCACTTACTTTAGTTCATTTCGGCAGCTTCTTTGTAAGTACTTGTGCCTAAATATTCCATGTATTACTTCAATGTATTTCGGCAGCATTTTTGTGAACAGTTGTATTCCTTCGGGCAGCTTTTAGTGCCGCTAAATTTCCATAATTTTTTGCTGGCACAGCCTCAGCTTTAAAGTTGAGATTTACAATTCTTAAAATTTCAATGATTTAAAATAATAAAGTTATAACATTTTTTTTCTGAACATCAATAAAATTCACATAAGCAGGAATTATTGGAAAAAAAATATATTTTTATTAAAACTTCATTAGGAATGGTTGAGGTAATTTTTAATAAAGACATTTGGTAGCTGTAGAATCTGAACAGTTAGAGATAGAACCATAATCTTTTTTCCTTTAGATATATAGTTCCTTAAAAAGATCATTTCTGCATACCCAGCTCAAATAATTCAAATTTTGAATTACTACGGTATTGCACCAAAGGCTCGATATATTCTTGGAATTATTTGGGAATTTTGATTGATTCCTGAACAATCGTGAATAAATCTGCCGAAATGGAGATGGAAGCCTTATTGCTGCAGTCTGAAGGATGTCCCCCCAGCAATTTAAAGACGGATTTTTAAAAAAGTAATGACATACCTTCAATTTCATATGTTGCTCAATCTAGAGGAAAGATTTACATATATGGAAAAAAAAATGTTGAACGATATGATGAGATATGCTTTAATATTATATTTTTTCATTTTTCGCAAAGAGTTATTAAACAACATGATAATTTAATCCTTTAAGCCTTTAAAGTACGACTGAAATGAAAATTTTTTTTGGGGTATTGAAAGCGTTTACGATTAGAAAACATTGGAAAAAAAGTAGTACAGTTAGGGCTCGATTATTAGTAATGGTCGGAACAAGGAGCATTATACATAATGCGGGTTAATAGAGTAACAGGTTGTAGTAGTTCTTTTGTATTTTTTATTCTCAAATTTTGTGTTTACTTACACATGTTTTTATATAATACATATAATAAAAGAGAAATTCATGGATTTTGGGCTTGTAATTAGTCATATGTATATATCAACTGTAACAAAAAAAATATTATTTGAAATCAGGCATCACTGTTGATCGATGTAAAAAAAATGTAAAATAAAAAAATTATATAAATGAAAAACGATTTAAAATTGTTCTTTTCCGGATAATGGACTTTGTCTGTTAATCGAATCACAGATAATCGAGGCCTTATTGTATAAAAAAAATCAAATAGATTTAATCCTTTTAAAAAGTTTATAGTTTTTTACTTTACGTTCTGTCTAAGGAGGCACTTTAAAGTTTATATAAATATACATATATGTAAATACAAAAGAAAAGTATTGAAAATTTATAAATTTAATTAAAATAATAGAACTAAATCCACCCTGAGTATGTAAGTTTTCTTAAGTAGAGAAGTAGCAAAAGATAAATTAACAATGAAACTTTTAAAACATGAAGTTTTTATGCCCTAAAGTAGGCTCTGCATGAATTCATTCTGGAATTATTGTCATTAAGTATTATAATATTCTCCTTCTCTAGGGAAAATAAATATAAATTTCTTCTTATCTGATTTTATGAAGTTCAAAGTTAAACAGACACTCATTCAGTTCATTCGACAGAATTGGTAGCACTATATTTATTACATATACATACGTATGTACGCAAACACATGATGTGATTAATTTTATTTATATATTTGTAATACCTAATCACGTATTTAATATGCAGAATTATGTACAAAAATATTGCATTCTATAGACAAAAATAAATTTGTAAACAAGAAGACATGAGCATGTATAAAATAAAGCTGAGTATATAGAAGGCTTATTTTATGAATACATACATACATGCATATATATGTAATTTTATTAACGTAAAATATTTGTAAATAGTTTATTCATTGGAGTTGTTTGGTCTTGTTTTTCGTTCCATATTTAATGGTCATCATGATTTTGCAAGTGAATTGTAACGCCTACAAATGTGCCGTTTTTCAATGAATGACGCATTTTAAATCTATTTATTCCAGTTGAACAAATATGCAAATAAAAGTAAATTTTTAAATGAAAATATTGCATTGAGCAGGCATGCACAATCATGTATGTACGACCTAAAAGTATGCAATATTTTACCTTCGTTATCAATAGAAACATAGAATTACATACTAATTTTTTACTCAATGACGTAGGTACGTTTCCAATTTCCAATAAAAGAAAACAGACAGACTAAATTGTTTGTATAATTCTAGGGCCGAATTACTGCATTCGATTCGTATATGTGACAGCACATAGAGAAAGGGACCTAAGGGTAAAAAAAGCAATTTTCACTTTTGTTTTTTTTTATGTGGACAACATCTGAGCATCGAATGAGACCGATCCCATGCCCCAAAAGTGTTCCCTCCCAGAGATATGCGCGTTTTATGATGTGATCTATTTTGCGCGTCACATATAGGTTTTTACTCTCAAATTAACGGTTTTTCAATTCAAATTAATGTTTTTTCAAGTCATACTCAATGTTTTTCAAAGCAAATTCAATTTTGTTCGAAGAATATTAAACACTTTTCAACACAAATTAAAGTTTTTACAAGTCATAGTCAATCTCTTTCATTTCAAATTAATTTTTTTTCATTTGTCATTAAATTTTTTTAACCACAAATTCATTTATTTTTCAATTTAACGCAAAATGCTTAAAAACTTATTTTTCTTTTTACATCAACTTAGCTAACTAAGTTACTATTACTTGCTATATAAATATTTATTGTAATGGCTCTCCAGAAGCAGCTAATGACAAATTCATGGTCATATCAACATAGTTATTGTTACAATCTGAAGATGCTACCGATTCCACAAATTCTTTAATTATTGTTACCAAATTCATATTGTTTTCTGGATCAGCTAGCAAATTTCGTGCACAGAGCTTAGTTTTTGAGAAAACTTTTTCTATTGGATTTAGCATAGGAGAGTCTGGAAGAAAAAAAACCAAAATAAGGCCCGACTCAGCAACTTTATCTTTTACCGCTTGTGTTTTGTGTATCTGTGCATTGTCAAGGATAAGCCAAGCGCCTATAATATTGGATACAGCCAATTTTTGAAATAATTCTTCAAGGAATGATGTAAAAATGTTGGTATTTACCGTGGAATGGACAATTGTTTTCTTATGTAAAATACCATGCATATTCAAAGCTGCAATGTCATTAGCTTCTTCATTATTGTAATGCTAAATTTCTATGTGGTAGACGAGTGCGGATCTATGTATGTATATCTTATAGGAGAACTCTGGAATATAGTTTCCAGTATAAGAAATAACACAATAAGAGAAAGGTTATCACAACTCAAAGAGAAAAATTATTTTTTAGACCTTTCCATATTGAATTCAAGAAAAAGTGAGTTTGGACCGAAATAAATTGAGTTTGAAAAGGAAGAATTTGAATTCAAAAAGAAAAATATTTATTTGAAATTAAAAAAATTTTATTTGTGTTGAAAAGTATTTCATTTGTTTCGAATAAAATTTAATTTGCTTTGAAAAACATTGGATTTAACTCGAAAAAGAATTAATTTGAATCGAAGAAACGTTAATTTGAGAGTAAAAACCTAAAGAAGGAAATTTCAAGTAAAAGTCTGTTCAAACGTATAGGAATTCCATTTGATATCAACAGTTGTTTTTTGGGCACTGTTCTAAAGGTTTCTTCAATAAAAGCAAAATTACAGCATGACTAAATTTGGGGCGTTTTGATATGCACCTGCACGATATGTGATTGCAACAGGATGGTGCCACTTGTCTCACAGCCAACGAAGCAATGGCTCTTTTGCGCGAGCACTTCAATGGCCGTGTTATCTCACGTCCTGATAATGTTAATAGATCGTCACGATTATGTGATATGACACCGTTGAGCTTCTTTCTTTGGGAATATTTAAAAGAAAAGTGTACGTCAATAAGCCAAGAAGAATTCAAGAGCTAAAGGACGGGATAATTCGTCATATTAACGACATTGAACCTCAATTATGTCTCAGAGTCTTTGAAAATATCGAGCATCGAATACAGGTATGACAGCGAAGCCGTGGCGAGCATTTGACTGATATTTTCTTGCACGCAACATTGTCATAGATCCTTCTGTCATAATAAAAAAATATTAAGAAAATTCCGTTAAAACTTTTTGTTTTCTTTACAAATAACATCGTGCGTTTTGGTTGAACCATGCTTTAAAATAAATACAAAGCAAAGCATTGCATACCTGCAGGGGCAGTATTGAATAAATATTTCCTTAGATACTTTCCTTGAGACATAGAGAAAGTTAGATAATGTTCTATTCCAGTATTATAAGGGACGTTTTTTTTTAGAAATCTAATCAGATAGTGTTAAAACTCTCATATTGTTATCAGATCCTATACATTGTGCTCACAATAAATACCTCCCTCTGCGATACAGCGCTATTGATGGATGTTGATTAAAGACTTCTTTACAGTCTACACAATTAACTCGATTATAAAAAGATGTCACCAGAACACGTCGACCATACAAGAACAGTCTACTTTTTTTTCTGTACTTTCGCTAGAAATTTTCTACACGACTGCCTCGATTGTGCAAAATTATTCAGTGTTTGGTTTTACTTTAAATCGTTCGCAATTAATTTGAATAACAAAATGAAAATCTTTTAAATTGTTGGGCTTAACACATGCTCCAACACATGACACAAACTAAAAGCTTCTAATGAAATTTTAATCCCTTAAAACTTAATTTTTTATATCCATTTCATTTTCACAATTAAAAGTATGCAAACTTTTGCTAATGTCCTCAAAATTATGCAACATTTTTAATTTAAGTTACACCAGAAATGTGGTTTTATGTCGAATGAGAAAAATCAAGTAAAATTTTGAAACTAGAAAGTAGAGAAATTGTTTGCACCCCCAAATACAGTTTTACATTTTTATTGGAATTTTTAATTTAATTTAATTTCTTTTTACCGACTGTGTTCTTTTTAAGCCATTCGATTTGCGCTTTGTTTTCAAACTTCTTAAGCAAAAAGAAAAAAAAGTTCTAAAGTTAAGAACAAAAAGAAACTATTTTAATTTACTTACGCTCTATTTCTTTTCTTCTTTTATATTTATAGTTACAACATCCACGGGCTGTTAAAGCGACAGATGATGTTGCCACTGTATCGCCTTGTCAATTGGAATCCATTATAAATCAGCTGGTGTATCCAAGTCCTCAATATCAACTGCACGTAAGTAGATTTTCATATTTTTACTTCCCCAAAACAATGAGAGTTTTTTTCTTTTTTTTTAATGAAAATGTAACGATAATAATGACCGCCTTCAATTAAACAGAATTAAGTTTGATTCCAATTCGAAGAATTACTGCTTTACAGCTTCTGAAGATGCAAGGCATTACAAACAATGTAGCAGTTGATAATGTAATGGGAAAATCTGACATGTAAAGCCTTGAGGAATTAAAAGCAAAACGTTGTGTTATTTTGAATGATTCGATAACTTTTAGAGATTTCAATTTGGTAAATAGCTGCCTCATTACCCGGCAGTTCGCAAGTTATTACAAATAGAAAGTCGTGTCAATAGGAAAAATTAAAAAATAAAAATAGTTAAGGCCCTACATTTAGCATTCGTGTAAGGTTGGTCTCTCTCTTATCCTTATTGTAAAGTTAAATGTTCATTAGAAGGAACAAAGAACAAAACATGGGTGCCTCCGTAGCCAGGCTAGTGCATAAGCATTAGCCTATCAATATAAAGGTGCGGGTTCGATTCCCGCCTTTACCGTGAGTCTTTCTACAGACCAGCTATAAGAGTTTCGTAGGGTTTCCGAAAAATTTTCCTTCGTATTAACATTGGATTTGGATGGCTCTGCAACCAGAAGAACACAGGTTCGATTAGCAGCCCAGAACCAGAAAAAGTTTATGCTGACTTTACTGTGCTATAGTACCCTGCTTCGTCGTCATTTGAGCAACAGTTAAGTGTCAGGTGTTGTCGGAAGGTTTCAGTGGATAAGGCATAGTCACTGGTCACTGAACAATACCGGCTTCAGCTGATAGCAATCCACAATCACATCAGAACGCCCTCCTTCGTCGGTATTGTGTACCACCAGCGAAGTAAAATAATAATAAAAATGGCTACTCAACCGAAGCTTCAGCACTGCTACGAGTATAAACAAAGAACGTGCGAAAGCAGAGCTGTAAAATAATTAATTAAGCTTCACCTCCTGTAGTTTCTCCTACTATCGCTTTCCTATAGTTCCAGCACAATGCTTCGCATGTGAGTGCTGGTCCCAGATAAAAAAAAAACGTCGGCAAAATAATGCGCGAAAAATAACATCAGAGATGGGGCAACTTTGCTTTATAATTAACACGCAACTACAGACTTGTGTAAGAAAGGAAGCTGTATCTTCCTACCTATTTCTGTCTATTCTCTATACTATCACCCGCACTAAGTAGTTGGAGATTTCTCCTGATGGCTGGTTCAAGATCCAAAAAAAATGTATCGTACCGTTATTTAATTTCAATTCTGCATTTTGTTTATTTTGTGAATTTTTCTTTACGTCAGTTTTTTTTTAGCAAATTTTTTTAATTTTTATTCTGCTAAAAAAAATATCAACATCAAAGCGAAAGTGTTTTTGAAAGTGAAAGTGGACTATCGGTGTGTGTGTGGAAGTGGAAAAAATAAATAAAAATTCATCAAACAATTAAATTAATTATGACAAAAAAATAAAGTAAGAGAATATGTTCCATATGGCAGGTATTTATTTATTTACTTCTTATTTATTTATTTATTTTCTTCTTATTTTATTTATTTATTTATATATATATTTTTATATTTTATTTACAATTGGAAAATTAATGTCATGATGCGGCATGAGCCGTGCGGCGTATTACAGGCACAAATATCGGCCATTGGCAAGACGTCGATTTGAATGAGGTACCACGTTCTATGCGGTGAGGATATCGAGATATTGACACGCCGGGTAGCGATTAGGTTTTTATCGGAAGTCTACATGACAGGTCTATAAATGCCAAGTATCTCGAGATAGCGGGCATTTTTACGTAGAGCTTGTCTGCATGAGAAGGCACAGACGTGTCCATGATTTACGTCGGTACCTGCCCAAAGAGGCCTAACACGACGGTATTCTGTACACTGACTGAAGATAATGCGTCCACTAACGCCGCCATGCATGCGAACATGCATATACATGAGTATCAATTCGAGAACATGCGATTGGACTTGACATCCCCTTAGGTGAGGAGCGCAAGTCCTTCCCCAATTGCAATACAACTTTACACCGATCAAAATTTGCTCTCCCCGCCATTTCAGTTTAAACCACAACCACCACGTTTAATCCACGGGCGGTCCTCACCAATTGTTAGGCAGGAACCATGGTTCCTGGGGCTCCTGACACCCGTGGTAATAAATTTAAAAAACAGGAAGTCCAGCTACAAACAAAAGTCTATTCAATCGACCACTTTGCCACAGTGAATTGCTATAATGCAATTGATCAAACAAAATTTCACCCACTACCATATAAATTGCACGTAAGTCTCTGGCCAGAATTCGTAGCCTAAGTTACTACCAATTGAACTCCAAACAGTTTAGGACTGGTGCTGTGAGGACGCACAGTGGGTTTTCCGATTTGCACTGTTGAAAATCTTGTTGATCAGGTGCTCGCGGGAGGTCACCTGATCCACGTCGGGGCTGACATAGCCACGTTACAATTGTCAGGGGAAATACCACACGGCTGGCTGCACACCTTGGTGGCGGTGCTGACAGAGAACTGCTGCATGCATGTGCACTCTAGGATATTGAATATGCCTTTCAAAGACTTCTGCAAAAGCTGTCGGAAAAACGAGGGGCCGATGGAGCACCTCCTCTGCCATTGTTCGGGCCTCGCCGGCGACATGGTGGCTCATCTGGCGGCTTCGACACTTGGTGGTCTCGCCTGGGTATCGGAGTGATCCGTAATGAGGATAGATTCGTTTATACGGGCAACGGGTTGGTTCGACAGCGCATGTTGACTCATCGCTGAGTCAGAATGAGGTGCGGTTTCTAAACAATTGCTTGGTGAAATGGGCATTTATGTAGTTTGAGTATATTTTTTGTCTCTCTCTCTCTTTAGGCTGCTGCCCTACGCAATCAATTACGCAACATTTTACGCGAGCGACAACTCGAAGAAGGCGAAGAAGAAAGTCTCAACAATGACGTGGATTATTACGAGGAAGATAAACGTTCAGTGGCCGCTCTAGCAGCCCAAGGTCTTTTACATCACAATGCCGCAGCGGCTAAACGTAGTCTGGGCACTCTGGCTAAAAACGGCCAATTACCCACAGTCGATCTGGAAGTGACACGTGAAGGTGAACAACAAAACGATAAACGCAATATGGGCTCAATTGCTAGAACTGGTGGCCTATTGGGTTACGGCAAACGTAACATTGGTACTTTGGCCAGAGATTTTCAATTGCCCAGTGGCAAGCGCAATCTGGCGACATTGGCTCGCTTGGGCATATTGGGCAATCAGAATCAAAATCAAAATCAAGATCAAGATCAGAATCAGAATCAAATAAAACGTAATATGGCCTCAGTGGCGCGTTATAATTCCCGTATGTACAATAATGCTGAGAAACGTAATATTGGAGCGTTGAGAGGATCGCCAGTTCATGGTGGCGTGCAACAGAAACGTGGCGAGGATGATGTCTACTTGCCAGCTGAGTATAATAATTACATTGATCCCTTGGCCTACTATTGGAATTACGCAACTTATGCCGACTTGGACTGGGATGATTTTGGTCGGACCCACAAGAGATTCTTAGGTAAGTTGTAACGAATGTTTTATTATTATTATTATTATTTTATTTTTTTTTTAATTACGATTGTACTATATAAATTTACAACCATAACAACAATATTACTGTATATAATATATAAATAAATAAATGAAAATAAATATAATTGAAAAAGAAAAATACCCCCCAAAAGTATGCTCAATATTAAATATATTATTTATATATACATGTACTCGTATGTAAACTAAATCACTAAACAACCAAATTCAAAATTTTGTAAAAAAAATAACCCTAAAGACACGTCCAAGGATCCAGAATTATTTGGCATAGAACATGGACATTTTCAACAAATTCCCCAAGAAGAGGAAATCTCACTACCCTCTCTGAACGAACTGCCTGAGGCAGAAGATGCTGAGATTGCAAATAGTTTAGCGGCTTCGGCTGAAGGAGAGGCCGAGGGTGAGGGCGAGGGCGAGGATGATCATTATGCGGTACCTGCAAAACGGCATATCGGCTCAGTTTATCGTTCGGGATTTCTGCCTTCATATCGGGCATTACGCAGCACCGCTGGTTCCGGTGTAGGTGGAGGCCATTTTAGTCGTTCTGGACGTGCCAGGCAATTTGTATGAGTAAATGGCGGTGATTTGTGTGCTATCTTTTTCATTTCTTCTACTACTCCTACTACTGCTACTACTACTGCAACTTCTAACATTCTATTTTAGTTCTTTAATTTCGTTCTAATTCTGTTAATTGATTGATTGAATTTCAAAATTAAATTTCCCTTGCCTGGATACAAACGTTTTGTAGAAGACTTGTGAATTGAATTATAATTGAAGCATGTAAAATACTCCAATACATAGACAACAACAACAACAACAACAACACAACAACAATACAATACAACTACATAGGCCCCCGAACACTTTAAAAACTATACGATTTTCTTGTCTACATTTAGGCTGGCGAAACTTTGGAAAATTGTGATTTGTGTGCAAACAAATTAAAGCCTACGACGCTCAAGTGTTTGTTTCCCTTTATCATGCCATTTGATTTGCTTTGTCAACGTTGAATTTCTATTAGAAAAAAAATAAAACACTGCTTTAATTTATTTTAAATTAAAATTTTATATAGCGAAACTTGATTGAAACTTGATTTTAATGTATACAAAGGCGCAGCGCAATCTCCAACTCCTATTTGCGTTTACTTGTTCAAGTGGTTTTTTTTTCTTCGCATTCTGGATTTTACATTTTCAATGGCTTTTTTTTCATATTGGACCAATTAATTTCTAGGGATTTCCCACCAGGGATTCTTTTTTTTTTTTTTTTTTTTTTTTTTGTTTTGAGAGTATCTCAAGGATTTTTCTTTATTTGTTTTGAAATAACTACACATACGGTCGGTCACGTGAAGGTGCTGAACCATTCCATTCCAATAGATTCATTCAGTAATTATGCCAGACCTAAAGCATCGTTCACATAAAATCCGGCCATAATACAGACACTTTTTCGAAAAACCTAGTGGCAACTCTTAACTTTTTTATATTATTTTTTATTTTATTATTTTTTATTATTTTTTATTATGATGATGATAACAAGCTGTTAACGAAATATCGAATCAAGCTTAATAAATATATTTCCAAAAAAAATATATTATTTTTTTTTAAACTTAACTGCCATTATTCTGTAGAAATATTGCATCAGTCGGAATATATTTGTACGTTAGGAGAGCAATGGAGCATCACAATAGAAAAAAACATTTTTGTGCACAAATTTCTTAGAAATCCGCTTCTTAAAAATCCAGCTTCCAAAAAGTACTGCGAATGATGATGAATAAAACGATACAAGCTGACATCAAGCGCAGATCATAAACAAAAAGAATGCAATTAAATTTTTCAGCGAAACCCGAAGCTGACAAAGATTGTAATTCGTTGAATAAATCGAAATCCAGGCATCTCGGACAATGATCGTGAAGAGAAATAATACATCGGTCTGAATGGCGGCTTTAAGATCTATCGTTCAATTAAATATCCAAATCGAAACGAAAAGAAAAATGGTATTGCAATAAAACGGGCATGAATTCTTTACGACAAACTGCCTTATATGTTTTTTTTACTTTGAACCAGCACAAGTTCACTGTTTTTATTAGAGCACATCCCATTATAGTAACGATGGAACAACAAAACTCCCCCCACATTGCAACGATGCTCAACGGAGTCAATGAATTTCTTCGGCCTCTCCTGTACAGGGTCGAGTAACTTCAAAATGGTCTTTGAAATATCGGCCCATACATGAGATTTCTATTCAATTTTCGGTCGTATGTAGGCGGTGTGAATAGTAAGGAGACCGTCTTAAAAAGCCCAGGCCGTTGAAAGCTTCCTTTGAGAGCAGAAATATGTGCTTAGTCCATCGAACAACACACTGAATCACTGAATCATGACAAGGACATCGAGAGCATTTATACCAGCCATACTTACAGATGAATCAGCATGATCGGGCATGCATGGGGCGGTGTAAGCATGCAGCATTGGTTCTTTTGAGCATTGAAATCCACCCTGTTCGCGTGACCCCATTGCGGTATTTTTGTGGGCTCGCTATTCAATGAAGCACTTGTATCACTTTCAATTATCTCTAGTGATGTCCAACACACAAGTTTCTTAAATTTTTTGAAACAAAGTTTATAAATTCATGTGTTGCTTCTTTTCTAGAATCATATGTGCAGTGTTACAAGAAACGGCAGTTATAGTTTTCTCTCATATTCAGACTACTCAACTAAAAAGAAGGCAAGCAAACTTAATTTTTTTTTCATAAGGGAAAAAAGTATGACACCAGTTATTAACGACAAATAAATTCTGCAAAAATATTTAATTAAAAAATATACAGAAAAACTTCTTCACAGAGATAAAATTTAACAATTTTCGTATTCAAATACGTTTATAATGCTGCTCTTTGTAGTTCCACTAGAGCATTAATAATAATAAAATATGTAAAGCTTAAGACTCTGTCAAAATTATAATATCTTTGTATGTATTTATAGCCCAGAGGTGACCACAAAGCGGCTCGCAACTTTTCTTCAGTGTACAATCTTCAGCAGTGCAATTGTTTCAATATATTCTCATTTTTATTTTAAATCACCAATACATTCCCATTTCTCTTTGTGGGCACCACTTACAGTAGCAAGCCGTACCGACGCAATCAGGCGTCTCTACCGATTTTTCTTATGAAGCCGCTCCGCCGGCGATACAGTCGTCTGCTCGGCGGCTCAACCCTTACTCGATTTGTATTGACTTTTTTCCAAATGTTTTGTTTGTTTTCTTTTCTGCTTTTTTTTATTGTAGTTACTGCTTTTATAGTGACTTTATTTACCAAATTTTCATTTTTTTAAATTTTTTTTTTACTTCATTGTGTGCTATTTAAATTGAAGGTGTTTGCAATTTTTTAACTTGGCAGCACTGCCTTTCATACATTAAAATCAATGTTGTATTTCATTAAATCAATTTAAAACGCAATTCAAAGAAAAAATGTTTTCAGATGGTTTTACGAAAATATTTTTATATGGTAAAACCAGGTTTTAATAGTTGGTTTTAACGTAACATCAACTTTTGCTTGAAAGCCAGTGAGTGTGAAAACACTATTAGACGCAAAAATGTTTTCATTGCCAGTATTGAATACCATTTACTTTGCTGATAAAAAAATTTTGTTTGAACGTTTTTTAATTTAAAAAAAAAAAAAAAATCGGCGTATAGCCGTTTAGCCGGTCCGTCGTTGCATATTTAGTCTTCAGCCGCCGCCGATAGTTTTTGCACGGCTTGGTTCTTTAGAACCACGGCTGATTCACTTCAATATTAGACTAACAAATAAATTTAAGAGAAAAAAAAAATAGGCGCGTATTAATTTAGGAAAAAAACGTTTTCTTCTTAAATTTAAAATTTAATCTGATTCACTTAACAATTAGATTAATCGTAGATATGTATATGTACATATGTATTGTTTTCAAAAATCACTAAATAGCTCTTTAAAATGTTAATTCTTAAACGGGCCTCCCGAAGTTACTACTTTGCTGGCCACACCTGGTATATCCTGTACAGAAGGAGAATGAATGAAATTCCATATTGTACGAGAACATACATACGTCAAACCGGATACCAGTATTAAATACCACAAAGAAAAACTACAAGAAAATTTAAATGAATAAAAATCTCTACAAAGAAAAACAGAACCCAGCTTTACTGTCAATGCAACTGCTGTTGTAAATGTTGTATATAAAATAGTGCATGTGTGTGTGTGTGTGTGTGTAAAACTTCTTTTGCTTGACTATTTAAGTGGATGCTACACGTATCAATGTTCAGCTTCAATATTTGGCTTTGTGTTTAGTAAATATATTGCAGCCTCTGACAGACTACGTCAATATTTCCCATCAATATTCATTTCTTTTGCGTTTTTTTGAAGTGTAAATAGTTTTTTTGAACTTACTGTCCACAAAATACAATTGTTTATTTCTTTATTTATTAAATAAAAAGCACTGATAATATTTTTTTATATATTTCTTTGCTTTGCACATCCCACAGAGCCACTTTCAATGTGTCACATGGGGTGCCGCCGTAATCTAATGCATGAGCATTAGTCTTATCACTCTGGAGGTGCGGGTTCGATTCCCGTATCGGCCCTGGGTATCACACTGGTCCTAAGCTCTGGCTTAAATGGGGCCTTCTCCTTCGGGAAAGGTCCGACACCTAACCTAATGCGTCACATCTAGAAAGTTCATTCAAAGTTAGCAGACAATAAAACGAATATTGTCAGTAATCAGTAACGATGCCACACTACGTCACGTCAAACTGCTTCAATATTTTGATGAATATCAAAAGCATTTTGATATTCCTCAATATTACGCAGTACGTATGTGTCTGACTATTTTTATTTTTGTAAATAAATGCACACATATGCAAACACTGAATATTGCTGCGTGTAGCGTCCACTTTAAGCATATGTACACGTGTTTCTTCCTTCGCCCTCTCCATTTTCTCTCTCTTTCACACACACACTCTCTCTGTGTTACACTCGTGGCTACAATAAGTATATGTATACGAATGTATGTATGTTTATGGATTTATGTAAGTGTTTTTTTCAGCATCTTGTTAACTTTTATTTACATCCTACTTATTTTGCTCCAGTATTAAAAATTTAAGTATTTTTTTCCTAAAGTGTTTATTTAAGTACGAGCATCCGTTCTTAAACTGTTAGCTAAACTGGTATTTATTTGTGATAAATTATTTTCTATTTTATTTTGTAATTTTTTTTCATTATTTCCCTCGACTGGTGTTCAGTTAGATTTTCGTTTCCTTCGTTGTTCTTTTTCATTTATTCTGTTTGTATGGGTTTTCGAATGTGCTGGTCATGTTTCAGAAATTGGACCCTTTGGATTTTTCTTACCTGTTGTTATTTATTACATTTGTTTTCAATTTAAGTTTGTTTGAGTGGATTTCCGTTTATCGTTTTATTTTTATTTTTCTACAAAACAGTTGAATATGCACACCCTATAAATAAACTTGTTAGTGGAGACAACCCTGCAGATAATATTTGACTACGTAGTGAAATGTATGTATGTGTGTAATGGACTGGTTGTAAACCTTGTAACCTGGTCTGGTCTTCGGCTGAGGTCGCTCAGTCGTGTCCAGAGTCTACGTACAGATTCACTCTTTTCTGGAGTTTAACAAGAAATAAAACTTTATTAAAAATATCATTTAAAGAGAATCTTCGGCTTTTACTTTATTATGGATATTGGCGGGCTTCGGCGCCTGCAGAAAAAGTCGAGTGTACAACTATCGGCTGTGTTCGGGGCCATTGGTCGTAGTCGAGTGTGTAGATATCGGTTGTATTCGGAGTCTTGAAGTGGTTATATTCGGCTGTGCTCGGCTCTTTTGGTCGTACTCGTGTGTATAGATGTCGGCTGTGTACGGGGCCTTCGCTTGTATTCGGGTGTGTAGATATCGGTTGTACTGGGCTCCTCGAACTGGTTATATTCGCGTGTATATTAATCGGCTGTGTTCGATGTCTCTGGTAGCACTCTGTTGTGTAGATACCAGTTGTGTGTGGGATACGATGGATACTTGGCAGGGTTCGGCTATGTAGATTTTGTTTTTTTTTTGTTTTTTATTTTTAATTTAAAATTTTAGTCTGAAACTGGGGTTGAACCCAGGTCTGTTTTTGGATTTGTAATCAACGTGCAGACTACTATCCATCGTGCCATCGGCGTTTATTGTTACTTATTTTTAGTAGGAACTGCGTAAGAATAGTCAGCCCGAAATCCTCTGTGTAGGAACAGTCGGCCCAAAAGCCGCTTCGTAGGAACAGTCGGTTAAAAAATCGCTACGTAGCAACAGTCTTTATAACATGGTCCTATGTAATGCAGCCATGGAACATGTCATTGAAAACAACGTCCTATTGTTTTACGACAAGGGTTCGTGCTTTTCTTCGTATTTACGAGGACTCAAGCGCATTAAAATTTCTCCATGAGCTGCTCCATGACGTTACAGGAGCCACAGGAGTAGTTTTTGGACTTAGTCCGATGTAATGCAAATCTGGGTTATATGGTCCTTCGTAATGTCAAATAGACAATTTTCTCTGCTACATTTGGGTTAGTCGTGAACTAGAACGTATGGACTACACTTTACATGCATGTAAGGACTATTCACGTTATCTGTGAGGCAGCATACATATATATGTACAGAGTGAGCCAAAAGTCACCATGGGGTTTAAAAATTTAATAACTTTTCCGTTTATATATATAAATTTTTTTTTAGATAAAAACGAGCACATAATTGCAAAGTTGAAAACGGCGATCCTTTAAGTGACATTCCAAACATCGTTAAAACAAATTTCCATTTTGTATATTTTATAATCTGAAAAAATAAAATATAAATAAAAAAATTTATAAACGAAGAAGTTATAAAACTTTTAAAGCCACTGGTGACTTTTGCCCCACCCTGTATATTTGTATATGTATATCTTAAGATAAAAACTGAATCGAGAATTTCCTTAAACATTTTTTAGTGCTTAGAATTAAAGAATTTATAGTTATAATTTAAGAGTTAATAAATCTCGTAAATTTAACAAGTTACAAAAAAAATCAATGTCTTCCCGAAGATTTTTTTTCCGCAAAAAAACTATTGCCCACATACTCTGTATTTCATATTCACTAGTGCGGTATTTAAAATGTTGCACAAATCTTCTTTGGCTTTCTTTCTTTGTTCTAACTTGTATGTTGGAAAACAAAAGCAAATCGATTCTAAGTTTTTAATTTAAACAGCCTGCCTTTTTTGCTGTGGTTTGAAACTCGAGTGTTTAAATTGAAAGCCAGCCGCTGGCAGACATGTAAAGCAAAATGCTCGCTTTGAATTTATAAATTTTCTATACAGTTTCCTTTTATTTTATAACAGCGTGTAATAACTTTTCCCTATACTCACCCGTATGTACTCTCAACTTGAAAAACATTTTTCAGTTTGCCTATAGTTTTACCATCTATTGTGTAAATAGTCTGCCTAAACAATATTTTACTCGAACAAGAGTATGTGTGTGTCATGATGGCGTTGGTGATGATGTAAATGCAACGTTTTCAGCACAAAACCAAAACATGAAAAGAATATAATTTCCTTTCATTTTTTAGAGCGGAAATTTTAAACGCAATTGAGACTGTACCCAGCAATATGCAACTAAAGCCAAGCAAATAATTTTATTTCATTTCTTGTTTAAAGTTCTTCTTCCATTCAAAAAATAATAATAGAAAAATAATCACCTAAACAAAAATGGTAACATGTCCTTTAAACCACACATGCATACATGTATGGAAGCAGTATGTATGCACATACTTATAAGGATGGAAGAGTGTGTGCATCAAAAATGTTTAATTGCTAACTTCCCTCTGCCAACTAAAACAAACTTCTACTACAATTTGCTACAATATAATAAAATTCTTGAATAAATAAAAAACTGTTGCATATCCTAGAGCGTATCTCAAAATCAACTTATTGCTATAGTTAACAAAACCACCATTCATACTTCACCATTTCACCACTGTTGTCAGCTGTAGACAGTCTTGCCATTTTTGTTTTTGCAAGAATCTTCAAAACAAAAAAAAAAAATTTTTCTTCTTGTGAAAAATCTCTTTTTAGTGTTTTCATTGATGCGTTTAAATTCAGTAAAAATTTATTATGTTTAAATTAGCATTTTGAAACTTTTTTTTTTTTCAATATAAAATAAAATACCATAAAATATTTTCTTCATACTTACATATCATCACCTGAAATGCAAAACGGTGTAACAACTAAAAAACCCAATATTGAGTTTTTAACACATTCGCGGACAGTCAATTTTCGCATTGTCCATTTGTGGGTCATATGCTATATCATCGGATTTACTGAATATCGCAACATATCGACCTCTGTGCCCGAAATTATCGTATGTTACAAAAACTAAATTTCACAGGAGAGCGTTTTTATTCGCCTTTTTCTTATTTGCCTGACAGCAGTAACTGTCACATACGATAAAATGTACATAGTGTTATCTCCATAACTATAACAATCATCGCTATAATACTTTATCTGCAGAGGAATTAATGGATTTAGAACCATTTTGCATAAAAAAGTCGATTTCGAAAAAAGTGTAACATACGATAATTTCGCGCACAGGGGTCGATATGTTTGCAAATGTTACTGGCCGTTATTTTTTGTTATATGGCACATACAAAATGTACAGGGAGACTTATAACAGCAAACCATAATTTAACATTAACTTTACTACGGGAGCTATCGGCTTGTCGCAATCATTGAAAAATAAAATAAAACTTGGTGACGGTATATGCCGTCCTGTCCCTACATTTGTCGCTAAATTTGACGGCATATGCCGTTTTGTCCGCGAATGTGTTAATGGATATTGGTATAGCGCATCAAAGCACACGTCTCTACAAATTTTTAGCTTTCTATTCTTTAAAATTACGCCTTTATTAAAGAAATTCACAAGGCAGTTTTTACTAAGCTTTCAAAATCAATGTATTTCTTGTTGTTCAGAAATCATGAAACAATGACAAAATGTTACCATCTTACTCTTTTCGAGATATAAGTTTTAACGTTGTAAATAAACTCCTCAATTTAATTGGACGATATTGCGGAAAAATCATATTTAAAATCACGACACTTTTCATTTTATTAAGTTTTTTGTGTCTCCTGTAAAAGTGTTGATAGACCCTTTTGCATTTTAGGTGACAATATGAACATATCGCTCATTTACACAAACTGCGTAATAACACTAAAAATAATTGTTTTGTAGAAAACGTACTTCAAGTTTTCAATTTACATCCATCTTAATGGGGAAATGGAAAAATATTCTTCAGTCCCGGGGCGACTTAATCATATTCAATTTTTTCCCCTAAAAAAATAAATAAATAAAATGTTCATAGAATTGACAATTCACTTTTGCTCTACAGAAAGCAAAAACCACACAGTCAACTTTTTTTTCTTTAGCATGTGTGATGATGCGTTATTTTGAATTTAGATCATAACTTGATAATTTTTCACAGCAGAAGTTATATGAAAGAGTCTGTATATATGTAATATGATGTAGTGATTCAAAGCACTAAGAAGATAAAATTTTTTGCTGATATCTACGTTGGATTGCATTTTAGGTGACGATATATTATGTGCTGCCTACGTCAATATTTTATACTTTTGTAAAATTTTTATTTTCATTAATTTGCTTTCTAGAAAAATCCATGCAAAATGAAGTAACACATACACACCCATACACAAATACTACAGCCATGAATATATAAATACTTTGCTAATACTTGTAAATATGTATTCTAAATAAAAGAAATGTACTTTATTGGGCTTAAAATATAAATAACAGCAGTACAATTGCATGAAATCTGAAGAAAACTTTAATCAAAACTAAATTAATTAATGTCAGTGTATGTATGTATGTATGTATGTACATATGTATGCATATACGAGTAAATTAATAGATTTTCTAAATGTCTACAAGCTTATTTTAAATCACAATGTCTGTTAGAAAAATTATAATATCTTTCTTTAGATTTGATTTCGTTATTAAATGTCTTTGTGAGTAAAATAACATTGATAATTTTTTACAAATATGCGTATTTAATGTACCCTTTAGGCCGAGTATTACCCCCAACCAGAGCGACTGCGTCAACCAATCGCAGCCGTTTGTAAACGCTGTTTCCTACCTTATCGACCTGTAGTACATTGGGGTGCTGCTAGTATACGTGGTCGGTGGCCAAAATATGTACAAACAGATGAGCATGCACGCAGCGTAAATACAAATCATTTGCCCTCTTATTCGGCGGCCGCACCAAATATTCTGCGACATCCTGCTGCTTTAAATGGCCCTTTGCATACTTGGGGTACACCTCCACGTATAACAGCCATGCATCGCAGAAGTTTTCGGCGTAATGATGCTAATTACCGTTATAAAAAAATATAAGAAAAAAAAACAAAAAAAAATTTTAGACAAACAATCATGATATAAAAATACAAGGTAAATTCAAATTTTGAGGATCCTTATCCGCCAATTTTTTTTCTATTAGCCTTAGTTCCATAATATACCAATATATTCTTTTGATATACATTTGTTGATTTTTTTTTCGTTCTGTTATTTGGCGAAATATTAAGAGTTTCCCATTGAATTAAAAAGTAATTACATCGCCGCGGAAAGGGAGTGAGTGCAGTTAGTGTAAATTATAATTTATTTTTGTAGGATTTTTTTCATCTTAAGTGAACAATTTCTTATTGAGCGAAAGTGACAGTTAATACGAAAGCTTGAGATATTGATTATAATTTCAGAAATTTTTGCGCTACTCTTTCTAGGAATATTCCTTTTTCTTTACTATATCTTACCTTTAATTATTGTATCATGATTTATATCATATATTGAAAATGAAATTAACTAGAAAATTAAAATGTGTTAAACAATAATATTTACAAATATTTAAACACTTAAAAAAAGTCAACTATTTATATCAGCATTATCATATCTTTAATAATTTAACCAACAAAGATAATAATTACAACATATCTGGACAATAATATCATTTAGTAGGAAATGTTTGAAATTAAACAAAAACAAAAACAAAACAAAAAAAAAGAATTAAATATTTAAAAATCTTTTAAAAATACTTTATATGAAAAAATTTTGAAAAACAAAAAATGGCTGCTATTTATTATAAAAACAAAATAAATAAAAAAATACGAAGGCTAGAAGAAGTGAGATTTTTTAAATTTCAGACTAAGACAATAATTGAAAAGAAATAAAATAATTAATAAACATAAATTCCTAAATTTGATATATAAATAAAAAAAATTTTACATAATTTAAGAGCAAACAATTTTTTCTTATAAATATTTATAAATTTATATTGCATGTATTCAACATATAAAAAGTTATATAAAAAGTATTTAGAACAAAAAAAAAAAAAAATAATAACTGCTTGAAATAAAGGACAATAATTTTTAAGGAGAAACATTTGAAAATCTCTCAACCAGAGTATTTGTTTTAAATAACAAAGAAAAGACAATAAATTTACAAAAAAAAAAATATCATATTTGAACCCAAACAAATATGATGTTGAAAATCTTGTAATAAAAAATTGACAATAATTATTGAAAAAAGAAGAAGAAGAACAAAATAAAATTTTTTTCTTGAATCAAATGAAAATTTAAATTTTATTTAAAAAAATCATCGCACTAAAACAAAACATTTACAAAATGAATTATTATATGAATGTTAAATTTATCTCCCCAAAAAAAATTATAAAATAATATACAAAAAAAAAAAAACAGACCCACAAAATTTTAAATTAAAACATATTTACAGTAATTGTAAGTCTGATGTTGTCAATACGAAATAATTAAAACAAAAATAACAATTATTTAAACTATATTATCAAGAAAAAAAAAAGAATAATAATTATTTCAAACAATGAGAAAAATAAAAAAACTTAATGTCAATGTTTCACTTCCTTTACTATCGAAAAATAAAAATTTTCGTCGATTTACTTTCAGTGGAAGAAACTGTAAGTATGGGATGTTCTATTTTTTTTTTCTATTGAAACAGCTTTCCAGGCTCATCTGGCTCATATGGGTTCTCAAAATTCCTCTTGTACTAGTTCTTGCAGATAAAAAGGTACAGAAGAGACGGATATGAAGATGAGCAAGTGTGAAGAAAGAAAGAAAAATATGAACGATAGATAATGGAGGGTACAACGACATCAGTCGTTTTGCCCAACGCAAATTTCTGAACCATGAGCCACTCTAAATAAAGAACGTATATCGCCGTGTATAGTTTCGAGAGGTAACTGCTCGGTGAATCTAGCCGATGATTATTCAGTACAGGGTAGGGTAGAGGAACGGGTCTTCATATCATGCTCTTTTTGGTATCACCTCTCCAGAGAACTAAGCCAATGTTTATCCAGGGTAGAGACACAGGAGACATGTTAGTTTCAGCTACTCCTCCTCTTCTTCCTCCTCCTCTTCTTCTTCCTAACAACAAGGACTGAAGTTTTTAGAAGGAAAACATATCGTCTTATGTCTCCTGAGCGCAGCTACAAGATCTCTG
Organism: Dexiosoma caninum; assembly: GCA_963924685.1. Lineage (NCBI taxonomy): Eukaryota > Metazoa > Arthropoda > Insecta > Diptera > Tachinidae > Dexiosoma > Dexiosoma caninum. The sequence continues at coordinate 53,657,691 of OZ004728.1, read as the reverse complement.
ATATGTGTCCTCGAAAACCACCCACGATCTTTAATATTCTCCGCATAGCACTATGAGGTCAAATAGTCAGGAGCCAGGTAACAGGTTCGTTTATTCTGTCATCTCTTCCGTACGATTTCTAAAAATACATGATCGGCTCGTTTCCAACATGATCAGAACTGTAGGAAAAACTGTTCCCCTCTTTGCCAGATATTCCGCTAACTGTTAGCAACCAGTTCGTTAATGCCACATTCATTTGAAAACCCTTAAGGCCATTCCCATCCCGACTACTCCGTCCCATGCCAAGCATGGGTAATTGCTTTCATCAACAATTTTATAGTAATTTAATTTTCGAATTAAAGAAAATATTATATTAAAATAATTACTGAAATAAAATTACGATTTCAGTATTTGTCGTTTGATTGATTTCAAAAAATTACCATTACCGCACCCCGTTCGCCATTTTAACTCAGCATGCCAACCAAACTTACCCGACACAGGTCAGACGCTCTGGAAAAGGAAATATTTTCATATTCAATATACAATTTCAGAAAACTGTGGTTTTCACTTTATTTCACAAACTTTCTAAAAATGATCATACAAAAAAAAATAATAATAATTTAAAAATCATAGGCTCTACCCTAAAAAGTAAATGAACTACATACATATTTACAAATGCTTAAGGCAATAAAAACGCACGTTTTCCATAAAAATAATACGCTACAATACGTCGTATAAGAGAGTCGATAAAAAATGTTCCCATTTAAGCCCTGCAAATCACTGCTGATATTCGACCATGAATAAAAATACTCACAAGAATTTTTAAACGGCTTCAAAAGAAGTAAATTAAAAAGAAAATAATTCTAATGCCTCGTTTTTCGTTTAACTATTTAAATTTGTTTTCTACTTATTCAACTCCAGTATTTGGTATCAGGCGGCGAGGACAAGGGGTGTTGATAGACCGTAGCCGCCGCCGCCGCCGCAGCTGAGTTCATAGGATTATTGTGTGTTAGCGACACATTTGTCGCCGCAGCGTAATCGTTGAGGGAATGTTGTGTTGCTGCCGCCGCATGAGCATGATGATGGGCCGCTGCTGCATTATAATTCACCGCAGCAGCCGCCGTTTGATAAGCGGCAGCCTGAGACCAGTTGGAGGGATTTTCTAATTTGGCATAATTATCGTTGAGATGTAAAGAAGGTGAGATTTTCGGCACGCTCTCCGCAGTCAGTTTGGAAAAATCGTCTATGGAAAGTTTGGAATAGTCTAAAGAAAAGTGAAAATGTCAGAATGAACAGAATTTCAAGAACCCCATGCCCGCCCAAACAAACAAACCTTGATGATAGTAGTTCTGGCCACTGAAATGTGTATTGTGAAAACTGCCCGCGAAACCCTGATGAGCCGACTGGGCAGCCATAAAATCATACCCGCCCATTTGTGAATGAGGATGATGGTGGTGATGAGCCGGATGATGGGCGGCCGCAGCCGCAGCCGCCGCTACTGCATGCACGCTATGCTGCTCATTCATACCTGCACTGGATGCTGTTGTACCCGCTGCCGGACTATAACCCATTGCACCCATAGCCAAAGGACCAAAACCTAAAGGTGTAGAACCGCCAGCTGCCGCAGAAACTGAAGTGGCATTAGATAGTCCAGAACCAGCCAATGCACCATTCATGCCGCCTCCTCCAACGCCACCAGAATGTTTTCGCAACCTTGCTCGTCTATTGCTAAACCACACCTGTATGCGCGCCTCTGTTAGCTGTGTAGTTTGGGCCAACTCTTCACGCGTATAAACATCTGGATATTGAGTGCGGGCAAAAGATTTCTCCAAAGCCTCCAATTGATCAGCTGAAAACGTGGTGCGCGATCTCCTTTGCTTACGCTTCAAGGGTATGCCAGGCTCTGATTCGGTATCACTTAAATCGGAATCTCTGCCTGCAAATACAAAAGAAAGGAAAACAAAAATTACCAAAATGTGTTTAATACGTTTTAGATTTTTTTTTGTGTTGCCTTAGATTAATCCTTAATAATTAATGTGACATTTACACTTGTTGTAATTCCTTTTTTTATTGTTTGTATGTATGTGTGTGTGTACGTATATTGCAGCGCTGGTGGCAACAGAAAATTGTCATCAATTATGGTTAAAAAGCCGGAAGGATTTTCCTCTTTTAACACATTCAACCTTCTCTTGTTTTCATATCCATAAATACTTACCTTAGCAATTTAACCACAAAACTCACATACGAACATAATAAAAGAAAATCCGTATGTATACAGCGACCGCCACACACACACACACACTGGATTGTGTTGAGGCGTACACACACCGTGTAACCTCTAAAAATTTAAAAAAAAAAGGAAATAAATCAAATTAATCATGGCACGCAATCGATAAGAAAAGAAAGGATAAAGGCCAAACTGTTGTCCTGGATATCCGCTTAATTTAAGTGAATTAAAAACATTCATGTGGCTTAACAATGTTTTTTGCAATAGACCAAACTATGAAAATTTCACAATACAACAACAATTTCAAAAGTTCTGTGGGGTGTCAGCCGCAGGATTGTGTCGACCGTAAAATATAAATAACGCACATCACAGCAGAGGCTTTAAAATTCAATAGAAAAATCGACAATTTTTGAATTGGAAAATTTGTTGAGTTAATTAATTTATGTTCGATTGTATTCTATAGTTAGCTGATAACGAGGCTTCGAAATTTACGTTTCTTTAGGTCAACTGGCCCACCATATTCTGGTGCTACCGAACTCACAATGAACAAGTGTACAGACTGCACGCAGGCTGCCAGCTACTAGGCACAGATAAGATACTGTTGAAATATACTTTGGAGCTTTGGAGGTGCGTGCGTTAAAAGATTTCTCTATTAAGTCCTGTAGCTGGAGTTGAGTGTGTCTCTTAATGTTTTTCTTTGACGAGAACACCAAACAGAAAACCAACAACCGGTTGGTTATAATAATAAAACCAGCATGGAACAGTTTTTTTTCTGTATGAAATGCACATTCTATATAAATGGTGTCCCAACAAGATCGCAAGATTTAAATTTGGCTCCATTCGAAGTGTCATTGTTTGACATGTGAACAATTGTTATTGTTTGCTAGTAGAAGGTACGAGGTTAGTAAAAATGGAGCGCTACACGATTGAACAACGCATTCTCATTGTGAAATTGTTTTACCAAAATGGTGAAAGTTTTGCGGCTACAGTTCGCAAATTGCGATCAATTTGGGGTCACAATGATGCTCCAAACGAGTCAACTGTAAAGAGATTAATGGATAAATTTGCCGAAACTGGGTCTGTTAGTGATGTAAAGACAACAACGCGCCTTCGACCAGGTCGATCGACCGAAAATGTCGCATCTGTACGTGATGATGTCGCTCAAATTCCATCCACCTCAATTCGACACCGAGCTCAGCAAATTGGTGTCTCCAATCTTTGCATCTTCATGCATACAAAGTTCAATTGACTCAGGAACTGAAGCCAGCTGACCATGGACAGCGAAGAGAGTTCGTTAATTGGGTATTGGAGAGACAACATGAAAATGCTGATTTTGCCGATAAAATCATCTTCAGTGACGAGGCCCATTTACATCTTGATGGCTTCGTCAATAGGCAGAATTGTCGCATTTGGGGTGAGGAAAGTCCTCGAGTGATTCACGAGAAGGAAATGCATCCTCAACGTGTCACTGTGTGTTGTGGATTTTGGGCTGGAGGAATCATTGGACCTTTTTCTTGTGAAAATGAGGCAGGTCAAGCGCAAACAGTCAATGGTGTTCGGTATCGTAAAATGATAACCAGTTTTTTCGTGCCTAGAATTGAAGAAATGAATGTGAAGGGCATGTGGTTTCAACAACACGGCGCCACATGTCATACAGCCAGAGAAACAATTCAATTGCTGCATTTAAAATTTAAATCTTGCGTTCTTGTTGGGACACCCTTTATGAATATTTTTTATTGGTTAGTTTAGATTAGATTAGAGGGTAGTCGACCCAAATAGCACCGTTCTGTTGTGCCGTTCTGTTACCCTAGTCCCGTAGAAACTAGAGGACGTCACAGCCACCCTCTGCCGTTCACGGACCTCATTAAGTCCGTCAGATAAAACCGAGAGCACAGCTCCAAGTTTTCAAAGAAAGGCGATCGAAGGAATCTCTTTCTCGACCTAGCCAGACCAGAGCACTCACAGAGAAAGTGCACAACAGTCTCCCTCTCTGAATCCTCCTCACAAGGCCTACAATGGCCATTGAACGGAATGCCCATCCACTCACCTTACATGCCGATGGACCAGTGGCCCCTGCCGGCGGCCGTGAATCTACTAATGGACAATCGAGAAAAGCTCAGGAGTTTTTAAGTTCTACGTAAATCATAGCGCGGCCACATAACTCTTGCCATGGCGCAGCCGGAGATAGAATCCCACCTCATCTGAGCCTTCCCCAAAAAAAAAAAATCTTCTATCTATCCCTTTGCAACAGCAAGGGGACCCAGCAGATGGCGAACCGGCCTAACCCAGTCGCGCCATCTCATCAGCCATAAAATTACCCCTGATGTTCCTATGCCCCGTTACCCACGCAAGGAAAACGGCACAGGAATCCCGGAAGACAGCTAGCTCCTGCCTGCACTTACTAGCAACACAAAAACAGAAACCCGGTGACCCCAACGCCCTCAACGCCGCCTGACTATCGGAAAGAATTGCAACAACTCTGGCTTCTCTTCAGTTGTCGAATAAATCTTTCGCCTTTTACTAAGGATTTCCGTGGAGAGGAGCACTCTAATGAGTCTTTAACCAATTTTTTTGCAAAGATTCAGTCCAACGAGAGGGTGGCGATGGCACGATAAATGGTAGTCTGCAGGTTGACTACTAAACCAAAAACAGACCTGGGTTCAACCCCAGTTTCAGACTGAAATTTTGAAATAAAAATAAACATCTCGCATTTTTCTGAGGTGCATTAGTGTGTCTTTATGTGTCAGTTGTTGTCAGAAGGTTTCAGTGGCGAAGGCATAGTCACTGGTCACTGAACAATACCGGCTTCAGCTGATAGCAATTCACAATCTCTGATGCCCTCCTTCGTCGATAATGTGTAGCACCGGCGAAGTGAAATAATAATAAAAATATAAAAATGCCTACTTTACGGAAGCTTCAGCACTGCCACGAGTAGAAACAAAGAACGTGCGAAAGCAGAGGTGTAAAATAATTAATTAAGCTTCACCTCCTATCGTTTCTCCTACTGACCCTTTCCTATAGTTCCAGCACAATGCCTCGCATGTGTAGGAGTTATCTCCTGAGTGCTGGTCCCAGATTAAAAAAAAAAAAAAACAGTACCTTCCACGCGCCGCCTTCGCAGCTTCAGGCCTGCCCGCCACATAGCGAAAACCACCACCTGGAAGACACTGGAGATATCTGGTAGCCTGTGGGAAACAGAAACTCCCAGATCATCGGCGATCTGCACTCTCATACAAAAATACTCGTACACTCTGCTGCAACATGCTGTAAATGCGGCTAAAATTGTTTAAAAATTCAGCCAAATTTGAAAAGATCTTTTAAATGTTATTTCAAATTAGAAATTGACTCATCAAAACTCATGCTTTGCATATGGATGGTTACATAAATTTCAAATTAAAAATCAACAATACCAATAAAAATTCAAAATACAACATCTGTTTCTCGCTGAACTGTGAATACTTCCCACCACTAGACGACTAAAACTCTTTCTCCTGGCACCTCTTCTTATGGCGGAGGATAATATCTAGTCTAAGAGAAAATTGTTTACTATGCAGATGTCTGCTTATGATGACGATTTTTCTCTTTGCATACATGTCATTATGACCGTGTCAAATCTGTCAAAAGATTGCCGCCAAAATGTAAATTAAGTGTCATAAAATATAATATGCTCTAACAAATTCTAAGCAGCCCACAAAACAGCAGTAACAAAAAATATGTCTCTATGGAGAATGGATGGAATAATACACACACACACACACAACATATTTAATATGGCATATTAAGAGTTAAACATATTTTAAGTGCAATATTTTTCAGTTTCAGAAAAGAAACGAAACGAAGTTTCAAAAGAAAATCCCATCGTTAAGAAAAGAAAGGAGGAGAAAAAAGCAATAACCTAATTTGACATATGAGATGGCGTTGACGATGGTGGTATAACTATTGTCACACGGTGTGGTATGTGGTAAGATTAGTGTAGTAGCAACAGTTGACAGCTAGAACATTATTACAAACATCATGTTAGCGTGTCAATAATAGCATTACACGTACTTAATAAAATTTGTAGCTAAAGACCACATAACATATTTTGTAATTATTGCTCGCAATTGTGTAACAATTTAAATGGGATGTTTTTTTTCCTCTTCTAAAGAGACAGGAACACGAATTTTGACAACGAAATAGAAGTCTTGGAAAGGAAATTGAATTAACCGCAAGAATATTGGAGTTTGATTAGAGTGATTTGAAGGCGTTTCCCGGCAATTTGGTTATGCTTCAGCAGATGAAATAAGAAATGAAAATTAATGAGCAATAATGCAAATGGTACGTTTGGGGACGCAAGAAACGGAAATCTCTCATTTACGTTATTGATAACGGAATTTAAATGTTAAAAGTTCAGCAACATTTTGAAAATTGACATTTGTTTCTCGATATGCTAAACGTTTTGAAGCATCCGGTCATAGTGAAATTGAAAAAAAAAAAATTTCCGCATACAGTGAACTAGCGAAAACGTGAACATTCGAAAGTGTGAATGTATCAGGAATGTGAATAAATTTATCTTTCGTTAGAGTATTCTAAAACGTGTACAACATCTGAAAGCTTTTAAAAGGGGGACACTTATTTTATTTATTGTTTTTTAATCTGAAGATTTTGAAGAAGCTTTGGATAAGGCTTTAATATGGGCTGAAAACGAGATGGTAGACCAAAGTGACATTATGAGTTTTAAAAATGGTAAAACTAAAAATTTACCAAAAACAAATCACTGATTTTTCTCTTTAAAATTTATTTAAGGATTCTTAATTATCTAACTAAAAAAATGTTCCCATTAGTTTATTTGTTTTTATTTTTATTAATTAAATATGAATTTCTTGTATTCTTTATTTTATATAATTTTGTTTTTTGTTATTTATCTTTTTTTTTTTATCTAGCACCAGCACTCAGGAGATGACTCCTGCACATGCGAAGCATTGTGCTGGGAACTATAAGAAAGGGATAGTAGGAGAAACGACAGGAGGTGAAGCTTAATTAAGTATTTTGCAGCTCTGCTTTCGCAGGTTTTTTTTTTTTTGTTTTTTTTTATACTCGTAGCAGTTCTGAAGCTTCGCTTTAGTAGCCATTTTTATTATTGATTTACTTCGCCAGTGCTACACAATACCGACGAAGGAGGGCGTTCTGATGTGATTGTGGATTGCTATCAGCTGAAGCCGGTTTTGTTCAGTGACCAGTGACTATGTCTTCGCCACTGAAAGCTTCCGACAACAACTGGCACACAATGACACACTAATGCACATCAGAAAAATGCGAGATGTTTATTTTTATTTTAAAAATTTTTTGTCTGAAACTGGGGTTGAACCCAGGACTTTTTTTTTGGTTGTGTAGTCAACGTGCAGACTACCATCCATCGTGCCATCGCCACCCTCGATGGCTTACTGGTAAGATTGGGATCAGGTCGGTGCCGAATTTAGCTTAAAAAAACAGACCTATTATTTTATGAAAATTGTGAAAAAAAAATGGAATTTGCAAATCGAACAAACATTCATAATCATAATTGTACAGTTGAGGAGCGCTTAAAATACTGTTATATACGCGGTTGCCGAAATTATATACGATAGTTTTTTATTTTAATGTTGTTTTCGGATTAAAATCACGAGCCACATTTATTCATCGTGTTCTGCAAACAGTCAGTAAATCACAAAAATGTAATACTTTGTTTAAAAAACAATTATAATTTAAATTAATAATTTATATAAGAATTTGCCGACTTAAAGAAAACTACTATCCAAAAACCTAAAATAACTCTCTTTGGAATGTTAACACATTTGTGAAATATTTATCAACTAATCATTGGGCTCACCTCTCAAGAAAACAAACAAACAAAAATCTAAAAGCAACAAAAAATACACATATGTATGTATGATCAAGATCATCAACATATTATTGCCACGATGAACAGCAGCAGCAGCAGCAGCAGCAGCAACAGCCAAAGGAAAATTAGAGGCAACCAAATGGAACAAGAAAATGCCGACTATACAAAGACTTGAAAAAACCACCGCACAGGACACCCCATGGTGCATTAAAGAAGCCGCAGTGTGGCGGCCTATTTGTTCATAACGTCAATGCTTTTGTTAAGTTGACACTTTTTTCGGGCATGAATACGAAATATGAAAAGAGACTAAATAAAATTTATCACAATTAAAACTCTGGGTGCAAGAAGTAATACAAAACCAAATAAAAGAAAACATGAAAATATGTATGCATTGTTAAATGAAGAAAATAAGTGAATTTAACGAAGGCGGTTCCTGTTACTTAAGAGGGTTTTAATGAAAGTTATGAAGCAAAGAACAAGTTGGGGAAACACTAACGCATTAGACCGCACACAAGGATGTGTTTTTTAAATCCTGCTTAATATGCTTTTGCGGTTGATTTTAAATTCTTGATTTTTGGTAAATGGTGCTTAGCTTAGTTTTTCTCTGTCTCTGATGATTTAGGCTCATTTGTCTAATGACTTGTGCTATTGGCAATCTTTCTTAACGCTTGTTTGCCATATAAGAATAGCGTTCAAAAGTGGTTACACAAAGCAACAAATATTTAATGACTTGACTTCAATCAATTGCCGTTGTTTTGTTCTATTTGTATTTTTTAAGCCTCTTTTTTTTGCAAAGTCAGTTTTGGAACAAGGGCGCCTTTGTGTCTTGAAGGCTATTGGCTTCATTTTTGAAAATGTTATTGTTGAAATTTCCCAGCATATTAACAACTCCTTTTCTTCTCTAACCTGTTTTGTTATAACATTAATTTTCTTATCCTTTAAAAAAAAATAATACTCATGAAAATATTACGACATTTTTCATTTTTTTTTCTGGCAAAAAAAGAAAGCCGTCTGCCTCTACTTGGCTATTTGTTACACTTTTTTTTTTTAAAAAAAAAAGGTTCCGTTTTGTCTATTGTGTTGTAATATTTTGGTTCACCTAAACTTATTAATATCCTTTATTTTTGTGTTGCATCCATCCCTGGTATTATTAATTGGCTCAACAGAATTGTATGTATTTTATGACTCTTGACGTCGGTGTACACCAAAGATTCCTTTAGATCTTTTGTTAAAAGGCGTTTTTCTTCTCACAGGTGAAGTGGGCTTGTCCTAAATCATTCAGACAAATCAAGTTGCGGTAGAAAATAAAATAAATTGCTACACTATTTATCAGTATTTATTTAACAACAAGTCTATTGTTTCGTAGATTAAAAAAATCTTTTTAGATACTTAACTAATCAAATCATTTTAAGGCAGGAAAACATTTAAACAAATCTCACAGAAAATATTTTCTATCATATTTTTGTGTAAATTGTTGCTTTAAAATTTTCATTCTTGTGCTTCTCAATTTAAAAACAAATATAATTTTTATATGCCTTGTCCAAGGTATTATTCAACTCGGATAGAAAATTTATATGAAAAGAACGCAAATCGCAGTACGAAATCTGCACTAATTTACAATAGGGGGATTCGCAAGGTCTGTTGTTAAAACATATTGTCTTAACATCTTAATCAAGGCGTGTTCTTAGCAGCTGATCTCGTCTCTACAACAGCAGCATTTTTTGTTTACAAATACAACAATTTTATTCGAGTTGTCAAAACAGTTTACGTATTAACATGTTGAGAATTTTTGGTAATGCGGCCACCTGGTATGAATTCGCTTTGGTCTTAATATTTTAAAATAGTTTAAACAAATTGTTGTTGTGCTTCAAACTAAAAAGTCATAAAATAATAAAACTTTTCGAGCTTTTATTGCTTTGTCATAAAATAACAGTAGAAATCTGACCCGTATGCTAAAACTCTTCAGAATAAAAAATTTTGGAATACTTGTTCACATTTTTATAACTTTAAATTAAATTACATTTTTATAAGAAGAAAGAAAAAACCACAATATCTAATAATACACAAGTGAGCAAATTTTGTTTGTGTGAGATAAGTTATCTCGCTGGCAGCCACTTAACGTTTATCCACTGGCCGCCGTCCGAAAAATTATTCAACTCATATCACTGGCAACAGCTGTTTAGATTATATTTGCTTCAACAATTATGTGTGCCAAAAGAATATACATATTTAAAATTTTCATTCACGTATTTTTGTAATTTTAATTAAAAATGGAATTATTATATATATGTATATACATACTATATATAAATAAAGAAAGTTTTTGTTTACTATATTAAAAATTCGAATTATTTTAGTTACTTCACTTATTTTTAGTATTTTGATATCAAATATTTATAAATAATTATTCCTATCAGCTGAATAAATTTTTTGAAATAGCACACTAAATTATGACTGGTATTTAACAGCAGTCATATTTTTTAGTGGTATTATTTTAAAATATATTATTTTATGACTACCTTGTGAATACCGCAAATGTGATTCGACTATTCGGATTATGGCAACGGGGCCACTAAAGGCCGTTTCACACTATACTATTTTATATTAAGGCATGTCAAAAATTTACGTATTACGTGCAAATGAAAACGTGAATGCAATGTGTTATGAAAAAGATAAATAATGCGGTCATACATTTGACATTCCATAAGACTTCATAATTTCTAGAAATTTTTCGAAACGATAACATTTTTAATTGTATCAGGGTTGTAATACAAAAGCAAATGAAGAAAATAACAAAAACACAAAAGAATTATTTAATGCGGGAACGAGTTTTGTATTTTACTTATAATATTCATTTTATTTGAAGTGTGATAGTGTGAAAGCAAAATGTAATATTAGTTTATATTTTTGACAGTCTCACCAAATCTCATTAAATTTCTTTCTCAAGAAGTCGAAAGTTTTGTATTGTAGTCTGAAAGGCCCTTAACTAACAATTAAGTGTTGTAAAGAATAATCAAAAATTAATTTATTTTACCTGCAGTTTGCGGGTTCTTTATCTTTTTTAAATTAAAAAAAAAGTGAAAAGCCTCGAGGACTTTGCAAAAAAATGTCATTCATCGAGCAACTTGTGTAAATAAATTTATTATTTAGAAAATGGCAAATAGTCGTACTAACGAAAAGAAGCATATAAATATTTTTCCTTAATTTTCACTTCATTTAAATGTCACATATATGTTTCTTCATTTATTTTAATACAATACGTTATTCTATTATTTAAATTACGTAAAAATGTCTAACCAAGCCTTCGTTAACAATCATACCAAACCGTCTGGTAACCCTTTTTATTTGCTTTGTTTACTTTTATTAGTTGAGTTCTTGTGTTTTGTGGACAACGCGTGTTGTGCAGTGGTGCGTTCATAACAAAATTAATATTAATTACATTTAAAGTGAAGTTTGCATAAAAATAATTACATTAATTTGTAAAGCAATGTTTAAAATTCGTAAATGTGTGAAAACATTATCGAAAAGTATTAAGAAATGATGAGAAAAAGGTATGCAAAATTGTTTGACAGAAAATTATTCACCAAAAATGCTAACAAAAAATGGTGGGTTGGCTGTGTGTACTATGTTGTTGCTTTTTTTTGCTTCAGTTGTTTTTTTCACTCACATGTGCAAGGTTGTCAGATTTTTTTTTTTTACCAAAATCGCTTAAAATCTCCAAAACATATTTTTGGTGATTTTTTTCAAAGAATAAATTAACCAAAAAATTTTTGTTTAATTTTGTAATTAAATATTTATTTTTATTAATGAATTCAATTGAATACAAAAAATATTAACGTCTCGTAAATATAAATCAACATTGTGTGTTTTCAAAAGTTTTTATCGTGTGAACTCCAATAGATCACTAATCAATTACTACTTTGAAAAAGGGAGGGACATTGCAATTAAAGAATAGTTTTTTATTCTCAATTGCTTATAATTTTGATGTTGTTTTATATAAACAAGCCGGCATAGAGTTAAATGTACAACTATTTTAAACTATTGTTCGTAAATTAAAAAGATAAGTTATTAAAGGCAGTGCTACATGAAATATGGTTGGTTATACCAACTCAATAATATAAAATTCTTTAAGTGATATAATATGAGATTAAAAATGATATAATTATGATGTTAGTTATATAACAAATTTATTAATTATAAGAAATGAGATTACAAGTTATTAACTATGACAACATTTATGAAATTAAAACAAGTTTTAAACATTAACAGACAGTTAATAATATTAATTGAAAAGATTTTATTATAAAATTTAACTTCAATAATGTACTATGTAGGTAAACTCAGCTGTACTTAAATAAAATAAGACATTTTATTGCATAATTCAATTATTACAACTGGGAGTCTTTAATTTATTTATGCAAATTAACAAATTTCTAAGGTGAGTGATTTATTATTTAACGTTGAAATAACCGTTTACTTAAAACTGATATTAGTTTAAAAATCTACAAAAACAAAACAAAATATTGAAGATCTTTTATTATCCATATTATCATATCATCGTCACCTAAAATGCAAAATGATTAGCCCATCACTTTTAAAAATTTTACAGGAGAGCCAAAAAACTTTATAAAATGAAAAGTGTTGTGGTTACAAATAAGATTTTTTTCTCAATACCATCCAAATAAAATGATGAGTTTATTGTTCTACACAAAAAAATAAGGGAAATATTTTCGAAAATACTGCACATGTAACATTTGTTTTTTTTTTATCATTTTTGGCAAAATTTTGAATTGTGAAAAATTATAATTTATTAGGACCATTTACATTTCTTTAATAAAGTTGTTATTTTTAAATATAGAAAGCTGAAAATATGTCAAGACGTATGCCTTGATGCGCTGTATTAATATCCATTAAAAACTAAATTTTGAGTTTTTTGGTTGTATTTCAGTTAACGATATGTATGTTCATAGATATACACTGGCACAGAAAAAAAACTCTTATATACCCCGCAAGAAACTGCATTTTAATTAAAACCTTAAATTTTAATTTATCGTATTGTGATATAGAATAGTTAAGATTTGTTGCTAAAGACAAATTTTTTCTGAAGATTTCATTGTCATTTATATGCTTTTAAAGGGTGCTTTACATTGTCCCACAAGTCGTACGACATGCCAAATTTTTGTGTAGTCGGATCGTCTAAACGTAATATGTAATGAAACTATACGATTTTGAGAGAAAATACGGATGAAAATTTGACAGTCGTATGGCTCTCTTGATTTTTTAAAATTTTTCAAAAACCAACGCACACCATTAGATCAGGGATGCATTTTTATGTAAACAAATGTGAGAAAGCCAGGGAGGGAAAACTGCTTTCATAAATTTATACCAATTATACAATCAAAATGTACATTTTAGACCACGAACGCACAATTTTATAAAAATATACGTATATTTTACAATAGTACAATAAAAATTTTGACCAGTATTAAAAATATTTTTCAAGGTTATTAAAAAAAAATTCAATTGCACAAGAACTCCATCCCTGGGGAGAAGCAAGCAAACAGCTGTAGTTAACTTAAATGAAAATGTTTTCATCTTACTTGATTTTATCCATACCAATGATGTAAACACCAGAAAACAACCGTCCGATTTTTACTCTCTTTTTTTGACATACGGATGGAATTTCATTTTATTTTCTCTCACATTTTACGTACGACAAATCTTATCGTTTAAAGCGGCCTTTAGTAAACTTCATTTATTTGGCTTCACTTCTCAATACACTGCGTACTGTTTCTAGAGTCTAAAATCTAGACTAACACTGGTAATTATGTTAAATTTTTTTATACAAAGTTGAATCCTTGCAAATAATTTGAAACAAGTAGTTTGATACAAGAAAACAAAGGAAAACATAATTAAACGCTGCAGTCCTACCACCTTGTAAAATTAATAGATTTTGGTTTAATATGACAGCTTTGATTTTCTCGACAAATTTTTCGAAATGAGTAGTGAATCGTGCTGCTGAAAACTCTCTGAAAATATTTTTGTTCAGGCGCAATATTTCTTCCGGCACCAAAGAGTGAATTCAGTTTTAGTGTCATCCCCTAAAAACTTATATTTGATTGAATTTCATATTTGTATACGAAAAGTGTAATGTTGTTCCATTCAGTGTATAAAATTTTATAAAAAATATTCTGTATTCAAATGCATTTTTAAAACAAATGGCGTTTTTTTTTTTTATATTTAATGATGTGACAATAATTTGAGGTTGGCGATGGTCGAAGTAGTCTGCACGTTGTCTACAAAACGAAAAATTTTTCCAGGGTTCAACCCCAGTTTCAGACTCATAAAAACATCTCGCATTTTTCTGTTGTGCATTTGTGTGTTTTTGTGTCAGTTGTTGTCGGAAGGTTTCAGTGGCGAAGGCATAGTCACTGGTCACTGAACAGTACCCAACTTCAGCTGTATCCAATCCACAGGCACATCAGTACGCCCTCCTTCGTCGCTATTCGGCGAAGTAAAATATATTACTAAAAATAGCTACTAAAAACGTAGCTTCAACATTTAATATGTCTCCTTGACATCAGAGACGTTACAACACTGCTATAAAAACAAATAACGTGCAAAAAGGCAGTGTTGCAAGATAATGAAGCTTCACCTCCTATCATTTCTGCTACTATCCCTTTCATCTAGTTCCAGCACATTGCACCGCATGTGTAGGGGTCATCTATCTCCTGAGTGCTGATCCAAGATATAAAAAAAATTCATTTTGTGTCTGATTCAACATTTTTATTTTTTTTTTCTAATAAAGACTACATAAATATTGCATTTAAACTTTAATGAAATTACTTAAGGGCAAACTATATATTACAGTGTAGAAAATTGAAAGGGTTAGTACGAAAAAAAAATTATTATAATTATTGTGATTAGATCTTTCTATTGTCATTATTTCTTTTTTACCTTGATTTTATAAAAACTGTGAACTTTGTTTGAAAACAAGAACACTTGAGTGCTGGGGGAATATCTCCTACGTATGTAATGCATTGCACTAGTTGGACGGGAATAGTGTAGGGAGCGGCAGGTAATGAATTAATATTAATAATGAAGAATAGAGTCTAATTCTTACACAACTCTGGAGTTGCGTGTTTTTTTATGAGAATTTGTAAAGCAGTGTAGCTGCCTCTCAGGTGTTTTGTAGATGCTTTAAAATTTAAGCTCGACGGCAGTCATTCTATTTATTAATTTCTTTGTTGCTCGTACGAATGTACGGGGACGCTTTAGCACAGACACAATTTAAATATTTTTTGTCTGAAAGGGTATTGAACCGTGGATCATTTGGTTGCAGAGTCAAGGCGGTAACTAATAAGCCAATATCTAACTGATTCGACATAGAAGAAAACAAAATCACATATCGTAATACAGATACCAATACAGTCCGAAAGTTTCTAATTTAATGGCTTCTCTGAGCTGTACAACCATTTGGAAAACAATACATGTATTATTTCTATTGCATATTTTTTATTTAATGCCTATTTTCCGATTCTGTTGAAAAAAAACAATTAAAATTTGCTGAATCTTCAAATTTCATATTTATTTCTAAAAGTTTTATGTTTTATAAAGGCAACAGTTGGTTTATGCCAATCGTGTAGCAAAAATCAATAAGCCTAAATAATAATTTTTATTAGCAAGTTAAATGAAAGTTCATTAGGCAACGTATGAACATTATGCTGTTTTTCATTTGAGTACTTCGGAAAACTTTTTCTCTATACGTGTGTGTGTGTGTGTGGGGTGTTATGGAAGAAAAAAAGGATATTAAAAAGAAATGAAAAGCTAATCAAGCGACTTGAAGGTATAAGAACAGAATTAAATTCACACAAATCTGTATAAGAAAATACAAGGTGGCCCAAAATGAGCGAATTCCTTTGACTTTTTTATTATATTTTTTTTTCTTTTCCGTATTTTGTAAAGGAGAATTTAGAATGGAACAGTACACAAATGAACAACGTGTTCTCAAATCAACGATACCTTGTTTTGACTCAGCGTGCATATCCTCGTTATTTTAATGTGCGCGTTGGATCCTTAGAGTCAACAATAAACAGTGTGGTTGCAAATTTTCGACAACGAGGGGCATTAAGGAACCTTCCTGCTGCCGGCAGACAACGAACGGTGGACACGTATGACAATATTGAACGGGTACAGCAGAGTATTGGGGAAGAAGTAGGTAGAATCATTAACCAGGAGTCGTTTGACACAATTTGGCCTTTCACGAGGGTCGCTGCAGAAAATTTGCATACAAAATTCACACTGCGCGGAATACAATGGCTCTTTTATGCGGCATCTTTAAAAAACGAATAATTTCCCCTACAAGCGATTTAAATTGGCCTCCGCGTTCACCGGATTTTACTGATTCAGACTGTTTCCTTGGGACTTATTTGAGAGCAAAAGTCCATATTAATAAGCCTAGAACCATACAGCAATTTAAAAATAATAGAAGCGACGAAATCAACAACATAACATCTGAAGTTTTGCTTAAGGTTATGGAAAATGAAAAGAGCACGAATAAGCGAAGCAGAAAATGGGCACCACTTGCGAGATATACTGCCTGGCTCACGATGTCACTCGAATTCGTTCGTTTGCAGAATAACATTTAAAACAAAAACAACATTTTGTTTTGAATGTTGTTATGCAAACGAACGAATTCGAGTGACATTAGGTCTGTCTGGGTACTTTTCCAGTAGCAAATACTCAGTAACTTTTTTTTTGGAGAGTAAGACCAATTTTACCTTGTCGGCTGAAAATATCTCAAAAAGTACGCAGACAGCATCCAGTGAAATCTTGCAAGAAAACAGCTGATCGGTGTGTAAACAATTGAAATAACAAAGCAAACGAATTATAGAAATATATATTGAATTAAAAATTAAAAATATAAAATATTCTTTAAAAATAATGAAATGAATTTTTAATTATTATCTGTCAGAATTTGCATTGCTTGGCAAATTTCATCTCGCGCACTATTTCCACGAGAAACCTGGTCATGAATTAGAAATTCTTCATCAACATCTGGTGATATCACGGATGTAAAGTTTAGGTCATCTTCATTTGCAATGTTGTGTAAAACACAGCACGCTCTAATAAAGTGGCATAATTTTTTAATTCCTCGTAATTTGCAGTAGTACAACTGGCTAAACCTCTGTTTTAAAATACCGAACGTATGTTCGATACGGACACGACCAGAGCTTAGTTTTATATTAAACTGTATCTGAGCTCTTGTCAGATGTCCGTTATCTTTGTATGGAATCCCCCAGCCATTGTTAAATTTAAATATTTATTTTCATTTCACTAAAATTATTTCATTCAAACAGTAAATAAAAACAGCTGTTCAAACTAGTTGCAAAATCTTGCAAGCAGAAATTTTTCCACCAACATTTTGCAAGTTCTCTAACTTCCAACTGTCAAAAAATTCTCTTTCTGGCTCTCTCGCTGCAAGAGATTTGGAGTACGCAGACAACATTTTGCAAGATTTTGCAACATTTTGTAAAAAATGATGCAAAATATGTGTACGCAGACAGACCTATTGTGAGCCAGGCAGATAATTTTTCATAATTAAATTTAAAATATTCTCCATTAATATACTGTATTTAAAACAGAGCTTCGAAATGGAACCGAACCGAAAACCGGAATTTTTAACCAAACCGTAACCGAAACCGAAGCGAAATATATTAAATACAAAAAACCGTAACCTTAAGCTGAAAGAACCTTCATTTTGGTTTTTTTGTTCTTTTTCGTTCCTTAACACTAATCAAGTCAGATAAACTTTGTAACGAATCCAACCAAAATGTGCTGCAGAGGCACATCTAAACCCATTGCATATTATATTTGGGAATTTATATCTCTTATTTGCAGTTTTTTCTTTCAAAGCAGTACTTGTATTGTAGAATAAAATCCGCATCCTCCAAAAATTTACTGTCGTAATTTTAATCTTGGTTTATAGTTTCTTCAAAATCAATCTCTTCAATAATTGTCTCCATTTCTACATATAAATATATTTTAGATATTGAGGGAAAAAGTTTCGTCTTTCTCTTTGAAAATTAGCCAACAATTGTATAAACTGTGTAAGTTTACATTGAATGATAAAAATTTAATGGGAATTCCCCGTAATTTAATTTGTTGGTTCATAATGTTGTCGTATGTGCCTGATAGCCACATTATGACAGGATTAAGTATATTTGTGGTTGTACATAAATAAATAAATAAATAAGTACAAATTAAAGAAGAGCTAATTTTTTTTTTAAAGAAATAAAATAATTCAAAGTACGAATTCAAGAAGCACCAACAACCATGACTTCAATTTAAAGAAGTTAGAACACTTCAAAGTGAAAGATGTGTCTGAAAGGCACATGTTAATTGGATTAGGGTTAAACATGAAAAAATTAAAAAAAAAATTATAATTTTTTAATGGTTTAGCTGGTGTACATTTCATTGGGTGCTAATATCAAAGTTGTCAGTGGACATTTAATAATATTCTTGCAACAGCTATAAAATTCCATATGTTTGCACAAGAACAAGCAAAAAACCTTTGAGAATTCGGAAATATACAAACCAAATTAACTTTTTGGGAACATATTGAACATATTTTTTTTTTATCTGAGACCAGCACTCAGGAGATGACCCCTACACATGCGATGCATTGTGCTGGAACTGAAAGAAAGGGACAGTTAGAGAAACGACAGTAGGTGAAGCTTTATTAATTATTTTGCAGCTCTGCTTTTGCACGTTCTTTGTTTTTATACTCGTAGCAGTGCTGAAGCTTCGGTTTAGTAGCCTTTTTTATTATTATTTTTCTTCGCCGGTGCTACACAATACCGACGAAGAAGGGCGTTCTGATGTGATTGTGGATCAGCCGAAGCCGGTATTGTTCAGTGACCAGTTATTATGCCTTCGCCACTGAAACCTTCCGATTACAACTGGCACACAAACACACACTAATGTACATCAGAAAAATGCGAGATTTTTTTTTTAATATTAGTCTGAAACTGGGGTTGAACGCAGGTCTGTTTTGGTTTTGTAGTCAACGTGTATACTACTTCAGCCATCGCCACCCTCAATGAAATGCTATTAAGACAGAACTTTGAACCGAAAAAACAGGTTTCGCACTGAAAAAAGAATTTAAAACCGAAACGTAACCCGAAACGAAAACCGGTACAAAATAAATTGCAATTCGAAGCTCTGATTTGAAATAAAAAAAGTTCAATAATAATATCTTAAAAGCGGAGTTATAATGAAATCAAACCCCTTCGGTCATTTTTAACCACCTTGTATTTGTAGGTTAAAATTTAAGCTTTTTAACGAGTTTTCTGCAGGAAAAAATTACGTTTCCAGCACTTAAATAAGGACGAAAACCTATTGAACTAAGCACGATAAATATTTCAATTCAGCATTTTTTTATAAAATTTTGGTAATTAAAAGTTTATTTTTCAATACAAAAATTTTTCACTTAAAAATTGTTACACAGAAAAATGTTAAATCATTTTTTTCACTACAAATTATACAGAAATTTCTTCAAACCTTGTTTGATAAATTTGAGTAAAGAAAAGATTACATTGATTGATGACATTGGCTTCAGCTTCCACATAGAAAATTGTATGCTCAAGATATTTGGACAAGTAAAAGAAGGAAAAAACGTACCAAGAAAAAAAAAAAGAAATTAAATTCAGTAACAAATTGTAAGACTACCAAGTAATTGATCTTAACTTTTGACAAAAGACACGTTAAGCTGTCTATCACTTATTACCTCAAAACACAAAAAAAAGAAAATAATAAAAAATAATAAATTCTGTAGCAATTTTTTTCTTTGTCTAACTGTTTGATATGTTATGTTATTCAAATGAACAGTTTCCAAGTTGAACATGACAGTTCTTATGCTCCTTTTTTTATTATTAAATTTTAAACAAGTTGCTTAAAAAACATAATGACATTCCACATACAAAAAACGATAGAAGGGAATTTTTAATTATTTTAAAGTTGACAATTAATATTTTAGAAAAAAAAAAACCAAATTATTTTTCATTTAAAAGTCCATGAAAATCATTTGAAGGCTTTTATTGCCTTTAAAATGCCTACCGGAATGCGCGTATTTGTTCTGCGTATTTTAAATACTGACAAATTAATGGTTTATACTTTATCCCCATTTTAAACAGTAGTGCATTTATATTTAAGTTTGAATGATGTTAAAAATATGTTAATTTCTTTTTGAAATATTTCACTGTCTGCATAACGGCTGCCGGTTTTTAACCTTTGTTTCATTTTAAACTCATGTTGTTGGAATTGGCTTGTTTTGTTTTTTTTTTAATCAAAGTTTTTTCATAATTAAAAAGAAAGAATTTTTATTTAACAATAATTTAATGTGGCGTTAATAGATTGTTGTTGTTAAAAGTTTTGACGCCCCTACTCAACACCTCCTTAGTTCATAATAAACGAGACATGGATGAAGAAGGAAGAATTACAATAAATGTACAAATATTAAGCGTAAACAAATTCAAGCCGTTATAGCGATGTGTAATGGTTCTAAAGTCATAATTAGCGTGAAAGATAAACGCTGGCGGAATATTCATCACCAGGGAAATCATAAAAGAGCTGGGCGATGGCTAAAGTACGTTGACTACAAAACCAAAAAAGGCCTGTGTTCAACACCACTTTCAGACTAAAATCATGAAAAAAAACATCTTGCATTTTTTCTGATGTGCATTTGTGTGGCTTTGTGTGTCAGTTGTTGTCAGAAGGTTTCAGTGGCGAAGGCATAGTCACTGGTCACTGAACCGTAACGCCTTCAGCTTTAACCAATCCACAGGCACATCAAAACGCCCTCCTTCGTCGGTATTGTGTAGCACCGGCGAAGTAAAATAATTACTAAAAACGAAACTTCAAAATTGAATACGAGTACGTCTCCTTGAAATCAGAGGCGCTTCAAAACAAATATTAAACAAAGAACGTGCAAAAGCGGAGTTGTAAGATGTTAATTTCTTTAAAAAAAATATGCAATTGCATGTTTTTTCTCATGCAATCTATGAAGTCGGGTATAAGATATTTAACCGTTTCGGGAATTTTTAGGCATTTTGGCATCGATTCGTTGGCGCATATTTTTGCATATTTTGCATTTTTGTGCATGTTTTAAGAACATATTTTCGCATTTTTTTTTCTTATTTAAAGGGCATTTTATGTTAATGTGTCATCACTCCTAGAATGCACAACTTTTTGACAATTCAGTAAAGATATTGAATGTTAACTGAAATAAAAACTTGATCTTGCTGTTTGTTACAGACGCTGTGCCAAATCCATAAACGTATTTTTTTTTATCTTGCACCAGCACTCAGGAGATGACCCCTACACATGCGTTGCATTGTGCTGGAACTAAAGGAAAGAAATAGTAGGAGAAATGATAGGAGCTGAAGCTTCACTATCTTACAACTCCGCTTTTGCACGATGTTGCAGTGTTGTAGCGCCTCTGATGTCAAGGAAAGCTTCGTTTTAGTAGCCATTTTTTTAGTAATTATTTTACTTCCCTGATGCTACACACAATCAACGAAGGAGGGCGTTCTGATGTGCCTGTGGATTGGATACAGCTGAAGCCGTTACTTTTCAGTGACCAGTGACTCTGCCTTCTCCACTGAAACCTTGCGACAACAACTGACAGAACAAAGACACACAAATGCACATCAGAAAAAATGCGAGATGTTTTTATGAGTCTGAAACTGGGGTTGAACACAGGAAAAAGATTTTCGTTTTGTAGTCAACGTGCAGACCACTCCGATCATCGCCACCCTTTTACCCCAAAATGACACTTGTTACTTGCATTGCGAACGTAGTAGCAATCAATATGAAAATATAAACAAGATAATTGTGAATACAAAAAAAATGTTTTTTAAAGCTCCAAATAGAGTTGACATTTTAAGAGAAATGTATCCGGACCTTCCTCCATTGCCATCCGAACCATTTAGAACTCGCTAGATTCCCGTATATGTGACGGATATTCTCTCTTCGATAGTGTGTTGGTGTGTTGGCATAGACTTGTAACTTCAAGAAACCAACCGACAACAAGTCTAGGGGCGATTTTGCCGGCCATTGCAAACCACCAAAACTGGAGATCAGGCAATGCGGAAATCCAATCTTCACAATCTTGTTTGCGGGTCGTGCGGTATTCGCCGTTGCTTTAAACACATATTCTTCCTTCCCAATTCGTTCAGTTGGCGAAGGCAAAAATTGTTGATCAGGACTTTGTAGCGCTCTGTGATATTCTCAGCAGAACGATTGCCCTGCAGCCGACCAAACCCGACAACAACTATTCTCCCATGCTCCTCTGCGTGTAAAGCTAAACGTCGTAGTGTTTGCCTAGTTCGTGTGAAACGATCGACAAATATACGTCTAAATTCACGCTGCCTGCCGAAATCAAAAAAAAATCTGCTTGCCGAAAAAAATCAAAACAATGGCCCAATTGCAAATGCAATGAAGCAACACCATATGCACAAGATTGTGAGTTGGGCTAATGATTCCGAGGTCTTGAAGAGTATAGCGTTTCATGTCTTATTGACATGCATTTTGTATCTGTTTACTACACAAATTATCGTCGCGAAGTTATCTTCACCTGTCTCCCAAGAAAAGATATTTTGGTAAATTATACACCAGTGGTTCATGCGGTTTTACAACGCGTTAAATTTTCACCGAAGTATCCAAAACTATGAGAGATAGAAACCTGACCTGAGATTTAGAGAAAATTTTACCACCGGTAATACTCCTATTTCTGTATATATTTTTTGCTACAGGAGAAGATAACTTCGGGAGGACGAAATGTTATGCAGAAATTATAGCAAACTTCCGATAGGGTGATGACTTTTGGGTCACCCAGTATGTGTAGCTGTATTTATTAGTGTGTGTTTATCTTTCTTTTGAAACCATTTTCATAAACATTTCTCGTTCCGTTTCTTTGGTTTTTTCCACAACAGCCAATATTCTTTCTTTATAAATTTCTTTCATTTACAATTTGCCGGCAAGGTCACACTCAAGTCATGAAATGTCAAAATATTGTCACTTAAAGTGAAATAAATAAATCTGTACATTGTTTTGTATGTACAATCACATACATTCACACTTGTACACATGTCTCCTCATCCAAATAACGTTCCTTATTCATTCATTGACAGTGTAACAGGCCCAGGGAGAAAGAAAGAAAGAGAAAAAAAAAAGAATAAACAGCCCACAGTTTTTTAAATTATTTTTCATATTCATCTTAAACGGCTACGACAAGTATTTTCACATACTTTGTTTGATTTTCACAAATCAGAATGTATTGATGTAGAGAATTTTTTATTTATTTATTTTCTTTTTTCAACGACCCTGATTTAAAAGGCAATTTCCTACACAGTGTTCAAGGAGCATGACAATAAAATTAAATGTTTTATCATTCTGTGAATTTTAAAATATTTAAAATACCACAAAAGGTTAAAGTTTTTCACTTATTTGTTATTTCTTTTTTTTAATTTGAACAGAGTTTATCGACTGTTTGAATGGCCTACTAAAGTTCCAGTCCTCAAGATTATCGGTGTCAAAATAAATGAATTTTTAAGGCGTGAATTTTAAATTTATTGCTAGAAAGTTTTCCAACTCAAATGACATTTCATAACTTGTCAACGCTTTTCGTGCCATTCCTGTGTTCTGAATGTTTTGCGATTTTACGCGTTGCAAGCTACACGTTGCGCGATGCCGTCTTTTGCAAGTACAATCTCAGTTTTTTTTTTAATTTTTTCTATTAATTTGTCCTCCATAAGTTAATATATTTTTTGGCGATATTGTAAGTTTGAAACACTTGTAACTACAAAAAAAATAGCTGTCAAAAATATGGGCAAAAGGGCGCTTACGGTGGATCGACTCGTTGTGTTTGGCCAAGACTGGGTCTCCGTTGGCAGATAGGGATATCGACCGGTTGGACGTGGACCCACTGGGACATTGCAGAATGCAGATGGAGCAGAGGCTCTTCGGCATTGCGCAGCCCAAGTGGTCGGCTGAGCCCACATACACGCTCTCGAGGATGACCTGTCCGAGGTAGAACTCCGGGCGGACCACCGTACTGGCGGCGCTGCCGAGGGGTCGCCTTCACATGATGGTGGCGGTGCTGACGAATTATTGTCACATGGTTCAGTATGTTAGAGCTTAAATCTTCGGTACAACGACTTTTACTGGAGTTGTCAGGATAAGGTGGAGGAGATAATTTGGATAAATGGAAACAAATCGATATAATTTGGTGCTCTCGATAATTTTTTCTTTCTTGGACCTGAACTCAGGAGATTACCCCTACACATGCGCTGCATTGCGCTGCAACTAGGAAATAAGGTTTTGGGAGAAAGGATAGAGGGAGTAGTGTTTATTGTCCGACTCTTGCCTTTAAAACAACACCAAGCGAACCAAGCCGTATCAAACGTTCATGCATGCAATGGTCCTACCTCTATTCCAAAACGGATTTAGATGGGTGCAGTAAGAGTACTTGAGCGATTAGCAGATACATTTTAATTGACCATGCTGATCAACAACCCGCAGTATGGCTCTTCGAGCCGGATCGAAGGACCATGTTCAATTCTGCAGATCTTTGTAAAGGGTGTCTGGTACGAGATTTATATTTTCAAACTTAAATAAAAAACGTAATAATTGACACAAAGCATTGTACGATAGAATGGAAATGAGGATTTTATTTTTTAAAGAGTATGTCATCCAGATCCTTCAGATCCTTTTTTAAATTTCATGAATAATCGCTATTGGAAGTCCCGGTGAGGCTGCTCTTTTCCGTATTGAAAGTCGCGGATTTTCACGTAAACTGCTTTCAATCAGTTCAATGTATTCGGATCGACTGGGCCCTGGCCGTGGAGCATTCATAGCCGAAGACGTTTGCGCGGAATCTCTGCACCCACGCTCTAATTAAATTTACACTCGGTCCATCACTTATTCGCCGAATACCGAACTTTGAACAGAATTATCGACGTGCAATTACGTTAGAATCATTACTCTTAAAAAATGTCTCCAGAGCGAGCGCGCGATGCTCACTCGACCACTGCGACATCATGACTGACTAATCCGCACAATCGATAATTCCAACGGCGCCACCCTCCCTCCGCACCGTTTATTACTTTTTGAAATAATCGTATTTAAAAATATAAATTTCCCAGCAGACAACCTGTATAAAGTTGAAAAGTAATTGCAAGATGAAATGCAGTGATTTTTTGGGAATATCAATTTGGAGCTGGTGATTACAGATAGAACGGGTTAACCTGATCGCCCAGGTTTCTTGTTGTGTGCAAGAAAAAGCCAAATTTCAGTTCTTTTACTACTTATATACTATGTTCAAGATATTTATTTCGCTTTATTGTTGTTGTTGCTGTTGTTGCTGTTGTTGTTGATATAATTGTTTACTTGGATTTATTTCAGGAGTTGTGAAGCGACTGAGAGTCCGAACACAATGTAACGATAATTTATTGCTGTGCGGTTTTTCATACGATTTTGAAGTAAAAAACCGTAGTGGGGCACGGCATAAAATTAAAATCTATTTTATTTTCATAGCGGGCTTTTTAATTCTGTCAACTTTTTTTATACTTTTTCTCCTTCTGATGTTGCCATAGTTTTTGAATAATTGGCGATGTTCACGACATTATTGTAAACAAAAAACATGTTCTTACCCAATTCTAATTCCACACAGAAATCAAACGTGCCATCTACCAAATTAACAATTTTTTTAATAGCTTCAACTTTTTTATTTACTTCCATTGCAAAAAAACAGTAATTTTTTTTAGAAAATTTTATAAAAATGTATGCACAAATAAATTAATAAAAACGTACACAAACAATGATAAGTATTACCGTCGCCGTCTTCCGTAGTATTATGTTTATTTTTCTCTCCCGCAACGAGAAATCGCACCGCACCGCAAACATTGTGTTCGGACTCTGAATCAAACTATTTAAAAACTAAATTTTCTGGCCAATAATAAAAACTGGAAAACATGGAAAATTTCCCAGTATAATACAGAGATGGGAATATTTCATAATTATACAATTCATTGTGTACAAACTAGCTTCAAATTATGTAAAAATGAGCAATTTAATAATTTGCTTCAATGAAATAGAAACTCAAACTGCAAGCGATTTCAAAACGCTTTATTTTCCACAACTAGGGCGATAATTTGTACTACTCTAAGCTGATGTGATAGTTTATAGTTTATTTTAACATTTTGTGCTGCGTGTAATTTATAGCTTACGGTTTTCGCATAGTTTAATAGAATTTGAAAATCACTTTGTATTTTTTCGCAATAAAACACATTTCGCATAAGCGAATTTTCAAAATTAAAGAAATCGTATCGGAATCGAAATCGGCTTAAGTAGCAGACTCTATTCTACATTCGTTGTACGGCGTTCTCTTTGAAATATTTGCTTTCATAATTAAACTAATTTCATTTGAAAAATGTTATCTGCTGAAACTATTTTCTTTTTTG
This sequence comes from Dexiosoma caninum, assembly GCA_963924685.1. Taxonomy (NCBI): domain Eukaryota; kingdom Metazoa; phylum Arthropoda; class Insecta; order Diptera; family Tachinidae; genus Dexiosoma; species Dexiosoma caninum. The sequence continues at coordinate 53,631,104 of OZ004728.1, read as the reverse complement.
GAAAATGTTATGTGTTGAAAAACACATACAATTTTCTACTCAATTTCCTCTTAACAATAACACGCTGTATTAATATCATTAACACTTTTACAACATTGTTTCTATGCAGCGGTTTTATTTTATCAGTTGATTTTGTTTTTATTGCTTTTTGTTATTTTGTTTTAGATTTGAAACACTTTTTATTATAGATCGTTTATCGCATGACTTTGCATATTTATAGAATTAGCCTTTCTTTTCAACGATCTTCGAATACGCGCTCTCCAAATGAAAAATCTGGCTTATTAGTTGGTTACTCAGACTGACGTTTGTTGTCTGTTCTTTTTTTTTTTTCTTTTAAAAAGTAAAAAAAAAATATAGAGAAAGATAAGAGAATATTGAAAGAAAAAAGAAAAAATCAGCAACGAAAACGAAATGTAAAATAATAATCACTATTTTTTCCAAGGTGTCATCATTAACACTTGGCTTGGCTCGGCTTGTCCATCCATTGTTGAAACTGGCTTTGTGCATGCGATGGACGTTATGGACTTTGATGAGTTCAGTTTCTCAGGTTCTCAGGTTGTCTAAAATCCGATTGCCCCTTTGCCTTCGCTGAGCGGCTTTGTAGTTTCCTTAAGACGATCAAAGTTGAAATGCCGCCGCTTTGTGGTGTGTGGTGATGCTGTTGATTTGTGCAACAAATGATTTGATGATGATTTTTAAATAATCAAATAAATGTTCCATAATTTAATAAGAAACAAAAAAAAAACAAATACAAAAACAAGAGAGTATAATAGTGATTATCTAATTTTTCTTTCAATGATGGATTTGACTGTCTCGCTTTACACGTGGCTGACACCAACAAGTGTTTCTTTTCGACTCTTGCCCGCTTTAAGAATTATTTTAAAGTTGTGTACATACATACATACATACATATGTACATACGTATATTAATGAATTAACGATAGTTTTGGGATTAACTTACCGCCCAATATTCCATGGATACTGTAATCTTTTCGACCATCATCGCTGCTGCGATCGTTGCCCCTTAACAAGCGACTTATCGATGATGTAGAGGGCGGATCTGTGAAACCTTCCTGTGAATATTCAATAAATAAAACAAAAGCTATTTAAACACTTATTAGCATAATTAATATTTATTAATAGAATTAACTTTATCTTCCACTTAAATTTGTTTAAATTTACATAAATAGAAATAATTATGAATTTTTATAATGCCTTATTGAGTCAATTATGAGAAATTATGTCTTCTTTTTCGGCTACGGCTTTTGTAGTTTTTTTTGTTGTTGTTGTTGTTGTAATTTTGAAATGAAGGAAAAACGGGTAATATTCTTGAATGAAGTTTTCAAGGCCCGCCGGCATGCGATATCACACGAGATTTCAATATATCTTCAATGAGACAAAATCAGTCACAGTCGCCGCTAGATAATTAGAAACTCGTTAATTTGAAATTCGCTATAATTTGTATTGTTTGCCAATCCTCCTTCCCAAAACCTAATTTCCTAGTTCCAGCACAATGCATCGCATGTGTAGGGGATGACCCCTAAACATGCGATGCATTGTGTTGCACTAGACGAAAGGGATAGTGAGAGAGATGACTGCTTTAGCTCGTTTTTTGTTTATGGCACTGTCTGCACCGTCTCTGATATCAATAAGGCGTATTCAATTTAGATGCTTCGTTTTTAGTGCCCATTTTAGTAATTATTTTACTTCGGCGGTGCTACACATTACCGACGAAGGAGGGCGGTCTGATGTGATTGTGGATTGGTTGCCGCTGAAGCCAGTACTGTACAGTGACCAGTGACCAGTTCTTCACCACCGAAACCTTCGCAACTGACACAGTAATGCATATCAGAAAAAATGCGAAATGTTTTCATGACTTAGTCCGAAACTGGGCTCGAACTCAGAACTTTTTGGTTTTGAAATCAACGTGCAGACTACTTCAGGCATCGCTAAAATTATTTGTATGTTCTCCTAATCACCTATGCGCTTTAATTTAAATATTTTTGCCTTAACGCTCTACAAATTACATTATTTTAATGTGCTGTTTTTTATGCCAAATATGAAATAAAAACAAAATAATAAATTTTTTTCTTTCAATTAAACTCTTTTAAATTTCGTTTATATTAACTTTTTCTTTGATCCCTTAAATTTTAAATTATCGAGAGTCGGCTGTATGTGTTTTTCTTTTTTACGATTTTTTCACTAGAGCAAAAATGTTAGTCTTGCGATAAGTATTTCGCAAAATAAAACACGAATAATTGCACACTTGGGAGCTTTGGCAGAATTGTTCTAAAAACCACTTAGCTGATTTCGTAGAAGCAACGACGTGAAGTGTCCATGCGAATCGCATGCACTAATAATCAGTTTTTATAGCATTTTACTTTTGTTCGTTTGGAACCATTGTTCAGAGGATGTCCCCTACGTATACATGCATTGCACTGGAATGAGAAAAAGGGAGTTTGGGAAGTAGCATAGACGAACTAATGCTTGAGGACATTAAACTTGAATTTTCCAACATGGCAGTTGATAGGGAAGAGACAAGAATACTTCAAATAAAACACTAAATTTCTCTGTAATTCGTAATTCGGGCTGGTTTGGCACCGACTAGATTGGAACGATGATCGTTAACGGCCTGGTAATACAACGGCACCCTGGGGGATCTGAATGGGATGATTCTTTGCAATTGACAGCTTGTAAACATTAGAAATCACATTCTATTGCGCTGATGCCTCAGTCAGAGTTGGCCGCACTTAACTACTCTGCTGTCACCGCTAAACCACTTCGCCCTCTTCTACACACCGTCGCGTAGCTTGTTTTATTATTTAACTTTGCTGAAGCTCAAATAGCGAAGAAGGAGGATTATTATTATTATTATTACTATTGGGATCGAAGCACCGAAATCTATTGTGCCAGAAGGAAAATAATTCCTGGCGTAGGGTTTAAAAGCAGGGCTTTCGGGTAATAAAAATTTTACACTTAAAAAGTTCACTTCAGCAATCTCTACACGTACAGAATTCAACTCTCAATATTTATGCTTATTCGCCTCAGCGATAATATTCCGTTGTCTTAATATTTTATTCCTCATTCCTCACGCTTTTTCTATTGCTTTGCTTTCCTGAGTCTTGCAGCTAAACTAGAGCAACGGAAAACCTACGCTTCGTTAGAGCAATTCTTGCAAGCTCATCTGCTATGGTCTTGGGTTTTAATAATTTTTCTTTTTATCTCTTGGATAGCAGATCATCAATAGAACGGCTTTTTGTTCCCAAAAGCCTTTTTTTGTTCCCAAAAGCCTGTTTTCTGAAATTAAATCTCAAACAATCTGGTAACTCTGGTAATAGATATTACTCATGCTTCGAAATAGTTTTATATATTAAAATTCTACTGTCGTTATTCTGCAATCTCATCACTTTTGGAGCTTTCAATGAAAAAATTCGCACTGCCCTTTTGTAAAGTAGATGAATTTTTATGGGTGAATTATAGTAAAATAATAGGCCTTACTATGAGTGTCGTTGTCGTCAAAAACTCGATCAAATGTGGCAACACCTGTCATATGTTTTATATTGGCTTGTAGTCAATACGACTAAGTCAACGGCACTCATAATAAGGCCCAACAAATACATCACCGACGTTTTATTGCTCAAATGCCAATGGAGAATGGCACTGTTAACACAGAAAATAGAAAAATTTTTTACATATGTAATTAATTAAAATGGGCTAAAGATCGAAAACATACAGCCAGTTTAAATTACATGTGATAATTACTAAGAAACAAATCAAATGAAAGACAAAAATTTTAAGTTACACTGACAAACACTAGCAGTACGGAACAACATGCTGTTTTCATCTTCAGCGTTCTTCGTGTTTTGTCCACGTGTTTTGCTACACAATATTATTATTTTCATCTTCTAAAATGAATGTTTTTCTGTTATACTCCCGAGGTAGACAATTGTCGTTTGGAGATGCTGCCTAACTGGAATAGCAGATCTAAAGATCATTCTGCTGAAGCCTCAATATTAAACACAGCGGAAACCCTTGGCAAATATATGACGACAATATTTTCAACATTAACCCAATTTGATTATTTTCTTTTCGTTATCAAATTTTGTGATAGTCGTGATTTCTAATTCAACAAATTTCCTTTCAATAATCCTATTAATATTATAAATGTGAATGTTTGAATGTTTATATGTTTGTTCCACTATACGGCCTCCTAAACCGCTGGACAGTTTTTATAAAATTTGTTAGACGGATCCAACGTAAAATATAGGATACTTTTCATGGGCTAAAAATGGATCATCATGGTTCAAAAATTATACTAATCTGAGTGAAGGTTGAGGAACTAACTATTTGGATTGTCATTTAGTAAGACACAACACCTAGCACGGACAACTACATAATTAGGTGTGCTGGTAGCGAAGCGGACCGGGTTCGTCTAGTGCTAAATAAATTTCTTAAATTAATTATTTTTCAAATTTTGATTAAGTAGTTGTCGTTCTTTATAATTCAATGGTTAGAATCCGTCCTTCAGCTTCTTGCCATGTGTGCCTTCTCTATTTATTTTACAATATTTGAAATTGATTTTCTAAATTCCAACAAAGACGAATAAAACACAATCCAAAAAAAAAGTCTCTTAACCCGTTAACGGACTGGAGCATACTGTGCCAGTGTCAATCCAGCTGTCAACTAATTAATTAAATTTCAATTGAATTTGTTAAACGTAGAGCGCACTCTCACATATTGTTTGTCCTGAACTCTGGAATCGTTTCATTTTTTAACAAAAAAAAAAAAAATAATAAATAAATAATGAAAAAATAAATCAAACAAGAACAAAACCCAAAGGCTTGTCAAAAACAAGATAAGCTGTCACCTAGATAGAGTATCTGGCCAAGACCACCACATTTTCTAAGAGCAAACACTCCAGCAAACACAAAAACTTTGTTAATAAACAAACACTACTGTGTGTGTTCAAAATAAAATAATAAAAAGAGGATTGAAAGTAGACAGACTTTTTGTTTTTTATTCACATTTAATAGCCAACTGCCAACTGAACACATTGAAGTTCCATTATTTTATGCTGCTGCCAAGTCGTACGGAAAAATGGGCAAGTGCTGGTTAAAAATTTAAATCAACATTTTCTTTTCTTTAATTCCTGGTTTTTTTTTCTTATTTCCATTCTTGATTTTGATAGCGATTGTAAGTTCAATACTGTGTGTCTGTGTGTGTGTGTGTACTTGCATTCTGACATTTTTAATAAAAGTTATTTCTATTTAAATTGTAACTCGTACATCAAGCCCGGCTGGAAAATACACAAGAATGTGCTTTCCTTCACAGACTTGAATAAAATGTCAGTTTATTCTCTGGTCAACAATTACGAGTCAAGTTCGTGTACACATATTAACGTATTTACATATATAAATCAGTTAAGCAAAGGCTTAAAAACCGCATACATACCTACATATATGTATGTGTGTATGTTTGTAGATATATTTGAAAATAAATCTATGACCAAAAGGCGTCAGAATATTAACAAGATCAACAAATGCCACAAACTGTAGGTAGAAAATACAAACTTTGGCTGTTGTTGTTGTTGTTGTTGTTGTTACCAGTTTGAAACAAAACAAACCAAAAAAAAGAAGTAAAATTTTTTGTTTGTTTATGACTGCTGTTGTTAAAATGTTTGTGGAAGGCTCACTTGCGCACACGCCATTCACACCATCAAATCAGTCATTTATTTTATTTTGTTCTCTCTGTCTAAATTGCTTATCTTCCATAAATTTAATTTTTAAAGCAAACGCACTGCCTTGCACTTAGTTTTTTTTTTTTTTTTTTTTTGGATTTTTTATTAAATTAAGTTAAAAGAACACACATGCGTGTGCAACTTAGCAGACTGTTAAAGTAATTAGTTGTGAACTTCTTTCGTTATCGTCTCGCTTAAAATAAACAAATAAAAATTACAACTACTTTTGAAATCAAAAAGTTCTTTTTCAAACACACAAATTTCTCAGGAATCGAACTCGCAACATTCTCAAACATAGTCTGTCACAGCTTATGAGAGCCGCAATTTTAATGTCATCTTTAGTGACTTGACCATAGATTTATTGAACTCTATGAACTGTGGCTATTGAATTCATCAAACACGACAATCAAAATAAATTAAAAATAATTTTTTTTTTGACAGTCTATTATTCAGGATATTTTTTTCAAAGGTTTTTTTTTTTTCATATTTTTGTTTAGTGGACGTAAGGTAGTTATTTTTATTGAATTCTACCGATTCTTTCCTTTAATTTGATTCCAATATTGCTTAATAACTATTTTATCGTAATATGAAAAAAAAAATATTTAAATTATGCATCCTTAAGAAATGTTAAGTCTCTTAAAAAGGGCCAAATATTAGGAAATTAAAAACCAAATATCTATGTGCTTTGACTTTAGTTGGCGCCTGGGTTAATGGGTGTATAGTCTGCCAAAAAAAAAATGCTGTCACACAGTGTTATCATCCTGGCTAGAAATTTTAATTTGCATCTGAATTGTACCCTATTGGGTTGCTCAAGTGGTACCCTCACCTGGGATGTAACGCAAAAAGTAAGCTGGGAACTGACGTTATAATTCCCAACCGATGGCAATCAGATAGTCGTCCCTACACGCCAACAATTAAAAATCCTTTTTGAAAAATCTTGTTTTATTTATGAAAATCGAAAAACATTTACAAGTGAATTTTTAACAAAATTTACATAATAAATTATTTTTTCATGAATAATAAATTATTTATTAAATTTGTAATTTTTTTCTAAATGTGTTAGAATATTCCAAGAATTTCTTGATTGCGCCCCACTTGGAAAAAAACGGATGTTTTTCGTTGGGGTATATCAATCAACTCCCAACCAGATCTCTAGTAGGATAAACCTATTGGGTTTGCCACAATCATTCCCAAATTGTTCCTCAATATATCGAGCCTTTGCTGCAATACCGCAGTAACTCAAAAATCTTAGGGGAAATGTATATCTAAAGGAAAAAATATTATGGTTCTATCTCTAACTGTTCAGATACTACAGCTACAAAAGTCTTTATTGCCTCCAGCTATTTCCAACAATATTTATTTGCAATAATGAAATATTTCCTTTATGACAAGAAATTGACAAACAGAAAACATTACAAAACATGCCTCTTTATTTAAAAACTTGTAAAAAAAATAACTTTAGTAAACGAAAATACTATCAAAAACATGGCATTTTTCTCAGTTCACAATTTTTTGAATTACGACGTAATTGCACCAAACGCTCGATATGTATTGGCAGAATTTCTAGTCGGAATGGTCACTCACCAAAGAGTTTTCATTAAATTTCTGTAAACACTGTAATTCATAAACCTCTGAAGCAATACGAGTGATTTTCTCATCAATGGCCGTACTACTTCAACTCTTATTAAGTTTAAAATTAACGAATAAAAATTTTGTCGTGTTTAAGTTCATAGTTAATTTATCACAATAATATGAAAGTTAGTTTTGATTTTACAATAAAGTAAAAAGAACAATTAATCTGCAACACCAGTTGAGTAGAACACGTATATAAGTACATATTTTCTATGCCACTAAACACGTCATCAATACTCTTTCGTTTTTAACTGTAATACCCCATAACCATTCGAATGGAATCCAAATATTTTTTTCGTATTAAAAAATGGCTCAGATTTCGAATCAGAGCAGAGTCAGTGGTATGGCCTTCTTACTATGCTCGTTCAACAAAGTTGGCAATATAATTTCTATTGCATTTGCAAAATTTTTTTTTTTTTTATTTATTTTTTATTTCCTGATGATGTTAACAAATAAATAACAGCAATATAATTTTTGAAAAGAATAACGACCTCGCGCTTAATAGTTAAATAAGAAGATAAAAAAATTTTATAAATGAAGCAAAATTAAAAATATAAAAATCAATAAACGAATAAATTCTCCAACTTCACTGAGACAATTATACTTCCACGCTCAACTCTTCGCGAAGAGGATCTTCTGGTTATGTCATATTTATATAAAATTGTCTTTTAAACTCATCTAGCCAGTTTTTCATTAGTCCGTTTAGCATTGCATCTGTCACACTCGTATTTGTATGTTATTTTCTTACATCATGCACGCGAGTACAACGTGGTACAAACGTGAGCAACGAAATGTCGGGGAAGAGCAAAGCAAAAGACAGAACACAAGATCTCTTAAGAAAATTTGATGGGTGTTGTATTTGCTTAGACATGTAGACACCTGTTTGATGGACAAAATTGTGTTTTCTTATTTATGATGTGCTCTAATGACAAAGGAATAATTATTCTTAAAAACGAAATACATAAAATTTTTTTCTTCATTAAATTAGATTTGAAATATAAATTTTTATGGGTAAAGAAGACAGTTGTCGGTTGCGCCTGTTGAAATATTTCAAAGCGCATAATTATTGATTGGCTCGAAATTTTTTAAATTTTTGATTAAATTATTAATTTTAATTATATTATTAATTGACCTTTTTTATTATATTTTTTGAAATATATTTATTATCTCTGCAACTGAAAAATACCAATTAATGAACCAAGTAAAACAGCAAATTGCGGTAGGAAGTGCACAAGAACTCTTGTTTAATTTTAATTTAAATTTTTTTAATAATTTTTAAAATTTTTTAATAATTTCCTATTATTCCTGATGATGTTAACAAGCTGTTAACGAAATATCGAATAAAAAAAAAAAAAAAAAAAAGACCCAAGCTTAATAAATAAATATTTCAAAAAAAAATTAAATTATTAATTTAAAATTTTATTAATTCAATTAAGTCAAGAATAATATTTTAATTCATACTTTTATTTTTTTTTATGGCTGAAAATCTAATTAATTTTTTAATTGATATTACAAAATTTTTAATTAAAATGTTGTTTTAGTTTTTTTTTTTTGGTTTTTGAATCGCCAATTTGCTATTTTTTTAGAGACAACCACTGACATAGAATCAATTGTATATTTTTTATGATATTAATTGAAAAAGAAAAAGGTTTTTTTGCAATGATTTGTAGAATTTGAAAAATTAAAAGTACTTTTTGTAAAAACAAAATTTTTCGAAGAACAAATTAATTATAACATTTGGTTTTATAATGCCCAATTTAGCTAATTTTGCTAACAAACATGTTATATAATAATTTTCTCTTTTTTAAACTATGGTTTTTATATGGTTTAGCTGGTCTATATGCAGCATTTCATTTGGTGCTAATATCAAAATCTTCAGTAGATCTTTAACTAAATTCTTGAAAAAAGCTAAGAAATTTCACATGTTTATACAAGAACTGCCAAAAAATATTTGAGAATTACGGAATATACAATAATTATAATATAATAATTATAATATAATAATTATAATATAATTATAATATAAATAATAATTACAAAAATTAAATAATAATCTTATTAAAATTTATTTATTCGCACATTGATCAATCTCACAGTAAAGAAGAAGTTTTATTTTATTAAACCTAACCTCAAAAATTTTTATTAGCCTTCATGTAACTAGTATGTGGCTAGTTTATTTATAAACTGTATAGCAATTAAACTGTTTTTCTTTCATTTATCAAGCAATAAACTCATTAAGAATAGCTTAATATCTGCTTCTATCTCTTGTGATATCAGCGAAATTGTTATCTTAACTAAATTAGATGCTTAAAGACGCCTTTCATATGTCCAAGAAAGTTATCATAAATCACGCAGTAGAAAAGCGAACTATCAAATGCCTGTAGGCAACAATGCGGCCAACTAAATGTATTTGATTTATTTTATATGAATGTATAAATCAGCAAAACAAGGCGTCTTAAATCACGAGCTTTAAATTGCAGAGGAGTGATAGAAGTTTATTAAATTGATGGAAATTTAAAGATCTTTAGCGAGTCAATTAATTGGAAAATGTTTTCAAACACTAAACAAAAAAAACTGTTACAAGAGAAGTGCATTCGCTTCATTCGTTGCGAAACCAACCAAATCCACATATGCGTTTTCATAGACAATTGATTCTCTTTATTCCTCGATATTGCCAAATTAGAATAATTTATAATTTATTTAATCTGACATGTAATCCAGGCTTAAATTTGTATTTTAATTTGTGTGTGTGCGCATATGGTAATGAGCAATCGAGTCTTAAAACCAAATGAAAACATTGAAGCATTGAAACAGCCCTGCCACACAATTGATTACACATATCAAACATTAAGCCAAACAACCAACCATCGGACCAATGACTGACGTCGACATGAGTGCATGCATGCATGCATTTTGTTGTCCAAGCGGGCGTCTGCCTGTTCTGGGACGGATAACAATGTTGAGTTAAGACCAAAACAAAACAAAAACTCATATTCTAATTTAGCGTGAAGCGCACCTGGAGGCTTTTAAAGCCTACTCAGTGTAACATTAAGAAACTGAAATGAAAATGTAACAACACTATTAGCAAAATGTGTAAGAAAAAAAGTAGGGGTTGCCTGAAATATTGCGCAGATTTTGTTTTCATAGTGCAACTTAAAGGTGCAACTATTTGCAATACTTTGGGAATAAAATTTAAAATAAAGAAACTTTTTTATTTCTATTTGGATTCAGCCCAGTATTATGAGTATCAAAACAAAAAAAAAAAAGGGAAAGCGGAAAAAGCATATGCGAGTGAGTGCCTGTGTGTACGCGTTTATTGAAGGCACAAGCTGTCGCGATAGATCGCCTTTGCGATAATGAAGTGATGGTCATTTTGATAAATTCCCTACACGTACAACTGAGTGATGAAACATTGTGAGCGTTCATCAAACTCAGGAGTTTGGCAACATGCATTTGTATGCGAATATACTAAAATCAAATGACTGGTGGCTTCTCCTTCGTATCTCTCTGCATCTAGTATCTTGATCATAAAAACACTAAAAGTCTAGATGACTAAATGATTCTTTGTGAACATACACAGTCGTCTGACTACGTACGAGTACGTGTATGTCTTATAACGTATCACTATCGGCATATTAAACTGTAACTAATGGCGGCTTTCAAGTTAAAGTAATGCTTAAAACAATAAAAACTAAAACTGCAAAATAAAAATGTTTATATATAAATATCTGTGGTGCATACACACACACACACACACACGCACACACGACAATGCAAGAATATCACAATCTCATTCACATGCAGCAAGAAAATCTAAAAAAACTAAAAGCCAAAGGGGCTGTGCAAAGATTCTGTGTAAGAAAAAGAAGTCAGTAAACTGAGAATGAACAAGTACAATGCAATGAAGTTATTTATGTATATACATACGTATATACATTTTTATTGGTTAAGGGTAAAAGTAATTTTCTGAAATGGAATTTTAAAAAAATTTTCTTATGACTTCGTAAACAGTTTGTCACTGGTTCGGGGACACACTTCAATTTAGGAAGTTGGAGTTCTGCCTAAAACTTCGACGTAGAAGTATAAAGCCTGAGCGGTACAATTCTGTTACGAATCAGCTGAGATTTTTGGGAAATAAAAAATCTGTAACGTATGTTAGTCGCTTTCTGTTTAGTTCTATTCCATACGGTTCTGTCAAGTACCAAGAAAAAATGTTCTATACGAAACCGAACAATAAATAATTGTTAAACTTGCATTAAAAGCCATTTTCGAAGTCTGTATAGAAAGTCTTACGGGCAAAATCTCTCTAGGCTGAAGCATATTCTAAAATATGCCGTAATATTAAAATCTTAAAACATTGCAAAAACTACTGCTTTGCCAAAGCAAAATATCACTTTGATTTCACATTTTGATGTAGGTTGGGTTCGGTTAAAATGCAGTCGATTAGGACGGGCAGTTTAGAATAGAACTTCACTTCTCCTAAGGCTTCAGCCTGATCAAGTTCACTATCTGTTCCCATACAACAGTAAACTGGACCATAAATCCACAAAAACGACAGCCGATAGCGAACCCGGCGAACCCACCCTCGTCAGCTAATCAGCCATTTCTCTACCGCTGACGTTCCTATGTCCTAGAACCCACAAACAGGAAACAACAAAAGAAATTCCGGAGGACAGTTCACTGATCCCAAAAGTAAATGGCCAAACGAGACGGCCTGAAATATCAGCCCACTAATGGCCTCCTGACTGCCGGAGAGAATCGCAATATTGCCCCGCTCCACCCAAACACATTTTGATGTACATACAATTATAGAGAATTAATTGTCAACAAGCCACGTAGCGACAAATGTGACATAGAAAAATGTAAAATTGGGATGCAATTAAAAAGTACGTCGATTCAATTAAAATATAAATTCAAATTCAACCCATCACGAAAAGTGTAAGATCAATTAACAGGTTTAATTGTAAAAATTTCTGTTTTTTTTTTTCATTTTACCCTTTTATAGTCGTCTGTGGTCTGTGCTAGAGTTGTGGCGTTCAGCTCTGAGCTAGCTCAATTTAACGATTCAGTAAACGGAGCGAAGTGAGCGCTCACATTTTTTGATGATTCTACTTCAGTGAAGAGCGCTTGCCATGATTTTTTTTCGTTCATTTTATTGGTTCATCAGTGCTACCAGAACCAAAAAATGTTTTTAAATAAAATTTGTATGATGCCAGATGCGAATATTTCACGTCATTGGCGATTTAGTGCAAACACTATTTTTTCTTAAATAAATTTCTGTCTTGTAGTTTGTATTTATTTGATTTTAGTTTCGATACTTGAATAATAATAATCTAAATTTTATGAAAATTTTTTATATATTTATATTAGCCTATATAAAGCATTTCACAAATTTCCCTAAAATAACAAATTTCAGCACCAAAAACATATTTTCTCTTTCTACTACTGATTAAAGCTGCCTTGGTGCTGTTTTTGATAGAATCAAATGAGCTAAAAAAACAGTTCAGAAACAAAGTCAACTGAGCGACAAATTCAACTGAGAATCAACATCAAATGAGCTAAAAGTCAACTGATACTACTGAGCTACTGAACGAACTAAACGAACCAGCTCACCAAAAAGAGCTGAACAGAAATGAGCGCTCACTTCAAAGAGCTCATGAACCCAATACTAGTCTGTTCCACATGAAACAAATACACTCGGAATTATGACCGAATTGTTGTTTTAAGGGCCATTATTACAACTAAGCAATAATGTTACTGATAGCTAAAATTAACTTTAGGCAAAATGAATAATAAAGTGACCTTTAACTTGTTTTCATTATTACAACTGTTCGATAAAATAAAATTAATATTTTTAAAAATATGGCAGTACCAGAGTAAATACCTCCTACTTTTGACAAACAAAAAAAGCTACTGGCAACGACAAGGTTTTATTTTATTCTTTATTTAAAAATTAATTTGTGTACATTTATACTTTCCATGTTGCCATATTTAAAGTGCATAAAATATGGCAGCTTCAAATGCTTTAGTCCACTTTAAAAGTTACAGGTAGGATGAACTTTCCGTTAGCTTATCGGTCACATTAGGTTAAACTCAACTTGTAATAACGAAAAACTAATTATTTGTCCGATAGCATCCCAACTTTAGCTATCGGCAAGTTATAATAATGGGCCTTAATGTTTATTTGCAACAACAATGCTAGACAATTCCGAGTGATTTGATTTCACGTGGAATACAGAACTGCCCCTCCTAGTTTGTTGATTGCCTTTGGTTAAACAAACGTCAATTCAATTAAATTCTTAATTATGAGAAAAAATAAACTGCACAAAGACTTACGGCTCTTTTCACAATGTCCGATTAAAAGTTACCGCGGACTTTAACGGCAACTTTGGCATACAAAACTTGCTGTTAAGGCTCACGTTAAACTTTAATCATACATTGTGAAAAGGGTCCTTAATGGGGGAAAAATTTAACAATTACTTTTGCTGGGCAGCCAATTCAAATTATTTTATTAATTTGGCGCCACCCATGCGAAGCCACCTCTACCATTTGAACATTACTTTTGCGCCACCCTGTATATGTATGTAAATATATGGAAATCATTATTCACTATCACAGTATGCTATGCAGGAACGTATGAATATATGCTATGAATTCGAAACACCATCTTCCCTCAACCAACATCGGCAGCGTCACCTGGTCTGGCCTCAAAGATAAAACACAAACTTTAACTATCTCATAATCATTGATGTAGGTTTTGAATCAATACAAAAAACACACCGAAAAAAAAAAATATAAAATATACACAACTTCACAAAATCAATGCAAATGTTACGCTAATTTAAGAGAAAGACAAAGGAAAGATCAGGGGCGGCAACTTTCTGTGTTGAATGTGACACATAAAAGGATAATATTTTCATGAATGAAAACATGAATGAATGGATGGCAAAAGAAGAACGCAATACTTTATAATTTTGCCTATGGCCTGAGGGTTTCAGGGTGTCAACAACAATAAACGTTAACCATGCCATGCAACATGCAAAGGCAGCCAGCTCCAGTCAACAACAGACAATTTTATTATTAAAATGAAAATATAAACGAATAACAAAAAAAACGAAAAGAAGAAGAAGAAAAATAGTAAATTGTGCGTGCCAAGATGGCAGTTACAATTGGGATGTACCAACTGCATTTGTTTGCACCTTGCCGCCACATTTAAATCAATTTTTCAACAACAGCTTGGGTGGCATAACGTCTCTGCTAATTTCGAAATGTCATTTAAAAACACCTTAAAACTAAAAGAATTTTTACGTTTTACAATAAAAATTAAATAAAACTTCATTGACATTCACCGTCCATAAACGACGATAAACAAACTCTATGGGGTCTGTCCTTCAGTCTATTTCCAGGGCACTTTATTCATTAAACGGCACTCACTGCGCTATACAATGCAAACGGAAGTTCTATTTTTGCCAAAGGACACGTGACTTTTTGAAATATCCTTAGACTAAAGCATTAATAAATGAAATAGTTAGCAAAAAGGTTAATATGTGGCTTTTGCCACTGTTTCTTCTTTTTTTTTTTGCTCATTTAAAAGTCGGCAAAATCTGTTTTCTTTTTTTTTTTTTTTTGTTTTTGCTCAGGGAAAATATCTTTTGTTCTGTTTACAACTTACCTTTATTAGTTTCTCTCTGATCTCCCAACTAAATAATCCTGGATTGGCTTTACACATTTCTTTAATGCGTGCCTCTATTTCGGGCGAAGTTACTTTGGGCTTAGAGCCGCCTATAACGCCCGGTCGTATGGAGCCCGTTTCTTGATAACGATTTAAGATTTTCGAAACACAACCGTGCGACACTCTCAGTTGGCGGGAAATCACACAGGGCCGTACCCCACTGGCGGCCATTTCCACAATTTTCAAACGTATATGATTTGGTAGAGGACGACCGTTAATAAATACGCCACCCAGTTGATTAACACGGCCTTGACCTGAAATTGCAAAGACATTATTAACAGAGTTATGCTGTCGGAACACAATTGGGTCGAACGGCGAATTTCGTCGTGCTCAACGAATTCGTCGGTAAAAGTTCATTGCGTAACTTCGTAGTGTGGCACACAATAACGACAAAAAAATTGCAGTTGTCATAATCGACAAAGTTGTCTGCTGTCTGTGTTACCGTATAAAAAAAATTACTTGAAAAATTCAACATTATCAGAAAACAATTAGAAAGCAATTTTATGTTAAATAATTGTGTATATTTGACTTAAATGATTTATTTTAAAAATTAAACAACTATTAAAATAAAGATTAACTTTATTTACTAATACAGGGTGTCCGTCGGGAAGGTATACTACTTTGTTTGTTTATAATTTTTGATTAAATGAAAGAGTATGGATAAATGTTTTATTTAACTCCGGCAATTATGTATGGAATACAATATCAGATAACTGTCCGCCTCTGTTAGACTCACAAATGCGAGGCCTTTTGAGCACATTTTTCATTACATTCTCACACATTTCACGCGGTATATCATTAATTTCATCACGAAATATTTTGTTTGAGTTGCTCAAGCGTGTCTGGTTTGTTTGCATAAACGTTGCTTTTCAGATACCCCCCAAAAAAAAAGAAGTCCGGAGCAGTCAAATCAGGCGACCGTGGAGGCCAATGAACATCACCATTTCTTGAAATAACTTGTTGTGGAAAGAGGTCTCGCAGTAATTCCATTGTAATCCTGGCATAGATGTGGCACCGTCTTGTTGATACCACATGTTAATCCAGTCCAAAGCATGCAGTTGTGGCGTTAAAAAGTGTGGCCAAAGTTGGTCTTTGAAGACCAAGCTCCTGAGCAGGGCGTCGAATTGAGATGGATGGATTGTTTTGAACACTTTCTTGAGCAGCAGTAATGTTTTCAGCCGATCTTGCAGTACGTTGTGGTCCTTGCTTGGGCCTATCACCTACAGACCCACTTTCTTCGAATTCATTCACTACACGATAAATAGTGCGTTTTGTTGGCACGTTGTTTCGGCCAAAAATTTCACGTAACTTTCTCATCGTCACAGTAATCGATGATTGATTTTAATAAAATATTTTAACGCTTAAAACACGTTGGTTTATCGAATATTTTTCCATAATAAATTTGCTACGTGTCTACTTCACGACTGCCAAATATAAACTGTCAAGAATAATGTTTACCAAAATGGCGGCAAAACAAAGTAGTATACCTTGCCGGCGGACACCCTGTATATACTAATAAAGGGTGGTTAAATTTCAAGGGCCGATGTTGATTTTGAATAAAACACAAACTATTTAGGAAATTATTGTAATTTTATTTTATTATGATATATTGGTATTACTCAATTATGTATGGAACAAAATATCGGCCAAATGGGCGCCGCGACCACGGCGGCACACCTCCATCCGATGGTCCAAATTTTCGATGACCCTGAAGCATAATGGAGGTTCTATGCCGTTAATGTGCCGAATTATCTCATCCTTTAGCTCTTGAATTGTTGCTGGCTTATCGACGTACACCTTTTCTTTCAAATAACCCCAAAGAAAAAAGTCCAACGGTGTCAAATCACATGATCTTGGCGGCCAATTGACATCGCCATTACGTGAGATAACACGGCCATTGAATTTGTTGCGCAAAAGAGCCATTGTTTCGTTAGCTGTGTGGCAAGTGGCACCGTCCTGCTGAAACCACATATCGTCCACATGCATATCTTCCAAGTCGGGCCATAAAAAGTTCGTTATCATCTCACGATAGCGAACACCATTCACAGTAACTGCCTGACCGGCCTCATTTTGGAAAAAATACGGCCCGATGATGCCGCCAGCCCATAAACCGCACCAAACTGTCACTCTTTGTGGGTGCATTGGTTTTTCGACAATCACTCTTGGATTCTCATTCGCCCAAATGCGGCAATTCTGTTTATTGACGAATCCACTGAGGTGAAAATGTGCCTCATCACTGAAGATGATTTTCTTCGAAAATTGATCATCCACTGTTGCCGTGGTCGCGGCGCCCATTTGGCCGATATTTTGTTCCATACATAATTGAGTAATACCAATATATCATAATAAAATAAAATTACAATAATTTCCTAAATAGTTTGTGTTTTATTCAAAATCAACATCGGCCCTTGAAATTTAACCACCCCTATATACTAAAATGAAAAACGGTAACTCTGTACTAATTCGTTCGTCGTCATTCGTTTCAAATAGAAATAAATCTATTAGATCAGTTTCTACAATACTGTACACAAGAAAGAAGACTCAGATAGCCGCGGGTTCGAATCCCACCGCAGAAAGTATAATTGCTGTTTGCTACGGAAAAGGTAGTGATTGGAGGGAATGATGTTTTATTCCAAAGTTTCCATGGGAAAACCGCCAATAACGTGTAATTTAAAAACGCTTAATAGACTATTACGTTGTCTATTTGGAATGTAGACCGCTGTACGCGAAATTATCGTATGTTACAAAAACTAAATTTGACAGCACAGCGTTTTTATTCCTTTTTTATTTAATTCCCTTACAGCATAAAAAAGTTGATTTCGAAAAGACTGTAACACACGATCATTTCGCGCTCAGGGGCCGACATACTGTATATGTTCCAAAAATATTGTGTACCCCACAAGCAGTCGGTTCTAGTCGATTTTACCATGAAGACATAACCTGTAGATGAGGTTTGTTTAAATGCGGTACAATCGTCTATGAAGGCTTCAGCAAACGCTCACACACTCTACTTTGGCGATGGAACACCGATAATATAAATTCTTGCCGATTGCATTGTATGTTTCGCTTCGCTTGGTAATTGTAAAACTTTGGGATGCCGCAAAAACTCGGCGTTTACGATTTTCGGTTCAAAGAGCCCCTCATAATCTTTTTTTATTTCAAAAAAACAATACAACCACAAACCCTACAAAGCTCTTATATGTTGTCTGTACAAACACCCAGGTATACATGGGAATCGAACCTGCAACTAGATAGACGAATGCTCATGCACTATGGCGCGGAGACACTCAAATCTGCAAATCTGACCCTCTTGTTTTTTTTCGCAAATTCCAGGCTATTGCTATTAAAAAAATAAGAGCAGTGTTTCCTAATAAAGTGAGCAGGACTATGACTGCTGGCCTTTGTATTCCGCTGTTTCTTAATAGTGTTCAAATAAAGACGCTTTTACTGCCAAAGAGGAAAGTTATTTGGACGTTCGCAGAGATTTTTTCGTGGTGGCGATAGAAAGATCTGCACGTTGACTACTAATCGAAAAACAGACCTGGGTTCTACCCTAGTTTCAGACTAAAATTTTAAAATAAAAATAAACATCTCGCATTTTTCTGATGTGCATTAGTGTGTCTTATTGTGTCAGTTGTTGTCAGGTTTCAGTGGCGAAGGCATAGTCACTGGTCACTGAACAATAGCGGCTTCATCTGACACCAATCCACAATCGCATCAGAACGCCCTCCTTCGTCGGTATTGTGTAGCACCGGCGATGTAAAATAATAATAAAAATGGCTACTAAAACCCAAGCTTCAGCACTGCTACGAGTATAAAAACAAAGAACGTGCAAAAGCAGAGCTGCAAAATAATTAATTAAGCTTCAGTCGTTTCTCCTACTAACCATTTCCTATAGTTCCAGCACAATGCTTCGCATATGTAAGAGTCATCTGCTGAGTGCTGGTCCCAGATAAAAAAAAAGTAGTTTATTTTTTTTATTAGACTAGCGCTGCAACTCGCATTATAGGATATCGGAGGTACAATAGTGGAAGTAATGCTTGCTGACACTCCATTTAAACTTTTCAGCGTTGTAACTGCCAGGGAAAAGCGAATTTAAAATGGAACAGTACACAATTGAACAACGTGCCAAAATTGTTGAACTTTTTTTCCGAAGAAATTCATGATTTTATTCATAATTTAATTTTGAGCGACGAATCCCATTTCCAAATGAATGGGTTCGTTAATAGACAAAAAGGGTTACGGAAAAACCAAGAGTAGTTCAACAGCGAGAATTACAACTATTTAAATGTACAGTTTGGTGCGGTATTTCATCGGAAACCATAATTGACCCTTAGTTTTTTTTTTAAAATGAACACGGTATCGCCGTTTCCATCACTGGTGTTAGATATCGGACAATGTTGGAAAATATTTTAAGGCCAGCCGTGGAAAACCATGCGCAAGTATGATTCCAAAAGGAAGGAGTCACAGCGCACACTGCAAGGAGACAATGGATCTTTGAACTCAAAGCC
The DNA here is from genome assembly GCA_963924685.1 of Dexiosoma caninum. Lineage (NCBI taxonomy): Eukaryota > Metazoa > Arthropoda > Insecta > Diptera > Tachinidae > Dexiosoma > Dexiosoma caninum. Next base: position 53,611,492 of record OZ004728.1, on the reverse strand, counting down.
CTACGGCCATTTGGGGCCACCCTGTACAATCCCCATTGCGAGTCACTTCTCTGTTTAGCGCTATTCCTCCTATGCTATATACAAATCTATTTTTAAGTGTTAACATTTCAACTCACCTTGGAAAGGATAACCGGCGAAAATAGGTCTCATATTCAAGGAATTCGCACTCGACATATCCATAATGGTAGGAACTTTAGTTTGTTTTCTCCCAAAAAAAAATTACCACTCACAAACACACACACACACACACACACACGCACAACCAAAAATAAAATTGTTTGGTTATACTTAAACTTAAATTAAACTTATAGAAAGCCTTTTGGGGAAAAGCATTTGAAGAATATTATTGCACTTTTTCATCAATTCAAAGGAAATTTTCTTTCGTAACATTAAAAAACTATTGAAATATTTATATTTTGCATTAAGAAATCTTTTATATTGAACTAAACACTTTGCCTGCCTGCCATGACGTTTTAGCGACGGTTACTTTCAAAGCTCTTTCAAAGACCTTTGTTATTTTGTTTAGACGGACGTTTCTCTTCAGTTAACTTCTAATAGCTATTTTTTCCTAAGGCAATTACTTTATAAACTTTAACGATACGCTGTTGCTGTTGTATTCCAATATTGTGATATTTCCAACGCGTTAGATTTTATTCAATCAAACAGCACGAGACTTGGCCAACAACTACAGAACGCGCGAGCACAAATTACTAAAGCCGCAACAAGATCACAAGAACCACTAAAACTGGTTCGCCAAGTATCGTTTTACCACAACGCGGAATGGCCAAATGGAAAAAAATAAATAAATAAAAAGTATTGAAAAAACACCGCGATAGCCCGCTGTGATATAGAGCACAGCATTCTAATAACTCGCGAGCTCTTGCTCTCTCAATAACTGTGTGTTCATAAACTATTTCTGGTATTACAGAGTATAAAAAGGGGCGGCATTCAAAAAAAATTATTAAATAAAAAGAAGAAGAAAAATAAAAACTAAAACCAGTTGGGCTTTTTATTCAAGAATTTTATTAAATGAAACTTTATAAAATGTTTATTCTTGTTTGGCGGTGGTTGCTTAACAATGGCAACGATCAAAGCTTGTTTGTGCTCCCAGAAGTTGTTAATGCAGGGCCTGAGGAGCAAGCGAGAGGAGTATATTGTTTTAAATTATTTTAACAAATCTCTCTTTTCATCTTTATTGAAGTAGTAGAGCGACTTTAGTACGTGCTCTTTATAAAATTAAGAGTGGGTTCCTGTTTTTCTCTGCAGTTGTACTTCACTGCGATGCATGATGCATGCATGCACATGTGTGTCTGTGCGTGTGTGTGTGCATGTTTATAATTCATATTGTAGCTGGATCATTGTTAATATTCTGATTGGTTGTTGGGAAAAAGGGTGTTTTGCCATTTATTTCCTTATTTTATTTCCCATCCAAAATTATTATCTACCACCATAAAAATCTATTAAAGCACCACCATCTGCAAGTTTGACTACGAGTATTTATTAATGATCTACAAAAATCCCAAGTAGGTAGGCAGTAAAAAAAAAATACGCTAACGAACAAACGCGTCCAGCTGTCAGGAACTGGAAGAAGCTGTATGTTGTTTGTTTCCTTTGCAATCCACATCAATGGCTGCCATATTTTTGTGTTTTATTCACAATTGTTGGTTGTGCCTTTGACATTTTCGTTTTACTTTTGAGAGTTGGCAAATGTATGCAGTATGACATTTAAGTATATCGTTTGCAACCAATTAAACCGTGAAGGCTGGCTGCCGTTTGTATTCTGTTAGCACTACGTAGATATACATAAGTTTTTAGATTATTTCTGTTGTTTTTTTTTTTTTTTTCATCATGTCCTTCTTTAACAGGGTCTTTTGTATGGGAATATAATAAAGAATCTGTTATTGTAAACATTTTGTTGCTAGTGCGTGGATTTCTGCACCCACGGTAGTGGATTTATTTTTATTCATTAATGACTTTGTTGTGGAAATAATGTTCAAAAATACATGTTTTGCATAGAGGAAGTGCAGAATTCAAATGGATGAATTGATGTTAATTAAGCACAGAAAAAAGTTAAAATTAATTTCAATTAAAAAAGTTGTGATATCAATTAAATTTTAAATTGTTGAAAATGTCACTAGTAAATAAATTAATAATATCAATTACGGCCATTTTCACAATGTCTAATTATATTACTTTGAACAGAAAATTAACTAACTGGCGGTTTGCTTAACAGGCACTATTTAATCGACGGTTAATGAATTAAGTTTCACCATCCTTCAGTTACTTAATAAAAGAATTCGCTAAAAAGTATGGCAATATTGTTTATTCTATAAAAATATTAAGATATACACATGTTAAAAAGTGTTTTGTAGAGCCTCTAATATCACAGCAAGATTACCTTTTTTTTTGTTTCAAAGCTATAAAATTATAAACATAGAAAAAATATAAGTGTTGTTGTCCCATTTTTTACATGTGTACATTTTTTCTATTTATCAATTAATATTAGCTATGCATAGGTGTCGATTATATTGTTAACCGCCACATTTTGTTCGGTTAAATTTAACAGACACTTTTTCGTTAAATGGTGTCAGTTAAAAGTTAATCATACATTGTAAAATATATTTTTAGTTAACCGACTGTTAAAGTTCCAATTAAATTTAATCAGACATTGTGAAAATGGCCGTTAAACTTGTATTCCTAAATTAATTGAAATAATATCTGATTAAATAGTAATTGCAACAATTACAAATTTAATAAGTTGTTATTGTATATGTTTTAATTAATTTTTTAATTATACTTATTAACTACTGAACTAAGAAAATTAAAAAGTTTTAATTAATATTTTAATTGTGCCAATTAAATCGATTATCTTTCTCGCTCAAAGGGAGCTGATTCAAAAAATCGGTGTTATATTATTGCTGTTTTTTAAGTGAAGTGAAAAATTTTATTATATCAATTAAACTATTTAATTGAAATAAAAATAAAAATTAATTAAGTATCTTAAGTAATAAAAAAACAAGCTATACAACTAGAAATTAGTGACTGGTGATACCTACGACAGAAGTTTTTCATTTATAATTTGTTGTCGCATTTAACTTAAAGACGTTTTGGATTTTTTTCCTGGACCAGTGCCAGCCCCGTAGCACCCTATGTATGCATTGCATGGTGAGGGTACTAGTTGAAAGGCGATAGTGTAAACACAGAAAAAAGTAAAATGAATTAATTCAATAAAAAAATAAAGATTTAATTCAAATAATAATTATAATTCAATTATATTACGATAAGGAAGATTAAAGTCAATTTAAAAAAAAAAAAAAATTAAATATTTATTCTTTTTTTATATCAATATTTCGCCAATATTGATTGGCTTCTTCAGGATATTTGCGAGATACACTAAAGCCTCGATTTGCGCGATCAGATTTGCGTTTTTTCGATTTCCGTCGCTTTTTAAAAATTGGTATAATCCAACTTGCGTCGTTGTGATTTCGATTTGCGTCACTTTGATTAATGAAATCTTATTATCTCACGAAGAGGAGTTTGACAATGGAAATTTATTAGCCATTAATGTTCAGCGTGCATTAGAAGAAGATGTTGTAATGAATTTTGTTACTTTAGAAGAAAAAAAGTTAACAACTTCCAATATTTCCAAAGCTTTGCAATTAATTTCACGGGCAATGGATATATTTACTGAAAATGATGAGCGTAGCATCAGCTGTTGAGCACGCCATCAGTTGCTAAAAGGAAATCTATGCGCAAAAGAAATTTTTAACAATTCAGCAAACCTTAGACAGTTTTGTTAACAAAACAGTAAGACCACCTAACCAAATGGAAACAATAATAATAACTTAATTTATTATTTTTTTTTATTTCTAACTTTAAAAACGTTTATTGAATGAAATTAAACAAATAAAAACGTATTCATATGACTTTTTTTTATATAAATATGTATATATTTTTTCGAAATTTTTTAGTTTTTCAGCCAATTAATTAGAAATCAGAACATTTGTATAGAGACAAATAATTCGATTTGCGTCGTTTCAATTTGCGTCGCATTTGTCCCGTCCCCATTAACGACGCAAATCGTGGCTTTAGTGTATTGGTATACAAAAAGAATAAGTATTTAATTTTTCTTTAAAAATTTTGCTTGAATTTTGTAAGTGAAAAATTCATTATAACCGGTGTTCCTTATAACCGAACTCTACTGTACTATATTAAAAAAAATTAACTACGCAGTTAAAGAAAAAATATTTTTCGATTGCATTCCTTTCCACATCTGCTCTTAAAACATTTATTATTTCTGCCTACAAAAACATCAACATTTATGGCTTTGGGTAGGTCGCTCAAATATATTTAACATATTTTACCAGCAGATTTTTTAAAAACATAAAACGGGGTGGAAACATAAAATTTTTTTTCCAACACGGATGGTTGATTGCGATGCTGGGAGTTTTTTTTATCTTTTTTTTTTAATAGAAAAATTTATTACAATCCTAAATTTGAAGCACACATCTGAAATCTAGTGCTTTACCATAAGGTAGACAATTAGCAAGTGATGAGGAAATGTACTGGTCATTTTATAGGACATTGATAGAGAAAGTAAAAATTATTTGAAACGGTCAATCGAACACAAGGACTGGTACGGCAGAAAATGCAATTATTTATTCGCTCTTTAGATTTACATACATACATACTTGATTTTTGATAATTAATTAGCTTATGAGGTATATTATGACATATAGTAAAAACTAAAATCAAGTTTCAATTAAAAAAAAAAACAAAAGATTCAATTAAAAGAATAATTGGATTTTAACCTATCAAGAAAATTGCAGAATCAATTAATATTTTTAATTGAAAAAAAATTTCACGATTTTTTTCGATTTTACCATTTTATTTCATTTTAATTGAAATGTTTTAATAGAAGAAGAAAATCAATTAAAATAAACTTGAATTCAATTAAATTATTAATTAAAAAGAAAAATCATTAGTAAAAACTTACACAGTAAAAATTTACGCGGGAACGAATTCAATTAAATGAAAATTATTTTAATTTTTTTTTTTTCCAACAATCTTTTAATTGCCCCAATTAAAATCTTTAGTTTAAAAAAAATTCCAAATTTTCTGTGTATGTATGTATTTTCTGCATGTATACATAAGAATATATAGCATTTTAATTGAAAAACCTCACGGATACAAATATGTTAATTGATATGATCAATTTGTTTGCTGGCCGAAAATTGGCATACATTTTAATAAGCAGAACAATTTACTAAGTAACTTTTTAATTGAACCTCTTTCTCGATTTTTTCTGGGTAATTGGGCAAATTGTAACTATTATTTTTTCTGTTTAAAGCTGTGTATCTTATGTGTCAGACATCTTTACTTGTGGACTCTCGCTGATGCTCTGATAATTTCTTTGTTGGAATAGAAGGGTAGAACTGTACTTAAATGCTTGCAGTACGCTATGGAATTAACTATCATTTGCAGATCTAACACTTACAGTCATGGCGAGAGCACAAATCTAGACTTTCCAAATGCTTTGACGCAAAATTTTTATATTCGAAAGTATTTTCTATTCCAAATTATATTTTATCAACTTTCAAAGTTGGAAGAAGAATCTAAGCTTTATCTGTGGTCGGCCACCTAACACCTTCGAAATAATTTGGTCTCGAAATCCAGAAGCGGGAGACTTTAAAAAATGCTAACAAACCATTAAAACCGGGGGTCTAATCAACCGCATACGACTTCGAACAAAAAGCAACCAAATTTCTTAGTTTGCCATCTTGGCATTCGATAGCGCATAAAATTTATCGCAACTTGAGACGAAAGCAATCGCTATCGAGTAACAAAACACGTTGCATCATACGATATGCTATTCGATACTTCAGTGAAAAAGCAAAATATTTAACCACCGAAAATGTTTTATAATTTGCAAAACTTAAAGATCAACTTAAGAAAAGAACAAGAAATTTTTAGCAAAAAAGAAAAAAAAATTAAAAATGTTAACAAGCTGTTAACGAAATATCGAATAATAAAACCAAATAAAATAAAAGAAAAAGACCTCAAGCTTAATAAATATATTTCAAAAAATATAATAAAAAAGGTCAATTAATAATATAATTAAAAAAAAAAAAGAAAAAATTTTTATTATATATAAATATATATTTACTTTTAAATATGAAGGTATGCTGAGGAGAAAAATTTTGCCAAATTGCTGCTGTCGGCAATCATATATCTTATTTGTTTTCTAATATACTTTCTCTTTTGGAATCTGATAAGGACAAAGAAAATAATATTGACACAATCATTATTTTACAAAATTACTAATGTAATTTTGTCCCAATCTTCGCTAATAAAGATGAATTGTTTGGTAATCTATAAATTACGATTCGACACATATCGCATGAGACGGTTTGTTCACTCGATACGTATCGTTACATTATACGATACGCAAGTATACTCGCTATCGAATGCCGTGATTACAACCCGTGATGGATACCCCAACATTGCGGAAGCAATTAAAAATGTAGGCCAACAGGCAACTTTCTATTTTCAACAGATTGGATTCCATAAAATTCTTTTTGCTAAAAGCCAAACAATACACTTTCCCGAATGTAGGGAGTTCACTCAGGAAAAACGACGTATGCGACAAACTTTACTTGTTAGCGATCTCTATTAGAAGTAATAATTAAATTACTTTAAATCTGCAACTATGGCAACTAGTCATGGGTGATTTACATTAGAGGAATTGCGGATTTTGTTCGAACAAGTACTTTTTACACAGGGAAAAAAATATAATAAAACTTTAATGAAAAATTTTGTACCATCAATTAAAAAATTAATTAGATATTCGCCTATAAAGAAATTAATAGTACGAATTAAATTACTTTTGAAGACTTGATTGAAGAACTGAAGTGAATTGAATTGCATTTTTAATAATAATAATTAAAAATTTAATGAAATATTTTGATAATTTCAAACATATTTTTAATAGCAAAAGAAAAATATTTGAATTCAATTCGAAAGTTTATTGGGTATTACTTTCCATTTCTATAAAGAATGTAACATATATGAAATATAACAATCAGTTAAAAATTTAAATAAAAATAAGGAGTCATTTTGCGTATTTCATAGCAAAAAAATAAATTTTTTTTATTTACATATTTAAGTTTTGAGCCCAAAAATTAAATAAAACTTTAATTGCAGTGATTAAACTTTTAATAGAAAAATTTTGCTATGCTAATTAAAGGCGTTAATTACACAGAAACACAAAATAAAACTTCTTTTTTGTTGCATAAAGTTTTTCTACTGTTGTTTACTAATTTGGGTGCGCTGATCTACCCTCAGATTTTTTGTAGCAGCTCTAGTTAGTGGGATACAGGTACCGTCTTAAATTTAAGTAGTCGATAGTTTTTATCAATAGCGGTGTAACTTAACTAGTTCCTTAATAAATTTCAGTATGTCTTCCTTAAGAAGGACGTCTTTAAATAATCCTGATTGTTTTTGTGTTATTTGTGGAGAATATATGTTCCAAAAATTTCGTTTAAATGTGTAGGACTTTGTGAAAAAGGCATACTTGGACCACTTTGGGTTTCCGTTGCCGTCAAACGCTAAACCTTGGATACCAATTTTGGTATGTAAAACATGTGTTGAATCTTTGCGACTGTGGGCAAACAAGAAAAGACCCACTTTTAAGTACAAAGCCCCTATGATTTGGCGTGAACCATCAAACCATCATGACGACTGTTATTTCTGTGTAACGAAAATCATAGGAATAAACCATAAAAATTGCTCTAAGTGCATATATCCAAACTTAAAATCTGCCAAAAGACCAGAATTGAGTATTAGTGACACATCAACACTACAGCACCCATGTACATCTTGGCAAAATGCAGACCAGTGCAGCGGACAAACCGAAAACGACGACAGTGGTAGCGACAGTGATTTTAATTGCTCCGGTAGTCCCCGACCACTAAATCAAGATGATCTAAATGATTTGATCAGGGACCTTGGACTTTCTAAAACGGCATCAGAAATTTTATCTGTCGAGAACTGTAAATGGTAAGAGTTTGTTTGGGTAGTGAGGAATTTTTTGGGCAATAGCAAACGTGACGGCTACATTCAGCACGTTGAACAGTTGCTGATACACTTCCAGCGTTAAGTATTCCAGTATTAAGCTTCACTACCTTCACAGCCATCTAGACTATTTTCCTGAAAATCTCGCTGACCTAAGCGGGGAACAAGGAGAGCGCTTTCAGCAGGATATTCGCACTATGGTGGAGAGGTATCAGGAGCACTGGAATGACCATATGATGGCTGATTATTGTTGGAGCATTCAAAATAGTACTCATATAACATTTCACTCTAGAAAATCCAAAAAAAGGAAATTTTATTCAGTATATATATTTTTAATAAATTTTTTAAACTTAAACTACGTGCATTTTCAATGAAAAATCCTGTCACTTCATAACTCCAAAACTAGAGCTGCTACATGAAAACGGCATACATATATTTTTGAAATCAGCATGGAAAAACTATTCAGATTCATGTAAAAAATCTCATGCAACAGACATTGCTGTTTTCCAGTGTTATAAATAAAAAAGTGCATTTTTTTCCTGTGTTTGTCAAAGGGACCAAAATTCAATAAGTTGATGCAAATGACTGCCTGCACAGAAAAAATAATAATTAAATTTTTCCCAATTAAGTTTTTGCTCTCAAAAAAAAATTTTTTTCTCAGATAATAATTTAATTGAATCCACAATTTTTTTTAAAGATTTTTGGTGTTCTGCGAAGAAAGTGCAATCAAAATGGTCAAATTTTTAAATTTTTTTTCAATTAAAACTGTTAATTGATTCTGCATTTTTCGTGATAGCTTTAAATCTAATTATTATTTTAATTTAATCGTCGTATTTTTTGATTGAACATAGATTTTACTTTTTTTTCTGAGTGTATGTTATCGATCACTAACCAATTTAACATTGAAAAGTTTAAACTGACTCATAAAGGCCCGTTCAGACTATTATACTTTGTATTAATACTTGTCAAAAATTCAAATAATACGTGCAAGTGTGAGAGTGTGAACGCAAAATGTTATGAAAACCACAAGTATTACGATAAAAAATTGACATCCCATAATACTTTCTCATTTTTTGAGAATTTTCTAAACGATAATACTTTTCATCTGATTAAAATTCACAAGCCAACTGTTCCGTCGCCGGTGGCGTGCCGTCCATTTTTTGTTATTTTTTTCTTCATATAAACCCCCAACATTTTTAAAATTTTAATCGCATAGAAATATATTTCGTCTTAAAAGGTTTTTTAATATTATTCAGTTGATTTATTTCCTTTATCTAAATCGAATATTTTAACTGCTGCATACTTTCAAGAGCCGGCACGTTTACCGGCTACGTAAAAAAACCTGCCGCCGTTAGCCAATAATATAAATTCAATATTGAAACCTTTGTAATTGTAATAATATGAGCCTTCAGATGCTTTAAGACAAAACGCAATATGCTTGCCATCTAAACATTTAAATTATAAATAACTAGAAGCAAAATAAGTGACATCTCTTTACCAATAGCTCCTAGGCACATGGGAAAGTTCCATTTAGTATGAAACCCATCAGCAGCTGTTTTCCACTCCGCAGCTGTTTTATGTACCTTAAAAACAATTATTTTTAAAATCCTTCGAATTAAAGGTTCTTAAAAGTACTACTTCTGGAACTAGCTCTGAAATCAACGATGGAGATACTCTAAACCCATAGGAAAGATCTTAAAAAAGGAGTTTCCCGTTGCCAAATATCTTAGTGTGATAAGCAGACTGAGCGGAAAAAGAAAACAGAGAATTAACATGATGTTATTACACAATTATTTTAAGAAATTATACCGTGTTGTAGCTGAAACGGATTCTCTTAGCACTGTGTTTTGTTTTGATATACTTTGGCCAACAACATTTAACAATTCCTGGAAGGAATGTTTTGAAAGCCTGCAAAAATTTTCCAAACTTTTTGGGTCCTCTAGTCGCAATTCCTTGGTTGCAATATGAGTAAAATCTCTTCCCGAATACCGCCGTAGAAGCCATTCACGGCTCCAATACCGTTTTCTACTTCGTTGAACGTACAATTCATTATGTTTGTGTTTCTTTATTATAGCTAAAGCCATCAAAACTCCCACAAATTTACATTTATTTCTTTTTTGAAATAACATGACTTTTCCTTTTTTTTAATTTTAAAACAGTTTTGTTTATTAAAAATTGTTTTCTCAACTTCTGTTTTTTTTTTGCATTTCCTCTCTATTTCAAGTGTGATGGTATGAATACAAAATGTCAGTTTACGTTAGATTTTTTGACAGTCGCAATAAATGTATTTAGATTTCTGTATCGTAAAATGTGATGAAAGTCTTAATACTTGTATAATAGTCTGAATGGGCCTTAAACAGTGTTTCACAATAAGGCCCTGCATACATATATAAGTAGTAGCAATTGAAATGCAATTTTTATTTTATAGAATTTTATTGCATCATGTAGCAATTTTTGAAAATGACTGCCTCCTGCCTAAAACCGCGATACATTGAAAGCGGATTTCTTATAATCGGAAATTGAAAATGTATTCTGTGTAGGCAGGTTAAGTAGGAAAATTTGGCAGGGCAGAAGAATATCGATGGCGTTATCTATGGACAATACGATGAGCATTTAACGCCGACTAAAAACATTATTGGAATGTTGCTACGAATTCATGGCGTCATATACGATGCCATAAGCATGAGAAAGCAGCGCCTCATGTATTCAGCCAAAAAGGACTCGAAGCATTGCCTCTGTTCTTTCATTCCAAAATTACAGGATTTGATAATTCTAAATTGACTTAAAAGTCCGAAATTTAATTTTTATTTTCGCCTACTTTTTGTGCTGTCTCTGTTGCAAATTGGTCACTACATAATAATGCAACTACTTTCCATTTAATTTCTTTATAAACTTTTTACTTTGTTTCATCATTGTTTGGCTATTTTCGTCATTCCGAACTTAACACAGTTGTCAAAGTGATTTCTCTGAACTAAACCAATCAATCTCTGTTTTCTTCACCTCCACAAATCTTTGATTCACGTCGGACGTCAATAAGAAGTTGTTGTTGCATTCAGTTAATAAAGTATTCTAATTGAATAGGCAAAGAACTGTGCAAACAATAAATTTCATTATTGATTTGAATAAGAAAACTACAAATGAAAAACTAGTAGCTGGAATTAACTGTTTTAGGAAAATTGTTTGGAAATAAAAGCCATAAATGAGGAGTCCTTTTTTTCCAGAAAAAAGTGGAAATTGAATAATTTTTATATTTAACCATTTGAGTGATGGGTCTCTAAAGAGTTACTTTCAAAACGGCACGGAGAGTGGGCCAAAAGAGATTTTTTTTTACTCTTTTTGGATTTGGAAATTATTTTGGCTAAAAAGATTTTCATAGTTTTTGTTTTCTTTCATTTGAATTCTTACAGAAGAGAACAGTGCAATGCAATTTAGTGACAATTGTCCCTGCGGGGAAGCGACAAACATTACAATTTTACGATTTTGTGCATGAATATATTTTGCCATTTTTTTATTAACCATTCAGTAGCCATAAACACAGACTGGCATTGACACATCTCAATATTTTTATATTTACAAAGGGTGCTTTTTCTATGGGTGTACAAATTTAAGCTGAAATATTCATCTGATTTTATACACAGTCAAATTGGTTCTGTTCCAAAGCACAATTTATGACGTCGGCATTGGAATTTGAATGCGAATAGCTGATGGTAAGTAAAATTTTCGGGTATATTTTCAAGTACAGGGACCGCATATAATATTGTCCAAAATTGCTTTTAAGTTTAGGAAATTTAAAGCTTTTAAATCGTCAATTGACAAAACCTTTTTTCGAAATAACATGTTCTCTAAACGTTTCACTTATTATTATCTTAGGGGCGAGGAAGTACCGCGACTAAGAAGACCTATTGTACAAACCGCTTCCTAAGGGATCTAAGAATCCAAGCACTATTTGGGGTGTGGTGTTCCACAGGTGGTGTTGAGGCAATACAGTTTCACCCCGGTGGAGTTTGCTGAGTGCAGGACATTGTGTCACTTTCACAAAATCGACAGAGTTTGATCTCGTATGATTCGGAGTTGTGCTGCTAGAGCGTTGTCGCCTCATAGCAGCTGATTATTGAGCAAGTTTGCTTTGTTCTTCAATCTCATGTCACTTACCCAGGAAGTATTTTAGCCGGCTCTACTGAGTCGTTGCTACTCGTCCTCAGTTCCCGAGGATTGAACATGAGATGTGAGGAATTTATCTTTCAATTCTGTTGTGATAATGGAGGCTTTTTCGGGCTCTAGGTCCACAACACTCTAAATTTCAGCTGGTTCGCAGGACATTTCACAAGGATGCCGCCATCTTTTTTTTTTTTTATTTTTATCTGGGACCGGCACTCAGGAGATGACTCCTACACATGCGAAGCATTGTGCTGGAAGTATAGGAAAGTGATAGTAGGAGAAACGACAGGAGGTGAAGCTTAAATATTTATTTTTGCAGCTCTGCTTTCGCACGTTCTTTGTTTATACTCGTAGCAGTGCTGAAGCTTCGGTTCAGTAGCCATTTTTTTTATTATTGTTTTACTTCGCTGGTGCTACACAATACCGATGAAGGAGGGCGTTCTGATGCGATTGTGGAATGCTATCAGCTGAAGCTGGTATTGTTCAGTGCCTTTGCCACTGAAACCTTCCTACAACAACTGACACACAAAGACATGCTAATGCACGTCAGAAAAATGCGAGATGTTTATTTCTATTTTAAAATTTTAGTCTGAAACTGGGGTTGAACCCAGGTCTGTATTTGGATTCGTAGTCAACGTGCAGACTACCATCCATCGTGCCATCGCCACCCTGGTTAGCGACCTGGTTTTTTGTGAGACACTGCTGCCTCTTTTATTGTTTTTACTTCGTTTTCCTTTCCATAAGGGAAGTAAGGGGACGATGTAGGTCGAGCCGCGACAGTGGCCGGTGTCACGTTAAAGCCGCTTATAAGCAGAGGACGGCCAGTACCGGAGGTCACCGTTAGAAGACACAATACCGCATTCAGGCGGAAATGAGCATAAGTTTATTGCAACAACATCATCATGAAAAATGTGGCATGATTTTATGATTTAGTGTGAAACTGGGATCGAACTCAGGACTCTCTAGTTTTGTAGTCAACGTGAAGACTACTTCAGCTATCGCCTCGATCCCATTTTCATCCGATAAGTCGTACGTATAGACTATTGTAACGACTTGAAGCATGTCGTAAGCGTTGCTGCTTATAAAATTGCAAAACAAACTGAACGCCCAAATTATAACAGAGTTGCCAGATCCCAGAATTGTATACGAATTTAATCGCTGCAAGAGCAAGTAACCATTAAAAAATACACCTCTTACCAGGCTATAAATCTCTACTGCACTTGGAAACTCTTCGACAACAATTTTATATATATATTTTTAACATATATTTAAGAATGTTGTCCTTTCGCCATGAAAGTATTAAATTGTTGTTCATTTAGTTCTTGGAACTTGTCGTCAAAGTGTTAAAAAGGAAATAAAATACTTAAATTGTGAATTTGTTTGGGTTTTATGACGGCAGTTAAGAGATGTTTTATTTTTTTTGACTGACAATTTTTATTATTTATCAGATCAGCGTTACATTTCATCCGTTTTATGAGTTTCTTGTATTACACTACAACAACAACAACAACAACAACAAGATACATGAAAATAGAAAGTCTTGCGCTCCTTTTACAAGGTAAAATGTTGTCTTGATCTCAATAATTTATAGAATGTAGTAAATCATTCAAACCCATGGATGACGGCATTCCAAAGAAGTGAAGCACAACAAGTGCCATAAAAATTAAAGAAGAAAAAAAAAGCAAAGTTTTTTTGCTGGGGCTACTTAACACTGCATTCATAATTTTCTGGAAATTCAAACTTAAATACTCTTCTTATTGATCATTATCGAGGGGATTATCTACTGTTTATTATCACATTTTCTTTTTTTTTTTATGGAAAATTCACACTCGTTTATGAGTTTATTTTGCTTTGCTCAATTTAATGGGCCACATGTTGTCTCTTGAGCCTCGTGCAAAACGTAGGAATTTGTTGCCGCCATATAACAGACTGCCTTGACATAAAATCAAACAATTAAGTCACTGCTCCAGGCATCTCTGCCAGTCATATAATTTTGCTAATAAAGTCATACCAATAAATATTTATATGTTAAGAATTTTAACACTTTCATGAGACAGTAAAACAACAAATATAAATAAGAAATAGTAGGTAGCCGAGAAGTGTTAATATTAAATTGAAAAATTTATGGCAATAAATTACATTTCGCTACATTTAGTGTCGAAAACCTAAAAATGTGATTTGTACATCGGGTGACAGTATTGCAATCATGGACAGACCAAAGGCGATATTGTTACTAGTGTACTAAATTCGTTTGGCAGATACTCGGAAGTGCTCGGCAGTGCTCTATAACTTGCTCTCACGTTAGGGAAATTGCAAAATGAGTTCGAGGTCTGTACACAGACACATTCTAAAATTTTACACTTTCGTCGTAAAAAACGAGAATCTTAACATGAAAAAATATCAATACAAATTTACATACATCAGACTGTGTGTTTTTATTTTACAATTAAGTTTAAAACTTCTTTTTTTTGGCGATAGCTGAAGCAGTCTTCTCGTTGGCTACAAAACAAAAACAGACCTGAGTTCAACCCCAGTTTCAGACTTAAAATATAAAAAAACATCTGGCATTTTTTCTGATGTGCATTAGTGTGTCTTTGTGTGTCAGTTGTTGTCGGAGGGTTTCAGTGGCGAAGGCATATTCACTGCTCACTGAACAATACCCGCTTCAGCTGAAGAAGTCATCCGATGTTGTTTGGCTCTCATTTTTTTTCTAAATGAAAAACTTCGATTCTGTTTTTGATTATGTTTATCTGAACCTTTAGAATTTTATTGGTCAAGTAGAGGAGATGATATCGGCCAAATGGGCACCGTTACAATTGATTGCTATACGAGCTCGTTTTATGGCAGTTTTCATCACTTCGGGGCGAGAACTTCGGGCGACAGATTCTCGTGTCGAATGTTGTCCTTGAGGGCTTCCAGGGTCTTGGGCTTGTTCACGTAAACACGGGACTTGAAAAAACCCCACAAAAAAAGTCTGGAACGGTTAAATCGTTTCTCCTGCTATCCCTTTCCTATAGTTACAGCACAATGCTTCGCATGTGTAGGAGCCATCTTCTGAGTGCTGGTACCAGATAAAAAAAAAATAAAAAAAATCGGGCGATCTTGCGGGCCAGTGCAAATCGCCAAAATGAGAGATGAGGCGACCCGGGAACGCCGCCTTCAGAATATTGGTTGTGGCTCGTGCAGTGTGCCATTGCTCCGTCCTATTGGAACCACATGTTCTCCAGTCCTAATTCGTTCAATTGCGGCAGAAAAAACTCGATTAACATGGCCCTATAGCGCGCACCGTCCACTGTTGTCGTTTGACCAGCGGCGTCCTCGAGAAAAAAAAATGGGCCGATGACTCCTCCAGCGTGAACAGCGCACCATGCAGTCACTTTGAGCGAGTGCAATGGGTCCTCGTGCATCACTCGTGGATTTTCGGTGCACCAGAAGCGATAGTTTTGCCTGTTCACGTTTCCGCTGAGGTGGAAATGAGTCTCATCGCTCATTATGATTTTGGTCGAAAAATCGTCCACTTCGTCCTCGAGATTGAGAATGGCACACCACAGACGAATTGTTACGCAAAAAAATAGGCACGATTATTCCGCGTTCTTGGCGAGTGTATCGCTCCATGGCTTATTCACTTATATTCTACATCTGTCTAGTTCACAAATGTCAAAACAGATTTGACATTGGCCGCCATTTGCAAAAATAAGAGCATCTTCCAATAGGGTGATTTCCTTTGGCCTACCTTGTATAAACAAAGCGTCTGAAGAAGTTGCCTTTACGTTTAAAATACTAAGAGCCTATTTCACCAATTCTATTTAAATATCAATTCATATTTAAATGTCGATTTTCATTTTCATCTAGATATACTCATTGAATATTTAAATACTGTTTAAGTAGCCAGCACTCTGCATTTAAATATTGATTTTGCAACATCATGAAACAGCTTTAAAACAGCTGTTAAACAGCTCTTTAAAAAGCTGTAAGTTGCCGCTATCATATTAAATGTCAGAGCGTTACCATACTTTCTTGTGTTTCATTATTTCAGTTGGTGAAAATAAAATTTTTTTAAACATACTTTAAATAAAGATCATTAATTAAATAAAATTGTGTTTAAATATGTTTGGTGAAAGATACCCTAAGAAATTTTCTTATTTCGACTTATGATCTTTCGTCAAAATTCTACAGATCCGTCCTTTAACTTTTATTGGCATAAAATGAAATGTGTGTGTGTTTGTTCCATAAATTAAAAAAAAAAAATTCAAAAACTCATTTAATGTCATCAATATATTTTCACTGTTTTCCATAAGGATCCATACGAATTTTGTATATTGTTGTAGCACCATTGGAAGAGTACTAAAAGGCTAGAAAGAAACTTGCACCTGGTCCTTTAGAAAGAACAAAATGCATTTGTTTTGTAAAATTTTCAAAAATTTTTCCTTTTCCAAAAAAAAAAAGCCAACATGATGTTCATAAAGCGGCGTATTAAGCGTGAAGTTTACGCATATTAACAGCAAATTTTTTTTCAAAAGGAAACATTTATTAAAATAAAATGGTAACAGAAAAGGAAGTGAGAGAAAGAGAGCATAAGGGAGGGAGTGTTAGAATATTAAACAAAAACAAAAAAAAGAGCTGCAATCTGTTTGTTAAAAAAAAATTTCATTATTTTTTTTTTTTTATAAAGGAAACTCACCACTTCAAGGAGCAAATTGTTTTGAAAAAAATATTTTCCAAACCATAACAGTTGTCAGTAAACGAAGAATGTAAAAAATTAGCTAGAAATCTTTGAAGAATATTGTTGTATTTCTTAAGGATTTCTTTTTTTTTTTTAACTAATAATTATAATTTGTAATTATAAACTATAATTGATTTTTATTACATATTTGTTTTTCTGGGCATTTAATCATTGAAAAAACTTTTTCGGGGAAAAATTAATGAAGCATTGTGCAATGCCAAATACACTCCACTTATTTTTCGTATCAGTGCGCTAGACCTGCCGGCTTTATATGCGTAACATTGTTGTTTACAATGAAATAATGTTGGTCTACTTCCTGGTGTGTTGCATATTATACTTTACTGTGGTCACAAATAATATGCTCATTAAGAAATCAACACGATGTCCTTTAAAATGTTCTCCTTGAAGTGGCATAACTAAACTTGTTTTTTTTTAGGAAAAGAACAAAATATTTTTTGTCAACGATATCTCTGGGTGAATCACCAGGTTGTAGTAAATTTGGCAGCACTCCACGTTTACTTTTACTTTCCGCAATAAATTTTTCTCAAAATTACACTTCCACAGATATGTTTTATGAAACTTTTGTATCACAGTAATTGTTTGGAAAATAATTACTTCCACAAATAAATTGGGCGGGAAAAGTGTTCGTCCAATCAGACTTTGGCAGAAAAATTTTATTCAATGAGAAAGATTTGTCAGAAAAAATTCACACTTTTTTCTCCCAAAAAAAAAACTCGTTTCGGACAAAAACTTTTCTTTTATAAGAATTCATTTGTCCCCGTCGACCCATGTATATTTTTATTGCAGGATGATAATGAGAAGATTGGGGCGAAGGCGTGTGTATTCCCACATTCTCTTCGGCTTTCCAAATCTCACTATTCAACTTGAAGTTTGATGTAGTGTTTTTTTATCTTGACCCCCCAACCATGTGATTGCACATTGTACTCTATCTAGTAGGTTAAAAAAGGCGTAAAGGTACGGTCAGATATGGCAAATATTTGGCACAAAAAACACATGTAACCACTGTTTTCGGCAAATAATTTGTTAATATTTCATGGGATATAAAAGTTAAAATGTATTGAAATAATAAGTCATTGAAAACCAAGCGTGTTTTATTTAAGAAAAATACCTGTTTCAAATCAAAAGTATTTTTAATAAAAAAAAACTGTCTAAGATTTAGTGGTTACGTTTTTTTGAGCTTCAGAATTAAGAAAATTGCAAACCTAGAATTTCATAATGTGGACAATAATGTTCTGCAATTTCAAAGCGGAATTTTTAAAAATTGCAAGTCTGGACAGTGACCGTCAAATTTCTACGTTATATAGAAAATTCGTTATAGAGAAACTGCAGAAAATTTTGACTACATTTTTTTATGTAGAAAATATATTTATTAAGACAAAAAAAATAGTTTTTACATGAACACATTAATTTTTTTTTATGAATACATACATACATATGTGACTAAATTGATGCAAAAAAGCGATTGCTAAAAACTTCGCAATAGAGAGATTATTTAGTGTGAAAAATTCTATTTAGGTCTTAAAAAATTGTACGTTACAGAGAGAACTTCGCTATAGGGAAGTTCGTTATAGGGAGATCAAAATGTATGAAAATACTCACAAAAATGTTGTGTTCACGAATTTTATTTGTTATAGAAAAGATTTCGTTATAGAGAAGTTCGCTATAGAGAAGTTCGACTGTACTAATATTTTTAGCAAAACTAGAAATTTTTCTTCGATGTTTATTTCTACAGATAACTTTCTTCTACAAGTCTAAAAAAAAAATTGGGCAGCGATTTGCCCGGTAGTTAAGCGAGTAGTTCGCTAGTATATTCGAGTGGGTGTTCTAAGTTCGATTTCTGACAGAGACTAAAGAGATTAAAGGTCCATTTTACTTTGCTCGTTGTAAATTGTTACAGTGCAATTTTAATTGTATAACTTTTTTCTTCGTCGTAATTTCAATTCTTGAAACTTTTTAAATATTGAAATTTGATTGCCCGCTGTAACATGTTGTTACGACTTCTTTTTGATTAGTTTGATGGAAAAGCTTAAAAAAGCATAAATTTTGCTCTGTCTTCGTTGGATGATGATGATGATGAAGATCACTATGATGAATCTCATGCATTATAAGTTGAATTATTGGCTTTTAGTATTTAGTTATTTGCTTTGGTCGTCCCGTATAGCAGAGTTCTATGAGCTGTGGCACCACAGCGTACAGAAAAAAAAACCAATCCAATCGTCAATAAGCCTTAACCAAAATTCATCTAGCAATCTACTACGTCTGCTGCAAGAATTTCTTTTAGTTACAATACCAGTCATAATAATATTGGGATGCGGCTTAAACTTTTGATCTTTTATTTTCCTATGGATTCTGCAAAGCTCACATTTTCTGTTGTCGTAAGTGTTGTTATTACTGTTTTCTTATGAGCATTTGTTAATTTTATTTATATTTTTTTTTCTTAGCTTTTTGTTTTTTTTATTTTTTTTCTTCATTTCATATCATTTTGCTAAATTCCATAAGGTTTGCTAAGTTTTTAAGTCAGCGCATGTTTCGTCTGTTTTTCTTTGCTTCAATGTCATTGCAACTTTAAAGTTCAGTTTTATTTCATCTTCTCAAGATTTGTGGTGTTTTTTTAATTGCCCACAACTTCTATATGCAAATAAATTTGTTGTTGTTTTTAAGGTCTTAAAACACTTTTACGAGCTGAAAACTTAGACAGATTTAAGAAATTCTTAAGTACTGAAAGCCCTGTGGGAATGTTGCACAATAATACTTAAAGAACACTTTCAAATGAATGAGTTTTTCCACTACTACAAGAGTAGTTTTTAAAGAAATATTTCTTTATGAAAAAGAAAATTTTTCACATAAAATTGTCTCACAAATCACACTTTTTTGCGAAAGACTATTTTTGAAAATGCATATTTCCCAGTTGCACAGCAAAAAGTAAAATCAAGGTTAATTAAGAAAAACGGAGATGCAATTAATATAATAATAATTGGATTTCAAACTTTTGCGAAAAACGCAGAATCAATTAACAGTTTTATTGCCTGTTCATAGAAGCCGAGCTGAAAATAATCATTCGCCATTTTTATTGAAAAAAAAAACAATTTGAGTTTTTTTTTGTTGTTTTCAATATAAATGCCGAACGATTATTTTCATTTGGCTTCTATGAACAGGCGTTAATTGAAAAAATTTTAAAATTTAGTCATTTTGAGAGAATACCAAAATCAATTAAAATAAACGTGGATTCAATTAAATTATTGATTAAAAAAAGAGCAAAAAATTAATTGGGAAAAACGTAATTATTAATTTTTTTCGTGTGTAAGAAAACTCGTTTTAAAAATTTGAAGATTTACACACAAATGCTTAAGTATTTCTCAAATAGTAAAAAATATTATCTAAATATAACTAAAGGCCCTGACTTATTTTCAGTTTCCTACACAATCGCAACATTCATTCATAGGACGAGGGTAGTGAAGTATAGTCGATTTTAAGTCCGTGATTCACTATCTTATACAATCGCACGATTTGCCAAATAAGGCATGTGTGTCAAAAATGTCAGGTAGTATGTAGTAAAACTGCAGCTGTGTGACAAATCGTTCAATTTTGAACACTTTATGAAAATTTTCAGTATCATTCCGCTGTGAATGAATCGTGGGATTGCGCTGGATAATGAATAAGGGCCTTTAATAAACAAAAACCAGAAAATATTTCCTCAATCATATGGTTTATCGTTTAAAAATAGACAATTCGCCTGTATAATGAAGACGAGTGGGAATATTCGATCTTCGCTATTTATATTGAAAACAAAAACAATTTGAGTTTTTCTATTGTTGTTTTCAATATAAATGGCCGAACGATTATTTTCACCAGTCTCCGTTAAAAATTTTGATTTTATTTATATTTTTTTCTTAAAAAAAATTTTATTTAATTTTATTTTATTCCATGAAACCAATCCAGCCATGGAAATATTGTTACGAATAAGTTTAACAGGTTTTCACGATAAACAATTTTGATTCAAATAGTTTGTAAATTGCATTGAAATGAATTAAATATATGTATATTTATCATTAAGGGCCCTTTTCACAATGTACGATTAAAACTTAACGTGAGCTTTAACAGCAAGTTTTGTATGCCAAAGTTGCCGTTTAAAGTCCACGTTAACTATTAATCGGACATTGTGAAAAGGGCCGTAAGAAGAATTAAAGTTCTGATATTAGTTGTTAAATATTGAAACGAAATTAATCAAAAAAAAAATGTAATATTCCCAGACTTGGCCTCAATTAAACTATTTCAAAAATTTATTTAAAAAAATTTAATTCTATAATCAGAACACCCTTGTATAAAAATTACCAACAGCTAAAATAAAATACTGTATAATAAAACGATGACATACGAATGCGAACGTGAATTGAAAAAATTTTTTTTATAAAAATTAAAACAACTTATAATTTTTTTATAAAAATATTTTTCAGAAGTTTTCATTTCAAAAATTTTATAAAATATATTTGATAAAAGTATATTTTCATATAATTGGGCACTGGAATTTTTTTTGTACAGGTTTTCCAGAAAATTTTATAGGGAACAATTTTGACTTTTATCAAAATAAAAAAGAAAATTTTTTAATGTCCTATAGACTTTTTTAATTTACATAATATAAAATAAATGAAAAAAAAAATATTTTTTTTTTAATTTTGTCATCAATTTTTATTTCATTGATAACATTTTCCACTTGGGTCTTTTCTACAATAACAACACTCAAAAATACAGTGCTACCTCCATTAGTGCAACACGTGGTTATTTTTGACACTATTATATGGCGAACTTTAAAATAAAATTAATATGTATATAAATTATTCAGTGTGTTCTTTCTTAATTTTCTTGAACAATTAATTGTTTTATTAAAAAAAACACTCTGAAAATTAAAAAAAATTTTACAAAAATTGCTGCTGTTAAAAATGTGAATTGCTTTTGTGATTTATGGCACAGTTGAAATAAAGTACTCCGATATTTCCTGCGGTTTCGCCAACAATACAGCAATCGTGCGATTTAACGAACAGCATAAATCAGAAGTGTGATTTTAAATGGCATGTGAATTAAAATCTCGCGATTTTCGAAAAATCGAGAAATTTTAATCAGTGTTGCCAGAAAAAAATTTTTAAGAGAAACAATTTTTGTTGTCTTAAATAAGCATACTGCAAGAAAATATGTTTAATGGGCAGCAATATGAACTAAACTTTGGTTTTCAAATATTTGGTTTCTTAACATGCTTGAAAAAATATAATATTATAAGTCATTTCATGCACATTCAATTTCTATTATTTAATTGCAACAGTCGTTTTTAGGAACGAAAAAAAAATATAAAATTTTTTCGAAATACATAACAATCCCTTGTGTTGTGCTGTGTCACATCAAAATCACGAAGTTAATTCAAAAATAATTAAAATTTGCTAGTGAAATAGAGGTCTGGAGACATGTTCAAATTATAATCAATATATGAAACAAAAAGTCGAATTCTTCTGACAGCTAAACAATTTGAAAAGCAAAAAAAACTTCTTACACATAAAAAATAGCCCATACGAAATAAATATTGAAATATTGCAATGCCTACCAAGTCTGATTTTGTAACTTTCTTCCATCTTCATAACTAAAATAATTTGCCTTTGAAATTGGGGTTATGAGGCACAATTCTACTCTGGCAACACCGGCCCTTGTTGAGTAAGAGAATATCTGTAACTCAACGTAATAGCAATAGGTTTGCCTATCTCTGCTGTAGAACACGATAAACTAGATATTGTTCGGTATAGTAAATAATGATTTTGTGATTGCTGCTTGTTGTAATTGGCTTGGTTTTTACAAATTGCCGCTATCGAGGGCTCACTGTACATTTAAAATCTTTTTTATTTCTTGGTTTTCAAAATCACACCGAATCCAAATTTCAGTTTTACGAAAACTACAACCTTCATACTCCATTAGTTGAGGAGTAGAAATAAAAAATAAATAAAAAAAGGAAAATACAGAATAAGCAGAAGAACAGCCAAATAAAATATGGTCAATGACAACGATTATATGTGGCAAAGCATGCCACATTTAGAAGTCTGTCGCAAACATGCCACAACTTCTCTGAGCCGACAAGTTTGGCAGCAGAATAAAAAAAAGACCATCATAAATAAATTTTAAAATGTGAACGATTTTTATGAACTTTGAAAAGTAATAAAATAACATTTCGCAACGTTTTTAGTTGGCGGCTAAAGCCTCAATGAATCAGGAGGGAATCTCCCTGTTTGCAAGTGTGTCAGACTGCATGTCGCTGTCTTGTAGAAGTAAATTGGTAAAAAAGGAAACGCAAAAATAATCCCGCTGCTCCTAAAATTGTCTTCTTCTTTAAGGTGTTGGCGTTACGTGTTGTTATTGTGTTGAGTAATTTGTTTGGTTGGAATTCTCTTTTATTTTGCATTCGATTGAATGCTGTCATTCTTTTTTTTTTCTTTTGATATTTTTGTTGTTGTAAGTTGTATTGTAGTTGCAAGTTTGCTATCTGTGGCTGTTGAACATCATCCGCTGCGCTACGAATATGATAACGTTGTAGTCGTTTTTCGGGAATTGGCGGTATTTTTTTTTTGTGTTTTTGTTTTGCATGATTTAGTGTGTTTCCACATAATAATAACAATAATCATAAAATCCTAAATGTATTTTTAAATAGTGCGATTAAAGTCATGCTGGGTAGGTTGGTTACTGTGAGAATTTTTCAAGAAGTCGAAGTCATATGTCGGCACAAGGGATATGGCAAAGAGTACCACTGACAGGTTATTTCTGATTCAAATTCCCGCAATGATTTATAAGTAATTTTCTTTCAAAAGCTATTCAAAGATTATTTATTTTGCTACAAAACAAAAAAATCTACTGAAAATTTATTGAGTCTATTTTTATTACAAGTTTAAAGAAGTTACTTAATTAACGACTGTTAATTAAATTTGTATTTTCTTTTATTAGAAAAAAAATTATTTCTTTCCTATAACATTTACAATTCAAAGTTGTCAATCTAAATGTGTGACGACATATTGGGCTTTCCAAAAAAAAAAACTTAAATGGGATTGCTATTTCATCACAGCATAACATGATGGCGCTTGTATAAATGTTGCTATTTAGAATGAAAAATATGCCATATGGTGTAGTTGTTTACGTACACATTTGACAAAGAAACATATGAATACATGCAAGCATTGGATACACATACATACATACATACATACACACTCTGTAGTACAAAAAGCCATTTAAATCCATGAAAATTAACTACAAATATTTTTAAACACTGCGCCATAGTATGAAAAATGTAACATTCACAACATGTGCATTGAAATGTAGTCCATGAATTTTTCATTTTGCATTGTTGGTTATTTTCACTGGTGAAAAGAAAATGCTATAGCAACAATAACAACAACAGCAACAAAAGCTATACTCGAACAAATATTTTATCAACTCGCTATACTGCTGTCCCTTCACTGCTTTCATATTTATTTATGTTCTCGTCATACATGAATATTAACCAGTTGGAGTAGTTGTGGCCCTCATTTATTTCTTAGGCATTAAGCACAAATATTATTTATTTTATGATAGATTTTATTAACGAAAGAACGTCCATATAAATAATGGTGTTTTCTATTGAACAAAAAGGGCACTGCACTGTTGGCCCTATTCATTTGGAAGATTTGCACTTTAGTGTTCCTCTATGCAGGCATTTTACTGGAATTTAAAAGATACAAATAAAGTGCAAATATTTCCGATAAATAAAGTAAAAAGTGCAATGCACTTTTAGAGAATCGAAATCAGCCTAAGGCTTCAGCATCTTGTATTTACTATGCCTATGAAAGGGCAACACTGCTCCTGTCAACCGGTCATTCAGGTCGGCCAATGAAAGGGACCGCTGCTCGCAGTTTGCACGATAAACTTCTGCTTCGTAATTCGTTTCTAAAACCAATATGACTGCCTCAGCAGCAAATATAGAGAAAATATAAAAAAAAACAAAATTTTACGCTTGATAACAGTTGAGATTTACTACATCCAGAGATTCTTCTTCGTTGTGGAATTCCGATTCTCTCTATCGAGAGATCCATCTCCGACTAGTGGAAGCATTCGTGTATATACGGATGGTTTCAGGTGTGCAAAGAGGTTTGTAGGTGACGACTTTATAGAGGAGTTTGAGGTCAGCATGTCCTTCGTACGGCTTACGGATGAGTTTAGCATTCTTCAGACCGAGGTGTCGGCTGTAAGCAGAGCTGTGAACTGGCTGAGATACAAGGCGATATCGAACGAGAATATCGTTATCACGACAGACAGTGAACCTGCGATAAGGTTCCTCACGGGAGTCTATACCACAGCCGACGTCGTCAGAAGGTGCGTGTTGTCGCTTTGAAACTTTAAACATTTTTTTATACAACCACAAACAGTGATCATGTGTTGCTAAGTTTATTAAAATTTTCACTCTCCTTAGTACTTATCTTAACTATATGTCTATATATGGATCAATATCTCTCCATCTTATATGGAAAAATATCGACAGAGATGCATTAGCGTTATACCACACAATAGCAATTATATTAAATATATGTGATGTTCCAATAGGGACTTCCGAATGTTGACAGCTGATAGCGGCCGTCTTGTTGAAACTACAGCTGTCAAATTAATTGTCATTTATTAAGCCCGTTTTGCCAATCACCATCGAGTGATATAGCATTCAACAATACGTCCAAAGTGCAAATAATAAAATTGTTTGATCATAATGGATGTGCCGTTATTTCAATGTACAATTTTACGGTCACCATAATTTGAGTGCAGTGTTTCAGTAAACGATGTGGGTACGGTGACATGGGACAACAGGATTGCTGATTAGCTGTCGAAAGGGGCCCTGTACGACTTCTGTGACATTAAAAATTCGTTTTGCAGGTTGTAGAGCGGGAAGATATGTTCTCCTCTCATCGAAGACAAAACTAAAAAGTGTAGGCGATTCCTTGACAATGTCATCGAAAATGCACCAAAACCAATCGCCAAAGTGTTGACTTGGTCCTTCCTACAGGGCAAACACAAATATTTACTCGTCACTTTAAATTTCTTCTCTTCGGAAAAACTACCACTAGACTTCCCGAACTCTTAATGGGTTAACTTATGCAAGTGTGAAGTTGCCAATACACCAGCAGCAACAATAAAAAAGAAATATGTACTGTCGAAAACCAACAGAACATGTTTCATTTGTCATGTTCTTTTTTTTTTTTGTTCTGTCAAGACATGAAAGAGGTATTTTTTAAACAATTACTTAATAATTGCAAAATTTTTTTACAAATTTGCTTTTCACACACATGCATTCACACATTTCGATCGACTTTTTAAAGCAAAAATATGTTAACTGACTTTAAAACAATTAAAATCTTATAGAAGAAATTATAGATGACATAAAAAAATGAGTTAAAAAATCCGCAGATATAAATTTTCAGATTGTTTTTTGGTGGAACAATATTAAAGAAGATAACGGGGGGCATTGGCATTGGTTATATATAAATGTACATTGTACATACTAGTATATATGTATACTATTCCATATCCATATAGAAATATGTATTTATTATTTGAAATCATGCTAAAAAAAAAGTTCCCATCATTTAAGCAATAAAAATGAATGGTCTGTTCAATACCGGTAGTTTAAATCTGTGAAATGAAATACGAAAAATATTAAATTTTATAGTTGAAAAAAATTAAAATAAAAATAAAATACGGTAGTAGTATACTTGGCATTTAAATGAAATTTATGATAATCAATATTTGAATATAAAAATGATCGATTGATATTTGCTACTTGTCATTTATTGTGTGATTTTTAACATTTCTTTTTTTTTTTGCCTGAGATCTTGAAACAAAAGGCGAGTGAACAAAACATACGAAAAATGTATGCAGCACAGCACGACGACGACTGGAAGAGAGATCACTTGACGCTTATGAAGCCATAATTAAATAAATGAAGTTTTAAAGCGCAAGTATCATAACTAGATAAAGACAACAGTGGTAGCAAAAATAATAGATACACATGTCAAAATTTTTGAATGATTAGCTGTTATGTGGATCGTATATTCTTGGCCATAAAACTGGGCTTTTTTATGCGTGTGTTTGGGTAGCAGGGACACCCAGCGAGTTTTTAATTTCTTTTTTACTTATTTAAGTTGTATCAGACAATAAAAAAAAAAGTATTAATAAAGTTGTGAATGACAATTGCGGCTTTTGTAACGCGATAACTCCACTTTAACCTCTTTTTTCTTTTTTTTTTTCTTTGTGGCGATTAAAAGTTGCCGGTCATCTCATTCGTACACTTTGGGCATTTTCATAACTATACGAGGGCAACGAATTTTGTTTTTCTATTGTTTGACTCTTCTCTTATTTTTTATGTATTTTTTTTTTCTATTATTGGGAAACTTCATTTGAAGTCAACCGCCTTTTTGGTGCAACAAAAAAAAAAAAGAAACGAAAAAATTGTAGGGTCATGTTAATAATTTTATTGCTTTTAAATAGATTTTCAATAAATAAAATTAAGACAAAGGATTAAACACTATATAAGCCTATTGTATTAAAGTTATCTGAACACACTCTGTATATTTAAAGAGGAAGATTAGTTAAATTTTTTAAACTAACGTATTTTTTTTTTTTTTTTTTGAAAAGGTTTAAAATTTTCGAGGATTTATTTAAAAAAATTTC
Source organism: Dexiosoma caninum (assembly GCA_963924685.1). Lineage (NCBI taxonomy): Eukaryota > Metazoa > Arthropoda > Insecta > Diptera > Tachinidae > Dexiosoma > Dexiosoma caninum. The sequence continues at coordinate 53,583,798 of OZ004728.1, read as the reverse complement.
AATTCGTTCTTTCGTGAGAAAAAGTAAACGGTTTTCAATAGGACGAGAATGTTTTTATTGAATTCGTATTAAGCATAATAAAAATGTAACGTAGCGTAACAGTGAAAATATGCTCTTAAAAGAAAATTATGCAAAAATATGTTTTAACAAATCGTTACCAAAATTCTTAATCTATATAAAATCATTCGTGTGTTTGTTAGTAACGCATGATCTCCGGAACTGTAAGAGCAATCGAGCTGAAATTTTCAACACAAAAAAAATATACAAAAATATTTTTCAGTAAGTGCCAGGAAGCGGGAAATTTTTTTAAATGATTGTTTTAAATCTCATGCCGATTTTTTATTTTTTTTTTATCTGGGAACAGCACTCAGGAGATGATTCCTACACATGCGAAGAATTGTGCTGGAACTATAGGAAAGGGATAGTACGAGAAACGACAGGAGGTGAAGCTTAATTAATTATTTTGCGGCTCTGCTTTTGCACGTTCTTTGTTTTTATACTCGTAGCAGTGCCATTTTTCAGTAGCCATTTTTATTATTATTTTACTTCGCCGGTGCTACACAATACAAAAGAGGGCGTTCTGATGCGATTGTGGATTGCTATCAGCTGAAGCCGATATTGTTCAGTGACCAGTGACTGACTATGCCTTCGCCACTGAAACCTTCCGACAACAACTGACACACAAAGACACACTAATGCACATCAGAAAAATGCGAGATGTTTATTTTTATTTTAAAATTTTAGTCTGAAACTGGAGTTGAACCCAGGTCTGTTTTTGGATTTGTAGTCAACGTGCAGACTACCATCCATCGTGCCATCGCCATGAAATTTAAAATGTTGGTAGATCAGAGTCTAAAAGAACACGTTGGTAATGCATTTTTTAAGACATAATACCACGAGGGGACATATGTGGTAATATCTGCCTCTCCTAAGCTATCTAAACGATTTTGATAAATTTGAAAACATGGATATATATATATATATGTATATCGAAAATAAGTCATAGGATATACATACATAAAATATAGGACTAGAAGAAGACGTAGCGAAAAATATATTACTCATCGAAACTATACAATTATCTATATAATTAAAACTTAAATGATGCTTGCTGCTAAGCGCATCATGGCACAACTGCTGGATATTGTTTGAAATATTTTAAGGATGCGTAAGAAAAGTTGGGCGTGAGCGAAGCCACCGAATATTTTCAAATATTTTTCAAATAAAAGTTTTTTAATTTTAATTTTTTTTCAATAAAATTTTTAATTAATTTCTGTGCTCAATACTTAAATAAATAAATAATTTCTATTTTTGCTATGATATGTATACATAAAATTATAGCTTATTTAAATGCTTCCCTGATTTTTTTGAAATTTTAAAAATACGTATTTAAATAATTTTTTTATTATTAATAATCATCAAAAATTTAATTGAAGACAACAATAATGAAGTCAACAATAATAATTCAATAAATGCTATTAACTTCTGTACAAGTGAAAATGTAATTAATTTTTTAATTGATATGAGAACATTTTTAATTAAAATTTTATTTTATATTTTTCGTTGGGTTTTTTTACTAGGTTATCTTCAAATTATTACATATTAAATTTTTGATTTTTATTAAAATATTTTTTAACTTTATTTTGTTGCGCTTCATGGTATTTCAGTTGACGATATATGCCCATCTCTAGGCTAATGAGCAATTAATATATATGTATGTAATTATGATAATAGCTTAATTTCTAGCATTTTCAAGCTCTAATTTAGAAATCAATTTCTAGCTAATTTAAACAAATCCCGTGTAATAAAATTTTTTTAAAGCGTAATAAAACCACAAGTCGAAACCATTTCATAATGAATTGAATTTGAAACGTGAACACAGCAACACAGTCAACCAACCTATAATTTAGCCACAATTTCACAAATCAAATGAAACAAAAAAATATTCTTAAGTATCTCTAATTAATTTTTATGGGCATATTAACACATTAATTTAAAACAATTTGCCAACACCTTTTTTTTTTTAAACAAACTAACTGGTGCCACCTACCCAAACACTAGCAACTGCAATAACGCCAACAACAACAGCAGTAGCGGCAGCAGTAGCAAGTGTACAAAGAATGTTTTAAAATTTTGAAAAAGGTTTGATGAGATATTTTTCCGCAAGGGAGTTATTTTTAAAAGACATCACATATTTAGGATTCAAAAATTTGCAAAGAATAACATTTTTAAATTAATTGGCAACGGTTGAGCAGGATATACAACTCATTTAGTATCTTGTTGAATGCTTTTTATAAATTTTTTTCTTATATTTTGTTTGTATTTACCAATATGCGTGCCTAATCGATCATGGTCTTTGGTTTTGACGACTTCATTGAAAATCTGACTATTTAAACAAAACAATTCGCCCACTAGGTGGCACAGAGTAGACAACAAAAAAGATTGCATTTTTAAATGTTTAACAAAAAAAGTCGAGGATTCAAATTTTAATAACCGAAGGACCACCAGACGTTTTTTGCAGCAGTGAGTAAGTTAGTGATCAGAGCAAGGATTGAGTGCAGTTTAAATGTGAGCGTAACACTTCAATTAGACACACTGTGATCAGACGACAAAAGTGGACAAAAAAAAAAGAAAAGCAAACGTACATAAAAATATGTAAAAAGAAAATAGAAATGAAGTACAGCAGTAGTACTGGTGACATTTACAAAACAAAAAAAAAGGAAACATACCATTACGGTTAGTTAAAAATGTAGCTTGAAGCTGATCAGTGTGACCAGATCCAAAAAATAATATAGAATTTTTTGTAAAATTAAAATTTTTTTGGTTTCAAAAACTAAAACTACTGAGCAAACTTGTTGTCGAATTTCGAATGTTTTGTTTATGGAATAGGGGAAACCCTTCCCATGTTATTTTTTTTTTATCTAGGACCAGCACTCAGGAGAAGACCCCTACAAATGCGATGCATTGTGCTGGATCTAGAGAAAATGGATAGTGAGAGAGAAATGGCAGAAGGTGCAGCTTAACTATCTTACAACTCTGCTTTTGCATGTTCTTTATTTTTTTTATAGCAGTGCTGTAGTGCCTCTGATGTCCAGAAGATGGTTTTTGAAGCTTCGTTTTAGTAGCTGTTTATTATTGAATATTTTACTTTGCCGGTCTACACAATACCGACGAAAGAGCGAGCTCTGATGTGGCTCTGGATTGCTATCAGCTGAAGCCGTTACCGTTCAGTGACCAGTGACTATGCCTTCGCCACTGAAACCTTCCTACAACAACTGATACAGAGACACACTAATCCACATAAGAAAAAATGTGAGATGTTTTTATTATTTAGTCTGAAACTGTGCGTGAACCCAAGAATTTTTTTCGTTTTGTAGTTAACGTGCAGTCTTCAGTACTTCAGCCATCGCCACCGTCATGCTACTATATTTTGTGAAAGTGTCTTTATTTTTTATAAACCGCGATATCTCAAAAACTAGAGATGTTGGAAAAAAAGGGAGTGCAGATTTGCATTCAGCGTTCCCAATAACTACAGAAACAATTTTTATTTTTAGCGAACGAAAGAATTTTTCGTATTTTATAAACTTGTGTCATTAGTTAGACTAGTAAAGTAAAAGTTATACATATACATTATATTCTTGCATTAGTTTACGTGCTTGGGCAACACGAATTCATATCAGGTGGCCGCATTAGCTAAAATTCTCATCAGCTGATTTGTGTTCAGTTGTCAAAGTTTTGTTCAACTCAAAGCATGTTGATTCGTAAACCGTTTTGACAACTCGAATAAAATTGTTGTATTTGTAAACAAAAAATGCTGCTGTCGTGGGGACGAGATCACCTGGTATGAATTCGCCTTGTACTTGAGTACATAAAATTTTAGTTTTTTTGTTGTGTATTTTGAAATTTAGATTTTGACAACGTTGCTGGTCACTCTGATTCCTTCTCGTCCTGCTTCGTTATTTAGAATACTAAAAATTCCTGGAATATTCTTTCACAAGAATGTCCTTTCAGGTGTTTGTGGTTCTGGTGTTAATTGTTTGTTACTCTATTTGAATTTATTATGCTTTAATAAGTTCTAACTCTTAAACGGCAGCGTGCGTGCAAAATCTACAAAAAACAAGGAAGGAGAAAGATAGATAAAGAGATAAAGGAAAAAGTAGTTGACATTTAAATTTGTATACATGTGTTTGCTTTTGTAGACCGAAGCGCAAATAATAAAAAATTTCACGGCCACAATATTTACGGCAAAATCACTCAGGATTATATATTTGCTCGCTGTGGCTCTCTTTGAAATCTAATTCCAATGTTTGGAAGTAAAAAAAAAAAAAACAAGGCGTTCAAAATTTGCCATGACCCTGCAATTATCACTGTGGTTGTTGATGTCCTATTGAATTGCTAAAGTGTCATTGATATCCTTATTCTTATGGTAATTGTATATTTTTTGTCCTTAAACAGTTGAATAATAAACATACAGAAAACGAGAAAAATTTAAAAAAGTTAAAAATGTTGGCAGCATAATGCGTTTCAATTTTAGGCATTTCTATTCATTTCCACAGTGCGATATTTGCTGCTACTGACGTGATCGTGTATCATTCCATAACGTACATTGAGACTAAAAGTTGCATTTACACTTCATATAAATATGAATATTATAATAAAACTAAAATATTTCTTCTTTCAGAACTTAAAAAAAAAATGTAAATTTAAGCTCATCATCATTTTTCCTTCTAATTAATAAAATAAATATCATTCGAGAATATTTTACACAAGTGGAAAATAACTAAATGGCATGACGTAAATTTTAAGCCACACAGGTGCTTTTTGGCGCTTCGACATCTTAACGCTCGGGTTATCACCACTAAAGGCGCTACATCATGACATTTTATCAAATAAAAAAAAAACAACCGATTTCTACTTCGTCAGCCCTTAATAGAGTCATCTTGATTATGTAGAAAATGCAATAATTACCGGTGCTACATTTTTATTTGTTTTTTGTTTGAAAGTTTCTGCTTGATTAGAACAATTAATATCAGATCATTAAAAATTAATTAAATTTTATTTGAATTTCCTAAAAATTTTTGAGAGATTAACAACGATTTCTTTAAATGAAAATATTCCATTAAGCCTAATCACTGTGGTGTACGAAATATTCAAGCAGTGCTGTTAACTATTTCTTGTCTATTTAAAGCAAAAGTCTTTATGCTGAAGTAAAATAATCTATATAACCTATAAAATAAACATAGAAAAATTAAATAGATTTAAATCGAATTAAAAAATGCTTGTAGTTTAACGAAAGTTCTTAAAAAGCTATTCGGTTTCTTTTGTTTGTATATTTCGTAATTCTCAAAGATTTTCCAGAAGTTCTTGTATAAACATATGTAATTTTGAAGCTCTTTTTCCAAAATTTGGTTAAAGGCCATATGCACCATATGAAATGTGCATATAGACCAGATAAACCATATAAAAAACATAGATGAATAATTTCAATTAAAAATTTTGTAATATCAATTAAAAAATTAATTCGATTTTCACCTGTAAAGAACTTAATAGTATCAATTAAATTATTTTTGTTGACTTATTGGTATTAATTTTCAATTAAATTATTAATAATAAAGAGTGTCTGTTAGCAGATTTATATTTTGAAACTTGAATAAAAAACGTAATAATTGACACAAAGTTTTATTAAGAGCATTGAACGATAGAATGGATAGATCCTTCAGATCATTTTTTAAAATTTCATGAATAATCGCTCTTCGAAGTCCCAGTGAGGCTGCCCTTTTGCGTATTGAAAGTTGCGGATTTTCACGTAAAGTGCTTACAACCAGTTCAATGTTTTCGGGAATCTTTAAAGATCGACTGGGCCCTGGCCGTGGGGCATTCAAAGCCGAAGCAGTTGCACGGACTCTCTGCACCCACGAACGAATTAAATTTACAGTCGGTTCATCACTTATTCGCCGAATACCTCACTTTGAACAAAATTGTCTCCACAGCGAACGCGAGTTACATATATCCCTGATAAATTTGATAAGTTCTTAGAAGTAATAAACAAATAAAATAATATTGTGAAATTGTTGCAAAGTAATTTGACTTTATGAAAATTAGTGCAACGGGAAAAAGATATTCAATTTCATTTCAGTTCCCACAAAAATATTAAGACAATTTAAAACAAGAAATAAATTGCAATTCCGCAATTTCATAAGGTAAATTAATTTAAACACATTTTTAAGAATAAAAATGTTTTCAAGTGATAAAAGTGCAAATGATGGGATTTTGAGTTATGAAAATTTTCATAAAGTCAACCAATCCGAATTGAGCTGATGCAACAATTATGATTGAGTTTAAGTTAAGTTTTAAGTAATATGTAAAATAAAAATCAGTTCTAGTTCCTCCGTTAAGCGGACCACAATAAATCAAATTATAATTAAACATCACCGTGTCTTTTTTTTTCAAAAGGTATCAAAAAGGGTTAACATAAAAATTAAGAAAAACCATAGAAAAGGAATTCTTTTTTTTTAAAAACCCCATCATAAAATTACGCAACTCGCGCGATGTTCACTCGACCACTGCGACATCGTGACTGACAAATCCGCACAATCGATAATTCCAACGGCGCCACCCTCTCCCTACGCACCGTTTATTACTATTTGAAATAATCGTATTTATAAATATAAATTTGCCACCAGACACCCTGTAATAATAAAAAATTTAATCAATTATTTTAGAAATTTCAAACAAATTTTTAATAGCAAAAGAAAAATATTTGAATTCTATTCGAATGCATTTGGGGTATTAATTTCTATTTGTATAAAGGGTGTTGCATGTATCAGATAATCAGTTAATCAGTTAAAAATTTAAATAAAAATAAGCCAGCATTTTGTGTATTGTAAAGCAAAAAAAATTAATTATTTTCCATAAATTCATTAAAAATTTAAAGAAAAATCATGAGTAGTTAAATTTTCAAGCGCCAAATAGATCACCCTAAAAACACTGGGAATTGATTTCCCCTTTTATTTGTGATTTCGCTGAAATTGAATTCAAATTTAAATTAAATTTTTCTCTAAAAAAAATTATCTCATGTAGAGATTCTTTAGTACTTAAATTTTATTCATTTAAAATTTAATTAAACAATATTTATCCACTTAAATAAAACTAGATTTGTTTAATATTCCTCTGTATTACATTTTTTTATTGCAACCACAATAAAATGGCAGCTTGTTGCATTTTTCTATTCATAAAATAATAACGCAGACAATGACAATTCCATAACAATAATTACATATATTTTGTAAATGTCACGCGCCAGAGGAAGGTGGCAGAGCTTCCGACTTTCCGCAATAGAAATGCAAAAAAAAAAAAGAGAAAAATGTGTTTTGTATGCATGATGCACTTTATGAACCACAATTTAATACGTACGAAAATTTAATTACAAATACTTTAAATTGATATAAATAAAATTTTAAATTCTTTAGAGATAATTTTAATTATTTATGAAGAAGAAGAATAATGTAAAAAATTTAATCGCTATGGCGCTGTAGAAGAAAATTTGTACTTTGTCTTGCGCTAACTAAATTAGAATAAAAAGTATATACAAAAAATGTATATACAGATAATCATATACATATATATAAATTTACTTATTGGGCAACTGCCTTCAGTCATAGGGTTTGAACCTACGATCAAAGCACTGGATGTTGACGTGTAGAAAAAAAATAATAGTTAAATTTCTTCCAATAGAGTTTTTGCTCAGTAATTTTTTTTTTCTTAATTAATAATTTAATTGAATGCACGTTTATTTTAATTGATTTTATTGTTCTCTCTAAACAGTGCAATCAGAATGCCATAAAATGATCCACTCGGAAAAACAATAGTGAAAGTTTTTCAATTGTAATAATTAATTGATTTTGCAATTTTTGTGATACGCTGAAATCTAATTATTTTTTTAATTGATTCTTGATTTTACTTTTTTTCTGTGTGGGAACTTTGTAGTTGAGCATTTTTTAATTATTTTTTTTTTTTTTTTTTTTTTTTTTTTTTTTTTAAGAAATTTTATTTTTTATTTAACAAATTCTGCAGTTTTTGAATTAATAAAATTTTTTAGCTTCGTTTTAGTACCCAGTTTTAGTAATTATTTTACTTCGCCGGTGCTACACAATACCGACGAAGGTGGGCGTTCTGCTATGCCTACGCCACTGAAGCCTTCCGACAACAACTGACACAAAATCACTGCAGAAAAAATGCCAGATGTTCTTATGAGTCTGAAACTGCGGTTGAACTCAGGAAATTTTTCGTTTGGCAGTCAACGTGCAGACTACTTCAGCCATTGCCACCCTCGATAACACGGCGGCAAGTCAACATGTTTGGCAGCAGTGTTGACATTTTTTTGAAATACAGTGTGTAACATAATTTCTCTGAAACATATTTTGCTTTTACACAACTGCCATAAAAGCATAAATGTATCCGTACTTTGAAATTCCTAACATTGGCGCAGTAAACACTTTATAAAATCAGAAAATTTTCTTTACATTTCTTCAGTTCTTTAAAAATTTTAAAAGGTAAAATTAAACATTTTTTTTATTATACCAAGTAAACAAATAAGAAATTTATTCAAAACTGCATTATTATATATTTCTTACAACGAAAATATTTTGTTGTGATTAAATTTTAACGAAAATCTTTCCGTTCTCTTTTGCCCGCCATTGTACTTCAAAATTCTCTCTAATATGCATATTTGCAAAACAATTTTACGAACCCATTGTCTACAATCTATTCTATATTTTTTTTCGTTAGTGCTCATACCATTTCATCCGTAGACAGACATCGAACCAAATTTTTTAAAAAGCCAAAACGTCTGACATGTTTATATTCATAAATAAAAAATAATAAGTTAATTTGGAATATATTTTTCAAATCTTTGTAATTAAAAATCAATATAAAATGGATTTTTTTAATTTCTTATGAACATCTAGGGAGTTGAAGAACTCAATACCAACAAAAAATTCAAGTTATTTACCGGGAGAAAATCTTTTGAGCTAATAATATGCATCTAGTGATAACCACATACTGTGGACAAAACATGAAGAATGCTAAAGATGAAAGTGTAGCAGCCTTCGAAAACAGCATGTTGTTTCGTTCTGCTACTGTTTGTCAGTGTGGCTTACAATTGCTGTCTTTGATTTAATTTGTTTCTTAGTAATTATCACATGTAATTTTGACTGCCTGTATGTTTTCCATCATTAGCCCTTTTTAATGAATTACTTACCATGTAAATATTCTTTTTAGCTGACTTTTGGTTATTAAACGTTAAACTTAAATATTTTTTGTATCTATTTGCAGATTTCGTTCTTCAAATTGTTCATTTCTGGTAAGTCGTTCATTTAAATATTTCCCAAAACTCTTTTTTTTTTTTTTTTAATAATTTTATGTGCCTGGTTTAATATTTTTTTTGTGGAAAAATAGATGTTTTTCTGACTTTTATTTCAAAATAAACGATTTATTTTAAATCACCGATAAAATTTAAAAACTTGCTACACATTTGGGTATAAATGAAAATAAATTGGTAAATGTATGTATGTGCGTGTGCCTGTGCTTGTGTGCATAACTAAAATGCATCACAAAATTGCATTTGGTTTGGTAAATAAATCACATCAAAAGCACAAAGCCATCATTTACCGCTCGCTATCGAGTCGATTGGAGTGCATTCTATTCTTCATACTCTGCTGCATTTGTTACTATTTCGTTTAGAGTAGCCTCTGTAATGGGACTGTTAATACGACCAGTATGAATTTGTTGCTGTATATTTCAGGAGATTTATTATTATTATGAATATATTTTTTTTTCTGTTCTATTTTGTATTCAATTTGATAATATTGATATGTTTTATTAAAATTGTTACTGGTTTAAAACACTAACACAAGCTCAACTATTGCCACCACCACTAATACAACAACAACAACTGCTACTTTTGCTGCTATTGCTGGCCGCTTGATATGCAACCATAACTCAATGTCAAATTATGAAATTATTAATACTGGAATGTTTCGAATACATTAATAAATAAATATTCATAGGTACGTGCATCATCATATGAACATGAATAAATCAAATGTAATTTATTTGATGAGAATAATAGGTTTGTTTTACATACTTATTAATAGAAATGTTAGAAAGGGAAACTGAATGGTTAACCCAGCGAATCGAATGTGAGGCATGTTTTTGTGCTTGTGCATATGGAAATGTTGTTGCCAAGTTCTGATTATTTCGCAACGGTATATTTTTAGTTCATTTAGGTTAGAATGAATAAATCTTTTTTGGGGGCTTTTTATCAGCGTTTTATGATTTTTTTTTTTTTGATTTCTTTTAATTCAAATGTAAATTTGGGGAAATTGAAGCCGGACATGCTCAGAAATCTGTCCATGAAATACAAAGTTATTTTTTTTTCTATGATAAATTACACAATGGGTCAAAATGGAAATTCTTTATAAGTAGATAAGGAATAAATTGAGTTCGGTGTATAAGGCGACTAGAAGCTTCGTTGTGACCAGAAAGGTCAGCACTACTTAAACATTTCCTAGGCGCATTAATGTAGCCTTCAACTGCACTCCTCTAATATATTTTTTTTTTTTTGTTATTTTACATATTTTATATTTTTACTACAAGAAAATAAAAATAAAATAATACGCAGTGCAATTGATAAATAATGTTCTGTATTTTATTATTTATTTATTAATTTGAACAATCTATTTTATTAAGCTTTAAGGTTTTTTTTTTTATTTATTATTTTTATAATATCGAGATTATATAAAAATAATAAATAAAAAAAAAAACCTTAATGCTTAATAAAAGAGATTGTTCAAATAATAAAAAAGGTTAAAAAAACAAGTATTAAGAAACATTTATTTATTAAATTAATAATAAGAATGTGTGGAATAATGCATGCTATCATTGCATATTTAGTGAAGTTTCTGTTGGGTAACGCATGAAATGATATCAAATAAAATTATTTTTTTTTTTTGTGAAATATATTTATTAAGCTTGAGATCTTTTTTTTATTTTATTTTGTTTTATTATTCGATATTTCGTTAACAGCTTGTTAACATCATCAGGAATAATAGGAAATTATATTGTTTTTTTTTTTTTTTTTTTTTTTTTTTTTTTTGAAAAATAGGTCAATCAATAATATAATTAAAAATAAAATTATTCTTGATAATTGGAATGTAGCGGGTAATACATTATTAAAAATAATAAATGAGTCGATAGAGACAGGAATTTTTCGCGAAAGCTGGAAGGAAACAATGGTAGAACCAACTGAGAAAGTTCCAAAAACAAAAAAAAATGTGCCGAGTTTAGGCCAATTAATACATTAAAAACTTGGGAACAAATTTTGAAAAAAGTGGTGAAAGATCAGCTTGAAGAATATCTTAATTCAAACAGTATACTGACCAAATATCAATCAGGATTCCGCAAAAAATGTATTCTTGTGAGACGAATGTAAATTATGTTATAAGTAAATGGAAAGGAATTGGAAATAATAAGATGATGATGGTGATGGCAATTTTTCTTGATTTCAAGAAAGCTTTCGAGACAATTGACAGGGAAATAATGATTGGGAAAATGTATATGTATGGAGTAGGAGGCCGAGAGTTGGAGTGGTTTCAATTCTATTTTAAAAACAGGAAGCAAACAACAAAGGTGAACAACGGTGTGCATTCAGGCAAAATAATTAATGATTTTGTTGGTCCACAAAGATCAATACTGGGTGCCCTGCTGTTTGTTATTTATATAACTGACATGCCTAATATTTTGGAAAAATGTGAAATAACTATGTATGCTGACGATACCCTTTTATTTAATACTGCCGATACTGATGAGGAGTGTCACACAAATATGACACATGATATTAATAAAATATCAAAATGGTTAAATATGAATGAGCTTAAACTAAATGAAAATAAGACTAAAATAATGGAAATAAATATGGATTCACACATAGAATTTAAAATAAATGACACGATAATTGAAAAAGTAGACTGTATAAAATATCTTGGTTTTATAATAGACAAAAAAACTAAAATTTAATGAACACATAGACTATATATGTGAAAAAAATTGGTAAAAAATCGGTTTTCTCAAAAGAATTAGATCCAAAATGTCAAAAGCTACCGCGATTACTATATATAATACTTTAATTAAACCTCATTTAGAATTCGGTTGGTCAATTATATGTATATGCATGTAGCAGCACAATGCAAATAGAAAGAATGCAAAAATTGCAAAATAAAGCAATGCGAATAATATTAGCGGAGTTCGATGTTTGGTGCAAATGGTCTTGCAACATTGCAAATGCAAAACTTTGTAGCTTTTGTTTGCAATCCAACAACAAAATGTACAAGTTTGCTTTTTCGACACCATTTTGCGCTTTTGCCATACTGAAAATGGTATAGCTCTTTTTGCAACTGTGTTGCTACGTCGCAGATGGTCCATCCGTTGAGTCCAATTTTCGATGACTCGTTCGAGCATTTCGACTGGTAACTGGCGAATGACACGCGTGCTGTTTTCCTCCAAGGCCTAAATCGAAGCGGGTTTGTCCGCATAAACTTTAGACTTTACATATCCCCACAGGAAAAAGTCTAACGGTGTGATATCACCGGCCAATCGACCGGCCCAAAACGTGAAATTATGTGCTTACCGAAATGTTCTGTCAATAAATCCATTGATTGATGCGATGTGTGGGAAGTGGCGCCGTCTTGCTGAAACCAAATGTCGCCGAGATCACGAGCTTCAATTTCAGGCATCAAATAGTCGGTTATCATGGCACGATAACGGTCGCCGTTGACAGTTACGTTCGCACCGGCATCATTTTTAAAGAAATATGAACCGATGATTCCACCGGCCCACAAACCACACCAAACGTATCCAATAAAGAATGTTGGGTCTCAAAATGGGTGATGGTGTTGCGAATAGTACGCTCAGTATACCGATTATGTTGACCATAAGTTGAGCGAAGTGCACGAAACACATTCCTCACAAAACGTGAATTTTCGTAATAAAGTTGAACGATTTCTAAACGTTGTTCAGCCGTAAGTCTTTCCATTATGAAATGCCAAACAATACTAAACAAAAATAGCATGACAGCATGACACGACTCACACGTGATCTGTCAAAAAAAGGCTATTGAAAAAAGTATCTCTACTTGCATCACCCATTCGAATCAAGATTCAATTAAGAAAAAAATCGAAAATTCAATTAAAATAATAATTATATTTCAATATATCAAGAAAATTGTATAATCAATAAACAGTTGTATGACATTTTGATTGTACACAGAAAAAAATTTAAATTAATTTCAATTAAAAAAATTTGTGATATCAATTAAAAAATTGTTCAAAACTTTCAGCAGTAAATAAATTTGTGATAACAATAGTATTTTGCTTAAGCTACTTCAAGCATACTTTCGAGGTAAAATGTGGTAGCAAATGTTCCAATATTTGGGAGTTGCCAAAACCTATTTTTTTGTTTTGTTGAAATTTTTCCAAATTCTTCAAATCTATTAAAATGTCTTCAGATTATTATTTTTATTAACCGAATCGTTTAAATACTCTTCTTTACACAATTAACTGTTTTTTCCTTCAACTAATTAAGTTTAAAATATTTAAATTAATTTACTAATTCCCATGCCGCTTTTCATGCTTTTGTCGTGTTCAAGATAATAAAGCAGAGACAAAGTAAACATTTTAAGCTCCTGTAAATGACTACTGTATTCTGTTGTAACTTTTCGTAAAGAAAAGACTGTCATATTTCTTCTTGGCATTTTTTTTTCTCTTTGAAAGCTTAACGAGAAGCAAAACTCAACTTGTCAAATTAAAAAGAAAAGATTTTTCAAAACAAAAAAAAATGGTTCTAAAAGTTGAAATCTTGAAGTAACAACAAAAAAAAATGTTTTTGATTTATTTCAACTCATTTAGAACGGAAAAGCAGCAAAGCCTAAAAAAGAAGAAGAAGAGAAAGAGGCAAAAATGTAACAGACATTTCGCAAGCAATCGCTTTACAGCTGTGAGTAAATAAATTACCTTTGTGGCCAACCTGGTCCCTTAAATATCCAACAAATATGAGATGCAACATTTAAAAGCCAATTAATTACATGTTTTTAATGTGTAAGAAAATCAAAGAGGAAATTTTAGAAATTCTATTTTGTGATCTTTCATTTAAGTGTAATTTTGAGAACGCCTTCTTTTACACAATTTCTTTTCTTTTTTTTTTTTGTAAACTGCGTCAGTTGGTCTAATAGTTTTGTTTTACTTTAAGGCAACATACATAAATGTCCTGCTAACACATTTTCATTTTTGATCTTACCTTGACTAATTAAGCAACGGCAAACGTTGTGTGATCTTTAGCTAATGCAACGATTACGATTATGAGAGTGGCGAGAGAAAATCCAAATATGTATATCCTTCCAACTCGTAAAAAATCACACAGAGAAAGCAAGCGGCACGCGTAAAAATAATGCAACGGGCACGCAAACACTCGCACACACATGGAATAGCTCCTACAACAGGATGATCATGATCATCATTCAGCGATCAACGGTTACGACTCGAAGCAAACAACATGCGTGAGAAAAAGAAAGATGATCTTCTTTGGTGGTTTGAGCGGCGTTTAAATTGAACATTGAACATTTGCGCAGGCGGGTAACATTTATTTTTCTTTCCTTTTGTCGTCATTGTCAGTTCGCTAATGCTGTTAATATTTTGTTGGTTTGTTGTTGGTGTACTTATTAACACTTATTGTATGTATATTTAGTATATATTTGAGTATTTAGTTTATTATTGTAATGCCCTGACTGCCTGCCTTGTCGTTCGTCTGTCCTTTATATATTTTTTTTCTTTCTTTTATTATCTCGTACACATGTGTTCATGATACGAGTACGAGTGTACCATAAGCTGCGGTAGACATTTTGGTGGCAATTGTTGTCGGTGAATGCTTGAATGCTTCGCTGCTTCTCAAAGGCATTCAACGCCTCATCATCAGAAAGGTGGCAAGTAGTCATTGTTTGCTGGTTGATTATCATTGATTTAATTTAATTGTGGTTGTGTGGCAATAATGATGCAACATTGAAAATCACACAACTATGAAATCGTATAAAAGGGGAAAAATGCCATAGTAGTTTTTACTTTTTAATGAAATCGAGCGTTCTCAATATTTAAGAAGTTAAATATTGGGGACCACACACTTTAAAAAAAGAAAAAAATCAAACGCTTCGTTTGCTAGAAGATTTTGAAGTATTCTTCTATGATCGGGCAGCGCTATAACAAAGGCAAAAGTGTCTTTATTGTCTGCCACTACGAACTTCTGCATAATTTATTATATCAAATACTGAGCACATGCAATCGTTTATATTTTTCAGCCAACATAAAAAAATTCAAATACCGAACTTTTTCCTCAGCATATGTGTCCAGCGTTAGCAGAAGCTTTGGGTTGAAAATCATCGTTTGTCGAAGAAAAAATCACATTTTGAGTAAAAATATCATCATAATTGAAAATGTTATTTTGAAGACAAAGAAAGTACTAAGAATACATCTCTGGGGACTTTTGACAGAAGATCATAAGTCGAGATAAGAAAATTTATTAGTATTTTAATTGTAAAGGAAACTGTACAAGACGCTTTGTTGACAAAAATCAGCGTCTTTGTATGAATTTTCTGGTATCAAAAAAAAGTAATCAACAGCAGAGTTGGAAGATAGTGAAGCTTTACCTTATATCATTTTTCCTACTATTCCTTTCCAATAGTTCCACCACAATGCACCGCATGTGTAGGAGTCATCTCCTGAGTGCTGGTCCCAGATAAAAAAAACAAAAAGTAATCAACTTAAATGGACTTGTTGATGAGTTAATTTGTAAGCTTGATTTTAATCGAAATTTTATATAGAAATTAGCTTAGTTGTACATACTAGATTTATAAATTTCATAAAAGGACAAAAAAAACAGACCTGGGTTCAACCCCAGTTTCAGACAAAAAAAAATTTTAAAATAAAAATAAACCTCTCGCATTTTTCTGATGTGCATTAGTGTGTCTTTGTGTGTCAGTTGTTGTCGGATGGTTTCAGTGGCGAAGGCATAGTCACTGGTCACTGAACAATACCGGCTTCAGCTGATAGCAATCCACAATCACATCAGAACGCCCTCCTTCGTCGGTATTGTGTAGCACCGGCGAAGTGAAATAATAATAAAATTGGCTACTAAACCGAGGCTTCAGCACTGCTACGAGTATAAAAAAAAACAAAAGAACGTGCGAAAGCAGAGCTGCAAAATAATTAATTAAGTTTCACCTCCTGCCGTTTCTCCTACTATCCCTTTCCTATAGTTCCCAGCACAATGCTTTGCATGTGTTGGAGTCATCTCCTGAGTGCTGGTCCTAGATAAAAAAAAAAAAAACAATAACGTAAAAAGAAGAAAAAGAGTTTTTTCGTCCTCCTGGAAAATTTCAAAATTTCACTTAAGTTATTTTGTCAAAAGTCTGCATATATAAAAATCAGTTTTCTTATTGTATGAAGTATTTACAAGGAAATGCATACATACATATATGGAGCCTTTCGTGCAATACCGTAGTAATTCAAAAAATCGCGAACTGAGAAAAATGCATTTGAAATTTTGAGCCATCTATTTGATAGTATTTTCGTTTACTAAAGTTATTTTTTTGATAAGTTTTTAAATAAAGAGGCATGTTTTGTCATGTTTTCTGTTTGTAAATTTCTTGTCATAAAGGAAATATTTCATAATTGCAAATAAATATTGTTGGAAATAGCTGGAGGCAATAAAGACATTTGTAGCTGTAGAATCTGAACAGTTAGAGATAGAACCATAATCTCTTTTCCTTTAGATATATATTTCCCCAAAGATCATTTCTGCATACCCAGCTCAAAAAATTTAAATTTTGAGTTACTACGGTATTGCACCAAAGGCTCGATATATACTTTTGACATTTTTGTTTCTAAAACTCTTAATTTTTAGCGAATGTGCGTATTGTATGAACTTTAGTTAGCTAAACCAGTACGCAAAGCTCTTTATCATGGCGTACTATATTCCATATGGACTATAAAGATTCTTATAGGAATCTGTTCTAATCTATATATACATACATAGTTCCAATGGAAACACAAATTTACATACACTCGTTCAATTATAGCCCGATTCCAACATAATTCAAATAATGTTGTGTAGTGTAATGCTACGCCCTAAATTTCCTTCCAAATCCGTGAAATCACGGATAGACAATTGAAACATGCTCAGCATATTCCACAAGTCACCACTTCAATTCGAATAAAACGGAACATTGTCAAGTACAAGTTCGACGTAAAGCAACCACTACCAGTCAGAAACTCTGTGATATAATATTTCAGGTCAGCATATATCGTTGTTAGCTATGCAGGTTGTTAGGTTATACAGGTTTAAGCCCATCTTCTGTTTTCAGTCTTAAACCAACGTTCCTTCCACCAACGTATACAAATATCTGTCAGATCTCCCCTACCTCGCGATCGAATTCAATGCGATGGTCGAAGTAGTCTGCACGTTGACGACTACAAAACGAAAAATTTTCCTGAGTTCGACCCCAGTTTCAGACTCATAAAAACATCTCGCATTTTTTTGTGATGTGCATTTGTGTGTCTTTGTGTCTGTTGTTGTCGGAAGGTTTCAGTGGCAAAGACATAGTCACTGGTCACTAAACAGTGACGGCTTCAGCTGTATCCAATCCACAGGCACATCAGAACGCCCTCCTTCGTTGGTATTTTGTAGCATCGACGAAGTAAAATAATTACTAAAAATGGCTACTAAAAAGGAAGCTTCAAAATTTAATACGTCTCCTTGACATCAGAGACGCTACAACACTGCTGTAAAAAAAAATAACGTGGAAAAAGCAGTGTTGTAAGATAGTGAAGCTTCACCTCCTATCATTTCTCCTACTATCGCTTTCCTATAGTTCCAGCACAATGCATCGCATGTGTAGGGGTCATCTCCTGAGTGCTGCTCCAAGTTAAAAAAAAAGTTCTCATACTCGCAATGGTAAGAGCGACAGGTAGCCAGGATATCAGAGATCAGTGAGTCTGACCAGTAGGGTGGGCATATAAGTTAATGCAATGAAATGAGGGTAATTATGTTCGGAGTAATTTTTTGCCAGCATTTATTTTCATGCTCCGGGACAATGCTGAACAGGTCTTTGCTGCGTTTGAACGTATATATTGCAAGAGTTCACGAAAAGACTATGTGAAATTATGAAAGTTTTACTGACAAAAATAAAAATCATCAAATCATATTTTGCGCGAAAAATCATCAAAAATATGATAAAATCATCATTCTGGCTACGCTGTTTGTGTCGGTTGTTTGGCTGAGTTTAGACGGGCCAAGATTTGGAAGAGAAACATTAAACAACACACAGTCTGCTAAGCTCTTAATAAAAGCTTGTCTGCAGAAACGCACAGGGGTCTGGGCGGGAATAGAACCCCTTAACCACGATATAGATAGACTAATGCTCACGCCGTAGCCTACCGCGGCATCGAGGAAGCATATATGATTTTTTTAAGAGAAATCAGACTCAAGAAAAGATTGTTTACTACTAGGTGTTAACTTCTAGGAAAGGAATAGTGATAGGGATTACAGGTGATGCAGGTATAGATAGAAGAAGGCTTCATTATTCTTACAATACTGCTTTGGCACGTTTCTTATTTTATAGCAGTGTTGCTACGCCTCTGATATCAATGAAACGCATTAAAATTTTGAAGCTGTATTTGATAGACATTTTAATTATTTTACTTCGGCGGTGCTACACAGTAGCGACGAAGGAGGGCTTTCTGATGTGATTGTAGATTGCTATCAGCTGCAGCCGGTATTGTTCAGTGACGATTGTCTATGCTTTCGCCATTGAAACCTTCGACATCCGAAAAAATAATTTAGTCCGAAACTATGGTCGAATCCAGGTTTTTTTGGGCTTTGTAGTCAATGTGCAGATTACTGCAGCCATCTCCTTAGGGGGTAACTAAAGCGTCATTGAGAAAGCAATCATGCGCAAGGCGTAATCTTTATTTCTATCGTTCTTGGGGTCTAGTACCTTTCCCCCACCGTGATGCAGCACTTTGCAGATCATTTTCATGGGGATCGCAGAGGTTAGTGTAGCGAGATTGGATAGCACGTCTGCTTTTACTTTTGTCAGCCTCTTACGGGGATTAAATTTCGTTAGACAAAAAAAAATTTTATATGGTCTCTCCAATAAATATAAATAAACAAATATCAATAGGTATTCCCCTTGTTATTATTCTTTTTAATAAGTTATGCTAATTTAATTTTCCTTTGAAATCTCCTTTATGCTGCCAAAAGAAGTTTTCTATTTTAATAAAATAATATGGCATATACGAGTAATAAGAAAAAAAAAACCTTTGAAAAAACTTTGCTGTCAAATTAATATTTGCCTAAGTGGCACCACTATCCAAAATACCTATTAAAAGAATTACTTAAACTATCGTCATCATATACAAATTCTAGCCAAAGCAATCGCAAGCACATGCAAAAACTAAGATTCTTATAAAGACCGCTTTGGTTATTAAATCAAAATAGCTGTCGGCTTAGGTCAAAACATGAAAAAGAAATGTTAAATAACTGTGAAAAATCAATGAAAAACCAACCATTTTTCCATTTTGCCAACGAGGTTTTATTTCATATTTTTTTCTTTTTTTAGTTTTGATTTGGTTGAGCAAGTAAAATGAATAAAAATCTTTTTCTTTTCCAAATGCATTTCACTGACTGAGTGTAGAAACGAAGAGGGTTGCTTCGTATTAAAGTGGCAAAGGAAAATAAAAAGAATTTATTTTCCGATAAGACAGAGAGAGGGAGAGAGATAGAGTGAGAGGAATTGAAATAGTAGGGCAATATAAAAAGCAGCCATTGTTTAGAAGAGTAATAGTGGTTGTTTTCTCTTTTTATCCAGTGGTGGGTTTGGTTTACCACTTTAATTACAGGGGTGGGAAAGAGATAGAAATGTTATCCAGCAAGATCATTTCAGTAATTATCTGTGGTTTATAAATATTTCGTTGGGGGAAGAAGTGTGGGACTATTTTTATTTCTTGTTTTTTTTATGGACATGAATTTGGTTTTTTTTTTTTTCATTATGATATTGAGCAAAGAGGGAAGAAAATCTCACAATCACATTTTACTCTTAACACTGACCATATCGATATCAGTAAGAATTAAACCACCGAATGAGGCACAACAGAAGCTGTAATTTTTGGATTTAGAAAATTAAACAGAAAAATTCTCACAGTGATATAAAATAAATGCTATTGCTTTCTGTGAACTGTGAAAAAGCAATAATAAATATTTGATGTTTTTCCCAAATTATTTATAAAAAAGAAAAAAAGTGCAGTGAATTATTGGTAAAACCGCATTGGATTATTTATTTATTTTTTTGCTGCATAAAAAATTAAGCAATATTTTTTTTTTTTTTGACAAAAAAATGGCTGTATCAACGCTAAATATGACTCCCTATTTTGCTGGATATCCCTACCAAGGTAAATTATTAATGACGAAAAATAAATATTTTTGTGTAAAAAAACGGGCATTTTTTTTTTTTTTTTTTTTGGGCCAAAAAAATAAAAAAGTGCCAGGTCATGTTACTGATGATCGCTTGTAAAATTTCTTCAATCCACACCAACACTCAAACTTTTCTTATCACAACTTATTAAGCTGATCATGTAGAAGATGTACATAATAAGGCTGGCTCTCCTCTTTTATGTTTTCATCATACCACATTTTTCTTGTGCTTTCTATAAAAGAGCAATGATCTTACACATACATATTTATGCTTGTGATGATGATCATCTTCTCTTGGGACTTTAAGTTCTTTGTTTACGACCCAACCATACATATGAATGCTGTTCGTGGTTTAAGCTTTACACATGTTTCGTCGTTTTCAAGTTGGACAAAAAAACCTTTTACTGCCAGACGTTTTGGCGCGTTCGGCTTGAAGCTTTGATCTAAATGGGCAAGGAACCTGTGTGTGTGTGTGTGTGTGTGTGTTACAGAGATCACCTTAAACGAAACTTTCTTCTTTATATCAAGAAAAACAAAAAAACAAAAAAAAAACGATGATTCTTCTGTATGATTAACTTGCACAGCTGGAGTATATATTTTTTTTTTGTTTCTTCTTGCGACTTAAGCATCTTCTTATGATTTAAGAATGTTTCAAGTCAATTCTTTAATTTAAATTTACAAAACAACACAAAAGGAGATATTTTTGTAGGCCTTTTTGTATAAATCTCTTCCACAAGATTGATTTTTAAATTGCATAAATTCTTATGCAAACTGCATCTTGCTTACTTGCTTACTTGCTTGCTTGCTTTTTTTTTTGGAATACAACACAGTTTTATGAGAATTTTCCAAATCTTAAGTCTGCTTAAGGATAATCTTAAAGGCCAGCCAGCCACCAGCCAGCCATTGTAACGAGTCAACAATACTAATTGATTTTAAATAAGGAATTCTGAGTGGTTCATTCGTCTGCGTGTGTGTGGGATTTGCATTAATTATTATTTTTTAAATGCTTAAAAGAAAATTGAGCAATTTCATGTCATACATACAACATATATGCATATGTTTAAGCCGTACTTACACAGAAATCTCTTTTGTTGCCAAATTTACATACAATTAATTTGTTTTATTTGAAAATTTCTAGGGCAAGGTCGTGTTAATCAATTAGGCGGCGTTTTTATTAACGGTCGTCCCTTGCCAAATTTGGTACGTCGTCAAATTGTCGAAATGGCAGCTGCTGGAGTACGTCCCTGTGTCATATCACGCCAATTACGTGTGTCGCATGGCTGTGTTTCCAAGATATTGAATCGTTATCAGGAAACTGGTTCTATACGGCCGGGTGTTATTGGAGGCAGTAAGCCGCGTGTAGCCACACCTGATATTGAAGGCAAAATCGATGAAATGAAACTGGAAAATCCCGGCATCTTTAGCTGGGAGATACGCGCCAAATTGATTGAGTCTGGCATATGCGATAAGAATAGTGCACCTTCGGTAAGCAGCATTAGCCGTCTCTTGCGCGGCGGTCGTTCGGAATGCGGTTTGAATGGCCATTCTATTGATGGTATTTTGGGTCCTCTGTCAGGCAACTCGGGCGATGATAGTGAAGATGACAGCGAGCCTGGTGTAGAGTTAAAACGCAAACAAAGACGTTCGCGCACTACTTTCAATAACGAACAGGTTGATGCTTTGGAAAGAATTTTTGCACGCACCCAATACCCAGATGTTTATACGCGAGAGGAATTGGCCCAAAGTACCGGCCTAACAGAGGCAAGGGTTCAAGTGTGGTTTTCCAATAGACGGGCCCGTCTACGAAAACAATTGAATACTCAACAAGTGCCTACTTTCAGCAGCTCTGCATCTTTTAATGCCGCTACAGCAGCTCAATATTCAAGCCATCACAATATGGGCTTCTATTCACAAACGGCTGGTTCGTGGTCAGCATTAGGAGGTGTACAACATGCCAACAACTATGAACAAAATCATACTTATGCTCACTCTACGGGCTCTTTGGCCTCCATGTCTCCCAATAGTACCACCAGCAGCTCTAGTTCAGCAGCCCATTCTCCTTTACAACAAAGTCCCAGTCATACGACAAACAGCTCTTCTACTTCCACTGCGACCACTAACAATCAAAATTACCTCAGTGGTTCCTCATATAACAATGCAGCACATAACTCCGCCAGCAGCTTCAGCAGTACTTCATATTCCATGCCCACATCAGCTACCTCGGCATTTGCCTCCTCACCAGCAGAACATCTGCGCTCACAATTCGCCTCTGCTGCCGGTGTAGCTTCACATCATCATCATCACCATCATCATGCAGCCTCCTCCTGGGACAGCTACAATTTCGCCAACTCATTCTTTCCCAGCGGCAACAATCACCACATGAACTCTTATCATCAGCCCATAGTGGATCCCAAGGCTTCGGCGGCCTCTTCTTATCCCTACTTCGGCTTCTAACACAAAACATTAGCATAATCTGTAGATATACATACATATTTATCTTATTCTTAATGATCAATTTAAATTCTGAAAATCAAAAGCAGCCAAGCACTCTTTCTTATCTCGTGCATTTATTTTTAAATTTTATAGGCGTTAATTTAGTTTTCCATTTCTTTTTTTTCTTATTTATTTTCTGTCTTTAATAGACTGCATTAATTAAGAACCATTTCTTTGGATTTTATTCATTTAGTTTCATTTCGAAAAAAAAGGAACAAAACACTTTGTAATTGTAATCTCTGCTTTATTCTAGAAGTTTTAATTTGTATATTTTTTTTTAATGAATTTTAAGACTGTTTTAATTTTTTAAGTAGTGACTATAAATAGTTTAATTTTTAAGCAGTTGTTTTGTTTTTAATATAAAAGAAATTTATTTGAAAATAAATAATAAAATGAGTTTTTAATTCATTCAGGCTATTTTGCACAAATCGTTTGTCGGCAAACCTCAGGAAAACTATGTTAATTATTTTGTTAGAAACATATTGAATCTATAAAAAACAAAATTTGTTAAATTTGTGTCAGTGATTATTACACAGCGAAATGTATCCTGTATAGAGTCAAATGTAAGAAATTCTATAATGAGATTTAATGTCACTGGTCGGAATAATTTAACGTGGTGTGAGAGATATGATCATACTATTGATTGCATCTGCGCTTTTGGTTAAAAAGCATTGATTTTGGTATTGGTTACAACTTAAAAGAGAAAAATTACAATTATTCTCAATTAAAAAATTTGTGCCATCAATTAAAAAATTTGTTTAAAATTTCATCAAATTAGTAATATCAATTAAAATTTTATACTTAAATTAATTGAAATAATATTTGATTCATCGTTAATTGCAATAATTAAAATTTTAATAGGTTGTTGTTGTATTTCTTTAATTAAATTAATTAACCAAGGAACTAAAAAAAAAAATTTTAATTAATTTTTAATTTAATAGGTTGTTGTTATATTTTTTAAATTATATTTATTAACTGCTGCTAAATTAAAAAAATTAAAAACTTTTAATTAAATTTTTAATTGAGTAAATTAAAAACGATTCCCCTCTCCAGGTCTCAGGAAGCTGTGTTCAAAAAATCGGTTTTATATTATTGAAGTTTTTTAAGTGATTAAAAAAAAAGTTAATTGTATCAATTGAACTATTTAATTGAAGTGAAAATAAAAATTAATTAAGGATCTTAATTAATAAAAATCAAGCAATAATTTCTTCTGTGCATTATTACATTTCGCTATCACATCAAGCTGCAATTAAAAGTTAATTCCTACCAAGTTCGCGGAGTATCTGCTTTTTTAACTGTTAAAAATACACGAACCTGCTATAATTCACTTGACTTGACTTTTCTTAATATATGTTTACGCTATCCATGTGTACACTCGGAAATCAACCATATATCAACTTTTCCATATCCAGTAAACCTTCTTAAAATGTTATTTGGAAATAACTGCCAATATTTAGTGATGGAATAAGAAATGGCACTAATTGCAACACACAGTGGTTTTCAGCTGACTTTGGGCTGACTGCATTAGGAAAAAGGAATACGGGAATTATACTGCAACATGTAAATGCTGACTTTAACACCTTGCTTTTATCTCACATGACTTTCCTGTGTTCTTTTAAGTACGCGAAAATAGAAGCATTGAAATTTTGCGTGTTTTAGAAAAAATACCTGTTACTTGGACGCTTAAACACCTGTAAGATAAATAAAATAGATAAACGCAGAAAAAAGGAACCAATTTAATACTGGCAACAAATATTGCCAACAACTTGTGTGTTCCTAGAAATGAAAACTCAACATTTCCTTTATTCTAAAACAAGTCTTTTTTAAAAACACCAGTGACTCGTTCGTTTTTCTCTTTTCTCCATTTATCTATTAATAAGCCATCAATATCGTCATTAAATACAATTAAAAGACAATTGTCTTTTATTTAGAACACGTTTTCTCCCACTAACAAAGCAAAAGTGAAAAGCAAATGAAATATAAGAGATAAACGGGAGGCAAAACATAAAAGCGACAGCTACGAGTATTGTGTAAAAGAAAATTTTAACACAATATCACACTGAATAATAATACGAATATAATTTTCCCTAATGTGAGCCATCCATTCTACACGTTATTCTTACAACAAAGACACAATGAAACAATATCGATCGATAATGAAATAAACAAAAAATGTAGACAATAACGCTAGTGAAACAGATCAGAAATGATGATGAGTCAAAAACGAGACCACCATCATACCACATGAAAGGCAAATACCGATTTTGGGGGAGGTTGACATACAAGGAAGGGACTTGAAATGTCATTACAAAATGACACTTCATTGACAAATACGAATATCAGCACAAGCAGTAGTTTTGTGTGAAGTGTACAAAGCAAAAGAGAAGAAGAATGAATATAAAGGAAAAACCAAATATATATGTGTGCACTATGCAGCTACACTGTCTGTTATCGTTTGAAATAAAAACTCTGAGAGCATTCTTTTTTTTTATAGAAAAAAGAAAGCAGATCATTTTAATTATATGTGCCCAGCGGGTGTTATACTTGCCACCTACATGGCTCATACATTCACACACCCATACTCACTCTTTTCCGCATCTCCTCTAATAAAAAGAAAAGAAATAAAATAAAATATACTCATCAATTAATGGCAGGAATTTATATCCTGATTTCTGTTTTGAACACACTTTGTTGTTGCACAAGACTGCTAACAGGCCAATTTCTCTTAAGGTCTGGTCACACTAAACAAATAAAGGCAACATAAATGAGAAAAATTTATTTTCTATGAATCTATGTCTGCTCCTGGTAAACTTTGAAGAACATACGAAACCACCCGAAATTCCTTGATGTTTAAATTCTTGGATTATCTTGGTTTTCTTGGACCAGTGGTCAGGAAAAGACACAGGTCATGAAGCGATAGAAGGATAGGGGTCTAAGTTATTGCACAACTCTGCAGGTTCGCGTTATGTTATGTTGATGCGTTAATTTTGAAGCTGGATGAGAGATATTTTATTTATTATTTGTACGATTATTTATCTATGTTTGTTATATGGTTTAGCTGGTCTATATGCAGCATTTCATTTGGTGCTAATATCAAAATCTTCAGTAGACCTTCTTTAACCAAATTCTTGAAAAAAGCTAAGAAATTTCACATATTTATACAAGAACTCGCAAAAAATAATTTGAGAAGTACGGAATATAAACACACAACTAACCAAATAGCTTCTTTAAAAATGTTCCTTATACAACAAACATTTTATTATTTGATTTTAAATCTATTTAATTTTTCTAAGAGCCTATTTCACCAGTTCTATTTAAATATCAATTAATATTTAATTGTCGATTTTCATTTTCATCTAGATATACTCATTGAATGTTTAAATACTGTTTAAGTAGCCAGCACTCTGCATTTAAATATTGATTTTGCAACAGCATGAAACAGCTTTAAAACAGCTTTTAAACAGCTTTTTAAAAAGCTGTAAGTTGACGCTATCATATTAAATATCAAGCGTTACCATACTTTCTTGTGTTTCATTATTTCAGTTGGTGAAAATAAAAGTTTTTTAAACATACTTTAAATAAAGATCATTAATTAAATTAAATTCTGTTTAAATATGTTTGGTGAAAGAGATCCTAAGCCTTTTAAGTATTTTTATTTATTATGTTCGTTTCCTGACGACTTACTACTCCAAAACCGATGAACACAATTTAAAAATGTTCGGTACGAGGGTCTTCTCATTGCACACTCAACGCGCTAACTTTTCAGCATATAGCACCGTATGTCTATAGCAACTTGGCATACAACGTTTCAGGAACCACCTCCAATAAAAATTTTTCATTGACTGGTAACAGCGGGTTAAAATAATTGTCCAGTCTGACCACATCTTTATTCCTATTCGTAATTTCTCTCTCTCTCTCTCTCTCTCTTTCTTATCTCCTATCTTACTTGGCTTTATCTCATTCAACGTTGCCATTATTGGGCTTTGTCTATCAAATTTGGTACGAAATTTTTCGTTTGGTTGGCTAAATCCAATTTTGGTGGTTTAAGAACAAATCATTCATTCTAAGATATTTCAATAAGCTGGTAAAAGCACTATAAGTACAACATTGTTGCGATTTAAATTTTAATTTTTCCGCAACACCGTTTATATATAATGGTATGTGTTCTGATGAAATTAGGGAACTTGTTTCCGAAACCTGTTCATTCACGCGCACAATGCGTTCATCATTAAGAGCGCATCAATTTGTGGTCGATTTGGCAGTGAATCGCAGTACGCATTACAGAGAAAATTCTTTTTTTTGGCCGAACAGCACGTATGTGTTATAGACTTTCTTGTCACTTTTAACGTGGGAAGATTCAAGTCGAATGTCAATAAACACTACTTCCTGTACCCTTTCTCCACAAAACTTTATTTTTTAGTTCAGGCAGAATGCACCGCATGTGTAGGGGTCATCACCTGAGTGCCGGTACAAGAAAAAAAAGGTCTCAAAAATTTCTTTCTTTAATAATAAAGAAAGAAAAAATACACTGAGTTCTTCTGTATGGTAGCAGCAGGTAAATAAAAATTGCAAAACAATCTATATTGTCCCTAATTTCAAAATTAATGGTAGTTTTTAAAAGATTTTTAGTTTTTAGATTATTTTGATAGGTTTTTTTTTATAAATAATTGGTAGCGAAAGAATTGTTTCAGTGGCAACACTGATGCCAGTATAATTGATCGTTCCTTAATTTTAATTGTTAAATGCTGGTTTTTAAGTAACAGCAGAAAATTTCCTTGCTTCCTTGGAAGACTACTTTCTATTTGGTAATATTTTTTGCCGGCGCTTTTCATAAGTGTTTTTGTCTAGCTGTTGTCTGTTGTCGTGAATGTCATTTAATTGTCTGTAATTGCTGCATACAGTAGCAAAATTTGTGGACACTTAGATTGCCATGATTACCTATTGAAATGACACTTCTTTGGGCCCACCTAAGTTGTACGCATGAACATGCCTGTATTTAATTTTTTTTTTTACTTTAAACTGTGACTGTAGTAGGGACCGTTAGGAAATTTGTTGTGTGGGCCCACTTTAATTGTATAGAATTACAAGGGCTGCTGAGAGATAGAGCTAAAGATATATGAACACTTTATCTTAATCATATGTACATTAACAAAGTTGTTGAAAAGTTATTGCCGCCACTTAGAAAAGGAAGTGATTTATGACTTTTTGTTGTCTTTCTTGCCTGGACTATGAATGTTTCTTTCTTTTTTTTTTTTGTTTATTTAGTTTCAAAAGGAAATGCAAAAATTATAACAATTGAAAGTGATTAGATTTTGAAAGCCGCACACGCAGTTCCTTAAGACATGCGGTTGGAGAAATAATCAAAAATTCAAATAAATTATTTTTAATGGCTGCACAGAAGAAATTATTGTTTGATTTTTATTAATTACGATCCATAATTAATTTTTATTTTTATGCTGCTGTATTTCGCACTAAAAGTACACTTTTAGCTGCGCTGAGAAAAGGTTCGCAAGGCTTGACAACTTCATTTCGTTTTTTCTCTTGCTAAAGTAGAGTAACAAATTCGAGCTCCTGAAATTTGTAGAATGTAATTTGTTTACAATTAAGTTAATTAAATAAATATAATTTGATTTATTTAAAAATATGAAATGAATATTGCATGAAGGCAGTGCTACCAAGTTAAAAAATTGAAAACAGCTGGCCAATTAAATGTCGCTCAATGTAATAATATAAAAAAATTATCCCCCATTAATTTCAATTGATACAATTAACTATTTAATCACTTAAAAACATCAAGAATATAAAAACGATTTTTTGAAAACAGCTCCCTGAGCTGCCAGAGGGAGAATCGTTTTTAATTTGCTCAATTTAAAATTTAATTAAAAGTTTTTAATTTTTCTTAATTTAGTAATTAATAAATATAATTAAAAAAATGATTAAAAGAAATACACCAACAACCTATTAAATTTTTTATTGTTGCAATTAACAACTAATCCAAATAATATTTAAATTTATTTAAGTATAGAAATTTATTTGATATTACTAATTGGTTTACTTGTAAAATTTTAAACAATTTTTAATTGAAAGTAATTTTAATTTTATCTGTGTACTTTAAAGATTTTAATCTATATCTGTATTTTGTTTGCAGGAGCGTTCGAGAAGTATCAGTTCGTTTCAGTTTGTAGTGAAGCCTAGAGTTGGAAAAGCTGTGTAAATATTTTCTATTAATTGCGTTTATAAGCTGTAAAAATCAGAAGCGCTAAGATTTTTCAATAATCTCTAAAATATTCACAACTCCAAAAATTACCATTAAATATTTGCTCCAAAATAATCATCAATCAAGGCTGTGTTCTACTAAATTTTATTTGTGACTCGCTTATATGCCTGTTTACAGCTTAACGCTGTGATATAAACAGGGAAATGTTTGAAACTATTACCAATTAATTTAAACCATTTCGTAAATAGAAATAATTTTTTTTGTCTTCATATTAACACAGTTTATTTAATTTTCTATGGCACTTTGTTACGTTTATTTATCAAAAGCCAATTTTACCATTCAGGACATGCGAATGTATTTAAAATGTGCGTACTAATTTGCGTGTAATCAAACAAAGTATATACACCATATATGTACTTATGTACATACATACATACATATACATATGTATGTACGTATATTCTTGGGTGTAATGTATGAAGAATGCTTGTACATCAAATCATTTGTTTTAACACGAACGACATCAGAATGTTTTTATTATATTTTTTCTTCTTTGTATTAATTTGGCAAAGTGTTGGTTGAGAAAACAAAACCGAACCAGCATCAAAAATCTGATAAGAAACGCTTTAAATTCCATTACGTAACGCAAATTTACAAATATTAAATTTTGTTTTGTTGCTGGTAAAATGTATTTACGTGTCACGCCTGTCTTTCTCTGTATGAATAAGATAATATTTGTATGTATGTATGTAGTAGGTATGGATATGTAAGAGAGTGTGTATACATTTTACTATGTTTGTAAAGTGTGTTTAGCCGCATAATTTTTAAACGCCACTTAATTTATTTATTAAAAGGAATTATTTGCATAAATTTAATTGATTATAATAATTTTCACTACCGTTGCCACTTGGTACTCAAATTGAAATTACATTAGAATACGAGTACATATCGCACTTTTACCTCATATTTAATACACATACATATATAATATTTAATGAAAATTCAAGAAAAAAACTTTTTTAAAAAAATTTCATAAGAATTTTGAAAAAAAAAATTTTATAAAAATATTGGAAAAAAAATTTTTTTTTTAATATTTATTGTTTTTTTTATATCCCAATTTTTTAACCTTATTTCTTCTAATAAATATTTCTTTATTCTCTTTCAAGCTTAAAGGTTTATTTATATTTTTTTTTCAGTTTTTTCGATATTAACATATTCAAGAAATTTTTAATATTTTATATAAAATTTTTTCCTTTCGAAATTATTAAATATTATAATTTTTTAAATTTTGAACATTTTCTTAATGTTGTATGAAATTTTATAATATTTTGAATCATATTCTTTACACAATTTTTATGAAATATATTATGTAAAACAATTTTTATATTAAAAAAAATTTTATAAAAAAATAATAAAAATTTCCTGAAGATGTAACCGATGGTTACCGAAATAGAAAACGAAAAAATAAAAAGAAACCTTTAAGCTTAAAAGGTAATTAATATATAAATTGTTATTAAAAGAAATAAGGTTAAAAAATCAGGATTTAAAAAAATAATAAAATAAATTTTCGAAAAAATTCCTTTGGAAAATTTTCCATTAAAATTCGTAGCGGAATGATTATTTTACAAATTTTTTTTAATTTGTCTAGAAATATTTTTCTGTGGCAAGAAACTTTTTTTTTAGAAAACTGATGGCAAGCAAAAGTTTTCTATTGAACTTTTTCTAGAGTTTAAACAAGTTTTAGGTGTTTTGGAGCTAAACATGTTTAATTTTATGTGTTTTCCCATACATTGATATATTCTCAAAATAAGTAAAATACGTTCGAAAACAAGTAATAGTGTTTTCACACTGATTTTAAAGAAAATTATGTTTTACGTTAAAACCAACTATTAAAACATGGTTTTGCCATATGAAAATATTTTCTTAAGAGGTTTTAATCTTTTGATTTCATGAAATACAACCTTGATAAAGGCAGTGCTACCAAGTTAAAAAATTGGAAACAGCTGGCAAATTAAATGACGCTCAATGTAATAATTAAAAAAAAATAAAGGAAAATTTGCTAAATTTCGCAGCAGCAACAACAATAAAAAAGTGCAAAAGAAACAGAAGCTATTGGGTAGAGATCAATGAAAATGCTTTTTAATTGAGTTGTGGGAGAAAATAAAATAAATTTTATTACACAAACGGTGCGTTAAAACTTGATTTAATTAAACTCATAGTGAGAAAGGAAAATCGGCTGTTTGAGGTTTTAACGTTAAAATCAGGTTTTAACTTTTGGGGTGAAAACACTATAAACCGCTGGTTAGATTTCGTTTCAAAGGCTGTGTTCATCTACATTTTATGTTAGGTTTTCACTGAACGTAGCTTTTATTAGCGGCACGTCATACATTTAATTTAATTTCTTTGCTGTTGTAAGTGGAAAAATATATCTTCTTCTGCGGATACTGAAAGAAGAAAAAAGTTATGGACTGTTCCAGAGGAGGAATTATTATTATTAACATTCGCAATTGCTCCCTTCGCAATTGTACAATGTTTCTCCTTATAGCAGCATAACTTCTAATATATTCCTTATTTTTTAAAACAACTATATTTATAACTGCATCGTTTATGTGTTTCAAAGAATATCCCGATAATTTAATAGTTAAATTTTGTGGCATTTTTTAAAAAAATATCTTTTTTAATTCTCAATCTATATTTGTTTGATTTTTGTATCAGATGTTTAAGCAGCCGGCAATACGTCCAGAAAACACCATAATTGAAGTGTGAATACTTTGATTTAAAAGTTTTAAAAACTTATTTAAACATGTTGAGCTTTAGCTGTGTTATAAATTTTGCAGATCCAACTTACGCAAGTGATTTCCTATTTTCCCACTTAAATATTACAAAACTTTTACGTTACAATAAAAATTTGTATAAATCTCCCATAAACAAACATAATAATTTACAAATCATTTCTTTATTTTATAATTTAATATAAAGACAAAGAAAAAAAAACGAAAAGTACAATCCGCAGTCAATTATTATTATAACTCTGACCATTGTCCAAGAAAATTGCAAATTTAAAAATAAAACAAAAAAAAATCTTTTGCTTTATAAATAATAAGAAAACAAAGAATTCGAAATAAGTAGAAGTTTCACAATCACTTTTTTAAACGCAACGAAACATAAAAATCACAACACCAGCAACATGAATTTGAAGCCACAGTGAGAGAGTGTCGGCAAAACATCAAAGTCTTACAAAGCAGAGGAAAAAAATGGTGCAAATGCTGGCAAATGAAACAAATAACAATCAACATTTAAACTTTTCATTTTGTATTATTTATTTCGCAATAAAGCAGAGAAAACGAAAAGAAACCCGATCATCCCGATGGACCACCATCAACAGCGCCAGAGTGCTGAAGGAAAATTTCAAACCGCTATTTGAATTTGTCAAGCTTACGACGTGCTCCAAAGCACTCTGCAAACGAGTTGGTTCAAGTATTTTTTTTTTTGTTTTACAAAAAGCTTAACTTGAAGTAACAACTCTGTAAGCAAATGAGTCACCATCCATCGGCAAATTTCTACAATGAAGGGTAGAGATGAAGAAGTAACTCTTGTTTTATATACATATCTACCCATATACATTTCTACATCTGCATCTGTGTTTATGTTTGCATGTTTAGCTGGGTTAAAAAGCACCCTAGCGGACTTTCCTAGCTTTAATAATGCAAAGTGTCTTTGTGCTTGTGTCGATATTGTGAAGGAAAAAAATCTTTAAACAACCGTAAAATGATCAAAGTCAATTCGCGCGCTATCTTAATAGAATACAAAACAAATTGCAATACTCGCACTTTAAACGATTTGACGATCACAGCGTCAATGATGCTCATGCTGATGCTGGTGATGATGGCGATGGCGATGACGATGACGAAGATATTGCCGCTGAACGATGATTATGTTAGCAGTGCCGTCAGTTTGGCTGGCTGGTATCAGTATCACAAATGCCTAAATGTCTAGCAAAGCTTTAATATTGAAAAATAATAATAATAATAATAACAGTCGTATAAGCCAACGAGGTTTACTTCATAATAATATTCTTGAAGCCCCTTTTCTTAACAACATGTAACTTAAGCAAATCCAACAATCAATTTCCATGATCAATACTTCATTTGATTATAGTCTCTAGTCGTTTATATTACATACAGACATACAGCCATATATTCATACATTCATACATACGAATGCTCCGTACTACATCTTTATTAACTTTATTATCTTGTGGTTTTTTTTCTCTCTCTTCTTTTCCTGCCCGTCTGTACTGTACTCTACTGAACGGCAGGAAAGGAATAACTTAACAATGGCTCTGACTTTGCAAAGACTTTGTAGGAATGCTTGGATGAGCCAGCTATCGATCGTTTAATCGATCATTCGCTTTGTTATTGAGATGGCAGAGTTTTGAAAAGTTTGATTCGTTTAAAAGAACAAAATTAAAGTTTCTACGCTCTACAAAATAAAAATCAATCCATCAGTGCTTAAATCAATCCCCAGCCGATCCGTTAAGTCTTGATTTTCTTCAATCAAGTACAGAATACTTAATTCAAATACGCATTCTTCAAGAGCTAAAGACTTATAGTGTTTTCACACCAAATGGTAAAACTTGATTTTATCCGTAAAACCTCAAACAGCTGATTTTGCGTTCTCACTATAAAGCTGAATTCACCCACTGTTTCGGAACGGAATTTTTGTTCTGAAACATTTTTTTTATATGTAGTTTGACGTTTATCTTTTTGAGAGAGAGAGCGAAAGAGAGTTAACATGTTTCAGAACCTGAATTGGTTTAATTTTAATTTTTGTTCTGAAACATTTGAACTGTGCTGCCAGCTTCTTAAATTTCTAATGCAAAGTTGAACTGAGCTGCCATATCTTATTAAATCTACTTAGTATGTATTTATAATAAAATACAAAGCAAAACAAAAAACAAACAAATAACAAAAAGTAATAAGTAATGGTTATTGTTAAAAAAAAGAAAATAAATTCGGCTCGCAAAAAAGTGGAGAATTTAAAAAAAAGCAAATTAAAAAAATTAATAAATAATTTAACAAATAAAATTAAATTAATTTTCCAATGGATTTTAATGAAACGGTCGCACTGAATCTCAATGAAGGAGCCGGGTAGAGAGTTCTTGTACGACATGGGCAACAAAAATTACAAAAACAATCACCTAAAACAAGGCGTTTGTTTAAAAATATGAATGTGATGCCAAAAAAAAAACAAGCAAATTGCAATTATCTGCTACTGTGCTGCCTAATTGTTAAACTAACACGCCTCGTTTCCAAAAATATTTCATATGGCAGCTTCGTTGTTCCAGAACAACTGTTCGAAGTGGGTGAATCACTTCAGAACAATCTCTCAAAAGAGTAAAAATGTTTCACAACAAAAATTTCGTTCCGAAACAGTGGGTGAATTCAGCTTAAGTTTCTCATTAAGGTTTTAATGCACAGTTTGTGTAACAAAATTTAATTTATTTTTTCCTGTCACAACCCCTTGAATTCTTTGCTTATCCAAACAGAAAATATGAAGCTTTGTTGCTTCTATTTTGATAATGTCAAAGTTGCATAAAGTGCACCACTCGGTCAATTTTAACACAAAGTTTTTCACCTGCTGCTGTTAAAAATTTAATTTATTTTGAAAGAAATCATTCCTTTTGCCAGAATTTGTGTGCTTTTATTTTATGTTGCAATATTATAATACTCGTATGAATGATAACAAATAATCATTATATTCCTTTATATTTATTCTTCATCTTCCCTTTCGGCTGATTATTGTTTTTGAGGCTTTTTTTCCCTAGAAGACGCCAATGTGGCTGGCAATGAATAACAAGTTTCATATTTTTGTCCAGTTCTTCTTTTAAAGTTTATTTTATTCTGAAAGAGAGATTATTGATTATCGGTAGAATGTTGTATTTCATCAATATTATTGTATTAATTTTGGTAATTAAGAATTTAAGGAATTTAGGGAATAAAAACTTGTGTCATTTCAATATTGTCAAATTACCACTGTTTTATTGAACGATTGATGAAATGAAAGATGCCATGCTTTTATTTCCTTGGACGAGTACACCGAGGATCTGCGATATCTGTGCAATACGTTGCTTCGAAACTAGTTGCAAAAGTATAAAAGTTATATAAAGAAGAGGCAGCTGATAACAATATGATCTGCATCCCTAACAAATTTTGTAGCTGCGCGTTTTGTTCATTTGGAAATTAGAGAATTGCTGCATCGCTGGTGTTATGTTGACGGGGTAATTATTGCAAGTGAGAGCCATTGGATTTATTAATTTATTTCGCCCATTATTGCTCAAATACCGCACAGAAAATTTACTTTTTCATTTTTAATTAGAATGATATATATTTTCAATTAAAAGCTCCATTAAATTTTTAATTCATTTCGCGCCTCAAGACTGAAATAAATAAATAATTAATTTTTGCTCTGAAACACGTAATGGCGGCTTAGTTTTATTTAACCCTCTAATCCAATTAACATGTGCCTTTCAGACACATCTTTCACTTTCAAGAGTTCTAAGTTCTTTAAATTGAAGTCATGGTTCTTGGTGCTTCTTGAATTCGTACTCTGAATTATTTTATTTCTTTAAAAAAAAATTAGCTCTTCTTTAATTTCTATTTATTTATTATTTATGTATTTGTTTACGGTGCATAAAAGCGATAAATGCATATAAGCGAAATGCATATATTAAAAATAATTGCGCTATTTTAAATACGAATAGAAAATTACTCATGTTGGCATGCATATAAGCGTTAAATGCAAATAACCGACGTGCTTATAAGCCATAATTACTGTATACAATTGTTTACGAAACCATAAACAGCTGATAAAACGTCATTTCTAAACATCTCAAATATAGTGTGAACGGTTGTGTTTAGTTATTAAAACACTTTGTCTAAACGCGTTTAAAAACATAAGTGTGAACGTGGTATTAAAGAAGCCATTCTGCAACACAAAATTCTAAAGTTTAAGAAAAATCGCTGATTTAGGACTGAAACAGAATAAAGAAGTTGTAGTAGTAGTAGTAGCTGGAGCTGGGGACGTAACTAGTAGCGCATAAGGAAAAAAATCTAATAGAATACATGGTTACCAAATAAGCTGTGCATAATTATACAAGAGTAAGATGTGAATTTTTCCCCATAATACATATCGTCATATTAAACGTAAAACCATGTAAGTGAGAAAATTTAAAAAATCGGTTTCTCTATTGAATATTGTGTACCATGTAAAATAAACCATTTTATCAAAATATAAGTGATTCTTTTAATTTTATAAGAGTTTTGAAGAAACTTTTTTCAGCTTGGTTACTTAAGCTTGTTTTCAAGTTTTTTCCCTCTGCTTTAAAATCTAAAAAAGTGTAGTTACACGTTTTACGTTTTATATGACGATATTAAATAATATAACAAATGCATCATGCAATTCGATCAACATATTCTACACTTTTATGAAAATTTATTACTGACAAACAGCTGACCAAGTACTCTCCCCCTACAAAGTTCAATAGTTCGAACCTTGCCTGTCAACTTCTTCTGCAACGCCGACTACAACTACACATTCTGTTCGGTCTCATTTAAATCAGTCGTTATTAACTTTTGACAGCTTGTACCGCTACTGGTTATGTTGTACTACAGCGACAATTCTGTTCCACACTCTAAAACCAAACGTTCAAATAATTTTTATCGCCATAGCAAACATGATCGTGCATGCATTTAATTGAATATTTAATTGAATATTTAATCGTTAAGAGTGAGAGTGCGTAAGTAAAATTCTTGAATCTTAAGTCATCAGTCATCATCGTGAGCCACTTTAGTTTAAACTTACTGGTCATTCATGAGCGTGAGTGAAAATTCTTACGAAATTCTTTCATGATTTGATCAAAACTAATGTCTCTTTTTATTACCAATAAACATAAACAGCTGTGTGATATCATTTAGGATGCGATACGTGTTAAATAGTATTTTAATAAATATTACTACATTGTGTACACGCGTCAAAATTGTGTTTAAATACAGTAGAACTAGTGAATAAAATAAAAGCTGGGGCTAAATCGTTACATACGTGAACGTACAACTCGTCGCGTAAAAACACATTTTTGGTATTATAACATACGTGAACGTATAAATGAACGTACGATATTTACGAAATGTCATCCGTTAATAAAATTGAATGGGTATACATACAAAGTTTTGTTTAAACTTCGTTAAAAATGTAAGTAAACTAAAATTTCATTGAATAAATTATATTTTTAATGTATTATAGTATTTTTAGGACTAATTATAATAAATTGAACCCACAACAAAAGGAAATAATGGCAGAGTTCATGAATGAACACC
Organism: Dexiosoma caninum; assembly: GCA_963924685.1. Classification (NCBI taxonomy): domain Eukaryota; kingdom Metazoa; phylum Arthropoda; class Insecta; order Diptera; family Tachinidae; genus Dexiosoma; species Dexiosoma caninum. The sequence continues at coordinate 53,546,142 of OZ004728.1, read as the reverse complement.
AACAGTTAGCAAAAAATTTGCTAACCAATTGTGCACAGGGTAAAGCTACAGCCAACCGGCTATGGGATGAGTTGTCGAAGCGTCTCAATGCAGTAGGGCTACCAGTTAGAGATGTGAAGATGTGGAAGAAGGTAAAATTATTGAATATCGTTAAAAAAAAAGAATTACTCGCAAAGAAGAAACTCTGTTTAAAGAAATTTTCCAAAAAGCGGACCGGTGGCGGTCCTTTTGAGGAAAAATTTATAACGCTCAACGAAGAACTGTTAATTGGTGCATCTGGGGTGGAAGCTACTATTGAAGGCAACAAATTGGTGCGAACATTTGGCAATGTGGACATATTAAATATTAATCTTTCCAGTGATAGCAGTGCTGCTGCAGTGATGAACCGAGCTGCTGTTAAAATGCCTTCGATAAAAATGTAGAAAAACCAAAAATAAAAAGTAAAAACGGTGCCGACCAAAAATTGCTGTTGCTGGAAAATAATATAAAAGTTGCAACAGATTTCCATGCAAATATAGATGCCAAACTGGGTCGTTTGCTTGAAATTCAAGAACGCCTTCTTCAAATGAATATAGAAATACATGAGAAATATATGGCAAAAGCGGACCTAGATTTACAAATAAAAAATCTGCGACATAAAAACATCCAAAATATTGTGTAAATAATTATGTAGATATTATTTAAATCAAATGTAGAAAACCACAAATTGAATTAAATTTTTAATTTAAAAATTTATGATTTTACCCTTTTATGCAATAACAGCTTAGTTATTACATTTAAAATTTGAATCACTATGACTGATGTACTGTAATATGCCATTCACAGTGTTGTTGAAGTTAAAACCTATTGTGAATCTTAAGTAAAATTGCGATACGTTTACAATCGTACGTCATAATCCCACTCCGTTCATACGAATGACGTATCACGTAATTATCTTTCGTATTATTGCTCAAATACCGCACAGAAAATTTACTTTTTCATTTTTAATTAGAATGATATATATTTTCAATTAAAAGCTCCATTAAATTTTTAATTCATTTCGCGCCTCAAGACTGAAATAAATAAATAATTAATTTTTGCTCTGAAACACGTAATGGCGGCTTAGTTTTATTTAACCCTCTAATCCAATTAACATGTGCCTTTCAGACACATCTTTCACTTTCAAGAGTTCTAAGTTCTTTAAATTGAAGTCATGGTTCTTGGTGCTTCTTGAATTCGTACTCTGAATTATTTTATTTCTTTAAAAAAAAATTAGCTCTTCTTTAATTTCTATTTATTTATTTATTTATGTACAACCACAAATATACTTAATCCTGTCATAATGTGCCTATCAGGCACATACGACAACATTATGAACCAACATTTTAACAATTAAATTAAATTAAATTAAATTACGGGGAATTTCCATTCAATTTTTATCATTCAATGTAAACTTACACAGTTTATACAATTGTTGGCTAATTTTCAAGGAGAAAGACGAAACTTTTTCCCACAATGTCTAAAATATATTTATATGTAGAAATCGAGACAATTATTGAAGAGATTGATTTTGAAGAATCTATAAACCAAGATTAAGATTACGGCAGTAAATTTTCGGAGGATGCGGATTTTATTCTACAATATGAAACAAGTACTGCTTTTAAAGAAAAAAGTGCAAATAAGAGATATAAATTCCCAAATATAATATGCCAAGGGGGTATATGTGCCTCTGCAGCACATTTTGGTTGGATTCGTTACAGAGTTTATCTGACTTGATTAGGGGTTAAATGTTTATCGGATTGTTTTATTTCATATATGCAGCACCCGTTATATACACAGAAATGAATGCCCAAGCAGTCGAATTGAATTAAAATGTTTCTTATTGCAATAAAAAATTTTTCTTTTAAAAATATTTAATAAAATTTTTAATTATTATTATTAAAAATTTAATTGGAAATTAACAATAATTTAATTGATACTATTAATTTTTTTATAGGAAAAAATTTAATTAATCTTTTAATTGATATTATAAAAATTTTAATTAAAATTTTTTTTTATTTTTTTCTGTGCGACGTTGCACACACGCAATTTAATAATTTTTGAACTGACCGGATGATTTTCCGGTTGCAGAGTCAACACGTTAAATACTGAACCAGTAATACCCCCAAATCGCATGGTAAAACCCTGTTCCACCCAGCCGATAATACCCCCTTCAAAAACTCCTCCAAAGCTTCCTTCATTCCAGAATTTAAACTGTTTTTCGTTTGTTCTCCAGTGGATGGGGGATTCCTTTCTTGCAAATCCGGAAGTTGCTGTGTTTTAATAGTTAAATTTTTTGTCCTTTAAACGTACTGCTTCAAAGGCTTAGTAGCTTCCTCATGTTCTTCCCTTTATATTTTCTTTCTTTTTGAAATGGCATAAAAGTAGAATAATAGTTTTGCATTTGCTATTCTGCTGCCATTCTAATGAACAATAACAATTTTAACAAATATGGCTGCGCTAACAACCCCATTAATCTCATAAATGTACAACTACAAAATTTCAAAAGCAAGAAAAAATATATTGGAAAAAAAAGCAATCAATGAATGAATGCCAAAAGGTCTGACACACCAAGCGTTTCTAAAAGCCAAAAGTAAACATCCACCGAGCAAATCAAAAGAAGCGTAACATTCGAAACCTAAAAATGAACCACCATTAAATCATCCATCTTACAAATAAATACTCGTACGAGCAAATAAGTAACCAACGCAGTCATTGCCAACAACAAGCCAGTCAGTCACACACATCCATCGAGCAGGCTGCAATATTCCTGTTCGTATAAAACAATCAAAGCTTGTGTGTGCTGCTTGCTTTAGGTGTCAAGCAGCTGCATCAACGGCGAAAAAAGTGTCAAAAATATTGTTTCATTTTAGACTAGAACAATAAAAATTTAGAAAAAAAAAAATTAAAAATAATCATTTACTTTTTATTTCCTGCAAGCGGCACACATGCATACATACTTGCTAATATTACTGTTAAAATTGACAAACTCGCACACACACGAACACACACACACAACCATACACATTAATATGCTCATGTTTGCTGGCTGTTGGTGAGAGTTTGAAAGACCCTTTTTTGTCAGCAACAATTTTTGCACGCTTCACGCTAATTTATGCGCTTATCAAAATTGTAGAAAAATAAAAGAAAACTAAAAACTGTGTATGAACAACTGACTGACTGCATACACACAGTGTTTGTCTGATTGTTTGGGAAACGTCAGAGATTTATTTCATTTGTATGCGAGCATGTGTCGTAGCTGATACATCACACAGTACATTATGAAACTCGGTTAACTGGGAAATATTGTTGCGGATAAATTTCTATTTCTCTCTAGATTTTATGGGAGCAGGGAAAAGATTTTTCTTTTTTTTTTGACACAGGAGATCTGAGAATATTATACTATGTTCACAGCTATCGTGTTTAACATCTCAATCGTGTTTAAGGTTTAAACACATCGATTTTCAGATGTTTTACCATACATTGACGCGTTTTGTTAAACATCTCAAATGAAATGTTTTAGATTTAAACACTTCGTTAAACGCGTAAATGGCAGGGTTGTATTTAATTTTGGGATATGTTCAGTGTGTTTTTGACGAATGTGTCACTTTTTTATGGCTATTAAACACATATTAAAATAGCGATGTTTTTTCTTATACATCTTTATTTCACCTTTAAATAGTTCATCAATGTTAACAATTCCATCATCAACAAAACCCAAATATGCAGCTGATTATTTCACAATTGTACTTTTTTCCATTTTAATATATTTTTAATTTTCTCAAACTTGTACAATATTTATCGCTTATATGCATTTATAATTTTGCACGACTTTTTGTGCTTATAAACGAGAAATGCATATGCGAAAATTCTTTTATATGCATCGGCAGTGCTTATATAAAAAATCGCTTTTTTGCATCAGTGGTGCATGTATAAAAAAACTCCGGTATATGTATAACTAAAATTTAATTTCTATTTAAAAAAAAACCAAATTTAATTTGCATTTGTTTTAATTTAATTTGATTTTGGGTTAAATTAATTTGCGTTTGGTTAAAATAAATTTACGAATTCTACATACATATATTTATTTATATGTAAACTTTTCCAATTTAATTTAATCTTTACCAAAAAAATCTGTTATTTTTCTTTGCACATTTCCGCAGCATTTAGAATAGATAAATTGTTCAACAATTTCTAATTCTTCGGCACATCCGTTTTATCGTCCGCCTCGTCATTTGATTCTTCACCAGATATAAGTTCGAAGATTATTTCAGCGTCGGTTGGTGGTGCAAAGCATGGCAAATCATTATCAAAATCAACGAAATTTTCAAAATTCGTACCGAGATCAGGATTAGAAATAGTTGTTGCTGTCATTTCGTCTTCTTTTTCTGACAGTTCTAAAGATTGCGAAAAAAATTTGCACTGAAAAGAAAAATATAAGTTAATACATATGGATGTATGTGCTCACATTAATAGTTACATGTGCAGATGTAAGGTTAAATAAACAAATTTTACCTTTTTAAAACTATTCAAAATTGTGTCAGGCGTCACCATCCAATATGCTCGCTTGGCTATATGGAGTGCGGTTAAAATGTTTATGGAGTTTTTGAAATCTTAAATTTTTTTTCCTGCATCTCAAAAAAAAATCTGTTTGCGTATTATACTTTGTCGATAATACGCCTTAAAGCAGTGAATTATACCCTGGTCCAATGGTTGTAAAATGGAAGTGGTGTTTGCAGGTAAATAATGAATATTAACATTCTTTAAATTGAACTCTTTATGAGCTGAAGCATTATCCACGAATAAGATAACTTGGCGATTTTGTCGTACCATTTCCTCGTCAAGGGATATCACTATTACCTTCCAAATGTCTTGTGTCATCCAAGCCTTTTTCAGGGAAAAATATTTTATATGCAATTCTCTATTTTTGAAACATCTTGGATTTTTCGGTTTACTTATGGCAAACATTTTCTTATCGTGACCAGTTGCATTGCATAAAAGTAAAATTGTAATGCGATCCTTGGGCGATTTCATGCCGGAAATGTTCAAATTGTTAATACTAAGGGTAGAAGAAGGCAGTGCTCTAAAAAGAAGGCCAGTTTCATCGGCATTAAATATGTTGTCGGGAGTGTACTCGCTGATCAAACTTGGAATAATTTTTTGAAAATCTTTAGCACCATTTTCATCTCCATGAATTTTTTTAACTTTATGCCTTCTATTCTTTGCCATCGGTATAGCCAGCCAAGACTTGGATGAAACTCATTTTCATTTAATGAAATGGCAAATTGTTTTGCCTTTTCTATGATCATATTGCTGGACACTACGGCACCGGATACACGAATTTGGTCAAACCATTTTGAAATGGCTTGATCCACTTTCTTAAACTTTCCTGAACGCTCTCTCTTTCTGGACAAATTATTGATCGTTTTACTTTTTTGAATAATTGAACTTTTATTTCTTATAATTCGATTCACCGTGTCTATAGATACACCGTATTTTTTAAAAATTTCCTGTTTTGTGCACTCCTTAAGTTCATTGATTATTTTAACTTTTTGTTTCACAGACAAATTAATTCTTTTCCTTTCACTCATTTGGATTTATGTAAATATTTTGTTTGCTATCATTTATTTTCAAAAATTTTTCCACAGCAGTACGTTAATATGTCTAACGTACTGAATTGAATTGAATAAAACAGCTGGTTTTACACACAGATGTAAACTTAAGGCATTAATAGAGACGGAACTTTTTATTTGCGGTTGGAAAATTTATGGACAAATTTTAATTTTAGGAAAATAAACTTAAAATGTACCCTGCATATATGAGCAGTTCTTTCATAGATTTAAAAAAAATGTGTATTTGTTTACGGTGCATAAAAGCGATAAATGCATATAAGCGAAATGCATATATTAAAAATAATTGCGCTATTTTAAATACGAATAGAAAATTACTCATGTTGGCATGCATATAAGCGTTAAATGCAAATAACCGACGTGCTTATAAGCCATAATTACTGTATACAATTGTTTACGAAACCATAAACAGCTGATAAAACGTCATTTCTAAACATCTCAAATATAGTGTGAACGGTTGTGTTTAGTTATTAAAACACTTTGTCTAAACGCGTTTAAAAACATAAGTGTGAACGTGGTATTAAAGAAGCCATTCTGCAACACAAAATTCTAAAGTTTAAGAAAAATCGCTGATTTAGGACTGAAACAGAATAAAGAAGTTGTAGTAGTAGTAGTAGCTGGAGCTGGGGACGTAACTAGTAGCGCATAAGGAAAAAAATCTAATAGAATACATGGTTACCAAATAAGCTGTGCATAATTATACAAGAGTAAGATGTGAATTTTTCCCCATAATACATATCGTCATATTAAACGTAAAACCATGTAAGTGAGAAAATTTAAAAAATCGGTTTCTCTATTGAATATTGTGTACCATGTAAAATAAACCATTTTATCAAAATATAAGTGATTCTTTTAATTTTATAAGAGTTTTGAAGAAACTTTTTTCAGCTTGGTTACTTAAGCTTGTTTTCAAGTTTTTTCCCTCTGCTTTAAAATCTAAAAAAGTGTAGTTACACGTTTTACGTTTTATATGACGATATTAAATAATATAACAAATGCATCATGCAATTCGATCAACATATTCTACACTTTTATGAAAATTTATTACTGACAAACAGCTGACCAAGTACTCTCCCCCTACAAAGTTCAATAGTTCGAACCTTGCCTGTCAACTTCTTCTGCAACGCCGACTACAACTACACATTCTGTTCGGTCTCATTTAAATCAGTCGTTATTAACTTTTGACAGCTTGTACCGCTACTGGTTATGTTGTACTACAGCGACAATTCTGTTCCACACTCTAAAACCAAACGTTCAAATAATTTTTATCGCCATAGCAAACATGATCGTGCATGCATTTAATTGAATATTTAATTGAATATTTAATCGTTAAGAGTGAGAGTGCGTAAGTAAAATTCTTGAATCTTAAGTCATCAGTCATCATCGTGAGCCACTTTAGTTTAAACTTACTGGTCATTCATGAGCGTGAGTGAAAATTCTTACGAAATTCTTTCATGATTTGATCAAAACTAATGTCTCTTTTTATTACCAATAAACATAAACAGCTGTGTGATATCATTTAGGATGCGATACGTGTTAAATAGTATTTTAATAAATATTACTACATTGTGTACACGCGTCAAAATTGTGTTTAAATACAGTAGAACTAGTGAATAAAATAAAAGCTGGGGCTAAATCGTTACATACGTGAACGTACAACTCGTCGCGTAAAAACACATTTTTGGTATTATAACATACGTGAACGTATAAATGAACGTACGATATTTACGAAATGTCATCCGTTAATAAAATTGAATGGGTATACATACAAAGTTTTGTTTAAACTTCGTTAAAAATGTAAGTAAACTAAAATTTCATTGAATAAATTATATTTTTAATGTATTATAGTATTTTTAGGACTAATTATAATAAATTGAACCCACAACAAAAGGAAATAATGGCAGAGTTCATGAATGAACACCAACAGTTAGCAAAAAATTTGCTAACCAATTGTGCACAGGGTAAAGCTACAGCCAACCGGCTATGGGATGAGTTGTCGAAGCGTCTCAATGCAGTAGGGCTACCAGTTAGAGATGTGAAGATGTGGAAGAAGGTAAAATTATTGAATATCGTTAAAAAAAAAGAATTACTCGCAAAGAAGAAACTCTGTTTAAAGAAATTTTCCAAAAAGCGGACCGGTGGCGGTCCTTTTGAGGAAAAATTTATAACGCTCAACGAAGAACTGTTAATTGGTGCATCTGGGGTGGAAGCTACTATTGAAGGCAACAAATTGGTGCGAACATTTGGCAATGTGGACATATTAAATATTAATCTTTCCAGTGATAGCAGTGCTGCTGCAGTGATGAACCGAGCTGCTGTTAAAATGCCTTCGATAAAAATGTAGAAAAACCAAAAATAAAAAGTAAAAACGGTGCCGACCAAAAATTGCTGTTGCTGGAAAATAATATAAAAGTTGCAACAGATTTCCATGCAAATATAGATGCCAAACTGGGTCGTTTGCTTGAAATTCAAGAACGCCTTCTTCAAATGAATATAGAAATACATGAGAAATATATGGCAAAAGCGGACCTAGATTTACAAATAAAAAATCTGCGACATAAAAACATCCAAAATATTGTGTAAATAATTATGTAGATATTATTTAAATCAAATGTAGAAAACCACAAATTGAATTAAATTTTTAATTTAAAAATTTATGATTTTACCCTTTTATGCAATAACAGCTTAGTTATTACATTTAAAATTTGAATCACTATGACTGATGTACTGTAATATGCCATTCACAGTGTTGTTGAAGTTAAAACCTATTGTGAATCTTAAGTAAAATTGCGATACGTTTACAATCGTACGTCATAATCCCACTCCGTTCATACGAATGACGTATCACGTAATTATCTTTCGTACAATTGTCGTTACGTTCACGGATGTAACGATTTGGGCCCTGAATTTTTACAACAGAGTTACACCCACTTAAGTGTACCGTTTGGTGCGGTGTTTCCTTGGAATGGAAAATTGGCGCATATTTTTTTTTTGAAAATGAATACACTATGTCGCCGTTTCCATTACTGGTGTTCGATAGCGGACAATGCTGGAAAATTTTTGAAGGCCAGCCGTGAAAAACATCCGCAAGTGTGGTTCCAACGGGATGGAGCCACAGCGCACACTACGAGGGACACAATGGCTCTTTGAACTCAAACCCCCTTCGGTCATTTTGGGCCACCCTGTATTATGTGCGTATCAGAATAATTCCTCCAATATAACACTTGCTGTACATGACTACAGGAAAGATCCTTAAGCTGTTACAATACAAAATTTAAAAAAAAAATGTAAATCCAGATCCAAATGCTTCCAATTCTATGCCAGCAGCTAATTTACGTCAGATAGGTCACTGTAAAAATATCTGTGACACTGCGAACTACTAAAGGAAATCTCTGCTGACACTTGCCAAATATCTTCACATCTCACCAAAATACGCCTACAAATTTACGCAAATTGAACAGGATTTTCATGTCATACCTCAAGTCTGTCCAAATTAATTTAACGTTTTTTTTTTTTCAAGGAAAAAACTTCTTCTCCTCGCCAATATTTTTAAGATGGGTACATTATTTTTTAAAATAAATACTTTGTTGCTGATGGGAGAATACTTGCGAATACACACGGATAATGAAAAAATAAAATAAAATATATTTTATTCGAGGGACTTATTATAAAATTGACTATATTAATATGTCCGTCCATTCAACCGTTCACCCAAACTACAAATGTATATGTACGCACACACACACACATATACGGCCTCACTGCGTGTTTGTAAATAAAAATTGGGCTGTAATGGGACAACGATGAAATGGTTGTCGTGGAAATATTTGACTTTGTGAATTCACAGCAATTGTGTGAACATTGTGTTTTTTCTTTTTGTTGTTCCCAAATCACAAAAGGGAACGTGCGTTATGGAAATCGAACGGAGAAAAAACAAACAAGGGCAACTATATTTAGTGTACTGCACATCTCAGTGAATGTATTCATATTTATTTCATTATTTCAAACATTTTACAAATGTACGATTGATTTTAGACTAATAATGACTGGAAATACTCTACTCGCTAAACGAATAGAGAGAAGGTAGCGTGATTTAGTGGTGGAAAAAAAACTCCATTTTGCAGAAAATCGAATTTTTTTTTCTTTCATTTGTGCTGATATCGAATGAAAGGCATAAAAATGACAACCATTTCCAATTTTTCTTCTGTTTTGCTTTCATACAAAATTATTGATGGCTTATTGGAATTAATGATGTTTTATCCAGTCGATAATGTTGAAAACATGCAAACGTTTACACGTTTTAATGAGGAGTCAAGGGGAAGAATTTTTACAGTTTAAAAGATTTGTCCGCGTAAAGGGGAACTTGAAATAAATTATTCATAATTTGAAACAAAGTCAATGAAAAAGCCAGCAGAATACCTTCACGTTTCAAAAGAAAAAGTAAATATGAAGTTCTGAGGTTCAATATTTACACAATTTTTTTTTTAGTTCTGTTACACCGCGACCAAGAAGTCCTATTGTGCAAAGCCCACATTACAGCCCACTCCTAAGGCTTCTAAGGAAACCAAGCACTATTTGGGGTCTGGTGTTTCACAATTTGTGTGAATGCACTGCTATTCCACCCAGATGGAGAAAACACTATCTGACGAGTGCAGCACAATCGCAAAGAACATGTTCAAAACTTTCAGTGTCACTTTTAAAAAATTGACAGACGTTGCAATAATTTTGTTCAGGAGGTTCCTCAGGTCACAATGGCCTGTGAAGTATACCAGCAAAATAGTTAAGTCGGCCCTGTTCAGCTAAAACAGCCTACTTGAGATTGTTGTATTCGATATCAGGAAGCGTTTGACTTGACGCTGGTCGGCACAATCATGTCAGTGAGCAGCGAATTCCCTTTTTTTTTTTTCTTTGACCGGCACTCAGGGGATGACCCCTACACATGCGATGCATTGTGCTGGAACTAGGAAATTAGGTTATGGGAAGGAGGATAGAAGGAGTAGTGTTTATTGACATTTGATTTAAATCTTCCCAAGCTAAAAGTGACAGGAAACACCTCTGCGGGTAGTCTATTCCACATACGTGCCGTTCGGCCAAAACACGAATTTTCTCTGTAATGCGTAGTGCGAGTCGCTGCCAAATGGACCACAAATGGATGCGCTCTTAATGATGATCGCGTCGTGCGCACGAATGACCGGGTTTCGGGAACAAGTTCCCTGATTTAATTAGAATACTTCCCGTTATAGTATCGATAGAACAACGAAACGTATCCCACGTTGCGACGATGCTCAAGAGAGTCAATAGAGTTGTCTACCATACTGTCTCCTATGAGTTTCTTCACCTTTTCTTGTACACAGTCGAGTAACTTCAAAATAGTCTGTGAAGCACCGGCCCATACATGAGAGTTGTATTACCAGTTTCTAAGAATTTCCTTTCTGTGACTTTTCGAAAGTCCACTGAATGTCTTGGGGCCAATAAATGACAAATTTGCCCCCGGTTTTGCCAGATAGTCCGCCATTTCATTGCCCTCACAACCCTCATGTCAAGGAACCCAGCCCAATGTAACAGCGTTAAGGTTCCCCAACAGATTGATAAAGTCCAGGCACTCACATACCATTCTCGAGGCCTGACTGTCTGACAGTATACAGATGTGGGCGCCCCTCATGTTTCCATAGCGACACTCGCACAGACATATTCCGATGGCATGAACCTCTGCTGGAAAACTGTTGGATATACACCCAACGGAATCGACTTTCTAAATCGCAGGGCCCGTTGTTCTACCATTCACCAGCTTGAACCCATCAGTAGTATATCATACTTGAGATCTTCCTCTCTAAGTCATGATGCCAATCACCAGCAGATCGACAAATTGATATATTCTTAAGCATTAAACACATAGACTACAACAGGCTACACAACTACAAGGACACCAGCTACAGCTGTTAGTTGATTGGTGTAGTAATGTGTACATATTTCAGTACATATTGCCACTTGTAAATAATTTTTTTTAACACAATTAAAATGACATACTTATTCAAAATATATTTTTAATATGGTTTTTTAAAATATAGTTTTAACGTTAAAATCAGATTTTAAAATTTGGTGTGAAAATAGTACAGGGTGGCGCAGAATGACCTATATTGTTTAAATGGTTTATAACTTTTTTATTTATGGGATTATTATAATTTTTTTTTTAAATAGAGAAGTTTTTGCAATTAGCTTTGAAAAATAATATCCTGTAAGTGATGTCCATTTTCTGCTTCGCATATTTTCCATAACTTTTCACAAAATTTCGTGTGTAATGATTTCATTTCGAATGTTTCATAATTAATTCCCCAAGTCTTTTACACAAAATGCTAAAAAAAACAAAGAAAAAATAATAATTCAATAAGTTATAAAGAATTCAAACCATATAGCTCCTTTTGTGCCACCTTGTATTACGCAAAATGTAAAAGAAAATCAATTAATATGTCTAAAGTTACTTGATTATTAATATATTTATTTGTCTATAATTGTTTAAGTTTGTTCAGCTATTTTCTTATAAATAAAATAAAATAAAACAAAATATTTTTCGTATAACATTAGTAGCACTAGATCCATTTATTACAGCTGTTAGAAATATAAATTAGCCTAATGTGTAGTTTACACTGCTAACGTTAAACATGCTTGAATAAGTTTTTATAACTTTTAAACCAAAGTGTTCAGACTACAATTATTGTGTTGTACTGGATTAATAAATCATCCTCTTGAACAGTCTATAACCTTTTTTTTTCCAACCCGCAGAAGAAGACATTTTTTTTTACTTACAATAGCAAACAAAATAAATAAAATGTATGACGTGCCGCCATTAAAAGCTACGTTCAATGAAAGACTAAAATAATAAATACTTGAACGCAGCCTTTGAAACGAAATCAACCCTGCGTTTTATTTATTTTCAAACGTGTTTGCAGCTAAACATGTTTAACTTGACGTTTTTCTTTTTTAAACAACTAAATGTATGGGAAAACACTTAAAATTAAACAAGACACCTAAAACTAAGTTGGCTAAATTTGACAAATCTATGGCGGTATGCAATATCCGGACGGAAGGACGGAGAAGTTTTATTCTCAATCTGTCGGCAAATCAATAATATATTTTTAACAATTTTTAACAACAGTTATATGTATGTATATACAATTAGATTGATTTTGCATAACGATTTAAAATAATTAGCGACTATTATGCTCTTCTCAGCATATGCAAGCACTGCTGTTGAAGCAGGGTTGAAGCTTCTCTGATTTTAAGTAGTGTTTGTACCTACGATTTTCATCTGTGAAGTCAACGATCTAACAATTTCAAAGAAGAGCTCCCTCAAGTTGTCGTTTGTGTTTCGCTTGAGGCGTTGACATAAACCCATCATCATCCTTTTTGCAATATTTAAACGATTACATTGTTTTATATTGTCGACATTGTTTATTAAGACGTGTAAAAGCAAAGTTTTATTAGCATGTTATTAAAGTTTCATAATTTTCTTCTCATTTATATTTGGTATATTAGAAATATAAAATTAACTTATGCGGTGTTCAGGCATAAACCTTTATTGAGATTTTGGCCATAAATGCCATTATTGAGCTCAATATTCCATACAAAATGTAACTTTAATTATTAAGCAATAAGTATGAAATTATTATAAATATGGAGTAAAACTTGAAATGCAACCCTTCCACATAAGTATGTTTACTGGGAAGTCTGTTCAGTGTAAGGAAAAAAAATTCTGTACAATGTCAAAGCAGTAAATAGAAAAAAAATAAAAAAGGAAAAAGAGATGACCAGCGAATTATACCTCAAAACATTGTAAATTGACAAAATTAAATATATGTGAACACTAAATTAAATTGCTTAAATCGTTATTAAGAATAAATGTCCGAACAAAGTACTCTAGAAAAAGGACAACAATTTACTACAAATAACATTTATGACTTTTTTTTTTAACGAAAACGAAATAATATTATAACATCTATGAATGAGAATTCCCAAATAAAAACAATTTTTGCCATAAATGATTTCCTTTGGAATTATAAACAGAAAAAAAAACGTGTTCTTTAAGACGTTTAGACGTACTTGTAAGCGCATCACAAAGTCATGTTTTACTTAAATATCAGTAAAATTGTCTCAATAAATAAATCCATCATAATATTTTTCACAAGTTTTTTTTTTTTAAATCCATACAGAGTTTAATTATTTTTTTAATTTTCTTGTTTTGGTTTTTGGACGGTCGAAAAATTTTGTTGAAATCAAAATCGGCTTAAGAACACTTCAAACAAAAACCAATGACACGGTGTTGGCAAACTGTAAACGAAATGAATAAAACACGAAACGAGTAGAAATCTGAATAAGAAAAACCCACACAAAAGATTACGTCAAAAAAGAGAGAGAGAGAGAGAGAGAGGAAACAAAACACAACTTTAGAGATTATAAAATAAAACTGATCCGATAAAAACGCCTCTAGTTCAATATCAAGATCGTATAGATTAATAAAGTCGTACCAGAGCCAAACTAAATGTAATAGAAAATTGAAATAATTTTCCTTTGGCAGACCCAAAAAGGAAAGAAGGCGTTAAGGAATTATGCATTTATAATTTATTTCCTTTACCATCTTTAGCCACTCACTACTCGCACTCTGAGACAAGAGAAACGACACACACACACACACACACACACGTATACAATCCATCTCTTTTGCAACAAGTGGATTAAGTGCACTTCTTTGTTGCATTACAAGCAGGAAACACTTGCTACACATTTTCGCCTGAGGCTGTATTGTTTTAAATTCTCTTACAGGTCAAGTTTTTTTCTTCTTCTTCTGATTTGTTTGTAAAAACAACTTAAACAACTTCATGAACGACATCGTGGTCTTCTTCAGCATGCTTGTCTCATGCTTATGCCAGCAAGAAGGCGACAATAATAACAAAATTTTAAAACGATCAACGCAGAACATACACAGTTTTACAATTACAATTACTTGTACATATACACTGAGAGAAAGAAAATATCAAATAATGCCTGTTTATAGAACTCGTCAAATGGACGTCATTCGAGATTTTTTTTTTTTATCTGGGACCAGCACTCAGGAGATGACCTCTCGAGATTGTATATTGAAAGCAGCAATGAAATTCAAAAATTTCTTTTTGTTTTCAATATAAATTGGCGAACGAAAATTAATTTACTGAGGTGTCATATGGACAAGGAGCAAGACAGCTAATTTCCTCGTTGAGTTGCCGGCCTTGATGGCCGACAAGTTTGTACGTCAGGGTATGGCTTTATACCACCGAAAATATGCAGAGGATCGCATGCCAATATGTGAGATCAGGCAAAGATTGTGGCTAAGAAACACACACAATTTTTCTTTAGTCTCTTACAAACTGTCGAGGCAATTCGACAACCGTAATAAGCACGATTCTGTTGCAATTGCGACAGATATAGACACTACATCTCGAAATATTTCAAGACAATGGATTTACTTCTTCTTGAGCTGCGTAGTTGCATGCTTTGACAAACGGCACAGTGAACTATTTCTCAACGTTATTTGTTTTAAATTTAAAAAATGCAGAAAAAATTAATCAATTAATTCAAATTGAAATTAATTAAATTAATTGTTTGTGGACTTAATATTTGGCCTTAATGATTTTAAATCATTTCAAGTATATTTTTGTCAAAGTGTAACTTTAAAATTTTGTGCAATCGACTGGAATGAAAATATGGCAACATTGATGATATTTCCAGGTTAACACACTGTACAATTTGCCCAACGAAAAGCTGTACCTTGGCAGGTTCGAAATTTGTATGCAATATATCACGAAAGACAGTTGCGTTGATGTATGTATATTCTACATGTATATATACATATATGGGCGTGGCACAAACTTGTATTATTGTATAGTGTGCAAAGTTGCATAGCAATCGGTGACATAGAGCGATATAAAATATAAAAGCTCGACTATAAATGGTAGCCGAACCTCAGCTGAGTTGCCAATTGCCAATTGCCGAATATGGTATTACGGAAGGCAACTGAGAATTGTAAATTTCAGTTGCATGTTAGAGCTTTTCTGGCAGCGCAACTGAAGTTTCATTGCCATGCCAAATCGAGCACCACCCACATTTTGTAACGCTCGAACTGTATCCAGCAGAAGAATAATTTGTAAACAAAGTTTATCCTTTAACAATTTGACTACGAGTATAATAAAATTTCGTTCAGTGTAGTTGTACGAGTATTTATTAGTCAACAACTGAACACTTATAAAAAACGCTCTCTTAAAGCGAACGGTAGAAAATAAACTCATCAAATATCATGCAACTTGACACTGATCTTTTTTGCATGATTTTTAAAAGGTGACGTTAAAGTATGTTTAATTGTTGTTGTTGTTGTTGTTGTTGTTGCTGTTATTGTTATTGTTGTTGTATTTACACACATTAAAAAAAGATGAAAATAAAAACGAAACGTCAATGACAGGCACTCCTGTATGTGTGACGTTTTTGATTTTGATCCGATTTAATTTGGATTACAAGAAAAATCCGGTGGTAAGACCCGGTAAACGCCTACAATGGCAGAAAACTAAAGGAATTCCTATATTTTATTTTATTTTATAATTTTTTGGCAAAAGTCATGTTGTGCCAAGGATTAAAATGGAAACAAGAACATGAGTGTGAATGTGAATGTGAATGTTTAACAAAGTGCATCCTTTTTTGTTTTCTTCTCTGTGCAAAAATCATCATCATCGCTGACACAATTTCATTTTGTGGTTTTTAGACGCTCTGACTTTTACTGGCACAAGGCATTTAAACATTTTTAAAAAGCAGCAAAGGAAAAAGTCATCGGATTTACACATTCGTGTGGCAATAAAAAATCTCTGGCTTTTGTAGATAAACTCAAGCTTAGCTTTGTTCAGTTTACTAACATTTATTAGAGTCATTGGATTATCGGCTTAATATTTTGTTAACATTTTCTCATGCCGTTTAATGCACTTTATTTACGAAACATTCACGTAACTTCAGTTCAGAAATTCAGCATTGCATAGAAATAATATCTACTCAAAAATTCTAATTGAAAAGAAAATTCGCAGAAAGTCGTCTCAGCCTATGGGGGGTATTACGAATAGTGAGTGAGTACAAGTATGCATTTCAGTAGACAAGCTGTATCTAATACGATACTGTTCGATCATGCTGTTTGAAAGTAATTTAATTGAAAAATTTTCGTAACAATAAATTCTTTGATAAATTGTAAGTGGGATGAGATATGACAATTGTGCAGATGACAAGCGTATTGAATTTTTAATTGTTAATTTGCTGTAATCACACAGAAAAAAAAATTAGAAAATGGTTTTAATTACTAAAAATGATTAAATCAATTAAAATATTGTTTAATTTTGCATCTCTCACCGAATTGATTGTACCCATTATTAGAATTGTAATAATTAACAAAACGAATTGGTTCTTCCAATTAATTACATTTTTAATTTTCATTATAAATTTCATAAATAAATACTTAAAAAACTATAAAAAATTAAAAAATATATTTATTTGAATTAAACAAAATGCAAAGTACTCGCTCAAAAATGGCCGATAAGTTAGTGGGAGTTTCGAAGCGCAGAGGCTTATTTTAGTTTAAGTATATTTGGCGAACGACCTGCAGAACAGCTCATGTCAGATGCTTTGTCAGTTCAAAATAGAACACGCTCTAATTTAAAATATTTACAGTGAAAAGCAGGCTGACTTTTACGAAACTTGCGTTTCGTTGTTCTATCGTTACTATAATGGGATGTGCTCTGATGAAATCAGGGAACTTTTTCCCGAAACCCGATCAATCACGCGCACGAGGCGTTCATCTTCCCTACACATGCAATGCATTGTGCTGGAACTAGGAAATTAGGCTATGGGAAGGAGGATAGAGGGAGTAGTGTTTATTGGCATTTGATTTAAATTTTCCCACGTCAAAAGTGACAGGAAAGACCTCTGCGGGTAGTCCATTCCACATACGTGCTGTTCGGCCAAAAAAAGAATTTTCTCTGTAATGCGTAGTGCGGTTCGCTGCCAAGTTGACCACAAATGGATGCGCTCTTAATGATGAACGCGTTGTGCGCAAGAATGACCGGGTTTCGGGAAAAAGTTCCCTGATTTCATCAGAGCACATCCCATTATAGTAACGATAGAACAACGAAACGCACCCCACGTTGCGACGATGCTCAAAAGAGTCAAGAGAGTTGGCCCCCCTACTGTCTCCTATAAGTTTCTTCGCTCTTTCATGTACACGGTCGAGTAACTTCAAAATAGTCTTGAAGCAGCGGCCCATACATGAGAGTTGTATTCCATTTTCGGTCGGATGTAAGCCGTATAAATAGTGTGAAGATCAGATGGGATGGGAGATCAGATGGAAGTATGTCTTACACCGTCTTAAAAAACCGAGGCACTTGAATGCTTCCTTTGAGACCTGAAAAATGTGCTCAGTCCATCGAACATCGCACTGAATTTTCATGCCAAGAACATCAAGAGCTTCTGATTCCTGGATGTTTATACCGCCCATAATTACTGATGAGGCAACACAGTCGGGCGTAGGCATGCAGCATTGGGTCTTTTGGGCCTTCAAATCGACCCTGTTCGCGTGACCCCATTCCGATATTCTTATGAGGTCACCATTTAGCGAATTATTCATATTCTGCCAGATTCGACGTAGGTTTCGATTTTGCTATACGCCTGCTGACCACAAAATTTTACCCACCCTAATATATATACTAAGTAAACTGAAAATGTGCTGAAATTTCCTCAGCAAAATAATTCTAAAAGTCTTCACTATTCGATAAAATATTCTCAAAAAAAAAACACAAAACTATTTCCAAAGGTTGCTACACCTTGAGCAAACACAACCGCGAACTCTAAAAATTACACACTGAGGAGCAGCACTCTGTGGCGTATAACAAAGAAAAAAAAAACACCCGTTATATGGATGCCGAAGCTGGCACATGGGCATTCAGTACAACAGCAGAAAACCAAAAAAAAGATTTAAACTTCACACTTTTAATTTTGTTAATGAGATGAGTTTTAAGTTTTATTGTTTCACAAATTAGTTACGTTTGTATTAACAATAATTAGAAAAAGAAAAAATTTGAAAAAAGTAAAGGAAATTTTATTTCTGAAGGATGGATGTTGGTGATGTTGATCATATGCTGCTCCTTTTTTTTTTGGCACATGATTACCTCCATGTAACCTTATGAATCAGTCGAATATTATTATTTTGTTTTATTATCGATCATGCCATAGATTGTGTAACTATTTTACAAGAGATTAGCTGCGGTAGGGGCCAGCTGCTGTATTGGTTTTGGCTCATTCGCTTGATAGCAGATATGGCGTTCGCTCTCTCTCTCGCTCTCTCTTTCGCTGTCTGTCTCTGTCTTGCACTTTGTTTTATTTTCATTGCTTTAAATCTATTGCATATAAATTTGTTGCGGTATCACTTGGTCGGCACGTTGTTCTATCGTATTCTTCTATTTGGAAATTGATCTATAGTTGTTATTTAGTCTTCTTGGTCGCCTTGTTTTTTCTTTCGTTACGGAGTTTAAATATAATCAGTGTCATTTTCATACTGTAGCTGAATATAAGTTTGACATTTTGTGGTACTCCTTCTTCTTCATTTTCTGTGATTTAAGATTTCGTTTTGTAGCCAAACAGCCTTCAATTCTTTTTCCTAAATACTTTTATTACTTTATTGAATCATATGCACACCTTAAAATATCAAACAACAAGAACAGCAACTACAAACATTAAAAAAAAAATGTGTCAATAATGTGTCACGCTTTTAAAAGGCAAGTGTCCAAAAACTATTGGTGTTAATTTCGTGGAAGAGTGCGAGAGAGAGCGAGGTAGAGTGATAGTTCATTACTAAACATGTGACATGTGCCAATGACAGTTTAACATTTTGTTTTCAAATTCACTGAGCATATCAAAATCCATCAGTTGTGATCCTTATCAGCTGTTAGATTTACGAGGATTAAAAGTCATCGAAATTAGTTTGAGGAATTTCTATTTATTTAATTAGAAGAACAAATTTTAAGAAATTTAATAAATATTTTGGGATATATATTTATGTATATGTGGAAAAAAAAATAATAATAAAGTTCATAAAGTAGTAAAATTCATATGTGATCTGAACCGCTTGTTAGTCATGGCAAAAATTGTAGGTACGCGGTGAAGTGGAATAAAATTAGCTGCAGGTGGCATGAAGATTATCTTGGTGCATTGTGTTGGAACTAGAGAAAATAGTAGGAGATAGTAGGAGAAATGATAGTAGGTTTAGCTTCACTATCTTACAACACTGCTTTTTGCACGTTATTTATTTTTGCAGCAGTGTTGAAGCATCTCTGATGTCAAAAAGACGTATTAAATTTTGAAGCTTCGTTTTCAGTAGCCATTTTTAGGAAATATTTTACTTTGCTGATGTTACACAATACCGACGAAGGAGGGCGTTCTGATGTGGCTGTGGAGTGGATACAGCTGAAGCCGTTACTGTTCAGTGACCAGTGACTATGCCTTCGCCACTGAAACCTTGCGACAACAACTGATACAAAGTCACGCACAAATTAACAGCAGAAAAAATGTGAGATATTTTTATGAGTCTGAAAGTGGGTTTGAACCCAGGAAAAATTTTTCGTTTTGTAGGCAACGTGCAGACTACTACGATCATCATTTTCTAACACAGCCAATTTGTTAACATCTACAGATATCTAATAATAATAATAATAATAATAATAATAATAATAATAATAATAATAATAATAATAATAATAATAATAATAATAATAATAATAATTTTTTTTTTTTTTTTTTTTTTTCCGGGTAGGGAGGAAAAATGCCTTACGCATCTCAGATTCTGTCGTCACAGCCCTGGTATGTGAGGTTTGCACCCACTAAAAAACCCCCCCATTATCCCTGAGCCAATCCACCACCCCGGTACCGCTCTCGCATTGCTTCGGGGTGGGGCTCCTCCTGGCTTATGAAACCACCATCGTTGTGCCTACGTCTAGGTCCCGTTTTTTGTCTCTCAACACACTCTCTACATATCTTCCTATAAGAACCCAATTGTTCTCGTTCTGCGTCATGGTCGCTATGATATTCTCCGGAGTAATTTCACCCACGTGGTTTTCCACGACATCCCGTTCCGCACTCCATCTCCTACATTGGAAAAAAGTGTGCCATACATCGTCTATGCAGTTGTCGCCATAGATGCAGAGAGATGTGTCCGACTTACCCATCTGATGGAGATATTTCAGAAAGTAGCCATGTCCTGACAACATCTGTGTGAGGTAATAATTTATCTCGCCATGTCCTCTATTCACCCACTTGTCCAAATCGGTTATCAGCCTGGCCGTCCATCTACCCCGTGTTTCCGTATTCCATCTGGACTGCCACCTCTGCATTATCCGCATTCGTGCCGATCTCCTTGTCTCTCCACTTATTCTCCCGGTATGTCTACGCTCGTTCCAAAGTTCTTTGCGTTCCTCAACTAGTAGATCAATTGGCATTATCGCTCCTATGACTAGGACTGCTGGTTCCGATACCGTACGGTACGCTGAGGCTACTCTAAGGGCTGCGGTACGTTGTACAGCTGCAATCATCCTCCTCCGGTAGTGTGCGTGTAGTGCATCGGCCCAGATTTCACATCCAAACAATAAGATCGCCTGGGTCGTTGTCATTATCAGCTTCCTTTTACTGCAGCGTGGTCCTCCAATATTAGACATGAGTCTGCTAAGAGAAGCAGTCGCCTGGGCGGCTTTTGTCGCGGCATGTCGGAGCTGGTCCCTGAACGTTAGTCCAGGATCTAACCATAGTCCAAGATATCGCACGCATTTACTCGTCCTGATTGTCTCAGATAAGACCCGCATATCCTGCTCGATAGGAATGTGCTTCCTCGTAATTATGAGCAATTCCGTCTTTTCCGTTGCCAGACTGAGACCCTGTGAATCCAGCCATGCCTTTGTCCTAAGCATGACTTGAGTTAGTTTGCTCTGTGCTCCATCCATGTTGCGAGCCATAATGACGCATGCAATGTCATCTGCGTACGCCACCATATAGGTGTCGTCCGGCATTTCCGTGCGGAGAATCCCATCGTAGGTTATGTTCCAAAGTTCAGGCCCTAAGATCGATCCCTGCGCCGCTCCTGCCGTTATCTGTTTTTCACAGATCCTCCCAGCTCTTTCGTATATAAGCACCCGATCCTTAAGGTAACTCCTCACCATCATCATCATGTAAGGTGGTGCTCTAAAGCGTTCCTCCAGAGCCCTAATCATGTTGGTCCATTTGACGCTATTAAAAGCATTCTTAACATCCAACGTTGCTAGTAGCACGATGCGTCTCGAGAAATGGTTTCCCGTTTGTGCCCTTTGCACCCCCTCTATGACGTCTGCGATAGCACCCATTGTTGATCTACCATGTCTAAAACCGTGTTGTCTTGAGGAGAGTCCTCCAGCACTCTCTATAACCGCTTGTATTCTGGGTTTTAGCAGCATCTCCAGGAGTTTCCCCGCGGTATCCAACATACACAGTGGTCGGTATGCTGACGGGGATTCTGGGTCTCCCTTTCCCTTACTCAACAACACCAGTCTTTGACGTTTCCAGACCTCAGGAAAGATACCTTCCTGTAGGCAACTGTTGTACATCCTCAGTAATAGCTCGGGCCTCTCATCGGCGATTATTTTAAGTACCTCTGCCGGAATTCCATCAGGTCCCGGTGCCCTATTGTTTCTCAGGGCTCTCGCGGCAGCCTTTATCTCCCCTTCATTGAACATTGAACATAATAATAATAATAATAATAATAATAATAATAATAATATCTTTTGATAATCTTTTGATTTATATATTAAGAATTATTAACTATCAAAATCCTTTAAGTATTGTACAAATGATTTCTTTTACAAGAACTTTAAGAAATCCTCAAATGGTTATTCCAAGAATCAATAATTCCACGTATGAACGATCCTTGATAGTTCGTACTGCCAGATTATGGAATGTTTTGCCTAGAGAGTTAAATACTAATATGTACATAATATAATAACATGTAATACGAATTAAAATGGCCTAAGGCTAAATGTATTATGAATGGAATAAATAAATAAATAAAATAATATATGATTCTAATTTTGAGATTGTGCTTTTTCCCTTAAAAAATATATGTGAAATTTATTATTACAGGGTGGCCCAAATGAGACCATTTGTAGCATATTGTAGTCGTTGTTGGGGATCTTGCGGTAGAAGCTGTTGCACAATTTGAACTTTGTATGGATACATCATAAGATCCAACTTTAAAATTCTCTGTAATGTTGTTCTGGGTATACCCAATTGGCCGGAACGGCGACGAGTTGAGACAGATGGATAATTTGCAACACTCTGCTGCACAACTTCCACGTTGTCTTCAGTACGAATATTTCGATGAGCACCTCTTCCTGGACGGTCGCTAACTGAACCCAGTTCCTCAAAACGGCGAACTAAACTTGTAATCATGGAAGATGTGGGCGCTGATCTTACGTTAAAAAAACGGCGATAATTTCGCTGCGTCAGAACAATTGATTGTTGTGAAGAATAATAAAAATCGATAATTTTAATGCGTTGTTGTGAACTGTACCTATTCATTTTAAATTTCCAAGAGTTCAGTTAGAATCTGCAAAAAAAAAAAATAAATTATGTTAAAAAATAAAAAAGTTATTTGTGTTTCACATCACCTGGTCTTATTTGGGCCACCTGTTACATACTTTATGATATTCTCATAAAGTATTTTTTTACAGAAGCAAACTCAATAACTGAGGAGGAGAGCATATCCATAAAATCTAAAAATAGAAATGTGTGTGTGTTATAAAAAAGTAAACTCATGGATTGTTATGTTTTTGTTTATAGATTTTTGGTTTTGTGTTTGGTATTCAACTTCAATTCTCGATTGATTAGTTGTATTTTAAACATATAAAGGGTGGTTAAATTTCAAGGGCCGATGTTGATTTTGAATAAAACACAAACTATTTAGGAAATTATTGTAATTTTATTTTATTATGATATATTGGTATTACTCAATTATGTATGGAACAAAATATCGGCCAAATGGGCGCCGCGACCACGGCGGCACACCTCCATCCGATGGTCCAAATTTTCGATGACCCTGAGGCATAATGGAGGTTCTATGCCGTTAATGTGCCGAATTATCTCATGCTTTAGCTCTTGAATTGTTGCTGGCTTATCGACGTACACCTTTTCTTTCAAATAACCCCAAAGAAAAAAGTCCAACGCTGTCAAATCACATGATCTTGGCGGCCAATTGACATCGCCATTACGTGAGATAACACGGCCATTGAATTTGTTGCGCAAAAGAGCCATTGTTTCGTTAGTTGTGTGGCAAGTCCTGCTGAAACCACATATCGTCCACATCCATATCTTCCAATTCGGGTCATAAAAAGTTCGTTATCATCTCACGATAGCGAACACCATTCACAGTAACTGCCTGACCGGCCTCATTTTGGAAAAAATACGGCCCGATGATGCCGCCAGCCCATAAACCGCACCAAACAGTCACTCTTTGTGGGTGCATTGGTTTTTCGACAATCACTCTTGGATTCTCATTCGCCCAAATGCGGCAATTCTGTTTATTGACGAATCCACTGAGGTGAAAATGTGCCTCATCACTGAAGATGATTTTCTTCGAAAATTGATCATCCACTGTTGCCGTGGTCGCGGCGCCCATTTGGCCGATATTTTCTTCCATACATAATTGAGTAATACCAATATATCATAATAAAATAAAATTACAATAATTTCCTAAATAGTTTGTGTTTTATTCAAAATCAACATCGGCCCTTGAAATTTAACCACCCTTTAGATCTTGGGTTTGTATTCAAAAATTAGGAAAAATCCAGTAATGAGCTAAGTAAGCATTAGCAAAATAGTATTATATGGATATGCTTTCCTCCTCAGTTATTGAGTTTGCTTTTGTAAAAAAAATACTTTTGTGAGAATATCATAAAGTATGTAATAATAAAATTCACATATATTTTTTAAGGGAAAAAGCACAATTTTGAAATTAGAATCATATATAAAGAGATATTCCCAAAATAAATTCAGTTAATAAATAATAATAATAATACGTACTTCGTTTTTTCTGTTTGAATTCTCGGTAATTTTCGGGTCCATGTCATGGGGATGGGCCTACCTTCTATGACGACCTCCTATCTTACACTAGACAACCTCCGCCTTCCTTTTCTGCTTAAGGGCTGTAATAAGAAGTCGAATTTGTAGGTCGCCACAGACTTTTCTTATGAGCAAAGCCTTTACGTTAACTTTCTTCATGCTTAAGTTGCCAAAAAATTTATCACTTAAAAACAATACAATCGAACTTCTCTATAACGTAGCAGTTGGGGACCGTCAAATTTCTACGTTATAGAGAAAATTCGTTATAGAGAAACTGCAAAAAATTTTTTCTACATTTTTTCATGTAGAAAATATATTTATTAAGACAAAAAAAATTGTTTTTACATGAACACATTAATTTTTTTTTATGAATACATACATACATACAGTTTGTAAAAAAAATGTTTTCAAAACAAAAATTTTTTACGAATTTAAATTTAAATAAATATTTACAACAACAATATCAGTATATTTGTGAATTTTTTTTTTACAACTGTTGTTTTGTATGTTCTCGACAAGCAGGCGTCGAAATTTTGACAAATTTATGAACATATTACAACAACAACGCTACAAAATAATTTTGCATACTTTAAACAGTGTAAAAAAAGTGTTTTCAAAAATGCAAAGACAAGAAGGAACCGTTAGTTTTTTGCATATGTATTGCGTATAATAGTTTTATATGGACGCTAAGAGTAGCAGTTGTCTTTTATTCATTAAATTAAGCTCATAGAATAAACAAATGATTACCCAATTATATATAAACAATGCCAGGAAAGCGACTGAACAAAGACATTACTCAACTGGTGTATTTTAATTACTATAAAGGAAAATCTCACAGAAAAATTGCTGAAATGTTCTCTCTTAACCTAAGGACGGTATATAATGTTATTAACCGTGCTGAAAAAGAAGAAAGACTTGAACCAAAAGAAACACCAGGCAGACCAAAAAAAGTAACTCGGCGAATTGAAAAGAAAATTTTGAAAATGATTGATGAGAATCCACATTTCAGTACTATAGGAATTGCACTTAGCATCAGTAATGAATGTGGAGTAAGTATCCCTCTCAGACTGTTAGAAATGTGCTACAAAACCATAAATACTCTTCAAGAGTTACGAAGAAAAAACCTTTGTTATCCGCGGTAAATATTGAAAAAGGTATAAGTTTGCCATTGAACACCTTTCTTTACCTCCGGAGCACTGGGATGATGTTATTTTTTGTGACGAAACGAAAGTGATGCTTTACTACCATGATGGACCTCAAAAAGTTTGGCGAAAACCCCTGGCGGCTTTAAAAAATAAAAATATAATACCCACTGTGAAGTTCGGTAAACTACTCGTTATGGTGTATTTCGAGCAAAGGTGTTGGCGAAATAAGAATATTAGAGGATATAATGACCAAGGAAGTCTATCTAAACATTTTAAAAAAGGAATTGAGTGAAAGTGCTCGGAAATTCGGTTTTGTTGACCCAGAAAAGCTCAAGTATAAATTTTAGCAGGATAAAAAACCAAAAACAAATAACATTTATTAAAGAAGAGTGGGAAAAAATACCTGAAAATTATGATATACCAAAGCTTATCCATTCAATGTCTAGACGCTTAGAAGTTGTAATTAAAGCTAAAGGAGGGCACACCAAGTATTAGCACCCTCAAATATTTTTTTTATCAATTAGGATAAATTTAATTAAATTTAACACAATTTTGAAAACATTTATTTTACAGCGTAGAAACTGAAGTATTTTTTAAGTTACGATTATTATTTTGTTATTTAAATTAATTTTGTTTTTTTTTGTGCAAAGTGTTTATAAACATCTTCAATTGAATACATGAAGAAAAAAATTTAATAAAAGTTGTATAATTTACTTGCAAATAAGAGTTTCTCTTAAACTTTTTAATTTTTCTAAGTTTTGAAAAGACTTTTTTTACAAACTGTACATATGTGACTAAATTGATGCAAAAAATCGATTGCTAAAAACTTCGCAATAGAGAGATTATTTAGTGTGAAAAATTCTATTTAGGTTATAAAAAATTGTACGTTACAGAGAGAACTTCGCTATAGGGAAGTTCGTTATAGGGAGATCAAAATGTATGAAAATACTCACAAAAATGTTGTGTTCACGAATTTTATTTGTTATAGAAAAGATTTCGTTATAGAGATGTTCCCTATACAGAAATTCGACTGTATTTACTCTAGAAAATGACATTTGCTGTCAAAACTGTACTAAGCATTCCGTCAATATTTTCCTTAAAGAAAATATCAATGAAAGCATGTTTTTGTCCTCTACGAAACTTTTCTAAAACGTTTACAACATTTCGCTTAATTAGTTTAGGTTTTCTTTTTCTTTTTGTAATTCCACTAATTCCTGACCTTTTTTTATCTCTTTTCCTTTTTTTATAGCTGCAGTTCTGACAACTTTGGAACTGTCATGAGGGAAATGCCACCGACAGGACATTTAACTTTAAAAAGCAATAAAAGTGACCATTCGCTAAGGTACGTTTATGTTCAGTTTTCATTATTTTAATACTTTTTCAAATAAATATTTTGAAACACAAAAAGAAGTTACATTTGTCTGTGCGTACAAATGTCATTAAAAATCTACTCTCGATTGGCTCTACCCTTATTTATTTAAATCATTCTGCAAAGAAAACACACAGACGGACGGACAATCGCAGACTTCATTATTGGAAACTTAGTTACGCTACATAAATTAACAGCAACATTTTATTGCGCTTCTTTAAAACAGTCCATTTGTCTTTAACAATTTGCAGAAATCACTGAGAATTTTTATTTATTTTTATTTTTGGCCGATGACAGCTAGTTTTGGTTGGTTGAATTTTAAATAAATTTAAATATAAAAATTCTTTTTTTTAAATTTCTCTAAAAAATAAAATATGCGGTGGCATTAAGCAATTTTTCATTATCAATTTTGAAAGAACAAAACTAATGTATTCGAATCTTGTGATTGCTGTTCCGTTCGGTGCTCAAACTCTAAAAGTTTGTGTTGGAAAAGCTTTGAAATAAACATTTCAAAGTTATTAATATGCCCTAAACAACGGCACAGTGTAACGCCCGTATCTAAATTCGATTTCAACTGTAACCGCCTTCAATTTGAATCTGCAAACAATGAGCATTTTTTTCTTTTGCTTTTTTATAAATAAAAAAAAAATAAAATGAAAATGAAAATAAAACGTATTGAGCACAGGGCTTGAACAAAATCAAGTCTTGTTTCATCATATTCACTCATTTTATTTCAATCATGTTCATCAATTTCCCACCTCTTGTTCATACCACAACAAAAGCTAAAGTCAACGGGAAGGTACGCCTTTCTTCACGTAATGAATTTGAAGCTGCACCACAGCAGTAAAAGGCTGTGCATATGTCAAACGATTCTGTCAGTGTCAAACGGCTGCCAGTTACGGATTCCTCCTCAATCAGCATGTTCTGTTCTTCTTACTCTCAGCAACGAGAAGATATGACAATTATCCATAAACTTAATAATATTATGCGCGCAACAACTTGCTTAACTTCGGCTTCTTTCCCCTACAGCTTGCACGAGTAGTAGCATTGATTCAAATTTTAACCCCCAAAAATTTCCAACATCTTCCTCATTTATTTTCATAACGATGAACAAAATGTACAGACCAAAATTAAAGAAGAATATCAATTTAACATATTGCAGAGTTATTTGAAATCAACAAAAAGTACCGCTTAGCTTTAAGCTTACATCCTTTATAAGCTTTCGTTGAACAACAAAAAATTGCCCCAAGAAATCAACAAAACGCCCGTAAAACTGACAGACGGACAGTTGGACAGACAAAAAGACAAATCTTTCCTTAAACTACACACGCCTCAATAAATTAAAGAGTTAAAGAAGGAGAAATATACACGAAAAAGTACAAGAAAAAAAGTTTTGGGCGAATTCCATTAGGGATTTACTGGACTTAATACTCGTAATGACGTCTATGTACCAGTATGTGTGTGTGTGTGTGTGTGTGTTTGTGTGCGTTAGAAATATTTTCTTTATAAACAGAGGAAAAAAAACGTTACACTGAAATTTTTCTTAGAACGAAAGACAATTTACATGTTGTGTCACTTTATCCGCACGCTGTTGTACTTCAACAACGTCAAATGTCGAAAATTTGATTTAAAAGCTTCTTTCTTTGGAAGGTTCTTTTCTAAAAGGTACTAATTTTAAAAGTAATTATTTAGCAAGACCTTCTTTAAAAAGTACTCTTTTTTTTAATTTTTTTTTTATCACTTCGCTCTAGTAGAAAAAGCATCAAAAATGCAAAACTCAAAAATATTAATTCAAAGCTTCTGGTTTAGAAGGTACTTTTTTAAAGGTACTTTGGGGAAAGTTCTAAAGGTGCTTTCTTTAAAATCTTTAAAAACTACATTCTTAAGAATATACTTTTTTTAAAAGTTGTGTTTTAATAAGTAATTTTTTTAAGTATTTTTTAAAGGTACTTTTTTGAAAGTAGAATTTTTAAAAAGTACTTTTTTTTTTAAAGTAGTATTTTAAAGGTGCTTGCCTTTAAAGCAGTTTTTTATCATGTACTAGTTTGAGAAGGTACTTGTTTTAAGAAGCACCTGCTTTAAAAAATACTTTTGTAAGAAGTTGCTTTTTTTTGAAAAGTGGTTTTTTAAAAGGTATTTTTTGTTTAAATATTTTTCAAAAAGCATGTCTTTTCAAATGTTATTTTTTAAAAGGAAGTATTTTAGTAGTAGTAGTATTTTAAATGTACTTTCTTTAGAAGCAGTTTTCTTAGCAGGTACTGTTTTTAGAAGGTACTTTTTTAACAAGCATTTGCTTTAGAAATCACTTTTTCTAAAGGTACTTATTTTAAGATGTTAAATTTTTAAGAACTCACTTTTTTTTAATGATTTTTTTAATGGGTGTTTTTCTTAAGTTGGTTTTTAAAAGATACTTTCTCTTCAAGTAGTTTTTTCGCTGGTACTTTTTTTGAAAAGGTTATTTTTAAAGCAATTTTTTTTCAAAATGTGGTTTTTTTAAAATTTATCTCTTTGAGAAGTTAAGTATTTAAAATTTTTTTTAAATATATTAATACAGGTACTCTTTTTAGGACCATTATTACAACTAAGCAATAAAGTTACTGATAGCTAAAATTAACTTTAGGTAAAATGAATAATAAAGTGACCTTTAACTTGTTTTCATTATTACAACTGTTCGATAAAATAAAATTAATATTTTTAAAAATATGGCAGTACCAGAGTAAATACCGACTACTTTTGACAAACAAAAAAAGCTACTGGCAACGACAAGGTTTTATTTTATTCTTTATTTAAAAATTAATTTGTGTACATTTATACTTTCCATGTTGGCATATTTAAAGTGCATAAAATATGGCAGCTTCAAATGCTTTAGTCCACTTTAAAATTTACATTTAGGATGAACTTTCCGTTAGTTTATCGGTCACATTAGGTTAAACTCAACTTGTAATAACGAAAAACTAATTATTTGTCCGATAGCATCCCAACTTTAGCTATCGGCAAGTTATAATAATGGGCCTTAAAGTAGTATTCTACAGGTGATTTCTTTAAAAGTAGGTTTTTAGCAGGTACTGTTTAGAAAAGGTAATTTTTTTTAACAAGCGCCTGCTTGTTTTTTATGAAATTTTTAAGAAGTTACTTTTTTTTTTTAAATGTAATTTTTCTTAAGTAATTTTTAAAGGGTACTTTTTCTTAAGTAATTTTTAAAAGGTAAACTTTTTAAGCAATTTTTAAAGAGTACTATTTCTTAAGTAATTTTTGAAGGGTACTTTTTCTTAAGTAATTATTAAAGGGTACATTTTTTAAGCAATTTTTAAAGAGTACTTTTTCTTAAGTAATTTTTTAAGGGTACTTTTTCTTCAGTAATTTTTTCAAAGGTAATTTCTCTTAAAGTATTTTTTGCAGGTACTTTTTAAAAAAAAAAAAAAGTATTTTTTTATAGTACTTATATCAATCCCACTTTTTTAAAAATTTAATTTTTTAAGAAGTTAAATATTTCTCTAAGGGTGCCTCCGAAGTCTAGTGCATGAGTATTAGTCTTATAAATCGGGATGTGCGGGTTCGAATTCCGCCTAGACCGTGGCTGCTTCTAATTGTGGCATCACAATGGGCTTAAGCTCTGGCTTTCGGGGAGGGTCCGCCTACGTATTTACAAGTAGTTTTTCTTTAAAGTACTTTTTTAAAAACCAATTTTTTTAAAGGTACTTTTTTGAAAGTTTCTTTTTTTTTTTTTAAAAAAGACTGTTTTTCTACTAAGATCAGTTATTTGCTGCATATGTCCAATAAAAAAAACACTTAAATTATCAAAAAAAAGGAGATGCTTTGAAACAAAATTTTGTGAAAATTTAAGCAGAACGTTCTAGTTTCTACTGACAATAAGCCGCACAGCACAGCACACTAATCCTTTGCTCTACAAGACAGTTCGACACCACGTAGTAGGAAAGAAACCCCTCTGCCAGAATGCCCAAACCAAATGTTCAGTAAAAAAAACGAGCTAAACAAAACATAAAAATTAAAAAGCACAAACTTTTTTCGGTTGATGTTTGCCGCTTTTATTTTTCTTATTTTACTCGATGGCTAAACTTAAAAGTCAAAAATGATTACAAGAACAATACTGATAGTCATACGTAGAACTTCTTGCGTTGTTGCAAACATATACACACATACGAGTACATGCGATAGCCGGGCAATGCTGTTGTTGCTGCTTCTGCTGTTGGCAAAGTAATTGCCAGCACCACAGGAGGCTTTAACCTCAATGAAGTTGAATTAACAAAAAAAAACTATACGAGTATTTTTTTTTTAAATCGCAAATAAAATCAAAATATACCATCTTAAAGCACACTTCAAAATATGCATGTACATATGTACGTATTTATGTATGTATGTATATTTTCATATGCATGTATGTATCTTTTCTTCTCCACTGTACTGTGTGGACAATAAGTTGTGTTGTTGTTGTTGTTGTTGTTGGACGGTTTCTGTTGCTGTTGGATTTTTGTTGTTTTCCCAACGTGTTGAGTATTATTGACTGCTCAGTGATGTTTACAAACTTAAAGGCTGTAATCACATTAGCATCAGATCCTTTAGTTATCACCTGTGATGCCGACCGTGTATGTACGTTATGGAACACAACAACTGTTGCAAGTTGATTAGAAAGGGTGTAGATATTAAGGTTTATTATTTGATGTGCTCTGCCATCCTAATTACACACAAATTACTACATTCTGTTTTGGTAACCCTGTGCTCAATGATAATTGTTTGACTAAGTTTACAAAAAAAAAAAAAAATTTATTTTTAAATTATCATTTATTTGTTGGTCACCCTTTACTTTCATTTAACTTCTTCCCAAATATTATACAAGCAGTAGAGGCAATGAATATTTTTCATTTATGAATTTGAATTCTTGATACAAAATAAACACCAGCATTTACCCAATGACCGATATGAATGATCAGCGGTCAGAACTTTTAAGGAGTGAAATGTTTAAAAATCCTAAAAAAAACACATTTCTTTCTTAGAGCAGGGGATGTCACCCACTGATGCTATACATTGCAGGGGAACTATTTGGAAAAGGGATAGTGGTAGACAACATACAGGTGGTGAAGTGATAAGATAATACAACTTAATTTTTTAACAACTCTCCAGTTGCCATCACGTGACAACTTTTTTCTGCAACAAAAAAGAATTTTTGTCGTTGCGCAATTTTTGTAGTTTGCAAGAAATGTAAAGTCTATCGTCTTTGTAGAAAAAAGGCGAAAGCAATCGCTTTGCATAACGTGAACAGCTGATTGAAAGTTGGGTTAAGTTGCAATCCATGATAAGAGTTTGACAAATACAATACAACTCTCAATTTAGTTGTGAATCATAATAGAGCCAACTCTATATTTAAGCAGGTAATGTGTGATCCATTTCGAGGTTCCCTACTTTTTTAAAGAAAAAAACACAGAAAATTCAAATTTAATGGAGAATGTTTATTATCATTTGAAAGAACATTCTTTGGCATTTATTTTTTGAAGATTATGTCTATCAAATGTTGGCCGTTGCTACATCGCAGATGGTGCATCCGTTGAGTGCAATTTTCGATGACTCGTTCGAGCATTTCGACTGGTAACTGGCGAATGACACCCGTGATGTTTTCCTCCAAGGGCTGAATCGAAGCGGGTTTGATCGCATAAACTTTAAGACTTTACATATCCCCACAGGAAAAAGTCTAACGGTGTGATATCACGCGATCTTGGTGGCCAATCGAGCGGGCCAAAACATGAAATTATGTGCTCAGCGAAATGTTCTCTCAATAAATCCATTGATTGATGCGATGTGTGGGAAGTGGCGCCGTCTTGCTGAAACCAAATGTCGCCGAGATCAAGAGCTTCAATTTCAGGCATCAAATAGTCGGTTATCATGGCATGATAACGGTTGCCATTGACGGTTACGTTTGCACCGGCATCATTTTTAAAGAAATATGGACCGGCCCACAAACCACACCAAACCGTTGTTTTTCTGGATGAAGTGTCAGTTCTTGAATCTCTTCAGGTTGCTCTTCGTCCCAAATGCGGCAATTTTGTTTGTTTACATACCCATTGAGCCAGAAATGGGCCTCACCGCTAAACAAAACTTCCCTCGAAAACGTCGGATTTTCTTGGAACTTTTCAAGAGCCCATAGAGCGAAGCGATGTTGCTTGGGAAGGCCGAGCGGCTTCAGTTGTTGCACAAGCTGTATTTTGTACGCTTCCAATTTGAGATCTCGACGTAAAAAGCGCCAAGTCGTTCCATACGTCAGTCCGAGTTGCTGCGAACGGCGCCGAATCGACTTTCGACGGTCTTCGTGTACACTCTCAAATACGGCCGCTATATTTTCTTCACAGCGTGCTGGACGTGGTCTATTTGTCTCGAACATTATCCAATAATGAATGCTGGGTCTCAAAATGGGAGATGGTGTTGCGAATAGTACGCCCAGTAGGCCGATTATGTTGACCATAAGTTGAGCCAAGTGCTCGAAACACATTCCTAACAGAACGTGAATTTTCGTAACAAAGTTGAACGATTTATAAACGTTGTTCAGGCGTAAGTCTTTCCATTATGAAATGCCAAACAACACTAAACAAAAATAACATGAGAGCATGACACGACTCACATTAAATTTCTAACGAAGACATTCTTTTAAACTTCAAATAATCTCAATTGCCTTCATTACCAGTTGGCTGCTGGTTGTATTTGTATCATTCATACCCGTATCGGTGTCCAGAGAGTCAAGCAGCAAGCAAAGGAACGCAGAATAGTAGCCTAATGGTGGTATGTAGGTAAAAAATCCCACGATCAAAGGAGCACGTACGACATAAACTTCGAACACTTTGTACGTTTTTCGACCATTGAGCTGGTTTCGTTTTCGCCTCATAGTCGAAATAGAGGAGTTGCTACGTTTTTGAATGCAAGCAATCGCATTGCATACAGATGTTGATTTTCAATATTTATTGTTTTTATTCATTTGTCGGGCAAACGTACGTAGAAGAACTGAAAGTTTTTTTTTTGCAGAAAGAAGAAAATTAACAACAGAAAACAAAAAAATACGTTATTGAATTGTATGACGGTGTTGAGATTGGCGCAATAAGAACTGCTGATGATGATGATGATGATGGTGATGCAGGAGAAGAAATATAAAATAAGAAAATAAAAGTAATAAAACCGAAACGTGTTGATGTCTATTAAGGCGTATAAATATTATTTGGTATGTCCAAATTATAGGAATTTCGATTTGGGAAGCAAAACTTATGTGCGCGAGCCACTTGTATAATATTAATCATTTGTTTTCGAATGATTGAATAAAAAATGAAACAGAAATGTAAAACTGGATTTGGGAATTGTAAGGACATAAATATTGAAATAAAGAGCGCGGAAAAATGAAAGGGATTTGCAGAAAAGCAAAAAAAAAAAAAGAAAACGTTATTGAATAAACATAATTAGCCCCACTTTGGCATAATGCAGCAGATTAGGGAGAAGTGTACAAAAATTAAATTGCACCTGATAGTCATAGTAATAACAATTGGTAATAAGATTTATAGATTATTTCCTTAAAGGAACTTGAATGCGCTGACCTCTGCAAGGGCTGTAAAGCAGTAAATAATGCCAGTTATTTTTGAGCCATAGAAAAACGTTTAGAAAACTTTACGAAAGAAATTCGCTTTTTAGTTTATTCTTTATGGTTTTGAAACTGCGCAGTTAGAAAAAATAAATGGTAGTTTAGTGGTACTTTTTGCAAAAAGGTACTTTTTATCTTGGACCAGCAAGAGATGACCCGTACACATCCAGTGCATTGTGCTGGAACTAGGGGAAAGGGATTGTAGCAGAAATGATAGGAGTTGAAGCTTCACTATCTTACAACTCTGCTTTTGCACGTTATTTGTTTTCGTAGCAGTGTTGGACCATCTCTGATGTCTAGCAGACGTATTAAATTTTGAAGCTTCGTTTTTAGCAGGTATTTTTGGTAATTATTTTACTTCGCCGATGCTACACAATACCGACGAAGGAGGGTTTTCTAATGTGCCTGTGGATTGGTTACAGCTGAAGCCGTTTCTGTTCGCCACTAAAACTTTCCGACAACGACTGATACAAATGCACATCAGAAAAAATGCGAGATGTTTTTATGAATCATAAACTGGGGTTGAACCCAGGAAATTTTTGGTTTTCTAGTCAACGTGCAGACTACTTCAGCCATCGCCAGCGTCCACAGAGGGTACGATCACGCAGCCTCATCTGTAATTATGGACGGTATAAACATTGAGGAATCAGAAGCTCTTGATGTTCTTGGTATGAAAATTCTGTGTGAGCATATTTTTCAGGTCTCAAAAGAAGCATTTTAGTGCCTGGGCTTTTTATGATGGTATAAGACATACTTCACTCCAACTGATCTCCGATACATCCGACCGAAGATGAAATACAACTCTCATCTATGTTCCGGTGTTTCAAAAACTATTTTGAAGTTACTCGACCGTGTACAGGAGAGGGCGAAGAAACTCATAGGGGACAGTAGGGGAGCCAACTCTATTGACTCGCTTGAACAGCGTCGCAACGAGAGGTGCGTTTCGTTATTCTATCGTTAAATGTGTTCCAATAAAATGAGGGAACTTCTTCTCGAAACCCGGATATTCATGCGCACAACGCGCTCATCATTAAGGAAAATAACAAGGAAAATTGGTTTTTTTGCCCGAACAGCACGTTTGTGGACTGGATTACACCCGGAGGTCTTTCCTGTCACTTTTGACGTGAGAAAATTCGAATGGAATGTCCATAAACACTATTTCCACTATCCTCCTTCCCATAACCTAATTACCTAGTTCCGGCACAATGTATCGCAAGTGTATGGGTTATCCCCTGACTGCTGGTCTAAGATAGAAAAAAGAAGTAAATAAATAAATTCTTTTAATTAGTCTCACTTCTATTTTTATTTGACTTGTATTAAATTTTTTAATTATATATTATGACCCTTACTCATGGGTCATCGTCTGAGTGCCAGTCCAAGAAAAACAAAATAAGAAAGGTACTTTTTCCGCAGACGGTACTTTTTATAAGATATTTACTTTTTGCAAAACAGGTACATTTTACAAAAAAGTTTCTTTCTATACACTAAAGTTTTTTGCTATAAAAAACGTTACTTTTTGTGGGAGAACATGTTTCGAAAAGTAATTTCTAAAATTTTGAAGCAACATGAAGCTGATTTATTTCACTTGTTACACGATCGACTTGGAAAACTACTATTAAAATGAATAAAATACGATCATTCAATGCTCGTCAGAATGTGGTGTAAAATAAGAAAATACAATAAAAACACTCGTAAAACAAACTTTAAAACAACTCGCAAAAATATCTTTTGGAAGACAACGAATAATCTTCCAATGGTAGCCAAAGTGCTTAAACGGCGATTCACTCGTCCCACAATAGTGTGGACGATTAAAAAAAGAGTCGTGAAGTGATCGCTCTCGTCAGACAATCTTCCAAATGCCAAGTAGACATCGACATACCAAAACCAACAAATTTGAATGAACTAAAGCAATCCATTCGAGAAACAATTGCGGCTATTCCTGTCTCAACTCTCCAAGCAGTATGAACAACTTTTTGGTAAGATGCCGCACATGCATCAACGAGCGGGGGGGGGCATTTAAATTCCATTATTTTTAAAACTAATTAAGCATATTTAATAAAATTGAATGAGCTTTGACATGAATAAAAGAAAAATTAATTCCATACACTGAAAAAAAACTTATTTGAGTTTCTTGATGTAGCAATATTTATCAGCCACCCTGTATAAGAAGTCATGATGATGTTCGGAATAGAAAAATTAAATGAAAACAAAAAAAAATAAGTTGGCAGAGTCAGTCTCGTTTGGCGCTTAACTTTTTCGTATTCTTAACTTTTTCGCGTCTAAATTACCTGACACGACATTGATCGCTCTTTTAGTGACATTCCAAACAAAAACAAAATTGGAAATGTTGCTTTTGTCCTGATTGTTGTGACAATGTTGAACAGCCTGTTATTTTTCTTCGAGCTTCTACTGTCGTACGCTTTCTTCAAACACTGCTGGGCATTTAAGGTTATGATATATCAGTATTGCTTTTCATTGCTTAAACAATTTGTTGCTTTCATTGTTTTATTAAAAAAATACTTGTAGTTCGTTGTTGTTGGTGTTGTTGTTTATTTATTATTTTTTTATTTTTCAAATAGAGATGACTATCTTTTGATTGTTCGCTGAACAAGCAGTTTAACTTTAAGTATCTCTATTAAATAGTGTTTTTGTAGCAACAGTTTTTGGGTTTTTTTTTCAAGCTGTTCGCAATACATGGTTATTGCTTTAGGGACAATGTGCGGTGATTTTTATAAAGTCGTTATTTTTGGAGGTTGATTGTAGAGTTTAGTAATGCAGTTGTTAAAATTTAACATTGTCTAAAAAGTCCTTGCATGAATTGTGAATATTTTCTTAAAAAAAAAAGATCAAAATAAAATAATAATAAAACCTTCATGCTTTTATCTTTAGGAAAAATTATATTTCCAAATTACTGTTAGAGATTTCTAAGACTTTTGGGCATTCGATTATTTTTATGTCTGCCCTGAAAATATAGAATCTTTTTTTTTTTTGCTTCATAATTTAAGTCAAGATTGTTGAGCCAGTCTACTTGTTGCACTTGAAGGGTTTCACAAATGTTTAACGATATCAAACCCACAAAGAAACATTGCCGCTTTTATTGGCGTTAATTATGCAACATTGTTGACGCGTTACTATTGCAACTTTTTTTGCAACAGTTTTACACTTCTGATATTGACCACCATTTTTGAGCAACATTGTACAACTAAGGGCAAATTTTATTTAATAATTGATATCATTAAATCTGCAGAAAGTATTTTCATATTTTTAAAATTTGTTATAAAATACTAAGAAGATGTGTTACGTGTCTAGGAATGCTGCGTTTAATTTCATTTGACATTTATAAAATTATTGGTAATAAAAGTCAGCCGTTAGACCGCCATTGGATAGAAATCAAGAAAATATTGTCATTAGTTTTCACCAGTGACAATTTTCTAAATGCTAAAATTCGATTTACCAATTGAACAGAGTTCACGTCAAAAGTAGAATAACAGCTGCTTCTCAAACATTTGGTTTAGCTGATTATCTATTGATAAATTTGTTTTTTAGCTGGCATTTCATTACATAAACGTCAATTATTTTTCAGCAAGTTTCTGCTTTTTTCTGGCAGAAGTCATCCGTAAGACGAAGAAATTCATTTCACTGCTACTGTCAAGTCTCTACTGCCTTCCATTCTCTTCTTTCTCCGGAAAGTTCAGGGCTAGACGCCGCAAACGTGATATGTATAAACAAGCGCATAATATACATAATAAGAGCTTGTATGAGTTCGATAGTTCGACAGATTGCCATGGCTGCCCCAATTGATTATTTATTATGATCTTGACGGTTTTTGGTCTGAAAAATAAAATAATGACCATTTAACGATTTTTCCTTAAAAATTACGATGTTTTGCAGTAGTTTAAACGTGACAAATCTTTTCATATTATGTAGACACCATCGAAGTAAAAAGGCATGTGCCGAATGTCTGATCGCCGGTTGTGAGCGGCTTGTTTTATCAAAATGTTTCTAAACTTTCGCCTAAGTGTGGCGTTCTCCTCCTTCTGGGAGGGTCCGCCACCTAACCTAAACTAATGGGTCAGCTATAATTAAATTAAATGCAGAAGCAATTTAACTGCAAATTAATTTTTGGAGCATTTTTTGTGATTGTATAAATAAAGTATTTAGAATTGCCTGTACGACTTGGAATTTTTTTTTTTGTAAAGTTTGCAGCCAGACGGCAATTGTATTATATACATAATTTCTAATATATCGCACTCGTGATATTTATATAATGATGATAAATATATTGACTCATTTGTTGTCATTTTTAGGAAAAAGTCAACATTTGGTATTCATATCAACCCATTGTAAGAATTTGGCGTAGTTCTGACAAGTCTCTATTATCTTTGTTTAAATTAAATTAAAGTGTGTTTATAACTTTATATTAAAAACTTTTAAAATTTGAGCTAATGCTTACAAATGCGATATATGTGATATAAATTGTGTGTATATACATATATATTGATCTCAACGTAAATTAATACACTCATCTCCATACATAGAATTGATATGTTATTTTTGATTGCTTCTTAATTGCTTATTCAACCTTCATTTTAATTAATTATGTTCAGATAATCAAGCAAAGTAAATTTAAAAAAGAAATAATTTATTTACTTTATTTTTATATATATCAATATTTCGAAAATATCATTGATTGGCTTCTTCAGAAAATAATTTTTTTTTTCTTTTTGATTATAAAAATATTTTCAAAATAATTTTTTTTATATTTCCCTTATTGATTATCATAATATAATTTATTTAAATAAAAAATTATTTAAAATATACACTTTCCATTGTCCGAGATCTGGCAGCCATGCAAATGGCTGATTTTATTTTTACACCACTGCCGAAAATCTTTACTAATTCACCTCTCTGCTGCCGTTTACCACCTTAGCGAATTCCATCACCTCTTAAAAACACAACACCATTTACTACAATTGTGAATATTATGCAGTTTATTTCCCTTGAATATTTACCACATTAACTTACCATACTTGTGAAATTAATAATATTGCCTGGCTTAAGGCGTTCATTTTGTGACGTTATGTTTTGAAATTAGAAATATTTTTTTTTTAATTATAAAATAAATAAAAAAAAAACTTTTAAA
Source organism: Dexiosoma caninum (assembly GCA_963924685.1). Taxonomy (NCBI): domain Eukaryota; kingdom Metazoa; phylum Arthropoda; class Insecta; order Diptera; family Tachinidae; genus Dexiosoma; species Dexiosoma caninum. The sequence goes on along the minus strand of OZ004728.1, from coordinate 53,506,019 downwards.
TTAAAAATTTAATTAATTTTAATTGTTCATTTTTGCAAATTTTTAGAAATTTCTGACAATTTAAGGATAAAGTACACCAGGTAGAATAATGGGTTATGTTCTGTAAACCGAATCCGCAAAAATTTTTCGTTTTTAAAACGAATACACATACTTATGTAGGTGTTGAGTAATCAATCGTTTTTAAATCGACTCGGTTTACAGAACAGGGGGCAATGTGAAAATAAAATTTTGCCACGCCCACTTTTTGTTAGGCGACTGTGCCCGTTATATAAAATTTCTGTTTTGATAATGTTTCTGTTGCTCTTGACTAGCAATGTTCGATTCATATAAAAGTAGAATTTAAGATCTCTCATATGTTTTACACAAATTTTATAATTTGAAATATTTTCTTTACAAATTAAAATCATATTTAAATTAATTAAGTATAATGTCTATAATGTATATAATAACAAGTCTATTTCCGAACATATTACCCGGTAGAATGTATCTAATTCTAATTATTTTCATCTACGATATCTATTGTTATATTTGGCAAATCGATTCCTTTTGTTATTGGCTTTGGCGCAGTAGTTTCCGTCACTGGCCAAGTCCTCAAGTTAACATCACTGATCTGTCGTGAGGTATTTGACTTTCGACGTTTATTTAAAATATCGAATTTTAAGGCCATTATTGGTTGTAGTTGAGTTATGATATTTGAAGTGCTATTACGGCGACTGGTGGCGCATGAATTTGAGCAACTTGGACCACCACAAGCACCTTCTAGATTTTGATCAGTATTGCTGTTGGCTTGTGCTTCCGGACTCTCCAATTCCTTGCGCACACAATATCGACCCTCTGTGGAATGGGAGCGACGCATTTTCATAGATTCGTGTCGTACGCTTAAAAGATTCTATGGAGCATAAAAATTTTGATTATATAATGACAAGTACCCCATGTAAAGAATTCTTTTGGGAATTACCTCTAGCATTTCGGATTTCTGGCTATCTTTGCGGGCCCTCCTCAAACCATGTTGTTCTTCCAATTTATTTGCGACCGTACACATCCAGTCTTTGGCTTGGGACAAACCCATCGATGACTGTGATCTTTCCGGTATGCCGTGAGTAAATATTGAACTTCTGCGCCGGGCATCGCTTCCGCTCTCCAAAACGAACACCCTGGGAAAATCTATAACAAAATCACGACTTCTTATTAGGTCCACTAGAGGTCCACTAGGTCTCGAGCTAATGCTAACGGCTGCAGGGTTCGTGGTGGAAGCTGCACTGCTCTCAGCTGGAAACTCCAAAATACTCTCCTCACTGCCAATGAACTGTTGTGAGATGTGAAAATAATTTGTATAAGTTTTTTTTTTCATTACCGGCAATACAAAGCGTGTTCTGTTTATGATGAACTTTAGCAAGAAAAAAAATTATAAACATTTTATTAGAAAAAATTACAATTGGAAAAGAATATTTTTTGTTCTAAGAAAGGGCCGCCGATAAATAATTAAAGGCTGCAATACGTTGTCAATGCTTCACGGCATTCGGTTGGGTGATAGAAGACGAAATATTATATTAAATATTGATGGACCAAGTATTGCCCCTTTATAGTTTTCGATACATACTGTTCTCCCAATATGTTTGCAATTTTAAGCTTCTGGCTCATCATTGCCAAGGCAGTTCAAACTTTATTGCAAATTGCAGCCAAACATACAAAGCGAGTTAATAAGAAGGCGAAAAAAGGAAGTATTACGCAGCACCCATAGGCATGGCATTTGCCGCAGCACACTGTCTGTGCCTAAACACTCCGGCTCTTTTAAAAGAGAATTGAGGAAACTTTCCTCAAGAAAAATATTAGATTATGTAATGGAAAACCATCGATTTATAAATGAAAGGGCGGTGCTAAATTGTCATCATTTATTTTTGTTCCAAATTCATATGTGACAGGGACAGTTAAAAGGCAACTATGAGTCTAAAAAATCAATTTTTACTTTTTTAGAGATTCTTATAGTAGACAACACGTTCGTTCTTATGCAACAAACCGCAGCTTGTTAACTGCATTAGTTTTGTCATAAATTATCATACTAATATCTGTGCTTACAGTGAAAACTATTCCCATGGATGCACAGGTTATGTACTCGAATTTACAAAATATTGAAGAAAAAAAATTTTTCCCAGAAAATTCCCTTTTTTGGGAACTTATGCATTTTTGGCAATTATGATTCCTACATTGTATGTATCAAAGAGATAAAAAATATAGCAGTTAGTTTTTATATGTCATGAGAAGAAATAGGAATTTGGCGAATACAAAATGGGATTGAGCTCTTGAAGGACGTTTCACACTATAATAATATTTTCACACAATGTGCTTTTAAAGCAAAAGCTGGTTTTACTCTAAAACCAACTATTAAAATCTGGTTTTGCCATATAAAAATATGTTACGATGAATTTCGTCGACGGCGGCATTATGTTAATTTTTTTTTTTTTTTTTTTTATCTTGGACCAGTGCTCGGGGGCTACCCCCTACATATGCAATGCATTGCACTGGAACTAGAGAGAGGGATAGAGTGGAGAATAGACAGGTGGTGAAAAGTCGTAGGAAGATAGAGCTAAATTCTTGCACAACTCTGCAGTTGCGCGTTAATTATAAAGCATAGTTGCGGCGTCTCTGAAGGTTTTTTTGATGCATTATTTTTAAGTTAATGGAGCCATTTTATTTATTATTTTACTTCGCCGACGTTTTATTGCTCAAATACCGACGAAGGTGGGTGCTGTAGCACAGAAAATTCTGAAGAAACTTTTTTCTGATTAAACCTGGCTGGGAATCGAACCTGGGTATTTCTGGTTGCAGAGCCAACACGCTGACTACTCGCCATAAGCACATATTCACAAATGTGTTTTATTCCTGAGGACAAAAGTTCGCAACGAATAATTCGTCTTTCGTCCCAATTGTGTTCCTAGCATCACATATTTAAGCAAAAACACTCAAAATATTTTTGAGAATTATAAAAGTACAAGCAAAATAAACTAAGCAGCCTTTTGTTCATTTTATTTCGATATTTTTTAATTTTTTGATAGTCACACCAAATCTCATCAGATTGCCTTCTCCCTAAGTCTTATGAAAGTCGTAAGACTTGTATTATAGTCTGCAATGCCCTTAAGCGGCATAATCGCACGTAAACGGTATGTCTTTTCAGGCTTCAGAAATAAATAATCGGCCTAATTGCGGTTATCAATGTCGACACCAAAATGTAGGCTCTGTTAGGTCGATATGCTGCGGACTTCACTTAAAAATTAAAATGTCATTGGCAAGAATTGGACTTTTAATAGTAAATATCAAATAAAATGTTTAAGGCTAAGGTTTAAAAGGCTACAGCATATCGTTACATTTTCAATAAACCCCAATGATGTATTCTCTTCAACCAAAAGTGCCTTGCATTTTTGGTCCAATTTCGAGCTATTGATTTAAAACTTTTACACTTTAAAGCTACGCTATAAAGCAATTTACCACAAACTTTAAAGAAAAGTCAGCAAACAAACTGCAAATATTTTCATTAAATAAAAACAAAAATGCAGTGCAATTTTCGAAAAACGAAATCACTATAAAAAATAAATTTTAGCGTTTATCTAAAGGCTCTTATCGCCCTTATGCAAAGACGATTGTTAAAGTTAAAGTTTGCTTAAAATAGGAATTTTGTGTGTGGGAAACCCGGTTTTAAAGTACACTTTAATAATCGTTTTTGCATAAGAGGGCATATTTATTACCCCAAATTATTAGCAGTATATTCTAAAAGCTCTAAAAAGCATTAGCAACCACAAATACAACAATTAAAAAAAGCATTATTTTTTTTTACTGTTTTAACATATATTTTTTGACATTAAACGTTTTTTTTTTTTGCTTTTGAATTTTCCTTATTTAGTATCGTGTTTTTTCGTTAATACTTTATGTTTTCGTATTTTAGAAAAAGAAAAAATTAAAAAGTTTAAACTGAATTTTTATGTATTATTTACATTAAATCATAAATTAACTTAACATTTCGCAACTTTAGAAATTAAAAATTAAATTTTAATTTCATTTTAAATAATTTTTGCAACTTCTAAATGACTAGTAGTCCCTTTTTAAACGCTGTGCTTTCAATAACATAAATATTAGCCGCGTTCAGACTATGAAACATATGCTGCGAAACTTTTAAGTTTCTTGATGAGAGAGAGGGAGAGAAATGTTTCAATGTTTCGTGTATCATAATGAATTCGTCGCTAGAAGTTCGTTGCGTCACGCACTTTCGGGAGTGGCGCATAATTACAACGAAAAAATTACAGCAGCTGTCATAATCCCATTTTTCAGTCTTTCGTTCAATATTTTTTTGGTCATTTAACGATGCTAGGCATTCATATTTTTTCACCTCTTCAATTATTAATTCACTTGTATCCATATACTTTAATTTGTTATTAAAATTTAGCTTTCCTATAACAGCTGATAGTGTTACGGTATCAAAAAAAAAATATTCGAAACATTAACGAAAAACAATTAAAATGCTAATTTATGGTAAATAATTAAATTATTTATTTAAAAAATTCAGCAATTATTAAAATAAAAATTAACTTTATTCACTAAAGAGAGAGAGAGAGAGAGAGAGAGAGGAGAAAACTAAAATGAAAATAAAATAAATCTCGTAACGACAACAACGGCATTTTTTTAACAAACCCAATAATTTTATTCGAGTTGTCAAAACAGTTTTAACATGATTTGAGTTGAACACAACTTTGAAAACTGAACACAAATCAGCTGATGAGAATTTTAGGTAATGCGGCCACCTGCTATGAATTCGCCTTGCACTGAACTAATTTGTTAATCGTTCGTCGGCGTATGGAATAGAAATAAATCTGACGCAGAGTACGTCACGCACGACGAATTTTGTTTGACGACGGTATTGTATTAATTTTCATATGCACAAATTTTTTTATTATTTCTGATGGCGAAAGTTCGCAACAGCATAATGCATCCCAGCATAATGCATCAAAAATACACAAAACTGTCAAGCAAAAGTTTCTTAGCATGAACACGAATGCAGTTTCAAAAGATAAACTAAAAAAAAAGTTTTGGCAGCAAATGTTTTATAGCCTGGACGGGGACTTAATATTAAAAATAAAAAATATTAATTATGTCGAATTAGCACTTGCATACACACATACATACATACATACATCTATATAAATTTTTCGTTTTTTTTTTCATTAGGGGTAGAAAAATTTTTTTTTATATATATTTTTGTAACTTAAAGCTTATTTGTAATTTTATAAAATTTCAATTTCTTTTTTTTTTTTCAAGTCTTAGAAATCTTAAGTGTTGATTTTTGGGATCACTTTAAAGCATTTAAAAAACTAGAACTAGAAGAAATAAAAAAACTCGTAATAAAAAAAAAAACAGAGAATAATAATAATAATAATAATAATAATATAACTAGACAAATATTTACAGTTTTTTTTTTTCTTTCTTTTTCGCTTTAATAACTACAAAATATTAAACGATAAAATTTTGCTCAACAACAAACAACAAAAATGAATTGCAACAGCAGTGGCAGCAGTAGTAGCAACATTCGATTCGATAAAAGAAACTGTTTGTATGTCAGTCATTCCGAAATACTTTCTTTCGTTGCGTATTTCAAAATCTTACAAGTAAATATTTTTAAGTTTTAAATACATTTTTTTTTTGCTGAATATACACAACTTTACCATGTAAATATTATTGGGCCCACTGTGCTAGATTTTTATTCTTATCACATGTGTTGGTGCTGATGAAGAAAGGGTAGAGAAAGTACTGTTGGTCTTGACTACTGCTCTAAACAAATATGAAATTTTTAATTATTTTTAAATTCAAGTTAAATTTTATATTATTTTCACAACATTGCCCACTGTGCTAGACTTTGGTCATTCTCAAATAGTCTGTTGGACGAAAAACGTTAGAAATATACGGCTGGCCTTAGTTATGAACGATCTCCACAAAGTGAACAGTCAATTGAAGACATCGTTCAATATGCTCAAGGTGTAATGACTATCAGCTGGTGTTGATTCTACAACAAGTACAACAGTACAGCAACTTCTGACGTTTCTCGCTCCATATAAAAGGTATCTCATTAGGAATGCACTTTCTCATTGCCGGCGCTTTGCATGGCCTGCTGGTTGGAGTGCCTCAGTAAGCTGTATTTGGTACGCAGGAAGGTTATCGGCGGCACTCTCGTTTACAGCAGCGTTGTTTCAGTCTTAAGGCCGGCTCACATAGAATCCGTCATACTTTGACTTTTTCAACGGACAATTAAGTTGAATACATGTTTTCATTGAGGGTTGTCACATTCAGTACGTCTCCTTCAAAGCAAAGTACGAAAGTTGCCCAACTTTTAACGTACGTTGAGTAGTTTGGCAGCTATGTGCAGTGTTGCCGCTTCAGGTTATTTTCAACCAAAATTGCTTATATATTTTTTACTGTGGATATATGAATATTTTTTCCATTTTGATTACTTTTTTCAGCGTAATTAATATTAAATGTATAAATTTTTTAATATTTTGCTAGTTAAGTTTTAAAATCAGGTTTTATATCGCGTTTATTGCGGTTAACAGCTTTTTCTTTTTTTTATTAAAAAATCGTTTCTGTTAGAACAAAAAATTAAAGCCTGCTGTAGCACCACCAAAAAACCAGCACTTTAATCCAACATAGATAAATAATTATTTGTTTTAAATTGAAATGGTGTAAGTACATATCTAGATTTTTATCAAAATTTTTTTTTTTATAATTTTTATTATTTTTATTTTTTTAATTTTTTATGTGGCTGGTGCAAAGATATTGAAAACTTATTTGGATAAAGTAAAACATATTCTGAATTTTTTTTTATTTATTAACACTTTAAATTTTGCTTGCAGAAGTTTTTTGGTCGTAGCAACGCTGGCTGGTTATGGGTTGATATTCGTCAACACAGTACAGTTGAAAAAGGCAAAGTATGACGTATGACGGTTTCTATGTGCCGCGCCTTTTATTGTCCAAAACCGAACCAGTTTTTTCAAATTTGTTTAACAATCGTTTCGAATGGTGGACACATTAGTTGCACTTTCTCGACTGAAAATTCTTCGAAGTTTAGTAGGTAACGCCTTGTTCTTTTGTAAAATGCTCCGTTTTGAGTAATCGAAATCAAGATTTGTGACAGCTGTCAAATTTCAGAATTCCCACTTGCACAAAAATTTACACAAAATTTAAAAAGTAGTCTTACTGAAACACCCTTTAAATATACACAAATTTTGACATTTCTCCCTCTAATTAAGAAGAAAAAAAATTAGCTCAGCTGTGCTGTCAACCCACGTTATAAGTCATTACGCTCTCTCCCTCTCCCGCAGATTCTTTAATAACGCTTACTTTTAATTTCCACAAATTATGAATAACGATTGTCATTCTGGATAAGTTCTTTTTTTTTTTTGCAAAAAATCTCCACAATTCAACAAATAAATAATTGAGCAAAAAATTAAAAAAATTTTTAAAAGCTTTTCAAAATATTAATTCATCAAATTTATCCCAAAAGTGTTATTATTTGAAAAAATCTAGCTCAACATTCCGAAAACTTTACAAAGTCTTCACTTGAAAAACAAATGAGAAATAATCGCGCATATCTTCAACTTTGTCACAGTTTATAATTTAATATTCGCAGCAGTTATTAATTTTTGACGAGGCATGTGCGAGGCTTCTTTTAGACATCGGTCACGAGATGACTGGCCGTATTGACTTGAGTTTGTTGCTGTTGGTTAAGATCCAAGTTGCCGACTTGATTGCTGTTGTTGGTATTAACTAAATTGTTGCTATTGTTACTATCACTACTGCTACTGCTATTGCTATTTAAATTATAATTATAACTACTGTCGACAGCATCAATTGCTGTTATTGCAGCTTCAGCTTCAGCTTTAGCTGCAGCTGCTGCTACTGTTAATGCTACTGGTGGTCTATGATAATTAGGTAAATGTGAATCGATATCATCTCTACTACTATGCGGTTCTATGATTGTTATCGTTTGTGTTTCTACACTAGCTTGGGTAGCACTAAATCTACTTGGAGTATTATTGCTATTTGCTATAGCCAAAGCTGAGGCTGTAGCTGTGGCTGTAGCTGCTGATGGTGGTATAGATGATAATGATGATGATGTTAATGCTGTATTTGCGATATTAGCTCTAGGCACTACCGTTACAACTACGACAGGCACATCTGCGTCATCTAAAGGCGATGCATTATTAACGGGCATATGTTGAGGTGATGGTGTTGTATGAATTTCATCACCCACCACATAACCATAGAATTTTAACACGTCCAATTTGCACATCGGACACGTACGATGCTCAATTAGCCACGGGTCTATGCAATTTTTATGGAATTCATGTCTAGAGGGGAATCAAAGACAATTAATAAATGAAATGCATTTTCAAAGTAGAACAAATGAAACCTACTTGCATGGCAGTACCCTTATTAGATCGGAGAACTTATAGGCCTCTATGCAAATGGCACAACAATCTGATTCCGCATCCTTTTCATCAGTACTTTTGCCAGTTTTTGTTGGAATTTTCATAATGGCTTTTTTCGTAACGGAGCAAAGATGGCGCTGTAAGAAGTATTAAAGAAATAACACGTGAAAATATTTATTAAAAATTTTCGATTAAATATTTAGTTTTTAATCAAAATTTAGTTAAGGGGCCACTTTTCTTACAAAGTACTGTTTTAAAACGTACTTCTTTTGAAACTTTTGTCTTAAAAGGTAAATTTTTTCAGAAGTACTTTTTAAAATGTACTAAAAGGCATTTTTTTTTAATGATATTAGATTTTTAAAGGTATTTATTTTAATAGATAACTTTTTAAAAGGTACTTTTAGAAGGAATTATTTTTGAAAGGTACTTCTTTTGAAACATATTTGTTTTAAAAGCAAAATTTTTTAAAAAGAATTTTTATAAAACGTGCATATTTTTTTAAAAAGCCTTTTTTTAGAACATACATTCTTTGTACTTTTATCGAACTTTGTACTTTTTTTAGAAGGTTAATTTAAACGGTCTTTTTTTTTTAAAACACTTTTTTAACGTTATTTTTTAAGCTTTATCTTTTGAAAGAAACTTGTTTTAAAAGTAAAATTTTATATAAGCACTTTTTCTAAAAAGTTAGAATTTCTTAAAATACTCTATTTTTAAAGGTACTTACTTAAAAGGTACTTTTTTTTAAATGAATTATTTTTGAAAAGTACTGCTTTTGCAACGTTTATTTTAAAAGGTAAATTTTTAAAGGTACTTTTTTAACAGGGTACTAAAAGTACTTGTTAAAATATACTTTTTTTGTATTTCTTTAAAATTAGAATTTTTTAAATGTGCTTTTAAAAAGAATAATTTGTTAGAATTATGTGTTGTTTTGAAATGTACTTGTTTTAAAATGTAAATTTTTTATATTTACTGTATGAAAAAGCACTTTTTTTTTTAAAAGGTACTTTTTTAAGACACTTTTTCGAATTTTTTAAAAAGTACTTTTATTGAATGTTGAGGGAGCGTTCTAATATTTTTAAAAATTTCTTTAATATGTGTTTTTAAATAGTTTAATTTTTAAAAAGTACTATTTTAAGAAAGTACTTTTCTTTGAAAGAGGAGGGGAGAACCCAAACGTTATGCTAGGTGGGTCATATTTTTTAATTGCTTTATTTTTTAAAAGCAGACATAAATTTAACAAAAAAAGTTCTCGTCATATTATTTTATAACGTTATGGCACCTTGTGAATACCTCAAATATTTATGTTTACATATGCGCTAAATTGCAATTAAGTTTTTGTTTGGATAGTTGAATTTTTTAAATTGATTGTTCCTTACCGATTGTTGATCCTTCGACTGCATATATCTAAACTTTTGTATATAAAAGAATATCAGCCAAACTAAAGATATAACCATTAAAATTATAAAAGAGATGGCCACAAATAATACAGATGTTCTGGAAATAGAAAAAGAGAATTTTTATAGCATCTTATACAGGACGAAATGCACAATATTTGTTAACGAAAAGGAGTGTTTGGTGGTAGTATCCTGCGAAAAAGGATACACACAGAAGCTATTATAAATAGCTTAACATGTTTGAAGGGGGATGTAGCTCAGTGGTAGAGCGTTCGCTTCGCATGTGAAAAGTCCCGGGTTCAAACCCCGGCATCTCCAGGGTGGATTATGGTTACTTTATTGTTTATTTTTTTTATTAATTATTCTCATATAACGTAATCGAGGTCATTGTTACTGCTCTTGCATAAAATTATTTATTATTGAAATAAAAAAATCTTATCTCTGGTAATTGAAGTTAATTTATTGAATTTTTTTATTATTTTTTTTTTCAAAAAAGCGTATGACGTAGAAGAGTGCAATAATTATTCACCCGTAACTTATTGTGTCTTTCAGAGATTATTTAATTTTCTTGTCTAAAATACACATTTATTAATTGTGATAAATATTATTTGTGCATGTTTCTGCGATATAAAATAAATACAATAAATGAAAAAAAAAACAAAATTATTTGTATGACTTTATCTCTGCCCGTCTGTTTGTCAAGGTAGGGGACTAACAATTTTTTTTTTTTTTTTACTGAAAAGCAACAGAGAAATAAATATTGACCAGGCGTAACCATTTCAAAGTTCAGCGGCCACAACAAACTTAAAGTTTTTACTTGTTGTTGTTGTTATTATATTTGTTTTTTTTGTCAGTGCTAAAGTCAATTAACATTGAACTGTACAATAAAAATAAGACGTTCCACTTTCGCAGGAACATTTTCCTTAAAGAACTCTTTTTTTTTTAATTTTATTTCTTTAAATAATTAAATTCTTTTAAAATAAAATATATGCCGGACGTTGCTCATGAGGATAGAATTTTTTAATTCTTTTTTTTTACCTTAAAACTCGTTTTTTCTGCAACATTCGATTTAACATTTCTTGCTTGTTACGATTATTTATCTATGTTTGTTATAATAATAAAATCGTCCATATGTTTATACAAGAACTCTAAAAAAATATTTGAGAATTACGCAATATACAAACACAACAAATTTAAAAATTTTCCTTGTACAACGAACATTTTAATATTTGATTTTAAATCTATTTATTTCTTGTTTGTTATCAAATTTTTGGATATAGTTATTTTTCTAAATAACTCTACATAACTTGAAACTCCTTAATTTGAATCTCGCGCTCCCCAGGTCCCTTGAAAATCATTTAATAAATTGAAAAAAGTCCATGTCATTGGACTATTGGATTATTTGAATGGCCCACGTGCTTTAATTTAAATCTTTTTGCTTCTATGCTCTATAATTTGAATTATTTTAATGTGATGTGTTTTATGCAAAATATAAAATTAGAAACAAAATAAGCATTTATTTCAGATTATATTGATCGCTCAATATATAGAAATGTTATCGGGCTAGCCGACCTGCTATAATTTGAAGTTTGGCGTTTCAACACTCTATAATTTGAACTCGTAGTGTGAATGTATTGGTTTTTTGTTAGTTGCTTTACTTTCGTAATGCTGTTACCATGCCCTTTGCTTTAAATTAAACATTAATTTTAATGTGAAATCTCGATTATTTGAACTTTTTCGCTGGGTCCTTGAATTCCAATTTATCGAGAGTCGATTGTACGTATAACATGTGATAATTAAAATAATTTATCGAGAACATAACTGCTGTTTAGAAGCGCCCGAAATAACAGCTGCTGCATACACTTCATGTTAGTCCGTCTTTTTTAAATTTGCTTTTGAAGTGGAGAAAACTTTTTTCACAATAATTTCGCGTGGTTTATCCTCAGTATAGAATATTGCGGATGAGGGAGAAAATGGTATAACAAAATTGCCTAGCACGCTCAATGTCAGTAGTTCCTTCCATTCTCCTTTTTACCTTGTTACTTAGTTGATGAATCAAACTTGATGTGTGGGAAGGATTACAAATTATTTTTTTACTTCACTGAACGAGCATACCAACAAAGACTTTTTTATTCGTCTATAATTAAGCAGACATATACGTTCAGTTTTTTTCTTTCTTTAGTCCCCGTCCATACTGTGAAGCATATGCTGCAAAACTTTTGAGTTTGTTTATGAGAAGGGGAAGAGGAGTGGAAGTATGTACGCTGTTTCATGTACATGCAGTTTTTGTTGAATTTCTTATTTGCATCTTTTGACATGAGGTGTATTTGACTTTTCATTTTATTTCTTTTCGTTTGGTATACTGTTAACATCTATCATAATAATAGCTACCCTGTTTTATTGTTAATTTTTTGTGAAATATAATCAAAAATTTAAAAAAAAAATATAAAATTATATAAAAATTATTATATAATTTTTCTTCTTAGCGTCCATTTTTCTTCAAATTATACCTTGTGCTTCAAATGTCTATCCAAAAAAAAATATTCACACCTTCTATCACAGGGTAGTTATTTTATATTTACATTCGGTATTGAGAAATGTCAAAAAAAATTAAAAAAAGAAGATAGAAGGGAGGAATAAAAAATACTAAACATGAAGCAAAATATTCATGTATGCTGCTGCAGTTTCAAAAGAGAATTCAAAAAACTTTTGCAACAAAAACTCAACAGTATGGACGGGGACTTACTAAATGTGTGCAAATTTTTCTTTTAATTTTCTGTTGGCAACGCGTGTAATATTTCTTAAGTTTTTTTCACTTCGGCTTCCGATGCAGACACTACTACATTTAATACATAGGGGCTGGCCACGCGCATTCTTTTTTCTTTTTAGGCAACAGCAGGCAACAATTTTTATAATTTTTTTTTAATTTAATTAATTATTTTAATTTTCCTAAACTAGAAAATAGAAAAAGAAACTCAACGTAAAATTGAATCTTACCTATTTAAGCTATTTATGGGTCGCATACCACTGCGGCCCTCTATTATATAAGCTGCTACATCAAAGCCCTGATCGAGACGCATTGCCATCTCTAGACCAATGTCTTGATAGGTTATCACAGCTGTTATATTACCTAAAAGAAATACACAAAAATTTAGAAAGATATACTATATAAAAATAAATGCATATCATTGTGCTGCTCTACTTACGTGTTTTACCCTTGATCTGCATTTTTTCCAAATTCATGACGGGCTTATCGTTGAAAATTATAACAGCCGAGGCACCATTAAGATAAACATTTTTCACCTTTTCCTCAAAAGTACAACGGCCGCGTCGCACTAAAGCCACCCAGGATACACTTAACTGGGGCAAAGGTTGTCCATTTGTGCCCAGTAGATTAAACGAACAGGCAGAATCATCTTTAAGATCCTCTGGCGTGCTAATGTGTACCAGTTTGCCTCGCACGGTGAGGATTTTACCCTCGCCATAGCGGGCCTTTTCTTCTTGATAATTCACCAATCTCAGCTGTTGGTTTTCCATGTAACTGTAGTTAAGAAATGCATAAGTGTAGACATCCATGGCTATGCGTTCTTCCGAGGCGAGTGTTTGTGTTCTATTGGCGGAGTGAAAGTAACGCTCAAGATCTTGATTCGCTATAGACATGGCGGCCACTACAGAGGTACTACCGGTGATGCTGGTGGAACGTAGACCATCCAAAAATAGCATAAAGGTCAGAAATAGCCAAACTTTACACGACTCCATACTCCGAAATATTTTTTCCTTTCACCAATTTGAATATTTTACCAAATCTTTTTGTTCACGTCCGTTTCTTTTACAATTTATTTATCAATTCATTGGCACTTTTACTTTTAAGACCGTTGCTTTGTCTGCATTTTTAACCCAAACATTTATTGATTTGTTTATTGTTATTTCTGTTATTATAAATGTTTTTTTTAATTTTTGTTCTTTCTTTGCCAATTGTCAATGGTTTTTTAAATCTCTACTGTTGACGTTACCTATCAGCAGCAATATCGCTCGTAGTCTGAAATTACAGAAGGGAAATCAAATTTTTGTTGTTTAGAAAGTGCTAAAATTTTTTTTTTTTTTAGCCAAATAATTGAAGCAATTAATCGTTAAGTGGATTGCTATTGATAAACCCAGCTACTATTTAATAAACATCGTAATTCTTTTACTAATTTAATCAATTAAAAATATTCAAAATTATTATACTTTGAATTATTTGCAAAGATAAAGAAATCGCGGTTCAATAAAGTTCCCAGTAAGATTTTATTTTCAGTTTAAAATTCAAACAGAAAATATTATTTATAAAATGAATTTAAAATTTTTGAAAAATATTCAACAGATACACTGAAAGTTCCACCGCACTCTGGCATTTATGGGTTAACCGATTAATTCATGTGCGTATAACCAATCGATTACTGTGAGATGAAGACAAAACCATTGTTAACTAATCCAACGTTTAACTGATTAAATAAAAAGACCGCTTAATTGAATACCCTACTTATAACACCACTTCTTTCTTTCTGATCGTTAATTTATAAGATTATGATTTTGTAACGTCTTCAATATTAGTGTACCATGCCCCCCATATCTGTCTTTATCTATAAATAAATAACGAAATGTGAGGGGGTAGGGGTGTCTGGAGTGAATTATAAGCTACTTTTTTAACCACGCCCATTTTTATAAATTATGTTACTCATTCCACATAGTTTTTAACAGTTTTTTTAATATAAATAAGTATAACTTCGCCATTTCTGCGCGAATTTTCAAAATTATTTTTGCATATGGAAGTTTGGGAAATTATTTTGAGGGGCGGGGTGGTTGGTGGAAATTGCTCGCCGCAATAAGTGTTTATCAAATAAGTTTGTCGTTTGTGGATCAATTTTCAAAATTATTTTTGTATAAGGAAAAGGTCCACTATTTTTTTTTAATTATGGGAAGAGGAGGCAAACTGTCCGTCCCCAAATATTTACCGATTGCGATGAAACTTCAAACATGAATTTAAAAAAATCTAAGCGGGTGGCGATGGCACGATGGATGGTAGTCTGCACGTTGACTACACAACCAAAAAACAGACCTGCGTTCAACCCCAGTTTCAGACAAAAAAAATTTTAAAATAAAAATAAACATCTCGCATTTTTCTGATGTGTATTAATGTGTCTTTGTGTGTCAGTTGTTTTCGGAAGGTTTCACTGGCGAAGGCATAGTCACTGGTCGCTGAACAATACCGGCTTCAGCTGATAGCAATCCACAATCACATCAGAACGCCCTCCTTCGTCGGTATTGTGTAGCACCGGCGAAGTAAAATAATAATAAAAAATAAATGGCTACTAAACCGAAGCTTCAGCACTGCTACGAGTATATAAAAAAAAAAAAAAAGAACGTGCGAAAGCAGAGCTGCAAAATAATTAATTAAGCTTCACCTCCTGTCGTTTCTCCTACTATCCCTTTCCTATAGTTCCCAGCACAATGCTTGGCATGTGTGTGTAGGAGTCATCTCCTGAGTGCTGGTCCTAGATAAAAAAAAAAAAAAAAAAAAAAAAAACTATAGAACGAAACATAAGTTTAACGTTTAAGAGTTTTAAAAAATTGTAAAACGAGGGGGTAAGCGGGCAATTTGGCACTCTTCAAATCCATATAGCCGACTGCGATGAAAGAAAGATCTATGTATACAATGAAACATACCCCCAATGGTTTTTCCGAAAATTCAAAATATGATGAAATTTCGGCAAACGCCAAATGGCGTAGGGCGCCCAAAATGGAGGACCACTACTTTGTACACACCCCGTAACATGGGTAATAAATTAAAGGGATTTTTATGAAGGAAACCCCAAATCAAATGGAATCACTATAACGAAAATATAGCGGACGATTCAAAATGGCGCGCAACTACATAAGTGAGTGTGAGGGTAGCGCCTTGTAATTAGTTAATGTTATAAGGTCAATGATAGTCTGCTTTAAACGAAAGAGCAAACTTTAACTTAATCATACCTGGTATTCCTCATAGCCGTTTTACGAAATTATTCAGCATACTGCCGTTCGAGTTTGATGAAGAAGGCTTTTTATTAAAAGAAAAATATATATACATATACACATGTACTCGTATGTATATGTAACTATAATATATAATTGGACTGTCCGCTAAAAGCTCTTTAATTCTTTGCTATTCTCATTATCAAGTTTAAAGAACATTTTTATCATGCAATTAACAAAAATTTTGAACTTTTCTTGTTAAAGAAGAGAAAAACACTTTTGTGTTGTAAGAAAGAAATTGGAAAAAACTACAGCCGTTTTGTTACCAGTGGCCGGTTGTAGCCGTTTAAAGCCAAATAAATATATAAATTTAATTTTGTTTTTTTTTTTATTTTTTAATTTTTTTTTATTCTTTTTTTTTTTTTTTTTTGTTACAATATTTACCACCTGCTTGAAAGTCAACAGATGACACACGCCAAGAAATTCTGTTTTCTTCTATTTGTTTGTTTACTTTTTTTAAAATGTTTTTTTTTTTTGCAAAATTGTTCTTGTTTGTTTAAGACTGCTACTGTATTTGCACTCTACAGCAGGTGAATTTGAAAATTCATATACGAAAGGAAAATGCTTTTCTATCACAATTATTTTAGCAGTTTTCTATGTTTCGAAATAGAAGTTCCTAGCTTAATATAATAAATTTTGCTGTTCAATTAATTGTTGCGAACGTCGACGAGTTAATGTTCCAGCGGCTATGTTTGCGTATTGTTTGGTCTGTTGTCAGCAATAGTACCATGAGCCTCGAATTTAGCGATTAAATTACGTACAGCGGTATCAGAAGCCTGATTACGAGGAAAAGCTGCTCAAATTTTCCCCATTTTGATAGTAAATTTTCACAAATAAAATTATGTGCTCAAGAGTGTAGCATTCCATGGTTAAAATTTCCCAACTTTTTACTAAATAAATGTCAAACAATGATCGCTCAATTCTTGACATTTCTTCAGTTGTCAGCTAATTTACTTCCTAACCTCAAATTTGCCTACCCTGTACGTGAATAAATTAAATTCACTTTGGACTCAATGAAGCAAAACTTCGTTCTATAATAAAAATAAGACGGATGTTGTATAAATTTAGTCGAATCATTTCGATTCGCTGGGAATTTCAATTCCGAAGAAATTTTTTGTTATGAAAATACAAAACATTTATCTGTAGACTATAATTTAGATTTGAAATATAATTTATGGTTAAAAAAATTCGGTGTGAGTAAATGGAATACTAAAAAGTTATTTATAAAATGTATTTTATGGTCTTGGGGGAAAAAAAAAACTTCTATTATTATCTCAAACATTTATTTTTATTATTTCTGTGTGTGCTGTGAACAAATAGTTTGTTAATTTGGTTTTTTTATTGTTGCATTAAATTTTATCGACTATTTGATTATTTTATTATGGGCAGTCGTCCAAGATATTTAACAAACTTCTAAATTAAAAGTAATATAGAAAAGCAAAAAAAATACTATGATGTTTTAAAGAAAACCTCAAATATTTGTTATTGAAATTTGCAAGGGAATGTGATTTCGTGATATTGTTTGAATGCTATAATTCACTTAGCTTTTGTTTATTGTTTTCGAAAGTCATTGATCTTTTTTTTTTGTTTTTGCAATATTACAAATGTTTACTGGAAAGATGAGCCTATTACACGGGTCAAGTATAGCAAAAGAAAAATGTTACATTGGATCCGTAACTTCATTAAAATTTTACACTTGTTTAGTTTTTCTTAGTACAGCATCCGAAGGCGTCACTACACAATGCAAATATCGCCAAATCATTGTGGTTGTATTAATGAAAATTTGTAAGTGAACCGATAGCAATCCACAATCACATCAGAACGTTCTCCTTCGTCGGTATTGTGTAGCACCGGCGAAGTAAAATAATAATAAAAATGAAATGGCTACTAAACCAGTTCAGCACTGATACGAATATAAAAACAAAGAACGTGCAAAAGCAGAGCAGTAAAATAATTAATTAAGCTTCACCTCCTGTCGTTTTTCTAACTATCCCTTTCCCATTGCTCCAGCACAATGCATCGCATGTGTAGGGGTTATCTCCTGAGTGCTGGTCCCAGATAAAAAAAAATTTAGATTTTTGGCACACGTACGCGAGCTTGATAGTTTCCAGGCCGCTTAAATAAGTTTGGTTACCAATAACTTGTTAAACTACCCACCGACCCTTGTTGTGTTGTATTGTTGGCTTCATTTATGCATTCCATATTAAAATAAATCGAAGCATGTATAATCAATGCAAATCCTAAACACTCACAAAATTATTACACTATATATGTTTCTTATTTGAAAATTGTCAGAAATTAGGAAAATTTCACTGTTGAGCGAAATAGTACTATAGTGAATTCGCGATAATATGAACTAATGAAAATCAAGCCAGTTCACGTTTGCGAGCTTGTTTATATTTGCGACTGGTGTCTAGTTTACCTTTAAAAACCTTTTTCCCATAAAAGTAAAAGTTTCTTATGTTTTTTATTTGTTTATAGGATTTATAAAAAGAACAAATGAAATTATGATTGACAGCTGAAGGCTATTTAAATAGGAAATCCCCAAATGATTATGCACTTGAATCAGAATTTAACCACTACCCTCTTCAGTTAGATTTAAAAAAAAAAATCGAGATAAAACCCTTAAAAAAATACAATAATACGATGTTCGTATTTTCGATCTTTTGCACAAGTTCATATTTTAGAGTAGTCAATGGAAGAAAAAATGTGTTCATATTTTGGGGCGAGTGCGCTTTCCTTCTCGATAATAAATTTTATTGAGTTTATTTTTTAAAAATTACTTAATGAGAATATCATAAAAAATTTAATAAAATCTTTAATTTTTAGTCGTTTAATTGCCTTTTTATCTTGGACCAGCACTCAGGAGGTGACCCCTACATATGCGATGCATTGTGCTGAAACTAGAGAAAAGGGAAATAGTTAGAGAAACGACAGAAGGTGAAGCTTCACTAACAACTCTGCTATTGCACGTTCTTTGTTTTTTTTATAGCAATGTTGAAGCGTCTCTGATGTGAAGGAGGCGTTTTAAATTTTTTGAAGCTTCGTTTTTAGTAGCCATTTTTAGTAATTATTTTACTTCGCCGGTGCTGCACAATACCAACGAAGGAGGGAGTTCTACTGTGCCTCTAGATTGCTATCACTTGAAGCCGGTACTGTTTTGTGACCTTCGCCGCCGAAACCTCCCGATAACAACTGCTACAAAGCCACACAAATGAACATCAAAAAAAACACGAGATGTTTTTATGAGTCTGATCAACTGGAGTTGAACCCAGGAAATTTTTGGTTTTGTAGTTAACGTGCAGACTACTTCGATCATCGCCACCCTTAGTACGGTAGAAGGGTTGAATATTCTCAAATACTTTTTGGGAATTTTTTGGCCGTTCATTATTTGATAGTAAAAGTCTTGAATATGTATACTCAA
Organism: Dexiosoma caninum; assembly: GCA_963924685.1. Taxonomy (NCBI): domain Eukaryota; kingdom Metazoa; phylum Arthropoda; class Insecta; order Diptera; family Tachinidae; genus Dexiosoma; species Dexiosoma caninum. The sequence goes on along the minus strand of OZ004728.1, from coordinate 53,486,682 downwards.
TGAATTCATCCTGGGAATATTTCTATATACATACAGGGTGGCACAAAAGCAGCTATATGATCCATATATGGATATGCTTTCCTCCGCAATCATCAATTTTATTGAGTTCATTTAAAAAAAGAAATACTTTGTAAGAATATCATAAGGTATGTAATAAAGTCTTGAATTTAGTTGTTTGTTTATTTGTAAATTAAAATAGACAAAATAAAAAACCATTGTTTTTTTTGCCGGTTTAATGTAAAAAAATTAAATTAACTTTTCATTACATTTAAATGAAAAATAAGTACACTAGTTTTTAAATGAAGTTTCCTTTATTTTAAATTGCAATTTCAACTGATTTTACATACAGAATATTTTGAGGGCACGTACAAATTTACAATACTGCAGTTGCGTATGCATCTGCACTGCATGGTGTCGGGTATAACATTGAATATATTTTTCTTTAGTTTTTTTCCATTTATTTTAATATTTATTATTATTATGGCCAAGACCACAACTTTAAACAGTATGAAAAAATGCACAATCCCACATACAATTTTAATCTTTGTCTGGGTACATAATATGAATTTAAATGATTCCTTTTCAAGTCGTGTGTTTATTGAGAAAATAAGTTTTTATATGTGGCTTGTTGCTGTTTGTTGCTGATTACAAATCCACTATATGCATTTATGTTTGTTACAACACCATTCTCAAAAATGGTATTATTGCGCTTTCAAATGGTTTGAAGGCTTTTAGGATTGGGTGCCATAAATTTGGCTCCAAACGAGCGGCAAATTTTTGTTGTTTTAACTGTTCATTTATCGACGTGAATGCCGTTTCGATTACGAAAAAAGAAAAGCAAATATTGAAATGAAAATTTGAAAACTGGAAGTGTTGAAAAGATATTTAAAAGAAATATATTTACTTTTACAAGGAGAAAAAACAAATGTTTTTAACGTGAAGTACGCGTAACACTCAGGTAATTCAGATGCCGCCTAACAATGGCGCCTACTGTGTTGCTCTTTTTTTTTGGAAAGGGCACTATGTATTTGTTAAACAACCCAGCTGTTGCCGATTTTGTTAATTTGTAAAACAGAGTTGCTGTCGCTGTGTCTAATGGTGGGTGGCTACAGACCATGCAACATGTTTCTGTTGGTTGAATAGTTCCGTTGTTGGTTACTTAGACTGTATTCATGTTTATGGTTTCAATTCGTGTTGCATTCCACATTTCAAAAACATCGAAATATTTTGAAATTTTCCGGTTGCATAGTGTGAATTGTTATTAATGGTGTAACAAAAATGTTACATACATATATGCTACATTTTGTTACTATTTCTGTTCCATTCTAAAAAATATGTAACATTAAAAAAAACTATTTCGTTCCTTTCTAAATATGTTGCACAAATAACTGGCAAAATAAACAACATATTTAACCCTCTACTCTCAAGTCGGGGTGATGTACTAACTTTTTTACATCTTTGTTAAGTACTTTTTTATACAAATAAGAATTATGAAAATCAATATACTCTTCACTTTGACTATAGTCCATCATACTTTTGTTAGAGCAATATTCTGTTTAATTTATTATTTATTTGAATGTAAACTTTTTTTGATAAATTTTTGGTTTAAAGTTTTTGCAGTTTGTTTTAGGCAATAGCAGCTGATTAGAAAACAATGTTGCTGGCAATTTTTATTGATAAAATGGTGCTAAAAACCGTAGAAACAATGAATCGCTAAGTATACATTATTGTTAAATCTCAAATATTTTGTACCATTGTGGCAGTAAAAAATGTATCACTTTTTAAAGGTATGGGCAAACTGTAGAAAATGTTATCCATCAAAAGGGCAACATTTTTGTTCAGAAAGGAAATCACCATTAGTGTTTTTACTGATTCATTTCAGCGGAAACTGCATCACATGTGGTGTAGGGAGCCAGTTTGTAATTTTTCTTCGCTAACCTACATACGTGTTTCAATGCTCAAATGCCACGAGATGGGCTTGATCACACATTCTTATACCTGCAGAGTCAATGTCTTAACTACAAACAAAGCTAGGTAGCGCAAAAAGGAGACTTTGTATATATTCGAAAAAAAATTGTCTATTTTAAAAGCGACTTTCCCAAAAACGTACTTTTTCGGTAAAATTGAGTACACCTTATAAAAATATTTTTACTTTGTAGAACTGCCACCTTTTCTGCAAATTAGAAAAAAATATTTGACTTCAGTAAGATATTTTTACGATGTCTCCGTAGCCTAGGGTTCGGTTCTCGCCTGGTCTTTGGGTGTTTCTAGTTGTGGTATCCCAATGAGCCTAAGCTCTGACCTAAGTGGGGCGTTTTGCTCTGGGGAGGGTGCGCCCCCTAACGTAACCTAATCTAAAGCTGAATTCACACACTGTTTCGGAACGAAATTTTTGTTCTGAAACATTTTTACTCTTTTGAGAGATTGTTCTGAAGTGATTCACCCACAATTGTTCTGGAACAACGAAGCTGCCATATGAAATATTTTTGGAACAGCACAGTAGCAGATAATTGCAATTTGCTTGTTTTTTTTTGGCATCACATTCATATTTTTAACCAAACACCTTGTTTTAGGTGATTGTGTTTGAAATTTTTGTTGCCCATGTCGTACAAGAACTTTCTACCCGGCTTCTTCATTGAGATTCAGTGCGACCGTTTCATTAAAATCCATTGGAAAATTAATTTAATTTTATTTGTTAAATTATTTATTAATTTTTTTAATTTGCTTTTTTTAAATTCTCCACTTTTTTGCGACCCGAATTTATTTCGTTTTTTTTAACAATAACCATTTGTTATTACTTGTTATTATTTGTTTGTTTTTTGTTTTGCTTTGTATTTTATTATAAATACATACTAAGTAGATTTAATAAGATATGGCAGCTCAGTTCAACTTTGCATTAGAAATTTAAGAAGCTGGCAGCACAGTTTAAATGTTTCAGAACAAAAATTAAAATTAAACCAATTCAGGTTCTGAAACATGTTAACTCTCTCTTTCGCTCTCTCTCTCAAAAAGATAAACGTCAAACTACATATAAAAAAAATGTTTCAGAAGAAAAATTCCGTTCCGAAACAGTGGGTGAATTCAGCTTAAGATATTTTTAGAAAAGATGTTCCCTCTAAAAATTTTATTTTTAAATAAATCTTTTCAAAAAGTTGTTTTCCCAAAAAGGAACTTTTTCAAAAAACTACTATTTAAAAAAATTATTTCCTTAATGGTGCTTTTTCTATCAGTGTTTCTTGCTATTTTAGACCGGTCGTCTTGTATGGCCTATAGTGATCTACTTGAAGCACTTAATTTTGCCATGGATGTTAAATAAAATTTTAAATCGAAACTTTGAATATATTTTGTGCATTGTATCTTTGTTTTTATACGAAACCGAAAGTCTTTTCTATTTTAGAAAGAACACAGAAACGTCATATGGACGTTCAGCGTCTTTGTGTTATGAAACGCTTTATTCTCTATGCATTTTAGTTTTTATTGTTGCCAACTGTAGCTAAAGACGAACACATATTTTTAATTTCTTATTAAAAATGCGCATTTTATCGTTACTTTCGAATAATTCGAAAAGAGTAGAAAACATCAAAAGATTTATCTACAATATAAATTGCGTTAAGAATATGTAAATATGTGGATATGGATGTCTGTAATTATTTACATATTTATTCTAGTCAGGTGCTACCCCGGTCGCAATACAAATATAAAGAAATTATATGAATTGTATGTACAATGTACGTATATATATATATTTATAAGAAATCATAGAAATACATACATATGTAGCTATTTATAAAATAATAATTTAAATAAGATAAAATATGTATGTTAGTTTTCGTCTATTAATTTTTTGTTTGCGAGCGTGTGTGTGTGTGTGTGGGTTGTATTTGAAAACATCTTAAATGAATTCAGTTAAATAACTTTTTATCTCTGGTTGTCACCTTAACAAATTATAAATGAGAACTTTATTATCGCTAAATTAATTAAGAAAAGAAAAAAAAACGTGATTCAACTTAAACGTGCTAAACATTTTAAATAAAAGCAATTTCATGCATCCATACACACATATTTCTTAATTCATGAATAAATTAAAAAAAAAAAAATTAAATACTGGCATGGAACGGAATTTGAAATAGTGTTGAAAACAAAGAAACAACAAACTTAACACGCTGAATTTATAAAAAAAAAAACATTTAAAATATACGTAAATCGCCCATTTGTGAAAACAACATTGTAACTCTAACGAACGGGGTTTGAGTTAATAATGCAATTGTGCAGCATAAATATTCTAAAAAGCTTGTGCACCATCTTGCAGCACAGCACTTTGCACAATGCTAGTTTCATCTTGTGAGGTATTTAGCGTCCAGCAGCTAACTCATCGACAGACAGTGCAGTTTTTGCATGGTTCGCTCTACGGGTGATTTACTGGCTTTCGTGTCGGAAATGTGTTGCCTGTCGGTCCATTGAAGAACGAAATGCTCTGGATGTCCCGCCAAACGACCACATTTTTCTACTCCCAAAAGCATCATACAATTGCCTAGGCATTTTGAGAGGATCTGCTTTCTATCTTTGTGATATCCACAAACACTACTATCTCTCCCGATATTCCTAGTTGCAGTGCAATGCTCTGCTTTCGTGGTGGACATTCATTAATGGGGATTGGCACCCATATGTATTTTCCATATCTGTACACGTACTGTTTCACCTGTCGCTCCTCTACACTATAACTTTCCAACTAGTTCCTTCTCCTGAGTACTGGCCCAAGACAAAAAATAAAACTAATTTAATTTTGGAGTTATGACGCTCTTGCAGCGAAGGCTCGATTTGAATGAATGTGTGTGTATGTAATTTGTTAGAATATAAGAAAAGCTATTAAATGTAATTTATGATTTGTTTTGGTTTTCTCATATGTAGAAATTATATTTTCTGCTTGATGTTAAGTCATAAAAGCTAAACTTCCGTGAAATGTATTTTGTTTTGTTTAAAAGTCTTATCAATTAACATTTAACTAATTTTTTTTTCTACTGCGGTAGGTATCGAATTAGCTAATGTTTATTTTAATCTTTCTCATTTATAAGAATTACTTTTCAACAAAGTCATAACTCAAAAAGGGTGGCGATGGCTGCAGTAGTTTGCACGTTGACTACAAAACCATAATTTTCCTGGGTTCGAGCCCAGTTTCAAATTCATAAAAACATCTCGCATTTTTTCCGATGTGCTTTTGTGTGCCTTTGTGACAGTTGTTGTCGAAAGGTTTCTTGGCGAAAGCATAGTCACTGGTCCCTGAACATATATATACATATAAATACTATATGCTGACATACATATATACATACATACCACAAATATCTTAAAAATAAAAATTGAACTCTTGAATTAAGCAAAATAAACCTTAAACAAATAAAATTAATATTTATAGGATTTCGTCTATGACTAGTTAAGAAAATTTTATGAAAATATTTCGCTTTTGCATTTTAAATTAAAATAAATTAGAAACCTAAATTATATAAATAATAAACAAGGCCATGTAGGGGTTTAATGACTCAGAGACTTGAGCTCGCACACCAATAAAAACAAATTGAAATATATCGAAAGTATAAAAAAATGCTATGGTATTCTATTCATAAAAGTGATTATTTATCTATGTTTGTTATATTGTTTAGCTGGTCTATATGCACATTTCATATTTTCGTACCAAATTTTCCAGTATTTTTTTAACGAAATTCTTGAAGAAGTTTGAAATTTCACATGTTTATACAAGAATACTCAAGAAATCTTTGAGAATAACGTAATATACAAACATTTGATCCACAAATGGCAAAAATATTTCTTAGTTCATTTTTTTAGCAGGCACATTGAAAAAAAATGAGTGGACCTTATCCATATGCAGAAAGAATTTAGAAAATTGGTCCACAAACGACACATTTATTTGATAATCCACTTTTTTTGCGGGCACATTTCACCATTGAAAAAAGTGTTTGGGGGCATTTTCATATGCAAAAAGCATTTTGAAAATTCCTCCACAAATGGCGAAATCATTTGATCATCAATTATTGGGGCGAAAAAATTTCTGCCGTAGCCTATAATTCATTCCACATTCCCAGTTAAAAGTTGTGAAAATTTCAGGAATATATTGACCTTTGTGCGCGAAATTATCGTATGTTACACTTTTTTCGAAATCGACTTTTCCTTGCAAATTGGTTCTAAATCCATGAATTCATCTGCTGATAAAGTATTATGGCGGTAATTGTCATAGTTATGCAGATAACGCTATGTACATTTTATCGTATGTGACAACTAAGACTGCCAGGCAAATAAAAAAAAGGAATAAAAACGCTCTCCTGTAAAATTTAGTTTTTGTAACATACGATAATTTCGCGCACAGCGGTCGATATGTCCAGAAGTCTGGTCTCTTATAAGATACTTCTCTATAGCGAACTTCTCTATAGCGAAATCTTCTCTATAACAAATAAAATTCGTGAACACAACATTTTTGTGAGTATTTTCATACATTTTGATCTCCCTACAACGAACTTCCCTATAACGAAGTTCTCTCTGTAACGTAAAATTTTTCAAGACCTAAATAGAATTTTTCACACTAAATAATCTCTCTATTGCGAAATTTTTAGCAATCGATTTTTTTGCATCATTAGTCGACTGTACAAACAATGTAAAATCTTCCTCATACGCAACTGGCAACTCTGTTGAAATGACGAAACATTATTTTAGTTTTCACGGGACCATCGGATAGTTAAGCCGATTACAATTTTCGTGCCGGTTAAAGTGCATTTAGAGTTTAATAAAAGTGTTTAATTTCAAAGTTACAGTATCTAGTATCTAGTTTTATTGCAATAAAATAAAAACACTTCATAAATATTGTGTTTAAGTAAATAATCAATGAATAAACAATTTGTGTTCAAATTTGCTGTTCTTTTTTGTTGCTTTATCTGCTAAAATCTCTCTTTTGGTAAGCAAAAATATACATGGCTTTTTAAATATGTAGTCAGTGTTGCCATTTTTTTTTTCAAAAATCTTCAAAATCAAAAAATATTTCTTATTAAAAATCTTTTTTTAGTGATCTTATTTATAAGCATGTAAATCAGTCAAAATTTATTTTGTTTAAAGTAGAAAAATAAAACGTTTTTTTTTCAATCTAAAATTTAAAATCATAATAGTCTAATAACCATAATGACACTAGTTTAACCAATAAAAATATATAATTAGTTTTACATAAACTCTCTTTTCTAACTAAAGACTGTACATATAGATATATTAAAAAATCTTTTTTTAAACTAAAAAGTTTTTAATCTTTTCACATTTTAAATAACTACGAAAATAAGATAAATCTCCACACATGGTAACATTGTATGTAGTATTAAAATGCTTAAAGAGAGCATGTGGTATTGTGCATTTTAAAGAGACTGATAATATTCAGAGTTGCTAACTATTAAATGCAGCCAAATAAAAAAGGCGTATTTTGTGCAAAAAGCACTCAATATAAAACTTTTATTGCAGAGTTTAATTTGTGTCATAAAGACACAAAAAGCAAGCTTTGAAAAATTTATACTTACTAATGTAGGCATGTTCGTATCTGATTTCATAAGTATACTACATATACCAACTTATCAGTGTACCTTCAACCAAATTTTTTAATTTTGAAAATGTTTTGCGTGTTATATATAAACATGTGAAATTCTTTTAACTTTTTCAAAAGGTTTGAATAAATGTCTACTGATGAGTTGGTATAAGCGCTAACGAAATATTTATATATAGACTAGCTTAACCAGACAACAAGTACATACATATACATAAATAATAGGAATTCATTCTGACTCGTGTTGAATAAATAAAAAAGAATAAATTAATGAAGCAAAATAATAAAAAATTAATATATGAAGCAAAGCAGAAAGAAAAGATTGTTTTTACATATTCAAATACAAAAAAGGAATAAGGGTAAATGCAATTGAAGGTGGCGATGGTCGAAGTAGTCTGCAGCTTTACTACAAAACGAAAAATTTGTCCTGGGTTCAACCCCATTTTCAGACTCATAAAAAGAAACATTTCGCATTTTTCTGGTGTGCATTTGTGTGGCTTTGTGTCAGTTGTTGTCCGAAGGTTTCAGTGGTGAAGGCAAAGTCACTGGTCACTGAACAGTAACGGCTCCAGCCACAATATCCAATCCACAGGCACATCAAACGGCCTCCTTCGTCGGTATTATGAAGTAAAATAAATACTAAAAATGGCTACTAAATCTGACAAAAATTTGTAATTTATAAGTCTTAATGCAAATTGCAAATGTATACATTATTTGCGGATTTTCGACTTGTAAATATATTTTGTTATGATTTGGTTTCAACTAAAAAAACATAAAACGTTCTAAAAATATAAATATCATTTTATTTCAAGTATGTAATTTCTGTTCGGTTAACATCACTGATAATAATTAGAAGAGTACTACAGACGATGCAACATTTTTATGCAATTAGGCAGGAATCAATGATGGATGCATAGTCTGTAGGCATGTTTTTGGCTTCAATTCTTGTTGCATTCGAGGTTTTAAAAACATCAAAATATTTAGGTATTTTCTGGTTGCATTGATGTTGATTGTATAGTGTGAATCGTTATGTAGTGTTATTACTGATTCATTTCAATGGGAACACAAGCAAGATGTAAAGTTGAATTTTCTTAACCGTGTTTCTCCAGCAATATTCAATTCAGATTAGATGTTGCGTTTGTGGTTTACCAGTTGGTTGCAGCGTTTGTGTCGAAATTGCAGCATGGTCTTTAAACATGTTGGTCGACAAGTTGTTGCATCGTCTGTAGCCTGTATAAGAGAGACGAATGCAACTTCTTTGAATTAAAAGAGTGAATATAAAAGTAACGTTGCCAAATCTGCATATTTATTTTCATATTATTTTAAGCCAATATTAACAATTTGAATAATTGATGTCTTGAAATTAATTTATTAATGAAAATAATTACCCCTTGATGTACGTGAGATTTCAATTGCTCTTCATTTGTACAACGATATATTTAATAACATTAATGTTTTTTACATATGATTCTAATTGTGCTTTTTCCCTTATAAACTATATGTGAAATTTATTATTACATACTTTATGATATTCTCATACAGTATAAAAAATATCATAAAGCATTTTATTACAAAAGTAACTCAAAAATTGAGGAGGAAAGCATATCCATATAGTACTATTTCGCTAACGCTTACTTAGCTCATCAGTGGATTTTCCCAACGTCTGAATATAAACCCAAGATCTATATGTTTAAAATTCAATTAATCAAACGAGAATTGTTTGAATATTAAACATACAAACCAAAAAATCTATAAACAAAAACATAACAATCCATGAGTTTACTTTTATAACATACTCACATTTCTATTTTTAGTTTTTTATTCTCATCTACACTAGGCTTGCCATCGGCCAGCATAACTAATGTATTTTGAATCAAATGAAAAAATTAAAAAATGAAACAAAACAAAAGAATATCAAAATTCAATACCGTGCACATGTAGTATTTTATATTAACTGAATTTATTTTTGGAATATTTATTTATACATATGATTCTAATTGTGCTTTTTCCCTTATAAACTATATGTGAAATTTATTATTACATACTTTATAATATATATAGTTTATAAGGGAAAAAGCACAATTAGAATCATATGTATAAATAAATATTCCCAAAATAAATTCAGTTAATATAAAATACTACATGTGCTTTAATTTTTTAATTTTTTCATTTGATTCAAAATACATTAGTTATGCTGGCCGATGGCAAGCCTAGTGTAGCTGAGAATAAAAAAAACTAAAAATAGAAATGTGAGTATGTTATAAAAGTAAACTCATGGATTGTTATGTTTTTGTTTATAGATTTTTTGGTTTGTATGTTTAATATTCAAACAATTCTCGTTTGATTAATTGAATTTTAAACATATAGATCTTGGGTTTATATTCAGACGTTGGGAAAATCCACTGATGAGCTAAGTAAGCGTTAGCGAAATAGTACTATATGGATATGCTTTCCTCCTCAATTTTTGAGTTACTTTTGTAATAAAATGCTTTATGATATTTTTTATACTGTATGAGAATATCATAAAGTATGTAATAATAAATTTCACATATAGTTTATAAGGGAAAAAGCACAATTAGAATCATATGTATAAATAAATATTCCCAAAATAAATTCAGTTAATATTAATGTTTTTTTTTTTTTTTTTTTTTTTTTTTTTTAAATTTGTCTATTTTATTATAGTACAAATACATAACTTCTTCCGAAAGGGAATTTTCGCAGATGATATTTCTTTTTCTTTAAAACTAAAAAAAATATATGAAAACGCCTAACAAATGTTAACAAAAGTATAATTAAGCAGTTATCGGTAGACGAACGTTTGTTGAAAAATTAAATAATTCTAAAAAGTTGGTGCTTTGTGAAACGTAAATGTGATTGAAACCATTCATTTCCGGCATGAACATACATTGTGTGATATTGGAAAGGAGTGTTTGAATTTCTTTCGTGGGTAAATCCTATTCGATGTGTTTATATTTATTGCATTGAAAATATATTTTACAAAATATGTATTGACTAATGTGCACCTTAGACCTTATCAAAGCTGACATGCCACAAACTTTAAAAATTGTGTTTACAATCCTGATTTTTAATTTAATTAATTTATATATATTTTCTTACAAAAGCTTACGTTGGTATACTTTATTGTTGTAGAAATCATTATACCACTGCCTTACAAAGCACAACATTTTTATTGGCTTTACATTAATTATTAAAATTGATTTATAAAAATTTTATTTCAAAATGCGTCAGAGAAATATGAATAGATTTCATATCTAACAGTATGTTGTATATAAAATTTTTTGGAACAATTTATTTACCTCCAGTGGCGCTTGTGTAAGGAAAAAGCTCTTTTCTGTCAGTTATATTAATGATTCATAATGAACGTGTAACCGTTGAATAAATTCAACGAAATCGAAACGGAAATATAAAAATATCTTAATTTCTACATTGAAACTCTAGTAGCAAGAATGAATTGCGTTGCTTCTTAACGTAAATTTAATGGTAAAATGAAAAAACGTGATATCCGCTGTTTTTTCTTTCTTTTTCATAAATTTTTCTTTTTTTTTTTCCTATACGCATTGAATTGAATTTGCAATCTTTTCTTATATGCAGACGTTCATGTGTGTGTACAAATATGTTTAATTGTTTATAATATTTTCTTATTGTAAAAGTATAATCATTTTCTGTACATACTACATAAGTAGTACATTGCAGTGATTTTACTAATGCCCAGCGGGGTATGGATGCCTTAAAGAAGGCCTCTGTACACCTTCTTTTGGATATCCAAGGCCTGCTCGATCCATTCCGTACACATAACTTTTTAACAGACGTCAAAGCGGGATGGGAACTCCATCTCGCTTCTTTCGCCAGAGATTCTGAAAGACCTTTAATCTTTGCGCTTTTGCTTTTGCTTCTCTTCTTCCATAGAGGGAAGTGTGAAATGTGTATTCTATCTTTTATACGGCAGAGCCTTTTATTGATGAGACTGGTAATTCACGCATAAATGCTTAAACAGACCTTTAATAAGGCCTGACGTAAGAAGGTCTTCTGAGTTTTTCCCGCTATGTAATACATACATACACAAATATTTACAAGAAAATTTACTTGTAAAGCACTTTTATGTTCTACAAGCATTAATTGTCTCGTTTGAACTTGTCAGAGGTTCCGATAAATGGCAGATACATACTAACTACAACCCCCAAACTCACACACAGTATGGAGCAAAAAGTTGTCAATATGAGGCTAAAATTATAATAAAAGAAATATGCCTAAATTTGATTCAATGTGTAGCACAAACTATTTGTTTTCAAATTTTTTTTTCTTAAACAGAAGTTACACTCAGGCAATGATTGCCTAGTTTCTATAACAAAGGGATATAGTGAGTCAGTTTAGTATAAGAATCGTTGGTAAATTTTCGCCCTTTTTAAAGGATGTCCATTAAAAAAAGTTAAACCAAAGATACACTTGTTCGTTGAAAGATTGTTGCCAACGAAAACATTAAAAGTTAATTTTCCAACTGCAACTTAAGAAACTCTGCCCATCGTTGAACAAGTTGCTTTTTGTTGAATGGTTTTAATACAATTTGCTAGTAGCACTGTTAATTTCTTATTGATTTTTATGCAAAATGCATTCTTGTTATTCTATTTTAAAAAGCTATTCTTAGCTAATTTGCTCCAAGTTGAAATATGAAACAAGAGCAAAAGTTCTTTTGTAAACAAAGACTAATTCAATTTTTCTAAGATTTTATAAAATTTCCTTTTCAATTTTATTTTTCTTTTTCAGCTGTTTTATATTCAAATGCAAACAATCAACTTAAACAACACATTGATGATGGTTCAATAATGTTGGAGATGATGATGATGAGGATGATATTGTTGGTGATTTTGTTGTCCTTTGTTGATGTTTACGATAATAAGGTTAGTTGGCAGATTACTTTTATAAAAATAAATTTATATAAAATTCCGAGTAGCAAGAAAGCTCTTTGGGGCAATCGGTAAGCTATGTAAATATGTACTTTGTTTTCTAAAGATACTAAAATTGGTCCAATTGAGCGAACTTAATAAACTAAGTACATACGAGTATGTATGCATACGAGTACATATGTACGTTTTATATGATATATTGTGGACATATCTGTACGACGAGTATAGAAATATTTAGGTGAAGGCTATTGAAACTCGTATTGATAAATATATCAAGTTTCTTAAACAAAATAAATTAAAATCAGTATAAAAATGACTAAATTCTCGACTTCTCCTTTTCTTCTCGTTGTGTATCTCATGCTCTGTGTAACACTCCTTTTATATCGCAGGCATTTCAATATACATGCGTCCATACAAAAGTATTTCTACATATGTATACTGATATATGTGTGTGTATTGTAAATCTGAATTTAGAATTTAGTGATAAATGCATTATTTTCCACTATACATTTAGTATTTTCATTACACTCATCAAATATATAAAATTGAATTGAAGTGTTCGTTCCAATTTCGCTGATGTTTTTTTGTTTGGATTTTCTATGTTTTTTTCTCTTTTCATTAAGATTGTTAGTGCAAGCACTGGGTGTTACAAAATCTGTAAATTTGACATAATGGTGTATCTCATTTGATATTTAGTGTTTGGTTTCAAATGCGTTGGTAGGCGTTTTCACTGTCGCGTCATATTTTGGAGGAAATAGTGTCAGTTCGATGCACATAATACTCGTATTTCACAACTCTAAAGTTAAACAAGAAAAAAAATTCATTTTAAAATATTTGCTCAATTCACAAGCTCAGTCGTATGGTTTATCGTTTAAAAAAATACGATGCTTGTGAACACGCAAAGTTGTAGCAGTTTTATACAATCTGAGCCAAAAGAAGTCATCCGATGTTGTTTGGCTCTCATTTTTTTTCTAAATGAAAAACTTCGATTCTGTTTTTTCATTATGTTTATCTGAACTTTTAGAATTTTAATGGTCAAGTCGGGAAGGTGATATCGGCCAAATGGGCGCCGTCACAATTGATTGCTATACGGGCTCGTCGGTTGGGGCTCGTGTAGTGTGTGCTGTTGCTCCGTCCTGTTGGAACCACATGTCCTCCAGTCCTAATTCGTTCAATTGCGGCAGAAAAAACTCGGTTAACATGACCCTATAGCTCGCACCGTCCACTGTTGTCGTTTGACCAGCGGCGTCCTCGAAAAAAAAATGGCCCGATGACTCCTCCTGCGTGGACAGCGCACCATGCAGTCACTTTGAGCGGGTGTAATGGCTCCTCGTGCATCACTCGAGGATTTTCGGTGCCCCAGAAGCGATAGTTTTGCTTGTTCCCATACCCGCTGAGGTGGATATGAGCCTCATGACTCATTATGATTTTGGTCGAAAAATCGTCCACTTCGTCGTCGAGATTGAGGATCGCTTGGGCGTACTTTACACGCGTTTGGCGGTCGACAGGCAGCAGCTAATGCACGGACTGGACTTTGTACGGGAACATGGGCAGGTCTTTGACCAAAATTCGCCTTAGAGACGACCGGCTGATGGCTAATTGTGAGGCACGGCGTCTGGTCGATGTTTCTGGCGACAGCTCGACATCCACGGCAACAGCGGCAATATTCTCGGCAGAACGGGAGCTCCGTGGCCGGCCACTCTTGGCAGCGTCTCGTGTGGTCCCATGCTCTTCAAGGTTGGTGGCCAAACGGCGCAGTATTTGCGCTGTCGGTGTCGGACGACCGGGGAATCGGCGACGGAATTCGCACTGTGCGAACACCACAGACAAATTGTTACGCAAAAAATTAGACACTATTATTCCTCGTTCCTGGGGAGTGTATCGCTACATGGCTTGTTCACTTGTATTCTACATCTGTCTAGTTCACAAATGTCAAAACAGATTAGACATTGGCCGCCATTTGCAAAAATAAGAGCATCTTCCAATAGGGTTATTTCCTTTGGCCCACCTTGTATTTGTTTCTATTTAAGTCTTCTTTTTTAAAAAACAAATTGTACATTCATTGAATTTTACCGCATAAAATTAAATCATGTATGGAAAATTTTATTGCGATATGAATTAGTTTTTAAGTTTTTTCTCGATAAGCAGTTTTACTTAAAATAGTTTGAAACCTGAAGTGAAAATATATACTTATCAAGAAGAAAAATTAATTTTGTGGTATTAATTATAACATATTTGAACGATTTTTACAAAACAAAATCAAAAACCTTAAATATTCCCAGACCTGGCCTCAATAGAATTATTTAAAAAAACATATAAAATACAATCCTATCATCAGAACAAATTTTTGTATAAAAATTACAAATAACAGAATTACAATACTGTATAGTAAAACGTTTCAACAGTGTATACGACGTTAATACGAGCTTGTGAATTGAACAATTATATATACTCGTATATAGCAAAGTTCCCAAAAAAAAGGGACCAATTGTACCACTGATTTGTAAGAGTTTTTAAAAAGTATCAAATACAAATTAAATTCACAAAATATTTATTTAGGGTTTTTTTGCGGCAGACGCGCGGCGGAAAACAGGCTGAATAAAGTCATTGCGCTATTTGCTGTCAGTCAAAAGCCATCATAATTTCTTTAAATTAAATTAAATTTCTTGTATTTATCAGAACTTTGGTTTTGCTCTTCTTCTTTACTTCTTGTTGGCTGTAGGAACAATTGCAAGTATCTCTTGTCCACGATACCATTGTAGCTTTAAGAACTGACATTTTTCAAGGTGTTGGCTTCTGCGGAAAATTACTCATATCACTGATATCGCATTTCCTTAAGAAGAATGCACTGCTGTTGCGAATGATCAGGCACTTAAGGTGCGATGAAGTAGTGGCCATATTAAAGGTATCTTCTAAGAATACGATGACACGTGCTGCTTTTTTTAGATTGAAAAATATGCATGTATTTAGTTCTATATATTTTAGTCGCGGAGTTTCCTATTGCTAATTTTAACCGTTTTTATTCTTTTAAGGGGATAAAGTTTAGCATGCGAATTTTCAAATATTCTTTCTACTTGAAGGTACACTTCGGGAGAGGAAACTCTCTACCAAATATCAAGACTCTAGCTTCTCTCGCTTCTATTTTATATGTACGTATATATTTTTTTTTTATCTTGAACCAGCAGTCAGGAGATGACCCCTACACATGCGATGCATTGTTCTGCTACATATGTATATATACATAAGTATATCTTCAAATAATTTAAATGATTATGAACAATATTGTAACCTTTTACAATTTTGCATAGTCTCTCATTATGCTCCTAATATTTTTAAAACACTATTGTTATATTCTATTATTTTATTTATATTTAATATCCTCTTTTATTACTACTTTTTTTTGTTCATTCATTTCGTGTTGACTTCAGAACCTGTTTATTACAAATAATAGAAGAATATAAAAACAACTATCAACAACATTTTAAAATAAGAGAAACCCCATTTGGCTAAGAGCCAATACATTGTTAAAATTGCATTGTCATTTTTCTGTTATTTATAACCAGCATTGATTTTTGTATTATAAAGCTGCCATAAAAGCTTAGAATGATTTTGAAATTGGTTGACACATAATTCATGCTTCAGTTACATGACAATTTATAGTGAAAATCAATAGTAAACGGATGTAGCCGCAATAATCTTCAATCCCTAAACTATGTAGAAAAATACTGCAGCATAAACGACTTGCAAATATGTATTAAAAATTCCATTAAATAATATAAAATATGAATTTTTTGCGATTTTTGTCCTGCAGTAGCATCTTTATTTAACATGGTTATTGCACATAATAATTTATAAATAAGAAACTTAACATTATTTATTTTATGTTTGTTGTTGATGCTAATGCCAACTCATAAGTAGGAATTTCATATGTTTATATCAGAACTCTCACACAATATTTGAGAAGTTTAACTAGACAAACAGAAGAAAGTAAGTAATATCTGCAAAAGAAAACAAACAACAAACATTTTTTTTATTTGATTCAAATAATCGCAAGTGGTGCTTGAAATTTTTCTTTTTTCATTCAGGCAACAACATACCGATAATGGTGACATTGTGCAGTGATGTTAACTGTAAGTTAATTACCGTGTTGTGCGGCAATTCTTATCTCCGATAATTAATTTTACACATTGTGAAAAAGAAAATTATATTTTAGATTAAAAACAATCATCTGAATATTTGCGTGAATTTATCAATAGTAAATAAGCTGTTTATTTGATCAATTCCATAGCCAATTGCATCCATTTCTTGACCTGTCACTAAAACAAAAATTAATCATATAAACGATGGATATTGACTTTATCTTACCTATCTGTGCCTTCTGAGTCTTGTATTTGGCTAGACCTTTCCTAGCCAGCTTTGTGGAGTGAAGCCTAGTGGCACTCCACCAGTTGCGTATTTGGAAAAATCTTGAAATTTTTCGTTATCATGCAGTTTTTCATAAGTATTGTTTGTATTGTATTGCTGCCCACTATTCAATATTGAATTTTGAAGACATCAGCTAGTGCTGCCCACCACTGTAACAACTCACGATGATACCACTAATTGTCGCCACTTATTGATTAGATTATTTTACAAATCTTTACATAGACCTTTCGCTAATACAGCCACTGACAATGTGGTTAACATACTTAACATCAGCCTTATTTCAGTTGACAACGTCGTCACCAAAACTTAGCCTCTCTCAAATCGATATGCAATATCTTTCAAATAAAAACTTAATTGACATTTACTGAAAATGTAGAATTTTTTTTAAATGCCAATTTAAATTGCGTACAAAAGCCGCAGTATTTCGACTCAATAGGGGCTAAGATTTGGTGGCGATGACGACGTCGACAACAGGAATGAGGGTGAATATTTTTGGAGTATGGAGTGTATGAACAAATTGTGAAATTTTCTGAGTCAAAACATCGCAAGATCAATTGACTCAAATTTGCCGATACAAAGCAAATCGAAATGACTCAAATCAGGACTCTAGTGTACACAGAAGCTAACTTTCCTATACATAAAGCTATTAATAAGAATAAAATAATTAACATTATTGAGCGTAACGACGCAAAATCTAAAATTATAGAATATAAGTGGCCATTGCAATGATTTAGTTGCTGGTTATTAATTTATCAAATCTTTTTCAAGGAACCTGGAAAACCGTTAAAAGTGTCAAAAGATGCAAATTTACGATTTTAAAACCGGTTGAATAGATATTTTGTTAAATTTGTTTTAATGTTTTTTTTTTAATAATTTTTTATGCCACTGTATTTATTGGTATTCAATAAATATTCTCCACTCCATATGGCGTTTGTGACACTGTGTCACATTTTAAGCAAATACGAGTACGTATCTATGATCCATATTCATAGTCGTTATATTGCCACAATTGTATGTAAAACTTATGTAAATATATTGTTTTTTTTAAGGCATAAATATTTATCTACATTTAGAAGAAAATAATATGGCTCTGCAAATCGCACTATCGTTAAGTACTTAAAATTATAATAGTAAAAATTTCGTAGCAAAGTGAAAAAACTGCTTAAGTCCAATTTAAGCGTTTAGCAGATGAAGTGAATTAATTTTTCTTTATATTTAGTTCGGCTATACTCATCTACTCATAGAGAAACTCTACATTTTAATAAAGAATTTATTAAAATTTTGTGTACGTTATTCACGTGGGTGTAGTTGTACTTCTCTTTCAAACTTCATGTGTGTTGTACGAGTATAATAAAATAAATATAGCGGCAACAGAGTGTTTTGTTAATTACAAAATTTCAAGTGTTTCAAGCTGTTGAAACTTCAATTATTTGGATTTTATTACGGTCTTCTTACTCTTGTTTTATTGCCCAATACAATTTATCTTAAATGTCATGAGGGTTTCTTCTCAAATGTTGTTGACATTCATTGAAACAACAAACAAAAAGTTATCACATGGTAGTGTTGCCTCTTGCATCTATACAAACTGCGACTTGTTTGGATGTCATTTGTCATCATCCTACATAATATTTCATACTTGATTTTTTTTAAGACTATGAATATTTACATATCGTTTGCTTAAAATAGAAAGGCCTCAACTAATGTTATTCATTTTTACAAAATAAGAGAAGTAAAGAAGTTCACTAAAATTAAGGGCTTGTAGAAGCCAGGCAGTTATTTCATAAATGCGCTAAGCAACTTTTTTTATCAAAGTTTTATTAGGGCATTTATATGTATGTCGCTAAACACAAAAGGCCCGATTTGAAGAAAGATATGAGTTGGGACCTTTCTGCATTAAGCTAACGATATAATTTTTCTTTTTGATAAATAAATATTAATCTGTATGCCAGTTTAATTTTTTTTAAGGAAATTTAATAATTCATGTTTCTTGACATTTTTTATGTTGTTTTTTATTTCAATTACAAACTCGATAGCAACATGCTTCGGGCTTCTTCTTTCTTTTTTCAAGTGAGACAAAGCTTTATTCTACATAAAATAATGTAGAAAAAATCAAATGTTAAGTTCAAAATTTCTTATCAACTTGGGCTTCTTTGTAACAATCTTGTTTTATTTCAGACTTTGAAATAATTTTATCAAAAAATATTATTCACATGTTATTTCCGTACTAATATGTTTTTTTTTATAGTATTATATTGTTAGCAATAAATTTCGTATAATTATTAATGTTGCCAATGAGACAAGAGGGGTCCTAATTACTTCCCAGTCGGCTAAATAGTACGCCGTCTTCTGAGGCTGTTTTTAGTAGCCATTTAGAATAATTATTTTACTTCGCCGGTGCTACACAATACCAATGACGAAAAGTGCTCTGATGTGACTGTGGATCAGCTGTAGTCGGTACTGTGCAATGCCTATGAAAGCTTCCACTGACAAGAACTGACACAAAGGCACAGATGTGATGAAGATTATTGGCTTTAAACTCCTTGAGGAGCTATGAAGACTTGGTCCAGTAACCTCAAGTGAGCTCAGTGGTGTTACATCAGTCATTAAACGCGAACTTTGCAGAAGCTATGTGGGCAAACGGTTTCCCGTGGAACCAGTCTAGACAAGGGCCGCAGTTAAGCATCCAAAGACCGTAAAATAATCCAAATCAAATCTCTGGTGTAATCTCGAAGAGGCGCCTCCTCTGTCATGTATCATGTATCACCTTCTCCATTAATACTTCTGCGGATCAAAGGCCCTGATATAGTACGAACTTATCCTAAGACCATAACGTACATTTATAAAAAAAGTTAAAGGACAATAGAGAAATTTCTTTAACTAGTTAGCTATGTACTGCGGCCTGCCGCATAAAGACCCGTAGGTTATGGAACTCAGTTCCAAAACCCTCTTGTGGGTACACAAAGCCACAATAATTCGCATCACAAAATATGCGAACTGTTTTCGAACCCAAGACCTTTGGTTATGTAGTCAATGTACTAACTACTTTAGCCAGCGCCACCTTCTTATGTACATACATTTGTATTTATATCTAGCAAATGGTTTCAAGAATATATTTTAAAAATTTTTAAGTTAATGACTCTTTTATGGAAGGCAACCGAACTTCCGCTACCAAAAATTTTTAGCTGCCAAAAACAATTTTTTTTTTTTATCTGGGACCAGCACTCAGGAGATGACTCCTACACATGCGAAGCATTGTGCTGGAACTAAAGGAAAGGGATAGTAGGAGAAACGACAGGAGGTGAAGCTTAATTAATTATTTTTGCAACTCTGCTTTCGCACGTTCTTTGTTTATACTCGTAGCAGTGCTGAAGCTTCGGTTCAGTAGCCATTTTTATTATTGTTTTACTTCGCCGGTGCTACACAATACCGACGAAGGAGGGCGTTCTGATGCGATTGTGGATTGCTATCAGCTGAAGCCGGTATTGTTCAGTGACTATGCCTTTGCCACTGAAACCTTCCGACAACAACTGACACACAAAGACACACTAATGCACATCAGAAAAATGCGAGATGTTCATTTTTTTTTTTTTAATTTTAGTCTGAAACTGGGGTTTAACCCAGGTCTGTTTTTGGATTCGTAGTCAACGTGCAGACTACCATCCATCGTGCCATTGCCACCCTCAATTGAATTGCTAAAACCAAATTGAAATTAACAAATGTCTGTCGCCAATTTCCATCCAAAATACCATATTTTGCAACTGCCAACTCAATTGAAGTTCGCTTGCCATCCATAATCGGGCAATAACTAATGTAGCCGTTAAAAAATGTAACAAGTGAAGAACATATTTAAGTAATACTGCAATTTACATTATAAAATTTAATTTTAATTTAATAAATAATAAAAAAATGAATAGCGTTCAAATGGAAATTACCAAAATAAAAATGTTTGTTTTAATTGCATTTTTAAATTGAATTAAATGGGAATTCCACAGCCATAACAATTCATTGCAATTATTCATTAATGATTTTAGTTAGTGTTTAAATATTGATTTTCTAATTATTGAGTCGTACGTGTAAAATTCATTTTTATTAACGAAAAAAATTTATTGAGAATAAGTGAATAAATTAGCAGCAAGTGAACAATTTTTAATTATGTACGGAATTAATAAAAACATTTCAGCACAGATGAGAGTAAAGAAAGTCTGAAAAAACTCTAGTAAGTTTCGCAAATCTGTGGCATTTCATTGTTAAATCATTTAATGAGAAAAGCTTATTTTCTTTGCAACAGTTGGTGAAACATGAAACATTTAAGGTATTATTTTCTTTGAATCGATTTGAACACATTTTCTGCATTGAACCATTTTCATTATGCATTCTTAATTTACTTAGCGCGTATCCAACTTTGAATTAACCAAGTGTTTATTTTTTTCCCCTTCATTATACAAATTTTATCCAATTACAATTGTCGTCAAACAAGTAAAACGAACAAGAAAGAAACACTATTTCGCAATGAATTTAATTTTTTTTTTAAAAATCTGCTTTTATTCAATTTAAAAAATTCAATTTTCCCAGTATTTTTGCATTCTCAATAGCAAAATGCCAGCACAATACACAACAGTCACTACATTAAGAAGGCCTTTATTTTTATACAACATTTTAAAATTTGTATGGCATTTTGTCACTTTTCTTTCTAGACGTGGTTCATTCTTTGCTCAGATCTGCCGTTTGGCTGTATTTTGCAAACTTAATGAAAGACTGTTGTAATTTTTAGCTTTTTGTCGCCCTGTTTGTTCAACTATTTTTAGTTATTTTTTTTTTCTCCAATATTCTTATTGTATTAAATACAAATTTGCAAGTATTTTTGGTTTAAAATGAAATGGAAATAAACAAACAAACCATTTCTGCTTTGTAAATATTAAAATAGTGTAGGATTTCAGTCGTTTTGACTAGTTTTAAAAATGCCTTTGTATGGAAAGAACACAAAAATAACGAAATAAAATTGGAGACAAAAAACAACGTTAATTATCGGGACAAGAATATAAATAACTTTTGATATATTCGAATGGATATGAATTTAACGGCGTAACTTTTTTGTATTCAGACATTTGTTGATTAGGCTAAAACGTGATTAGGTTGGGTTTTAGTTTTAGTTTTTGTTTTTGTTTGTAATAAATTTTAATTTAAATAAGAATAATACTGTTAATGAAATTGTAAAAGATATGTTTATTGTTATTATCACAATTAGAAAAATTTTGTGAAAACAGCAGCGGATATGGCCTACATTTTTATCATTCTTTTTTCAATTTTTAAACACTGATTCTGGTAGGTTTTTTTTAGTAAATTTTCAATATTTTTCTATATGTATATAGTAAATAGATTTCATTTAACATGAGTTACAATAGTTAATCATTTTAACCATGATAACAAAAAAAAAATTAAACCAAATGGAAAGTGCTTTTTTTTTTGTTCTGCTTTTTTCTAGAAAGGAACTGCACACCAACGGACTCTTAGCTTCAAGTATGTATCTACACTATTGCAATGTTACAATAACAAAAAAAAACAATTTTTTCTATTTCAAAATATAATTACTTTAACATAAATTTGATGAATTAATACTACGGATTCATTTTGATTGGCGTTGAATGGAAACAAAATTTTCACATTTAAATTACTTTGGCCTCATTGAAAAAAGTATGCTTTTGATTATTAAATAATAATACTCACTAAGTCCTCGATTTGCATCATTACGATTTATATCTTCTCCCTTTGCGCCTCATTTATTTTATTTAAATTTTTTTTGAACCATTCGTTTTCAGTCATTGTGGATTCGCTTTAGTGCGTTTAGTGCACAATGAGTCACAATCCAAATGTTTTTGAAATAAAAAAATTTGTAAGTAAACATGCGCTAGCGGCATATTTACTCGAACTTAAGTTTGGAATAAATGCATTCAATATATTAGAAGAGTGCTGTGCCGCGTATGTGAAAATTTTTGTACGGCTGAACATTTCTTTGCTTGGATCAGGAGATGTGCCCTACGTATGCAATGTATGTATACGTAGTGTAGAAAGAGCCAAATGGTGATGTAATAAGAAGTATAAATAGAATTTCTACTTACACAACTCTGTAGTTGTGTGTTTTTTTTTTTGAGAAATTTTAAAGCAGAGTTGCTCCGTCTTTGATGTTGATGAATTAACAGCCATACCTAAACAAGAGCGGAAAGCGGAATGTTTTTTCCGCTTAGCTTTTACGCTGAAATGCCATACCTAAATAAAAGCGGCATCGCAAGGTCAAAACGATAAAAACAGGGTTATCAAAAAAATAAATATAACAACCCCCTGATTATTTTAGCAATAAAGTTTATTGGTGTTTGTGATTTTTAAATAAGCATTTTATAAAAAAAAGTTTAAACAATGAGATATATGGACGATTTAGAGGATTTACTTACCTCCATTTTCTAATAACAAATATTTTTTTATGTTTATTTCTTTGACCTTCTTTATTTGCAACTTACTTCACTATTAAACGCACTGTCAAAATCGGATTTTCCAATTGCAAAGCGTTGCCGTTGCGTTGACGCCGCGTTATTTCGGTATGCTACATACAAATTGTATGGGCATGAGAATTTTTGACAGCTAGAAAACGCTTTCCGATCTTGTTTAGGTATGGCTGTAAGTTATTAGTTTACTTCGCCGACATTTTATTGCTGAGAGTGGCGCGGACTGCCAACAGCACACCTGAGTGTTTATTTAATAGATTAAAGAAAATAATAGAAGGCCTTAGCCCTGTTACAAATCACAATGCATCGCATGTGTAGGAGTCATCGTCTGAGTGCCGGTCCAAGAAAAAAAAAAATTTTATTTCCTCTTCAAAATTCTAAATT
Source organism: Dexiosoma caninum (assembly GCA_963924685.1). Lineage (NCBI taxonomy): Eukaryota > Metazoa > Arthropoda > Insecta > Diptera > Tachinidae > Dexiosoma > Dexiosoma caninum. The sequence goes on along the minus strand of OZ004728.1, from coordinate 53,462,866 downwards.
TCTTTGAAATTATGGAAACATTTTCCAAAAATTGGTAATTATGATATGAAAAGTTTAAAAAAAATGTAATTTCTTAAAGAGCCTTAAATTATGTTCTACTTATTTGAAGGACATACATATTTATAGCATTGATGGCCTAAACTCTCGTAACAATCAAAAGATAATAAGTAAATAATAAAATGTGAAAATGCTTGCTTTTACGAAATATATATATTTTGACTTAAATATCTTGAATCCACCATTTATATTTCCGGGCTTTAAAAGTCCCGCAAATATCATATGGTGTAAATGTGTCTTAGTTTCGTTAATTTTACTTCGCGAAAAATTTGCATGGGATAAAAATGATATGCAAAAAAATAATTTTTGTAAAAACATACATAAATCCGAATAGTTAGCTTAAAAATGTGAAATGTTAGACGAAATTAAAAAATTACTATTTGTGACATATCATTTAAAAGTCATAATTTTGCAATTTCTGATATTGTAAAATATTCCAATTAGCGCAATAAATATACACATTAATCGTACTGTCTAATATTTGTTAATAACTTATCTCATCTTAATAACGATTAAAGTTTAGTCGAGAAAATTACTACTTACTCTTACTGACAAGCCTAACTAATGGCTCTCCAAAAAGCACCAACTACTTAAATTCAAATAAAAATAAATATTTTTTCATTTATTTAACGTGAGTCAAAGTTAATTACAATTATTTATCTATATTTGTTACATGGTTTAGCTGGTCATTTCGGTGCTAGTAACAAAATCGTCCATATGTTTATACCAGTACTAGCAAAAAATCTTTGGGAATTACGAAATATGTATACAAACAAAATAAAATAAATTCTTCAAACTAAACTTTAAAAATTTTCTTTATACAACAAACGTTTTATTATTCGATCTATGTTGTATCTATTTAATTTTTCGAAACGTTTTTACAATTAGTCAAGCTCAGATATTTTTTTGGAAGTTCTTGTATAAACAAATGAAGTTTCATAGCTTTTTTCAAGAATTTGGTTAAAGGTCTACCGGTTACTACCAGTAGCAGCAGTGGTGCTACTGCACTACATGAAATATACATATGGACCAGCTTAACCATATAACGAACACAGATAAATAAAAAAAAAGTATTTATAATATTTATTTATGAATATGCACATGAATTTTATCACTTTGAAATTATTTATATTGCGATAAAAAAGAATTATGAATTAATCTTGTCACCGTCATACTGTTCATTCATATAAACTTGTTTAAAGTGAATACTTTTTTTTTCTGTAATTTTTAAGTAACAAATTAAGCAAATTTCATTAAGAAATTTATACATGAATTATTACAATAATAAAATGACAATAGAGCGAAAAGTAATAGAATTATGAGCGAAGTGATTGCTATGCAAATTTATATTGCAACTATTGATTTTCTAATGCACTTCTAAATTCAATTAGTGCTGCTTTTGCATACTGTTGCCAATGTAATGAAATGCTAGTGATTTACAACTCGTGATGATGTTAGGAGTATCGCCGTTGCTATTAAGTTTGAAAATATGTAAAAAAAAACCTCTATGTAGTCATTTACTTAAATTACCCGGCTAAATGAAACAATAAACACATGGCTAAAACTAATGGGGGTAAAAAGAGAATATAAAAACCAACAAAACCAATATGTATCTGAAAAAAAAAACACGATTATTTTTCTGAAGTAAGAACATGTGTAATTTTGCAATTCACAGTCTTACACAGTCATGCTGAGACGCACATGTTCAATAATTTTTCTTATTTCAAACCACAGACTTGCAAATGTAATAAATATAACTTGTACTGATATATTATGGTGGTATTCATATCGACTACAGCACATGTCGTTAATTTTCAAAATTACGTGCATACACATATTTTTTATTACTTGATTTTTTTTTTGCTATTTTGTATAATTAATTTTAAGTCAAATAAGATTAATAACAAGAAATGTGATTTATTTATATTTCGTAGTCGAAAGTTCAAACAAATTGAAAGAGTTGTTTGCAGCCCAAATAAAAAAATGTTTTCAAATGTCAATTCGCCTTATTACGCTTGTTTGTTTTATCGGACTTAATAGGTTTGAAAGTTCGTAAATAATTATGAAGGACAAGGTGTAACAAAATGTCAAAAAAGAACTTGGCGTCAACAAAAGCAAACAAAACAAATTTAATTTTTTTTTTCTTGAACCATTGAAGGAAAACATTTCAAATCAAGAAGAAAAGTTGTTATTCACATTTTTTTTACTCAATTTCCGTTATTTTTGGCACCAAAAAAACAATCCATAGAGAAAATCTTTTTGATTCTAATAGGTTTTCTTCTGAATTGTATAAAAAAGGGATTTCTTATTAATTTCATTAGGCTACCTAATTGATTTTTTCAAAAAGGTATTCCTTATTGATTTCATTAGGTTCCTATATGATCATGTGTAAATCATCATCTTAGTTTTCTTAATAAGGATATCTTCTTGATTATATTAGCTTGCTTGTTATTTCATCTATAATATAGATTCTACATATACATATGTATGTAAATCAACATAGACAAATTTTTTCATGATCTTTTTCGTTATATTTTCACTTGTTATAAAAAAAAAAAATTAGTTGTAATATTTTTCATGTCATATATATAATTTTATTCAATTAATTTAAATAGATATAAAAAGAAGAAAATACTTTTGATTATAAAATTTTTAATTTATTTGGTTTTGAATTCCTGACAACGTTGTTTTTTTTTAATTGAAATAAAAGAACAAGATTTAAAGATTCTTTTAATATTAAAATTGAACTTTCAGTTGAAAGTGAACCAATGGAAAGTGAAGAAGTCGAAAGTATTTTTGTGTAAATATGAATAATAATAGTGTGCATATTTATTAAATTTAAGAAAGATTTAATATTTTAATTATTGAAAGAGTGTTAATAATGGAGGACCAAAAAAGGTTAACTCAAGATATCGATATTTTGCCTATTTTGAAATCGTGGGAACTGTGCGATGAAACGTGCCACATTATTTAAATTTTTGGTATTATTTCCACAACGATATTAAAAAAAATGGAAATTGAAGATATTCAAAATTTATTTAATAAATTGGACCAAAAATACACTGGGGAGCTAATAAAGTTCAAAGCAGGCTTAAGGGAATGGAGGAGTAATATGGTAAGTATAAAATAATTTTTATGAAAAAAATATATTTTCACTTAAGTATTATTTCCGAACATTTATATCCGAAAGAGAAACGGTATCGGCCTATCCATTTTTATTTACTGAACAATGGACTTAAAGTTATTCGACTAAAAAAATACTGGTAATAGTACTTACTTTTTATTATTATATTAAATGTATTCGTAAGGAAATATGTATGTAAATAAAACAAATCAATAAAATTATCAATTAAAATCACGAATTATTATTAAAAAAAAATCAATAAGATAGCCCAATAAAATCAAGAAGAAAATTATTTTAAAAATATCAATAGGATCGCCTAATAAAATCAAGAAGAAAATCTTTTTAAAAATATCAATCAGATCGCCTTATAAAATAAAGAAGAAAATCTTCTTTAAAAAACCAAGAAGAATACCTAATAAAAACCATAAGTTTCCTTCTTGATTTTTTCAAAAAGGTTTTTCTTATTAAAATAATAAGACTTCCTTCTTGAAAATAAACCATACAGATATCTTATTAATTTTGTTCTAATTTATTAGGTATTTATTAGACAGTTTTTTTTCTGTGTGCCTTTTTATTTTCATTAAAAAAAAAACACTAAAGAAAATTAAGCGGTCAAAATTTATGCTCAAAATCGTAGACATTGTGCATAAAGTTGTCAAAGATTTTAAGTACGAAACGTCAATTTTAAGTTGAAACTTGAAAAAAAAAATTTTTTTACAGTTTCTCGATATTTATCGATAACACTAGTGCACGATTTGAAGTTTTTGCATTTATCTCAATATGTTTGGACTCTATGCACCTGATTACTTTCGTCATTATAATATATTTGCGATCTTCTCCAAAATTCCAAAATAAGGACTTTAATTTTTAATATAATTTTTTTCTGAGTTCGTTTCGTTTAATATAACATTTTTTTATTTAGGTTTTTTACGATTCTTTCTGTTACTAATTTCAATTTTAAAACCCTTTCATCGTATTTTTATAATTTTAGATTCCATTAACATGGACAAGTAGTGACAGTTGTTTTATTTTTATTTCGCTTTTAATGATGAAATTTTTATTGATTCGTCGTCATTAATATTTTCAAAGTTGGGCAGATACAATTTCTTTGTCGTTGAAAATGTGCAACGAGTAGTCTAAATATCTTGCTGGAAAGCTGCACATAGGACGAAGTGTAAGATTAAGATTACTATACCGTATTTAACATAAAGTTGTTTCGTTTGCAAATACAATGTATTTAAAAGCTTCATTAAACAGTAATTTTTTTTTATTTCTCTAATTTATGCACGCCCACATATGTGTGTACGACATACTTATTTCAAGTGTTTTTAATAAGTAACGTATAACAAAAATTATATGTATGTTTTCATTTGTTAATTTTTTTTCTTATAATTAAACTCGTTTACTGAAAGTGCTTGGAAGCAATTTGGTGCGTGTTTGGAAATGTGATTAAAAAAAAATTTACATAATTTTTTTCCCCATTTATTTAAATTTCATATAAAAATATCTCGCTTTGCAAAAAATGGAATGCGGAAAACGTTTTTGATATTTAATAAAATTTATATGCTTAAAAAGAATTCTAATGCTTAAAAATAACAAATCTCAAACGTATTTGTTGTAACCAAATTTGCTAACCACAAAGCTCTCTTCTGATGTCATGCTCACCACTAAACCGGGCTTTGTGCTATACTTGTAATCAATAAGTTGACTGGGACGATCATGTGAGTTCAGAGAAATCCTACATATTGAGATTACAAGTCCTAAGTTCGGACCTAAATATTTTCTAATTAAATAAGTGGGTGATTATTTAGTAATGAAAACTACAAAAACCTATTAACAGCACTGAACACGTCTCTACAATTTAGAAGAAAGTAATGATATTGGCAAAAAATTAAACCCACATTGAAACGAAAACAATTTGTAAAAAAAAACAATAAAATGTAGGTCGCAAGTTTTTAACTACAATTACAAATTAATTTACACTTGATTTGGCATAATCATCATGCAAGTTTCCAAATACATTAGCGAAACTTACTGTCTGGCCCGCAATGTCACACGATAGCGGTCGGTCGCTTAATTACATACATTCAAAACAAAAACAAAATTTGAAAAGGGACCGATAGATATCCGTGTTGGCCATCGTTGGCTAGGCACTTAAAGTAAAATTGAGCGGCTTGTGCTTAAAAAAATTATCTAAGAAAATGTAATATAAATTTGTTTTTGTTTTATTTTGTAAAAAATGTAGCATCTGTGGGAAAAGTAAAAAAACAAGTTTGTTTTTGTCAATAATTTGTTGCCAAAGTTTAAAAACAAAAAACTTTTTTTAATTTAAACATTTTAAGATTGTTTACACTTTTTCTTTTTTTTTCCTTATGTGGATGTAGTTTATTTAAATTTATTTTTTGGGTAGGCAAGTTTAGACGTTAATTAACTAGAACACTGCTCAATACGGTGGCATTATTATTTTTTCCTTGATAATTCAGAACTTAGTCATTCATTAAGATTCATTAACCGGTTTGGAAATTAAATTTTTTTTTCTATTACTTTGATTCAATATTATTTAACCCAATCGATTAATGTAAAACTTTGCACACAAACATTAAGGTCCAGCTACTAATTTAGCGTTAAAAAAAACTAGCTGTTGCCCTGTAGAAATTAATTATTGTATTTCACGTAAGCCTGTACAACTAGGCCCATATTAGGGCATTCGAACGGAATTTCTATACTTTTTAATCAAGGCGAATTCATATCAGGTAAATTTACTAGTACAACAACCACAAAAATCATTGTACGTTGTCAAAATAATTCATACAATTTTGACATCAAGCAGTAGCCTGATGTGAATTCGCCTTGATTTTAATAAAATGCTGGATGAAATTTCGATTCTAATCGAAACGCGTAATTTAGCCCCGTTTGTTTATTAAACTTATTATATATCGAAAAAATTTTGGGCGATTCTACTTTCTACAAAATTTGTTTTTACTTTAAAGTGATAAATTTCATTACCACTCCTTCGTCGGTATTATGTAGCACCGGCGAAGTAAAATAATTACTAACAAAGGCTACTAAAAAACGAAGCTTCTATATTTAATATGTCTCTTTAACATCAGCGGCACTACAAGACTGCTATAAAAAAACAAAGAACGTGTAAAAGCAGAGTTTGTAAGACAGTGAAGCTTCATCTCTGTCAGTTCTCCTATTTTCCCTTTCCTCTAGTTCCAGTACAATACATCGCAAGTGTAGGGGTTATATCGTGACTGCTGGTCCAAGATAAAAAAAGGTAAAAACAGGAAACGAGAAAAGAATAGTTACAATGTTGCTAAATGATTTTATATTCATTATTCTTTTGGCTGCACAATAAAAATCAAAAGCAATTGGTTTTTTGCTAATATATTGTGCCACATTAAAATATGGCATACACATTGGCAATATTATTGTGGAGTATATAAAATTGCACAATTATATTGCAAGTGTATGTGCACCGCTTAAGCATTTTAAACGAATTACGAATAACAAAATGAATTAAACGAATTTACGAAAAATAATTACGAATTCTTTAAATTATAAAAAGAAATTGAAAACAAATTCTTTTGTGAATTTCACGTTAAATCAGAATTTAAGAAAAATGCGAAAATGGTCACACTTCCATCTATACAGCAGACCATAAAAACCGGATCTCCTACCAACAGACAAATAGACCAATAACTTCACGCATTCACTGCTATAATAATCACATACGAGTATGAACTGCTTGTCCATAAGATAACAATATGCCGTATGGTTACTTCGTGGCAGTTGATAAGTAAGTGGCAGATAAATTGTTAGTATTTGTAGCAGCTGTAGTCTAGTGTTATTTACACAATTTTTCATTCAGGTATTGAAGTGGAAAAAATCATTCGATAAGTTAATAATAGATTAATCACATGTAACACTTACACCTCAATTGTTTGTAGAATACTTTGTAATTTTCAGCTTAAAGTAGCACTTGTATCTGCCAAATGTCTTGAGTATTTTAACACATTTTAAGTTTGAAACACTTGGGGAAGCATCAAAGCAATTTAGCTTTATCGTTTAAGAACGACATTACGGCAATCATGTATTTATAGATACGAGTAGCTTTGTGAAAAATATAAAAATTAAATATTTTGAATAAAACATTCCCCCATAGAAGTTTTCAATGAACCAAAAGTAACAAAAGAAAGGGACGTGCAATTGAGTACTTGCAGCACAATTTGGAAAATGGTTATTTAGAAATGAGTCACTCAGTTGAAACCAACAATTATTGTCATCTTGTTTCTTTGTTTGCTTTGGTAATTAAAAAAAAGAAAACTACAGACACGCATCTCACCCATGCCGAGCGCATAATTATGCAACTGATACCACGCAAAGCCCTTTAATTAGCAGCTGTGAAAGCTGAATAAGCTGTGAATGTAATAATGACTACAAACGTCATTATTATAGTGATGACAATGATTATTATGATGTTTAAGGTTTAAACAGAAGAGTGTTTAATTTATGAATTATCTGACGGGTTTTAATTTATTGCTGTCGTATTTACAGCAAACAAATGACTCGTTAAAATTAACAATTTTATCAAATTAACAAAAAGTGTTTCTGAACAATTCGTCTGTAAGTTCGAGTTTATACAGGCGCACAGTTGGAAGAAAAACATCTGGAATTCTCGTTTGTTTTTCATCCGCGGTCACACAGACGAAAATGTTGCCGGCAACATTCCATTATTATTGTTAATATTGTTCCATTGTTATTGTTATTTTTGTAAGCAAAGAAAATGAGAACAAAGCGTAGCGCTGAGTACCGCACATAAAAACGACGCTTTCTGCCCCTGCTGTAATATGCTAACAAACTGAATGTTTCCTCGTCTAAACTCAGACTTCTTTCACTTCTTTTGTTAAGGACGTATTCAGTACCTTTTTTTTTATTAATTGCAAATTATTTATTTTGTTGTAATTGCTGACGATTGCTTTTTCTGGCGAGACTACTTATCTACTTTGAATACCCGTATAATAAGTTGATCAATTATTTGACATTTTAAAAAAACCGGTTTTCGAATAATTGATTTTGCAAATTCAACGGTTTATTTGTATTTAAAAAAAATTCCAAGTATTACGCTGTCTTTAAGTAATTTTATTAAACGAAAGTTTTAACAATTCATATGTTACATAAAAAGTTTTATAATAATGAACAAGTGACATTCGAATCCACAATCGCATCAGAACGCCCTCCTTCATCGGTATTGTGTAGCACCGGCGAAGTAAAATAATAATAAAAAAATGGCTACTGAAACGAAGCTTCAGCACTGCTACGAGTATAAACAAAGAACGTGCAAAAGCAGACCTGCAAAATAATTAATTAAGCTTCACCTCCTGTCGTTTCTCTTACTATCCCTTACCTATAGTTCCAGCACAATGCTTCGCATGTGTAGGAGTCATCTTCTGAGTGCTGGTCCAAGATAAAAAAAAAAGATGACTTCTTTTTGGCACCCGGTTGCAATGCAACTCTATACTGAGCTAATGCTCTACCCGCGATTTGGGTTTAAACTACACCCACCTCGTTGCTCCCACAAGAGGCCAGGCAGAAACCGAGGTTTCTGGGGCTCCTGACATCCGTGGTACCCGATTTAACTGAGAAAATAACTACAAATGTACTGAAAAATACATAAATTTATTCCAGTGCATTTGTAAAATGTAACTTCCGCTCCATTAAATTGTCAGTAAGTCCCCGGTCATACCTCGTAGCAGTAGGTACTACCAGTATGAACTCCAGACAGTTCCGGACTGGTTACCAATGGAAGAAGTGCAAAGACAAAGGATTCCTCTTTACCTTAGCCACCAGTGAGACATTAGTAATGTTACTAATATCATTTTTTTATATTCGCGAATACGAATAATCAAAATAAAAATTTTGCTCCACTCGATAAGTAGAAAAAAAAACTTGTCACACTACTCTAGGTATTTAACATTATTAAGACATGCCGATGACTGAATTTGAGATTAACAACTTCAGACCTGAAATAGCTGAATAATGCCATAAAAAACAAGTTCACTGTACACAACAAATTTTCTATTTGTCGCAACTATTATAGAAATATATAAAAATACGTTCCAGAAAATATTATCTCTAAAAATAGAAATATAATATTAATTAAAATTTTATTTTTCTTTTCAGTAGAGTTAATTCTCTCGCTTATTTAGGTAAGTGAAAATCAAACTTAATTTCATACACATATGTATATGTGTGTATATATATATAAATTTTTTAAATTTAAGTAATTTGTTAAATCTTAAAAATGCTGCGAACGATTTGGTGTTGGCAATTTTCGAAATCTTTGGGTTTAATAAATCATTTTTTTACCTGATTAACTCTGATTGTCATGAATGGTGTTATAATCTACCTCAAATCAATTGGCTTTGTAGGTACATTTTATATACTCGTATCTCTATGTTATTAGTTTAGCATAACTAATAAATAGTGATCGGTTGTAGATCTATCAATGTAACTTAGACTGTTATGACTGTCATTTATTTATATAATTGCACATTCCCAATTCGTATGAAATTATGGAAATCCCATAAAAAATTGTTTCTAATGAACATTAATTTCTATAATAATTTACATCACATCGCAGTCTTTCGTCATAATTGAGCAATGACACCATCGCCGAGGTAAACTAAGAAATCAAACGGGTACCCTCCAAAATGACTTTGTCAACTTACCCTTACCCACAGATATGCTGCAAATCTGATATACAAATGAACAAAATCCACAACAGCAGTTTCATCGAAACTAAGCCTGCCTCTTCTCTACACCTGTCCCATTCCGAAAATAACACACAAAGACGTTTTGATTGTATTCATTTACTTACTTAAGCTATGTTCACACGATTGTCAGATTGTACAATATTGTAGGATACGGCAATATGGTGGTAATGCACTGACAATGAAAAATTGTTACCATCTGGCAATTTGCCTGTTCACACTATTGAAAAAAAAAAACCAATAAATTTCATTGGCACACAGTTCTGCTACAATAAATTTTTGTGCCAATAATAATTGTCTGTTCACACGGTTATCAGATTATTGTATGGCAAACGTTGCCAGATCCGACTTTTAACATTGTATCTAAATATTTATGGGCAGCATTACCAACAGAAATATTTATCTGCCAATGGTGTTATTGTACGGTGCACTAAATGAAGCACATTTTTTTTTATCTGGGACCAGCACTCAGGAGATGACTCCTACACATGCGAAGCGTTGTGCTGGAACTATAGGAAAGGGATAGTAGGAGAAACGACAGGAGGTGAAGCTTAATTAATTATTTTACAGCTCTGCTTTCGCACGTTCTCTGTTTTTACACTCGTAGCAGTGCTGAAGCTTCGGTTTAGTAGTCATTTTTATTATTATTTTACTTCGTCGGTGCTACACAATACCGACGAAGGAGGGCGTTCTGATGTGATTGTGGATTGCTATCAGCTGAAGCCGGTATTGTTCAGTGACACTGAAACCTTCCGACAACAACTGACACACAAGGACACAGTAATGCACATCAGAAAAATGCGAGATGTTTTTTTTTTTTATAATTTTAGTCTGAAACTGGAGTTGAACCCAGGTCTGCTTTTGGTTTTGTAGTCAACGTGCAGACTACCATCCATCGTGCCATCGCCACCCACATGCTACAATAACAAATTACTGTAAATTGTGTGTCAATAAAAATGAGGGGTGTTCTCACGATTGTCAGAATTGTGACAATATTATTGGCATAGAATGCACCGACAATACATTTTGTGACGATGTTGCCACACAAAAATTGTGTGTTCACACGGTTGTTGCACATTTTGTAACAATTTTTCTGTCAATATTGTAGTAAATGACAATCGTGTGTACATACCTTTACTACATACACAAATAGTTTAAGAACGAAACTTTTTTTTATTTATTAATTTTTAATGCATATCTTGATTGCTTTCAAATTTGTTAAAATTTTTATTAACTGTACGATTATATTTAATTGGTTTCGTTGCTATTCTAAAACAATGTATGACTTGTGTCATCGTATCAAATGTTAAGTTTCATTATTCCATTGAAATTAAATTACTATCATCTATACAAGCTAGTTATTTCTGCTAACAATGTACATATTGTAATCTTTAACCTCTTGTGTTTTTAATAGACAAAAACATGTAAAACGACTGTAAGATCTGGCAGAACGAAAAAATCTTAACTGCAGATAATAGGCTTTTATTTAAATTTCCTGTTTTTATGTATGTACATAGATATGTATATATATTGACAAGCGGAATGAGTCATTTACATTAATTTTTATTATAGTAAGAAAATCGTTCTGTACTTATACTGTGGAAATTTCCTTTAATGGATCTGCATGACACCAACAACTCAGTTATTCTTATCTAGAAACTTCATTATACAGAAATTATTATTTATGTTTTTCCCCAAATGTATTCAATACATAGAAAAATTCATTACAGGAAGATCAAAATATTTGCAGTGAATTTAGAAAGACAAAACTGTGTTTTAATCCAGTAGTTAATAGAGAGAGTTTCGTTAGATAATAGTTCGACTTGTTGTCTTACGCTATCGTACCATTATCATAGATTTTTATATTTTTCTTTCTTGAAAAGATAGAATAAATTAATTTTTTCTCTTGTACCACCACACAAGAGATGACTGCTACACATGTCGATGTCGGAACTAGACATTTATATAGTTATGTCTTTTTTTTTTTTATATAGTTATTTAGATAGTTATGGGAGGGTGGATAGACCTCTGAAATGAGTTTCTTCACACATACGTGCTGTTGCGCCGATGCTCAAGAGAGTCAGCAGATCTTTCTACACTACCGACCCCAATAAGTTTCATCGCCCTCTCCTCTACACGGTCCAGTAACTTTAAACTAATGTTTTAAGCACCGGCCCATACATGAGAGTTATATTCCATCTTCAATCGGCTGTAAGCAGATCAGATGGGGTGAAATATGTCTTACACCGTCTCAAAAAGCCGAGGCACTTGAGTGCTTCCTTTGAGACCTGAAAAATGTGCTCAATCCATCGCACAACACACTAAATTTGCATGCCAAAAAATCATCAAGAACTTCTGATTCCTCAATGTTTATACCACCCATAATTACATATGAAGCAGCATGATCGGGCATATGTGGGTCTCTAAGCATACAGCATAGGTACTTTAGAGCATTGAAATCGACCCTGTTCGCGAGACCCCTTTGCTATATTTTTTTAGATCACTATTCAATGAATCATTCATATTCTTCCTCAGCGCCGCGATCCTTCTCGAGTTGGCCTACTGAATCAAATGGTGCTGTCATCTGAAAAAGATTGAAGAGGATTGAAAGTTTCCGACAAGGGCCATTGAGAAAGATAAGTAAAAGAGTAGGCGAAAGCATAAGGCCTTGCGCTACCCCATATTAATCTTCAACTCTTTGTATGAGATCTCGTCTATATCAACTTTTATAGCGCGAACTTTGATAAAGCTCAATACAAATCGAGAGAATATATCACACTTCATTATTTCTTGTCTTGAACTGACTTGGGCGACTTAGCAAATAAACCGTTGATTTCTAAGTCTAATTATTCGATTAGAAAAAATTCCTTTAAAAAATCTTTCACACTCTGAGGAAACTATAAATTTTTAATTTATGCCTCTTAGTAATAATTAAGAAACTTATATTACCTTTTTTAATTAAATGCTTATTTAATTTTAAATTGATTTATTTTCTTTTTTGTAAAAAACAAAAAAAACTTGTTATTTCTGGTGAAACACAGCAGAAAAAAGTATGATTATGATTGTTGTGCTGCACATTTTAACCTTTCAACAAATTATTTTAATTATTTAATTCTGGCGTATGCCAAGAAAACAGTGTGACCATTTGGAATTTTTATTTGAATTTTTTGTTGAGAGCTATTCTTCGATATACATAGTATCTTGGAAATAATTTTCTAAGAGCTTATTTCACCAATTCTATTTAAATATCAATTCATATTTAAATGTCGATTTTCATTTTCATCTAGATATGTTCATTGAATATTTAAATACTGTTTAATTAGCCAGCACTCTGCATTTAAATATTGATTTTGCAACAGCATGACACAGCATGAAACAGCTTTAAAACAGCTGTAAGTTGACGCTATCATATTAAATATCAGAGCGTTACCATACTTTCTTGTGTTTCACTATTTCAGTTGCTGATAATAAAATTTTTTTAAACATACGTTAAATAAAGATTAAATTAAATTGTGTTTAAATATGTTTGGTGAAAGAGACCCTAAGGTTCGCAAAATTTTTTATATTGAATATGAAAGAGCATTGGCTTTCCCAGGCTTTTTTTTTTAAAGCAAGTTCGAATTCCCTCAAGTACTTCAAACTGCTTCAGTGCAATTTCTATCGATGGAACTCTGTAACGACTACAGTATTTATTCGGTAGTGAAGGAACATTTGAAATAATTTTTTTTTTGCAATATAAAATGGATAATAATAATGATTGGTTGTTTACTCTCTCGTTTCGGGGATTAGAGGTGAGCGCTCGGGTAGTATGATTTAATACAATTAAATTTCTTTTTATAGCATTATTTAAAGGTAAAGTCTCGTTTGATTTCCAAACCTCAAATTCTTTGGTATTCTTATATTTATATTTTAGATTTTTAAACACATTGTGAAAGTCGCCGCGATGTCAACAAGCCCACATTCACAGTATTGTCATGCAGCGAAATACTAATATTTATGGCAAAATTCTCAAATTTAAATTTGAGAGCTCAGTTATGAAAATATTGGTTCTACCTTTTAGTAGTTAATCAATTGAAATGATTTGTAGTACCAAGTATAAAACATAAATAAATCAAAATTATAAGATGAATAATATTGACCGTTTTGACATTAAATGGCATTGAAAAAGTTAATATCCAAGGTGGCAAAGTTGTAAAGTTATAATATTTGGAAGGAATCTTCGGAAATTTACGATATGTTTAATAGATTTTTTAAAGAAACGTAACATTCAGGCAATAGTAATGGTAAATATTGCTGAATTTTTTATATTCAGCCTTAATGATATACTTTATTGAAGTATTGCAAAAGATCGGTGAAAAGGGAGAGCAATATTTTTTCTTCGAAGGTCCCTGTTCTGGTTTATATAGCTAGGCTTAAAAATATGTAGCATTCACTTAGTAATTTCATTGCTTCAATAAGGCTTTTGTTACGGAAAAAAACATTTATTCAAGTAACTACCAGTTCATACTCGGACATTTTTAATTCAGAAATTCCTGATTTTATACGTGAGTGAGGAGAGAAATATGTGGCACTTTCATAACTTTAAGACAAAAAATTAGCAATATAGCATATTGGTATATGACAGGCCTGATTTTTTATATTAATATGTTTCTCGTATTCTTTTTCACTAAACCATCTCTGAAGTTAATATACATATTTAAAATATCAAGTTGTATACTTAAAAAAGTATCAATGAAAACAATTTAAATATATAATTAATTGCTATTAATTGATAAGAAAAGCAACACTAGAAATAAAGTTTTAATTGTTTTACAACAAACAATTTTTAGACTTTATGTTATACGAGTACATACCTACAATACATATACAATATTAATACACGTAGTCGATAAGAAACGGTATAGAAAAGAGTTCACTTCAATAGAATTAAAAACTAAAATTTAATGGGAACTATTAATTATAGAAACAAAATGGCTAAATATAATTATTGATAATAAAAATGAGGCCATATCAAGAACAGATGCTTTAACTAGTCGAATTTTTGTGGTTAAAGGTTTTTCCTCTAACTAAACGTTGTCTATATAAAATAACCTTGCTTATTTTGAATGATAAATGATGACTTAAATGTTTATATATCGATTTAGTGAAAGAGACAAACAACTTGATTAATTTCTGAAAAAAAAACACCACAGCAAACAACTTTTTGCGCTTTTAATTTGTTTACTAAAAGGAATAAATTTAAATATCAATGCAACAATTGTAATTTCTAACAAAACATAAATAGAATTTAAATTAACATGAAGTTTCTTTTGATAACAATTTTATGGAAATAAATCGAATAAACAAATCTAATCATTAGCCGACAGGCTTTGCTTATATATGACGGAAGAGGAAAGCTTTTAACACCCCCATCTCACTTAAGACATAAGTACTCGTACAAAGCAATGATGTAGAGCACAGTATTGCGAAGAAGGACTGCTAATTACGAGCAACAGTTGTATAAGGGCTTGTTTATTTTATGGAAAATTATATCACAATTGCATAAGTCAAGTTCATAACGTCATATTTTTTAATTTTTTTTTCTTGGTATTGCTCAGGAATGTGTCGTACAAATGCAATATATTGCATCGGAACTACTTGGAGGGACATAGTGTAGGGAAAAGACAGATGGTCATGTGATAAGAAGGATGGAGACCAACTCTGCAGTTGCACGTTTTTTGATCATTAGTAAAGGAGAGTCTGATGTTATGTTGATGCATTAATTTCTCAAGCTAAAAAAGAGCCATTTTATTTATTTATTTTTATCTTGGACCAGCACTCAGGAGATGACCCCTACACATGCGATGCATTGTGCTGGAACTATAGGAAAGGGATAGTAGGAGAAATAATAGCAGCTGAAACTTCACTGTCGTACAACAGCAGTGTTGCAGCGTCTCTGATGTCAAGAAGAAGTATTGAATTTTGAAGCTTCGTTTTGGTAGCCATTGTTAGTAATTATTTTACTGCACCGGTGCTACAAAATATCGACGAAGTAGTGCGTTCTGTTATGCCTGTGTATTGGATACAGCTGAAGCTGTCACAGTTCAGTGACCAGTGACCATGCCTTCGCCACTGAAACCTTCCGACAACAACAGACACTAAAACACACAAATGCACATCAGAAAAAATGCGAGATGTTTTTGAGTCTGAAACTGGGGTTGAACTCAGGAACATTTTTTGTTTTGTAGTCAACGTGCAGACTACTTCGACCATCGCCACCTTGCGCCCACGTTTTATTGCTGACATACCGATGAAGGAGGACGCTATTAGCATAAACACATCAACAATATTTTTGCTCTGACGGCAGAGTGAACCGAGAAACTGTAGAGTCTTTTTAATAATTGGTTTTTTGATCATCCACACCCGTTTAAAAGTTTCATTAAAATTTTAATAAAAAAGTTCATTTTCTAAGATCTCCCTTTTTGCTTGTCACAGCGGATGCAAACTGGATAAATTGAACGCCTAAGTCAGAGAAAACGATGAAAACTATTGACTGACTGCTTCAGTTGAGTTGTTCGTAGACACGAATTGCTAGAAACAACTTGTCTTATTTTTAATGATCTCAAAAACCTGTTTGCTATAGCTCACAAAAAAATTAACATTTGCTAGAACGATTTATAATGTGTTAATAGGAAATAATTAAGTTAACATTATTATTGAAATAAAGCGTGATTTTTTTAAAAGTTCACAATTTCGAGTTAGCAACACCGCTTTATTTGATAACCCATTTAACAGTTGATAGTTGTTAGACATTTCGTTAAGGAGGGACTTTCTCCAGAGCATCGCTTGTAATTTATTGAAATTTTTGCGTTCTCCGTTGAAACCCACATTTTTCGTTAAATAAGCAGAATTGCCACAGAAAATTACTGTTTGGTGCGCTTTATGGCCTGCCTAAGTCATTGGTCCATATGTCTTCAAAAACAATGATGTCCAGAATTTTGCTGTCAATGGTGAAGGATGGTATAGACACATAATTAAGAATTGTTTCGTATCTCAATTAGCTGGCATTAATCTTGCTGACATATGGTTTCAATATGACGGAGCCACATGCCACTTAGCGCGCACTACAATTGATTTACCCGAAGAAACTTTTGATGAAAGAATAATTTCACGTAAGGCCACCAACATCGTGTGATTTAATACCATTACATTATTCTTTTGTTTGGGGTTATGTAATATCACTCGTCTACGTCGCTAAACCAGAAACAATTGAACACTTGTGATGAGTTATTGCCGAAAAACAGCCGCAAATGTTGCGAAAAGTTTGTGAAAATTTGTGTTCCAGTAGCTCGTTTCTGTATTTCTCGCATCGTAAAATTTCTCGCATAGAACGAGGGAATTGTAACAAAAAGAGTGTAAATTGAAATAAAACATGGTTTTTCTCACACAAGTGTTTCTGCATTGCGAGAATTAACTGTCATTTAAATAATTTTCCATCAATTATTGGAAGGATGTGAGAAAAAGTGTTTCTGTACCAACGTTTTGTGAAAAGTTTCTCATGAGAACTGTTAAAACAAGTCACATTTCAAATTGGTGCGAGAACAGCAAAGTTTAGAAATTTATAGAAATATTTCGTGCGTACTTTATTAAATAATTAAATAAATAACGTAGTATGGAGTCCAAATCAGCTGAAAATGTGTTTGTAAATTATTTCTTTAATTTAGAAAATAGAAAGAATATCTAAACAACAAAAACAAAAGCTAGTGGACTACATGTCATCCAATTTAGAATTTGGTAGAGGTCAGTTTGATAAATTAAACGCAAATTGTAATTTCAAGGAGCAATGGGAGGCTCTAAAAGTGTATGTTCAGCTGTTATTATTGCTGCACTATACATTTTGTTCGGATTTTTGCTATATTTTTTCTTTATATTTAATTCCAATTTTCTTAACTTTTCACTGTTTACTTGTTTTTCTTTTATTTATTTCTTTTGTTGACGTTTGACTTGAATTTGACACTTAATTACTGGAAATATTCCAGTAACAACAGAAACAGTATTGTCTGTTTTCGCATTCAAATACAGAAACAATTTTTTCTCACAAATAGAGAAACGATGAAATTTTTTGTTTCACACTTCATGTGAGTAATTTTACGGTGTGAGAAATACAGAAACGAGCTACAGATTGCGCCTTAAGGTATTGTTGTTGTATTATGATATGTCAAAAATTCAAGTGTTACGGGAAAGTGCGTTAATGTGAATGCAGTGTGTTATGAAGAAGAAAAATGATTTGACATCCCATAACACTTCTTCATTTTTATAAATATTTCTAAAGGCCGCTTTAAACGATACGATTTGTCGTACGTAAAATGTGAGAGAAAAATAAAAAGAAATTCCATCCGTATGTCAAAAAAAGAGAGTAAAAATCGGACGGTTGTTTTCTGGTTCTTGTGCAATTGAATTTTTTTTTAATAACCTTGAAAAATATTTTTAATACTGGTCAAAATTTTTATTGTGCTATTGGAAAATATACGTATATTTTTATAAAATTGTGCGGTCGTGGTCTAAAATGTACATTTTGATTTTATAATTGGTATACATTTATGAAAGCATTCCTGATCTAATGGTGTGCGTTGGTTTTTGAAAAATTTTAAAAAATCAAGAGAGCCATACGACTGTCAAATTTTCATCCATATTTTCTCTCAAAATCGTATAGTTTCATTACATATTACGATTAGACGATCCGACTTGTGCTCTTCTACACAAAAATTTGGCATGTCGTACGACTTGTGGGACAAGGTAAAGCACCCTTAAACGATAAAATTTTTCATGTTATCAGGGTTGTAATATTACAAAAGCGAATATAGAAAATAACAGAATTACAAAAAAAAATCGTTTACTCTAAACCGGTTTGTTTCTTTCGACTCTGATAGTGTAAAAACAAAATGTAATATTACATTAGAGTTTTTGACAGTCGTACTAATTCTCATTAGTTTTCTTTCTCACAAAATTTTATGAAAATCGTACGACTTGTATTATAGTCTGAAAGGGCGTTTATACGCACCAGCCGTGACGGCCACTTGCCCGAAATCATATTTAAACATTAATGCCATAAAAGACCGTTTCATAGATATTAAAAATATGTTTTAGTTATGATTTAAAATTGTGTATATCTAAAAAAAAACACCCTGTACAACAAAAGTTTTTGCTGATTTTTGTAAATTGCAATTAGTTTTCTGAAACAATTAGCACCGTGAAATAATTTGACACACATTTTAATTTTAAAATAATAAAGTCTATAGAGTTTTTACAAAAATATCTACTCGTTTTCTGTATTGGTGGCAATTAGGTCACTGAGGCAAATCACTTGCACTAATAAAATCTCATTTTCACATTAACGTCTTTATCCCCTGAATAAAAAACTGTATGTAATAATTTCTTCCAAATCAACTATGTGACTTATTTTATCAGCATTTTTCAATTTAAACTTTATGAGAGTTTCTTTCACTTAAATATTTGTTTTTATTTAATAGAAACCCAATTCCCATACTCCAGTAAGATTATAATGCTCGTAACCAAGTTTGTACGATATTTGTTTTCTTGTTGCTCATGCAGTGAAAAATTATTTATAAAATGTAATAATAATTGTATTTTTCCTATTTATTTTCTTACAAATAAAAATAAAAAAAAAATTTTTTTTTTAAGTAGAGAAAAGAGTTATAATTTGATGGGAAAATAATCAAGAAAAGATATAGTTAATATTAATTACAAACAACTTGTAAAACTTGTTGGATAGTAAAATGAAGCTAAAAATATAAAAAGCAGCCAGTTGTTGTGGGGAATGAGTAATAATATCATGAAAATTAAAAAGAAATTTTGTATTTAAAAAAAACTTTGCGTCGAAAAGGACTAAATGTTGCTTTGTTATTTATATGACTATTGTTAATGAACTTTTTCGTCTTTCTTTATACACTTTTATTTGTGGTTAAAATTGATTTAAGGGGTATTTTTTGTCTGTCTATTATCGTCAGTTCCCTTTCCCCAGCGATTGTGGCTTTAGCTTCCTTCTGTCTTACATGCCTTTTTCACTTTTATTTACAGCACTGAAATACTGCGTTCTAAAATTGTGCAGTAAAATGTTGGCAATCTAGAAAAAAAAAACTATTTGACAGCTGACAGTTGGCATTAGCAAAAATTTAGCTTTCGTTGATTCGTGTTTCCATTGTTGAACAATATCTGAAAAGTAATGAAGTTTCCGGAAACACAGAGTTTTTTTTTATTGGAAGGGCTAGTGTTGAGGAGAGAAATATCGTGAAGTGATAGAGTACGGATTAATTCTTACACAGCTCAGCTGTTCCGCAACTTGTTAATTTATAACACAGAATTACAGTATCTGTGGTGTGATTGTTGAAATATCATTGAACTACACTTATTTTTAATCAGTGTGGGCAGCACAGTTAATGGCTCTCACTATTGTCTCACGATAATATATTTTTTTTTAGTTCTGAGCATGATGATGGCTGAAGTAGTCTGCACGTTGACTACAAAACCAAAAAAGTCCTATGTTCGACTACAGCTTCGGACTAAATCATGTCATGTGTCTTTGTGTCAGTCATAGTCAGTTATAGTCACTGGTCACTATTTAGTATCGTCTTCAGCTGATAGCAAACCACAATTACATCAGAGCGCCCTCTTTCATTGGTATTGTGTACAACGCCAAGTGAAATAATTACTAAAAATGGCTACCAAGGAGAATTCATACCAGGTGAACTCGTCCCTACAACAGCAGTATTTTTTGTTTACAAATACAACAATTTTATTCAAGTTATCAAAACAGTTTACGTATTAACATGCTTTGAGTAGAACACAACTTTGACAACTGAACAGAAATCAGCTGATGAGAATTTTAGCAAATGCAGCCACCTGGTATGAATTCGCCTCGATGGCTACTAAAAAAACGAATTTAATGCATGGCATGTGTGGGGCGGTCATCCCCTCCGTGTTGGTCCAATATAAAAATAAATATTGGATTATATTGATGTGGTTAATAATATTTGCCGTAAAATAAATTGATTGTTACTTGAGTCAATTTCTGGTCATGCATCATTCTCCACTTTCGATATTCAAAATTCCCATCCTAATCGTTTGATTTAACAC
This sequence comes from Dexiosoma caninum, assembly GCA_963924685.1. Lineage (NCBI taxonomy): Eukaryota > Metazoa > Arthropoda > Insecta > Diptera > Tachinidae > Dexiosoma > Dexiosoma caninum. Next base: position 53,441,776 of record OZ004728.1, on the reverse strand, counting down.
CATTAAATTTGTTTTTTATTTTTGGTGAAGTCGAAGGTCTGCGTCAACAAGTCCCCAACCATGCGTGCAGTACAGGAGGCAATTGCATGCTGCATGTGGATAATTTCGTTGAAAAATTTATATGTATTACAACAGCATATTGTTGGAGGTCATTTACCACTTTATTTTACAACTTTAATACAACTAAATAATTTTTGTTTCAATAAAAATATAATTGGAGACTTATCAACGACATCAAACCTTGAGTTAAATTTGGGACTGCTTTATTTATATAGTTAAATGAAAAGCACATAAATTTCTATGTTTATCACATGTGTTATTATTACCAGGTACTATAAGGCAATGATATATATTTTTTGTATAGTAAACAACAACGAACGACACATGTTCAAATATTGACGCAGGTTTAATTTTCTTTTAATTCTATATGGTACCTACACACACTTGTAAATTAATTGTATTGGAAATGTAATTACTATTTTTAATAAGTATATTTTTTTTCTTTGAACACGGCAGTTGAATAAATTTAATTTATATCAAGTTTCTTGTAATGCACAATGAATTGTTTCAATGAAAAAATTACGCAGAACATTTTATAACCGCAGTGTATTTTAAAGACGTGCTACTCTGCTGCTTCTTTGGGAATTTGTTTGTATAATAAACAAAAAAAACATGATGAGGATTTTCTTTATGAAATCTGAAGGGCTGAGAATGGTCGGTTAATTAAACTACCCAGTGAAAAATTTTAGCAGTCATTTCTCAGGAACAACTTTTGGTCTGAAATATCAACAACTGTATATTTTCGACTTCTCAGGAAGTTATTAAGAACGACATCCAAAAAATTATTATGAAAAACATTTTATGTTTGCTTACCTATGTATATACAGTGACTCAATGTTATAATGGGACAAGCTGTTTATCCAATAACTTTCGAATTATTTTTTTGAATTTATTGGTTTAAGAAGAAAATAAAATTATATTTATACTTTTATTTTTATTATTTATTAAGAACATAAATAAAAAATACATTCACTACCGTCACTGGGATATAAAAACAAAAAAAACTAAAACAACACTGAAAATCCTGTCAAAGTAATAATGGGACAATGTAATAAAGTAACAAGTTAAGTATTAAATATATAATGTTTAATATTTAGTTGGAAGGCCTTTTTTCTCTATTACAGCCTTCAATCGATACGGCATAGATTTCACAAGTTTTTGACAGAATTATGGGGTTATTCTACCCCATTCATCTTTCAGAGCACTAATTAGGTCCGATTTGCAACTTATTTGGTAATTTCTTAATTTTTCTTCTAAATAGGCCCATACGTGCTCTATCGGATTGAGATCGGGTGATTGCGGAGGCGTTTCGAGCACATGTGGGCAATTGTAAAGCAACCAACACCTTACATTGTGAGCCTTATGCTTGGGGTCATTGTCTTGGTAGAAGTAATAATCATTCGCCAGTCCCAATTTCTCTGCTGTTTCTGCAAGATTAGCACGCAGGATGTTGATATAATATTTATGATCCATAATTCCTTCAATAATGTGAAGGTTACCGGGACCAGCTGCTGATATTGCACCCCACACCATAACTGACCCCAAGCCATGTTTAACAGTAGGTCTCAAATTTTTTTCTGACAGTTCTTCATTTGGTCTTCTCCAAACGAATGACCTTCCATCCGATCTGAATATGTTATATTTGCTTTCGTCAGTGAATATTACCTTATTCCAGAATGATAAATCCTTGTTTCTGTGGTCTTTAGCAAAGCGCACTCGTTTAAGCTTATTAACCTTATTAATAAAAGGTTTTCTCCTAGCTACCCGGCCATTATAATTGTGTTTCCTTAACACATTTCTTACCGTTTCGGGATTAGCTTTCTTTGCTAGATGTATTTCCGCTTCAGCAGCAAGTCTGGGAGCGCTTAAGTAGGGTTTTTGTTTGATTTGTCGCATAAGCCATCGTTCATCCGCGTCGGAAAATATTTTTCTTTTGCTTGGTTTTGCTACATTTTGAAAAGTTTCTGTACCTCCATATCGCTTTATGATGTTAAACACTGTAGATTTTGGTTTATTTACTATTTCCGCAATATTTCTCACGGTTTTTCCTGATTTCGAATGTTCTAATATCAGTTTTCTGATTTGAGGCGATGTTTGTGAACCCCGTGGCGCCATATTTTAATTTTCTTTAAAAACTTATCAAAAATTAATCTGTAATACACTCTAGCAACTTTTAAACAAAAAATTTTTGCAAAATGTTCCGTTATAAAGCCTAGATTATATAGTGATGCCACCTGTCCCATTATTACTTTGTACTGCATTTTTAACTTATTGTGAATAATTATTTATAAATTAATTTTGACAAACTTAAGAATCATAATCTTTTGAGATGGCAATTAGCACAGTGTTAGCTACACAAAAGCATGAAAATTTTGCATTAAAATCAGTTAACATAGTGCTTAATTATCTCCACATAAATCATTTTAGCTTTGTCCCAATATTACTTTGATTCACTGTATGTATTTTGTAGATACATATCGTCAACTAAAAAGCAATAGGGTCAATTATCGCTTAAAAATTTTACCGTAGAGATAAAAAGCTTAATAAAATGAAAAGTGCTGTGGTTACAAATGTAATTTGTTCGCAATATCATTTAAATAAAATGATGAGTTTATTTACAACGTTAGAAATTATGTCTCAAAAAGATTAAGCTGGTAGTAACATTTTTCCATTGCTGCATTATTTCTCCACAGCAAGAAATACATTGATTTTGAAAGTTTACTAAAAATTGCCTTTGGAATTTCTTTAATAAAGTCGTTATTTTTAAAAATAGAAAGCTTTAAATTTGTTAAGACGTTTTGGTTGATGCGCTGTACCAATATCCAATATGGAGGTGCGGGTTCGATTCCCGCTTAGACCCTGGGTGTTTCTAAAGACAAGCTTAAGAGCTTCGTAGAGTTTGTATTGTCTTTAAAAAAAAAAAAAAAAAAAAAAAAAAAAAGTAAACCCACAATTATGAGTTTTTTGGTTGTTGGGCCCTTTTGCATTTCAAGTTACTATGTGTATATGTATAACACATTTGACTTTATTATTTATTACTTATTTAATCGTAAATCAAATGAAGTATTAGAAAATACAATTCAATAGCTTTTCGATTATGTAGAATTGAAACTTATCATAACCTGTTTCTTATTAATAACATTATATCAAAGCGATAAGCAACTTTTCCTAGCTCCGTAGGTGTAATAGCAAATGAGTTCAATTGGTATGATTAAAAAAGATTAACTGCCTGTCGTAGAAGCCGAGTGAAAATGATCGTTCGCCATTTATATTGAAAGCGACAATAAAAAAAAACTCAATTTGTTTTTGTTCTCAATATAAATGATGAACGATTATTTTCACATGGCTTCTGGGAACGGGTAGAAAAAATTATAGATTTACTTAACAGCACGAGCATTACTTCCAATTCAATGATTCGACATCAAAAACGAGAATTTCCGGCAACGACAACCCTATGTAAAAAGAAGTAGAACTAATCCACTAACCTTATTGACTTCTTTGGAACCACTTTTTTCACTTGATAGTAATTATCACATGTAATTTTGGCTGCCTCTATTAGCCTATTTAAGATTGAAAAATTTTAATTAATTGCACAAACTGAGTTTCGAAATAAGATACTACATATTTCACAATTTATATAAATTAAACTTCTACCAGTTGTGTATTAATTTATTTGGGAAAATATACAAATAACAAATTCGATTGAAAGTCAATTTTTTCCATAACAAATTTTTTCAAAAATCATTTTCAAAACTGATAAAAAGATCGTTAGCAAAATGCGTGTATTGAAAGCATTTGCATTGCATATGTAAGGAATTTCCCAAGATAAAAAAAAAATTCAAAATAAAACCCCCAGCATGTGTAATTTCGTCCGACATGGTTATTATTTGAAATTCGAACCGAATACTGATATGATATTGCGATGTAATGAGAAGCACATTCTAGTCACTAATTATTTTAATGCGTTATATAAAATCAATATAACAGTCCTATAAAGTACGTATGTAATATAACTGTGAACGTTGTCCGTTTTTCCGGCGGTACCACCATTCGGATATCAAATATTAGGTAAACCGAAAGAAAACTGACGATGAACAAATCACTGTCATTTCACATCCAATAGGAATTGAAAACAAGCTGAGAGCATCCAATTAAAAAATTCACGATCATTTTAGACATCTTGGACTTGTAAAATCCGGAATAACTTTTGGGGAAACAAAATATTTTTTTTGCAATAAAATTTGTTGAAGGTTTGCTTTAAAGTACAAATATGCTGAAGTGAACAGCGTTCACTTCAAAGAGCTAATGAACCCCACTCTACTTAATTGATAAATGGAAGACCAAAAATTTTAAAATCCAGTACATTTCCTTTCTTATTTCTATTTCTTGCGCAGCTAACATATTTTGCCCCATGATTATATGCATGTAGATATGTACGTATGTATATATGCCCAATTTAAATATTTACCTTTAGGTAAATAGTGCTATTTGTAAAAAAGCTACGCTATATGTACAGGCTATTTGTTAGTAAAAGTTTCTTTAAAAAAAATAACATCTGTTTGGTTACGGTTTTAAGTTTATTTAACAAGTGGGTTGGTTTTGTTCCTTTATTAAATTGGTTTAAGTATACATATATAATATTTTTATTCTGAGAATAAATATGTCGTTGTAGGTGCGTGTGTATAACTAAATATATATAAATGAAAATGCAAAAAGTTCATTAAACTTTTCGCTATATTAAATAGATTATAACAATATTGAAAAAAAAAGAGTCTACACACATGAATACAATAATTGCTTTAAACGAAGTTGGTTGCAAAATTACTCGGTTAATAGTACATTTACCTGTATTTAAATTTGAAAACGATATTTATTGAATATCAGTATTATAATTTAAGCCTACACATTTAATTTAGTGTATAAAGCTTACTCAATTAGCATTTCGCAGCTGCAAAAATCAAGGCTTTGAGGTATACAACGCTGGTCATCTGTAATTTTTTTTGCAAATTGTACAACATTTTTTCCTTTCACTGAACACACTTCCCAGTAAAAATACCTGTGAGTAGGGTTGCATTTCAAGTTTCACTTCATATTTATAACAATTTTGTACTTATTGCTCAATAACTTAATTTACATTTTGTATGGCGTATTGAGCTCAATAATGGCATTTATTGCAGAAATATCAAAGAGGGATCTCTGTAAAGTACGTTACGTGTAATTACAAAAAAAAATTTTTTTTAAGAAAATTATAGCAACAAAAAAATTTTTTAAATTTCGAAAAATTTTTTTTAATAAAATTAATCAAAAAAAAAATTTTTTTTTTTAAATTAATTCTAAATGATGGAATTTATTTTGAAATTTAAAAATCAATAATTGAAAATATTGAAAACTTTTTAATTAATTAATACTTTAAAAATCAATAATTTAAAAAAAAATTTTAATTAAATTTAAATAAATTATAAACCGAAAACCACTATGCGGAGAATTAGAAAATTTGTTAATTGCCATTATATATGTATATATGGCTACCCACATTAAAAATATACGAGTAGATGTTGCTTCATGTAAAGGGCGTCGGTCGCCTTTGTTAATGATGTGTTCTTCGTTAATTTTTCTACATCTCTGAGTTTGTGCGTTTTTCGTAAATTTGCAAAGCAAAATTGCGGCGTCTCTGCTGTATTATTACGAATTAATTTTTAAGCTAAAGCAACATCATTTTATGCATTATTTTACTTTGCCGACATTTTATTGCTCAAACACTGACGAAGCGCGCCACTGCTAGACTAGAAATATCAGATAAAATTTTGGCTTGAGGGGCTATTCAATACAGGGATCTTGTGATTGTATAGTCAAACTCCACCCCATTTTTGTGACAAATTTAAAAAAATTTTAATCTAAAATAATTTTGGAACTAGCATCGTAAGCCTAGCTAAATTATAGTAAATAATAACAGTAATAAATTAATAATACATAATAGACTGCAAAAGAAACAACTGCTGAAATTGTAACGTCAACTGCAACCATAATATTGTATGCCAACCAATAAAATGCAACTCTGTTTTCATTATTTAATTAAATCAAACAATAAAACAGAGCAAGAAGTGAAAAACAAAAAGTTAAGTTAATTGTATATTATTGTGTAACCTCAATTTTAGCGGTGAATAATAAATAAGGAAATCATTTTTTTTAATCAGAAAATGAAAATTTATAATATTAAATACAACAGTTGCTACATGTACATATACATATGCATATATCAGACAAATAAGTTGTAGTCTTCTTTGAAGACTTTCAGTTTTAGTACACTGTTTAAACAATTCAAATTAATTGAAGTTATTGTCTTTTACTGCGATAAAGAAGTTACTAAAGCAAACAAAATATGCGTGTAATTTACAACCTTTATGCTGGGAACACAATTGGAATGAACGACGAATATTTCGTTGCGATGGCAGAAGTAGTTAGCACGTTGACTACAAAACAAAAAGTTCAGGGTTCGAGCCCAGTTTGCGACATAAAGTCATAAAAAAATTTTGCATTTTTCTGAAGAGCATTAGTGTATGGTCGGAAGGTTTCAGTGCCGAAAACTGTGCTATACTAATTTCCTCCCGGTAATCCTATTAATATTAAAAATGTTAGTTCCAATATACCGCCTGGTTCCAATATATACCTGGGTGGCGATGGTACGATGGTTGGTAGTCTGCACGTTAACTACGAATCCAAAAACAGACCTGGGTTCAACCCCAGTTTCAGACCAAAAAAATTTTAAAATAAAAATAAACATCTCGCATTTTTCTGATGTTGCATTAGTGTGTCTTTGTGTGTCAGTTGTTGTCGGAAGGTTTCAGTGGCGAAGGCATAGTCACTGGTCACTGAACAATACCAATAAAAATGGCTACTAAAGAAGCTTCAGCACTGCTACGAGTATAAACAAAGAACGTGCGAAAGCAGAGCTGCAAAAATAATTAATTAAGCTTCACCTCCTGTCGTTTCTCCTACTATCCCTTTCCTATAGTTCCAGCACAATGCTTCGCATGTGTAGGAGTCATCTCCTGAGTGCTGGTCCTAGATAAAAAAAAAAAAAAAAAAAACCGCTGGACAGATTGTTATGAAATTTGGTAGACCGTTAGTTTATGGTCCAACTTAAATTATAGGGTATAGTTTTCATGGGCTAAAAATGTATCAAAGATCCTAATAATGTTTCAAAAATGATTTTATGAATGTCAGTCATCCATGTCATGTCAGTCTTAGTTTCAATGAAGAGTTCGTGTGAGTTTTTTGTTATGCCATGTTGCCAACTTAGAGGTTAAATAACTAACTATTTCGTCAGCCATTTAGTAAGACACAACACAGCAGAAGTCGGTTTGGAAAATATTGGCATTCCATTTGATAAGTCACGGGTACATGCTAGTCTTTCATAAATGGTGTATTTATTGCCAAAATATTTTCATTTGTTAAGGTCTTGCTTGCAGCTGTTGTATAGTTTTTAAACCCTGCATCATATAGTCCCTTAGAACGGAGCGGTTGTTATTTGGTTTAAAGAGGAGGATTACACAACAAACAGTATTCTTCTTTATATTGATATATGGACACGGTCGCCATCATACAAGCGTGTCATCAAAATGAAGTCCTTCAAAAATTAAAAGAAGCGATTGATGTTTAAAAGTAACAAATTCCAGTTAAGGAAAAATAAATCAAAGAGGCTAAATGTTTTTTTTAACTGAAACTTGCTAACTGTACTTTCCCATTCACCCTTCCCTTTTTCCAACGCATCACTTTGTCTTTTGATATTTCTCAAAAAAAAAAAAATCAAACTTAATTATCAAAACATTGCACAATATACTCGTATGTTAAAGATAAAATGAATATAAACAAAAATCATTTAAGAATAGAAGAAATATTGCTATACAAGTGTGTGATTTTTAAAATACTGTCTGCAAATGAACATTGTACATTGAAAATTATTTCATTGTTATCTCAGAAAATTATGAAATGTTATTGCGAAATCTACACACTGCAAATATATTCTACATAAGTATCTACAATACAAACATTATGTACTTGATTGTACTTGTTTTTGCTTTTATTTTTTTTTGTTCTTTCTTTTATAGCAACTCTTGGTACTGTTATAAAATGCTTGTCTGTTGATAATCATTTGTACGTATATATGTTTGCCCTGCCCACCACCCTCTACAATTTATGAGATTCTATAGACAATTGAATTTTTAAATTTTCGTTTGAAATTGTTTATACTTGAACTTACAGTCTCAATCGTCTCAATATGTTTATGAAGCAGATATTGTGGTGGAACATTTTTGTGTTTGAAATTAACTCTCAAAGAGTCTTGCAATAAAATGATACTTCAAAGAATCAGTTTAAAAAAATTAAAAGTTGTAGGGAAGTACAATTTTTATTGCTGAATTGTTGAGATGGTTTTGTTAAACGAAGCAAAATGTTAAATTTTAAATGAAGCGAAATTTTAAATTTTGCAGGAATTTTCTTTAAAATTTCTAATAATAAACATTTATATCCTTGAACCAGTGTACCCCTCCCTCCCTATGCATTCCAATGGAACTGCGAAGAGGATAAAGGTAGTAACTCGTGATTCACACACATCAAGTTTACCTGATCAGTTTTTGTTAAATTTTCTTTTCAACCTGCATTTACCTTCATACACGATAACATTTTGCCGTCAAGTTTCGCTTGTTTTGCAATACTACGGTTAAGGAAAGAAGAGAGAAAGCAACAAAAAGGGAAGAGAAAAAGAAACAAACTTGACGAGTACCGTCAAGTCTGTACCCCTTTCCATTCTCTCTACTCAAGACTTGACGAGGCAAACTTGATGTCTGTGAATCATGAGAAAGGCTGCTGGATAATTTTACTTGAAGTCTCCAATATTGATTCGTGCAAAAAGTGATACGGGAATACACGTGCGTAACATATGTTGACTTGAACAAATTCAAACGTAAGTTTTTTCGGTGGTTTTGCCAAAATGTAGTTGTTTTGAAAAAGACACATTTCAAATAATCTGCTCCCTGGCATGTTTTCTTTTTGATTGTGTTTTTTTACAACGCTGCTTTTGCAAAAATATGATTTTGAAGAAGTGTTGCATTTTTAATGGGACTTTTGTGAAAAGTTTGCTGATGTCAAAACATATATGTACATATTTGAAGTAGTACTGTTTGTAGGTTGCTGGATGTAAGGAAAACAGGAAGGTCCCAGCCTACTTGGGTCCAATTTGATGATGGTCCCATTGTGATACCTGTTGTAAAAAAACCTTCTGCTAGAAAACGAACCAGTACCCCTCAAAATTGCAGAAAAAGACAATTATCTCTCACTATATCCAGAGTTGCTTTTTGATATATTGTTTTTTTTTTTAGGTGGCATCTTTAACATCAGAATTAATTACAAATAATGTGTTAATGGACATGTTATACATTATACAACTTTAAAAGTTATTTAGAAAGATTTCTTTTACTTTTTGCAAGACATTTTCGTACGCGAAATATACATTACATCGCGTTTTATTTAAGATGAGTTTAAATGCCTGGCCCACGATATCGTTCGGTCGCTTAATCACATTTAAAATATTAATCCATCGATATCATATCAAGAATGATGGAAATAAAGATTATGCCATCAGGCAAACATAATAAAATTCTTCTGCGCATGTTGGAATTCTGACGTCACACAACATGTCTTCTCACTGGCTAATAATTTTTTGCTCTCAACTTATTATATTTATGTATATGTAAATATAACAATGGGCCAATTTATTACTTTTCTATTTAAATTAATTTCGATTGTTGTACTCGATAATACCTACCCGCAAAATAGTATAACATTTTTTTGGTCGCACAGTGTTATTAAAGTCTTTCTAAATCTATATTTGATTTATATTATAAACTATCTAAAACCCGGCGTGCTTCACTACACCCATTTATATTAAACAAATTTCAATATAAAGCATATGTTCTTGAAATTGTATTGAAAATTTTTTATTTTTAACGACAGATAAAACACGGTGGGCCAAAATCAAAAATTTTATTTAATAAAAACCTTTGGATCTGCATGTATGGTCATAAACTCTGGCGGCGGTCTTAAAAAAAAATTACAGCAAAAGAACATCGGGTGCCCCGGGTGATTACTTTTGGCCCACCCTGTACAATTTTTAAAAATTCTGCGTATTCTGCAAACTATGTACTTTTTCTTAGAAACCATAGGTAAGAAATTTCGGTACAGGTCAAAAACTTTTCGGCAGGTAAACAAATTTTTATAGGTTCTTCGTATTCTGACAGTTTCTCAGGCGCTAGGATTGTTATTGTATATTTTTTCAATGAAAAAAAAAACACGCCAAATATTTAATTACATACAGAAACATACTCGCTTTATTTATTTTAGCGCAGTCCATTTATTTCTTTGTTTCACCTATTTACTATTAATAGAAGGTGCCTGAATAATGTGCAAATTATAAGAATATCGGTTCAGCCGTTTAGCTGTCTATATGGCAGAAACAAACAAACAAACACTTGTTGACTGATTATTTGTACTGACCCACTTTTTGACTGATTATTTGTACTGAACATTAAGTTACTCAGACCAAATACAGAAACAATTCTGAAGATATAATGAAATTAATATTTAGTTTGTATGGGAGGTACCACGTCCACTTGTCCAATCTCTCCCAATTTTTGACTGATGATTTGTTTTAACTTGTTAGCAGAGTCTCACGGTGTTATGTTGACGCATTAAATTTTAAACTAAAGGAGAGACATTTTAATTGATATTTGACTTCGCTGATATTTTGATTGCATAAGTACCGACGCAGTGTCTCTTCTTATTTTAGCAGAGACAGTAGTAATGCACATCCAACAATTTTTTAGCAAAGCCTCTTGCAAGCCCTCGCTTCATCTTCTGGCGCTGTGGAGTAAACGTACTAACTACTTAATCAGCTGCTTCTTTGATGTTCTGTAAACACTCTAATTTTTAATTTAAAAAAGAGCTATTTTTTATTATTTTATTTCGCCGACGTTTCATATTGCTCGGATATTTAAGCTTATTTCCCATATCATATATTCCGCATTCGTGACCCTGCTTTATGCTCAAAACACTTTTTAATTTTTGAAATACTTAAATATTGAAATTATATTTCATGGCAGCAGTACAGAGGAAAATTTGAGTCATTAAAAATAAAATTCATAATGCTATTTGTCTATATAAAAGGACTTTATCATAAATTTACCTTTCTCCTTTTAATACAGCCTCTCTTTCGTACACTCTCGCTCAAGTTTTTGACTATGTGAAAAACAAAAAACAGCTGTTCAAAGTTGATTTATTTAGTTGGTTTGAGGTATCTATACTTGTTTTTCTTTAGGGCGTCTATTGTTTGTAGTTGTGCCAAGAAAAGCTGCCTGATGATGGCAAACTGGCAAAGTAACAATGTGCAGTGCAGTGTTTGTGTTTGTTGATTTTTTTTTATGTTTAAGCTAAAAATATATATTTCTGTTGTAATATTTGAATATTTATTTACTTTTTTATTTTGGGTTTTAGGAGCTTTTGTAGCCAGTTTGGTCTGGTGGGTTGTTGTATTTTAGTAGATTTTTATTGATTTTTCCAAAAATAAAAGAGAAAAACTTTAAATGAATTTTTAGTTACAAATTACGGCTAAATATTTGCTTTAGAGTATAATTTCTTTTCCAAACAACAGATATTCACGATATTTACGAATAAAGAAACCGGACCACACCTTTCTTACAATAGTTGTTATTTTTAATTAATTAATTAATTTTGTTTTTTCTTAAGACGACTTTTCAAAGTCTATTTTCAAAAGTTGCTTTTGATTACATTATTTGTATCTGCTGCAAAAAAAAAAAAAGAAACGTTTCTTTTATGTGCAAAACATGTCATAACAATAACAACACAAAATTTCTATACACCTGAAGTTCTATATAATTTCGAACTTTGTCCTTTTTTGCAATAAGTTATAACAATAAAATACTCAAAAGTTAAACTCATAAACTCTTCCTAAAACTGCGAAAAACATTTCACTTTTTTTTTTAAATTATTTATGCCAAAAAAGAACTTGTTTCATTTTGTTAATTCACAATTTTTACACTTTTTATTATTTTATTTCATGAAATGCTTTAAAAATTTTTTTCTTCTTAAATATTAATAATATTTTTTAATAGCAAGCTTGTCGTTTTGCTTAATTTTGTATTTCAGTAGCGCTGATGTTGTTTTAAATCCATTTGATATAAAATAAATAAAAAAATTTTGTTAATATTTTTATCGAATCTGGGCAACAACCCACTGCAGATACGTACAAACGGCAACTGATTTGATAAATGGCACTCATTCGGCTCCAACGCGCTTGTCGTGAATCATGAAAAAAGATACTATGAATAAAAACACTGACAATAAGAAAAATAAAACTCAATCTCCTACTTTGGCTTCTATAGAGACGCAGTGATGTTAACAGTACAATAATAGTTGGAGGCCTTCATACGGCCATGTTGTAATATGGTTTAAAAAGTGGTAGTTGTATTCATAAATGAAAAAAAATTGTTTGGGTTCTTCAATAAACTAATTTTTATAAAATAACTCTGAAAGTATTTAATAGGAAAATAACTTACAAAGAACAATTGTGGGTTTACAGACTGCCACTTTCACAATAATCAACTCACTTGGGTCCCTTCATTTGTATTTGTGTTCACTTTATATTCACAGCTCCTAGTCTAAAAACTTCCTTCGGAATATTAAAGATCGAATAGTTGGAATGAACACAAATACTAGAACTCCGTTAGTCATGAGATCATTATTTCTCATCACATGCTCCTTGAAAAAACATATTTTAAGATCTAACGCTTTCTGTCAAACATAACTGCCAGTAATTATTTTTTTCTTCAGTTCATATTAAACGTGTCTCCAAGATATCGAACTTTGTAAAGGTATTAAAGGAAGAGAAATTTCAAACAAATCGCTGGAAAAATCTCTTAAAATATATTTGAATTTCAGATTCAAACAACGAACAGAGCTGTATAACTCAAAATACTGCTCTGTATCTTTCGTACTATTTAGCCGGTTACAAAGTTATGTGTAAAAAAAATGAGGGTCCATATTTTACCAACACGTGTTATGAAAGTATTTCTAAAACTTCAAGACGTAAATAAAACAATGTTGAAAATACATTTTTAAACGACTTGGAAGAGCTTCTAATCGGATTTTCAAACATAATTTAGTACCTCATTTCTGTACACTAATTTACAAACTACAAAAACTAAACATTGTGAGCTCTTTTATGATTGAATTTATCAAATCAAGTTAACGTCACTGCACTGATGTATTTTTTGAATACAAATTGTTGGCTAAAATAACACCCTGAAACCCCACACATTTATTCACGAAGAGAAAATGCCGAAGAGTATAAGGCAAACAAGTCGATGATGAGAGTAAATTACACTTAAAAAAATAATTGAGAAATTTTAAAAATATTGACCAATAATTGTAGTCGCACAGTAAATACAACCAACTATAACAAAATGTACACATAAAAGGAAGTGGAATCTCTATTCAGTTCACTTTAGATAAATAATAATAAAAGTAACTAATTAAAAATATACAGGGTGTCTGGTAGCAGATTTATATTTTCAAACTTAAATAAAAAACGTAATAATTGACACAAAGTTTTATTAAGAGCATTGAACGATAGAGTATGTCGGTCCATCACTTATTCGCCGAATACCGAACTTTGAACAAAATTGTCGACCAGCAATTACGTAAGAATTATTACTCTTAAAAAATGTATCCACAGCGAAGTCTCAATGCTCATTCGACCATTGCGACATCATGACTGACAGTCGATAATTCCAAAGGCGCCACCCACCCTCCGCACCGTTTATTACTTTTTGAAATAATCGTATTTAAAAATATAAATTTGCCACCAGACACCCTGTATATGAGAAATTCATTACGTATTGAATTGAAAAATAGTAGTTAAAATTTAAGAAAAAAAAAATAAAGAACCCATTTTATTCCTGTGTTAAAAATTGGTTAAATTAAACTGTGTTTCTGAACAAAAATTAAGAAAAGTATTGTTATTTGCGATAAAATAATTAAAAACAGATTTGGATCGTTTTATAATTTCTATGATATCATATCTCCCAATTTTTTTTTTTTTTATTTTGAAAAAATCAATTATTAAATTTGTAAATTTATGTTTGTTGTGTGGCTAACCCAGTGCATATGATGCATGGCGTTATTGCTAGCGGTAATTAATTGAATCAATCCGAATTAATTTGGCTCGTCTTGAAGAAATTTTCCCAAGTGTATTCTACGAGCTACAGAGACTACAAATGTAGTTGGCTGCATTCGTTCCCTTGTAGCCGGCTACTTTATTATTTCAAAGACGGCATCTATGAACAACTGCTCATCACAGAAATGTGTATTTCGTATATTTCAGAGGTGCCACTTTAAAGCATTTCAGTTTCATAAAAGAAAAACACTTGTTCCAAATATCCTCATTCCACTTAAATATTTAAAAACAGGCCAACTTATCTATGCAAAACTTCTGTGATGTTAATATGTATATGAGTTAATAATACAATATATACATTTTTTCTGTTCTTTTCTTTTCAAATAAAAGTAAGTATTTTTAAGCTCTTGCATATTAATAATTTCTCATTACATTGGCAGCACTATAATTTCATATTGTCGCTTGTCAAAATAGAAAAAAGTTGGCGACAGCTACAAAAGTGTCGTGTAGCCGTGTACCAGTGATGTCGTCAAAATAATCGTTTCCATATAAACGTGTCTATTTTAATTTTGACAGATTGTAGCTGGTAGCCTGCTGTAGCGAATGTGTTTCATGCTTACTGAAGCAGAATCTCTGCCTCTCAAATAAAATTTTTTGTAAATATTCTCTCTCTCCCTCTCTCTGACTCTTTTCAAAGCTCTCAATATGCAACGAAATGCAAACAGTTGCATTTAGATTTTTAGTATCCAAAAAATAAATCTGAGTTTAAAATTCAACGAAATTTATACATACATATATATGTATATATATATACATACATATATACATTTGAAACTGCTCATTTAAATGCAATTTATGTATCTGTACACCGAGGAGAAAAGGGAATTGTAACGAAAAAGTCATCACCCTCGTTAAAAATGAGTTGTTTTTGGTTTTCGGGGAAAGTGTATACACTATAATTTTGCTTTGATTTGCTTTTCTTAACACAAAATGTTTCCTTAATGTTTGTTTCTGTGTTGGACCTTTGTGGAAAACATAAACAAACTTTTATGCACAGAAACAAAATTTATTACGCTGTTTTTCTTCATTAGGTTGCCTCCTAGACATTTGATAAATGCATGATGGGACATACAATTAGTATATGATTACTTGCAACAGAATCAACAGAGTCAACGTATTCTTTTTCCGTTGTTAAATAAATTAAGGAAAGCAAGTAGCCCGCCAAGTTAGTTATTTGTTTGCAGTTATATGTATGTACATATGTACGTGGAAATTGAATTTTCCTACATTGTTTTTTTTTTTGTTGCTGTTTCTCTTGCAGTATTTTTGTTTGGCTTCTAATAAGTAGAAATTCGATTTGCTATTATTTTTTTTTCAATTTATTTCCTTATTTGCCTTCAAATGGCATTTGTCTTTTAGTTTGACTTTTGCCACATTTTCTTGGTGTTCGCCCAGATACCGTGCAGCCTGTACAGAGATTTCAATACATGTGTCATATGAAAGAAAAGCAATTTTCAATTTCTTTATGTGGTATTTTATTATTTATAATGCACATTGCATTTGTATCTGCATTGCTATGTCATTTGTTTGTGCTCCTTTATCTTTCTCTGTTATTTTTTTTCTGTTGCTTCTAATTTGTTTATATGATGTCATTTATTTTTTTAAGTGGTGTTTGTCTTCAATTATGGCTATTTTAGCTGTCGATGTTCAGCCTGAAAACCGTTGGAAATTTGATTTACCGTATTTTCCAGAGATAATAACTAATACGAATAGAATATGAAATTAATGATTATGAAAATAGGGAAATCGGTAATTTTTTCATTTGAATTTATCAAATCAAATCTAATAATCATTTACGTTTTTAAGGTCCTGCGAGCTATTCATGCCCAGTCATCATGACAATCTTAACGTTTACGACGTTGTTCCAAAAGCTTTTCTCTGCAAATTGACAAAGTGCATGAAAAATTCGAAATTTGTTGTATCGTCTTCGTTTATTTTTTCAACAAAGTCACTAAAGCTGCTTTCACATTATATGTACTTGTCACAAGGAATGTCATTGTTTTATACACACGTGATTTTTTTTTGTATATGTACGTCAAGAACTGCGTTTTACAAACGGTTTATAATTTTTATATTTTCAAGTTGTTATGTGTACGTGCATGTGACATAATCTATAATAGTTCACAACAATATACCGATGGTACATATTTAATATATACTAGTGGTGGAACATTCTACTATTTCTCATTATTCAAATCTTTGAGAATTACGAAATATGTATACAAACAAAACAAACTAAATAGCTTGTTTTATACAGCAAACATTTCATTATTCGATTTAAATCTATCTTATTTTAATAAAATATAACTTGCTAAAAAATAAAAAAATAAAATAATGTATTGAGTATCCAAAAAAAAGAGTGCAAATACTCGATACACAGTATATATATTAGCGGAACCACAAACAGAATTAGCTTTCGAAACAGCTGATCTCAGATGTTTTATCACTTGAAAATAGAACACACTTTAAATCAAAAGTGTCGTATGTACTGCATTGTTTTTTCTTGGACCGGCACTCACATGCGATGCATTGTGCTGGAACTAGGAAATTAGCTTATGGTAAGAAATAATAGAGAAATAAAACATACCATTGTTCAGGCTGTATGTAGAAATTTAACAAGTTAAAAAGTGATATTCTATATGACAAATACATATGACGTGAATATGGTGTAGAGATAGACACAGAGAAGCTTCAATCTGTTTTACAACTCTCCTTTTGGACTTTATTTACAGCATTGCTGCAGCGGGTCTGATCTCAGGGAAACGTTATGAATTTTTAAATTAGCTTACTTCGCCCATCTGCTACGCAATACCGACGAAGTAGGGCGTTCTGATGTTACGATCAGCTGAAGCAGATACTGTACAGTGACCTTCGCTACTGAAACCTTCCGAGAACAACTGACACAAAGGCACACTTATGCTCATCAGAAGAAGTGTTTTGACTTTATAACTTTGCCGTTCTTGAACTCAGGACCTTTTCTTTTGTATGTTATGCGAGGTCTGTTCAAAAGAAAAGGTGAATTTTGATTTTTTTGAAAAGTATTTATTTATTCATCAGTATCCATTTTGTCCCCTTCAAAGTAATCCCCCGCAGATATAATGCACTTATGCCAGCGCTTCTTCTAATCCTCGAAGCACTTCTGAAATGCGCTTTTCAGTATGGCCATCAGCTCGTTCTTCAATGTTGACTTTATCTCATCGATTGATGCTATATTATCGTGATGCAGAATCCATGATTTTTTTCTACAATTCCGTCGTTTGGGCCGTATTGCTTCACGCAAACGTTGCATAACTTCCTTGTAGTATTCCTTATTAAGCGTACTACCTGTTGGCAAGAAGTCATGATGCACCACGCCGAAGAAAACAAAATTCACCTTTTCTTTTGAACAAACCTCGTAAATTAAATATTTTACTAAGAAAATTAATTTCTTTTTTACTGTATTATGTGCTTTTAATCTCTCAGCAGTTTATTTTCGCTGTTAACAAATACTTTGCGATTAAGAAGTGTGGAGCAATAATGGTTTTTTTTTTTTTTTAATCTGGGACCAGCACTCAGGAGATGACTCCTACACATGCGAAGCATTGTGCTGGAACTATAGGAAAGTGATTGTAGGTGAAACGACAGGAGGTGAAGTTTAATAAATTATTTTTGCAGCTCTGCTTTCGCACGTTCTCTGTTTTTACACTCGTAGCAGTGCTGAAGCTTCGGTTTAGTAGTCATTTTTATTATTATTTTACTTCGCCGGTGCTACACAATACCGACGAAGGAGGGCGTTCTGATGCGATTGTGGATTGCTATCAGCTGAAGGTGGTATTGTTCAGTGACCAGTGACTATGCCTTCGCCACTGAAACTTTCCGACAACAACTGACACACAAAGACACACTAATGCACATCAGAAAAATGCGAGATGTTTATTTTGATTTAAAAATTTTAGTCTGAAACTGGGGTTGAACCCAGGTCTGTTTTTGGATTTGTAGTCAACGTGCAGACTACCATCCATCGTGCCATCGCCACCCTCAGATGAAAACGACCCACACTCTATTTATTTTTCCTTTCTTAATTTTCAACAATGAAAAATTTTTTTCAATGTTTATTTCAACAGTTTATGTGTTTTCCATTAATTTTCAAATATTTTAAGGCAGAGGCAAAAATGAGTACAAAATCGTCGTGCATCATTCCTTTCATGAGAAAACATTTTTTCGAAAAATACCTCAACATTTTCGTGCACAAGAAAAGTGCACAACCCCACTACAAAATCGCTCTTAATCATCAACAACATCGCCAGCCATGTACTACTCTTTAGCGTCATCATCAGAAGAAAATAAGAAAATCTTATTTATATTCTTTCTTGGTGTTTAATAAAACAACAACTCAATTTTATTTTTCTTTATATGCTCCCCACTAGAAGAAAATCACAGCGTGTGTTCAATAGAAACCCTAATGACTTCGTAATAGTTTCAATGTACGTTGTGTTTTTCTTTGGGGCAACTAAACTTTTTTATTGGCAGAAGAAAACTAGACAAAGCAATCGCCAAAGCAAAGTAATGAAAGTAATTTTATACGTTTCCCACCAAACAGCCTCCAAATACCCCACCTTTTTAATTTCAAGTTAATTATTCCTTTGGCCTGTCAATACATTTTTCACTTTCCATTAGCAAAAAAAAAAAAAAAGCCAAAATATTTCTTATTCTTTGACTTTCTTTAATACCATTGAACTTTTAGCGTCAAAATATATACGATTTAAATTTTTATTCCCCAAATACGTTGACATCATTTTGTGACAACAAGAAAGGAATCAATGTACCTTGCAAAAATTTTTTTAACCAAAATACAAAAAAAGGCCATATGCGAATAGGGAATACCTTTCGTAGTAGTCGGTAGCCATGAAATCTGGTCTCCAGGCAGTGCACTATACCGCTTCGGTTCCCATTGAATAGTCCATATTTCAGAAAACCCAAAAAAAACGTCTGTAGTTTTTTTTCTTGGAATAGTGCTACGTTACATATGCAATGCATTGCACTGGAACTAGAAAGAGATAGAGATTTTATTTACATTATATCCATTGGTTATACTGTTTAGGAAAGGCATATCTTACCCCTACGTCGCCTCCTGGTCCTATTTAAAAAATATATATGTATGTAGCATATGTGTCTTTCTAGTCGCAGAAACATAAAATCGGTTAGAAGGTGTTGGAGGTGCGAAAATTGTCCCTACCTTGCCTCGTGGTTCTAGTTTTTTAAATAAATTAACGGCCAATGTGTCTTTTAAACTCAAAAACATTCAAGTTCTAAAGTTCATCAAAATCGGATAGGTAGTTTTGGAGAGGTAGAAATTTCCCTCCTATCGCCCTCCTGGCCCTACTTTAGGCGCATATCTATCTATGTACTAAATTTTATTAAAATCGGTTTGAATATTTTGGAGGGGTCGAAATTTCACCCCTATCGCCGTCCTGCTCACGAGTCTAAGTGCACTAAATGTCATAGGGATCGGATAAGCTGTTTGGCCGCGCTTAAAACACGAACAACCGAATATTAATTTTTTTAGGAGGGTGAATGTAGCACTGAAAAATAAGAAAATCTTTTCGGACTTAACCTGGCCGAGAATCGAACGAATCGTGTCCTTCGGGTTGCAGAGCCCACACGCTAACTAAATATTTAGCCATCAGATCAGTGATTGAACCAATTTCCTTTTAATATTATGGCATTCACTAGCTGAATGCCCCGTTGCTTTCGTCTAATCTACCTCTCCCTAGAGCACGTATACGCTCTAGAGGGTGTTGTTGGCTTATTTCTTATAACGTCATCGTAACGTACGCTACCATTTTTTATGGATATTTTATTTTGAAAACTAAATCCTTTTCTTGGCGTCAACTTTAGATTTGTGATAATCCATGGAAAAAATTACATCAGGTTTGCATAGCGGTAATTTATGTCAGCTACACGAACAATGATTTTTAAGACGTGTATATCGTTGATGTGCCCCGCTGGAAATCTATTCTTTCGTTATAGCGGTGTGAATTCAGTGTTAGTGTGCATTCCCTTTGATCTAGCAACAGTAAAAGCTGATAATTCCGTTACAATTACTTCAGGGTAATGAAAGGACATCTTATGCCGCTTTTCGCATTCGTTTCACTGAAGCGAAACGTACGTGACATTAATGAATATTGAAAATCACTCAATTTTCTGGTTTACCAAGTTAAACATCTGACTGCAGCATTAAATATTCTAGGGATGCATCTTTAAGTCAAGTCTGGTGTAATAGAACTCTGCACATATTTAAAGCATTTGTGCGCTTTGTCATTTTCCAAACATTTTCCACATTTTCTTGAAGCAGTTGGGAGCTTCGATTTTGAATTTTCCAATGTTGCGGCGTTGTTTTCCAAATTCTTGATATACTTTCTGGTCATTTAAGCGGTGTAAGACTTTAATATAGCTGAATCTTCTACGCGCTACAGTCGTTAAATTAACATGTTTGTAAAACCAGCGATTATAATTCAGGAACCACGTTACGAATTGATATACATACATATCTGCTCGCTCGTCTCGTAGATTCAGTGCGTTGACAAACATAAAGTTTCTTTAGAGATACCGTGTACATACTGGGGCCAAAGTTGGAAGACACACACTGCTGGAATTTTTGAGTCGAATGACGCTTTTTTTCACTCTAAAACTGTTTCGGTTCGCATCATGTTAACTGTTCGCCACACTCAACGAAACAACATTCCCTTTCAGTGACAAAGCACTTGACGTAGCCTATTATGATTCTTCTCTACAAATTTTAATGCTTGATAGAAATTCTACACATCAATGAGCTATAAAGATAACACACAAGGCGGCAAGAGGTTGTTCTCTTTTCATAATGTCTAAATACGTACTCGTATAATTTTTGGGGCCGCATGTTTATATTGTACATACATATACATACATATATTAAAATTATTATTATTATTATTTTGTCTTGGGAAAATATTGAGGAAAAATCGATGAACTCGATGGTGTTCAAATATGGATGTAAAACAAAATTAATTTATGAGTTCAACAAACGTTGAAAAATAAAATCTACTCATTCCAATTCAAAAGAAAAAAAATGTGAAAAATATTTTCTTTGTTGATAATTTTAAAATATCAGTGATAAAAATTAACAACATTGCCGTTCAGAAGCATTTAGAATAATTGTTGTATTCAACCTTGAATGAATGAATAGATAGATACCCTTCGCCTGAAAAGGGACACACTGCAGAAAAATACTGCACGCCATAACTTTACATTGAGATAAACAAGCTGTATTACAGTACAGCAGGTGACAACAAATTAGAACCACTCCTTCATATATTACGAGTACAATAAATAAAAACCTTTAAATTTTTTTTTGTCATTTATTTTATAGTATATGTATGTGTCTATAAGCATAATGGTTTTATGCTGCGAAATCTTGGAAATCATCTTCTCTAACGAGCTGTTTTTTCTATGGATCGGAAAACCCGCAAGTCATTGCTCAGAAGCCAATGCATCCAGTGTCTGACAGTTTGGTGAGGCTTTTGAAGTGATAAGGATAAGTGACACATATTATTATATAAAATACATTTTATTTTGTACATTTCCATATGCATACATACATATCGTCAGCTGAAATGCAAAAGAGAGTTTTTAATGTCTTGAGTCACAAATTTTTAGCACCAATTTTACTCGGAATTTTAATTTTTTAATGCTGTAATGACAGTCATATCAATTTCATTAATTTCCAAAAAATTTCACTTAGTTTGCCTCGGTGCAATTTCTTCTTTGTAGACTTTTGAGCAGCACGGAGGAAAATCAAATCAAAATTCAATTTAAAAAAAAAACGATAAAATAATTAAAATAATAATTAGATTTCAACAAAAATTGTAAATCAATTAAATTTCACTATTTTTCCATTCAAGCATTTTATGGTATTTTTGATCGTAGTGTACTGTTTTCAGAGAGCAACAAAATCAATTAAAATAAACGTGGATTCAATTAAATTATTTATTTGGAAAGCGAATTTTACTGAGGGTTAACAGCGCACTCCTTAGTCGGTATTTGCGCAATAATAAAACGTCGGCGAAGTAAAATAATAACTTGAAAGTTAATGAAAAAAAAATTACAGCTGAGACGCAGCAACAAGGCTAACGAATTCTAAAAAAAATTTTCAGAGTTATGCTCTTGTTCATATATATATTAGTATTGTAGGTATAGAGCAATACTAATTCCTCCCCAAGGCGATTGCATACCACGTACTATAATCCCCGCTGGTGACTATTTAGCATTGTTTGATGTCAAAACTATTTTCTAAATTACAATGATTTTTGCGGATCTCGTACTAGTAAACTTACCTGGTATGAATTAGCCCTGTTGCTCCCAATCAATATTCTTTGCTTTAGTTTGAATGCTTTTAAAGAAGGTTCTGGAAGCTTTTGTTACGAAAAGCTTTCAATTAACTAACTATTGCCATTGAAGCTTCCGCTTTCAATCATCAGTTTTTATTAGTTGGCCGTGGAAGAGTTAATACCGTTTTAGTTTTTTTTTTATTCATCATTTTGTAATTTTGGTCGTTTCTGTGTTTCTTCTCTAAAAGAAGTTTTTGTGTTTATTTAATTAATTAAACAAAATTCGCTTACTATTTTGCAAGAAGAAGGGAAAACTGATTTTTAAAAGTTTATAAAAAAAAAATAGGATAAGCGGGTTAAAAATAAGGTTGAAGTACATGATTGAATTTTTCTTACGAGCGCCATTTGTTACGGCAGTAGTGAAATTTACAAGTGCAACCTATAGAGTGTAATAAAGATGTAGGTTTTTGTCTCGGGTTACAGCAATACAAGTTTTGCAAATCGGGTAAATTTTCCTGCAAGGTTGCTGTATTTGCTATTTTTATACAACATTTTAAAAGCTGTTAATTTTATAAATGTTTAAAATTCCAAAAATTAAATATTTAATTAAAAAGTTCGTTCGTTTTTAAGATCATATTTTAAAGAAATAATGAATGAATGAAAAAAAGGAATTAAATAAATTATTTTTTTTTGAATAAAGTTTAGTTTTATTTCATTTTACTTTACATCACAAATTCAGGTAGCTCAGCGTCCTTTGGACATTATTGAGCTGAATTGACAAAAATATTCGTTTCTATAGGTATATTCGTATTTACATTTTTATACATAAGTATTCTAAAAAAAAAAAAAATATAATTTAAAATTTTTAATTTAATAAAGCTTCAATGTTACTGTACAACAATTCTTTCAGAGAGAACTTGAAAGTACAAATTGTATTTATACTTTTTAAGTTTTGAGGTAAATTATTGAATTTTAAACTTCCAATATATTAAATTATTTGTTTTGTAGTTTCAAGACGACATCTTGATACACTTAAATTTCAGCTGTTTCTTGTCCTGAAGACGGTTTGATTCCTATGAAATTGATACAGATATTTCATTTTACATAGCGGACCCCCCATACGTCCCGTCGTTATTCTATTTTAAAAAACTTATGTAGTCTATGTGACTTTGCAGACTTATTTATGTTTTAAATTTCATCAAAATCGGTTAGTGAGTTTTGGAGACATGGAAATTGCCTCCCATCTCTTCTCGTGTTCCTGTAAAAAAATATATATACATATAGGCTATGCGTCTTTCTAGACGCTGAACTATTTACGATTTAAATTTCATTAAACTTGGTTAATTGGTTTCCTGAATAGCGCGGTCGTTAATCAAAATAAAATATAGCCTTTATTTTGAGTTGGACACAGTGCGAAATTTCATTAAAATCAATCCAGTAGTTTCGGCAATTAGCCTGGGCAAACATTGTGGCACGAGATTTTAATATAAACAGATTTTACATACATACATATACATTTACTTAAAAATAAACTTACCTGAAGTTCCCCTGCTGAGCCAACCTCGCCTCAAGGTGCGTCTACGTAACAAAAAGGTCCAAGACATGATCAATGGGGAAGAAGAATTCTTAATTCACAATTAAATACAAAAAACACGGCGACACTCTTTCACTGCGCACTAACTACATGGTATGGTACTGCACTGTATTTATACTAATACCCCCCCTGTACAAGATGAGAAGTGCGTAGTAGTCACTGACTATTTTAAAGCACATAAAACGCTCTAACTCGTTAACGGCTTGATGGATTTCGATGATTCTTTCACTATGAGATATATCGTGAAGTTGGCTACACCCTATGGACACCTTGGACACAGCAATATTACACAGTGGTACAAAATTGAATGAAGTAGAAAAACCTGGGACCGGATATTATTTTTCTTGTAGGTGTTGTCGAGTTAAAGAAGAATCCAATAGTGAAATATGCCGGACACCTCCAAAATCCGGATTTACGGTTAAAAACCCGGTTTTTGTACCTTTGTGCACTTATAAGCCTGTAATTTTGTTGATAATAATCCGATTTTCAATTTCTTACTAGATTTGGAAAGAAGTAACTGTGATCTTTCGAAAGATATATAATTTATCTAAGAAATCTTGAGAAATTTGGGTGTTATTGTCGAGCAAACACAAATTTTCTAGATTTTTCAAAAATTTTTCATCTTTGGTGACGTTTTTATACATTATAATTTAATAAACTATAATACTATTGAATTTATTTAAAAAGTACGTTTATTAACGATTACAACGCATATTTGGGGTTAAAAATAGATAAATAATTGACTGAGTTATTAAACTTTTCATGAAAATAAACTTTTAAACATTTTATACAAATTTTATTTTTGGTCATTTAACTCAAAAGTGTTTTCTTGACCGTTTTTTTTTAAATCAGCATCATCAGTTTCTCGTTTAAGTGACCAGCAATATTCTGAAATCATTTTTATTATATTTTTTCCTTCAAAGCGTTTTTCAATAGTTGCCATTTCCTGGTGAAAATGTTCGCCTTGTTCATCACTGAACTGGCCCAGGTTATCTGGGAAAAAGTCCAAATGCGAATGCAGAAAATGAATTTTTATGGACATGTTGCAGCCCATTTCACCATACGCACTTAAAAACTCATTGACAACTGTGACATAGTCGTCGCTTCTGTGATTTCCACGGAAATTATCGCAAAGCGCAACAAAACTCTTCCATGCACGTCTTTCAACGGAACTTAGCTTGTTAATGAAATCTGCATCACTCATAATTTTTCGAATTTGAGGTCCAATAAAAATACCTAAAAGTTATCAAAACAGATAAAAACGTACTAGATATGTAAACAAATTAATTAATACCTCCGGATTTTGGAGGTGTCCGGCATATTTCACTATTGGATTCTTCTTTAACTCGACAACACCTACAAGAAAAATAATATCCGGTCCCAGGTTTTTTGGACTGTCGCACCGTGTTATTTATTAATTGTTGAGACAAGGTTTGCGGGCACAAAATTGCCATTCAACTTAGAATACTGAAAGCAGGCTGGCCATCTTGTGCTCGATATCCATTTCTATCCAATGGTGCTTCAGGGCTCGATAAGTTACAGTGGCTTAAAAAATATATCAAAATTGTTTTGGGGGACTGACCATGATTATGGAACAAGAAAAATTTCACGTTATTTGTGAAATAGCAGGCCAAGAGAACTTCGCAGAAGGTACATATGCTTTCGTCCGAATATTGTATACAGCCATAGAGTTATTAAATATTGGTAACACGAAATATTTTATGTATTGGCCTTAAGCTGCTTTTACACACTTTCTATTTTAAAATGTGAATGTAAAATTTTTAACAAAAAAAAATTTGTTTCTGAAAAGTCAGCTTGCTTTTACAGTTTAAATTTTTTCAATTAGAGCGTGTTCTATTTTGACTGCCAAAGCATCTGAGATGCACTGTTTTTGCAAGTCAATTGTGTTTGCCGGTCGCCAAATATACTTAAACTAGATTAACCATCTGCGCTTCGCTACCTACACTAACTTATCGGCCATTTTTTGGTGAGCACTTTGTCTTTTCCCCCCCAAATTTAAAAAATATGTTACCGGAATTTTTCCATATGAAAAAAGAATTTTAGAAATTGATACTAAAGAAATTTGATGTTCAGTTTTTAAAGGGTCCCCCAATTTAAAAAAAAAGCAAAATTTTTAGTGGATCGTTTCCATCTGCAAAGTGATATTTGAAAATTCTTCCAAAAATGGCAAAAATATTTGATAAGTCGTCTTTAGGGCGGGCACTTTGACTTCCCCTCCTTGCCAAAAAAAAAAAATAATAAAATTATGGACCTTTTCCATGTGTGAAAAAAATATTGTAAATTTAGAAATTTTATATTTAAATTTTTTTTATTGACTTTACTGATTTATTTTATACAATCATATTTTTTAATGTTTTATACGAGGGATGATGTTGTAGTTAAATTATCTTTATTATTGTTATTTTTATTTAATGCTACATTTTAATTTAATAAATTATCACCTAAATTTCGTGTAAGTATTTCAAACATTTTATTTTATAATAAACTAATTAACAATAATTTAATAGTTTTATAGAAAACAAGACATATGAAATGTAAAATTGAAGACTGCATAGATTTTCATTTTGTTAAAATCTCTCACTAGCAATACTTGGAGTTTAACTGAAATAATTATTAAATTTACTTTTTTTTACAAACTTGTTTTCTATATGAATTAATTAGTGGTAAAAAATATTTGAGAATTATTAATTTTATAGCAAAATTTTTTTATTTTATTACCCTGTTTTCTTGTTTGTGCTTAAATATGTATATTGTAATATTACTTTGTTATTTTTTCAATGGTCTTGTTAAAGTTAAAGTTTCATTACTACTATTTCATTTACCTGCTTTAAGTATGGGGATTCATTTTTCAAGTTTTACCTTCTAATAAATTCTGAGTTTTTTTTTTAAATATTTTTGTTTTTCATATATATATATATATATATATATATGGTAATTTATGGCGTTTGCTTTTGTGATGAAAAAAGTGCAATCATTTGTTTTTTTTTCTATAAAAAAACAAAAATCAAATCAGTTCAGGGAACTCGTTTATAAATATTAATCTCGTTTGAAAATGATGTGCTTCGTAATGAACATGAAATATCGGTCTGTTTTTCTAAAAGGGCAAAAATCTTGCACTTTTTTTTTTTAGAAAAGAAAACGCCTTTAAATTTGTACATGAAGGGATTTTTAACGTATTTCTTTCTTTTTCTTTTTCTTTATTTTATTTCTTTTATTATTGAGCGTATACCAGCAACTTACTTTTTTATTGTTGTTTCTTGAATTTGATTTTTTGAACTTCATATCGTCATATGATTTTAAAAAAGCCCCAAGTTACAAAAAATTTTAAATCGACTTTTTGTTTGATAATGAGCCATAGTATCGAAATACATGTGCCTGCAAAATTGTACACGCCTGCAATTAGAAATAATGTTTATATCAAAAAATTTCAGAAATGCCTAAAGTGCAAGCGTAGAAATTAGTTTAAAAGTATTTTTTGCTTCTCCTGTACAATTTGTTGGACGTAACTTAGGGCTTTTATGAATTCTTATGACGATATGAAACAAGAAATTATGTTTCTTAATTTTATTTATTTAAAAAAGTGTATTCAAAATATATTATGCGAGTATTATGTCCCCTTTTTACTTTCCTCTACTTAAAGGTGCGTTGGAAATCTACCAAAAAAGATCAAGCTCCTCCCTCCACATCATCATTATATTAATTTTTGATCATAGAAAGTGCCTCTAAAAGGGCTCTAAAACTTGTGTTGAGGGTTCCTCCCTGCATTTTGCATTTTTAATCTACACTATCTAACTTTTCTATGACACATCATATTTAGCAGATCGTGCAGATAGTGTAGGACTTTTATTTGGCATTTGAAATAATTATGTCAACTACGAAAAGAAAATATTAGAACAGCAATCGGAATTTTGAGATTACACAATTTAAAATATTAAGACGGGCATCTATTTGTGGTCGAAGGAGGTGCTGATGGCTGTTTAGTTAGCGTGTTGGCTCTGACACCAGAAGGAGGCAGGTTCTTTCCCCAGCCCGGTGAAGAAAAAAAAAATTTTTTTCTGTGCTACAGCACCCTTTTTCGTCGATATTTGAGCAATAAAATGTCCACGAAATTAAAAATCTTTAAAATGGCTGCCCTTAGTCTAAAAACAATGCGTAAAAATTAATATCAGAGACAAGGCAACTTTTGTAATTTATTATTAAAATGTTAATTAACTTTGTATTGCTGAATCTGTTGATTTATTAATGTTAATATTGTATTGCCTCTATACGATTCATTGAAATAAAATACTTTACTTTATTTTTGAAATATATAGATCAACGTAAAAAAAAGTATTTTATTTCAATGAATCGTATAGAGGCCATACAATATTAACATTAATTTTATAATTATTTTGATATCCCCATATACCTATGCTTGCAATATTGGACGCAGTACATATTCTGAAGGAGAACGACTACAGGAGGGTAGAGATAAGAATTCTCTCGGCCATTCGATAATCATTTTTGGGGTATCACAGGGTATTCAATAATCTGGCATCCAGGATCAGTGTTACACTGATGTGGATACCAGGGCATGAAGGTTATGATGGCAATGAAGAGGGGATTAGGACAGGATTAATTGCTCTTGGCCCCATATTTGGCTTCAACAGGAATGATATGAAACGCGAGGTGAACGATTGGGCTAAGATCCAGATAGATCGATATTGGCACAATATGGTCGGCTTCGAGGAGAATTCTTGATATTGATGCAAATAGAGCAGAAATAGCTCTCAGACTGGATAAAAGGAGAAATTCATATACTCACAGCGACTCTTTGCAATGAGCATCTTGTGGAGCATCTTATCACCAACTGTCCGGGAATAATCAGGTATGTGATGGAAATCGATCGATTTGAAAAGTGAATCGTTAAAACTT
Source organism: Dexiosoma caninum (assembly GCA_963924685.1). NCBI lineage: Eukaryota > Metazoa > Arthropoda > Insecta > Diptera > Tachinidae > Dexiosoma > Dexiosoma caninum. The sequence continues at coordinate 53,412,534 of OZ004728.1, read as the reverse complement.
TTTCAAATCGACAGTAGTGTGATGAATTTCGATCGATTTCATATTCTATATTTGTTTCGTTTCCACATATCTTCTCTAAATACAACTGTAAAATATGTAAACATATGTGTATGTGAGTGATGTTTGTAAAATATTTAAACAAAATAAAATTTGTATCAACATATTTTATCAGTTTTATTTATAAAATGCCTTTTGCTGCGGTTTCGCTAATTCTCTTGGCAGAAAATAATAGGATGAATAGCGAAAATATTCTAAGAAAACGTTTAAGAGATAAATCGGATCCCTTTAATTTGCCAGATGAAATGTGGGTATTTAAATTTTTAAATTTCACTTCTATATTAACTAGTATTTTTTTAAATAGATTTGTTGAATTAGGACGGATTTATAATCATTTTTCATTTATTTTTTCCTTACATTTTGTTCAAGTAAAATTAAACGATTTGAAAACGAATTTAAATTGGCATTATCGAAATGCGTCACATGTTAACAACGTCTTTTTTTCAATGAAACAAGATGGAATATGAAATCGTCACAACAAATCGCCACATACAAATTCATCGCACTATTTGTCGATTTCAAAACGTTTTAACGCAGAAAACGATTTTCATCACATACCTGAATGACGAAGGTTCACGCTAGCGGATGGCGACCTGCGGTATCTCTCCGAAAAGCAACTGGTCCAATGCATAAGCATACTCTACGCTCTATAAACAGTAAGGGCTGCACAATAGATCAAGTATGGTCGCGGTGCTGGAGGCCTCCGCCTCGACCCCTTTTTACCATTACATTGCATTAATACTTATGAATTGTAGTGCTTGAGGCCAATTTTTTTAAATCCAAAACCCATTATAATAAATATAAAAAATACTTCAATATAAAACGGACGATGTAGAAAATAAAAATTCAAACTCTCATTAATTATGAAAACAATGGTTTTCTTTCTGGTTCTTCTAGCGAACGTCCGGGAAAGTTGCGGGTCTTCAAATGCCCGTGGACCATTAATTCTAAAACTTGTTGAATTAGTTGAAAACGTTTTTGCTTCAATTTCTGGTTCAATAGTTGCAGTTCTAATAGAAAATATTAAAAATGGCAATACTGCTTTTTTTTCTTTATTTTCACATTTTTTTCTTGTGGATTTCGAAAACTTAAAAAAATATATAAAATTCGCCATTAAAACTGATTTTTGCAAATTTTTTAAAACACAACTTAAAAAAGAACAAGATTCTTTACGATTTGAAATATGTAAGTTCTGTCGAAGTAACAAAATCCAACATGAAATTTTGCAATGAATTTGAAACGAAAACAGTATTCCGTTTTACGATTTCTGGAGAAGGCAAAAACGTTTTCATTTTCACTTTCGTACAAATTGGGTGTCCGTGACGCACCCGTATATTTGGAAATATTGTGGCACTTATTGCACAATATAGTGCAAAATGGGAATAATATAACGAATAACGTATAAGAAATATTGTATAATGGATAGGCCGCTTAATGCAAGCACAAGAGTACTTGGAAAGTTTTTTTGTTTTTTCTGCTGTCAAATTTTTTCAATGCAACTGGGGGGACTTTTTTGATTTCTTATTACGAAATAACTATTTTAATTATTTATTTCTATTCTTTTTTTAAATCATATTTAAAATAATTGTTTTTTTTTTCAATTATAATTTTGCAAATCAATGAAAACAATTTGATTTTTTTTTAATTTTTAAATAATTAACATGTGGTGTTTATTTAATTTTTTTTATATAATATTTATAAATATAATAAATATTTTATTATTTCATTTCTTGTTTCTTATATGCAATTATTTTTTCATTTATTCATTTATATTTTTTCTTTTAAGATTAGGCTAAATATTACAATTCTTACTACTTATTGTTTAAATAATTATGTTAATTGAAGAAAATTTAATACAGTTTTCTTTTCGTAGAGCATAATTGTAATTTAATATTATATAATGAAATTTGGTACAGTCATAATACTATTAAGTGTTTTTAGTTTCATTAAACAAATTAAAAGTTCTGAAAACAAAGTTTCCCATATCTTTTGTTATCAGAAATTATTTACAGTTTTTTACTTTGCAGGAAAATATAAAAATTGTTTTCTTTTTATTGGTTTTAAATATAATAAAGCATTTAAAAAATTTTATTTTTAAATTACAGTAAAAAAAAAGCGGACTTTAAAAGCCCGTTTGTAAATAAGATCAACTAAAATAATATAAAATATAAAAAATATTTAGGAACTAAAAGCACCAAATTATATAAAAGAATTGGAAATATTTATAAATATTAGAAAACTAATATAAATAATCGATGTTTAGTTTTTTTGTTTTTTTTTTTTTTTTGAGAAAACAAATGGAAGAAAACTTTTTTTTTGGAAAAAATAAAAATAATTGTTATAAAATTATTTGTCTTTTCTTTTTATACAAAATTAAAAAATATTGCATGTTAATTACATCTTAAGTCACAGTTTTTTATATGCTTATTTTCTTAAAAAAGATTTTTTCTAATTCTTTATTTATAAACTAATTAAATATTATGATACATAAAATCTCACTTGGATTCTTTGAAATGAACGTAATGGTACGACTAAGCGATTACGGGTGGCAATCGAAATTCGTGGCGTTTTGCTTTCTGACAAAAATGCTTCATATGTACGATATGAATATGTATGCTACATTTTGTTACTGTTTGTGTTCCATTCTAAAAAGTATGTAACATCAATTATTTGACCACCTACCCTCAAGTCGGGCCGATATTCTAACCTTTCTCACGACTTTGTTAAATACTTATTAGTCTCACTTCTATTTTTATTTGATCTTTATTCAATTTTTTCAATTATATTTCTTTTTTGAGCGATGTTCTTTTTTATAAAAACTTTTTTAATTATTTATTTTCAATATTTCGCTACCAAATAGGTAGCATCGTCAGATAAATACCTATTTATACAAATAAGAACTTTTATTCTTGTAAATTTATTTGCTTAATCGGGTGATTTATAAAAAATTTTCGTATTTTTGATAAAATTATGGTAAATACTGTACGATCAGTGAAACTCTAAGTTAAAAGTCTCAATTATTTTGTACCATTGTGGCAATAAAAAATGTATCACTTTTTAAAGGTTGAAAATGTTATCTATCCATCGGAAGGGCAACATTTTTGTTCAGAAAGGAAATCACCATCAGTTGAGTTGCCTATTGCACCCCCATACGGTGTTAGTTATGACAACAAGTGGCAACTGAGAGTTTTAAATTTCAATAATAGCCTTCTAGTAGATTTCTGGCAATTACAAATATTTGTTTGCAACTGAATTTCTTTCGATTGTTATGCATAATCGACTTCATGAAAAAAAAAAAACTAAGGGACTTTCTACTTTAGTTGTTTTTGTTTGTCTAATTGTCCACTTTATAACGGTGAAATATATGACGCAGTGAGAAATTCTCAAAAATTAAAGCTAGAAATTTTAAATCATTTTTATGTGACCTGTCTGCAGAAAAATCTCAATTCTATGAGGAAAAGCAAAAGGGCAGTCTCATACTATTCGTAGTAGTCTAGCAGCCAGCTCTACCTACTTGCCAGTACAATTCCAATTAGTTTCTTCCGTTTTGAAAATTGTTCTAGGGAATTTAAAAATAAAACTCGCCAGCATTATTTTTCGTTCGAGCAAAACGGGCACCGAACGAACTGATAAACGAAGTAAATGTCTCATCAGCGGCTATTAGACGGTCATACTTGGCATGTGAGAATGGTATGCCATCATACTCGTGTAATAGTGAAAAATTCGTGTATGTCAGTTTCGTATGTTGAAAATCAAAAAAATTGTGATATTTTACTCTCTCTCTCTCTCTCTCTACAAGTATGACCGTCTAATAGCCGCTATCAGTTTTTACGAACATATATAGGCTGTTCTGCTTTTAGTTAACAGGTTCATGTACAGCGCGTATGTGGAACAACTCCCTGCAGCGGTCTTTTCTGTCACTTTTGACGTGGGAAGATTCAAATCAAATCTCCATTCCCACTACTCTCTCTCTATCCTTATTTCCATAACCTAATTTCCTAGCTCCAGCACAATGCATCACATGTAATGGGTGATTGAAGTAGAGATACTTTTTTCAATAGCCTTTTTTTTGACAGATCACGTGTCAGTCGTGTCATGCTGTCATGTTATTTTTGTTTAGTATTGTTTGGCATTTCATAATGGAAAGACTGACGCCTGAACAACGTTTACAAATCGTTCAACTTTATTACGAAAATTCACGTTCTGTGAGGAATGGTCAATATAATCGGACTACTGAGCGTACTATTCGCAACACCAACACCCATTTTGAGACCCAGCATTCATTATTGGATAATGTTCGACCGGTTTGGTGTGGTTTGTGGGCCGGTGGAAACATCGGTCCATATTTCTTTAAAAATGATGCCGGTGCGAACGTAACCGTCAATGGCGACCGTTATCGTGCCATGTTAACCGACTATTTGATGCCTGAAATTGAAGCTCGTGATCTCGGCGACATTTGGTTTCAGCAAGACGGCGCCACTTCCCACACTCCCGCAAGGGGTTTAGGAACTTGTTTCTAAACCTACGAGTGTCTGAGCGACCCCGCGGTACCTAGCTGAAGGTGTAGCATTACCTTGGTCTTCCTAGGAGATCGAAAATGACAGAAGAGGGGACTCTTCGAAATCTCACTAGAGATTGATGAGGACTGATTAAATCCAGTTCAATTCGTATCTAGCACTACGGGACCAGCTTAGCCCCACACCTCCAGCGCCAAGTAAGGGTTTAATGACTGATGTACTCTTAAGTGAGTACTTCGTGTCCACCCTGAAAAGTTGGAACGTGTGTGCTGGTTTGGGAAAGGATTCGTAGGGGCTGTGGTTAAAACCTAAAGTTACGCAGGGAGTGGAGTCTTTGGTTTATTCGAGAATATGTGAATGTAGGCACATATTAATGATTCGACTTTTACTTTACTAGGTGCTGTTGCCATTCAACAGTAGTCACCGGAATGTGTCTCGAACTAACAGTTCTACTGTTAAATAGTTCTTGACGAAAAAACATTCTGATGCGACACAAAGTTTAGACCTCTTGATCACCTCAACAAGGTGCATTATAGAACTGGGATAACTATACTGATTTGCTACCCTTCTCTAGGAGGCAATGGCCTTCGTGGCAAAATTTGCTCTTTCTGTGCTCTGGGGGCGTTAGTGAGTCGTTTCTAATTCACTCGGTGTTAAGAGCACCGTCAGATTAAGCCCTACGGGCAGGTGCTGACGTGAATCTGTAACACAACCACTTCCCACACATCGCATCAATCAATGGATTTATTGAGAGAATATTTCGGTGAGCACATAATTTCACGTTTTGGGCCGGTCGATTGGCCACCAAGATCGTGTGATATCACACCGTTAGACTTTTTCCTGTGGGGATATGTAAAGTCTAAAGTTTGTGCGGACAAACCCGCTTCGATTCAGGCCTTGGAGGAAAATATCACGTGTGTCATTCGCCAGTTACCAGTCGAAATGCTCGAACGAGTCATTGAAAATTGACATCAACGGATGGACCATCTGCGACGTAGCAACGGCCAACATTTGGTAGACATAATCTTCAAAAAATAAATGCCAAAGAATGTTCTTTCAAATGATAATAAACATTTTACATTAAATTTGAATTTTCTGTGTTTTTTTTTTCTTTAAAAAAGTAGGGAACCTCGAAATGGATCACACATTATAAGGGTCATCCCCTGAGTGCTGGTCCAATTTAGAAAAAAAAAAAGTAAAAAAAAAACTAATGTATAAATATTTTAAATTACAACTGAAGCGCAAGAAAGGAAAAAGTAGACAGAATTATGCTGGGCACACAATTGGGACAAACGTAGAGTTTTATATATAAACATTTGAGATTTTTTTAGTTTTTATCCAAAATTTGGTTAAAGGTCTGCATCAAAATATCACACTGCAACCTCTAAAGGGAGTCAATTCTAAATTTGCAAAAAAAACATTTTTTTTTTTTTAATATTTACAAAAAAAATTAAAAACAATTTTGTGATTGTAATGAAATAAGAATAAAGAGTATTTCAAAATTTTTTCCGTGATTATCGAAAAAGAACAAGTTTTTTGAACATTTTTCATTTATTTGTTACTTTAATTTCACAAATATAGTAACCAAACGAATTATAACAGCACAATAAACTTAGTTTTAACAACCGTTATAACATAAACACAGGCACAACGTAAAATATTTCCTTTTAGTTGAAACAAAACTGTTATGAATTGATGAATTGGGCTGACATTTGGGGACGGAAAACCCTAGTTCACTCTAAAGGAACTATTTCTATATCACAAATAGGGATATAACTGTATTTTATTTGGCGAAAGTGTAGAGAAAATGGTGTAATATTTTTACAGTAGATGTGTGGGGTTTTCTTGCAAAAAGTTAAAATTGAAAAATTTACAAGTTGACTCTCTTTAGAGAAACCAATGCGATATAGATTCTCTGGGCCATGCAGGAAGTACATACATACATATAAATAATTAAAAATTATTTAAAAAAATTCATATTAACAAAACAGCATTTTTTGCGCATTTAATAGTCAATTTTGAGTATTTCCTTTGACAAACACTCTATTTAAGTCCGTATGACTGCTGGTGTTACGTTCAAGGGCGGTTGTAAACCCATGAAATTTTCCATGTTTATAGAATTCCTGCGAAATGCATGCGATGGTGTGACTGAAGCTGGTGGTGCTGGCGGGAGATCTTGATTCTTTGAATGTTTTTTCCTATAACGTCTTAATTTTTTACGGGTCATGTAGAGATTTTGATTAAATTCCTTAAAGTTATGAGAATTTCTAAAATGGTCTTTATCGGCACGCAGCTGGCAATCATTGTCTTGAGAGGTCTGATGGTGATGGTGATGATGATGATGCGGATGAGACAGGGGATTGTGATGATGGCCGGTAGCAGAAGGTGCAAGTGGCAAGTCGTAACCGTTATTATCATGTGATGGTAGTGGTGGCGGGAATATTAATGGGTTATTAGCCCATTCCCGCCACAAATTTCAATCTTGCAGCGGACCATTTTGCGGCGTAGTAGCTGAGGGTATTGAGGAATTGTTCATCATATCGGAATGCCGGCGCTCGTCACGATTCATGGAGAACTCATCGTCCATATTGGAGGAATGTTTGGACCGATCAGATTTACAATCCTCATCCAGGCCCATCGAATGATGCATGGCTGCCGCAGCAGCAGCTGCATGTTGCCTTTCCGAGGGTGGCAATAAATTCAACATACTTAGAGGTAGACCGGGAAATCCACCTGGGAAATCGGGATAGAAACCTTGAGGATTAAAGGGGTTAAACAAAGCACTAGGACCGGCTAATAGATCGGGTTCAGAGCTGGAGGGTCTGGGTACTGCTCCCGTCAAAGGACCTCCTAAATCCAGCTCAACAGGCGGATGTTGGTTAGCATTACGTTGGGCCTCCTTGCGGGCCTCCCTTTGTACCTTAGTTTCTCCTGAGTTTTTACCTGATCCCGAGTTGATACCCATTTGTAGCATCTCTAGGGGTGGACCACTTATGCAATCCTTGCGCAATTGCTCTAACTTCAATGATTTGCCGTACTTTCCCCTCACATACATTAAAAGAGAGTTGTACGGTATGCCAAAAATACGCGAAGCTTGTGAAGTGGTCATTTTCTTGTTCCACACATGCTGCAATGCCTCTGTTAGTTCGCCATTTGTCCAGGAACGAGGTGGTCCGCCCCTCGGTGCAGAATGTTGACCTTTTGGTCTAGGCACTAAAATAAATAAATAAGAAGGAAGAAAAAAATTAATAAAAAAGATTATCGCACGTTATAATGTTTTAATTTTTTTTTTTCTTCTATTTTTATTTGCTTTGTTTCTTTGGTAACTTTATTTGAATTGAATTTAAAAAAAATTTGGAAAAAAAAAATCTTAATAAACTTCATCACCCACACCCTGCTAAGAGTTGGGCTTAAAAACTTAATATATGAAGAAACAAATAATAATAATAACAACAACAACAACAACTACGACGACGACGACGACGACGATAATATAACATTATCATTGATCACACTGTGGTGGTTCCATATGCAAATTATGCACCACATATTCGAACCTCAACTGAAATTACAAAAAGTCTTTTGTTTGTTAACAATCGTATTCATTCAGCACCACCAACAAGAAAGCAAAAAAAAAAAAAAAAAAAAAAAAAAAGCCGGGGAAAAAGGCTCCTTTCAACTTCAATAAAATTTTATTTTCTTACCGAAGATCTCAATTGAGAGTATGTGTTTAAAAACTTTATAAGATGTTATCGCCACACAACAAAAATCCCAAAAAATAACAAAAAAAAAAACAACTGCAGTAAAAAAATCTTATTGCCACAGGTTGTTGCCAAACAAAATAACAACAATATGTGATCTGTTGTATGGCAAGAAATTATTGGTGAAGGGAAAATGTATTTGGAAAACATTGCAAATATTAATGAAAATTACTTATTTCGAGAATATAATACGGCAATAATCCGAATAGTTTAGTAAAATTAACTTTAAAATACTGAATTAATCGGTTGGTTTCTTTTTCGAGTAATGCGTCCAACTTAAACGGCTTTTTTTTAAATACATGTATACAATTAAATTATACAGGCCTGTTCTGCAAACCACTTTTTGTCAAAGTGATTTGAAATCACGGAAATGGTGTTCTGCACACAAAAATTTTGTTAATCTATTGATTTGAAATCGTCAGCTAAATGACTGACGATTTGAAATCACTTGCTTATTTTTTCTATGTATTTCGTTTAGAATTTAATAAAAATTCTACAATATATTTCATGTGATTTGTTTTCTATTTAATTTTGTAATAAAATTGGTTTTGCTACATATAAAAACTTAAATATGAGCAAATTTGTAAGAGCACTGCTTTTTTTTTGTAAATAATTGTTTAGCAATGTCGTGGTTTACATTTACTTTTTAGCAGTCAGCTGGTTAATTTTTTCGAACATGTGTTTGAGGTTGCCAAAGTCATACAGTCTGTATAAGTCATATAAATATATTAGATATTTTACCATCATGTTCTTTATTTAAGACAAATTTTATATATTGTTGTACAAAAAATCCATATGGTCAATAATTAAATCATTTTTGTGCAAATTTATAAATAAATAAATGCAAAACTTAAGCAAATATTGTTAATGAAAACACTGGCAACTTCGCAATTATACATACATACATACATATATATATATGTATGTAGGTATTTTGTTGTGCTAATAAAAAATGTATGGTTTGTAAAGCTTCATGTTCTTTTTTTAAATGATGCTTTCCTTAAAGCAATTATTGAGAATAAAGTAGCTCCTGCCATTTTTATATTCTTTATTTCATCTAATATTTTCATTCACAATGCAAAAATATAAACACAAATATAAAACATCAGCTGTTTTCTCGTGTTTTCGAAAAATTAAAACCACGCCGAAAAATGTAAAATCGCCTGATTTACAGAACAGCTTCAAATCGTCGGCGTGGTTTCAAAACGGTTCGTGATTTCAAATCACGTGGTTTGCAGAACCGGCCTGATAGTATTTTTTCTGTAATGTTTTATTTATTTGTTCAATATTTCGCCATTTCTTTGTGTAGCTTCTTCAGAAAATTGGTTGTTGTTTAAAATTCCAATTTCCAATTTCCTGAAGAAGCTACACAAAGAAATGGCAAAATATTGAAAAAATAAAAATTAGAAAAACATTACTGATCTTAAGCTAGAAAAATATTATAACTTTATTTAACACAAAAAACGGTGAATTAAATAGCATGAGGCATACATACATGTACAATGTTAGATTAACCCGGTGCGCTTCGCTACCCCATACCAACTTTTTTTTTTTTTTTTTTTTCTAGGACCAGCACTCAGGAGATGACTCCTACACATGCCAAGCATTGTGCTGGGAACTATAGGAAAGGGATAGTAGGAGAAATGACAGGAGGTGAAGCTTAATTAATTATTTTGCAGCTCTGCTTTCGCACGTTCTTTGGTTTTTATACTCGTAGCAGTGCTGAAGCTTCGGTTTAGTAGCCATTTTTATTATTATTTTACTTCGCCGGTGCTACACAATACCGACGAAGGAGGGCGTTCTGATGTGATTGTGCATTGCTATCAGCTGAAGCCGGTATTATTCAGTGACCAGTGACTATGCCTTCGCCACTGTAACCTTCCGACAACAACTCACACACAAAGACACACTAATGCACATCAGAAAAATGCGAGATGTTTATTTTTATTTAAAAGTTTTTTGTCTGAAATTGGGGTTGAACCCAGGTCTGTTTTTTGGTTGTGTAGTCAACGTGCAGACTACCATCCATCGTGCCATCGCCACCCTCACTTATTTAATCTCGCCCACTTTTGCATAGCTATTGTTACGATAAACAAGCCATCTGTACGAAATGTCGATAAGTTTATTGTTGTTTCACCAGAAATATATACACAAGAACAGATATACAAAAAGTCCATTTTCCAAAAAATTCAAAATGTACCTTTTTCAAAACGCAGTTTTTCCGCCAAGTACCCATTCCACTTTACTTTCAGTTTTCTTCGCAAAAATTCCTTTCATTTGATACCCATATCATAGAAGTGGGTAAAAAAAAAAATAGTCGTCCGCCATTTTCGGGCGTCTGCCTTATTGTGTTTGCAGAGATTTCATTATATTTATGCCGCCTTAATTTGATGCCCATATCATGGGGGGGTGTATAATAAATTAAAAAAAATGCCCAAAAATAAGAGCTATTCGAATGGCATAAAAGTACAATTGTACAATTTTACGGCATATATGTTCGAATTTCGTAACAGCAAGAAAACACATTTGAGATTTTTTTTTTAAAGAAAAAATTGCGGGAAAAAAGCTTTCTTCTGCGTGCAATAATTTTGAAGATATGTGGTTGCAAAATTATGTACTAAAATTTAGTTTTTGCCCGCTTTACCCACAAAAAGGGTATTTATGGAAAAAGTACCAAATACGTGTCCGCTTATTTTTCAGCAGCATTTTATGCTTTTTGTATTTCTTCTTCTATCTGGCTTAGTTTCTCACTTTACCCGTTTTTAACCCCCTGGGCATTAGAATATCCAAAAGTCCCCTTGTTAGTTGGGCTCTTTTATTTATGTATATAGATTACCGAAATACAGTCGAACTTTTCTATAACTTAGCAGTTGGGGACCGTCAAATTTCTACGTTATAGAGAAAATTCGTTATAGAGAAACTGCAGAAAATTTTGACTACATTTTTTTATTAAAACAAAAAAAATTGTTTTTACATGAACACATTAATATTTTTTTATTAATTCATACATATGTATGTGACTAAATTGATGCAAAAAATCGATTGCTAAAAACTTCGCAATAGAGAGATTATTTAGTGTGAAAAATTCTATTTAGGTCTTAAAAAATTGTACGTTACAGAGAGAATTTCGCTATAGGGAAGTTCGTTATAGGGAGATCAAAATGTATGAAAATACTCACAAAACTGTTGTGTTCACGAATTTTATTTGTTATAGAGAAGTTCGCTATAGAGAAGTTCGACTGTATATTGAATCATATTCATTTTCTTCTTAATACTTTTTTTTTTTTTTTAACCTTTTTTATTATTTTAACAATCTATTTTTTCAAGCTTTAAGGTTTTTCCTTTTTTCTTCTTATTTATTCTCGATATTTCGTTAACCTTCGGTTAACATCTTCAGGAAGTTTTTTATTAAAAAAATATATATAATATATATTATATATAAAAAACTTCCTGAAGATGTTAACCGAAGGTTAACGAAATATCGAGAATAAATAAGAAGAAAAAAGGAAAAACCTTAAAGCTTGAAAAAATAGATTGTTAAAAAACATATTCATTTTCAGTAAATTTGCCCTGGTTCGAATCTCGTTTATCTAATTAATTTTAATATTTTTTTTTATATTGGCGCAGCAAAATTACATGTGACAATAAGAAAGAAATTAAAGAGGTCACGCTGTTAATTTCAGCCAATCGATAACAAACAAAATGGCACCACTCTTAGGATTTGCTAGAAAAAAATTTCATATTGTAATAAAATTCATTTATTTATTGTTTTATTGTTGTTGTTGTTGTTGTTGTTGTTGTTGTTGTTGTTGTTGTTGTTGTTGTTGTAAAATGAACAATCTTTAAAATATTAACTGAATTTATTTTGGGAATATCTCTTTATATGCATATGATTCTAATTCTAAAATTGTGCTTTTTTCCGAAAAAAAATATGTCAAATGTGTTATTACATACTTTAAGATATTCTCATAAAGTAGTTTTTATATATTACTAGATCACCGTTCCGGCTTCGCACGGAATCTGTTTACTAATGATAAAAAAAACAAGTTTTGCTGCTTTTAGCTGACCCAGCAAACGTTGTTTTGCCATGTACATATATTATTTCTAGGAAACATTGTTTTAGTTCAATAAAAATAACTATCTACTATAAGTGTGCGGTGATTTACTTATAATCGAAAGCGTTGTAGACAATGAAAGTATGCTTTATTAGGTTAATAAAGTAATCTTTTTTAAAGTAACAAATATATCTTAAATTACAATTCTCAATAGCTATCAAAACATTAAAAATAATTATTTTTATGTATAATTATATATATTATATATAATTATTAATATTAACTGAATTAATTTTGGGAATATCTATTTATATATATGATTTTAATTGTGCTTTTTTTCTCCTATAAACTATATGTGAAATTTATTATTTTTTTAAATTTTTAAATTTAAACTTTTGAGAACATCATAAAGTATGTAATAATACATTTGACATATTTTTTCGGGAAAAAGCAAAATTTTAAAATTAGAATCATATGTTTGTGCGGCGGAACTGTATAATAGAAAATTTGTTAATGAAAAAACATTTTCGTAATTTTATTTCAACATTTTATATAACTTTTTTAAACACACTTTTTTTGTTTTTAATTTTCAGAAATTTGGATTAAAACTGTTGCTGCCAGCACATAGTGCCTAAGACCCCATTTGCCAAAGGACTAACTCAGACGTGTAAGGTGACCTTCTGCGGAAAATTAAACTATATACGCATTTATTTGTATAATTTTTATTGTAAATTTTCTCCTAATAAAATATAGTATCGAAGTTAAATGTTCTGTAAAATTTTACATGTATTCCATTTGGTATTCCTTAAACAGAAATAAAAACTGATGTAATTCGCTTTATATAAAATAAAGAATCTTAAATATAATATTGTTATTAATATCTGAGAGACATGCAGTAGAGCAACAAAGTAACTTTAAGGATTTAAAAAAAATTTCAACATATTTTAGCATAAAAATTTCAAGTTCAATTAATTAATTCAAAAGAAATCTAGAAACCATTTTTTTACCGGCGAAAAAATTTTTTTGGGTGAGTTTGGCTTTATAAAATAAATTTGAACTACATAATGTCGAAAATTTTGATATATCTTTTTTTTATTTTATAAAGGGAAAAATTATGTACTTTTATTTACTTATTTATAGCATCTGTAGAATAATAGGTCCCTGAAAATTAAAAACACGCGTAGCATACTTTATAGGTGATGCTAAGAATTTCACCATGTGCGAGCGTGTGAATTAAAGTAGAATTTTGCTCTTAAATTAGTTAATAGGTTGTGGTGTAGTGGCAAGGGTGTTGGATACCGCACGGAGAATCCAACCAAGTTCGCATCACAAGAATATCTTTTCAAGTTTTCCTTTATTACGAAATAATTTTTCAATTCGGTTATTTCATTCGGCGCCGTTATTCATTCGATCGATCCATCCGTCGTCACGCGTTTTCATTTAATTATATTTTTACGAAATTAATATAATACAGTCAGTCAGTCGTCCACTATATTTCTGATGGGACACGGCCATATATATGTATTTTCAGCATTAATTTGCTTTAAAAACAAATTCTGAATGTTTTTTTTACGATTCTTATTGATATACAATGCTTTGGGCGGCAAGGAATTAATATAAACCAGTTTGCACTGCTAATCCCTGACTTTTTGAATAATTCTTGTATATTTATGCATAGAAACGTCTGAAATTAGCTTTAGACCACAATTCTTAATTGTAGGGGCCGTCTAATATCAAATTAGATAAATAAAATAGAAAAAACTACAGTAAAAACCCATTTTTGGGCACATTTTTCGGTGAATTTTATAAATTGGGGGTGGAAAAAAAAATTTCAGAATTCTTCCGGTGTGTGTGCGAGAAAGAAGAAACGGCGTCAACTTTTGTAGACAAAGCGGCGGGGCATGGCAGCGACGAGTACACGACTGACTGCGTAGAGAAAGAAATCTGTTTATTTTATTTTCTTGATGATAGGGGGTGGGTGAGAGAATGAGGTGGTACAGAGAAAACAACGAAGAGGAAGAGAATTTAGTAAACGGCCCATATTTAAGAAAATATCCTAAGTAGAAGAAACACCCCGGAGTAGTGGAGAATCGAACCGACGACCTACCATTTGAAAAGCCAACACACTACCATTGCGCCAACAGATCAGTTATGTATTTATCATCAATATGTTGGCTTAACTTAAACTCTCACATGTTGAAATTAATTACACCACTCACCAAAGTATGTCGAATTCTATAATTCACCTAATAGTGTAAATTTTGAATTTGGTAAGCAAAGATGAAATTTTTTACAGGCAAAGTGGTGAACAATAATCCCACTATTGCTGTACAAGTTGAATTTGGTAAACAAAGATAAAATATTTTACATGCTATGTGGTGAACAATTTTAGATAGAGAAAAAAAAACAGCAAATGTAGTAAAAAAAAAACAAATATGAACACATTTAAAATTATTTTTCTTGATTTTAAAAATAATAAAAAAAATATTTTTCTTGCTTTTAAAAATAATAAAAAAAAATTATTTTTCTTGCTTTTAAAAATAATTAAAAAAGCAGGTCAAGAAAAACTTCTCGGCTTCGGTGGATTGAAACCGACCACCACAAGGTTGCAAAACAAATCCCAACTACTACACCAACGGCAAGTACATTGCCCCGATTTTTTAAATGTGTTTTAAAAACGCAAAAGGCAATTCAATTAATTTTTGATTTTTTCCCCGATCGTTGACAATTCTGCTGATTCTGTGTTTTTAGAGTTGGAAAAAAAAACAGAAAGAGTCGAATTTGAATGAGGCAATAAATATGAACAAAATTACATCTTTGCTTTCTTAATAATTGCTTAGACAAAAACATCTCCCCGAAAAAAATGGTTTTTCTAAATCTCAGCCATTTTTCAAGACAATTTCGTGAAATTTGCTGATCTGATAGGCTTTTCATTTCTTGGTCAGAAATTGCATGCCACGCCTCCTACTTCATAATGAAAATAAAGTTATCAAATTATATATTTTCTCCGCAATTTATTTCTGATATTTTCTAGTAAATTTAACTAATAATAAGTGCGTTTCAACGTTATAACTAAAAGTGACTGAGAGACATAACTATATTTTTTTATCGTAACAAATATTTTTTGACGTTATTATGTACAGCCTCTGAACTATGGTTGCTTGTTGCTTTACTTGCCTTGGTGTGGCCATAGAAATAGCGACATATTCTTCACACAATAAAATATAAAAATATAAATTTTCCTTGGTGCAAATCTCATTTTATGTGATTTATTTAATTTTTTTCATTTGAAATATAATTAAAAAATTTCAAATAAAAATATTTTAATATCTCTCATTATTTCTGCTTCATTATATTCTAATTTCCAGTATGTTTTTGTGGCTTTCGTTCGTCTTCCATAGCAGGCTTCTCTGATGTTCATGCGCTTTTTCCTCTACCTCATAATTTGGGCACATATTTGTGCACTGCACTCATGGAAAATTATTTGTGATATCAAGACAAAACAAAACAACAAATTTATAAGTTCTTTCTTATTTTTCTTTATTTATTTTTCATTTAAAACATAAATGCATCAATTCTTTGACCTTTAAAATGCCTGTTTCGATTTTTTCCCAATGATAGAGGTCAACACGTTTTACGAGTAACCCTGTACAACTGGTAGTAAAAAATGTGTTTTTTTTTTTTAATAAATATTTTGCATGAACTTTTCTAAGAAAACTGAAATTTTTTCAATATATTTTTGATATGAAACAATTGCTAATATGACCACAATGGTAACAAATCCATATTAAAACGTTGCCAAGTTTGACTAACAAATTGTGTATTCGTACATTACCAATTGCAACTATCAATATTGGTAACAATATTGTGAACAGTAAATAGTATTTAAGCACAAGATACTACAGATATGTGTGTATGTATGTCTGTTCGCTATACTGAAATTGCTTTAGCAGACAAATACTAAAAAAAAAAAATTATATTTGTAGCAAATCTTAAATCACGTTTAAAATGTGAACAAATCAGTTAATCACACCCACACAATTTTAAATACTGTCGTTACAGAAACAAAAAATAGTTATGTAGAGTATATGAAAACATATACAGTCGAAGCGCGGTATAACGGATGCTGCAATCTCAAAACGAATTCGTTAAACTGCGAACACAAATTAGTTGCAGATAAAAATCCGAGTCATTTGGCATTAAATTCAAATTCTATTGTTTATTTCTCTTCTACCGGTAAAGGTCACAACCTCTTACAATGCGGTAATTACGTTGCACAAAAGTCACATGTGTTGAGGTAAAAAAAAATTGATAAAAAAAAAATTGAGAAATGACGCTTTAAAGATTCTTGCCTAACTCACCGATAGGGTGGTTATGTACTAGCATATCTTCGCTGGATCCAGCGATCTATACCGATCTCTTACATGGGTTACGACTCAGACGAGTCTTGTAGGTGGTACCTTCAAAACGAAATCTGACGATTCTACTTAAGTGACTGTACGCAGGCAGTCACGGGAATTTATGAAATACATGCATGAGTATATTTCGCACAAGCATGCTGCTGTACACACGTGTTTCGGGATATCACGCAATTCACTCTGCAGCAAATGTCCACAGTTAAACTGTAGGCAATTGCTATTGACGTGGTCACACAAATACTAGTGATTTACTGTAGACCAGCCAATATCATTTATTTCATTGAGATTTCCATTCTGGAAAGTTGTACAGACGTTTTCATTTTATTTATTATAAACACTTTACTGGCCTGCTATAAAGCCATTTTATAGCACTCTAAATGAGAATAATAAAGTGCAAATATTTTCATAAAAAGTTTAGATCATTTGTTGACGACGTCATCAAAAAAAAAAAAAAACCACGAAACTAGTCCACAAAAGTGACGGCTGAAAACACTTAGTCCCCCGTTTATACTATGAAACATTTGCTGCAGAAACTTTCTGAGATTCTCTTTTGAAACTGCATTCCTGACCACACGTTTTTACTTCCCAGTTTTGTTGGTTTTATGCATAACTTCTTCCTTTTCCTTTTCCATGCCTCTTGCCTCTTTCGGCCACAAACTCAAATGTTTTACTGTATGGACGCGTTCTTGGCTCCGGGTTTTCATACCATACATGCACACTAACATGACTGGAATTTTGTAATTTTTTTTCTTGTTATTAAAAAAAAAAAAAACTAACGTTGTTGTGTTTGGTTTAACATTTTTCGGTACCATCACTCGTAATTTTTGACAGCCTGTATGCCTGTCTACGATCATTAGCCCATTTTTAAATAATTCCATTTGTAAAAAATGACGTTCGAATTAGAGCCCAATTTAAGAATTCGTGAAATAAGTTCGTATATGGGCCAGCTGATAGAAAAATATGCTCATTCGTTATACCGGGCTGCGACTGTTCTAACAAACATATGCACATATGTATGCAAGCACGTACAAGCAAGTTAGTTGATTTTTTTTGGGTATTGAGCGGTGGGAGAGAGGCAACTATCTCGTCCACCAACAAAAACAAAGAAAAAAAAAGGAAATTACACAAAGTAAACGATAGTTTATGTGCTCTTGTGCCATACTCTAAGGAGTTGTAAATAGTTAAATAAAGATTCTTATCGGCGCAGTTTTTCTTTTTTTATTTTCTATTTTGCCCGATTCGTTTGCTTTTTTATATGAATTTGTGTATTTTTTGGCAAATGTTTTTTTTTTTTTTTGTTCGAGGTTTAGCACAACCGTAAATGTTGAAAACATCTAAAGATTTTATAGCCAGATTAAGTTTTCTTCTGTTATTTCCTTTAAACATGTCGTCAACTGAAATGAAAAGTGTTTAAAAGCAATAATAGTCGTATCAAAACTAGATCAACAGATCTGTAACATCTTATGGAAGCAGGTTAGTATTCATCTCAGAGCTCTCTTCTTAACATATCGTTGATACATTTTTTTTTTTTTTGTAAATTTTTAGATACAAATCTTATTGATTAAAACGCAATTTTAATTAAATACGTAGGTATTTGCCATTGTTAGTTTTTTTTTTTTTTTTTTTTTTTTTTAGTTTTTTAGTTTTTTAGTTAGCTTTTATTCGGATTGGTTCATAATTTCATTGCTGCAAGCAATTTGGCCAAGTGATTTTCATCACCTTATCTTTTCTTATTTTTAACATCTTGGTTACCAGAAAATGTGAATAAGAAGTTGCATCAAAACTTCGACACCAAGTGCCATTTATTTTTGCCGCATCCTTAAAGATGTGTGTGGACTTTTTTTTTATTAATTCATCATGATCGGGTTGTGAGCAATAGATATTAGAATTGATCGTTCTATACTGCAACAGTTCATAAAAGAATTTCATAAGGAATTGCTTTCAAAATCCACCAAACACGTATTAATCCAGGTTTTATAGTCCATTATGGAGGGTCAGCAATTCAATTTTCACTTAATATTCCCGCATTGAAGTTATCTTTCATTGCTGTATTGACTTGTTTCAAAAACGTTTCGAGGTTCGTTGTGTTTTAATACCAGTGTAAACTGGTGGGAATTCACTCGGTAAAACTTAATTGAGTTGAAATAGTAGTTTTGCTCCTTTGCACACTTTAAAGTTGATAGTAGACGCTGGCTCTACCCATTACAAAATTCCAGTTATTTTTCACTGATGCACCAAAGCGAGCTGCATATTTGAAATTTCCGTCATGTAATCAATCGTTCAACGTTCACTCATAGCATTCTTAGCGTACAGTTTACACATTGTTCAGCATTTTATTTTGCTTCCTATATATATAGTAGAAAAGCCTCATAAAATATTAAAATATTATGGTGGTGTGTAGTCTGCAGGGACGCTGTTCGCCGATAAGATTTGCCAATTGCAAGCTTTTTCACAGCCAGTGAATTTCTGTGACCAGTGCTCAGCGGATGTTGCCTACATATGCATTGTATTGCACTATTGTCACCGACAAGCCTCTTCGCTCTTTCCTTTACCTGGTGGACTAGCTTCAAAATATAATTTTAATATAATTTAATATAATGTAGGCGATGTATATATGCATATTAGATGATCACTTTAACCCCTGATTCATTATCCCACACAAATGCACGATTCATTCACAGGGGAATGATAGATGGGTTTGACCGACTTTAAAATATCACTTCAAAATGGCGTTATAAGTGCCACACTGTTACAGAAATAATTAAATACATGGTATATATAATTAAAAACAAGGTTTTATTCCCTTCAAGAATTTTAGATGTGTCCTTTTTTTAAAATAATTTTTTTTTGGGGCCAACATAATTATCAGCTGCTTGGTTAAAATCGCATCAAGTATTGCAAATTGCACAACTTGCGAACAAAATTTATTTCACTGTTCACATTTGACAGATCGTGCGATTGTGTAGGATAGTGAATCAGGGGATTTACACCGTCTTAAAAGCCCAACTCTTTTGAGAATTGAAATATTTGATCAGGGCATCGAACCAATCAATAGCTTCCCATTCTTAAGTAAATGCAGATGACGAAACATGTTTGGTTATGCGTAATAATACGAGGCCAATTCGCATGAGCACATTCCGAGGTGCCTTCTGTCATTCGCAAAAAAATAAATAATACGAGTATTGCAAGTTCGGCCTAGAAGGTGGTTAAGAAAAATTAAAAATAGAAAAGCACAAAGTAAGAAGCATTGCGTTTATAATAAACATGTTTCTCATCAAAGCCCAACTATAAAAATTTGTGTTGTAAATAGTCATCTGCATCTGCTGAATTATTATATATACAAAAAAAGCATTGTTAGTGAAATTCACACGAATGTGAATATTCTTCGTTCCAATCGCAAGTCGTTCGTTCAGTTGAAGAGCCTACACGTTCCTCAACAAAAATGGGCCAGTTTTATTCACTTCGTTAGTACATTTCTGTTAGGCCCTTTTGAATTTTAGTTGGCGTTATAAATATTTTCTTGCGGCAATTTTTGGAGACATTAGAGAAGCAATAGGAAAACAAAAATGAATAAAACAAAATTTTTGGCAAATAACAGACTACAATTTTAAGAATTTAAATTATGATTTAATAACTACTGCTGGGAGAAATTATTGGTTCAAAAATGTATATTAAGATTGAAATTAAGAAAGGCATGGATCGGACATGAAATGAAGACAAAAAGGTGGGAATGCCAGTGTTCAACAAGCATGAAGGATCTCTATAACATGCCAACTTGACTTGATGATATGGCACCATAAAAAGCAACCAGGAGGCGTTAAATCGCACGAACGAGACGACCAATGAACATGACCACTTCATGCAAATTTGCTTTTGCAAGAAATCAATTGTTAAGCGCGCTGTATGGCAAATTGCGCCGTCTTGTGGCAACGAAATGTTCTGTAGGTTTAGTTGATTAATGGGAGCTCCTTGCTCATTTCGAGAGAGCAGCAGTATTCTCTTCGGTACTCACATTTCTTCGTCTTGTTGATGATTTTCGAGATCGAGAAGAGTAAAATTATTGCGAAAACGATCCATAACTGCACGAATTGCTTGTTCAATTGGATGATTGTGTTGACCGTACAATGGAGGAAGTGCTCTCTTCCTATGCACTTTGCGAACAGATTTATTTTTTTCTAACTAAATTTCTACAATTTGGAAGCGCTGTTCTGGCGTGACTTGCCAAGCAATACTGAACAGAAATGGCAACACATTTTGACATTCTCATCTGTAAAACCACCGGTATCGATAGCGATAGTTCTCTTGCAGCTAAAAAATACACCGGCTACAATTTACAAACTATAAATTCTATTTGCCTTTGGCAGAGAGTATAAGCATACGAGCACCTGAGAATTCATTATGCCTTGAAGCATTGCTTTCAATTTTCTTAATTAATACGTGTATGTATGTGTGTAGGTATATTTTCAATATCATGAGAAAAACTGTCAAGTCATTTTGTTTTAAATCTTTAACCCTCTTCCCAAATCCAGCATTTAGCATATGTTTCAAGCGCCAGTTACTTGCACTGTTAATCCTTTAAACACCGGTAACTCGATTCATTTAAATGATTACGCAACCTGTCAATCAAACTCGAATACTCTAAAACATACGTAATTTTACGCAGCCCTGCTTATGATACATGTATTACATATACGATAAAAGTGAGTTAAGATGTATATTAAAAATTGATTGAAATTGAAATCCATTAATTTTTTCATAATGCTTGAGGTTTTAAATGAAATAAAAAAAAAGACTATATGAGACAAAGATAAATCATAACAAAAAAAAAGTATACAACTGTTTCTGTTTCTTTATTAAGAAAAAAAAACAAGTGTTTTAATACGAATACGTCATCCAGACAGCACTTGCCATTGTAACTGGTGGAACATAAAGCGAAAAAAAAACAAAAATATTGATAGATGGAAGGACGGACAGACGGACAGCTACACTTTAATGGCGCAGGAAAAATAAAAAAGATTTAAATGTATTTTTTGTTATTTTTCTTAATACATTTTGTTTCATAGAAATAAAACTATTGATATGCATAGGTGCACATGTTCAATGAGCAAATACAGGAAAACCACAGAATTGAATTTACCGCCTCACATGATTTCATGCGATGCATTGATTTTCTTGTGAACTTTGTGTTGCTGTTGCTGTTGCTGTTGTTGTTGCTTTTACGAAGTCTGTTAAATGGCTGTTGCAAATTGCAATTGCAGTCAATTGAAAATATAAAGTAGAAAGGAAAAAAATCCCTCAGTGACACGTAAGTACAAATTTACATAGGAAATTAACTTATGAACTGTTTTATTGAGTTTAAAAACATGTCTTTCTTACCCGACACAGTTGGAGAAAATATTTTACGGTCTTTTAAAGTGTGACTGACTTAATCGGCTTGATTGTCTATTTCTAAAAGCGCAGTGTTTTTTTTTTTCGAAAGAGACGTGGAATTGTGGTAGGGTCAGTACGTTTACTTAAGTATTTCCAGTTTTTTTTTCTTAAAATAGTAGATGTTAGCATATTTAAAAATTAAAATTTTTATTTCAATTTAAAAATAATTTAAAATTTTTTGGTCTGGGCGGGTCTTAAACCGTGAATATTCTGGTTGCAGAATCAACTTGCTAACTGTTCAGTCAATAGCAACAGTTATTTGTAGAACGAAGTAATTTTAATTTTTTAAGGAAAGAAATTTTGTTTATTTTATATAGCAGACGTTTTTAGTGCTAAAATAATGAGGAAGGGGGTTGTGGGGATATACACAGGATGACATTAATGAACATCAGAAAAATTTTTGTTGACTCACGTAGGATTTGCCTATATGATTTTTTCGCTGTAGAGTTAAAGTGCTGACTACTTCAGCCAATAGCACCCCTAAACAAAATGTTATACTGAATACCCGTAGAAATTAAATATCACTATGGCTATCACTGGGCTATGACCGAGGTACCATGAGCAGAGTCATGGGGGGCGGAAACTAAGAGGAATTGTTAGTTTTTTAGAATGATATCAGGTGGCTGATACGGCGGGACACATTGTGTGTGAATGTTCGGCTTTGCGCTATATCAGACCAGCATCCACGGATTTTCCCATCCTGTAAATGGGGAACTTAGTCTGGAGCAGATGCTAGCGATAACTACGGACTTTGAGATGAGGTTAAAAGTCGATTATCACTAGAGTACCAGAGGTCAGTAAAGTCTAGGTTTGGCGCTGATCTCAATGGTTAATCGGTGTGTCACTTGTTGGTTGGACCGCCAATGATTGTGATATGAAGGGGGGTAGAAAACGGACATGATTGCTCCGTCAGTGTGTCAGTTTTGTTAGTAGCATGAAGGGATGTGCAGTATTACTAGCCTTTGCTGAACTAACCTGGATACGAAGATGACTAATAGAGTGCCGATAGGCTAGGCATTTCCCCGCGTGATTTTTGCAATAACTGCAGAGGAGGAAGATACTGTTCCTCACCTCAGATGTCAGTGTTTAAGCTCTTGCCATGAAACGGCGAAGGTTCTTCATCTCTCATCGTTGACTGAACTAGAACTGAAACCAGATGAGTATTTCCACAATAGTGGTAATTATTTTGGGGTCGCGATGGTTTCATGTAGGACTGTCTGATTTTCGGGTATCGCAATGGTGCCTAACCTCTGGCTAAAGTCCGCCACCTTACCTAACCTAAATTCTGTATAACATATCAACGCAAAAATTCCTGATTATAATTATGCTGATGCAATATTCGAACCCTTGTGGTGTTTTAGTGACAGTGAACAAGAGCGCTTGATATGCTGGGATTTGGAGCTAAAAAAAATGTATATCAACCTACTGACAACTTAAATTGATATAAATATTTTTTTCTTCACTTTTTGTGATCCAAAAATTGGGATCGCAAAATTTTGATAATGATAAAATTGTAAATTGATAATTGTCCTTCTAGATTTTTGGCCACTAATAATTTTCTCTAATATTTCTGATCTAACGATCTTTTATATATCGAGCCTTTGGTGCAATACCGTCGTAATTCAAAAAATCGTGAATTGAGAAAAATCCATTTGAAGTTTTGAGCCATCTTTTTGATAGTATTTTCGTTTACTAAAGTTATTTTTTTACAAGTTTTTAAATAAAGAAGCACGTTTTGTAATGTTTTCTGTTTGTAAATTTCTTGTCATAAAGGAAATATTTCATTATTGCAAATAAATATTGCTGGAAATAGCTGGAGACAATAAAGACATTTGTAGCAGTAGAATCTGAACAGTTAGAGATAGAACCATAATATTTTCCTTTAGATATATATTTCCCCAAAGATCATTTCTGCATACCCAGCTCAAAAAACTCATATTTTGAGTTAGTGCTGTATTGCACCAAAGGCTCGATATGTACATATGAAAATAATATTTATATTTCGCTACGTCTTTTTGTGATTTCTTAAGGAAATTATAAATTTGTGTTTTTTTATTAGTCTCACTTCTATTTTTATTTTGACCTTTATTAAAATTTTTTAATTTTATTTTATTATATTTTTTTTAAAATTATTTTAAACTAATAATAGACTTATTTCTATAAAAAGTATGTATGGAAATTGAAACAGTACTTACAGTACTTACTTTTCTTTTTCAGGAACGGCGGCGCATCACCTGGCATGCCTCTAGGATCGGACATTTCCATTAGGGGATTATATAATTTACCAGGATCTATGCCAGGAGGAAATAAGCCCAAAGGAGAATCCAAGCCAAACACTGAAATAAAAATAAAAAATTTATATAATAAATTAGAGTATAAAATTAAAATAATTCTTTTCTTTTAATTGCACAACATTGTAGAAAAAAACAACAAACACTTTTATGGTGAAAACATTAAACTTAAAAGCCAATATTGTGTGTCTCTCTCAAATACATTTCAAATATGGCAGGGGCAGATCGACAGCCTATCGTCTGCCACGGCATTTTTAATTTTTAAAATTCCTAACCCCAAAACTAAAACGGAAAAGCAGTAAAATATATTCCGAACTATACACAGAGAAAGCTTAACAGGCGGATAGCTGTCATAAGTGAACAGCTGTCATTGACGAACAAAATGTTTCACCTTGTTTTTTTTTACTTGGGCAAACACTCAGGAGATGATCCCTACACATGCGATGCATTGTGGTGGAACTAGAGTAATGGGAGAGTTAAAGAAATGACAGAAAGTGAAGCTTCACTATCTTACAGCTCTTCTCTTTGCACGCGTTTTTGGTTTTTGTTTATAGCAGTGCTGCAGCGCCTCTGATGTCAATTCAATTTAAACTTTGCTTTTAGTAGCCATTTTAATAAATATTAATTTTTTTAAATATTAATTACACTAATTATTTAAGCTGCAGAAAGAAATTTTTTTTTTGCTTTTTAAATAATATAAAATATTTTGATTTTGTGTTTGTTAAATAATTTTATTAAAAAGAAATTAATTTTTCCTGATGATGCTAACAAACGGTTAGCGAAATATCGAAAAAATTTATTAATAAATAAATTAAAAATTTTATAAAAATAAGACATGTATTGCTAAATAATTTATTGCATACAATAAAAATGTTGAAGCTTTTAAAAAAATCAAGAAATATTTAATAATTATTATATTTAATTTTTTATTATTAAAAACAAAATATAAAAAGACTGGTTTCGTAATTGTGATATGAATTCACAGTTTAGCATATGTGAATAGCAAATATGTATTGATAAAGTAAAAAAAAAATTGAAATTGCATTCTCAGCAATTCTTTGGTTCCTTATTAATTTTATCATCTGTATTAATTTCAACATTTTTACAAGCTTCTTTTGTTTCATTTCTTATACTTGTTAAAAGAAACAATAGCTGTTATTATTCTATTAAGATTTTATGCTTGAAGTGGTTTGCTTTCAGTCTTGACTTAGCTTCACATGTACTCGTCATACTGGCAGCCTCTAGAACTAGTACCCATCAACAGGACGAAACAATGGAAACAAATAAACGTAATTTGCCAAGATATCCTTTTCTTTTTTTTGTTTTGTTGCAAGCATGTGTAACTAACAATAAACCAAATTCGTTGCATAAGTGGTAGAAAACTTAGCATACACTCTTACTCATAATCATGCCCGTACTAACGCAATAGAATCCTTGAAATTTGAAAAAAAAAGAAATGAAAAACTTCAAGAGAATAAAAAAAAGCAGCATATGACAACGCATATAATATTGACATTAAGCGTTGAAGGTAGAGCAGGGAGGGGTAGAGGCGCTCGCTACATGTACGCAAGAAATGATGTTTGTGATGAATGATGATAAGTTAAACAAAAGCCAGGAAAGCTTCCTTAAGATTTCAAAAACAACAAATAATTTGAATACAGTCAGTCTGCTTTCAGGGAATCTGCATATGTAGCTGAAATACTACATGTCACATTTCATTATAAAGACAATAATTTCGTTTGAGGAATCGTTGCTAAAGGACTCGTGTTCAGTGTTCAGTGTTTTTCTTTTTCTTATACATGCATGCTCGTGTATGAATGATTATGATGATTTTGACTTTAATTTGTTCGCATTAACCATTGAATGTGATTTAAATAAATATATGGATGTATGTATGTATGTACGTATGTATGTATTCGTATATGTCGGCTTTGATTTGTATATGAATAGAAATAAATCTATAAAAAGAATTTCGTTTCTTTTTTAAGATTTCACCATATAAATTCTTCACTTCCGTGCTAAGGATTTCTTGACAATTTTTTTCGCGTGCTGTTCTTCATGTTTTAAGGCCTCGACTGCAATAGTGAATAAAGCGCTACTTTAGGCATAGGAAAATACTATACATGAAAAGCTATATGCATTGATGTATATACATAAGTTTGTACATTAAAACAATGGAAAAGAATGAGACTCTTCTTTGGACAATCATTGAATTATCAGGTCCTTCTGACACTGTCGGACTATAAAAGAGTTAAAACAGTTTGCTGAACAGGCGCTTCACAAGAAGCATTTTGCTTTAACCTGCTCCGACACGGAAAAACTTTTGCAGGTTTGGTTGCTGTGTTTGAAATAACTGTAATATATAAAAAAAAATGTTAATTAAATTGCCGTTAAAATACATTTCAGTGCATCATCTGATTGGGTAAAGTGTTGCAAGTACTCTCATATTTGGTCAATTCACCAGATCAGCCGTATGGTTTTTCGTTTAAAAAAAGACGATATTCTTGTGAACAGGCAAATTTGTAGTATTGATTTTTTTTATATTTGTTTTTTTTAAAGCAAATTGATATTCAATTCTCAATTCAACTGTATTTTTAATTTTTTTATGTCTGTTCCTTCAGAACTTTTTACTGGGTAGGCCGATTTTGGAAAGGACGTGATTACAGTGTGGTCCCATTTTAAAGGCGGACGGATCGGAGGAATACAGCTCCCCTAAACAGAATTTTTTACTGGGTGGACCGATTATAATGATTCTTTTTTCTTTAGAAAGTTCGTGGTTGTATTTGAATGGCGGGCGGATCGGTGGATTATAGCTCCCCCTAGATAGAACTTTTTACTGGATGGACTGATTATAATGATTGCTTTTTCATTTCTCCCGTTACCGTGTGGTCCCGTTGTAATGCGGGGGAAACATGGCTCCCCCTAGGCAGAACTTTTTACTGGGTGGACTGATAATAATGATTCTTTCTTCATTGCAAAGCTCGCGCTTACAGTGTGGTCATATTTTAATGGCAACGGATTGGAGGAATACAGCTCCCCCTAGACAAAACATAAATTTTTGTATCGGTTTTAATTAATAAAGGCAAGTCAATAATAAAATAAAACTTTTAGAAGGAGAATGACTCGGTTAAGAAAAAAATTTTTTTTAATTTTTCTGTGCTACAGCATACTCCTTCGTAGGTAATTAAATATCGGCGAAGTGAAATAATAAATAAAATGGCTCCCCTTAGCTTAAAAGCAACGCCACAGCTTTACTTTGTAATTAACATGTAGAATTGTCTATTCTCTACACTATCGCTCTCTCTCTCTCTCTCTCTCTCTCTCCATCTATCTAGTTTCAGTGCAATGCATTACATATGTAGGGGATATATCCTGATTTCTGGTCCCAGGAAAAAATTCAAATTCTTTTCAAATTTCCAAATCAAGTAAGTAGTGGAAGGAATCACACCTGAAGAGCCTCGATTAATTGTCACGGTTCACTTGACTGATTTCATACTGACTGCTTTATTATGACAATACTTTTGCGCCACCCTTTAACTGGTAGCTAAGGAAAATAGCTTCTACCAGCTCTTGTAACTTTAGTATTTTTAATAAGGACCGACCCACCCGTTTGGTATAGTCGCCCAGTTTAAGTTATGATTTTAAAAACTACAAACAGTATACGGTACTAAAGCTGTCTATACTTTTGTATTTGAAAATAAGTTTCCTTTTCTCTCCATATGACAGCAGAATTTTTCTTCCTTGACTTTAGGTTATTTATGCAGTAGTTAGTGGGAATTTTTTTTTTTGCTTTCAACATATTCACACAAACGCACATAATCAAATATAAATTCATTTTTGTCGCATTACCTTCATAATTCCTTTGCCAGTCCTTAATTTATTTTATATATATCCTGCATAAAAATATATGGAAAATATTTTTTCGCGAAATCTACATGCATGTCCTCCTTGCACTAATACTTGTGTGCAGATGTATGTATAAGCGAAAATATTGTATTTATATATACATATACAATTTTTCTTATTCTAGTTACTTCTTAAGTAAACGGATATTATTAATGAAGTTTCATGTGGTGGAAAATATGAAGAAAGAACGAAAAAAAAACCAAACTCAGTGAAGAAGTCACTAACTGTCTGTTTTGGTTGAGTTTTGTTTGTGATTTTTTTTTTTATTATTAAAAAAAGAAAAATCTAAAATGCAGAAAAAATTTATTGAGTCAGAAATTATTACATAAAAATTAAATTATTTGTCAATGTAGATTTAAAGCTTTGGAAAAATTTAATGGGAACAATTTATTCAAGACAATAAGAGAATTAAACACTTTTAAAAATTAGCAAAATTTTCTAAGAATAACATTTCCAGTGCACACAGAAATTTGGCAAGAATGCTTTTGATTTAATTTTTCTTCTTCTTTGTAATTTCGCGACCATTAGCTTAATTGGAAAATGCACAAGTAATTGCATGATATTTTTTTTTTCTCTGGGACCAGCACTCAGGAGATGAGTCCTACACATGCGAAGCATTGTGCCGGAACTATAGGAAAGGAATAGTAGGAGAAACGACAGGAGCTGAAGTTTAATTAATTATTTTACAGCTCTGCTTTCGCACGTTCTTTGTTTTGTTTATACTCGTAGCAGTGCTGAAACTTCGGTTTAATAGCCATTTTTATTATTATTTTACTTCGCCGGTGCTACACAATACCGACGAAGGAGGGCGTTCTGATGTGATTGTGGATTGCTATAAGCTGAAGCCGGTATTGTTCAGTGACCAGTGACTATGCCTTCGCCACTGAAACCTTCCGACAACAACTGACACACAAAGACACACTAATGCACATCAGAAAAAGAAAAATGCGAGATGTTTTTTTTTATTTTAAAATTTTAGTCTGAAACTGGAGTTGAACCCAGGTCTGTTTTTCGTTGTGTAGTCTACGTGCAGACTACCATCCATCGTGCCATCGCCACCCTCTATGCGATTCGAACCAATGTAAAATTAACGAAAATGAAAAGAATTCTAGAAACAGTTGGATTTGAAAATTTTAAAACGGAAATATGTTTAGTTAACTTTCGGTGTATTTTGTGGGATTATGTTAACTCATGTGATACATGATATCGTTCGGTCGCTCACTTACATACAAAACAAAAACAAGATTTTAAATCTTTTATACCGTGATTTTTTCAATAGCAGTATAAACATAATAGCAGACGCCCGTTTCGCGGCACGAGTCGAACAGTGACAGAGCAAATGTTCAATTGTCTCCTCCTCCTCCTTCTGCAAGTCATTGTACGGATGATGCAATCTCCTAGTGTGCCGATTAACCTAACCTATGGCCTATAAACAGTTGATGGTAAAACTAAAGTCTACTGCGTATTGTTTGCGTCGTACGTTCGGTCTATGGTTTAAAAAATAAAGGTAATATCAATCCACTGGGAGAACGTAATCTAATGTTGAGGCGTAGGTGTCCAGCACCGCAACAATAATTGATCTATTGTACACCCCATACTGTCTATTGACGGTCTCATCGGGCCGGGCCGGACCAGACGGTCTGGGCAGAACACCGGAGCTCTTTATCCGTGAGTGTGTACTTGTCCAAGAACCTTCTCCTCCTATTCATTATTATCATACAGTTGGTGATAAGGTGCGCCATAGATTCATCTTCTTCACATCAGAACTTGCTCGTGTTAGTGATGCCCCGTCTGTAAACATGATCGTTGTAGGTGAACTGACCTGTAAGAGCTCCTGTATGTATACGAGTTCCCCTTTTATCCAGCCTGAGAATCAGTTTTGTTTTTATTTGAATCGAAATCCAGAAACTGGGAAAATATAGCACTATTTTATAAGATTTCGGTACGCAAACTAAAAGCCCTCAAGTTCAAAACCTCCGAGAGATCAACAAAGCAACTCTATGCACACAAAAATTTTACTTCAGTGAGCATTACAAGACTGGGTTAGCATTTGTCTCAGGACAAATGGCCGGTTAGCAACGCAACTGTTGCCTTCGGTTGCCTTCCATAATCGAGTTATAATTTTTTCAATGTTTGCTAGGAAATTATAATTATTTTATAACTCTTTAATATAATGTAAACTTCACACACATTATTTTTGTCGTAAGTCGTCACCAGCCATTGCAATACGTCCATAGCGATATCGATAAGAGCAAACTTTCTTTTACTCTCTAATTCGTATTGCATTTGCTCTGTAGCTTGTTAAAAAGCTCCTTGGAAATCATCAATAAAAATATGATAATTTGATTTAACATACTCCCTGCCATCTTTGAACCCAACTGTTGCATTCGAAAAGTCTTCCAACCAAACGACACATTCCCTAATGCAATTCTAAAAAAAAAAATGCACGAATACAAGGGGAGGAAACGTCTTCTCATAGCACATGTTGCATCCATCCATGTGTCATAAGTAGGAAAACAAGTAAACTGTAAAGAATAACAAGTGATGGAAGAATAAATGCAGAAAAGTATGTGCATAACGATGTATGTATGTAAGCACATAAGTCCTAATATGAGGAGTGCAGACGCAGTATAAAACTGAAACATGACATTAAGTCGCAACAGTTATTAGCAAACAGTTGCAATTGAGGCAAGATACTTATTAAAAAAAATAAAAATAAAAGTATGCAGGCAAGAAAACAAATTATGTATGTTTGGAATTGTATGTATGAAAAAAGCAATCCGAAAAGTAAATGTCAAGTCATAAATGTTAAAAATGTGAAACAAAAAATTTTGTTTAAAAGGAAACATGACAAACAAAGTAAACATGTTGCTTCAATAGAAGTACATCAAAGGACCCTGCTAACAGTCTGAATATGTTTGACTAAAATAAAAACGGGCGAATCCTGCAGCTCACATACGTTCATGTGAATGCGTATGTACGCCTGTTGTAACATTTATTAAGGATTTCCGCTTGTTTTATGAACATTTAATATGTTTGTTAAAGGATATTTTTTTTTGTTGTTTCTTAAAAGTTATTTGTTAAAGGATAATGTTTTCTTTTTATAGAAATAAAAGTGTTTATTATTTTTTTCTTACTAAAGACCTACTTAAGTACTCACTGTGCGGCGGAGTTAGCGCCAATGTTGACATACCAGGAAAGGGCAGCGGGGAAGGAGGATGTGGCGGGCCCTCTTGATGATTATAGTGTGGCGGCAGGCTCATTGGTGATGTTGGTGGGAATTCTTTGCTTAAACGATTCATGGACTCTTCCAAACGTTCATGAGCAGAGGGTCCAATGGGACCAGACGGTACTACGGGACCTGGTCCAAAAGGCGGCATGCCCGGCATACCTATTTGCCCCAAAATACTGTTGGCATAAGCATTATGTTGTTGCATTTCGCGCTGTTCTCTTTTCAAAGCCTGATCTCTTTCACGTGACTGCTGTTGAGAGACGGCGGCTGCTGCTGCCGCGGCTGCCAGTGATAAATCCATTTGGTGCTCAATATGTTGAAAAGGATTTTCACCTCTTGCTGCGGCTTCTGCTGCTGCTTGCATTTGAGCTTCTAATGCCTCCATTTTGCATTGGGTTTCCATAGCGCGATCTCGATCTAGTCTCAGGTCTCTGAGGCTGGCCGTGGAAAAAGGATTTAAGCTATTGACTGCGGAATTGGGGGTTGATGAAGAAGAAGGTTTATTCAATTGACGTATATCCTTAAGTGATAAAACTATGCGATTATTGTTATTTAATTTACTACTATTGTTATTATTGCTGCAGTCTTCATTGTCAGAGATTGAATGATGACCGCTGGTATCGTTGTCTTTTTTGGTGGTACACAAATCCTCCGGACCATCGGAGTTCATCGACATGGCTGATTTGCGTCTTCTGTGTAATTCATTATTATGTTGTATGAGCTGTTCAATATCTTCTTCCTCTTCTTCCTCTTCCTCTAG
Organism: Dexiosoma caninum; assembly: GCA_963924685.1. Lineage (NCBI taxonomy): Eukaryota > Metazoa > Arthropoda > Insecta > Diptera > Tachinidae > Dexiosoma > Dexiosoma caninum. The sequence continues at coordinate 53,380,107 of OZ004728.1, read as the reverse complement.
CTCTTCATCTCGCGCCATCTCTTCCTCCTCCTCCACTAAAATTTCTGCAGGGTTTAAGGTGGCTAATTGCGGTGAATTGTTATTAAAGCTTAAGTTATTATCCAAAGATTTGTCATTTACAATCAGATCTTCGGGCTGCTCATGACTATCGTTACCACTATCACGTTCGCCCACCTGATCCTCACTCTCTTCCAGGGGTTCCGCTAGTTCAGCCTTAATCACAGTTTTTAGAGAGTTTTCGATAATTGGTTCTGTTGTATGTGTTGGGGTTTTATTACTCATTTCCCGCATGCTGGAATCTTTACAAAGATCTTCGGGTTGATTGTTATGGAATGGATCATTGGCAGGTTGGCTTACCAACTCGTGGCTTAATTCGCCTGATCTTCTTCTAGGTCTAGCCTGTTTTCTTCTGGGCATGGGAGATGTGCATAAATCATTGTGACTTAAAGAATCGTTAGGCATTTCATGATCACTATCCAACTCGTGTTCCAAATCTTTTTCCTTTTCCTTTTTGCGTTGCTTTTGGTCACGTCTATACGAAGAATTAAATAAACGCGACGGCAATAGAATTTTAGATGCCGAGGTAACCATGGAGGGAGATTCATCATCAAAATTGCTACATCTCTCTAATTCTGAAGACAACAATGAGGTATCGATCATGTCAAATGCATCAGGTGAAGCAGCCGGTGTAGGAGTGTGTTCTGGAATGGAACTCTCCACTAGGCCTCTAACTTGTAAAGACTCTCCGGCGTCTATTAAGACATGTAACTTCTCCTGCGGTACGCTTATCTCACCGCGGTACATAAAATCAATAATAGCTTGCACTACCCACCCGCGAAAATCTTTAAGCACAATGACGGGATGTTTGCAAGGTGTGTCTGCAAATACACGCTGAAAGAACGGCGAACAGGCTGACAGAACCATTTTGTGGGCTCGTATACTAGTTTCAGCACACACAAGCGTAACATCTACCAAAGTTTTTGTCTGCAGCAAAGCATCGAACGCACGCATTAAATGATTCTGATGATTGTTCCATCTTAAGCTGTAGTGGTCAGGTATGGAGGCTGCCGGTCGGGTTGTAACATTATTGGCCAATAAAGTACTTATCATACTGTTAGCGGCGATTATATTTAAATCTCTGGATGTGTTATTTGTATTTGTCATATTTGGTGTTGAAATGGGTACTGTGGCTGAACTGGTGGTAGTCAAAGCTAACGCTTCTGAAGATTCTGTTTCCAAAGCCATGGCGTTGGCAAAAGGTGTGGGTGGTCTGCAAGGTGGTATAATGGTGGCGGCTAGAGCTACGTTGTGATTTAATGCTTCGTATGCAGCCGTATCTGCCGTTAACGACAGTTTGCGCCTTTTAATGATTTCCTCTGAAATTTAGAAATCTCTTTTTCTTATTTTCCTTTTACCAAATACCAATGCTGCTAGACAGGCGGCTGTATCACGTGAACGTCTTCACATTTGAAGGTTATTCTACGTTTTTGTTTTCAAAAGATTTTATTTTTTCTGTTGCTTGTTGTCAAAAAAAGCAAAAGACCAAATCACGTGGTGGCGTTTAAAGAATTTAATAAGAGGTTAAGTTAAGGATTCCTTGCCGTTGATGTTGATGTCTATTTCTCATTTACGTATGTATGTTTATTTGCTTGTAACTGCTCTGTGACGTCGCTTTCTTATTGTTAGTGGTAGTGGTATTTTCTATGTTTGCCACTTTTTGTACGGTTTAAAGTCCTTTACCGTTGTTATTACTGTCTGGAAGGATAGAAAAAACAAAACAAAATATTTATAAAAATGTATAGTATATACGTAAATTAAAGCAAACGAAATTTATATTCATATGTATGTATGTACAGTATATCGTAAATAAACAAAGCAATTTAAAGTTTAAGCATTTTATAAAGAGATACGAATTGCATATTTAAAACTGGAGCTTTTCCAATCTTTGTATATTAAAAATTTATGTTTGTAGGTCACCTTTTTAATGCACTTCATTGTACAGTTTTCGATTCGGATACAGTGATTTTCCATTGAATACTTTACTTTTAAATTACATGTAGAATAATAAACAATAAAATAAATTCCAATAACTGATATTCATACACACTTATTAAGCGTAACAAAAATACTTTAAAATTTGGAGACTCAGCATCTTTAATTTTCAATCCACTAATTACTGCAACATTGTGATGTCCTTCTATTTATATTAAGGGTTGTGCCAATTTATTTGCTACAGTTCTCGTTTGTATTTTTAATAATTACTTATTATTATAAATTATCAATTTGCTATTTGGCAGATGGCAGAAGCAAGTACGCAAATTGCCAGACTATCCCACGCAATATATATTTAAAGGACCTATGCCTTCACATAAGAAGTTAAATTATGTATATAATATTCCTGAGTATGATGGTCTCCACCAGTAACAGCAAAGTGATTAATAACGAAAAGTCACACCAACCGTAAATGATACGTTTAGCCGTGACAAATCCATTAACCAGTGCGAGACGCAAAACTCTCGAATGCCAAACAACAAAAACAGGCCTGACCGCACTTAAAGAATCTCGTGATTCACACACATCAAGTCCACCTCATCAGTTTTTGTTAAATTTTCTTTTGAACCTGCATTTACGTTCATGCCGTCAAGTTTCGCTTGTTTTACAATACTATAGTTAAGGAAAGAAGAGAGAAAGCAACAAAACAGAAAAGAGAAAGAAACAAACTGAACGAGTACCGGCAAGTCTGTACTCCTTTCCATTCTCCGTTCTTCCCTGTTCAGCCAAATACTCAAGACTTGACGAATCAAACTTGATGTGTGTGAATCATGAGACTAATTATGATGATGCGTGGTTCTCTTAACAATTCACAAATAGCCGAAACCGGTCTGATTTTCAGTCAAACTTGACCTCCGATGACAGAAAATAGTCGCAAATTAAAACTAATCTGCATGTACGGTATCTATTATCAGCCTAATTGAAATTTAAAAATTGTAACTAATTGCCTAAATTGAAGTATAAAATCAGACACTGCATACATATGTATGTATGTATGTACATATGGCTTTAACAATTAAAATATAAATCTTTCTCTTATTAAATAAAATTTTTATTTTTTAATTTGCTGATTAATTGGCTAGATACGTTAGTATATGTATATATACATATGTTATATATATGTGTATATAGGTGGTCTATATGTACATTTCATTTGAAGTTAAACCAAAATCGTCAGCAAACAAAATAATCTAAATATCTGCTTGGAAAAAAATTTTTTTTTAATAAAAATATAAATGAAAAAATAGTTACATGGAAATGACTGATTTTACCCCAATTTTAGAAATTTCACAATACAATTTATACAAGAACTAACAAAAAATCTTTGTAAATAACAAAATATACAAACAAAAAAAAAACCAAATAGCTTCTTTAAAAATTTTTTAAACTTTTTTTTTTACAATTAAAAATTAAAAAATATATTTTTTAATACAATTATTGCCCCTCTTATGGTTTACAACTCAACCCAGTTGTGTTCTAATCCAGACAACTCAACTTTAAAACAACTCAACTCTTCTTTGGTGTTATCAAATACAACCCAAATCGGTTGTCATTTTATAAATGTTGCCAAATTCAAAAAGTGACAGTTTTACATATAATTAAACAGCTGATGCTTTTGTGGTGAAAAATTAAAACAATATTATAATAAATAGGGGCATCCATATGTATGTAACTATTCTTTCATTTATTCAACGTTAGTCAAATGTAATTACGATTATTTATTTACATATATTTGTTATATGATTTAGCTGGTGCTAATTTTTAACTTTTGGCAAATAACTCACTTCGACTTATTAATATTAATATTCACTTGGAAATGACTTGGACTGTTTTGAATTAAAAAAAATTTAATTTTTTTTTTTGCTTAAGTCGAGAACCCCCATCCAATCAAATTACAATTACATTACAGTTGTCTTATGGCCTATTTAAAAAATGAAAATTTTAATTAATTTCATAAAACTGAGATTCGAACCCAGGCAAAACTTAAATTAATATAGTATGTATATTAATTTAAGTTTTGCCTTGGTTCGAATATCATTTCATCTGATTAATTAAATTTTTTTTTTTAATTTTGATTTTAAATTGAAATAATTAAATAAATAATAAATTTAAATAATGAGAAATTTTTTAATAATTTTAATTTTAAATAATTAAAAAAAAATTAAATAATTAGTCCAATTAATATAATTTTTTCCATAAATCAACTACAAAGAAAAATTCGGACTTTTTTTTAAATTTAAACTTAAAATAATTTAGAATTAGTTTTGTCATTCCTACAAATTTTTGTATAAACAATTCACTTTAAGATAGCCAAAGCTTTTGCCTAATTAACTATATATTTTTAAATATCGTTTCACTCACTTTTAAATCATAATGCTCTGTGCATTATTATACTGTAAATTTTCACATTGCAAGATTTATTGTAATTTACTTTTTTTGTTGTCGAAAATCTTTCCTTATGTTTTCTTAGCTTAAAATTTTCAAGATTCATAATATCTGTATCACAAGTCATTTTGCTCTTTCCAATGCTATGTTGTATGCACGTTAAGTTCTGGTGCGAGGTACCTTGACATATGGTATGTGATAATATGTTAATGAGTAATGTCATATATCATTATAATGCGTATGAAGAAATCGTGTTGTGCGATTAAGGGGATCTACTCGCACATATTTTGCACAGTAGTACTAAAACAAAACATATCCTAGTTAGGATGCTCTACGTGTCTACGTGCATATCCTTGAGGATATGATTTTAAACATACACAATTTATACTTCATTGTTTTTATTTTTTTATTTGTTTTGTTGTTTTTTTTTTGTTATTTCTTTTGATAAAAGCTGATGTATGCGTTTTAATTTTATCTTACTTTTATTTTGACTTCAAGTTTAAAGCTAAAAACGTTTTTTATATTCTTTCACGGTTTACGTTTTCTCAAGTTGAGTCTAATTAATTCACTGCGGAGCGGGGTGTTCGTAGGAAGGCAGTACAGGAGTTACTTCATTTTATTGTATCATGTGAGTAGCATTCGTATGTGTACATGTGTCCTCTGTATGTATGCGCGTATAGTGTTGGAAGCGTGCTGCTTAAGCAGGTGTGTTTTTAAACTGAAATGTAGGTATGAATATGTATGTACTTCTCATGACTTTATAACGATATTTAAGTGCTTTTTTTACTTTTAAAATTTTTTTCTACACTAAATTTTTTTTGGGTTTCTTGCAAGCAAATTAAAAAAGTTTCTGTGTGTATTATTTTATCTTTTATAAAAAAAGAGTGAATAATTTCAGCTCTATAAATGCATATAAAGGATAATTTGAAATTAAATACGGATATGGGGAATGCGCCTTATACGTTTGGAAGTACATTAAATAAACGGAAAAAATTAAAATATATTGACACAATTAAAGTGTTCGACCACAAACAAAAACAAGTAAATAACTTTAAAGGCGTTTTATTCGCGGAAAAATTTTGTTTTTTTTTAGTTAAGTATGTAAATGTAATCGTTTACATCAAATTCTTAAAAATTTCTATGATCATTCCTAACGAATTCTTAATTAGTAATATGGTCCAAAATGAGTTTAAGTCACGAGAAAAGTATTTATATAAGTGGTGAAATATGGTAAATTTTAAGAAATTTAAATGAACTTTTGCGGCTTTTAAAAATACCTTTTAAGTGTATTTGTAAAACTACAAGATCAGGTAGCACAATGCGATCATGAAGTTGGACATCCTTCCGACCAGCAATCAATCTGCTTAATATAACCTAAACTTCTTGTTAACAAAATCGATTTTAAGAAATTGGCTTTGGAGAAAATTTAAAAATTCTTTGTCGCAAAATTTTCAATACTAATTGTATGGCCGACGATGTCACATATCCGTTCGCTTAATTACAATGAAAAAAACAACATATTATATTTTGCTTTTGTTTTGAAAGTCGTGTGACATCGTGGACCAGACTGTACGAGTCCTTCCGCATCGAATATAAAAAAATTTTTAAAAAATTATTTAATTGTAAATGTTAATGGCAACAATTCCGATACGAATTTTAATGCTTGTCCGCTTATCGCTCTCATTGTGTTTTCACATTTAAAAACCTTGAATAGTGTTGTTTATTCTACTTTCAAAAAGCAGATAGAATGAGTTAAAAGTGCAAGAAAAATTTTGTTTTTATTTTTATCAAAATAGTAATTTACTTTTAAAACAGCTGTTACCACAAATTTACTCTAACTTATTTTTATTTTTATTATTTTTTTTTTTATTTTTTTTTCTTTTTTTTATTTAAAAAAAGAGTTTTTATCCACAGGTTTCTGTTTGTCTGTATTTCTTGTTCTTTAACTTGCAACAACATTTGTTTTACATCTTGAACATGATGATAATAATGATGATAATGATGATGATGAGGTGAATTTTTTTCTTTTTAATTTGGTTGCTGCAGTGTGTGTTTGATTTGGAAGTAAATAAAACCGCATATTAACACATCCTTTACGCTTAACTGCACTGCACTATAAACAGTAATTAAAGGAAATTTTTTTTTTATTAAAATCTGAAGGAGATTTACAAAGTTTCAAAAAGAACTTTAATATTTTAGATACCTACAAGAACATTTAAAATTTTTAAAAATAAAGAAAGAATCAGGCTACACATACATACATACACACATACATATGTATCTAGTATGTCTACGTATATACAGGGTGGGCCAAAAGTAATCACCCGGGGCATAAGTAATCATCCGATGTTCTTTTGCTGTAATTTTTTTTCAAGGCAAATTTTGGCACAGCTTATGATATGGGCTAAGTGAGCGCCGCTAGAGTTGATGACCATACATGCAGTTCCGAAGGTTTTCATTAAATAAAATTACAGCAAAAAGACATCGGGTGATTACTTATGCTCCGTGTGATTACTTTTGGCCCACCGTGTACATACATTTAATTGATAAGTACTCGAATTGCTAACTAATGTGTTTATGCTCTACGCAAATTTTTTCCTTTTTTTTTTAAAGTCGCTGACATGTAAAAAAGTAACTACATACATTCATTTCATATGCATTCATTTCTTTAAAGTCAAGTGTGCCATTAAAAAACACAATTCGGCACATGCATACATACATACATACATACATATGTATGTATGTAAGTATGTAAATATTTTCATGATACAACTTGAATATTTTAAATATTTGTTTTCAGATAACACAGAAATATATAAGTACATGAGTGAAAAACATTTAATTATGTATGAGCACACATGTGATATAGAAAATATATTGTAACGTGGTAAGTACAAGCATACTAGTTTCAGATTCAAAAAGATACGAAGCAATGTCTTTTTTTTAGAAGTGGTCAGATTAGGCAAATGAAGTATGAGCTGCCTGAAGGGAACAGTCAGACGAAATTATTGTCCGTTAAGAATATAAGATGTAAATAATTTTCTATGGTAATTTATTTCGCGTTAATAATGGAAAAAATTCATATGTATATCCTTTTTAATATTTTGGGCAAATATAATTCTTATTTTACTGACTAAGTAAATTTTATACTCTTTTTCTATGATAATAGCTTTTTTTGGATTTATGACTAAATGTACGATATGCAATATATTTTCATACAAATTCAATATTTACACATTTTCTTTAAATTTTCTTTTAAAGTTGCTTGGAAAGCCTTCTCGCTTTTACATTGATATGTTTTCAAAGCATTTATGTACATAAGTATGTATATGTATGTACATACATTTGTTAAATATTTAAACGTATTAACAGAAAAATCCCATGTAAACAATATAATACTGTGCAGTCTACTAACCGTGTTTGACCGCTATTAAGCGATTAGCTGTCTGTTTTTAGAACATGAAAGAAAAAATTCTTTACCGTTTATTACTTTTTGAAATATTGGTATTTAAAAATATAAATTTGCCATGTACATACATACATACATACATACATATATGTATGTTTGTAGGTGGACATTTTAAAAGAACACAGAACACCCTTTTATTGTTTCAAGTCACTTTGATGAAAATAGCTGGTCCAAATACATAAGTATGTATGTATGTATGTACATATTTATGTACATCAAGTTTACTTCATCAGTTTTTGTTACAGTTACTTTTGAAACACTTACATATTCATCAAATTTCGAATTCTTTTCTTTTGAGCAGAATATTTAGCATAAAAAAACTAAAGAAAAAAATTTTAATTAATCCCGTTTCTTCTCTTTTTCTCTCCTTCTTATATACTAAAGCCTTAACAAGTCAAACTTGGTGTTGTTGAAGCAGCTTAAATTGTCAAATTTTCAGAACATGCATTTCAAAAAAAATAATTATGTATACTTATATTATTTTTTATATGTATGTATGTGTATGTATATATATGTATGTATGTATAAATACAAATCCACAAAGATAAGAGGCACAGATTATCTTATACATACATACATACATACATACATATGTAACTGGCAAAAATTTTAAATTTAAAAAAGTGTAATTCCTGGTGTTAAGTTTTATATGTAGATATGTATGTACATATGTATGTATGTATGTATGAATGTACGATATTTACCCACCATTCAAAATTTGATGTTTTCAATTTCTTAAGTTTTGTCCACAACTAGTAACTTAATAATTAAGTTATTATAGATTTTCATAATTTGCATTATATTTTTTCACGAAATATTTTTAAATTGCACTTAGTCAACTTGGTATGTTGCTAATTTTATGTACATACATATGTACATATGTAATTCCTTTCTCAACTTTTGTATATTTTTTTACAAAGAGTGTTAATGCTATAACTGTTTAAATGTAACTGTTCCTTAAATAATGTAACTTCCATACATATATAAACATGTATGAACTAAAATATACAGGCAAATCCCGGTATTACGAACGATATAATATCAGGCCCATTCGTAATACTGAAGAATTATTTATTTTATATGTTACATACATACATACATATATACTTGCACTTTATTTAGTACTTTAAGATATGTTTTTATTGTGTGAGTAGAATAGTGGGACCGATTATGGCCTATTAGGCTAGGTCTTTTTGAAAAGAATTAACAAATGAAATGAAATGAAATTCGTTATATCGCATTGTTTTTTTAGTTAATTTTTGTTATTGTATTTTAGATAAACAAAAAATTACTCAGTTCAGACATATTCTAAAATAATATTTCTAATTTTAATATTAACAGCTCAAAAAACAAAAAAATTAGCACATAAATGTTGTATATTAAAAGCTAAACTTTTTGGAAAAAATCGCGGATTGTTTGTTTTGGGTACTTTTCTTCACCGCTTCTACCTCAATCTATTTAAAAATAACATCACGAGTTAAATTATGCCCCTCTATAATATTTTATAATTTTACTTTAAACGAATTCACTAAATCAGATCTCCACATAACTGCAGAAGTCTCAACCCGCATCTTCTTTTTTATTCGAGATAACCAGCCATCACTTGCTTGGAACTCAACAACATTAAAAATTCCTTGATGCATTTTTCTGTCTGATTTCCAGCGCAATTCCATTTATTGGGAAATGTGCTCTTAAAGCTCTTCTTCCGTACTGATAAGCTATTTTTTAAACCACTGTTGATTTTTTCCAAATTGCATACACAATTTTTAATCCCATTTTGTTTTTCGAACTTCTTTTTACCATTCGTTATATTGAGTATAAAATTAATAAAGCGTTCGCTATATAAGAATGTTAATGTAAAAAATTTGAACGTCCATCATATCGTATTTTCAATAAGGAAAGATTCGTTATACTGAGCTTTGGCTGTATATATGGTATGTGAGTATGTGTACATATGTATATGCCCTAAAATAAGGGTACTCTCATATATGTATGTACATATGTACATATAGATATGCACAAAAACAGCCATTCATATGTTTAAATAAGCAAAATCAACAATAAAGAAACTACAAGTGCATTATATGAGAGAACACAAAACAAAACAAAAAACAGCACATAATCAGGTGCGTGATCATATGTGTTGACAAACACACATACAGTGCTGTGCAAAACAAACCCTACAAAATGGTTGAAATACTTTAAGTCATGGACCTTTATTTATTTAATTTTATTTATTTACTGAATTCATTTATAACATACATATGTACATACATATATGGCTTTCAGGCCAATTTAAATTTACAGAATTTACAATCTCCTTTATTTTTTAGTTCCTTAAGGTTCGAATCGACGAAATATTACAAAAAAGATTCTAGCGGAACTATTTTTAAAGTAAAAAATAAGTAAACATCAAATTTCATTAACATTAGGCATTTTATTTGTAAATATAGAAAAATATAAATATGGAAATTATTTTTCGAAATAAATGAAATTAATTAAAAAATTAAAATTAAAAAATAAAAACTACTTAAAGCTTTCGTCATCAACTAACGTATATGAACGCACATAAAATAATTACATATATGATAAAGAGTAAAGGAGCTTAGTCGATACAACGAACAGTCTCAATGCAGGTTAAGGATGCAAGCCAATATGTGTGCCTTTTGCATTATGTAGTCGCTTACATCGGTGGATCGCCAAAATTGTAAAACATTATATCTTTTATGGATTTTTAATTTTTTTTATTGTACCAGTGCACGGGGACGGTCCCTACAAATGCATAGAATTGCACCGGAACTAGGAATATAGGTTTTTAACTTTTAACTTTCTAATATCGCAATTGACAGAAAATACTTCAGCAGGGGGTTTATTCCACATACGAATGGTTCGGCTGAAAACATTTATTTCTTCTGTAATGCGTTATGCTACTGTTCAATTATACTTTATGTAGTTTACTTTTAATTATCATTGCTAGTTTAAATTAAGAATTCACTGCTATATTTGTAGCTTAACTACCTGTACCTTATTTGGTTGTCAGTAACCACTTTAGAAGTTTCTTTTTCTCTAAAATAAAGTCCAAAGAGTTTTTGAAGATGCACGATTATTTTTGCTTATTTTGCAAAGCTGTTGACTGATCCTGAATCGAATGTCAGTTTTATAAATAGTGTTTTCAAAAATTGTAAATAAAACAATTAGTTTCGCTGCTGAATGCTGTTTATGTTTTTCACAGTACTGTATTTACACATAGTATATAAGTACATATCGAGCCTTTGGTGCAATACCGTAGTAATTCAAAAAATCGTGAACTGAGAAAAATGCATTTGAAGTTTTGAGCCATCTTTTTGATAGTATTTTCGTTTACTAAAGTTATTTTTTTACAAGTTTTTAAATAAAGAGGCATATTTTGTAATGTTTTCTTGTAAATTTCTTGTCATAAACGAATTATTTCATTATTGCAAATAAATATTGTTGGAAATAGCTGGAGGCAATAAACACATTTGTAGCTGTAGAATCTGAACAGTTAGAGATAGAACCAAAATCTTTTTTCCTTTAGATATATATTTCCGCAAAGATCAATTCTGCATACCCAGCTCAAAAAATTCAAATTTTGAATTACTACGGTATTGCACCAAAGGCTCGATATGTACATACATATATGTACAGAACAATGTATGTATATTTATATTTACATGTCTAAATAATTCAGGTAAAATATCAACATCACAATAAGAACCTGCATGCATGATCTTTCAAAACGTTGTTCCTCTTGCAACTTTTCTTTTTAATTTACTTAAGATAGCCGAAGAAGGCATGCAGTGTTTTAATATTTATTGTCTTGCCTGTGCAGGAAGATGATAAACAGAAATTTCTTACGACCAGCGCTACCGTCTTAGTTAATTTTCTCCAATGCGTTTTCATTTTAGCCACTGGTAATATAAAATATGTACATACAGATATAAAAACAATATATTTTCTTTGGGAAGTAACACTGGTATTTTGTTAATTTACATATAAAGTTTAAGTTAGGCGTGACTAATACTTTTATGATAGCCATAACGCTATCCATACAAACCAAGTGAATTTTGGTTTTCTGGCAGTACATTAGTCGTCATAAGATTGGTTCGCTCAGTTAAGTCACGTCTAATTAATCCTCAAGGTAGAGTTGCAGTGTCTTTGGTGTAGAGTATTTTTGAATATTTTTAGGTCAGCTGTTTTATTTCTTTTTCCTTCCCGACTTTGTGCATTGCTCAAATACCGAGGATGGAGGGCGCTATGATGCATTATGCATTATACATCATACAAAATGCACTTCGTACAAAAATCATATAGCAAAAACGTAATCTACGCGAAATTCTAAGAAAAATTTCCCAAGAAACTTCAATATTTGTCATTGTGTGCATTATTTATTATTTATTACACACTTATACGTATATGTGTGACTATTTTTTATAAAATAATTTTATAATAAATATTGAAGCTGAACATTGATCGTGTAGCATTAGTATTAAAAATACTATCCCATCATTCAAAAATACATATATACATACATATATTATACTTATGTATGTATACAGACCTTTTATTTCTAACGCCAACTAATTCATTAGTGTTCATTCAAACCTTTATGGGGATTTGCGCAGAATATGATTTGATTTTAAACATGTGATTTTTTCTGAAAGGTTTCTTAGAATATTCCGTAGATTTTATTTTTGCTCTCCGACTTTTTAGTTTTTTTTTCTTGCATTCAATTTGACCCACCCTAATATGCATACTGCATTATATTTGTAATGCATTAGATGTAGAAGTGAGCAGTAAAAGTTTACTGGTTACTGCAATTTTTTTCCGTCAAATTTATTTATATATTCAGAAAAATTGAAAAACAATGCAACATTCAATAAAGTATTACTAATAATGAAGTTTCATTTTTACGGAAATTTTAATAGAATATGAAAAATTTTTAGTTACAACAAAATTTGTTGACATTCCTAGTAAATTTTCAAATAATATACATAAGTTTTTCTCTGTATTCAATAAAAATGTACTGAATGCAGCAAATTTATATTATATTCTAATTTATGCCGTAAACAATTTACTGCAGTAAAATTTTACCAGTTATGGCAATTTTATTGCAATAATCAGTAAATTTATAATTTTTAAGGCACTATAAATATAATGCACTATGCCCATGTGTGATACTGATACACAACTGAAAAATTGTTGAAGACTGCATAGCTGTTCAATGTACGAAGAACAGGTATCATTTTAAATAGAGCAAACAAAATGGTCACACTGCTATCGAAAATATAAAGAGTATCTGCTGGGAAAAGAGCACACAGCAGGGATGGAAAATGGTTCATATGTTTTTGTACCAACTTTTAAAACAAAAAGTACTTTTTAATCCATGACGGTGATATTTTATAATACATATGTATTTATTAACAAAACATAAACGTCAATACTGATGATCAGTTATGAAACAAATTTTATTTATAAAATTTTTTTGATAATTTTTCTGTTATTTCAAAATAGAGGAACCACAAATTTTGTTGACTCTAGCAATATTTTTGTTTGTCTTACATTAGCTAGCAACAGTAGAAAAGTATAGTCTATATTTTGCAACGAGTAAACATGTTGCTTTGCCCAATTTTTTTTTTCTAACCATGGAAATTGTTTCATCCGCTTTTCGCGAAATATTACCACATGCGCCTTCACTTCCTTACGTTGGATTAGTTCAGATGGTTGCTGAATGAAAAATTAAAGATACCAGCCCAGTTGGGTTCAATTTATTATGGTTCTATTGTGATATCTGTTGTGAAAAAACTATCACGCGTTGTAGTGAAATGGAGTAAATTCTCTGCTAGGAATAAAACCTAGAACTCGCAAACTGATAAACTAGATCACTATTCACTAGATTAGCGGAGCACCCTTCACTTGGTTACTTGTAATATTTTAAAACAATTTAAATAAAAACAATTTAATCTTAACCTGGTTGCTCATTCTCCTATATAAAATGGTTTCCCAATCATTTTCATTTTAAACAAAAAAATTTATTTAATTGTAAACTGAAGTCTTTCACCATGATAAGTAAAAACCGTTGAGGTTTTTAATTTGTACCAAGTAAGTCACGGTAGTACAGCGGTACCAACATGTTTGAAAATATACAAAAAAAAAAGTACAATTGTATCATGATTTCCATCCGTGGCATACAGTTACAAAATGTTGCCATTTTTGTTGCCACAAGTTCTCAGAATTTTTTGTTATGTAGCAATCATATGTGTCAGATTAACTCCGTGAAGATGATCCTTCTTACGTAGGTACATATATTAGGCGCGATATTTTCTTATAATTTGCCAAAGAAGGTTTGCATTGTACATACATATGTTCTTTATTGAGGTATTTAGAGAGAAAATCTTCGCAACAAGAAAGAAAATGTTAATTGGTTTAGCCTGAAATCTAGGAACATTGAACATGTGTAATTTTAAAACAGTTTTTGCCATTGACAAAGCAAATTTATTATAATTAACAAGACATCAATTTAACTAATTGAAAAGTGACGCTTTTCTGTCAAATAATAGATAATGAGATTAGATTTTTAATTTCCCGTTTTTATTTTAGATTCCGGATTTTGCCGGATATTCGAGAAAATATTACTAAATAAAACAAATATTAAAAATTTGTTTATTTTAGTTGTATGTGAACACATTTGTGTTCAAACGAAAAGCTGCTCTATAGGTATTTTATAAATTTAAACCTGCTAATTAAATTTTGATTCAAACGATGCAACATTTTTAAAATTACTTTTTATAAAGTTTACATTTCTTATTATCTTATTTTACGTACAAAAACTAAACGTGGATTTGTATATTTGTACTCTGGTGTAAATCTGGAAACCTTTAAAATAATAATTAAAAATTATAAAAAGTAAAATATGATTGAAGTCGTTTAAACATTTAAAATATTAAAATTTCCTGAAGATGTTAACGAAATATCAAAAAAAGAAAACAAAAGTAGAAAATATAAATAAACCTTTAAGCTTTAACCCATTATACCCCAGCGTCCTATTTATAGGACAGTACAAAAACAGGTGTTTTTTTGCTCTGTATATAACTTGTATTTTCAAAATAGTTTTTTTTATAGATAGGTGGAATCCCATTAAGCCTTTTAAGACGTGTTTGACCATATATAGTTTGTACCATTAAAAAGTTTTTTTTAATCCTTACGTTTAATCCCAAAACGACGTTTTTATAACGTTATATATATGTTTGTAAATCATATAAAAAAAGGTTTAACGAACATTTACTATACTATTCACTCGAAAAAGAGGTCACCAAAGCTGTTGCCACAGTTATTTAAAAAAAAATATTTAGAAACTTCACAATATAGATGGTCTATTATTGCTGTCCTATTTATATGACACTGGTACTTCGCGTTATCAAATCTACAAGCAATCGCAAAAACGATCAAGATTTCACCGTCACAATAGACAAACTAAAATCGTTTGTGGGTATTTTGTTGTTCAGCGGATATCATCAATTGCCATCTTAGAGAAATTATTGGAGCGAGGAAGAGGATCTTGGTATAAATATTGTCAAGGCCTGTATCTCCAGAAATGAATATTTAAAAATAAAAAAATATATACATTTTGCCGATAACTTGGTAATAGACAAGGATGATAGAGGATTCAAAGTTAGACCTTTGCTAAAAAAACTTTTCGTTTCACGTATTTGAGAAAGAATTAGCAATCGACGAAATGATTGTCAAATATTTTGGACATCATGGCCTAAAGCAATTTATACGTGGAAAGCCTATTAGATTTGGCTATAAATTGTGGGCTCTTTGTGGCGTTAGTGGATATTGCTATAACTTTGACCTGTATACTGGAAAATCAATTGCAAAAAATTATCGTGAAGATTTGGTCTTAGGATCCAGGGTAGTACTTGATATGTTAGATTGTGTATCAGAACCCACAAGTCATCAGATATATTTCGACAACTTGTTTACAAGTAGAGACTTACTCATTCATCTACAACAGCTAGGATTCCGTGCGACTGGAACTTTAAGGGAGAATAGATTATCTTCATGCCCTTTAAAAGATTCCAAATCTCTTGGAAAAGAAGAACGAGACTCGTATGATTACAGATTTGATACAAATGCAGAAATACTTATTGTGAAATGGAATGATAACAAGTGCGTTACAATTGCCACCAATCTTGATTCAGTAGAACCTCTCCATAAAGCAGGCAGGTGGGATCGAAAGGCTAAAGAAAAGCGAAGCATACCACAACCGCTTTTGTTGAAGAATTACAACTCTTACATGGGTGGAGTGGATCAACACGACTGGTTGGTGGGCAAGTATGCAACAAATATTAGAGCCAAGAAATGGTACTGGCCTCTATTTATTAGGTGTATTGATATGGCCATGGTAAACTCATGGCTCGTTTACAAGCTAGTTAACGATATTGATTTGAGTTTGCTAGAGTACAGTCGATCTGTTGCCGTACCATACATGAAAATTATTCAAAAACCATTTATCGGTAGGCCGAGAACGTCTGCAACAAAAGTTTTCAAAGATGTAAGATATGACAACCATGGTAATTTTATGGAAAAAAGAGAGAAACAGCGAAGATGTCAAGGAAAAAACTGTTCATCCAAACCTCTTTCATTTTGCATCAAATGTGATGTGACACTCTGCAAGGAATTCTTCATTCCTTACCACAAAAAGTAATCTGCGTCTTGATTTCACCTATAGTACGGTTGATATGTGTAAGTGCCAGTGTCCTATATTTAGGACAGTTTATATTTACGTTATTTTCATAAAAAATGAATAAATTTTTGTATTTTCGTATTATTTTACTTCAATTAAAAACGTTTCACTAAAAAAAAACTTTTTATTGTTAATTTTTAAAAGTTGGGCGTTAATAGTTAAAGAGAATATAGAAATATTTATTATAATAAAAACTATTGTTTTAATTTTTCGATTTAAACTTGATTGCACTCCTGTAATGTTTTCACCTGTAATGATTTCAAATTAAAAAGGAATTTCCCTGTTTTCATTATGGTGAGTATTATTTACCGCACGATTTGCAGTGCTGTCAACCCTGTAATTAATTTAAAATCCTTAAAATCTAGTATAAACATACGTTATTAGAAATAAAAATGTATAATTTTCAGACAGGGTTAAATCAAATCAAGTCGTGTTAAAACAGATTGAAATATTTTTTGAAATAGTTTTTTTTTCTGAAGATTATTTGTTTAAATTTTTTTTAAATTATTGTTGTCAGTGTTTAATTTTCACTCATTGTTTTTTTTTATTATTATTATTAAATAATAAATATTTTTTATATAGTATTTATTTAGATTTGTTTTTTTAGATTCTAATAGAACAATTAGTTACATTACTTTATTTACAAACAACTTTATATTTTCAAAAGAATAAGCTTATACAAAAACAATTATTAAAAATAAGGTCCACTTGAAGTAGACATTTCGTATGGGAAAACCGGTTTTAAAATACACTTTAATTTTAACGATCGTTTCTGCATAAGGGTTTAATTATTTTACAATAATAAAAAAAATAACTACGAATTCACAGATTATTTTATTAACGTATCATATAATTTTTATTGTCTGTCTGTTGACAAAAAATATAATTAAAATCCACATTAAAATTTTTAGAAATTTAAACGAATATCTCAAGCTATTTAGACTGTTTTTTTTGTGGCGAAACAGTAATTTTTTACGAAAATTTATTTACTATATATTTATGTACTATATATTTACTATTTTTTCGAACAAAAATAATCGATTAATTAATTAACTTTTTAACTGCTTAAAAATCGCTTAACCTATCGCTTAATATATTTCTTGATATTTACGAACTTTTTAATTATCTATGCTATGTTCTTTGGTTCAGGACAATTTTTGCCCGTCCATATTTATCGATTTATGCTCATGGACAACATTTATAGCACAATTCCAAAATTCATTAAATTTTCTCACTACAGGATAAGCAAATTAGTTTTCTTCCTAATTTTCATTTAAATTTTTTTTAAATTTCTTAATGAACTTATTATAGCACTTGGATTTTTTGGAAATGCAGCTTCCATCGTTTTCGAGCAGATGACATTTTTGATACACCGTTCAGAAATCGGAAAATTATGTTGTAATTTCGAAAGTAAACTCTATTTGATCGCAGATTATTAAAAAAATTTTTACTATATATTTTAGCGTATTTATTTAAACAAAAAACAAAAAAAAAACAGTATGGACCAAAATTGTCCAATACCAAAGATTCGCTAGTTTTCTTTTTTAACTAACAGCAGGGTTCATTTAAATTGAATTGCTCAATATTTTGCTTAGGACTTGCGCTGCATTAATCGGTTTTAGCATATCGAAGTTATTTTTCTATATTTAAAAAAATAACAACAAGAAAAATTATAGAAACAAAATTTTTTAAATTATAGTCAATCAAAGGCGAAGTGAATTCTTTGGAATAGATTTAGAAAAGATTTTACTGCCGTTTTATCTAAATGCGAATGACAATTCCTTTCGAGCAACTGTAATGAAAACAAATCGACATTGAATTTTTTGTTATTGCTTTTAATATAAATAATAAACTGCTAAAACCTTATAATGTTACATTCGAAGAAACCCTTTAAAATTAGTATAATCTTTGGGAGCTTAACACCAATTTCTTTAAGGAAGGCTTATTAGTGAAAGTTATACTCAAACTGCGGCTTAAAGTTTTTAAATCGAATATCCATTTCAGTCATATTTGCTGGGCATGTAGAAAAGTCCAGTATTTCCATTTTGTTGGTAGAATAAAATTTCTAAAGTCTGTAATTTGCTCGAGACTGTGCCACCATTAAAACGAAAGATCATTGGCCAAATATATTATGAAACTCTTTTCTGACAGCTTTGTTTTTGGTCAATGAGATAATATTTGACAGAAAAATTAATTTTCAAAATATTATGGATGTAGCAATAAAATAATAGATATTCGAAACTGTTGTTGGTCTGTCATAAAAGCCAGTATTTGGTTTTTAATTTATATCCAGCGGTTTTAAGAGTTAGTTAATCTTTTCTAAAATTAGTATTTCGGACCTTGTTCTAGTAGAGTAGAACGTGCTTCTCACATAACATGAATATAAAATACACTTTAAGATATTAAAAATAAGTCAAATTATACACAAATTAAGCGTTAATCGAAAATATCAAACAGATATTAATCGTTTAACCGATACCTACGTCTAAATTTTAACAGACAACAACTCTATTAGTATTCGGCGAAATAAAGTTTTTAAAAGTTTAGAAGAAACACAAACATCATAATCGCATTTATCGTGTTTGGCGTATTCACTCGAAAACGCGTCGTATTTAAAAAATTTCATCGTAGGTGGCGAAAACGCTAATATACAATACATGGGACTACAAATACACCAGTAGTCGAAATACGTCTACGCTAAATACGATAAGGGTGAATGTAAAAATCGCTGAATTGATGAGAAGATAACTAAATTGACAACATTTACCGAATAAACTTTAAACATTGTATGGTAATGAATCTACCACAAAATATTATGATAACTTAAGTGATCTCAACTAAACACAAGGAATAAATTTTAACAATTTAAAGGGGGCGGCCTATAAAATTTAAATTAAGAACTAAACCTGTAAATTATTTGTACATGCGGCAATGTGTCCACTTTTTCACGAAAATATCTTAAAACTGTTATACTTTTACCTCAAATATTCTCTCTCTCTCTCTCGCTTGTAAAAAAAAAATCTGCATCGAAATAAGCACCACAAGAAATTTTTTTAAATTTTTTTAAATATTTTAAAAAATTTATAAATAATATTTTTCACTAATAACAAAAAAAAGAAAAATATTAATTATTTTCAAAATTGTTCAGTATACTGATACAAAAATTGCAATTAACATTTATTTATTTATGTTCGAAATATCCTTTTAAACAATTTATTAATTACCAATATTAATGTTTGAATTTAATTCGTTTAATTAAAAAAGTCTGCTAACTGATTTCTAATTAAAATCATCCATTTTTATTAAGAAAATCAAAAAGTTGGTAAGTTGCTGGAAGCAGTTGGGGTATTTCAATTGATTTCACTGCATATAAGATTTCTTATTAGATTTTTTACAATTTTATATTGATAATTGAATTTCTTTTTTTATTGTGTGAATGAGTTTTTATTTTTAAACACCACGATTTATAAAAAATTCCTTTTTATATCTTTGATAAACTAATTTTTTTTATGGAAATTATTGCATATGGAAATTATTGACTGGATATTAATTACTATAGAATTGGATTTTTCGTAACTAAAAAAAAAATTCTTTTTAATACCTTTTACATATTATCCACCTTTTTGTTTTTTTTTTTTGGTTATAAAATAAATAATCCAAAAATATTTATTTAATTATTTTTTTTATAAAATTTCATTTTAATTAATTGCAAAAGTCATACGTTTAAATATTATTTGAATTCGAACACCCGCGCTTTAACATTTTCAACAAATTCACAAACGAATAAAACTCACATTTTGTTGTTGTACGTATGAAAGTCTTGTTGGCATTACGAAAACTAACAAATTTCATATATTCTAATGTATGTGTAATAAAACATACACACACGAGACTCTTGCACATAGCCAGTTAACAGTTAACAGTTATGGAGCGATAGAAACGAAAGAGTTATGTGCATATTGCGCGTATGTTTACACCGTTCAACTGTTTCGAAAAGACTAATTCAAGTGATTTAACCAAAAAAATTATATGTGTATATGGCCCATACATACACATCCATACGTATCCAACAGAAATAATAACAGCAGCATAGCATACCAAAAATATAAAAAAAATACACATTTTGTAACATACCAACAACAAAAACAAAACACATATACTCCTATGCGCTCATATCCATCCATACACATCCAAAATATAGAAGAGCAACAAAAAATAACAAACACAAAAAATACACACATTGAGTTTAAATGGTTATTTGTATGTAGGCATGTGTGTATGTGTGTCTATATATGGGATGGTAGAAAAAAAGACACACACGGGGGAAAATTTGTTTGACTGTATTGCTGTTGTTGGTAACATCCAACCAATTCATACACACTCATGTGAGAAGGGTATACATGTACGAAGGAAAATCGTATGGAAAATAAATACAACAACATCACATACACACAACACCAACAACAAAATACATTCTGTAGTACAACAAACAAACATAAGAAAGCAAGCAAGCAAGCAAGCGGGCGAGTCAGCAGTCAGTCATTCGAAATAAGAGTAAAAGAAGGTGGCCCTGTTGGTGCTGGTACAAGCTCAAGTAGTGGCTTCTGTCATTATTCTGCTGCAAGGAGGTGGCGGGTTAACATTAACGTCAACAAGAACAAGCACCATTTTTATATGTTTGTTTCTTCTTTTATTTTTTTTGTTCATACTTTATCATCCTCATCATTCTTATGCCAGGACTATACGAGTTACGAAATTCAAAATCTATTAAAGAAAAACGTATAAGAAATAAAAAACAAGCTTGAAGAAACTAAAATTCATACCAACAACAAGAACAAGCAACTACGTATATACAGACCCACACACAATTCATGCCGTTTTCCGTATGACAGTGAAAAAGTATGTGTACATGTTGTAAAAGGATATGGAAATTTTACTCCTTCATGGTAGACAGTACAGCACACAACATGCAAGGCTTGAGAAAAAAAGAACGACACCCACACACATGCACACATATTCATACACATACAGAAAAAAGCAGCAACCTATCATACATTCCATGGACGACAAAAATGATAAAAACGAACCCAAACATGTATGTTGGTTAGACTCATACTCCCACTGTGTATGCCGTGTGTTTACGCGTGTCTGTATGTGTGTGTGTGTGTGTGTGTGTATGAGACAGATAAAAAAATTGCATTAAACCCAATCAGCAAATCGACATGTAAATTGCTATAAATTTAAAAAACAATAAAAATTTAACATTCAATTGAAACGACTGCAAAAAAGTGAGCATTAGGAAGTCAAAAATAATTAAACTAAATTTTTATAGTTCAAAGTTGGTATCAAGCAACTAAACGCAGTCTGGCAGACTCCAATTAAGCACTACGATATACATATTATAAATCATCTACATCAACTTAGGTATCATCAAGGTATTGGAGATCAGAAAAATCTCGTGTAGGGGTATTTGCAACATCACAATTGACTTTTTTCTTGAACCAGTGCAACCAGTGTAGAGAAGATACAGGGGGGAAGTGATAATAAGGATAGAGCTTAATTCCTGTACAACGCCTGCAGTTGCGGGTTTTTGAGAATTTTATATCGCGTTTTCGTTTTTTACAAACCTAGAGCTTTGTTAGCACAGTACACATAAGTTTGTTTGAGGAACTGAGAACCACCTGGCTGCAAAGTCAACTTGCTAACTATGCAAATAAGAGGGTGGCGAAATTAAAAATTTCCTGGGTTCAACCTCACTTTCAGACTCATAATATGTGGAAGAACCATCACCCTTAATGGAAACAGGCGCTTAGCTCTAAATGAAAATTTTATAATACATAATATGGGTGTATACCAAAACATCAAAATAATCCGCAGCGATGCGACAGTGCAACCGCATCAAAACCAAGCAAACAAACGTTTTGTAGAGTTTGTTAAAATAAACTGTGCACATTGTTTGACGTTTTAGTACAATTAGTTCCTTTCAAGACGGCAATTGGAAGACCGAAAGGATTCTTCTTGTAAAATTTTATGAATCTATCGAAAAAACATTGCAAAGCAATTTTAAAAATGAGAATTTTTTAAAAACAAGAAACCTTACGTTACGTTGTCGAGCATTGTTGAAAGTATAGAATTTTTAAACATGTCAACAATGTATCATCAAATTAAACGATGCACACTTTGCTTATTGTATGTGCATCGGTTACTTTTATGGTACATTTGGGACAGATGAAATTGTGAAAATCTGCAGTGTTTCGTTTTGGAATGCGTTACTTTCCAAATGACGTTTTGGAACTCACCCAATCTTCGCTTTGGAAATCACACACATGTAAATGTGAATGAAAATTTCCTGAAGATGTTAACGAATTATCGAAATACGACAGAATATATCGGAAACCTTTAAGCTTTAAATAAAATGAAGGAAATGTATTGAATATAGTAATGAAATTCTATGAATTTAAACATGTCACAATTACTTGCTTGTGTTTTTCATATTGGGTTGTATGCAACAAGTTTGCTTTAACATAAAGTTGTATCAAACCAAATAACACATATCAACATGATATGATGTGTTAGATGGCATTAAGCGGAAAAACAGAGTAAGCAAAAAACTCGTACACACTCACACAAATATATATCTGCATACATATATATTTATTACACATGTTAAACTAATATATGCTCGAAAGTATGCTATGATATTGAGGGAATTATTTTCCAAACTGCAACGTTGGACATTGAGAAGAATATTATTGGCATTTTTTTAATTGCTAAAACAAAATTCCTAATAAAATTCTCATTTATCATATCAAGTATACGGCATGTATGCCGATGGTCATGATGACGACGATGATTATGTTGATGACGATTAATGAAATGATACAAGAGACAACTGCAATGATAACGGAATATATATATTTTTTGTTATATACGTTTATACGTTTTGTTATGACAAACCAATAACAAATCCTAAAGACTCTCTTTTTTTGTAAGTATGTAATTTAAAAAAAATGAGCTTATTTTTTCGCAGCGAAGAATGAGAGTAAGTCAAGAATTACAGAGAAAAAGAAATGAGTATGAAGTAAAACAACCCTAAAATTGAATGTATTAGAATTATCAACGACATCAGCATACATGAACTGTAATCATACATGTTTTTTGTTGTCAATGTGATATATGAAAATGTGAACATACAAAAATGAGTGTGTTGGTGTTTAGGGTTTCTATTGGAAAAATTTTTTTTTTTTACACAAAGATGTTCGGAACGATATTTTATTTTAGAGGGTTTCGATAATATTTATTTATCAAGCCACGCGTCTACTGAGTGCTGTTGATTCATGCATATGTATGTATGTATGTAGGTACGCACATATACACCGTTTACTGCAGATATCTCGATTTTAAGTTGTGTGTAGGGAGTTTTTTTTTTACATTTTTTAATCAAGTATAAGAAAACAAAAACAGCCAAATGATGAGTTGAGTTCATACGCGTACGCGGCACACGTTGCGAACGTGCGCATAAAATGTCAAATATTTTACTCACATATAGTTATATGTACATATGTATGCATATGAAAAATGTATATAGACAGTTAAAAACAAAAATTGCTAATATGTTTATATGGCTGTGTACTTAAATGGGGAATTATATATGAGTATGTATACAGGAATATACTCCGGCAGTTATTTAGATGGTTGTCATAATTATCCTGTGATGAGTTCGACTGACGTATGTACATACATAAATCTTGTCATTATTACCATTTTCCGTTCTTTTCCTTGCATACGTATATGTACGTATGTATGTACATACATATTTGTTTATGTATATATATATATATACATATATACATATATGTATATTTGGTAGTGGCACTTCCCATTTTTTTTGCCTTCATTTTATGTATGTTTATATTAATTCTTGTTGTAAGTTTGTAGTTTTGATTTTATACATATATTGCTAGAATGTTGTTGGTTGGAAAATGAGCAATATTTTGTTTGCTTTGATTTTACTAATTTCTTCTTTTTGCTCACTCTGTACTCTGGCCCCATAAAAATAAGCAGCGTACGTGAAATTTGCAATCTCGTATGAGTACATTACGAACATGTTGTATTTACATTAATACATGTCCATCAATATCCTTTAATATATACAACCATATGTACCTACATACATATGTATGCTTACACATACAGTTTTTCTTACTCATTTCAAATATCTTGCCTTTCTTTCACGTACACTACGTTCTGGTGAGTAAGGAAAAGTATATTTCAACATTTCTCGACTTGGAAAAATCTCTATATGCCTGTCATAAGCGAGGACACACAAACACGCGCATATAAGCACCCCATATGTAGATGAAGAGATTGAAAAAACAACACACATGTTTGTACTGCCATTTACTGTTATTGCTCCCCTCTACATGTGTAAGTGCTAACACAACAAGATTAAGTAAACAGAGCAAGTAAATCGTAAATACATATGAGAGAGAAAATAATATAAAAAGAGCGACAATACACACCCTCGTACTGTAACTGGCATTGTTAACCATATGTTGTATGCATGTGTACATAAACATACTGGGAATGTTATTTTCTTTTCAAATGATTTTGTTGTTCTGCTTGTTGTTGTTGCCGTACTCATATGTTTGTTTCTTTTATTTTTATTTTCCTTTTTATGTAGTGTTGTATAGAGATAGGCATGTGTATTTATGCATGTGTATTTTGTTGTGTTGTACTGTATTTTATGCAATTTTCCTATTTGCGGTTGTTTTGTTGTGTTTTGTTTTTGTGCAACGCATCACTGTATTGGTGGAAATTTTATAAAGACGCCTACTTTTTCTCTATATAGAATACATAAAATTGAAAACATTGAACACATTCTTCATATGAATAAACACACATGTGTTTACTATACATACAAACATATGTACATACCTACGAATGCATGCGGAGCTGTCTACATACATACATACAAATATTGAAACTACAAACATATGTATATACATACAATAATTTAGCATTAATTTAATAATTATTTCATATATCCATTTGCACATTTACACACACACACACATATTACTTTTATCAAAATTTTTTGTTTAATTGTTTTTCTTTGTATTCGTTATTACGTTGCCTTAGTGTTTTCTTTCCTTTTATAAGTTTTTATTTGCTTTCAATTCTTCCCAGGTTTTTTGTTTTTCTGGCATTTGCATATTTTTGATTTAATGAGTTTGTAGGTTTAATGTTTTTCTTGCTTTTCTTTCTATAGAGACACACACACATGTATGTACATATTAATGTTTTAATTATTTTTTCCTTGGCTTGCGAAAAGCATCGCAACGGCGACACACCTTAATTTCTTTTTCTGTCATGTTATTCAAAATGCTGCTTTAAATGCATGTCTCAAGTATTTCATGACACTTTGAAAAAAATTTAATTTCGGCACAAATATTGCAACAAATATAGATGTGCGAATTTATTAATTCAATAAAATGCTCTAATATAATTTCAAGGTAGGATTTCGAAAAGTATTTTAAAAGTAAATGTGACAGCATATGTGTTTTATTTAAGTTTCACCCATCCGCTTTCATTTAAAAAAAAACTCAAAAATGTGGCGATGGCTGAAGTACTCTGCACGTTGACTACAAAACCAAAAAGTACTGGGTTCAAATTCCGTTTCAGACATGAAAACATCTCGCATTTTTTCTGATGTGCAGTAGTGTGTCTTTGTATTAGTTGTTGGCGGAACGTTTTAGTGGCGAAGGCATAGTCAATGAACAGTGATGGCTTCAGCTGATATCAATCCACAGGCACATCAGAACGCCTTCCTTCGTTGATATTGTGTAGTACTGAGAAATAAAATAATGACTAAAAATTACTACTAAAATAACTCTTCACAATTTAATACGTCTCCAGCACAATGCATTGCATATGTAGGGCACATCCCCTAAGTGCCGCTTCAAGAAAAAAATATGCAGCTCAAAAAATTAAAGAAAATTCGATACAGGGAAAGAAAGAGAATTTCGATATATTTGCACGAAGGAGCCCTTCGTTACAACTCACATACAGAATTCACTTTGGTAAAAAGAAAATTCCGTAACTCTTAGACGTTCAGAGACAGTAAAGGAGAATGAATACGCAGAGCAATGAAGAACACTTTAAGAAGTGGGAACAATAAGACAAAAAGAGTGAAACAGTTGCTCGCCCTCCTTCAACCGAACATAATATTTGGGTTTTATTATTGCTTTCATTATTACAATAGATCACATTCTGCCGGAATTAAGAAAATCGATTCCCAAATTCTTCTCTAACCGATAGAGATTGAAAATTCGTGCTAACATTCTAAATATCAGCCATTAAACCAGCAATCATTTAAATTTAAATTTTCCAAAATTTAATTGAAATGTACATACTTCAAAGACAAATTCAAAAAGTGTTCTTCTTCAGTTTCTATAATTAATTTTTTTCTTATTTTCTTGCTCATGTCTTTCGGCAGTTTTCAGTTTAACCCTTTTTATTTCCTCTAACACTCACTACTCGTGTTACACTTTTTTCTTAACCTAAATATAAGGGTAGGGATTTACCGTTGACTCTTTCAAAATTTTTATTTGTGTAGTGCAGGTTTTTTCTAATCGCAAGTTTATTTTTTTTTTTTTTTTAGATGAAACAAATATTAGATATCAGCTCTTCTTTACGAAGTTATAGACATGCGCTGTAAGACATTTTATCTCGTGTATGTTTTCACTTGTGGCGCTACACATTTTCCTGGCGGAGATTTTCATCATGAAAATCTAGCAAATACATATTTTATCTTTTATATGACCTTTAAGTGTAAAAAAATGAAGCAAGGTAAAGGGGGTTAGCCAACAGAAAAAGGCTTAAAAGTACAATCAACCAGAAAGTATTGATTTCAATCAAAGTTGGATTTTCTAAAAATTTATAATTCCAACATTTTCTCTACCTGGGGCTAAATTGGTTACAATTTAGATTATTTTATTTATTTTTTATTTTTAATTATTTACTTAAAGTGGGTATTTTTTTTCACTTAAATCCATTTCAAATCCATATTAATTTAGGGGAAATTCGATATTTCGTCAAAGTATGAAAACGCTTTCGGTAATTTTCTGCCAACATAATATTATGCAAATAGAAAATGCTCTTATGCACGTGTGGTTTTAATAAATTCTAAATACGATACGCATGAGCATCTGTTAAGCGAAAATGAAATAATCAAACGAAAATGCGACACCTCTAACAAATAAAGCGCAGGCTGCAGCAAAACAGTGCTTTGTCTTCTTCTTGTTCTCATCATCAACATTTCATTTGTCTGAATGTGAAAAATTAATGAAGCCTGAAGTATTGAAAAATACACGCAGCCAGTGAAAGCGATTATGCAAATTTTCTACATTTTTTTCAAGATGAAATATTTCCAATGCTTTTTCACTTTTCATATGCAAATTTTACACATTTGCTGTTTTTTTTTTCTTCCTATATCTTCGTTCGCCTGGAACGATCACATCAAAAGCAGTGATGCCAACTAAAACGCTAATTTAGCACTTTTATAATTAAAAATGTTTTTTCTTTTTCCATTTATTTTTTACTTTTTTCTATACTTATTTTTTTATACCATCAGCCTACAGGTTATTTGTCTTAAGCCAGGCATAGCGCTGATGTAAGAAAACATGTTATAAGTGGGAGAATGGATGGATTGATGTATTAGTGTATATTCGTTTGAAACTTTCCAACACCAAAATGTACCTGGAATTTATCTCACATTGCAAGTATTTGTACTTATTGTCAGTCGGTACACAGTAAAATCAAGATTCAATTAAGAAAAATAAATATTCAATTAAAATAACAATTAGATTTCAAGTTATCACGAAAATCGTTGATTCAATTATGAGTTTTAATTAAAAAAATTTGACAATTGTTTTCATAAGACATTAATAAAAAAATTTTAAAAATTCAATTAAAACATTAATTGAAAATTTTTTCCAGATTCAATTAATAAATTAATCGAAAAAATAACTAAAAGGTTTTCACATATAAGCTTATACGTACTATTTACGCGCAATTAATATGTAATAATTTTTTACCTTCTATGGTATTTTGAATCAATTAAAATAAACGTAGATTGAATTAAAATTTTAATTGAGAAAAAAAAAGATTTGCTGAACAAATACTTAATTGGAAAAAATTTAACAATTATTTTTTCTGTGTAGGTCTTCATCAAAATTTTTTAAAAAGCTAAAAATCTCATATATGTATTTGTACATAAACTCTCAAGATATGTTTGAGAATTACGTAAATACAAATAAAATAAACTAAGCAGCCTTTGCAACTTTTTAACGAATTTTTTCTATAATAAGTAGTGAGAGATTCACTGTCGCATCGACTAGAAAATAACTTTTTCTTTCAGAGAACACTCAGACAATTAAAATGCCTACCAGCATTGGAGACAATGTGTGCTACCTTCTTTTTAAAAAAGTCTAGTGTAGAGAACAGAACGGTAGTGAAGTGCTTGTTACCGCTTAATTCTTACACCAGTCTGCAATAGCAGTTGTGTTAAATCGTAAAGCCAAATTGATTTTAAGCTGAAGGAGTGAGCCTTATGTATTATTTTATATCGACGACATTTGTATTGCTCAAATACCGACGAAAGTGGGCGCTGTGATGTACATAGACATTAATGTTCCTCAAAATTTTTGTTTATTAACGGAGGATGGTTTGTAGCTTTGACCTTTTGGCCGTAGATTGATTGAAAATTTCGAATTCTTATATAGTTGACTTAAGCCTGCAACATATAATTACAAGAAAAATGTTAACTTTCAAGGATAAGGAAGTATATTGTTTTAAAATGAAATTTTTTCATTATTTTTTCAGGAAATATTTTATATAGGAAATATTTTTATAAAACTCTATAGGGTCTTCCCTTTATTCTGATACCAATATTGCTTAAAAACTATTTCGTATTAATAAAATATTTAAAATAAGCATCCTTAAGAAATGTTAAGTCCTTTAAAAACGACAAAAGATGAGGAAATTAAAAACCAGGTATGCAGTTTGTGCAAACACCTTCACATTAGACCCGCATCCTAAGGCTGCTAAGGAATCCAATCACTATTTGGGGTCCATTGTGCCACAACTTGTGCCGGGATACAAGAATGCCACCCAGATATAGAAACCTCTGTCCGCCGAGTTCAGGACAATCAGCAAGTTCATGCTCCTACGAAGACAATCTCCCACACACATTCCGATGGTATGAACCTCGCCCTGGAAAAGTATTGGTTATACACCCATAGGAATCGATTTCGTAAAAAGATTTCGAAAGATTAAATAGATTTAAATCAAATAATAAAATGTTCTTTATAAAGAAAATTTTTAAAGAAGCTATTTGGTTAGTTTTGTTTCTATATTTCGTAATTCTCAAATATTTTTTGCGAGTTCTTCTATAAACATGTGACATTTCTTAGCTGTTTTCAATAATTGCGCTAAACCATATAACAAACAAAGATAAATAAAAGTTTTTTTTATTTTAACTCTTTAAAGAATATTTACATGCGTTTTTTTTCCCAAGAATTGGCATCCCTGATCAAATCATATCAAATGTTAAACCAAGCGCAAATATTAAATGAGTATTAAACAGAACAACAACAATATTAAAATTAGAGTTTTCCATATGTGTGCGTGTATGTATGTGAACACATGGGATTTTACACCTTTTTTCCGTTATTGTTGTTGGTAGTGTTAATCAAGGATTTAGTGCTGTATGATAGTTTTGAATTTTTTTTTAACACAAACATTGTTCCCGATACTTTTCTTGTCCCAAAGAGTACGAGATAAAAAACACGCATGGAAATTATTAGTTTTTTTTTGACTGTCGAGTAAAAAAGTTATGATGAGGGGTTGTATTTATAAAAGAAAAAAAAAATTAGAAAATTATGCAAATTAGTTTTTTCTGTTTTTTTTTTATTTCTTGTTTAAAGCAAATATTTGTTTATAGTTTTTGTTGTATGCAAATTCGAAGTATTTACAACGCATATATGAAATAAATTAGGCCTTTCGCGTCTACGCGTTCTTAATTTAAATACATTTTTCTACGAATAGAATAGTTAGGAGTTGTATTTTAAAAACCCTGATAATTATGCAAAATATTGAGGAAAGAATTTAAGACAAATTTGAACGCATTTACAAAAAAAAAAAATAATATAATCATACATATGTATGTGAAGGGAGCGTGTTATAATAATTTTATTGTGGCTCCCAGCAATTTTTTCTCGTTCAGAATCCGCTAGGCATAATCTGAGCAATGAATTTGGAGCTCCAGATAAGGCATTTGCCAATGTACTCTTTCTTAGTGGTCGTAGTAGTATTTTGAATAAATCTGAAATACCAACACAGAAAAAATAATAAATTTTTCCAATTAAGCCTTCAGAATATTTTTTTTTTCCTAAATTAATAATTTATTTTCATTGATTTTGCTGTTCTCTCAAAAAAGTGCAATAAAACAAAATGCCATAAAATGGGGAAAATTTTTTATAAATATTTTCAATTAAAACTGTTAATTGATTCTACGTTTTTTGTGATAGATTGAAATCTAATTATTATTTTAATTGAATCTTCGTTTTTTTTAATTGAAATTAGATTTTACTTTTTTCTGTGCAGCTTTAAATTTAAAATGAGTTTAGGAGTTAATTTTATAATTATTCACAATTAGTGCTAAATTAACCCACAAAAGCTGATTTTATTACTATTAAGTGCAATTATAGTCTGCTTCTGTCTGGTGGTTAACTTGCTTTCACATAATATTATTGAATTTATAAATAACATTGGAGAAGGTATACAAAATTTCCGTTCCTACTCGTTCCTAATTAAAGCTCAAGGAAATTAAAAACGGCTATAAATAAATTTTGTCAGCAAACTATTGCTGCTTTAAAAGCAAGAGTCCTTTCAGTTGGTCGTTTGGTCGCTCGGTTAGTCGATAAATTCTTATTTGTTATTCTTGTTTTTGTTATTCTCTTGTTTTTTTTTAATGGAAATTTTGGA
The DNA here is from genome assembly GCA_963924685.1 of Dexiosoma caninum. Classification (NCBI taxonomy): domain Eukaryota; kingdom Metazoa; phylum Arthropoda; class Insecta; order Diptera; family Tachinidae; genus Dexiosoma; species Dexiosoma caninum. The sequence goes on along the minus strand of OZ004728.1, from coordinate 53,348,386 downwards.
AATTGGTATGTGCCTTGAATAGCAAAGCATTTTCTTCAGCAGGCAAAAGCAAAACCAACTGTTTGATAGCTGCTACTACAATGAAAAGCAAAGAAAATAAGAAATCTTTTGTATCAAATACTACTACTCCTATATGTGTATATACAGCCACACACATAGAAATATATTTCAACTATACTGTGCTGAAAAATAGGAAGAAAATAAGAAAAAATTACAAAAAAAAAACACACAATCAACTAAAGGAACAAAATCAACGAGGCGGCAAAAATATATAGCAAGTGGTCAGAAAACTTTCAATTCAGTTTTAACTTAGTGGACATTCAGAAGGAAAATTAAGGCGGATAAAATTGTTGTTAAGAAACCTGAAGCAAGAAACAAATTTAAATAAATATTTTCCAAACCAAATGGCTGGCTTTTGCTGTGGCTTTCCATTAAAGGGAATATTTAATAAAAACATTAAAAACATAAATTATTAATATAAGCAACCACTAAAAACGATTTTCAAATATTGAGGACAAAAATATGTTCAGCATTTTGGAAAAGATTTCGTAAAACGAAGCGCTAATTCGTTGAAACGTGTATGTGAAACTATCGGAATTATGCATATGAGCAGTGTGTGGAATTTTTATTTCCACACAGCCATAAAATGTTAGTGTGCGTGTGTGTGTGTGCGTGGGTATGTGTGGGTTTGTGCCAGCGTGAGCATGATATACAACACATATGAGGAGTGTCCCTACGGAAGGTTTGGACTACATTTTCCAATTGGTTTACTGCTATTTGTTACCGTTGTTGTTGCTGCTGTTGTTGTTATTCCATCATATATGTTTGTGTATGTGAATTTAGAAATATTTAAAAAAAGATTAGATTGCTTTTTTTTTGCTTTCAAATGTATCGGATTGTGCGCGTTGTTTAGATGTGTCTTTTTTCTTACGACTGTTTAGTTTTTCCGAATGCCAAATAGGAGGCTTTTTTTTGTACAAGTGTTTAGATGTAATAACATATGTGTGTATGTATGTATGGATATGTACATTTATGTGTGTTTTTTATGAATGTGTACTTATTTTTTATGTTATATCCCTAAAAATATGCGCTAAAAAAGGGGTGAAACTAACAGGAAGGCAAATAGTGAATATTTTGGACGGAATCAATCACATACAGAAATGTGAAATGAATATAAAAAAAGTTTACGAATTGTCTGAATTATGGCTTTACATAATTTAATAATCTTTTATTATTTATTTTCATGAATTTCAACACCGACGGCAATATGAATTGAAATGAGAAAATCAGATACACCAGCAAATGGAATTTTTTTTAAATTCATCTTCATTCTATTGTTTTGGCAAATAAATTTATATATTCTTAAAATAGCTTTAACATTTTTTAAGAATTAATATTTGCTAAATTCTGCCAAAATGATGAGCAAAATTAATAAGTTATTTGCGGGTCTAATTTTGGAGGTTACGACCAATCCATTTCTTTTAAAAAAGAAATGTAAATGTATTCATATACACACTACTTAAGGGAATATTTAATAGTACGGATATACATATGTGTACGCAAAATTTTTTTTTTTTTCGTAAAATAATAGATTTGTCTAAACTTTAAAAAAAATGGCGGCAAATAAGACAACGTTGTTTTTTTTCTGAGCAGGACTAAGGAGATGTTCTTGTGGTGATATTAAAAATATTTAACAAAGAGTTCGCTTAGAGTAAATTTTTGTCTTAACAATATTTTTCATTCAAACTCTGCATTATCAACATTAGCGCAAAAACTGCTCTTAAGATATCTAAGTAAAAAATATGCGTTCGCAATATTACGCCAGTTGACATTCAATACTGCAAATTTTGAAAATTTTATAAAAAGATTCGGCCGACCCTGTGCGAATACGTTGAATATCCCATTGAATGTGCCCTATTTAAGCTTGGCTTTGCATCTTTGTCGGTATACAATTAATAATTTACCGCTAAATTTCAATATTTGTTTTTCCACTCATTCTTTTCATAATCTTTTTTTTACCAAACCGTCTTGTGTTTTATTAATTAAAATTTATTTTTAAAATTTTAAATTCAAAATAATATACTTTTCAATTATGATAAGAAAATAAAACTGTCATTGAATCTATACTAAGAAATTGTGACAAAAGTCGAAAATCCGGTTATTAATATTCGAGAGATTATTTTTTTTTTTCTTTTTTAAACGTTTATTTAACAAATATTATTATAACAAATTACACTATAAATAAACAAACAGTAGGTTACATAGTATATCGTACACTGTCTCATATTCGAGCACTCTAGTACATTTACATTTAGAAAAAATATGTTCTTTTTGAGAATATTGGTATTTAATTTATGTCGTACATAGATAATTTAAATTTCTAATGTAGGAAAAACAACTGAAGAAAAAACCACCTTAATATTGGGACAATAAAAGTGAAAATAGTCAAAGAGTAAAAGAGAAAAAAAAGAGAAATTTTTTAGCTACGACATCGGTCCAGCTAGCCACCAGTATTTCCTAGTATTCAAGTTTGGCAACATGGTCTTATCCCTCAAATAGAGGCTTGTATCATATCTCGTCGACGATCCAAAACACTCTTCATGAGATTACCAGCAGCCTCTTACATGATTGAAAAAGTCAGCTGCGTAATTGTCATTTGTATATCACGAATAGTTTCATTAACTGTAAAAATGTCTGTGCTATATTTAAAAAACAAACAGAAAATTAGATAAGAAACACTGAAATTTCACTCTGAAATATAAGAGCAGTATTTTCAGTGCAAGTAGAAAGAAACTGTGATAGGAGTAGAACACCGATCGATTTGATATGCGCTCGGTTGAAGTAGTTATCTCATTTACTGTAAACCCGAATACGTGGAAGCATTAGTATTTTTAATAATGTACTCGTACATAGTACATTCACAGCAAACTTCGGCGTCGGTATTTGAGCAGTGAGTGAATCGTCGGCAAAGTAAAATAATTATTAAAAATTAAAAAATTATTTAAAAATTACTTCGTTCCTTTCCAAAGAGAAGGTAGCACGCACACATTGTGTGCCATACTTGATTACGGCTTAAAAATACGCACAGGAAAAGATGTCATGCCTAAAGCAAGGTTAGGTTAGGTCGGCAGGTTTGCTGGATGTAAAGGAATAGAAAGGTCTCAGCTCATTTGGATTCAATTTTATTATGGTGACATCTGTGGTGAAAAAACTTTCATGTGTTGTAATGATACAGGCCAGAGTCTTTGCTAGGAATCGAACCTAGACCCCCAGACCCCCTAGACTGATATATTAGCGCACTACTCACTAGACTACCGTAGCACCTGTGCCTAAAGTAAATTATTGACTATTAATTTGATAATATAATTATGAAATATATGTATATAAATTTGATTCTTCAAAAAATTTTAAGTAGAATAAAATAACTTGAAAATAATCCCAGTAGCATAGAGTGCACAGGGAAGTTAAAGCTACCGATTTATATATACTCAGAATACAGTGTTATACTCATGCCATTTTAAACTGAGTGAAGTGTTATACTCGATCTACTATTATATATTTATACCATATCATATTGAATCGGATTACCATTTTGTACACTGAAAGAATTTTCGTCACAAATTCTGTGAATCTCGACGTTGATCCAATGAAAAACTTCAATAAAATTCTACCAAAGTCGCATTTCGTTAAAATAATGAAACAGGTTTCGTAAACACTATTTTAACGCAAATGTCATCAATTTGATGAAATAATTGCACTAAAGTATTACAATACTTTCGCTAAAATAATGAAAATAATTCAGTAGTATAATGAAACGGTTTCATCAGAACAATGAATTATTTCATTGATTTTATTAAATTATATGTGTGAAATAACAACAATATTTCATTTGTTTAATGATATAATTTCATTGAAATTATGTAATAATGTCAATGATATAATGAAGTGATTTCATTAAAGCAATGAAATACAGTCGAACTTCTCTATAACGAAATCTTCTCTATAACAAATAAAATTCGTGAACACAACATTTTTGTGAGTATTTTCATACATTTTGTTCTGCCTATAACGAACTTCCCTATAGTGAAGTTCTCTCTGTAACGTACAATTTTTCAAGACCTAAATAGAATTTTTCACACTAAATAATCTCTCTATTCCGAAGTTTTTAGCAATCGATTTTTTGCATCAATTTAGTCACATATGTATGTATTAATAAAAAAAAAATTAATGTGTTCATGTAAAAACAATTTTTTTTGTCTTAATAAATATATTTTCTACATAAAAAAAAATGTAGTCAAAATTTTCTGCAGTTTCTCTATAACGAATTTTCTCTATAACGTAGAAATTTGACGGTCTCCAACTGCTACGTTGTCTCTAAACGAATGAAAAGTTTCATTGAATTATTTATTTCATAAGTTAATTGCAACTACTTTATAGAAATAAAACGTATGTATTTTTCATTGAAAAAATATTTTTTATTCATTGACTTTTTGCAAACATTGTTCATTTTTACGTAAAATTAATAAAATTAGCGAAACTATGAAAGCTAATGAAACAATTCCAACGAAATTCTTTCATAATATTTGTGAAATTTCATAGACATTATGATATATTTCATTGTTTTCGTGAAAAAACTTTAATGAAATAGTTTCATTGAATTTATGAAGAGAAATTCTTTCAGTGTACTCCGGATTATACTCACAATCAACAAACTGAATGTCTCATATCAGAGTACTATCTGATACTGTACTTAGGCTAGAGTCTTATACTCATACTGCAGTCTTGTACTATAATTATAATCTTATACTCACTAGTAGAGAAACGACAGTCATAGACGACCATTTAAAGCTCATTTAGCCAAGCGTAATGTTGTAGTTTCGTGGAAATTTTTGTCTAAACGAAATGCCACGTAATTGTAATGTCTTCAAACTGAAGAAAGTAGAATTTTATTACGACGTTACGTGTAAGCATTACAAACATCTTGATTTGATGCAACTACATTAACTTTACTCAGACTACCGTCTTATTGAAAAGAAACCTTAAAAGGAGTACAGTTTACATATCGGGTAAGCTTCAAAAAAACACCTTGTACGTTCACTATAACTATATAAAAAAAATCGTAATTCATTTTGATTCGCGTTAAATAAATATGAAAAAAAAACGTTTTGTATTGAAAATAAATTTTTCCATGTTTTTTTTATATACAATCAATGTCAACCAACGAGTTGACTAATTATAAATTGGTTTAGGAAAATTAGTAGCTGTAAATCGAATAAAAAAAGACTTGGTGTATAAAATAATTTTTTCGGTATTTTCGGTTTGTATTTTAGTAATTCTCAAAACTATTTTCGGAGTTTTTGTATAAATATGTAGAATTTTTCAAGTTTTTTTTTGACGTTCTGCTGATGAGTTGCTGCAAGCATCAACGAAATGTACATATAGATTAGCTTAACCACACAACAAATATATATTTATGTATAAATACGAGTATATACTCCAGCAAAAATCTTAAAGTCCGACAAGCGAGTTATGCCGAGGTCATACCTTTCTACACCAAATTAATGAAATTATTTAGATTTTTCTTTTAAAGGAAAATAACAAAATTTTTAATATTCCTTAAAGGAATCTAATTATTATCAGACTAATAAACATTTTAAATTTGGAGGATTGTGTTGATCTTTATTTGTCTCAAAATTTCAATCATACCAGCCGCCACCTTCTTTCAGTTGATTGATTAAATTTTATTTCAACGAAAATTAAATGAAATGAGTTTCAAGTGAAAAAATAAACAAAAAGTATGCGAAAATAATAAACGATTCTATCAAAAGCAGACAATTATCCGGGAGAAAATTAAAATTATAAAAAACGTATATTTATAATGCACAGTGGCATGAAATGTAAATGAAGTCTTTGTTATGTATCTGATCGCAACGTATTCAGAGTGCTAAACTAGTACAAAAGTTAAGTTCATTGGAGGTCTGCAGCGAGTAGCTTGTGTCAATGCTTTCGGAAGAGTCACTGAATTTTGCAACAAAAAATTTCATACCAGTTGATTAATTCTCTTTTACTAAACTTGACTGTGTCGAGTGAATTAGTCTACCCTCGTTTTGTATCTGCTCCGAACTATTGTGTATTTTGATAGATCTTTAAAACTACTTCTATACGCCAACAGCAAAGTAAGGAAGGACATGTTAATTTATTTATTTCCCATCGTAACCACTGTGTTTTGTAAAGACTACAAACAAAATACCAGCACAAATAGATATAAAAAAAATGTAATTTTTTTAACTCAACTACAACTTCATTGGGTGAGTGTAATTATTACTTGTCTCAGACAGCAGAAAAAAAACGAAAATATAAATGGGAATGAATTTGTAGCGAAACAGGATATTTTTCCTTCGTTACTCCTTGTATATTTTTCTGATTTTCATTTACCATATAACAACAACCAGCATAAAAAAAAACATGTATTAATTTAGTTTCTAACAGAATATTTTCGTTAATTTTCAGACGTCTCTTTGCCACACCATTCCATATTAATAAACAAAATATAATATAAAAATCTTTTCTTTTTCCCCATCCTCTTCAATATTTTTATATCCTCAAGCATTTAATTTTTTTTTCCTTCATAATTTTCTATCATAAACTTGCCTTGTCTTATTGTCTTGAAAAAAAAAAAAAACAGAAACAAATAATAATTTAGCTCGTATGAGGAGTAAAAGCAGTCCTTGTTGTCCTGGCAAATTTGTTTTTGTTGTTGTTTATAAGTGCGAGTGTGTATCTGTGTCCTGCTGCTTGTGTTTAATTTTTTATTGTTGTCCAAAGTTCTGGTTTCTTGTGTCTTAAAGATGAAATTTGAGCTGTTAAAAAATATAAAAGTTAAGAAAATTTCTCTGGCTGTGTTTCATTCTGAAACAGTTTGTCAGCGAAATGTTTGCATAACGATTTAGTTTTACAAATTGCCCAATTTGTGCTGCATTATAACAAACAAATAATTTTTGTAATCAGTTCACTTCACTTTTCGACACAATTCAAACAGTTTTTTATTATATTTTCCTGGGCTAAACTATTTTTTTTTTCTTGCGCACACTTGATTGACTGGCTGTATATGCAATGTTTATAAAAAAAAAAAATATATGTTTAACAATACCACAGCCATTTTTCAATTAATTTTTTCTAAGACACTGGGACAAAGCAAAAAAAAATTCTTCCTATGAAGATGACTGGGATATATTGACTACAGACCAACGTGAGTGTGTTTGGCTCACGTTGCGCACGCTTATGAAAAAAATATTTCACAATCCAGTTTAAAATTGTCAACAATCAGACACCAAGATTTTATTACAAACCGGAACCTCTTGTTAACTAAAATCTGCGCACCATTGGCACATTTTTGATGCGGTTCAAGACGTGATCTGACAGCCAGTAGGACTCACTATAAAAATAAAATACGCTAACATGCTCTAAACTGTCCGACATGTTTGTCAAGTGAAACCGCAACCGAATACTTGTTATAAGAAATTATGAGAAGCGCGTAGTAGGCACTAGTTATTTTAAAGCGTCTTATAAACCCAATATAACTGTGTATGTAAGTAAGAGTATATACAACTGTTGTTTGGATTTCTTTCGATTTGCTGGCAGATTAAGAATAAACCTTGTCCGTCCTTCCGTACGGATATTGTATACTGCCATCGATTTGAGGAACAAATTGATTTTTTTTTTCGGGTTTATGAGAACATCAGAATCAAGGGTACTAGAAATGTACACCTCAACGTTATGCGAAGTCGTTAAAAATATATAAAAACGAAGCTTCAAGATATTTAATACGTCTCATTGGCATCAGATGCGCTACAACTCTGCTATAAAACAAAGAACGTGCAAAAGCAGAGTTGTGCAATAGTGAAGCTTCACAATCGTATCATTTCTCCTTTTATCCCTTTCCTCTAGTTCCACCACAATGCATCGCATCTGTAGGGGTATTCTCCTGAGTGCTGGCCGAAGATAAAAAAAATTTAAGAAGGAAAAGTTTGGCGAAGCGAAGTAGTAACCAAAAGGCATCATGTTGAGCGCGTACTCAATAGAAGATGGGGCATACAGACTCAATAAATTTCATGAATATATTGCCAATATGTCCCAGCGTCTTCACTTCAAGTCTTGCTGTTGCTGTTCACTTTCGTCTAAATCTGCCTCTCCAAGTTTCAGCGGAGTGTTCTCTTCTTGCGTTCCCGTGCTGTTTCCAGTCTTTGCTAATCCAAGATGTATCGCTTGATTACCTCAGTGTTATATATTTCTCTTAAAAAAAAACAACGCGATAGTCTAAGTATAAAACAGTAACGAGAGTATAAGATTCCTTAAAATTATGCAACTTGCGGTCATCTTTAAATGTACTTTTAATTCAGCACATGAATAGTTTAACTCCAGTCTAAAAGTTGATTTTCAGAGTTTTTCTATGAAATGTTTTTTTTTTTTTTATTTATAAAGCAGCCTGCAAATTGACCATCAGTTGAAGGACATTTTCCAACCCCCCCAATATTTTATCTTATTTCCAAAAAGGCAATAAACTTTAAACTTTTTTATCTTTCAGTTTCCTTGGTTGCTCTTGTTGTTCCGGCCAATATTTTTCTTCCCAAAATGTTAAATATAAATAAATATTTGTAAAGAAAAAATAAAACTCATTATAATTATGGACTAACTGTACACACTACATACAATAGCAGCAGCAGTAGATAGAAAGGAGTAAAGGGTTTGTATAAAGTTGAAGAATTTTCAAGAAAAAAAAAAACAATTGATAAATTTTAAAAGTGAAAGTTTTCGTTGAAATTATAACAATGATAATAACAACAACAAGGAGAAAATGTTAGCAAAACAATTGGAGGTGTGTATGTGTGACTGTGTGTGTTTGCGTGTATAACTCCTTGGCAAAGATTACAGTTACAATGATCCCAAACAATACGAGGCACTACTTTCTACTAAATGAATAAAGAGGGGGCGCGGTTGAAAAGGAAATTCATTTATAGCTGATAAAGAAAGAATATTTGAGTGAAAAAATCTACGGAAAATGCGCAATTTTTTTTTTTTAGGGAAAAGAAAAGAGAATCGAGTTTTTCAACTGGGAACTAACTAGTCACTCAAACTCACGGAAATAGAACCTGGAGAAAAATCGCGTTTTACACGTTACATACACACGTAGGAACAAAGAAAACGAAAAAGAAAAATGAAAACAAATTTGAGTAAAAAATTTTTCGCGTTTCATTAATATGATTGTCTCTTTTCAACGCTGAGAGTAGAGATGTGTTTTTACTGCAACAAAAGGCGTTGGGGTTGGGGTAGTGTGGCAGTATTTACAGTTGAAAGGGGGTCCTTTCTATAAACGTTTCTATTTAGTTTTCTTCCCAGTACATGCAGTAAGAATACACGTTGTTCAAAATATTCTATGAAAGTATGAGAGGAAAATTTCCTAAAGCAGGCAGAGAGTCGACTGCTGGCGTTTCCCGTTAAAGGGGGAGTCGCGATGTTACGCGTATGGGAATCTTTTATATTTTTATATGTACCTATAGGTATGTAGCATATGAATGTATGTACATACATATATACATATGTTTGTATGTTTAGCAGCTCATACGCGAGTTATGTGCTCACACGAGTTTTCCAATTCCATATTATTATTTTTGCCAGATGCGGGAGCGATGCTGTTTCATGTTGTTTCATTGAAAGTTGTTGCTGTGGCGTTTTTCTACACAACAGAGATACATAAAGGATAACGCTATTGCCGTTATATGAGGATGATGCTGATGATGATAATGTTTTGGTGTGAATGTACGAACGTGTGTTTATTTGTGGCTACAAGAACCAGTATATGAACATGTCACATGCGCGTACAAGCAAAAAAAAAATATATATGTATGTATAATCATGCTCGTAATAATAAAAATCCATGAGTTTTTCATTTGTTTCATCTAAAATGAAGATGAAGACGAAAAAAAATTAAAGTGGAAAACGCTTCATCACTTGGTTTGCATTTTAATGTCATACAATTCATACAATCCCTTATGTAGAGCATGATGAGTATGTAGTGGTATGTACGACTAAATGTTTATGATAAGCAAATGCTTGATAAAGTATATATGTACATATGTATGTATGTGCTTGTATGCTGTAATGTATGCGACAGTATAGCGTCGTTTGAGGTGCAATAACGTGTGGGAGTTGTAGGATACATCGACATACAACTGCGTGAAAACTCACCCTTTTTTAACGTCGAATTCTAAGAAAATATTTTTCTCCATTTTACTTTTTGCTTTGTAAGAAGCTGTGTTTATTTATGTAAATTTATCTCTTTAACAAACAGACACGCCGAATTCAGTTAATTGAATTTATTCGGATACCCGTTCTTGGCTTAAAGTCCGATATCTCTCTCTATAAGACTTTTAGAGAGAAAGAGAGATACATGTATATAGTCAGATGTATGATCATAAATGATTCCACTCATATTTTTTATGATCTTTTCTTAGCAAAATATCTGTCTGTTCATAGAAGACGAGTGAAAATAAGCGTTCTTCCATTTTTATTTTCTTTATCTTGCACCAGCACTCAGGAGATGCCCCCTACACATGCGATGCATTGTGCAGGAACTAGAGGAAAGAAATACTTACAGAAAATGACAGCAGGTGAAGCTTCACTATCTTACAACTCTGCTTTTGCATGTTCTTTTTCTTTATAGCAGTGTTGTAGCGCCTCTGATGTCAAGGAGACGTAATTTCGAAACTTCGTTTTAGTAGCCATTTTTAGTAATTATTTTACTTCGCCGGTGCTACACAATACCCATGAAGGAGGGTGTTCTGATGTGCCTGTGGATTGGGGACAGTTGAAGCCGTTACTGTTCAGTGACCAGTGACTATGCCTTCGCTACTGAAACCTTTCGACAACAACTGGCACACAAAGACACACGAATGCACATCAGAAAAAATGCGAGATGTTTTTATGATTTAGTCTGAAACTGGGGTCGAACACAGTATTTTTTGGTTTTGTAGACAACATGCAGACTATTTCAGCCATCGCCAGCAGCCTCAAGAAAGCAGACGAGTAAAAACACCCATTCGGTAATTTATATTGAAAACAAAAGCAATTTGAGTTTTTTAGTGAAATACATGCCACATTGCCGCTATGTTTAAGAGAGTCAATAGAGTCACCTATAAGCCCCTTCGCTCTCCCCTGTACGCATTCGATTGACTTCAAAATAGAGTTTGAAGTGCCGGCCCATACATGAGGCCAGAGTTTTTGGAAGAACATCCGATGGAGTGAAGTACCAAAAATTCTAGATACTTGCTTGAATGCTGCTTTTGAGACTGGAAAAATGTGATCATTCTATGAAATACGATAGTCAAAAATTGCGGCTGTTATCTGCAGATGCACTACGATTGCGGAATTGTCTCTTTACTTTAAGCGTGAAGTGGCACCGATTTGTTACTCTAAATATTACATGACTTACATGAAAATATACAGACATTATTAAGAGCGCCGTAGAGTTATTCCATTATGCTACATATCCAAGTTAATCTTGCAGATACTTTGAATAACATCATGATATAAAATTTAAGGTCTTAAAAGGGCATTCGCTTCGAATCGAAAAATTTTTTTATTAAAATTTATGGGAATTTCTAACGATACAGAATGCCATTATTTATCTATGTTTGTTATATGGTTTAGCGGGTCTATCTGCGCCTTTCATTTGGTGCTAATATCAAAATTTTCAGTAGACCTTTAACTAAATTCTTGAAAAAAGCTAAGAAAATTTTCCATGTTTATGCAAGAACGAGCAAAAAATATTTGAGAATTAGGAAATATACAAGCAAAACATCGATTTCGACGTTATATTGATGTACGAGTGAGTATATTGCCAAGTATTAGGTGCGTCAGGTATTAGGTAGGCCCCCCATAAATGTAGGGTTATGAGTTGTTTGTTATTGTTTTTATTTTATTTTTTTGAGCTGGTATTTTTTATTGGTATGTGTATGTAGGCAAAAAGGTATGTGTAATGGTGCGAGTGTATGTTAATCTGCATGTACTTGTATTTTTATGTTTTTTATTTATATTTTCTTGCCAAAGTTGTCATCTTCATTTAAATGTAAAAATAGCAAACAAATTTTTATCTCTTCACCATTCGTTGAAATACTGCAGCACAAGTACGAAGACGAGTACTTAACATAAAATCAAACATACCTACACACACACACACACACACTCACACACACGCAAAAGAAAATGTATTTTAATATGAATGAATACATATTACGTACATATGTTTGTATATAGAAAAGTATGTATGAATACATACATCCATACATACATACGTAAGTACATACATACATGAATACGTACATATATACATACAGTTTAAGCAATTTCCATATGTTTGTATGTTTGTGCTGTGTATTGCTTCGTATATCTACGAAAAATCCATACTTTTCATACATATAAACTGGGCGTGTTTTGTATTTCAGATTTCAGTTTTTTCCGTATTTCTATATTTTTTTTTTGTGTGTGAAAAATCATAGTATGACTGGTGAGTTTTCAGTATTTTTTTTTTTTTTTTTTGTAATGATTTTCTTTTCCATATATTGTATCTATTGCTATATAGGGAAAGCTCACTCGTCCTGATGTAAATGGCAGAATGAATTAATATGTTTCAAAGAAAAATAAAATGAATAAAAAGTAATTTTCCAAGTTGTAGCTTGAAATTCTTTTTCCAAATATGTACGTATGTATGTATGTACGCATGCATGTACATGATTTCCCATTTAAATATATTTTGAATGTGTGTAACTGTTTTGTAGAAATTTGTTTTTATATTTTCTTGACAAATCCTTTCTGCTTATTGGATGGTTTATTTCTCGCAAGGATTTACGTTAATGTTGTTTCTTTCTTAGCTGCCACACGCAGCCAAAATGCTAAATACAGTAAATAAGATTAAAAGGAGTAGTAATGGGTGAAATTTTAGTGATAACAAATGGGTGCCTTTTCAAAAATCTTATAAAAAAATTGATTTTATAAAAATCCAAAACATTCACACTTTGAAAAGAAGAAAAAAAAATTAATAATACTAGACAATACGAAAATTAAATACCAAAATTAAAAAAGGCTTCTCCTATAACTTGGTAATTGAAAAAGATAGTCACATGATTTCAAAAAAGCTGCAAGTCACAACTTTAAAATACACTTTTCAGTTGATTGTTATGGGATATGTGCCTGCAAAATTTTAGTTATTGCTTTTATGGAAACATATGACGATTGTATATAAAAATGGATGGTGGTGTGTTCGGATGCTTAAAGCTGTATCAAAAGGACTGGACCAAATGGTATACCTTTTTTCTTTGCTTTCGCCAGCACTCAGGAGATGAGCCCTACACATGCGATGTTTTGTGCTGGAACTGGAGGAAAGGGACAGTAATAGAGAGATGACAGGAGGTGAAGCTTCACTATCTTACAACACTGCTTTTGCACTTTATATGTTTTATAGCAGTGTTGCAGCGCCTCTGATGACAATTTTAAAGCTTCGCTTTAGTAGCCATTTTTTTTTTGTAATTATTTTAGTTCGCTAGTTCTAGACAAGACTGATGAAGGGGGTGCTCTGATGTGCTTGTGGATTGGTTACAGCCAAAGCCGATATTGTACAGTGACCAGTGACTATGCCTTCGCCACTGAAACCTTCCGATAACAACTGATACAAAGACACATAAATGCACATCACAAAAAATGCGACATATTTTAAGGAGGAGTCTAAAACTGGGTTTGAACCCCAATTTTTTGCTTTTGTAGTCAACGTGCAAACTACTTCAGCCATCTCCACCCTCTTGCTTCTTCACGTTTAATCGTAATTACTATGCGTAAAAGTAGGGGGTCTCTGATAACTGGCCGTGGCACCAACAATACTATGGGCAATTAAATCTTTGTATATCTGGAGAACGGCAGCAGCAAAAGTTTCCGAATTTCCTATAAATAACTTCGTAAAAAGTTAGCGCGATTGGATAAATTGATAGCGAAGCGCACCGTATCGTTCAGTCGGAAAATTAATAATAGAGGAGTTTTCTTACAAAACTGAATGAAAAACATATGTTTGAAATAAACATAAAAGACATCATATGCCATAAGAATTCGAAATTTTTTCACGAATAAATGTCGGTAAAAACCATCTCTAGCTAAAGTTAAATTATGCAGTGGATCACCGCTATCGAGAATAGTTTTTCCCGCGAAATAGTTCCCCTTTCAATAAATTTGCAATCATGAAAAAATTCAATGATTTCTACCCGCGAGTTTTTTCAATTTTCCCTTTAATTTATTCACTTGATTGTTGCTGGGGAATTGCATACAAAATGTAAATAAACTCTTCCTTTATTTATATATTTTGTTAAATATAATTTTTTTTTATATCAAGATCAACTTTTATAGTAGAAAAGGCCATAAATAATAAATAACCAACACACCAATTGAGTGTCAAAGTATAAAAAGATATCGGGGGCGAATTTTGAAGTTCTCTCACAGCTTAACTCAAAAAATTCTAGTACATCATAGTTTGTCTAACCATTTTATTTAAATTTTTGTAGTATTCTATTTTTATTTATTTAACTTTTTAAATTCTTTAATTTCCACACTTTTGTTAATTCTTTGAATTCAGATAGTTTATTGCTTAAATGCAATACTTTTAAAGCGGGTGACGAATATTAAAAAAAACAATTTAACACTTAAAACCTGTAAACCTACCAATTTTTATTTGTTGGTTTGTTTTTTAAAATTATTTTTTATGTTATATGAAATCTTCTTCCCTTTGCTACATTCACTGAGAATGATAACGGGAAAAAAATCCACGTGAACATACACGGTGGACTAACCACGAAGAACACTGAAGATGAAGGTCTAGCAGCCTTTGAAAACAACATGTTGTTTCGTTTTGCTTGTGTTTCTTAGTGTGATTCACAATTTTGTCTTTGATTTAGTTTGTTTCTTAGCAACTATCATATTAATTTGGATTGCTGTATGTTATCGATTATCAGGATATTTAAAATTGACAAAATTTTAACTAATTGCATAAATTAGTTGACGGTTTCGCGAGTATACTGTATTTATATTCTCAATAATTTCGGGAATGTTAAACAAGTGCCTTGTCAACGTAATAAACAACAATTGGAAGGAAAAAAACTCATTCTTCCGAGAAAATTAACTTAAAAACGATTTCGCTATTCTAAAAAATATATTCTAATGACATAAGTAGTAATTTACAATACTACTTACCTGCATTTATTTAACTGTTATCGCCAGATGTGATCTTACGAATCTCGGTTACGCTTTCATGATTTTGTTTGCTCCAAAAAAAAAAATATTGATTAGAATTTTCCCATAGACACCGCCGCACTCAAAAACTATTCAAATAAAGAAAAGACAAACAAACAAACAAAAAATTATAAAGGTAACGTGGAACTTTTCATATAAAAATTTTGAGGATGGTTAAAATAAATTTTGAATATATTAGCACACTCGTTTTACACACATTGTTAAAGCACAAAGAAATGACAAAACCATAAAGAGGAACCACCTACAAACGCACAATTACTACTCCCACTATTAAACGCAGACACCAAAAACTACAATAAGATACGTTAAAGAAATTAAAATAAAGTCTTTAAGAAGATACAAAAAAAAAATTACCATTAAATATCTTAGTGAAAAAATTCACACTATTCATTGCGTTTTCCCACGCTTAAATCATATTTTTCTTTCTTTTTAATATAAAAAAAAAATACCTGCCCCTGTACAAACACACATATCAGCAGTTAAAACAAAACTTAATTTGGTCAAAATCATACATTAAACATAATTGTTCTAGTTTGTCTACACTGCCCATGTAGAAAAGAAGGAAAAAAATTCACAAATTTTTTTTCGAAAACAAAGATTTTCCCAAGTAACCATGTTACGAGTACGTGTGTGTATATGTCGTCACCATACACCGTATCACCTACACATTTCTTAGTCAAATTAAATGAAAGAAAAAAAAAACCAAATTACGTTGCCCTAATCTTGAAACTTTCTTTGGCTGGTCATATCTTAAAGAAAATACAGCAACGAAAACTCCATCAAAAACCAAGAAAATTTAAAGAGTGCCATAAAGTTCATGAAGTAGCGGCCAGCTAGTCAGTTTAATTTAAATGCGAAACACTGGCTTCATTTAACGTATTAAACAATTCGTTGTTTTTTGTGTGTGTGTGAGTGAGTTTGTGTAGAGTAGCGTTAGATAAAAATCGATTTATGCGTTCGTTGCTCCCACACTCTTTCCTTTAGTAAAGAAAAACATGCAAATACAAACAAACATAAATAAAATTCTAACGCACATAAATTCTCGAAATTGACCACTCAAAATGTGTTGCTTTTTTTATACAGCAGAAGACGTTTCGTGGTGATAGAAGTTGTATGTTTTGCTAACGGTTGCTAACTTAAGTCTATTTGTTAGACTAACGTGGCAGATCCATATTTTTTCAAAAACAGTGTGTAACATAAGTAAACTAAAATATATTTTGCTTTAACGCAACTGCCATAAAAGCATAAATGTAGAAGATCTTAGTTGAGCTTTCGTGTACACAATTCGTACTTTTAATTTTCTAACATTGGCGCAGGAAATACTTGACAAAATTGGAAAATTTTCCCTACATTTTGTTCTTTAAAAATTTTAAAAAGGTAAAATTTAAAATTTTTTTTTACTTTACCAAGTAAACAAATAGCAAATTTATTCAGAAGTGTATTCTTTACATTTGTTACAACCAAAAGGGTGGCGATGGCTGAAGTAGTCTGCACGTTGACTACAAAACAAAAAACTGGGTTCAACACCAGTTTCAGACTAGAATTATAAAAAAAGAAACATCTCGCATTTTTCTGATGTGTATTAGTTTGTCTTTGTGTGTCAGTTGTTATCGGAACGTTTCAGTGGCGAAGGCATAGTCACTGTTCACTGAACAATATCGGCTTCAGCTGATAGCAATCCACAATCGCATCAGAACGCCCTCCTTCGTCGGTATTGTGGAGCACCGGCGAAGTAAAATAATAATAAAAAAAACATGGCTACTAAACCGAAGCTTCAGTACTGCTATAAACAAAGAACGTGTGAAAGTCGAGCTGTAAAATAATTAATTAGGCTTCACCTCCTGTCGTTTCTCTAACTATCCCTTTCCTATAGTTCCAGCACAATGCATCGCATATGTAGGATAATCTCCAGAGTGCTGGTCCCAGAAAAAAAAATATTTTTTGGTAAATAAATTTTAATGAAAATCTTTCCGCTCACTTTTGTCTGTCATTGTACTACAAAAGTCTATAACTAATTTAAATACATATCGACCCCTGTGCGCGAAATTATCGTATGTTACAAAAACTAAATTTCACAGGAGAGCGTTTTTATTCGACTTTTTTTTATTTGCCTGACAGCAGTAACTGTCTCATACGATAAAATGTACATAGTATTATCTCCATAACTATAACAATTATCGCTATAATACTTTATCTGCAGATGAATTAATGGGTTTAGAACCATTTTGCATAAAAATGTCGATTTCGAAAAAAGTGTAACATACGATAATTTCGCGCACAGGGGTCGATATATGCAAAACATTTTTTGTACCCATGAACTAGTTCCAGTCCATTGCATTGCCTACGTAGGGTGTATCCCCTGAGCAGTGGTCCAAGAAAAAGAAGTTATTTTTAATAAATGTGAACCTTTTTTTTTAAAATAACTTATTTTAAAGGATTTTTTTTTAAATGTAAAATTTTTATTGAAAAAATTCATTCCCTTAAAAAAAGGACTTTTTATAAGCGAAGTATACTTTTTATATTAAAGAAAGGTACGTTTTTTTTAGCAAACCTTAGGTGAGTGACAAAATTTTTTATGTATAGAGATTTCGTGGACGTTTAAATCTTTCTGAGAACTAACTAAGTTCGGTTTGTATATATTTTTTATATATTTTATGTCTCGGCTTGGGAGGGAGTAGTAGATCGATTTATACTTCACACACTTCACATGGTGATGGGCTACACGGGTACCGTTCTATTGAATTTATTTATTTATTAATTGAAAAGGTGCTTATTTTTTTTTTTATCTTGGACCAGCACTCAGGAGGTGACCCCTACGAAGCGGTGCATTGTGCTGGAACTAGAAGAAAGGGATACTGGGGAAATGATAGAAGGTGAAGCTTCACTATTTTACTTCGCCGGGGATACACAATGCCAACGAAGGAGGGCGTTCTGATATCCCTGTGAATTGCATACAGCTGAAGCCGTTACTGTTCAGTGACCAGTGATTATGCCTTTGCCACTGAAATCTTGCGACCATAACTGACACAAAGCCACACAAATGCACATCAGAAAAAATGCGAAATATTTTTATAAGTCTGAAACTGGGGTTGAACCCAGGAAAATTTTTCGTTTTGTAGTCAACGTGCTACTTCGACCATCGCCACCCAATTTAATTAGAAAGGAATTTTTTTTCATTAAAAAGGAACTTTTTTTCTATTAAAAAGGTACTTTTTTTATTAAAACGGTACTCTTTTTATTCAAAATTAAAATTTTTTATTAAAAATTCACTTTTTTATTAAATAGGTACTTTTTGTTATTAAAAAGGTATTTTTAAACATATTTTTTACTGCAAATCTAAATTTTACCACATAGGGTTTCATTACTTATAAATGTACTTTTTATGAAAAATTTACTTTTTTATTTAAAAGTACTTTTTTTTATTAAAAATTTACTGTTTATTACAAAGATAATTTGTAACGTTATTTATTAAATGTACTTTTTTTTTATTAAAAAGGTACTTTTTATTTAATTTAATTTTTTTCTTTAAAATATACTTTTTACTGTAAAGCTAAATATTATCAGAAAAGTTTTCTTATATTTACATATAAATGTACTTTTTACTAAAAATATACTTTTCTCTAGCAAAAAGGTACTTTGCAGAATAATAAATTGTTTCTTTTTTTAATTGAAAACTACTACTTTTTATCAAAAATTTGTTTTCTTATTACAGAAGGTACTTTTACTAAAAAAAAAAAATACTTTTTTTGGTAAATAGGTATTTGGTAAAATTTTTTTTATGGAAAAGTTACTTGTTTTTTTTAATCCGAAAGGTGTTTTCGTATTACAAAAGGTGCTTTTCACTACATCTACATCCTAACAAAACAGATGATATTTTATCTACGTATAATTTAAAAAAAAGTCAAATATGCTGTTGAAAAACTTGCTCAACTTGAACTTTAAGATGACGAGATGTAAGAAAAGAGAAATGTACCGCTACAAGTGCTTCCACTTGGGGGAAACACTTCCATAAAAGTGCATGTTAAAGGCAAACTTTCAAAAGTAAAATAAAAATTATTTCTCTTCGCATTGACTTTAAAACAAATTTAAATTTCATAAAAGAAAACAATGCCAAAAATGCCCCAAAAAGCTTATCTCTGTCATAATTTGCATGGAGTTGTTCTTATTCACCTGCATGGTAGGAGAACAAATGCAAAGCCAGTATCGATTCTTGTTTGTGTACAGAAATATTAGAAATTTTTTTTAACAGGGTAGTTTTTCTCTTACTTTTTTCTTTTGTGAAAAAAATTTAAAAAAAAAAGAAAAATGTTAATTTCTTTTTGCTGCATTTGTTTAATGGTGACAAGTACGTAGTAACGCAAGTCAACATGAATCTACTGGATCTACAAAGAAGTATCTAAATCTATGAGCGCGTATCTGTGTATCTATTGTAACAGTATCTGTGTACAGTTTTGGTCATTGAATGTTGTGTAGCTTTGCATTTATTACAGTTTTCCTTCTTGTATTCTTTTTGGAAATAATTTCTTTAAAAATTAGTCGATTTTTTTCCCTAAATATTTTTCTTTCTTTACGTCTGTCTGTCTGTCTGTCTTAGACAATGAATTCTCATTATTTTTAATTACAGCCCTGTTGCTGTCTTTGTGTCTCATGTGTAATTAAGATGTTTACGGTTTTCTGAATAATTTTTCTTACAAGTTCTTTTCTGTATTTATTTTTATTCATTTTCCTTTTTACTTGTAAGATGTTTTCTTTGCTTCTTTATTTCTTGTCCTTTTGAAGTTTGTTTAAAGGACTATCTATGTAGTGGGGTGTTTATTAAAGTATTTTATTTAATTTTAAATAATAAAAGAAAACATTCGTTGCGAAATTACACTAAAAATAAAACTAAAAGGTACCGCCAAAAAGGCAATAAAATAAATATGTTATTTTTACATGAATAACAACAGACGGGGCTGACATTGCGAAAATTGCCTCAGGCAGGGGGCCGCATTTTTAATGGGCAGCAAATACTTTGCAGGGTGTGTATTGTAACGCAACTGTATGCAGTCGAAATGGAGAACTTTAAACATACGAAAATGTGTGAGTAGGAATGTATGAGGAACACCCAGTTTCAATACCAATGAAATATTGCAACATCCATATTTGTGTGAATTTTTAAGCGATTCGATGCATCCAGTGGATTAGCGTTCAACCAGTGTATGAATTGGCCTTATATGAGATTTTCATTTAATTATCGCTTGGAAATAGGTATTTTAACTAGTGAGGACACCAGCCAACGGAACCTCTTTCTAATATACTTTCAAAAGTGAGGGGATATTGTATCCATTCAAATGTGGGAGGACATCGAAGCAGACAACCACCAAATCGGCTGAAATTGCGACATCGTGGTATTTCCAGCGTTTTCTCTAGACTCCATTGACTTCTGGCAATCGAGTGGTAGTTCTCGACTTACAATCTCACCCTAGTTATGCCTATTATCAGCTGGAGGTATTGTAATTTCAATTATAAATCGTAATAACAATAAATTGTCCTCTCCGGACAATTAATGGACAGTCCTCGTCCGAAAGCACAGCTCAACTAAATCCAGTCCGTAAACAAGGCCGAACTCTGGCAATAATCCCGACGTCAAAAAAATGACAGCTCAGTAAAACCACCGAGAAAGGGGTGCCGCAACGAGAGGAGTTAATGACGAGCCAGTCATGGACACTGGCACATAGAGTGGACGCAACTCTACTCTTCCTCTTCTGATCTACAGCCCAAATAGAAATCATTTGCAGGTAAGCGTAAACTCTTGACATGATGCAATGACTAATGAGAATAGCTACAGTAATGAAGATGTGGCCACGCCCATGCCTAATGTTGTTGATTGGTGCGCCTTCTATCCAACATGGCTCAGGTGAGTCTCGCAGTAAAGCAAGATTCCTCCTTAGCCAAGTATCTGTTAGCAGCCAACAAATACTGCCGCCTAATGTATTCACCCGGGGCAGAAGTAATCACCCGACGTCTTTTTGCTATAATTTTATTTAATAAAAACCTTTGGATCTGCATATATGGTCATCAACTGTGGCAGCGGTCACTTAGCCCCTATCATAAGCAGTGCCAAAATTTTAATCTTAAAAAAAAATTACAGCCAAAGAATATCGGGTGATTACTTATGCCGCGGGTGATTACTTTTGGCCCACCCTGTACAATGCAATTGACGCAAAGGGTATACCCACCACCCATTATGGATATCCTGTAGAAGTGCACTCGCCCTAGCGAGCACATCGACAGCGCAGTTAGCTGGGATGTCTCTGTGACCGGGAACTCAGATCAGACGAACACAAAAATGCCGGGTGAGCGCATTAAGAAAATTGTGGCATTCTCCAGCAACTATATAGAGGCGCCATTCACACCAGAGAGAGATCTGACCGCCACTTGATTTATATGTCATCAGAAAGAGCCCCGTTAAACAGAACCAGCTCTCCGGCATGCTTAATGGCCAAAACCTCTGCCGGAAACACACTGCAGTGGTCAGAGAAGTAATTAAGGGTTCAATAAACGCAACCACTAATTAATATATGCATACGTTAAGCACAGAACATTTTGATGGGATCGGCAATGTGAGGAGGAGGGGTCCTGAGAAATAAACAGCAAAAACATTATTATTTCGATATTTCGGCATGTCAATCAATTTCAGCTTGAATTTATCATGAAAGATTCAACAATTCCAAGTTGACCATATTGTAGAAAAAATTACCGAAAACTACGACAGTTTTAAATTCTATTTTTAAAATACTATTTTTATTCATTTTCTCAATGTCTAATGAAATTATTTTGCAAATGAAATGTAGGAGCGCCAATGTACCACCTACAACACACACTGTCGTCTTGCATATGAATGGAAATTTTAATAAAATAAAATGTTGTTCAATTCCTAGAGAAGTTATTAAATTTATTAGTTTAAAATTATATAAATAAAACTAAAGCTTAAATTGAAAATAAATTATAGACGACAATGGGAAAAAAACATACATAAAACACATATCAAAAGCAACAAGAACAAACGTAAAAGTACAAATAAATAAGTTGGCAAAAATTGCAAAATGTTAACTGAATTGATCCTCAAAGCGAACAAAATAGGCGTTCGCTCAATAATAAAACAATTCAGCAACATATTGTGGCAAAGGCTCGCACACAACATTCATTTGTGCAACCACCACCACCACCACCAGTCGTCACTTGGGGAGTCAAGTAACGTAAGCATATCAAGAGATGAAACAAAACTAAAGAAACACACATCAACCCAGAGCCTCAGGGATAATTTTAAGGTCATCATCATGAATGCAACATGGTATTGTATGAAATGAATAAAAATCAAATGTATGTGGTACTTGTATATGCAACACATGCATGCAGCTTTAAACATACAGACGTTGTTTTTGGATTTTTCTTTTTTTTTTTTTTGTCGGAGTGCAAGGAATATAAAATCGGCACATACATTTTCCTTGTTGTTGTTGCGGCTGCTGCTGCTGTTGGCGAAACGCCACTATGCAAATAAAACGTTTTAAATTGTCTATTGTTTTGTGGCAACAATCACTTCAAGTTAGACACACACACACACATATACGTACACTGCGTTTCACATGAATAGGTGCAGTGTTTTAGCAACCAATTAGAGCTTGCTGCTCTCAGGATAATTCATGCAGAGAATTATGTTGCACTTTTTATTAAAGGTTTAACAATTGAGAAAAAGAGTATACACAAAGAAGACTTGAAAAAGTTCCGTTAAAAATAATATGTACTTCTTTTTATAATTTGCGAAGAAAATTGTGAACTATTTTTGCGTCAGTTGAATAGGTGCAGTGAATAAAATGTGTTTGTATGGTCATTTGTGTCAAATTTAATTACAAAATAGTTCAGCAATTTTTAAAAACAAAACACAAAAATAATTTTTAATCGATTTTAATTGAAAATGGGCCGTGGTAAATCTTTAACGTTGGAAGAGAAGGCAAAAATTGATGCCTATGAGGATGTGAGGTCTGTCCGGCCGAGAAATTGCTTTAAAAATTAGTAAAAGCGCTAACGTTGTGTGGAATTATTTAAGAAAT
This sequence comes from Dexiosoma caninum, assembly GCA_963924685.1. Classification (NCBI taxonomy): domain Eukaryota; kingdom Metazoa; phylum Arthropoda; class Insecta; order Diptera; family Tachinidae; genus Dexiosoma; species Dexiosoma caninum. The sequence goes on along the minus strand of OZ004728.1, from coordinate 53,324,951 downwards.
AGAGAAAACTATGGCAAAAACATGAAGGGACGGCAAACAATGGCCACAACAGCTACAGAAGGCGAAATATTCTAAGAATTGCCTCCAATTCTAGTGACTCTGCTGCAAAAATCAAAGCAAAAAGTGGTTCCAGTGCTAGCTTTTCCACAGTTAGAAGGATACTAAATACAGCAGAACACTTAAAACGTATTAAGTTGCAGAAAAAACCACCATTGAACCAGCAACGTAAAGAATTACGGTTGAATTTTTGCAAAGAACACATGACTTGGAAGAGTGAGTGGAATAAAGTAGTTTTCTCAGACGAAAAAAGTTCAATTTTGATGGACCCAATGGTTACAACTACTATTTCCATGATTTGAGAAAGGAAGAACGCTTTTCAGCCCGTCGCCATAGTCGAGTAGGTGGTGTTATGGTCTGGGGTGCAATATCGTACTATTGAGTCATAGACTTGGAATTTAAAACCACCAAAATGACAGCAAATTCCTATCAATCTATTCTGCAAACAGCGTTTCCAAAATTTCAAGATTTGTTTGGACCCATCCCATGGAATTTCCAGCAGGATAATGCTCCTATTCACACGGCAAGGCTTATTAAAACGTGGATTAGCGCACAAAATGTTGAATTGCTGCCATGGCCACCATACTCCCCGGACTTAAACATAATGGAAAACGTATGGGGATGGGTGTCTCGGAAAGTGTACGAGTCTGGGCGGCAATTTGATGACCGAGAATCTCTAATTGTTGCATAAAATCGGCATGTTCGCAGATTTCCTTACAATATTTATCGCAACTGTATAACTCCCTTCCAAATAGAATTTATGAGGTATTTTTATCGAAAGGAGGAAGTACACATTATTAAAAATGAATAAAAATTAAATTAATAAACAAAACTTAATTGTTTTCGTGCTTTTTTTTATAATTTTTGCTGTTTTATAATATGAACCTATTCAACTGACGCAAAAATAGTTCACAATTTTCTTCGCAAATTATAAAAAGAAGTACATATCATTTTTAACGGAACTTTTTCAAGTCTTCTTTGCGTATACTCTTTTTCTCAATTGTTAAACCTTTAATAAAAAGTGCAACATAATTCTCTGCATGAATTATCCTGAGAGCAGCAAGCTCTAATTGATTGCTAAAACACTGCACCTATTCATGTGAAACGCAGTGTATATTAGAGATATCTACATATTGAAAAATTAATACCACCCAGAAATGAGTGGAGAGGGAGACAGCACTCGTAATAAAAATCTGTATTTTACCAAAGTTTCATATTAAATAAATAGTTTCATAATGTAATAAAGATATTAAATAAGGAATTTTTGTTGCAGCGTCATAACGGCGATACAAAAATAACAAAATCTTTAAGTTGAATTTTTCTAAATTTTCCATTGTCTAATAATGCACGTGTACAGCATCTTCAGTCAAAACATCATCAATACGTTAACTTATTTATTTAAAGTATTTTGAAATTATTTTTAATTTATAATTGTTAAGGCTTTTAGAAAAATAAACAAACCTTGACACATGAAATCAAGCATAGAAAATCTCCTAGAAAAAAAATTTATGAGGCATTGTTGAAAAATTGGATTGCGAAATTGCAAATATTTTACAGATTGTTATGTGAATGTGAATTATTTATTTGATAATAAACCAAAGTTTGCGCAGAAAAAATAATAATTAAAATATTTTTTTTTTAAATTAAGTCTTTGCCCAGAAAAAGGTTTTTTTTTAATTAATAATTTAATTGAATCCATGTTTATTTTAATTGAAATGGCGTTCTTTCAAGAAATTGAACTCAAAATGGGCAAATTTGAAAATTGATTCTGCGTTTTTCGTATATGTTGAAATCTAATTAATATTTTAATTGAATCTTAAATTTTTTTTTTATTGAACCTTGATGTTTATTTTTTCTGTGCATATAACTACACAGAAATATTTTAATTTTTAAGTAAGACAATTAATTAAAATTTAGTACATTTTTTCCATTAAAAGTTTAATCAATGCAATTAAATTTTCAAATAATTTTTGCGCTTAATATTTAAATAAATAAACAATATATTTTTTTTGCTATGAATTACACAAAATGAGGGCTTAGTTTTATTATAATTTGTAACTGATCGTTTTATTTCTTACATTAAACAATCTTTATAAAGAGTGGCCCAAAAGGAGCGAAGTTGTTTGAATTCCTTATAACGTTTTCATTATAATTTTTTTTTTGTTTTCAGGATTTTGTAAAGAAGACTTGGGGAATTTAAAATGAAACAGTACACAATTGAACAACGTTCCAATACCGTTGAACTTTATTTCAGAAGAAAATCAGGATTTTATTCGGAATTTAATTATGAGCGACTAAGCCCAGTTCCAATTGAATGGGTTCGCTAATAGGCAAAAAGGGCTACAGAAACAACAATTCAAAAGCAAGAATTACGCCCACTTTAATGCACCGTTTGGTGCGGTGTTTCGTCGGAATGGATAATTGGCTCATATTTTTTTGAAAATGCACACGGAGCCGCCGTTTCCATTACTGGTATTAGATATCGGACAATGTTGGAAAATTTTGTAAGGCTAGTCGTGGAAACCCATCCGCAAGTATGGTTCCAACAGGATGGAGCAACAGTGCAAACTGCGAAGGACACAAAACCCTTCGGTAATTTTGGATCAGCCTGTACAAATAGAAATTAATACCACATAAGCATGCCAATTAAATTCAAATAATTTTCTTTGCTAATAAAAATTTGTTTACGATTTTCAAAATATTTTATTAAATTTTTAATTATTATTATTAAAAATTGAATCGCAAAGAAATTCAATTAAATCAACAATTATTTTTTTAATGAATTTTTAGCCAAAAAAACCACAAAAGAAATTCTTTTTTTTTTCAATAGAAATTAAAGTATATAAATCAGTATACGGATTGCACACATGTGCGTGATATCTATACTCTGATATACATACATACATACATAAAAAAAACTTGCTGAAATATAACTTAATATAACGTAATGACAACTTATGCAACATATTAAATAAATTAATTTAAAAAGAAACCACAAAAACAGATGCTAATTCCGCAACACACTGGGTTCGAAATAACTTAGTTTCTGTCTGGTTTATTGGCAAATTCGCCCAAAAAAAAAACAACACACTTATGTACAGAAAAGTGCAGAAGGAAAGGAAAACAATCAAAGCAAAATGTAAAACCACACCAAAATGTGTCCTTAGGCAAGCATTTCAATATTGAACAATAACACTAACCGTACATCTACAGATACAAAATACAAAACAAATAAATAAAAAAAAGGTTATCACACAGTTGAAATCTACATCAACCTCATCATTGACATCATCATAATCATCATCATCGTGATCATCAACAATTATACCATCTATCAGGATGCAAACAAATCTGTAACTTGCAGTGTCTGTTGATTTGATATGATTTCTTAGGGGATTTTCAAAACTAGAATAGTAAAACTTATATCGAATATAAGTATATTATTTTTCATTGTCGTAACTTATGGTGTTACTTTTATGCCAATAGGAGGACATCTTCTTTAGGCTGTCCTTTTGAGTTGGTGCTTTATTTTGTGTTCATAATGACGTCGGCAAACTTTGGAAAACTCATGGATTGCATTAGAATATTTGATATTTGAAATATAATAACCTGATTAGAAATATGGAAACTGTATACATATATTTATATTTTTGTTCAATAAAGAAAAAAAGTAAGTTGGTAAACATACTTCAAGGATATATTCGCATACCTTAAAGAAAACCTCAACTCCAGATAAATTTTTCAATAAGTGTACATATGTATATATACAGAGAAAAAAATACAACTAAATATTAATTGAAAATTTTATAATACCAATTAAAAAATTAATTAGATTTTCACCAGTAAAGAAATTAAAATATAATTGGGAACTTAATTTAATTATTTTTCTATTACATTTTTAAGAATAATAATTAAAAATTTAATTAAATATTTTGAAAATTTGAAAAAAATTTTTTTTAAATTAAATTCGAATGCTTATGGGGTATTAATTTCTATTTGTATAAGAAGTGTAGCATATTTTTTTTTTATCTGGGACCAGCCCTCAGGAGATGACTCATGCGAAGCATTGTTCTGGAACTATAGGAAAGGTATAGTTTTTGCACGTTCTTTCTTTATACTCGTAGCAGTGCTGAAGCTTCGGTTTAGTAGCCATTTTTTTTATTATTATTTTACTTTGCCGGTGCTACACAATACCGGCGAAGGAGGGCGTTCTGATATGATTGTGGATTGCTATCAGCCGAAGCCGGTATTGTTCAGTGAAAATTTGAAACAAATTTTTAATAGCAAATAAAAATTTGCTATTATTTAATTTATTATTATTAATAAAGTATTAATTTCTATTTGTATAAAGAGTGTTTCATATGGGATATAAGCATTCAATCAGATAAGCATTCTGCAACCAACTTCACTCGTCAACGAGTTATCAAAATCGGATTTCCCAAACGCTCAGAGCTGACATTGCGTTTTGGGTTTGATTCATATGTTTTGTATTGGCATGATAATTTTTGGCAGATAAACTACGCTTTTTGCTTTTTTGGAAGTTTCTAAAAAACATGGAAGTAATATATATATATAATATATACACTAAAGCCCCGATTTGCGTCGTTAATGGGGACGGGAGGAATGCGACGCAAATTGAAACGACGCAAATCGAATTATTTGTTTCTATACAAATGTTCTGATTTCGAATTAATTGGGTGAAAAACTAAAAAATTTCGAAAAAATATATACATATTTAGATAAAAAAAAGTAAAATGAATACGTTTTTATTTGTTTAATTTCATTCAATAAACGTTTTTAAAGTTAGAAAAAAAAATAATAAATTAAATTATTAAAATTCATTTTCATATACATAAATACATACGTATATACGATTCACATAAACATTAAAGTAAAAAATAGTGTTATAAATGTTATTCAGCAGATAAATCTAAATTAACAACAGTTGTTTCCATTTGGTTAGGTGGTCTCACTGTTTTGTTAACAAAACTGTCTAAAGTTCGCTGAATTGTTAAAGATTTTTTTGCGCATAGATTTCCTTGTAGCAACTGATGGCGTGCTCAACAGATGATGCTACGCTTAAGCATCGAAATCAAAGTGACGCAAATAGAATCGACGCAAATCGAAATCACAACGACGCAAGTCGGATTATACCAATTTTTAAAAAGCGACGCAAATCGAAAAAACGCAAATCGGATCGACGCAAATCGGGGCTTTAGTGTATATAGAAAATGTAATATGTATATAGAAAAAATCAAAGGAACCTCAAAAAGAGTGCTACAAATCAAATAATGCAATACAAATAAATTCCCTCAACAATCCATATTCATAATGGCTCACGGCAAATTTCTTTGGAAAAAGTATGATGCCGATGTCAAACCGATGAATATTATATAAGGTGTGTTCAAATACTTTTTATGTAAAGTTCAGTAAAATGAGAAAAAAATAAGACAATATTTAAGAACATAAAGACAAATAAATTACATAAACAACTTTCCCCAGCAATAAAAAGTAGTAAATATGCATGAACCCTATTTTTCGGTTTTCCAGCAACTCCAATAAATTAATTATATTAGAGAGTAATTTAGTTCTTTTTCTAATTTTTTTTTTTCTTGCGATGCATTGTGCTGGAACTCGGAAATTAGGTTATGGGAAGGAGGATGGAGGGAGTTGTGTTTGTGGACATTTGATTTGAATTTTCCCACGTCAAAAGTGACAGGAAAGACCTCGACAGGGAGTTTATTTCAAATACGCGATGTTCGGCCGGAAAATGAGTTCTCCCTGTAATGCGTAGTGCGGTTCGCTGCCAAGTTGACCACAAATGGATGCGCTCTTAATGATGAACGCGTCGTGCGCGTGAATGACCGGGTTTCGGGAACAAGTTCCCTGATTTCATCAGAACACATCCCATGATAGTAACGATAGAACAACGAAACGCACCTCACGTTGCGACGATGCTCAAGAGAACTAATAGAGTTGGCCACCCTACTGTCTTCTATGAGTTTCTTCGCTCTTTCCTGTACGCGGTCGAGTAACTTCAAAATAGTCTTTGAAGCACCGGCCCATACATGAGAATGCACTTGAATGCTTCTCTTGAGACCTGAAAAATGTGCTCAGTCCATCGAACAATGCACTGAATTTTCATGCCAAGAACATCAAAAGCTTCTGATTCTTCGATGTTTATACCGCCCATAATTAAAGATGACGCAGCGTCATCGGGCATGCGTCGATGTGTAATTTGGCCGACTTTACCCAACATTTCATAAAACAAAGCGTATGGCCACGAATAAAAAACAAACCAAAAAAATATTTAATATCGAAAGCAGACGGCGGAAACAACCAGCTGAGATGTGAGGACGACTACTTTTATTGTATTTGTTCTGCAACAACCCAATTTTTTTCCATACCTTTTAGGACAAAATATTCAGGTATGTGATGAAAATCGTATTCGGCGTTAAAACGTTTTGAAATCGACAAATAGTGTGATGAATTTGTATGCGACGATTTCATATTCCATCTTACTTCATTGAAAAAAAGACGTTTTTAACATGTGACGCATTTCGATAATGCCAGTTTAAATTCGTTTAATTTTACTTGAACAAAATGTAAGAAAATATAGAAAAAAAGTAAAAAAATAAATAAAAAATCATTATTCCTTATTTATACGAAAATATTCAACAAATCTATTTAAATAAATACTATTTAATATAGAAGTGAAATTTAAAAATTTAAATACCCATACTTCATCTGGCCAATTTAAGGGATCCGATTTATCTCTTAAACGTTTTCTTAGAATATTTTCGCTATTCATTCTATTATTTTGATACAAATTTTATTTTGTTATTTTGTTTAAATATTTTACAAACGTCACTCACATACACATATGTTTACATATTTTACAGTTGTATTATTAGATTTTATACAGTTGTATTTAGAGAAGATATATGGAAACGAAACAAATATGGAATATGAAATCGATCAAAATTCATCCCACTACTGTCGATTTCAAAAGACGATTTACTTTTCAAATAGATCGATTTCCATCACATACCCGATTATAAATTTGTTTCTTTTTGAAAATTCTAAATATGCACACACTCCTCAAAGGACATAACAGTTGTGAACATATTTTTTTAATTTAATTAATTATTGACATTATTAATTAATTAATTAATAATAATTTGACACTTAAATTACACATCACTTCTGGGCTCTGGTACTGACCTTATTAATGAGGCCTCCTACGAATGGATCACACAAAGAGATCTCAATGTGCTATCAGAAAATATTCATAGAAATACTTGGAGATGTTTCCATTCCATGCAAAAATTCTGATTCCTTAAATATTGGCCTACTGTCCCCACAGTACTTCAAAAGTGCATTTACAAATCAGCGATTCCAAACCAAAAAGTTGTTCTTATATGGTGTTCACACTGCCGAGTTTAAGGAAAGTTTAGGTATTTTGTTGCTAAACATATTTAATTTTATGTGTTTTCCCATACATGGAGTTATTTTCAAATACATAAAGTTCAATAGGTTTAGCTGCAGTTGACGTTCCAAAACAAGTAACACGCAGGGTTGCTTTTATTTTTAAAAGACTGTGTTCATGTATTTTTTATGTTGGGCTTTCACTGAACGTAACTTTTAATGACAGCACATCATAAATTTCATTTTATTTGTTTGTTGTTGTAAGTGAGGAAAAAATGTTTTCTACTGCAGGTAATAAAAAAAAAATATTTAACACTGCATCTTTTATATGTTTCAAATAATATCCCGATAATTTAATCATTTAATTTTTTTCAATTTAAAATTTTTTTTGGAACTTACAAGCTCGTATTATATGATCGGCCGGCAATACGTCAAGTAAAACACAATATTTTTAGTGTGAACAATTGTGTTCAAGAATATTAAAAACTTACTTAAACATGTTTAACTTAAGCAGTTCAAACTCATACTACTTTTGAAAGTGTCGTAGAAATTAATGTAAAAATAATTTTTTTTTTTAAACCTGCAGCTGAAATCTAGTGTTAAATCTAATTGATAAATTTAAATATATATATTTTTGTTTCACTGGACAATACAAACTCTACGAAGCTCTTACAGCTTGTCTTATGGAAATACCCCTCTATACAATTGACATCTGTTAGCCGTACTTTAGCAGTGTATTTTCTTAAGAATTTTTTATATATCCTTAATACGAACAAGCAGCACAACAATATTTTAATCAATTTTACTAATAATTGATCGTAAGTCTACGAAAATCACGATATGAGAGAAAAACAAAAAAAAACTTTTTTTTAAAACTACAACCGGAAATACTCTGTTAACATGATTCCTGGCGCCATTTAAATATACAATTCGTAGTAATGAAGTAAAAAATAAAAAAAAAAATTTCTTATTTCAAATACAAAATGAAACAGTATTTAATACTTGCATTGCAAGCGATAAAAGTAATTAGCCAAAAAATACGTTGCAACAAGAGAAGATGAGACAACAAGGTGATGATAAACATCATCGGGTCGTCATCAGCAACGACATGATGGTTATAATGCAGCATTGGAACATGGCTAACAAATTTTTACAGATGATTAGAAATGTTGCTCAAACGGAATTACTGAACTAGGCTAATGAGACACCCTATCAAAGCTGCAGACAAAAAAAAAACGATGATTGAAATCAAAAAAAAATTCTTTCTTGCCAGGACTGATTAAGCATTAATGGCTGGCTGTCTGGCTGGCCGGTTCATTTTTCATACTTGCAATTGGCTGTTTGTTAACATTTTCTATTCGAAAATGTCTGGTCGCCATGATTTTCATATTGATCTCATCTAATTTGTGACGATTATCCTTGCCGGATTAAGACAAGATGCATATGAAAACATCTCAGTCTAGTCCTAAAAGTGACGGCTTCATGTTTTAAGCAAATGTTGACACTGTTGCGCTGTGGCTGTGATTGAATATACATAAGTGTGTGTATGTGTGTATACATAAGTGTGTGTGCAAGAGTGTATTTTAAAAATGGGTGTTCACAAAACATTTGCTGTAAATCAAATGACGCTCACAACGAGACGATCGATGTTTATCTTTGAGAGAAAATTAGAGGGGGTTTTGTATCCTCTCAATACATGATAACACCACTCGTTTTGTAAGGTTTGCTCGAGCTGTGTTTTGTCTGGGCAGGATTTATAAGGATTTAACAAATAGAAATTAAGACATGAGAAAAAATTAAGCCTAGATCTTGTTGCCAGAGACTGGATATTTCTAAGTGTAATACAAATATAATTCCGAATTAAGAGCAGTTTGTGTAACAAGTCTAGACAAATGCCATTTAAACGGATATTAATAACTACTTATAAAAAAACACTATTAACATGTTATGCAAGATTGTTATGTTATTGAAAATATTTTCTTTTGACAAAACTTTCCAAACACTCAGAGAATTATCCCCATTTATAAAATAAAAATCCTTTTAAGAAGTTAGTTAACACAAGTAGTAATGAAACGTCCATTATTTCGAAGCACCAGGACCTTCGGAGTTGACAACAGAGTCTGAGATTTACATGCATACCGTACACACATACCGTACATTATTGTCATAATAAAGAGAACAATTATGGGAAGATTTTGGCCTGCATGGCGCACAGAGATGATTAATTTAGTGCAGGCCTGATCAGGATTTTGTAATTATATCTTCTGAGCAAATTGGCCCCTCTAGAACGCCTGACGAGCAACAGGTATACAATAGCAAAGGTAGTAACACAACATATTATTTCTAACACCAAACATTTGAAACTTATAAATTGCAGACATATAATAATTTTAAGCATTTAAAATTGGAGAAAAAGAAAATACGTCTCACCGAATAATGAGTGTGGCGATGGCTGTAGTAGTCTGCACGTTTTATTACAAAACCAAAAAATCCTGGGTTCGACCTCAGTTTCAAACTAAGTTTGCACTAGTGTCATAATGTAGTCATAATTGAGGGTGGCGATAGTCGAAGTAGTCTTTACGTTGACTACAAAACGAAAAATTTTCCTGGATTCAACCCCAGTTTCAGACTCGTACTGCGTACAGGAGAGAGCGAAAGGGCTTATAGGTGACTCTATTGACTCTCGGAAACATTGCGGCAATGTGGGACGCATTTCACTAAAAAACTCAAATTGCTTTTGTTTTCAATATAAATTGCCGGATGATTATTTTTACTTGTCTGCTTTCTTGAGGCTGGCGATGGTTGAAGTAGTCTGCACGTTGACTGCAAAACCAAAAAATACTGTGTTCGACCCCAGTTTCAGACTAAATCATAAAAACATCTCGCATTTTTCTGATGTGCATTTGTGTGGCTTTGTTCAGTTGTTGTCGGAAGGTTTCAGTGGCGAAGGCATAGTCACTGACCACTGAAAAGTAGCGGCTTCAGCTGATAGCAATCCACAGGCACATCAGAACGCCATCCTTCATTTAATTACTAAAAAAAAAATGGCTACTAAAAGAAAGCTTCACGTCTCCTTGACATTAGAAGCGCTTCACCACTGTTATAAAAAGGAACGTGCAAACGCAGAGTCGTAAGATACTGAAGCTTTACCTCCTGTCATTTCTCTAACTATCTCACTTTCCTCTAGTTCCAACATAATGAATCGCATGTGTAGGGCTCATCTGCTAAGTGATGGGCCAAGATAAAAAAAAATAATTGAAAACTTATAACAACAATTCCTTTATAATTCCATGTGGTGTACAGAACCGTGGCGATTATCTATCCACTATAAAAATATCTCTTTACTCAGTTTATTCTTTCATCTGAAAAAGCCATGATATCTTTGGATATCCAAATCCACCTAAAGTAAAAGAACAAACAGTTTTTGGCGTCTACTGAAAATTTTAAAATTTCGAGAAAATACCGTTTTGCTGATCAAGTGCGGTATATGCAGCTGTAATTTCCGGAAAAGCCTTGTAGAATCATGGACCCAAATTTGCTTAATTCTGGTTCCAGTAATAATCTTATTAAAGATGTGCAGCTGATTGGACTGCAGCATACGATCCTGGATCAGACGCTGGCAGAAGCGCAGTAAGAGTGGAAAATTGTAGGGGGTTATGGCGGCCCTCTTGGAATGAAAAGCAATCATAAGTCTAAGCGGACAGAGAATGAAAATGTCGCTTCTTTTTGCCATTAGGCACCCATTGACAGACATGGTTCCCTATGCAAATGACAAAAAGTGTATAGAAAAATTCGAAATTTAACCAGTCAAACATTCTAATCGAATTTATTTTTTTTCCTGCATCGCACAATCAATGCAACAATACAAATTAGAAATGCTTTCTTCTGAATCCTCATTGCATTCACTAATGAAACCTAAAGATATGTAGCTGCCTCCATGTGCATATTATTTATTAAATATTTTCGCTTAATGCTCACCTTCAGAACAGGCTGAACTTGTACCTTGAAACTGGCTGGCTGGCTGCCACGAATATTTATAACCTCCACACATTTGTTTTCATGATTTGATGATTTTCCCAATTTGTTGTTGTTGTTCTTGTTGTTGTTTTTTTTGTATTATTTTCTTATTATATTTATTTTTTTCTTTATATTTTTTTTTTGTAGTTTTACACAAGAATCATTGAAAATTAATTTATTTCAACTTAATTAAATATTCCATGGAATTGTATATGAAAAGATACAGCAGCAACAGTAGCAGCACCAGCATATACTTGTAATTAGTTAAAATTGCAACAATAACAACAACAATAAGAAAAAAAAAATCGAATGTGAATTATGCAAAATAATATGTTGCATGCAGCACAAAGACACTTAACAACAACTTTTTTTTTGTATCATTCACTTTAATGAAACACTTACACACATACACACACACACATGCACACAATGACTTTTTTTTTTTGCAATATTAAAATTTTAATTAATTATAATTTAATTAATATTTGTTGTTTTTATTTAATTTAAGATTGAATATGGAATTGCAAATTGAACTGATGCCCAGATAGACGCCCGAATGTGATGGTGCTTGCTTTTAAGAATGTGCACTGCACTCTCTTATGTAAATTAATTAAGTTGCTTTTTTAGTAGAGTTTATTTATTTATTTTCTATTTTTTACTTTTTATTAAGGAACCGTGTGCTGATTGCAGTAAACTACAGTGGGACAGAAAATATATTTTTTTTTGATTTGAATTTGTATGAATAAATTAAAACAAAGAAAAACAATTAATTTGACATTCGTTTCATTTTCCTTTTTTATTTGATTAATATGCCGCTTATATATTTTTAAGGATTTTTTATTTTCTGTTAAACTTCTAAAGTTTCAAAAAAGCCGTCGGCTAATTCGAATTTTTCTTTAGGACTTTTTTTTTAAGCTGGCCCTTAAAACGTTTCCAGACACGTTCTGACCGTTATTTGTTGTTGTTAGTAAAGCAGTTAAACATGCACTAAAGTTTTTTGCAAATATTTCTCGATTCTCTGCTGGCAAGCTTTAACCCTTTTGAACTCACTCAAATTGTTTGTACATGGTTTTTTTGCGGCCTCTCTAAACCAGTCTTCAAACAATGGGATAAAAAAAAAACGTTTGAGTTGCTTAAGCTCAATTCTAATTGGCCAAATTGATTTCGAAGTCTGGTTTTACTTTCAGTCAATTCACAAAGTGTGTGTGTGTGTGTGTGTGTGTGTGCAGTAAATATGTTTGCCATAAATTTAACCTGAGCCTGAGTTTGTAAAATTCAAAAAAGTCAATCTATAAGTTGTTTAGCAGTCTCAAAACCGTTTGACTAATTGCTAACGGGTTGGCGCTCAAGTGTGTCTTTAATTGGTCAAATTATGAAATCAATAAAGCCATTAACAAGCTGCTCATTTATTGTGGCTCTTGCAGCTGTTGTTTGTGTTGTTGTTTTACTGGTGTCTGCGCCCCGTAAAGCACAGGTTGTTAAGAGTTTATATTCGGCTGGCAAGAGGGGTGTGGATTTGTTTTACAGCTTTTAAGTGTTAATTAAGAGGAATTAATTTGTTATTGATCATTTGGAATGATTTTCATGATGCGCTTTTCAATAATTTATGTTGGGAAAATCATTGCTGCCTGATTGATCAATAACAAAGAAAAACAAAAAAAAACAAAAAAAAAAAATTGGAAAATATTCATGGGAGCAACGATCTTAAGGTTTCGCAACATGATTAATTGGAAATTATAATTAAAATTGAAATTGACATGAGGCCAAATTACGGAATCCTTAATTTATTTAATCGAACAAATTGAAAACAAAAAAGATTTTCATACTGGCCATAAAAATATGAATATAATTGTTAATAGAATTATGGCTGCACGTATTTAGATGACTGCTTTGGATGTACAGCTTCGTCTTAATTGTATGTGGATCTGTAAGTGCGAAGAAATTGAAATTGCACGATATTTGTGGGTGGGTTAACCACACTCTGAAAACAAATTTAGGCGTGGATTATGCCATGATTATCGAATTTTTTTATATATAAAAATCGGCAGTTCCCGAACAGCTGCCTCATCTAACAAAATATTAGAGCTGAGAAATGTCCTGTTACGATTTTGCACGGAAAACAGTGAAGACCACCGCATAGCACAATTGTTCCAAATTAATTAACACGAATTCGTATGCTTTTTCATTCAGTCGTCGACTAGATAGCGATGAGAACACATGAAGCGGATGATTGTTAATTTTTTTTTCAGAAATTTTTGTCCAGCAAACACGCGTGCATTCCGTTTCAATTTGAACAACAAGGCAAAGTAAAAAATTTTTTCTGTTCGCAACGTGAACAGAATCACACACATTCTTAGTGCATTTCTCTAAGTCTGTTTTGGGATACCCTTTGAATTGTGACGTAAGCAATATTGATGGAGAAATTCAATCAGAGCTATAAATGCTTCGAAATGAAATACAAGGTGGCGCAAAATGTCCGAAGGGGTTTGAGTTCAAAGAGCCATTGTGTTCCCCGGAGGGTGCGCTGTGGCTCCATCGTGTTGGAACCATACTGGTGGATGGTTTTCCATGGCTGGCCTTAAAAAATTTTCCAACATTGTCGGATATCTAACACTAGTGATTGAAGCGGCGACACCGTGTTAATTTTACTTTCCGACGAAACACCACACCAAACGATACACTTAAGTGGGTCTAATTCTTCCTGTTGAACTAGTACACTGAAAGAATTTTCGTCACAAATTCTGTGAATCTCGATCCAATGAAAAACTTAAATTCTACCAAAGTAGCATTTCGTTAAATTAATGAAACAGGTTTCGTTAACACTAGTTTAACCTAAATTTATATCAATCTGAAGAAAAACTTTCACTAAAGTATTGTAATAATTTCGCTAAAATAATGCAAATAATTCAGATGTATAATGCAACGGTTTCACCAGAACAATGAATTATTTCATTGATTTTATTAAATTATATGTGGGAAATAACAACAGCATTTCATTTGTTTAATGATATAATTTCATTGAAATTATGTAATAATGTCAATGATATAATGAAGTAATTTCATTAAGGCAATGAAATACTTTAATTATTTTAACGAAGTTATTTCTTCCCTTTTTGTATGAAATCATTTAAAAAATTTAATGCAAATATGTCTCTAAACCAATGAAAAGTTTCATTGAATTATTTATTTCATAAGTTAACTACTTTATAGAAAGAAAACGTATATATTTTTCATTGAAAATATATTTTTTATTCATTGACTTTTTGCAAATATTGTTCATTTTTACGCAAAATTAATAAAATTAGCGAAACTATGAAAGCTAATGAAACCATTCCAACGAAATTGTTTCATAATATTTGTGAAATTTCGAAGACATTATGATATATTTCATTGCATTCGTGAAAAAAAATTTAATGAAATAGTTTCATTGAATTTACGAAGAGAAATTCTTCCAGTGTACTTTTGGATTTTCCGTAGCCCTCTTTGTCTATTAACGAACCCATTCAAATGGAAATGGGCTTCGTCGCTTATGAATAAAATCGCGACTTTCTTCGGAAATGACTTTCGACGATTTTGGCACGTTGATAAATATACTTTGCACATATACGAGTATACGTGCTGTTCGATATGTACAAACCATATTTTAGCGTGCTGCTCGGACTTCAGTTTAGTTTTCTTTGTGCCTCTTAATTAATTTGAACACCTTCATATACTGCCCAAGCCGTGAACTCTCTGCTCTCTCGCCATCTCTCTCACACACGCATTGAAGCATGATCTCTCTCCTTCTCCCACTCTCACGCACTGATGTACTTCTGTCTACGATGGCCTTAACAGTCCCGACTGTTTTAAAGACTTTATCTAATTTGAAGATTATCCTTGAAAGTTGCATTATACAATCGCATGTATTTAACATCATTAATGTACATACATTGTGTATGTATGTATGTATGTGGATTGTGCGTTTTTGGCAGCAATTTCTTATGCATTTACGCTTGTGGTTGCATTTGCAGTAATTTTTCAAATGCCTTTGAGTTGGCAGATATTAGGGAGGACATTAGGCTTAAGCTGGCGCTAGTTGGACAAGAAATAAGAGCTACTGTAAAGGTAAGTAAAAGGATAATCCGGTATTAAGGCCGTCATCTTTTCAATAACAAGTCTAGACAAAAGGTTCATTACACCCCATTAAAAAATGAATGATTTTCAAAATTATTACGAATTTGCTGACCAACATTTGAAATGTGATTTCTTTTTTTTAGATTAGACAAAAGAAACCCCTGATGTTCACAAAGATATGTATGTTGTTATTCATGTAAAATTCTTAATTATGAAGTCCCTCAAAATTATATACTTAATTTTTTTTTATTTATTTATTTTATTTCTTCTAAAATTTCTCTCCAATTCAAAATAGCATCTGTATTCGTTAAAAAAAAAATTGTAGGCAACAAAAAAAAACCCTAAAAAAGGAGTTTTAAATCAAATAATCTTTAAAACACTCTATTTGCAACAAATTCAGACAACAGCAACAATAGAACAGCATATAAATCGTGATCATGTGGTAGAAAAGCCACAACAAACAAATTCAATCTTAAAAACAAAGTAAAACAATTTGAAGGAATGAACACCGCACAAAAAAAAAAAACAAACCAAACGAACAATATAAAAGGTGAGCGATAATGTAGTTGGCGCGTAACAATTGTAACAAACAGGACCAGGCAATAGCAACAACGACAACATCTAGGGATTAGGGAAAAACAAGCACCGCAAAACATAACAAACAACAGCAACAACAATTCCAAAAAACCCCACACACAATGCAATACGTAACAATATAACATGGCAGCAAGCAACTGTTGCAGCAGCATGTTTGTCGTGTCATACGAAAATGCTACACTATCTTGGAGCAACAGCAATAATAAAATAAAAACAAAAATAATCAACTTATGAGCAGGCGCTATGCTACTTACTCATACTTAAAGTAAGACACAATTTGACATACGAGGGCAGGTACGCGGAAGTCTTTTTCTGCAGGGACAAGTTTTTCTTTATGCATGTAAATTGCTGAAAACAGCTGTAAAGTTTAGTAAAAGAAAAAAATCCCTCATGTGGAATATAAAAGGAGAGTTGTGGAAATCGCGTGATTTGAATGAACGAGCGAATCGCAAAATACAAAGCAAAGATTTTATGATAAAAATTTAAATTAAGGCATCTATAAATCACGCAGAAAACTACTGTAAAATTACCATTTATTTCGTGATAAGTTTGTTCAATATTACGATCACGGTTCGAGATAGCCGACCCACAATCTAGAATTTACCGTCCGATTGTAAAACTTTTGCAACCGATATGTCTTCTGTGCCAATATTTCATCGTTATTAAATTGGAATGTCCCTCGTTATCGAAAACAAACTTACCTGAAATTTTCTTACTGTGGCACTATGGATCCAAGGTCCGGGCATGTACAAAAAGGTTGCAAGACGTGACCAGTGAGCCCGTAAAATTCACAATTTAAAAAAAAAACCACGGCAAAATGCTTGACTGCGAAACAAATATATTTATATTTTCCCACTGAGAAGTGCGTAATAGTCACTATTTATTTTCAAGCAGCTAAAACGTTCTAATTCGTTAATGACTAAAGCGATTTTAATAATTGTTTCACTATTGGATAGATTTGGAAGTTGGCTATAATAGTTGGCCCTATAGGTGCAATAGGAAGAATAACATTATCTATTGAATGCTGAGCCAGAACGATTGCAGATATTTAATGAACGAATTATATTAGTGAGAGTGAAAGTAGTACGGCCACAGGTCATCTTATGCTCGATTTCCACTTCTATCCAATGGTGAAAAAAATCACTCAAATTACTTTTGCGGTCGATGAGTTACAGTGTTTTAAGAAAGAAATAAAGAAAACAGTTTGGAGACCGACCATGATAATTGACCTTTATCCTTCTTTAAATTCGCCAGCTGTCTATTCTCTACACCCAAAATTAAAAATCAATCCATCTGCACTTAATTCTATACAAAGCGCTGCCAAAATTACGGGAAGGACGTAGTTTCTTCAATCAAGTACAAATACTTAATTCAAGTACACATTTAATCCTGAATCCGTACTTGAAAGAAGTAAAAAACGAGATTGATTTATGAAAACCTGAGGTCGCATCAAGTCTAAAATGCGCTTGATTCAAGAAGTTCTAATTTTTTTATTGGATTTAGAGAATGTATTTAATTATTTAAATTTATATACTTGTTGTATGTTGTAGCTTTCATTGGTGCTCACATCAATCTTCAATCAAGTTTTTGAAAATATCACATGTTTTAAACTAAAACTCCCAAAAAATCTTTGAGAATTACAAAAATATAAAATAGAATTGCAAACGTATTTTTTTTTTTTTTTGATTTAATAATTTTGTACTCTCAGTTTAAGAGTTTCCAGGTTTGGATATCTCAAGTAATCTTATTTTCCGTTTTTTATTTTTTAATACATGAATACTATTCATATTTATTCGTACTGAATCTGTAAAATTTAGTACCAATTGTGTTCTTTCTGTCCAACTAGTGCTGATATGCATATAGAGCGGTCTTCTCCTGAGCACTGCTCCAAGAAAAAAAAAACACCTGTTAATACCACACAAAAGTGTCTATTCGCCATTTTGTAAAGTGTGGTTAAATTTTAAGGCCCGATGTTGAATGTGAACCACACCTAAACGACAAGTTTTTTTCTGCATTTATTTAACATTTCTCAATTTCAGACTAACTCAATTTGAACCATGGAAAGATGCACAATCGAGCAACGCGTTAAAGTTATTCAGGCTTATTATGAAAATGGGCGTTCAAATCAGAACACCATTCACAGTAACTGCCTGACCGGCCTCACTTTGGAAAAAAAATACGGCCCGATGATGCCGCCAGCCCATAAACCGCATAAACCGCACCAAACAGTCACTCTTTGTGGGTGCATCGGTTTTTCGACAATCACTCTTGGATTATCATTCACTTTTTATATCACTTGAAGCTCTGTCTTCTGGAAAGTTTTTATAATCGAAGCCTAAGGGCATGAGGCAAAAGCAAACAACCATTGTTTTCGCTCTGATTCTATCATGTCATGCAGAGTCCTCTCTAGAAATAAACAAAATTTTTGCATTTGGTAAGAGTGAAATTCCCGAATGCTTCTTTAGACTTCTTTCTTCAGAATTAATTATTTTTTTTTTTTTGGTTTTTTAATTTTTTTGTTTTAATATCCTTTTTTGCCAGCCCTCGCAGTTTAGTTAATGCAATTCCTATAATACGTAAGAACATTAATTCATTGATACACAGAGTAAAGTATTGGTATCATAAACTATCATAAACTTTTCTACGGTTGTCATTGCTGGGTTCAGAGTTGAATTTGACTACGAACTACCAGGAACAAAAAGAAATACGATCATGAGCCCCCCATGGGGTGTAATTTAAATAGCAAAACTGTCAATAAAATACGAACGAAATAACTTATACTCTTGACACCCTATAGTGGGGAAATCTGACCAACGAATAGGCATGAAAGATACGACGTTTTTGCTCAGGAACTTTTCGTCTAGACTTCCGACTTGAAGAAATGCAAAACATGAAGGATATTTTTCTTTTTAATTCCAGGCACGCTCTCAATGTGTATACTAGAAGACACTTAATCCTTATGTGAACTATTACAACTAGCGCCAGCTTAATCCCACACATCGCATTCTAATCTTTTGTAGAAAAAAAAAATAAACCTGCAATACAGATTAGAAATATATTGTTAGCCCTTTTCTAAACATGTATTGATAACCACAAAAGAGCAGAGTAGCTTCGATAAGCCGACAGCATAATCTCTGTTATTAGACGCACAAAGTTAATTAATTAAAAACAGAAAAACTAAAGAAAGTGAAATGAAGCAGAAACAAGAAAGCTCTACAGTACTTTCCAACAGCAACTGAATTGCTCGAGAACGATACTGGCAATTGCAGTTGCCTAATAGGCAGCAAATACGAAGAGAAGAATTACAACTAAAAATATTAATGCAAATATTAAATTTAAAGTTACAAAACACAAAGTTCTCATTCGAGAATCAATGTAAATGAATGGTAAACATTTCGAGATAAGTTCTTCTCGGCCATACGGTATCGCATTCCAGGAAACTGTATGCAGAGCTTAATTTTTTTTGCAATGGAGCAATTCTCAGGGCATGTACCCTACCTATATTAGTATATTAGGCATTGTACCATCACTATAGGATAAGCGACAGTTGTGGAGAATGGACAGCTGGTGAACTGATCAAAAGGATGGCGGATTATTTCATAATCAAATCTGCAGTTTGTAGAAGAGAGTTGCGGCATCGCAGGAGATGAAACCTACACATGCAGTGCATTGTGCTGGAACTGGAGGGAAGGGATAGTAGGAGAAATGCCAGAAGGTGAAGCTTCACTATTTTACAACTCTGCTTTTGCACGTTTTTTATTTATAGCAGTGTTGTAGCGCTTCTGATTCCAAGGAGACATATTAAATTAATTGTGCTAATGCACTCTATTTTTGTTTAAAGGAAGTTCACTTTATTATGAATTTAGTGGGGCTACATTTTTTTATTGTTTAATTGCCGATGAGTAAAGGCAGTGTTGGCATAGACGCAAACTTTTCGTCCGACTAGGTATTGAACCGAAGATCTTCTGGCAAATTCAAGATGCTAACAACTCAACTAACAGCATCCCAAAAGTATTAAAAGGCATCCAATAATGACTTGACTACCAAAATTGTACTCAAACGGAAGAAAATGCGAGTGATTACCAGAAACTCAGCTACTGCGATAATCCACAAAAATTACAAAAAATTTTGATTGATGGTTGACACAACTTTTGAACTTATAAATGATGTTGTTCCTCAAAATCCCGTATGCCAGCCCAGTAGGTTCTTGGTGTTCATTGATTACTCCGTAGGAAACATGCAATCCAGGAAACCAGCACAAAATGCCGAGTTTTGGCCAAGGTGTTTTACAAAACGTCTTCCGCCCGATATTCTGCACCGTGCCTTCACCTTACTATTTTATGCAGCAACAGTAGTTGACTCTTTACGGCTGACTGTTTGCTGTATTTCAATAAGAGATTTTTTTTAAGTATTGCTGTTTATTTCCCTCTCGAAATTCGCTGCCATTGTCACAGTGAACCACCACCACTGAGTTGTTCGATATTATCATCGGCATTGTAAAGGCCGTATGAAGTGTCATTAAAATTAAAATAAGGCAAAACTTAAAAAATCGAGTGACATTTAACATTTATTTTTCATATTTACATTACATTTACATTACATTTACATTTACATTTACAATTGTCCTCCCATCACGATAAAGTCTGTTACAATACCTGATGGCAACCACGTAAAATATCTTCGTATTCATCTCGATAGACGTATTACGTGGACTAGTCACATAGCGGCCAAAATCACTCAACTGAAGTTGAGAACTGCTCAGCTCTACTGGCTTATAAGACGACACTCTGCCTAGATATGAAGGTGCTGTTGTATAAGGCGATTTTAAAGCCCATATGGCTATATGGCGTTCAGCTGTGGGGAACTGCTTCCGCATCAAATTACAAAGAAGACAGTCGAAAATTTTACGAATAATCACGTGCTCCATGGTACATGAAAAATGCAAATATCCACAGGGCCCTAAAAATTCCATCCATTAAAGATGAAATCAAAAAAAGTCTGTACGAGGTATAGGACGAAGATCACGATGCATCCCAATCCACTTGCTAGAGACTTGCAGGTTTTCGAGGGTCCCAGAAGACTCAAAAAGACCCAAACGTTTGATCTAATGGGATGAAAATTCTGTGTGACCATCGGGTTGAAATTGCATTGACAATAGAAACTATTTTTTTTTTTTTTTTTTAGATTAAGATTTGAACACATTTTGTAAATTTCATATTGAAAGATCCAAAATTAAAATAACATTAAAAAAAAAAAAAAAAAAAAAATATTTACATTATTTAAGTGTTGCCTTATTTTAATTTAAAAAAATACTAAAGAAAAATTTACCGTCAAAAGCTAAGTTCAAAATCGCAGATGTTGTGCATAAATCGCTTAGTTGCCAACATATAAAATATTTTAAATTCGAAACATCAATTTTAAGTTGAAACTTTTTACATATTTTTTTACAGTTACTAATTTTTTTTTTCGATAACACTAGTGGACAATTTCACGTTTTTGGATTTTGCACCTGATTAATTTTGTCATTACAATATATTTGCGCTCTTCTCCAAAATTTAAACAATACAAAAAAATATGAAGTGTCATAAGGACTTAATTAATATCGTTCCGAAATTCAAAGAGAACTGCCGATACGAGTATTATTCAGGAATTTTTTGCGAGAGCTGCCGGCACTATTCCCCTGGTTATTTACTTAATTACTCATAATATCCAACGAGTGCTTCCAAGAGTATCGTAATAACATTTCAAGATCACTTAAAATATAACTTTTGTATAAATTTCGACTGAATGTATTATTAGGCCTTGTTACGCATGTCGTATCGATTCGCCCGGTAACAGAAATTGTTCAAGTCGCGCATAAATACACACACACATAAATATATAATAAAAATCTATCAATATCGATTATTAGGGTAACGAAGCTCAATCTTGAGTCGTTACTTTAAACAAATTCTATTTTGATCATTTCCCTAAAACGAGTTCAGAACCTTATCGCTGAAAAAATATCACAAAAATCTCATATGTTAAAGGAATAAAGATGAAGTGATTTGTGTTTTCTTTTGAGCTTGAGAAAATAAAAATGTAACCCAATTGGAAATTTTGCGATAAGGACAGAGCATGTGGCTGTAGTAAAAAAACATTAGGAAGCTCAAGCTGATACGCTGAATTGGAAATTTTTTTATTAATTACACAATTTATCTAAGAAAAAATCAGAAATTAATTATACTACTTACAAAGTTCAACTAAGACTTGTACGACCCAATAAGAGAAGGCGGAAATAACTCTATCCAAACAAATTCCCATATGTTGCAACAATTAAATTCTCGTATTCTTTTTCCATTCATGAATAGCATTATGCTGATGCCAGACACATCAAAATTTGTATTTGTGTGCGTTTGTTTATAACAAATGGTCACACATATACGAACTGTGTAATATCGAAATGATTTGATATTCATCGAAACATTGAAGCATTTTGACGTAGTGTGGCAATAGTCAATATTTATTTTCTGGTAACATCGTAGTTATGATGCGTTAAAAATGGATGAAAAAAAATTTTATAATATAATTAATTGAAGTATATCGCTTATTGAAGTCGTTATTATGGGACGTGCAAAGCAAACAATATAGAGACAAATATATAAAAAATATTATCAGTGGTTTTTTTTTAATAAATAAAGAAATACACAGATACATATGTATTTTGCCGACAGTAACTTCAAAAAATATTTTGCCGACGGTAACTTCTACTCGTATATGTTTACAATTAAAAAAAAAACCAAGAAAAAAGGAATATTGATGAGAAATATTGACAGAGGCTTCAATATTTTTATTGAATATTTATTGATGTGTGTAGCATCCACTTTATTAAGACTTAAATTTAAGTATAGGGAGAACTAAAAAAAAATGTAGAATATAGGAAATATAGTAAAAAAGGGTGTTAAGTATTCGAAAAAAGTCGCACACCAGCGGTATGGACTAAGTCTTTTATTATCTTTTCCACTTCTCTTTCCCGCAAGCAAAAAAAAAATGTAACAGAAATTAAGGACATTACTGTCAAAAGTACATCTTTCGAAACTTAAAAATAAACTAAAAAACAAGGGAAGAGAGGGGAAAACTTACGCCCACGCAAGGGATTTTCCAATAGGTCTTTCTAGATTTGCTGGCAAGAATTCTACTCATACAATGCCGGAACACATTGCAAACAAACAGTTTGGAAAAAGTACAAAACAAAACAAAACACAACATTGTCGTGTTGATTTGCTCGATTATTGAGCATCATCAATTTGATTCTAATTGCAACAAATACGAAACTTATTTTCCAAACAACAGCAAATTTTATATATAAAATAAAAACCAACAAAATCTCCAAACAATTACTCTACATACCTTTTAGCTGAAGTTCTGTTGGTGGTGCTGTGCTGAGTGATGTTCTATTTCAGAGCATTCGAAAAGATGGCTGTTCGCTGATTGTACCATAAAATAACCATAGATGATGTGATGATCATAGTGTATGGACACAACGGCACAACATAGAACATGACTAGACGAAAAAGTTGAGCGCAACATCTATCAAGATCATCGCTAGTGAATTGTCTTTGTTGCAGCTTGTTACACGCGTGATTAGTGGGTGCACATACAAAAACAACAGTCAGCAACATGTGATGATCTTATTTCGTTTAATTTTTCCTTTTTTTTTTGAGGCCACGATCGTTTTACTTGCCAGTAACAACTCATGATGGTGTTTTGTTCTTCTGAGCATCTTCTGATTGCTAATCATCTTTATCTTGGTGTTTTTATTGCTCATCATGTATTTAATCAACGAACTGTGTGCTGATCATGGTGATGACGATGATGCTGTTATGATCATCATGATTTCACATGATTAAACATGCACAAAAACACACACACAGCATGTGTAACAAGATCTCATTGTTCCGTTTCAGTTTTTGATTTCGTTTCTGCTCGATTACAAGTGTGACCGTAAATTTCATGCAACATTAGCCAGTCAATTGTATTTGAGTCTATTTAATTTACTAGACTTATAACAAAACTTGGACAGCTATTCCAAATACTCACATACATCAACACTTTTAAGACATCGTTATTGTTGTTATTTAAATGGCCAACAGGCGATGACGAAGATGATGATGATGAGGGAGTTTTTGTGACCCGTTTACTTTCTATGCTGATATTTGCATGATCCCCATGCTTTTACAATAATCTCATCATCTTGATTAGAATAAAAACGGCAGGCGAAAAAACTGCAAAAGAGAGTAAATAATTACAATTAGTAAAATGTTTACCAGTTTTTTAACATTAATTTTCAATTAAATAATACGCATTTCTTCGCTCAAAGTATATATCGTCGTCATATGGAATAGAAAAAGCACGAAGTTACATTGGAAAAACTTAACGGGAGAAGTAAAAGAAAATTTCCAACTTCTTTGAAGAATTTCTCTTTTTATAAGAACGTCACTTTTAATTGAAAAGAAAAATTTTTTTAGTATTCAAATTCCTTTATAAAGTTATTTTGAAAAATTTTTTTCTAACTTGTTTTTCTTACAGAAATTTTTTTTTTCTTTTTTGCTTTTAAGCTTCTTAGTCCTTCTTTAAAGTCATACTGTTTATTGTCTTTAATATAATGTACAGGGTGGATGATGAAAGCCGCTACCAAAAAGAAATTTAATAACTTTTTTTCTATTTAATGAATCTGGTTCTTTTTTTTTATTTTTCAGATTGATTTTTAGATTTAACAAAAATGGATAACTGGGACACTGAAAAAAGAATTTGGATTGTCCGCCGCTATCACGCACTGCAGTCCGTAGTTTCGGTTCAAAGAGAGTATAGGCGGCAATCCTCCGAGCAGATGGACCATAATGAGACTTGTGAACAATTTTGCCGAGTATGGAACAGTCCAAAGAAGACTTTACCATAGAAACCCTTCTGTTCGGACGGAGGAAACAATCGCTGCTGTAGCTGCTGCCATACAAAACAATCCAGGAGTTTCGACAAGAACCTTATCTGCTCAAATGGCTATAAGCAGACAGTCATTGCAGTCAATTTTGCACAATGATTTGGACTTATTCCCATATAAAATTTAAATGGTCAACAAACTGAACGCAGCAGACTTACCGATTCGCTTGGAATTTTGCCATGAGATGCTTCAAATGGTATAAGAGGACGAAAACATGTTGAACTGTCTTTTTATGTCTGACGAGGTCCATTTCGATTTAAAAGGCAACATAAACAAACAAAATTGTCGAATATGGAGTGCTTCCAACCAACAGATACTCCATGAGACGGAATTGCATCCACTTCGTGTCACAGTGTGGTGTGCAGTTTCAGCACGCTTCATTGTCGGGCCCTACTTTGAAGAAAATGGTCACAGCGTTACAGTTACTGGAGACCGTTACTTGAGCATGTTCAGAGAGTTTTTCTATCCAGAATTACGCCGAATGAGAATTCCTTTCAACCCTGTGTGGTTTCAACAAGATGGTGCAACTCCTCACTTAGCCCGGCCTGTTATGACAGAATTGCGACGAAAATTTCCCAATAAGTTGATATCCAGAAACACCACATTCCATTATTTTTAAAACTAATTAAGCATATTTAATAAATTTGAATGAGCTTTGACATGAATAAAAGCAAAATTAATTCCATACACTGAAAAAAAACTTATTTGAGTTTCTTGATGTAGCAATATTCATCAGCCTCCCTGTACGATACGCGAGAAACATCTCAAAGATTTGCAAACGTAGCTCTGGCATGCGATTCTTCCGTGATTGTAATTATTAAAAAATGGAACCTAAACTAATCATAAGACAATTATACAGCTGTCAAATTGCTTGTCCAATAAAAAATTGTTGCCAACTCAAATATGTATGTATGGGGACGTCTAAAGAGCACCTTTAATTTGTGTTTTATATTTTTGCTGACTTATTGTTCTCGAAAAGGGTGCTTTCTTCAACACACACCATTTCAAATACAACAACAACAACAAAATTCTTTTATCTAAAAGATTTTTGTCGAAAAACGTGATTTCTTCCATAGAACAGACAAAACAAATACTCATAATAAAGAACGAGGAATTGTTTAGTTACTATCTTTTTTTGTTCTTTTGTTTGAATATAGAAATATTGTGGGAAAGTTTTTGTAACATGTATATACAGGTAAACCTTCTTTTGCGCGGTAGTTTGTTTACGCGAATTCGGTATAACACGAATTGAAATTAGCAACCATTTTTTGTAAATACGCGATTTTTGTATAACGCGCCAACAAAATAGTGGCAACTCTTTTTTTACGCGAAGAACAACACTGTTTTTGATCATTTATCAGCAGCTGTTAAATTGGAACAAGTGCATTTGTATTTATTAATAAATCGCAGTAAAATTTAAAGAAAATATGTTTAAAACGTTATAAAAATTGCATAAGGAAAAAAAATTTCAAGCAAAAGAAAAACGATATCGCTGTTAGAAAAACATGATTTTAGACCGTTTGAGAAGTGGAGAAACTGCCCCAATCTTACAGCCATACCTAAACAAGGGCGGAAAGCGGAACGTATTTTGCGCTTAGCTTTTACGCTGAAATGACATACCTAAATAAAAGCGGCATCGCAAGGTCAAAACGATAAAAACAGGGTTATCAAAAAAATAAATATAACAACCCTGATTATTTTAACAATAAAGTTTATTGGTGTTTGCGATTTTTAAATAAGCATTTAATAAAAAAAAGTTTAAACAATGAGTTATATGGACTATTTAAAGGATTTGCTTACCGCCATTTTCAAATAACAAATATTTTTTCATGTTTATTTCTTTCACCTTCTTTATTTGCAACTTACTTCACTATTAAACGCACTGTCAAAATCGGATTTTTCAATTGCAAAGCGTTGCCGTTGCGTTGACGCAGCGGTATTTCGGTATGCTACATACAAAATGTATGGGCATGAGAATTTTTGACAGCTAGAAAACGCATTCCGCTCTTGTTTAGGCTGTTACTTACATTGTTACATATGTACTTATGCACATACATATGTATTGGAGTAAAATTTTTTTTTGTTTTTTAAATGACATTTTTTCCTTAAATTTCCATAAGAAATA
Source organism: Dexiosoma caninum (assembly GCA_963924685.1). Lineage (NCBI taxonomy): Eukaryota > Metazoa > Arthropoda > Insecta > Diptera > Tachinidae > Dexiosoma > Dexiosoma caninum. Next base: position 53,297,637 of record OZ004728.1, on the reverse strand, counting down.
ATTTTTTCATGGAGTTTTTTCTGTTTTTTAAGTGTTGAAAATTACAAATAAAATAAGTTTATGAAAGAGGATATATTTGCGTATGTACATGTGTGTTTTCTGTTTAACGTGATTTTAGGGTCCCAGTTTCTTTTTTGTCATGCGACTGATGTATTGTTTTATGCGAAATAAAATATTACTGGTCCCAAAAGAGCACTTCGTTCTAAGTTAGAGTCTCGTTTTACACGCAAGTTTTTTTGGGCCCAATAAACCGTGTAAATAGAGGTTTCCCTGTACATACATACATATCTGCATATTAACTAAAAAGGAATTACAATAATAATTGATTAAGTCTAAAATTTACTACACCGCAACAGCTTAAATTACTCTAAAATTATTTGCTTTAATGTATGGGAACTCGCCTCTCATTCTGTTTAAGGACATGCCGTCTACCTTCCAAATATCTTTATTTTCAAAAATTATATTTACAATAAAATTTAGGTTCAGAATACACAAAACTGCATAATTTGTTTTTTAATTATTTGTTATAACCAGGGGTCGGACTTTCATGCAGATAAAAATCTATGTTAAGCACTTATAATATGCATCTAAAATATGCAATAAAATAATCATATACATTGTACACGGGGCATAAGAAATCATCAGATGTCTTTTTGCTGTAATTTTATGTAATAAAAACCTTTGGATCTGCATGTATGGTCATCAACTCTGGCTGCGGTCATTTATCCCATATCATAAGCAGTGCCAAAATTTGTCTTAAAAAACATTACAGCAAAAGAACACCGGGTGATTACTTATGCCCCGGGTGATTACTTTTGGCCCACCCTGTAATATATTTAAAGATTATGCAAAAAAAAATTCACCAAAAATTAAAAAAGAGCAAATTTTTGTTCTTTATTTGAAACTAAAAGCGACGTACACTTATGATACCTTGAGACTTGGCAACTATTTGACCAGAAAAGCGTAGGCACTAAATTATGAAGACATTTTGTTATTATTTAAAAATACTTTTGAATTGAAACAGTTACGACGCAAAACGTTGACTGGCTGTCAAAATATCTCATCCCCTTACAAATTGTATTAAACCAACCGAAATAACGCGGCGTCAACGCTTTGCTATTGGAAAATCCAATCTTGACAACGCGTAAAGAAGTGAAGTTGGCTGCAAAAAAAAAATAAAAGTGTTGAAAAGTAATAACAATTTAATTGTTTTCAGGTCAATTTAGCGATTTATCTCTATATTTTATTTCTATTTAGAGTTTTTTATTAAACAAAGGTTTCTGGTGCAACGTTAACGCTCTAATTTAGGTTTTCTATTAATTATTACTTCACTCCATTTCGACTTTCATATCCCATGAAATATGAAGTAATTATTAGCCGAAAACAATCGGGCCTATTCCCGTTGGCGTTTTCGTTTTAATTGTCGTTTCTATATCGTTGTCGTTTTTATCGTCGCTTCGTTTCTAAATTGGTATTCTTGAAATATATTGAAACGACAAAGAGAAGTTATCGAAATTAACGATAAGAATGAATGAAGTATGACAGCGCTGCAGTATTTTGTGTCATTATTTTTGTTTAAATTGGAAAATAATTTATATTTTAAAAGAAAAATAAAAAAATGAGTACAGAATTTTATTTTTCTAGTTCAAGTGACGATGATGAAATAATGAACATAAGTATACATCGAAAAATTTTATAACAGAATGTTCATATCTTTGCCATTCCAGATTCTGTGTAAGAAACGATATTTTGATAAGCATATACTGGTACTTTCATTAATTTTTTTCCCGTTTAAGATTTGTGAATACATTTAGACTAAATAAATCTGCATTTCAATACGTCCTGGAACAAATCCGCTTAAGTTTTGTTGGTCATTAGCTTCTTTTTAACTTTAAATTTCATGTCTTTCCATGCCTTTAATTAAAATTATATATTTACTGCTAATTTAGTTTTACTTACTATGTGCCAGCCGTCCGCGTCACGAACTGGAGGTCCAAGCTAATTTAATTTTCCCGCAATACCACTCCAAAAATGATCAAAAAAATGAAAAAAAAAAAAAAAAAAATGAGGGATGGCTTTCCATTTGTGAAACCAAGGTTTCAAATTGCTTTGCTGTTGTAATTTTAATTTTTTTAAAATTTAATTTGAATTTGTTTTAAGTTCGCTGCTAATAATGGCGGCGACAAAAATTGAAAGTTTCTTTGTCGTTTTTATCTTCGTTTCAAATTGAGGAATACATATACATTTTCGATAAAAGTCAATAACGTCAACGGTGATGCCAAATTGTCGTTTTTATTTCGTTTTCAAATAAGAACGCCAACGGGAATAGGCCCGAATGTTTTTTTTTTTTTTGGAATTTGCCAACTCTGAACGTAGTTTAAGTCGCACAACTTTACACACGATATAGAAACTTCATTTAATCAGACTATTATTTCATATATTAGTCTCACTTCTATTTTTATTTTGACCTTTATTAAAATTTTTTAATTATATTTATTTTTTATTATATTTTTGTATTATATATAATATTGAAAAATAAATAATTGTTAAAAAACGTTTCATAAAAAAGACCATCGCTCAAAAATAAATATAATTAAAAAATTATTTCATATATATAAAGTAAAATTTTTACTTGGACGACATTTGAGGGTGGCGATGATCAAAGTAGTCTGCACGTTGACTACAAAACGAAACATATTTCCTGTGTTCAAGCTCAGTTTCAGACTCATAAAAACATCTAATTTTTTCTGATGTGCATTTGGGTGTCACTTTGTGTTAGTTGTTGCCACTGCACAGTAAAGGCTTCAGCTGTATCCAATCCACAGGCACATCAGAACATTCTCTATCGCCGGTATTATGTAGCATCGGCGAAGTAAAATAATTACTAAAAAAAAAAATGGGTACTAAAACGAAGCTTCAAAATTTAATACGTCTCTTTGACATCAGAGACGCTACAATACTGCTATAAAAAAAAACAAATAACGTGCAAAAGCAGTTTTGTAAGACAGTGAAGCTTCACCTCCTATCATTTCTCTTACAATCAAGAAAAAAAATTAATAAACCCATTTAAAACACAAACTTAGAAATAGAAAGTCTTCGTCCATTTCCCACTTGAAAATAATTTTAAGGAATTAATTCAAAATATTTGCGCAAAAATAACAAAAAAAAATTAAGTTGCTTCTTCTGATAGTAACTGGTTGACGCGAAAGGGGCAAATTTCTCTTTTTATTGAAGTGTTGCATTTGAACCACTTTACTACAATGTTGTATTTTTGGAATTTTTAAATTTACCTTTTTACTACTAGTAGAAAAGAAAATTTATTTTAAACGACAGAAAAATATGAATTTAACACAACAATTTGCACAAATATGCATATATTTGCATCTACGACTAAAATATGTGACGCGTAAAATAGAAAGGGACCTAAGGGTAAAAACCGGTTTTGTTCAGGAGAGCCATTTTAAAGATTTATATACGTGTATCTTTGGTGTACCATTACTTTCATAAAACGCGCATATCTCTGGGAGGGAACACTTTTGGGGCATGGGATCGGTCTCATTCGATGCTCAGATGTTGTCCACATCAAAAAAAAAAAAAGTGAAAATTGCTTTTTTTACCCTTAGGTCCCTTTCTCTATGCGCTGTCACATATGTAAAAATCAAAAAAATTGTAAATAAAAAAAATATATACATATATATGTATATAAACAAAAAGGCACTAAATTGGTACCATGGTGATTTCAGGCCCCCTGGTGTTAGGAAAATTTAATTTTGAGAAAAATTTTCCCATTTGGTAATTTTTTCATAATCTTTATCGATTTCACGACAAACCTTTCATAGTTAATAATTAAACATTTGCTGCGCAAAATCATGAGAAATCATTTATCAATTTTACTTTTATTCTTCAGTTTTATTTTAGTCACTTTTTAAGAAGATTTCCTTTAAACACGCACGATATATTACATCAAACCCATCATAGAATAATAATCATCATGGTAAAAATTAATCATTTATTTTGGTCTGGTTTAGATTCTAAAATTGTTTGGTTTTTTTTTTTTTTTGGTTTTGGTTTTGGCTCTTTTGCAAAATGATTGCAAAATATCAACTTGCAACAAATTACAGAGTTTCGTATCTTATTGACCCAATAAAATACTGCAAGAAAAACAAAAAGAAAAAGGGAGACAGAAGACAAAAAAAAAATAATAATGCTCCAACTACTGGTAAAAGAAAAAATATCATAGACAGACTAAAAACGAAGACAGATTAGAACATTGTTTAAAATAGCAACAACAACAACAACAATAGCAATAACAAACACAAAATACATAAATTTAAAGGGCCAGTTAATAACTAATGATTATGTCTTTGCTAACAAGACAACAGCAACATTCGAAACTGAAACTTAAAGAACGAAAATGGCACGAAATGACATTTTCCCTTAATTTTGGCTTGAAATAACAAATTTTAGGAAGCAAAAAACCAAAAACTAATAATTATCATCCTCATCATCATCGTTACAGCAACAAAAAGCCATTCCAAGCATTCTGTCCAAAAAAACTTACACGAGATTGCTTGCGGTCTAGGGAAGAGCCATGAAAATGAAATTTATTCCCAAGATCATAAAATATTTATGCATGGAAAATGCTTAATCATACAATACCCGCATAACACAATTTTAAAAATACATAAATCTTTTATTATTTTAATTTACAAAAAAAAAATATGTATGTATATTTTGACTTTACCAACACATTTCAAACTACCATACATACACATACATACATACATACATATATACGAGTACAGGCATCAGTAAGTCATTAGCAAATGAGCGAAAACTACTGACGCCTTTTGTTGCGGCAGAAAGATGAAAAAGTGCAAAATTTATAAAATAATAAATTTCGGATCCTTTTTCTTTTTATTCGCTAAAGAAAAAACTGCAGACGAAAACTTATTTTATTGGGCAGTTGGGAAAAAGAGTGAAATCTATTTGAAAAATTAATATAATGATCTATGATCGTAAGCATTGATTTCGCAGGTGAAATAAGTCCCAAGGAAAAGATGAAATAAGTTCCAAAAAGAAAAAAATAATTATGAAATAACTCCCACATCTTTGGGATTCACTTTTTCTTCATCCATTCTTCGTCATTTTTGGGAATTATTTCATTTGTTTTGCCTGCGTTGGTTATTTCATGGAGGAGCAAATCTTTGACTCCGTCCGAAGGCCGGCTATGTAGTGAACCCTTTGTTACCTAGAGCACTTTGTTAACATTTTGATTTAATTTCTTCTTGGGGGTTCTTTCTTTCTTTTCGGGCCTTATTTGATTTCTCTGCAGTGCTCCGATTTTGGGAGTTATTTCATTAATTTCTTTGGAGGTTATTTCATAAGGAAACAACTCGCAAAAATTGGGATTTATTTAATTTTCGTTTTGGGTACTATTTTATTTTCTGTGGAATTTACTTCATTTCTCCAATGTGGGACTGGCTTTATTTATTATACACAGAAAAAAGTAAAATCAAGATTGAATTAAAAAAGACAAGGATTCAATTAAAATACTAATTAGATTTCAATCACGAAAAACGCAGAATCAATTAACAGTTTTAATTAAAAAAAAAATTTTAAATTTTACCATTTTGATTGAGAACGCCAAAATCAATTAAAATAAACGTGGATGCAATTAAATTATTCGTTGAGAAATAAAAATGATCTGAGCAAAGACTTATTTGGCATAAAATTTAATTATTATTTTTTCGGAGCGCGAGTAAACAATTGATCCCACTCTACCTCGCCTATTTAGGTCGCCTTTGATTTTCGGCGATTTTAACACAAACTTCAGGTGCAGCACATGCTATTAAATACCTAAAGCTTTTAATTCCTTAAAAGCACTCACTGTTTTTATTGACCAAGTATTCCAAGTGCTATTTAACCGCCTGTTTGCCTTGTCTCGCTCTTTTTACAGTCACCTTTTTTCTGTCTATCCATCTGTCTGTCCTCATGCAGTTTTTTAAATGTCTGGCACACGATCGTTGCAAGAAAATATCGACAAAGTCATAAATTAAATATTTGCTAAATTAACAAAAAAAGAAAAAAAAAAACAAAAATAGAAACAAATCAAATCTTATAAAATGAAAACATGGTATAATTTACACCATTCAAAAACTACACAACAACTACGGACAATTACTGTTGTTAGTTTTGAACACTTTTTGGTAGTTTTATGGCAGTTGTATGGCTATTTTTGCTTCTTTACAGCTAAAAGTAGAAACAGAGACGACCAAAGGGCATGTTATGACTGACTGCCAGCAAGAAGAAAAAATTTTAGTTAGAATGTGTACTAAGTATATTCTATTTTAGCCACTATGTTTCTAACTACAGCTCTTTGAAAGCTTTTCGTTGACGCAAATCTCAGCTTGTAACAGAATTCGTATAGTCTTAAACGATCAATCGTCACAATCACTTAAATGAATATGAAAATTACAAGGGTTCAAAGTAGTATTTTTTTTTTTATTTAAAGATTTTTCAGTTACAATTTTCTTTGGTTTGGTACTTGTTTTTTTTCTGTGGTTTTCCTTTCCTGTTGTTGCTACTGTTCATTGGTATTGCGGTCTTTAGCTTTTTTTTCTATGGCATTGAATTTAAGGAGTGTACATGATTCACAAGGAGTTTCAAAATGTAATAACGTTCAACATTACTGAAAGATATGTAGATTTGTTTTGACATTATAAAACACAAATAATATAATTACAAATGGAATATGAGTGATATCGAGCAAAATGTCCACTTCAAGTTAATGGATAAAAATATGCGCCATTTCCACAACATTTTCAACCATTTGCTAAGTAAAAACTGTGCTTAGACCCTTTTTAGATACGATAAGTTTTTTCTTTATAAAGTCTTGAGTTTGTGGGAGAAGAGGGAAAAAATCGAAAGAAATACAGACTTTCACGTCTACTTCGCACTGCGGCAAATATTGACCGTATAGAAGAAAATCTTTGAGAATCGAAATGGAAGACCTGTTACTGAAAATAGAGAGCGGTATCGGTTTATGGTCTCTTATAAGAGACGTGACTTTGGAAGGATGAAGACACAATGGCAAATTTAAGTCCAATGTTGGAAGAGCGAATAATTCGCAGAATTTCGGAAATTAATTGCCAGTACGTTGGGCAGATTTGTCAACACCTGACTATTTTCTTTGGAGTTATATGTAGCAGCGAGTATATGTGAGAAACAAGCTCGACATAATCCTTGAACTCAAGGCCAACATTGTTGCAGAAATGCGAGCGTTACAGTCACAAAGTTTCAAATATGTCATGGAAAATGATCTAAAACAAGCCCATAATTGCGCAGCTGCAAACGGTGATCATTTAAGACACATTATTCTCCATACTTACTGTAAAGAAATTTACTTTTTGTATATTTTATAATCTGGAAAAGAAATAAAAATAAAAAATATATGTATATATCCCCCCTGTTATGCAAACCGATTTCTCAATACCGAAGTATGTGTAAAAACGAAAAACTTTTGCGGATTCAGTTTACAGAACATACCCGTATATAAACAAAAAGGTTATTACATTTTTTATGCTCCATGGTGAGTTTGGGACCACCCTGTACATAGGTTTTTGAGGTTTATTCTATTAGGACTAGAGAAAAAATCATAGCGCGTTTAATTTACAAGATCGAGACGAGATATTTTGCTATCGTGATACATATTCTACATGCAAGAAAACGGTCATCAGGTTTTGAATTTTATCATTACCGAGTATACAGTAGTTTTCGCCTGTTTTTTGTTTATGGAACATTTCCAAATTCTGTACAAAATAAATATGAAATACCATTTTCGACAATTCATCACGTAAGAGCCAATGGACCCAGTAAAATGTGAGATCTACAAGCGTACCGATCAGTGAGTTTGACAAATATTTTTCTTCTGTTTGCTGTCATCAGCATTTCCTTTACTGTTGAAATGATGTAATTAGATTATTTTTATAACACACCTTTTAAACACCATTTGCTTCTATCAATTTGAAATCAATTAAATCTTAATCGCGGCAAAATAAAAGACAGCTAGGACTATTTACGCCATAACAAATATTAAGAAATTAATTTAAAATAAATCCGTATCGAAGGCGACATTTGATCGGTTCCCTCTAATGAGTTAAAATTTTTCAAGTTAAATAATAAGAAACGATGGATAAAATAAACTAACAAATGACAACAAATTCAATTAAAGTTTGATTAAAAGCTTAAACTTAATTAACGGCATGTAACAAGCAAATAAACAGAAATAAATAAATGCTTTTTAAAGAAATAAGGCGACGATGTTGGCTTTGATTCAATTAATCAATAATTTAAATTTACGTAGAAATTAGAGATAAAGAGTAAAGAAGTACGGGCTACAGTTAATTTAAGGCAATAACAACTTCTCACTAGCGTGGTAATAAATTGTAGTGGCAGTAGCTCCGCATTATTACTTGTACAACAACTACAGTCATCCATCTTATCAAACATGCTGCATAAAATGTTGCAAGTCATGCCGTACATATAAAGTACATACTTATATTCAATTATTTTTAGCCGCCTGTTTTTTATATACATACATACATATAATATAATGTTATATTTCACTTATATATTTTAACGGTCCTTAACCCTTTCTGCTGCTAATATCAGAAAACAAACAAAAAAATTTATGTATTTATAACAATTTTGCTAAAAAAAAAACATTAATAAAGTTCTTATATACATACAACATAAATTATTAGAATAAAAAATCCCTACACGCACACACAGAAAACTTCAACTTCTACTCTACAAGAAAAATATTTTACTCTTTTATGTAAACTGTGTGATGAATATCTCTGAAATGCAAGCAAAACACTCGAACAATTTTTATAAACGATTTGCTTGGCCCCTCAAAACTATACAAACATTTAATACTCAAAGCGGGTTGCAACAACAACCACAAAAACGTGCTCCATTTTTTTTTCTCTCTCCAAAATGCACTCAATAAGGGGAGCATTTTTTTTCTCCGCTTTAACAGTAACCATGGTAGACTGAATGTCGTCAGTCTTCGCTATAATTGTTGTTGCTTGTGTTGAATTTGAGTGTATTTTTCTTGATTTTGTTTTTGTCTTATTTTTTTCCACCTCGTACTCTGGTGAAGGTAGGAATCAATGAACAGTAGTCTTATGAGTTGGAGAACGGCAGTGTAAAATATTTCATTTGGTTTGTTAATGACTTTTTTTTTTGTTCTTTAATTTTTACTTTACATACACAGTTTAAAAGAAAATGTTTTTAATTTCTTTTTCTTGCTGGTAAGGTGGAATATATTTACCTCCAACTTCTTTAACAGCGAATGTCTACAACCATTTTGGTTTTTGTTGCATAAAAACAAGCATTTGCCGCCGGTACTTGTTTCATTCTTTTTCTTTACTTTCCTGCTATCAGTTGAGTGTCTTCAGACTCATCTTCAAATGCGAAATTTTAATTAAATAAATGAAAAGTCTCGTTAGGACAGGATAATATGTACGAGTATGTGCATCTACAGCTACTGAGAACTAATTAGCAACGCTATTTTTATATTTTTACAACAAGAACTTATTGGCCGCGGTGGTTTCTGGCCCCAATAATAAAATTAGTACAGCAATATAACATGGTTTGTCATGGAGTAAAAAATTCAAATATACTTATTACGGTGGGTAAATTTGTTCGGGTGAGAAAAAACTTGACAAGCGTATAGCAAAATCGAAAACTGCACAAAATTCTAAGAAAAGTACCAGAAGAAAGTATGGGTCTAAAATCAAAACCTAGTTCCGCTGAGAGATGTCAAAGTTCACATTTGTGTAATTCCAAGCCAAATCAGTTGTGAATTTTCTAGTCTGCCTCCAATGTCAATAAAATATGTTACACTTGTTATTCTCACTAAGAAACCATAAATTGGAAATTTTTAGCCTGGTAGGTCGGACTGGGCCGACAATACTGTGGTCAAAATTTCCCCTGAAATTGCCAAATCATTACACTTTTGAACTGCTAAAGTCAATATCTTCGGTTCTATTGCAGCTACAGAGGCCAATTTAGTTTTGTTTTAAAGACCTTAATGTACACTACGAGACTACTGTTACTAAAAATAACTTTTTGAAAAATTTTAGGGCTTGGAAGAACCCAAATATAAATTTTTGAGCTAGGTATTGATTTGAGACTCATACTTTCTTCTGCTAATTTTCTTAGAATTTGGCGCAGATTTCGTGTTTGGTATACGCCTGTTGACCAAAAAAAATTAACCCACCCTAATATTTATGCATACAATATACTAAGCCGTAACCAATTCATAGGAACATCAGAGCGCCCTCCTACGTCGTTATTGTGTACCACCAAATTACTAAAAATGGCTACTACAATAAAGCTTCAAGATTGAATACGTCTCCTTGACATCGCAGACAGTAAAACAGTGCGGTAAACAAAAAAACGTAGAAAAGCAGAGTTGTATGATAGTAAAGCTTCAACACCTGTCAGCTCTCTCTCACTATCCCTTTTCTCTAGTTCCAACACATTGCATCGAATGTGTAGAAGTGCTGTTCCGAAATAAAAAAGATTCCTAAGAAATCATCAAAATGACTCGCATAAATATCATTTGGAAGAGGCGAAAACGATTATTGACTACTAAAAATCTTCAAAAACTCGGCAAAATGCGTAAACACCCATTCCTTTGTTCAACAATCGTCTAGCACGATTAAAAAAATTATCGCCCTCGTCAAACAGTTTTCTAAATGGTAGCTAGATCAAGAGAAATATCATGAAAGAAATTTAATGTGCAAATGCTTAATAAAATACGGTAAAAATTCGCCTGCATACAGTAATTACAAAAAAAAAACCAATAAAAATTTAAAACATTGTACACCATGCATTACTGCGTGCATTCAGTAGTAAATTACTATTTAAAAGTAGGAGTGCGTGGCGGCGTGTGTGTTTGTGTGCGATTCATAATTGCATTTACAGAAGAGAAAAAAGAAAACAACTACCGGTAATGACCATTAGGACTATAACGATAATATTATAATAAATATTGTCAATGATGATGACAACTACACACAACAATTAGTTTTATTTTTCTCTTTTCTTCTGCTCGCAGCGAATGTGTCAAGTGTTGTTTGTTTAATATAGTTGTTATTGTTGTTCTTTTTTATTGTAAATATTGTTGTTGTACACATCTTGGAGATTGTTGATATTGCACACGAGGTAAAAATTTATTGCTTTATGCCATTGTTGTGTGTTGTTGTTGTTGGTGATTCCCTCTTATTATTGTTGCTGCTTGGGAGCTGTTAGTGTGTTGTTATTGTTTTTTCTTTGTTTGTTGCTTTCAGTTGGAACACTCAAAGCACTCACACTTCTTTTTGTACATGTTTCTTTGTGTGAATAAAGCTTTTATGTATATGATTTAAAAAAAAAATTGTATTCCTTGTAGGCATACATACATATGGATGTATTGTTGGTTGTTTATTTACCTTTTAATGTAGATACATATGTACGTATGAATGTATGTATGTATGCATTTTATGTCGTTTAAATGTGTAGCTTTGGCTTGTGTGCATTGTTGCTGTAAAGAGAATACCAATTGGTAGCTCCTACACATTTTGGCTCCGCCTCTTTCATATGATAGTTTTTCTGTGTATGATTTATATTAAGAATACTTTTTTTGTGTATTATTATTAAACGTTTTTCAATAACTTATATTTTTATTAAGTTATTCTCATATTCTACATGTCTTCATATATTAAAACTTTATGGATTTCAATTACAGTTTTTTAAATTATTTTAAAATACCATGGATCTACCTAAAAAAAAATAAAAAAAAAACCGAATGTGTTTGTTTGTTTGTACCTTATGGGAGACCAGACCTATGGACCGATCTTACTGACTCTCGAATGCATTATAGGTAACTTTTGGGGCTTTTGGGAAACCCCGCCCATTTTTTTAAATTATGTTACTCTTTCCACATAGTTTTTAACCGATTTTATAATATAAAAAACTTCGCCATTTGTGGATTTAGTAATTTTCTAAAATTATTTTTGCATATGGAAAAGGTCCATAAAATTTTTTTTTGTACTTGGGTGGTGGGGGCGAAATGTCCCCGTCCAAAAAAATCAAAATTCGTTTTGCATATGGAAAAGGGCAACAATTTTTTTTTTTAATGGGTGGGGGAGGCAAAGTGCCCGCCTTAAAAATATAATATTAAATAACTTTGTCGTTTGTGGACCAATTTTCAAAATTTATTTTACATCTTGAAAGGGTTCACTAAAATGGTTCTTCTTTTAATTTTTGGGGGGTGGGTGCAAAGTGAATTTTTTAAACTATATAAACACTTATTTTCATTTTATAATGATGCAGAGTAACAAAGCAACCAGGTTAACATAGTTTAAAATAATGTGTATGACGATAACAAATATATTGATTGAATTTAGGTAAATGTTCTACTTTTATAGTTTCCAATTATTAAGATGTTCCGAAGCAATTAATTATTTGTTTAAAAAAATTAACGAAGTATTGTTAAAAAAAATCTAAAACATTGTTATATGTATCGCCATTGCCAACATATGACTGCCAAATATATGATTTTCGAACTTATGTTCGAATTGTGAAACCAGAGCTGAAATCTTATATTTTTATATTAAGACATCGTGCAGGTAACGAAGTTTACAGTTTAAAATTTGTTAATTTTAAAGTCAACATAAAAATTAAAAAACTTTAATGTATGAAAATGAAAATTTTTCTTTGATACAAATTGGTTGTTTTCCTTCGTTTTACTTGCTGGCATAAAATTACAAAACAAAACAATTATTCATCAAGCAGTGCTTCATAGAACATGCTGCTTTAAAGTCCAAAACAAATTTAACCCAATTTTTCATTTCCTTCTAAAGCACAGACCAATTATTAAAGTTAACTTAATTTAAACACACTTAAAAGAAAACGAAGAAGAAATTATTTACAACCTCCCATAAATCTTCGCCGCCTAAACTCGGCAACATTTCTTATTGCTTGGGCAACAACACAATAATAATAATAAAAGCAACACTGCTGATGCACCGTGGTGTTGTGTTGCATGGCTAATTTTTGATTGTTTTGTTTGGCAATTTACATATTGAATTACTTCCTCACACGAACTGAACTCATAAACAGAACATGATCGGAAAATTATATGAGATCTTATAAAGAATCCTGCAACAACAACACCAATAATAATAATAAACAGAGTGCAAGTATAAAGAGGAAGAACAATATTTGCTTTAGACATTTGAAGCGAAGAACAAATAAAAACACACGACACAAGTACGTGTTTTGTTGTTGCTTGCAACATACGAACAAAAAACAATAACTTTTTGCTAAGAAAGATCAACTTTTAAAGCAGCAAGAAATTCTTAAATGAAAAGTATAAGAAAAGATCAACATCATCAAGTGGCGCTACACGATGTTGCATGAAAAAAAAAACACAACGTAAAGAAAAAAACTGAACATTGTTGAGTAAGTGGCATCACTAGCACAACCACACTCACACACAACAAGTCCCTACAATTGCTTGGCCTTCTTCCAAAAGTAACGATTATCATCCATTATGAGCTTTTTCCTCTTATTACCATGACGACTGGCAACTAGTAACAACAATAAGTTCCCGTATATGGACTTTTAGCAGCAAAAAAAAAAAACAAGAGATGAAGTGCAACAAATAAAATTGTTATGAAAATGATGCTGTTTGCTGTTCCTGCTGATGATGACGATACTGAGAGTGGTGTTTTCACATTGAAAATTTTAATTTATATAAATGTATGTGTGTGTTACATTTATTGATTTACTCGATATGGTTGAATGTGGGGTGCGATCAAATGTTAGCCATAAAAATGTTTATTTCACTACGTGACCAATAATTCCAGTACATATTCTCTATATGAATATGTTGCCAGCACTAAGGACGACTACAAGAAGAACTCCATATAAATTGTATTCTATACTTTGTTCTTTTATTGTCATAGATACCACATGGACTTGACTGCAATGGTTCAAGAGTCAACTGGCTGCATGTTAAAGTTATCAGCGCAGAGAAATGGAAATACCCACTGTACAAAAATATAAATGCCACAAAAAATATATAAATATATTTTAAAGAGGAGTCTTAATACAAATTTGTTGTATGCAACTGTTATAATACAATAATAACGTATCTTACATGCAGATGTTAAGGTTTTTTTCTTTTTTTTTTTGGTTTTGTTTTGTTTTTTGCCGTCTTTTTTGTTGGTATAAAAAGTTCAATTGACTTGAATTATTTTGGCTGGATTTTAATATTATTAGGGGAGTGAATAAGTAACGTTCATTTGCTAGACACTATTGTGTTGCCAACTATAAAAGCACACACGGTATTGCCAACACACAATATGCTGGAGGTTTTGTGAGGACGACGGAAAAGAATTCATTTTCCATCTGTGGTGCAAATGCCCGGCCCTGTGCAGGTGCAGGCTTAGGATGCTGGAAGCTTTGAAAATCTCAGTAGCCATAGTCCCATAGTCGTAGCACCACTACAGTTCTTGAATGTAGTGAACTGGCTATAATAGCGGCTCCTATACGACTAGTCCATTTTAATTTGTGAACAGAAATTTTTTTGTTTGAGGAAAATAGTATCTGCACGACAAAAAAATATGAGTGCTGAGTAGCTAGCGTGTTGGCTTTGCTACCAGAAGGGCCCAGGTTTAATTCTCGCCCCCACTTAAGTCAAAAACTTTTTAAATTACAATATTTGTAATATCAATTAAAAAATTAATAGCATTCATAGCAGAAGTTAGTTAATAGCATCAATTAAATTATTGTTGTTGATGTAATTGAATTCATTTTCAATTAAAATTTTAATAATAATAATTAGAAATTTAATTGCATATTTTCAAAATTTTAAAGAAATTTTTAATAGCCTTATTTTTTTGTATATCATAGCAAAAAAAAATAACTAAATAAATTATTCATCGTATTCGTGAATATTTTTTCCCTGGAATAATTCATTCCCTTCTATATTGCAATCACGAATCATTTCCTGTGAATGGTAAAAAAAATTCCCCTTATCGTAAGAAGATATTTTTCGCTCGAATTTGTTCTCTATTCTTTTTGATTTTTTCACGTGATTTTTGCTGCGGGAATTATATATAAAATGTAAGTAAATTCTCCTCTTCTTTAGATAGTTTTATAAATATAATTTCTTTTTTTATCAAGATCAATTATTATAGCGGAAATATATATAAGTAATAAATAAATTGCAAACCAACAGACCAAATGAATGTGTTTTGTCAAAGTACCGAAACACCGCGATTGAGTTTTGAAGTTCTTTTACGGATAAACTTAAACTGCTAGTACTACATAGTTTCAAGTTCTAACATTTGATTTGAATTTTTGGAGTATTTTCTTTAATCTATTTTATTCTTTAAATTATTAAATTTTCACACTTTTGTTAATCATTTTAAAAACACAACTTTAATTGGTTTCATGTTTAATTAATTTTTGTGTTTTTGAAATCACTTTCCATTTTCTACATTCACTGAGAATGATAACGGGAATAAAATTCCACATGAACTTCACGTTACACTCATTTACACCTCATGGGGAATAAATTTTTCATGGGAACAACAATTTAAATTTTTATTCGCGTTAGGAGAAATTTATTTTTATTTATTGTATTCAGCCCAAAAATTAATTAAAAACGGAATTGAATTGATTAAACTTTTAATTGAAAAAATTACAGCTGTTCATAAAAAATAAAAAAGGTAAGTTGTGGAACTGTAAAAAAAAAATGCAATTCAATATGGCGAAAATAACAGCTGGTATAATAATATTTCCATAAGGCCAGCGCTTCTACTTATTTACTATGTAACAGTGTACTACTCCAAATTACGCTGGTTCAATTCCTATGGAAAGCTAATCAAATAAATACTTAATCTTTGTTTTGTTAAGAGAATTTCGCCTTTTCACTTTGCCAATATTCACATTCGAATATGTAGTTCACCTTATGCGAGTTACATTTTTTATTGTTGTAATTGAGTTACTTTTTTTGCTGCTGCTGCTGCTGCTGTTGTTGTTGTTGTTGTCGCTGTCTTTTCTGCTGTAGTTCTTTAGATACGTTTGCATGGTCACGTTTTAGATCAAAAACAAATTTAAATAATGTTTAAGTACAGGTAATTTTGTTTATTTAAACATCTTTTTTTGTATTTTTATTGCTGTTTTTTTATTTTTATTTTATGATTTAATGTTAATATGAATGTATGCACATACACACACACATACATACATACATATGTATCCTGCCGAACATATGTGAATAGTTTAGCAAAAAAATAAATAAATAAAAAAAAAATGTTAAACTTGTAGATATTATTTTGATGATATTTTAAAACGTGAGTTAAAAGGGTAATTTTCAAGTTCAATATGTTTGTTTTTTCATATGCAACTTCATTTCTTCAGCATAATTTTTGTGCTTCAAATAATGATTTCTGCGAAAAAAAAAATATCTACAAGATTTGAGTTTTCATAATTTGAAAGATATAAATTTTTATTGCTCAAAATGATACTCGAGTTCAAAACGAAAATCTTTTGTGTTAAAATGTTGCAAAAATTAAAGACAGGTTAAGCGAAGAATATGAATAACATTTTTTTACATTTTGTTTTCGGAAAGCACTCTTGCTTTGTGTTCATGGATAAGGATAAAATTATTGTTCTTATTGTCACACACGTTGAGCCGTTAAGGGATAGTGACACGAACAATGTTTTGAAAAAACAGTTAAATTTTCTTCCCGTTTATTTTTAGAAGCGCAAAACCACGATTCTTCTGCTTTAGAAATAGAAAATCTCAAAGTGAAAGCGTCTTTTTTAACATATAAAAATCGATCATATTTTGAATTTAACAGGTGAAAGTTGCGAAATGGTCTCGCACAAAAACAAAATAATAAAAAACTTTAATTAAAAAATTTTTAATTATAAAAATTTTTTAATAATAAAAATTTCCTGAAGATGTTAACCGAAGGTTAACGAAATATCGAGAATATATATAAAAATAATAAATATAAAGAAAAAAAAACCTTAAATCTTAAAAAAATAGATTGTTCAAATAATAAAAAAGGTTAAAAAAAAGTATTAACATCTTCAGGAAGTTTATAAAGTTTAAGTTTAAGTTTTTTAAGTTTTAAACTTCCTGAAGATGTTAACCGAAGGTTAACGAAATATCGAAGAGAGAATAAATAAAAAGAGAAAAAACCTTAAAGCTTAAAAAAATAGATTGTTAAAATCAATTAAAAAATTAATTAGATTATCAGATTAGATTGAGATGGAATTAATTTTCAATTTAATTTTATATAATAATATAATTTTTAATAATAATAAAAATTTAATTAAATATGTATTTTTTTTGAAAATTAAAAAGAAAAAATTTTTTTTTAATTCAATTCGAATGCCTATTATTATTATTAATGTATGAAATAAAACAATTTTATAAGCATTTAAATAAAAATAAGACGTCATTTTATGTATTTCGTAGCAAAAACATTAATTATTTATTTACCCCTGATCTCAAAAATTTATTAAAAATTTAATTGAATTGATGAAGCTTTTAATTGAAAAAATATATTATTCTAATTAAATGTTTTAATTAAAAATAAAAAAGTAAAATTTTTTTTCCTTGTAGTATGTGTGTAAAAATAAATAAAATATTATTTATTTAAGTATTGAGCAGAAAACTTCATTAAAATTTTTATTGAACTGATTAAACTTTTAATTTAAAAAATATATTCTTCTCATTAAAGGTGCTAATTAAACATAATCTGCGTTTCGTTACACCAAATTTAAATTTACCAACATTGAAACATGATCACAATATTTTACTTTGATATCCTGTTTGGGAATTAGGAAAAATACGTAAAAAACGTAACAATTTTTTAAAACGTCACTTAAGAAAAGGCAACAGTTTTGTGACTATACGTTTCAAATAACACAAAAAAGGCGAATATATATATTTTTTAAATTTTTCATCGCAGTAGGCGCACATATTCTGCATTAATGCGCATACCGAAAGACAACGTGCGACGTTCAAAAAAACCATTGAAAAACTTCCAAATGTTTGCTCTCAGCAAAATTATGATAAATTAATAACCGGATTGCTCAATTTATGTGAAGCCCTAGCCACTCAATCAGGGGGCAAATTAACGCCTTCGATTTGAATTTAAATTTCAAGCAAAATTTTATTAAAATTTATATTAAGATCGTTCGATATCGCATGTACTAATATGGGCCCAGAATAACACTTGAAAAATCTTGAAAATAATTATGGAAAAAAATGTTTCTCTTCATGTTGCCCTACGCCGTTATAATCATGATAACCGACGGTTGCAAAAGAACCAAGTAAATTCAACGCTGTTATCAATACCGGGAAAAGGAATATAAAATTGATCTTAGTCACATAATCGAAATCATATTCACGCAACCACTAAAGTCAAATTTGAGACTGCTGATGGCTGAGTAGTAAGCGTGTTAACTCCGCAGCCGGAAGACCCCGGTTCGAATCCCCGTTCAGAATAAAAATTCTTTTCAATTCGGCACTAAAAGCGCCTGCCATTTTCATTATTTGAACAATAAAACGTCGTTGAAGTAAAATAATAAATAAAATGACTTAAAAACTAACATTAAAAAAACATTAAAATTTTCTGTATTAAAAATATATTTATGCATGCCCATGGTGGTAGAAGAGAAGAAAAATATGAACATGGAAAATATGTACATATCGAGCCTTTGGTGCAATACCGTAGTAATTCAAAAAATCGTGAACTGAGAAAAATGCATTTGAAGTTTGGAGCCATCTTTTTGATAGTATTTTCGTTTACTAAAGTTATTTTATACAAGTTTTTAAATAAAGAGGCATGTTTTGTAATGTTTTCTGTTTGTAAATTTCTTGTCATAAAGGAAATATTTCATTATTGGAAATAAATATTGCTGGAAATAGCTGGAGACAATAAAGACATTTGTAGCAGTAGAATCTGAACAGTTAGAGATAGAACCATAATCTTTTTTCCTTTAGATATATATTTCCCCAAAGATCAATTCTGCATACCCAGCTCAAAAAATTCAAATTTTGAGTTACTACGGTATTGCATCAAAGGCTCGATATGTATGTGTAAGAAGTAAGCTCAAGGATTGTTATGGATATTGTGTGAATTTTTAGTTTTGTGGTCGGTATTCAACTCTACCGGGTATGTTCTGTAAACCGAATCTGCAAAAACTTTTCTTTTTTAACTCGGTTTACAGAACAGGGGGAGAGCATTCTCAATTGGTTGGCAGAATTTTGAACATAAGAATCTTAAGTTTGTAATCAGAAATGAAAAAAAAATAGCAAACTAAGGATTATTACTATCTGGATATGCTTTACTCCTCAATAAACAATTTTATTGAATTAATTTTTTAAAAAATACTTAATGCGAATATCATTTCACATATTTTTTTTTCCGAAGAAGAATTTTAAAATAAGAATCACATATTTTGTTTTATTTACAATTTTTTTTTTTTTGGGAGCAGTAATAAACAGGCAATTTATGTGCGTACGAAGAATGCCAACATTATGTGTTGCCTTCATTGGACTGGATTAGTGTAGAGAAGAGGCCAGTTGATGAAGTGATATGGTGTGGCGTTATTATAACAAGTAGGCATTTGTTACTTTCAATGTACAGTAAACCAATTATAAAAAAAAAATCTATGGGGAGAACATTGTGAAATCTTAAATAATTTTCCTGTGAAAATAAAACTTAGTTTTCGCTTCCTGAATAAGCAATTAAAGGCACGGTACCCCCACGTGCGAACGGGGAATAGAATGCTGTGTCAAGGCCGAAAGATTTACGCACATTTTCCAGGAAATGAAAATAAACTAATTTCTATTCTGAGACAAGTACGAAGTGGTAAAATTTAAAAAGTTTAAATTTCATGAATTTTTAAGAAGCCACAGACCGTATTTGAAATGTTGAATTTTTAAATTTGAAATTTGTCTGAAGTTTTCTTAAACAGCTTTATTTTTTTTTTGACTACATGACTAAATACTTCCAACATAATTTTTTGCTTTATAGCGAATACAGAAAAAAAACAAAGCAAAAAAAGAGAGAAAAAAAAATAATAAATGTCCGTTAACCTCTGGGGATGCGGAAATTGGTCATTATGTACGGCGGCATCAGTAGCAGCAGTGGCTGGCGTCTAGTGATGATAAACTAAGATTTCTTTCTTCTTCTTCTTCTTAAACGCGTCTAGGACATTTAAACAGTTTAGATATCCTCCTCGACTTCCTGGTGTTGTCATCGTCTACCTTTTGTTTCTGTTACTTTGGTTTTCTTTTCTCATTTTTCTTAGCGAAGTAAATTGTTTGTTTTGGTTTAAATGGTTTAATTTTTTTTTTTTTTTAAAGAAAAGTGTTGGAATATTTGCACGTGGTCCTTAAGGCCACAAACGCAATTTGCTAAAGAAAAAGCAACACTTTCTTTTACATGCATCAAACTATTTAGCGCCTATTTTTTTTGGCCAGCTCACGCTGCTACTGCAGCGACCACTATTACAGCCGGCCACTGTAGTCAATGTTTGCTATTGTTGTTTTTTCTTACTTGCTGATTTAACTCACTCTCTCTCTCTCTCTCTCTTACTCTGCCTCTCCATATTCCTAAGCGAAATGGCCATTACAAAAAATACCATTTTTCACACTTAGTTGGCAGTACATTTTACAGTTTTGGTTGCGTTACTGTTTGAGACCAAAATGCAAAAGAAGAAAATAACAATAATTTAATGGCCTGTGTTTATGGTCGTGCTGTCGGGAAATACGATTAAACCAACTTTAGTACAAAAAAAAAACAAAACAAAATATTTTCCCCCTTTCGCTTCCTCTCTTTTCAAAATCTGCTTGCAATTCAAAGTCAAGGCAACATCATTATGCTTTTTTTTTTTCAAGAAATAAAGTCAGTGTGAATCAAGACCATTAACAGCTGTTGCAGAATTCAAACGCCTTAAGGGCAACATCAACAACAATATTGATTATGGTGCTCTTTTTCTGCTCAGGCAATGACCAGTAGTAACCCAAATTTAATTAAACGAAATTTAAAATGAATTTAAAAACACTTGAATAAGTTGCCACAAGTTGCTCACACTCTCACAGGCACAATATAACATTTTGCTGCAATGAAAGCTACAAAAATGTATTTAAAAGATACTTCTGAAATCTTAGAATTAATAAAATATTTAATAAGTGATAAAATCGGTGTTATTGCCTTGACTTTAGAAAATAAATATTTTCAATTAAATATTTAATTTAATCGAATAACTTTTTAATTGTTTATTTTTGAATTGAATATGCCAAAATTGATAAAAAAAAATTGATTTAAGTTTCAAACACCAATGCAAAACCTAAAACTACAGTCGCAGGCAGCAGTGCGAAGATTTTTATGATTTCTTTCAATGTACTAAAACTTTCTATAATCACTTACAACGATAAGATTTTAGAAATATGGCAAAATCTTAGAACGGACCCGCCTACAAACGAAGAAAATTATAAAGTACGAAATAATGGGAAGAAAAAAAGAATTTGTTACATTTAAAAAAAGTGTAAAAGAAGAGAATTTCTTTTAGTAATTTCTATAAGTACTTTCTTATTTCTAAATATTGCTTTTAAAGGTATGTACATATATACAGTGATGTTAACCGTACGGTAATTAGCGTATTGTACGGTAATTCAGCAGACCTCATAACGGTAGCCAGGTAATTTAAATATTTGTACTGTAATTTTGGAAAGTTTTAATTTTGTTAAATTGTGTTAAACTACAAAAGTTTTTTTTATATGATGTGTCTGCACATGATCTCATTAATACCCCCGATCAGACGAACAATTTCTTGTATCTTAATACAAACAATTCGAGTTAAAAGCCCAAATTTTATCTAGTATTGAAAATGAATGGCCTTGTGGTTCATACTAATCATATGTTTGATTTTTTGGGAAAAACTGTGATTACGTTTTTATGAACAGAATATTATAAATTTTCAATAAAAATAAATATTTTAAATTAAGTGTTTTGATTTTTGAAAATGCGCGTTTTTTCTCGATTGACTCGATGGTGTAGAAAACCTTTTAGCTAAGCTTAAATATTATACGTACAATGATTTTACATTGAAAGTAAAAATTTTAAATACTTTATTTTATTGTCACATTCATCCCCATGTGCCATCCAACAAGCCACCATTCCCTAATTGGCCGACTAACTCAGGGACGTCAGGGGAGGTAAGACCCGTGACTTCTGGCGGAGGGATTGACAATAAAAAAATTATATTTCCTTTGAAACAACAAAAAAAAACTACAACAGAATTGACACCATTAGGAAGGGAAATACAATAAATTTCGGACAGACGTACATACAATCAATTGGGCTGCGATATATTGGAGACAACAGGTTTTACATATGTCCCCCTCCAGCCGCCCGCCACGCCTTGGTAACACTTTCTCAATTCCCATGTTACCCCTCAGATTATACATTTGATCACTTCAACACATACTTACATAGCACACCTTACCAGAATACCTAGCCAGACATCTTTTAGATGCTCACTCAGTACAATAACATTAAATACCAAATCTTCTTCTAAACGTTATAAATGCCTAGATATATTTTATTTAAATAGTATACTCTTTTTGCCTTAAATTAAAATTATAATTAGTCTGTAACAAATTATATTGTTTATCCCAAAACTACCCTGTAATTAGGTTAACCTTAACAGGTAAACGCACTACAAAAAGTTTTTTTGTTTTTTTATATATTTTTGATTTTTTTAATATGAAAATATTATATTGTACGGAAATCAAAATCAAAAAGTTAACATCACCGCATATACAAGTACATATAATTTAATTTCGATCACTTCTGGTATTGACACGTGTGAACAGTTAGTATTTCTCTTTGATGTCGTTTGCCCGAAGAAGAAATTTGCATATTTTAAGGCTTAATAAAATCATTGATTTATTCTAACAAAAGTGATGGCACTTAAATATGAAAATGACACTCTTGAACAATATGTTTGTGACGAAGACTAAGCAAAAGTATTTTTCATTTAAAATCTATAAATATTGTGATTTAGAACACGTGTAGGCCATAACAACATTAAGACGAAAGAGAAATAAATTTTATTAAAAATTAATATTGAACACCTAAAAGCATGCAAAGGATAATTGGATAGCGAAAATAATAATAAATTATAGGTTAAGTTTGTTGACTTTTTTATCATTAATCTATACTCGTAACTGGATTCTATTTAATAAAAAAGTATATGCCACAGCTAAATGTTATAGGAGTCGGAATAGCTGGACCACATTAAAAAGATCGGGACTGCAGTTCCCTAAAATAATGTCATAGTAGACGCATTTTGTATTATTATTTATGAAAATTGAGTTACATATGCAATAGAAAATAAAAACAATGCTTTCAATTCCAGAAATTGTCTTGAAATTTTTCTTTCGATGCGCCAATATTGGTTTCATTCATATTCAGATCGTCTTTTGGTATTTAATTTAATTTTTTTTTAAACCTCAGCTATATAAATTAATGTCAGAGTGCACTTGGCTTAATTATGCAGCGTGTTAACTCTACAAACGGAAATTCGTGGGTTTCTAACCCTACTTCGGTCACCAATTACACTGGGATGTTATACTAGATCTTCTGGGAGATATTATAAAGTACAAAAATAATATGGTTTTTAAATTATCCAAACACCGATCAAATTTTGAGTTACGGGTAAAAAAATCAGCTTTTCATAACCCCTGACTCCCTTGAGCATCGTCGCAATTTGGAGTGTGTTTCTTTGTTGTATCGCTACTACAATGGAATGTGCTCTAAGGAAATCAGGGAACTTGTTCCCGAAACCCGTTCATTCCTTCGCACAATGCGTTAATCATTAAGGGCGCATCCATTTGTGGACGATTTGGCATTTGAGGGTGGCGATGGCACGATGGATGGTAGTCTGCACGTTGACTACTAAACCAAAAACAGACCTGGGTTCAACCCCAGTTTCAGACTAAAAATTTTAAAATAAAAATAAAGATCTCGCATTTTTCTGATGTGCATTAGTGTGTCTTTGTGTGTCAGTTGTTGTCGGAAGGTTTCAGTGGCGAAGGCATAGTCACTGGTCACTGAACAATACAGGCCGAAGCCTGAACCTGAAGCTGATAGTAATCCACAATCGCATCAGAACGCCCTCCTTCGTCCGTCTTGTGTAGCACCGGCGAAGTAAAACAATAATAAAAATGGCTACTGAAAAAAAAAAGAGAAACCGCATGCATTTAGTTGAATATCAACCGATTTCAAATTAATGAACGAATTTAGAAAGAAGAGACTTAGACCTTTCGAACAATAAATGTACATATCGTCACCCGAAATGTGAAACAGCGTAACAACCAAAAAACTCAAAAGGAGTTTTTAATGCCTCTTAGTACAGCGCATCAAACCATATGTCTTCACTAATTTTTAGCTGCATAATTTTATAAATAACAACTTTATTAAAGAAATTCAAAAGATCTTAACAGCAAATAATTGTTTTTCACAATTGAAAAATGTGTCAAAAATTATATAAAAAAAAATATTATTTATGCAGTACTTTGCTAAAATATTTCCCTTATTTTTTCGTGTAGAAAAATAAGCTCATTATTTGATTTGTATGATATTGAGAAAAAAACCGCATTTGTAATCACAACACTTTTCATTTTATTAAGTTTTTTGTCTCTCCTGTACAATTTTGAAAAGTTGTTGTAGGCTCTTCCACATTTTAGGTGACGATATATTTTATTTAAGTAAACTTCAGATCTATGCAAGTATTTTTTTCTTCAAATATTTTTTTTTCCTGTACTTTTTTGCAATTTTTCTACTTTGAAAACATTCTTACAGGGTATTTTTGTACAAAACCGTACTATTTTTGTCTTTATTTATAAAGAAACATTTTTTTTTTATTTGAAATTTATTAACGGTTTTATAAAGAAGCAAAAGAAAACATAAATAGTACGGCTTCTGTACAAAACTATCGCGCAAGGACATGTCCTATGTAAAAAATTACAAAAAAAAAACATTTTTGGCGAAAGATATACGCACATACTCGTATACTATACCTGAAGTTTGCTTAAATAAAAAATATATATGTATGTTGTTGGAAAGATCTAAGCCTCTTCTTTCTAAATTAGTTTATAAATTTTAAATCGTTAGATATTCGACCAAGTTACACGCTGATGAGTGAATACGGCTAAAAAAATTCGGTTTTATCGGTTGAACACTTTTAGATTTTTCAAATCCATATTGTGGTTTTGTTGAACAATACATACCTACCAAAAAAAGAATGTAGTATCACATCCCTGGAATTTTTAATTAAAAAATTTTTGTCACACAGTGTAATTTTTCTGAAGTTGGTTCGTGTCTGTGCTAATGTACTTACACCACAGCCTATGCCGAAGTACTGAAAAGGTCGGCTGCGACTCTGCCTTACAAAATAACAAGAAGCGTAATAACAGAGTTGTATCCAAATCAAATACTACTCTATAACTTCTCGTCCTCTTCTCTTCTATACCTCTAACCATGACTAATGCATATTGTTCGCTGAGTAGGCTGTATATTAATTAGTTTTTATAAAAAGAAAATACTGTTTTATAAAGTGCCTAAAAATATGCAATACATATTTTCAATTAAATAATTGACCATTAACATTGAAAAGTATTTGCGGAAAAAAACTTTAAACTGAACTAAAACTTTCTTTCTGTTCGAAATAAGTTGCATCTTAACAGACAGTTATTTTTATTGAATATCGAAATCCATTAATAATAATCCTTCCATTTGAAATGTGCAGCCAGTTGCCATAATCATAATAAATTTATGTATTTTAATTTTTCAATCAAATTCCCCTGACAACTTCCATCGAAACTGTCATAACAGTAAAAGAAAAATATTATTGGAAATATGAGTAATTTTACTTAAAAGAAAAACAAAGAATTACAAATACATACATACATAAACACACACACACACACACACACACACACATATACATACATACATACATATACATAATGCACTTTCTAGACTTGCTCCTCCCTTGACAATTTTTTAAGAAAAACAAAACTTAACGGCTGCAAATCGAACCGAACGAAAGTTGTTGAGGCAGTATGAGGAAAAAACTTTCCAACATAAAAATTCAATTGAAAAGTTTTTGTTGTTGTTATTGTTGCACAACAATTGTTGCAAAAAGCAAAAAAAAAAACAACAAAAGAGAATAGAAAAAAATGACATTTTTCATTTTACAATCAATAAACTGTAAACGAACGAATACAACTCAGATGTGGACACCCTCTACTGCCCTCACCATTCTTTATTTACGGTAGATAAAGCTGCTGCTGATTTAAATCCATGCGTCCCAGGGGTTTAAGGGCAATAAGAGGTTTTTTTTTCCTCACACACACACACACACATACTTGTACTTCTTATATTAAGAGTAAGTTTAAATGTGTACGTGTTGCTTTATTGTGTTTTTGCACATTTGGCAACAACCAATGAAAATTCAGAAAACGGTTGGCAAAATTTTATTTTTTCCACATGATTTTTCCATGTCTTTTTTCCTTTTTTTTTCTATTCTCTATGGTTTTCAATTCGATACCATACATACATATATGTGTTGTACATATGTGTGTATGTGCGTGCCGGAAAGTATGTATTTGAAAATAGTTGGTTTATTTTGTATATGCAAAAAGTATTGCATACTTATAAGGGAGTAGTTTTGCAACTCGAGAAAAGTTTTATTAAAAAAGTAATTGAAAAAGATTGAGAAGATGAAATTCAATTGCGTTTTGTTCGCGAAAAATGGAAAAATTTCTTTGCCTTGCCTTTATTTGCCTCAACATAAAAATAGAAGTATAATTTTAGGCGACCGTTTAAAAATACAGTTTAATGTTTAAATTTTAAATGATTAATGCCAGCAAAAAAATCGTCATGAATTCCATGCAAAGGGAGGCGATGACTACAAAATTAAAAATTTTCCTGGGTTCAACCCCAGTTTCAGACTCATAAAAACATCTAGCATTTTTTCTGATGTGCATTTTTGTGTGACTTTGTGTCAGTTGTTGTCGCAAAGTTCACAGTGGCGAAGACATAGTCGCTGGTCACTGAACAGTAACGGCTTCAGCTCTATCCAATCCACAGGCACATCAGAACGCCCTCCTTC
Source organism: Dexiosoma caninum (assembly GCA_963924685.1). Classification (NCBI taxonomy): domain Eukaryota; kingdom Metazoa; phylum Arthropoda; class Insecta; order Diptera; family Tachinidae; genus Dexiosoma; species Dexiosoma caninum. The sequence continues at coordinate 53,270,361 of OZ004728.1, read as the reverse complement.
GTCGCTATTGTGTAGCACCGGCGAAGTAAAATAATTACTAAAAATTGCTACTAAAAACGAAGCTTCAAAACTCAATACGTCTCCTTGACATCAGAGATGATACAACACTGTAAAAACAAATAACGTGCAAAAAGCAGTGTTGTCAGACAGTGAAGTTTCACCTCCTATCATTTCTCCTCCTACTATCCCTTGCCTATAGTTCCAGCACAATGCATCGCATGTGTAGGGGTCATCTCCTGAGTGCTGGTCCAAGATAAAAAAGTACAAAAATTTAATTACAACTGCGCAGTTGCTCATATGAATTAATTGGCTGACTTGAATGCGTTTTTCATGAGTTCAAAAGTGATACTATTGGTGACATTTAAAATGGCATTAAAAATTAACTCAGGTAAAGAAGTGCTTAAAAAGTAAATTACCAATTCATAGTGCACGCAATCACTTTTTTTTCTGGGAACATAAACAAAAGCGGCAGCGCCATGAAATATTTATAATTAATTTGTACTGAGTGTTTTTTCACTTTCTACAACCAACTTCACTTGTTAATACACTGTCACCTGCCAATGATGACAAGAAATGTGAGGGGAAGAACCTCTGCCGTTTCATGGCTAGAGCTGGGCACTGACACATGAAGTAAGCAAGCGTCTACTTCACCTCCACAGACTCAGAACACCTGCAAAAATTCCGCGAGGGAATGGCGAGTCTATCGGCATGCTTTGCAATGAGGCAATGACCCATGAGAACCGCGACAGTGCGATTGAAGGCCATGCTATTCAAGGAAAAAACACACTTAGTCCTCTTCCTATCCACGTTGGGGCAACAAAAGCAATAGCAATACTCCACGTCCCCTCATGCTGCCAATGAAACTGAGCCTCTGGATACACCGACCAAATGATACTCAGTTTATGGGAGGTGCTCGGAAGACTTATGACTGCTAATAGTTGGAAAATTGCGAGTTCTGTACCCGCCTTAGTCAGACCATCACAAGGCCATTATTGACGATATCAATGTGTCCCAGGAACCATATAAGAGGCACCCTGGAATTATCCGATATATCCCTGTGAAAACCCCGGCATTCACGGACGAATACCGACGCCCGCTAAAGACTTAATTACAGGCTGACTGTCAGATTAAATCAGAACATTTTCGGGTAAAATCCGGCTATTCGACAAGCATTGAATAGCCCTCTGTATGGGCATGAGCTCCGCCAGAAATCCACTGCAGTGTTCAGGCAGCCTATACGAAAGGCCAATGTTAGGACTCACAGCCCACTCTGTCCAGACCGCTGGACCCGTCGGTATAGATCTCGAGGCTATTGTAAACAATTTGCGGATCACCAGACCCGGAGCCCCTAGTCGGAATCCTCTTCTTTAAGTACTTTCTTTTTTAAGACACACTCCCTGACATTTATTAATAATAAAACAAATTATTCAATTTGTTTGCGTTAATAACAGTTTATAACGCGCAACCAAACAACCCTTTATTTAATAATAAATAAATTGGCCACAACAACAAACTGCAACCTAATCAAACATTGTCCGTTTGGGTGGATGTCACACACACACACACATTCAATATTTCTTTGCTTCAAATTAACAACACAGTAGACAAGGTAATAGAAACAGACACTCATTCACATGCAATTACATTTGGGCTCATGAAATGAAGGTCAATCAATAAGCACCGAGGTCAGCTAATGGCTTAATTACATCTAAAGAAATTACAGAGACAGAGAGAGAGAGAGAGAGAGTAAACAAATAAGGAACAAATTGAAGTGGTCAACAACAGGGGTGAACCTTTTTCTGCTGAACATAATAATCACACCCATTTGCAACAACTTGCTGCTGACATTGTGGCAACAAGCACGCGACCCATTCTTCGCATTTTAAAGAGAAAAAAAAAATATTTTTATAATTGATTTATTTTGCACAAAAAATTCACCGCAATTAAAAAAAAATAAATAAATAAATTTGGTCAGTAAGTTACGGCAGGTTAGGTTTTTCATTCCCCTTATTTTTATATGTTTTCAAATATTCCATGTTTTAAATTATTTTATGGCTTTGCTTTCTCCCTGTTTAGCCGGAAGTGCGATTTTATTTTAAACGGAAATTTTATGGCATTTTAAAATGTTTGACTGTTTTGCATGATATTCAAGCGTACGAAATTATGTTTGTTTGCTTTTTAAAGGTCATAAAAATTGTTTCGCGCTAAAGAGAAGAGAAAAGTCAGTGCGACTGAAAATGAGTTCAAAACGAATTAAAAATACCACTTCAACAATGAAAGCAGTATAATTGTCTGAATTGAATTTTTATTTTAATATCACGCACCTCTGAAGAAAAATTTTAAAATATATTTTTTTTTATCTGGGACCAACAGACATGAGATGACCCCTACACATGCGAGGAAAGGATAGTTAGAGAAACCACAGGAGGTGAAGCTTATTTAATTATTTTACAGCTCTGCTTTTGCACGTTCTTTGTTTACACTCGTAGCAGTGCTGAAGCTTCGTTTTAGTAGCCATTTTTATTATTATTTTACTTCGACGAAGGAGGTCGTTCAGATGTGATTATGGTTTGCTATCAGCTGAAGCTGGTATTGTTCAGTGACCAGGGACTATGCCTTCGCCACTGAAACCTTCCGACAACAACTGACACACAAAGGCACACTAATACACATCAGAAAAATGCGAAATTTTTTTTTTCTAATTTTAGTCTGAAACTGGGGTTGCACTAGGCTTGTCATATCCCAAAAGCCTAAAAACTGGAAAACGTAAAATTTTCGCCTGGATTTTATAATAAAAAATGGAGAATTTTTAAAATGCACTTAAAATTACTAGTGTTGCTCAGGTTGACGAACATGGGAATGAAAGGCCTATTGCGTATATGTCGAAAAAATTGAACAAGGCACAGAGAAATTATTCAATAACTGAATTGGAGTGTTTGGCGGTTATTTTAGCCATTAAAAAGTTCAGGGCTTATATTGAGGGACATGCTTCTAAGGTCATCACTGATCATGCGAGTCTTTAATGGCTAATGAGGCAGACAGATTTGACAGGACGTTTGGCTAGATGGGCTGTCAAACTGCAAGGCTTTGATTTTATTATTGAATATCGAAAGGGTAAGAACAACGTAGTCGCTGACACATTATTAAGGTTGTATGAGTCAGCTGTGTCTGAAGTAAACTTGGAAGTTCTTCCTTTAATTGATCTTAATTCAGAGAGTTTTGAAAGTCCTGAATATTCACGTTTGAGGCATGAATTTATGAAAATTAATATTCCTGACTACAAAGTTGTAGATAAATGTATATACAAAAAAAGCAGTTTCGCTTCTGATGGTTGTGAAGACACAAAATCGGATTTAAATATACAATGAGCAGAAAATGACAGTGATGATACTTTAAAAATTGTCAGTTATGTACAAAAAATGGTACTAATTGGAGTTAGGAAAAAATATAATCTAAACATTTGCAAATATAGTTGTAATTTTATTGTATTTAGAATGCAATTTTTCTGTACAAGGTATTAATTTCATTACAAAAGAATATTAAATATGAAAAAACTGGACTGGAAACTGGACCTGACATAAAAAGCTGGAAAATCCAGGCGAATCCAGGTCATCTTCCAAGCCTAGGTTGCACCCAGCTCTGTTTTGGTTTTGTAGTCAACGTGCAGACTTTTTCAGCCATCGCCACCCTAGACACAAACCTAACCACTTAACAGAGCTCTGTTAACATATTAAATAGATCTGTTAGGAATTCTAAAATTTTGTTGATTTTCTTAAAATGAGAATTTTTAGGAAAGGGACCACCGTGGGCGACCACACTAAAATGGGATTTATGTAGAGGGATCTCCTCTATATATCTGGATTAACGCAATCTTTAACAGAGCGAGTTTAAGTGAGGTTTTCACAATTTACCGCACTTGAAATTTTGAAAAATGTTAATTCTCTGAAGGATGACCAAATTTTCTTCTGAAAAAGGGCAACGTGGGCTAAAATAGGATTTTCATATTAAATATAATAGATATTTTGTCATAAACGCTACAATTATATATATTTATAGAAAAGATTATGAAAAGATGTTAATGAAAAGATATGTTAAAGATTTCGTTAATGCAGAAATATAAAGGAGATCCCTCTACATAAATCCCATTTTAGTCTGGTCGCCCACTTTGGTTCCTTCCCTAAAATTTCTCATTTTAAGAACCCCAACAAAATTTTAGAATTCCTAACAGATCTATTTTAATATGTTAACAGAGATCTGTTAAGTGGTGAAGTTTGTATCTAGGGTAATATACTTTTTTTTCATCTTGGACCAGCACTCACGAGATGACCCCTACACATGCGGTGCATTGTGCTGGAACTAGAGGAAAGGAATAGTAGGAGAAATGATAGGAGGTGAAGCTTCAGCAATGAAAAATTTCTCGTTTTGTAGTCAACGCGCATACTACTTCGACCATCGCCACCCTCACGATATTGACGTTGCGAGCTGGGATCCAATTTTTGTCTTTATATGTACTAATAGGCTTCCGGAGAACAGCTAGACACTGTGAGAACAGGGGCTGAAAGACAAGACAGCTATTCCGACTTGGTCTGAGTTAGACGATTTCCTAACTAATCGATATCGGACACTTTAATCGGTTTCCGACATTCGTGGTGCTATGAATTCTAGAACAAAGGTTGGCTCAGACTCGATTGATAGGAAAAAGGTTAATAATTTTCAGATAAATGTAGCAAATCTGAGATGTCAGTTATGTCCAAGGGAAAATCATATTATACGTAGATGTCCAAAATTCTTACAGATGGATTATCAAGGTAGATTGTAGGAGATAAAGAAAGAGGGTTTGTGTTTGAACTGCTTCCCGAAGACCCAAACTGTTGGCATCACTATATTTTAAAATTTATCTGCACAGCCATACAGCTACGAATGTACCGCCCCAGAGTGGTTTAATGGTTTAAAACAATAAACATATTTGAAAATCCTAAGAATACGACTGAACCTTCATCGAAATGGCCAAAAACATTAGAAGGCTCATTAATTCGAATAAATAAAAGTCTTTTGGAAGAAAAAGCCACGCTCACTGGCCACCTAAGTTTAGAAGCAAAATAATATTTGATTTGTTGTAGCAGACGCCGCTAAAGAACTAAAACTACCCTGTACAACTTGTAGGGTTAACAAAGCTCTTCTCACCCTTAAAAGAAATGGCTAAGAATTTTTATTGCCAAAAATTTTGCATGTTGCCACAATTGGTCGAAAAATAAGAAGAGATTTTATTTTGTTGCTTGAATTTTTTTGTGGAATAATTTGTATTTTTTTTAGTCTACAAATTTTTTACAAAAGCAGAAAACGTCTAGTAGCCGTAGTCGTGGCAAAAGTAGTTACTGGGCTACAAGTACCCTAATAATATGCATGGTTACAGCTGGAGTTATATTTTCCATGGCTTTTGGTTCCTTTTAGTAAAGGCGTTCTTCGTTTTTGGTTTTTCGTTTTTGTTTTTATGCGATCCAATGCAAAGGACAAGGCAACATGCTTTTAGACTTGTTGCGTGCTTTAATGAGGCCACTTTGTATTGTTTTGTTTAAGAATTTAATATGCTGCCATATATTCTCCTCTGCTCGTCCTGCTCCTTTCAGAAAAATTTGCTTGAGATTTACATATAATTTGTATTGTCGTTGTAGAAGTGGTTTTTTTCTTCAACTCGGTTGTACAGTGACTGTATATGAGGTGGGTGGGTGGATGGTTGGTTCGTTGGGAGAGGCAGTGAGTGATGTATGTTGTACACTTAACTGGGAATATATTTATGCAATTTATTTTGATTTAATGCAGGCATTCCAAAATCAAGTAGATTTAATTGAAAAAAATTTATTTGTTAGAATGAAAAATTGTAGGGAGTGCGGGGGGAGGTGGAGAAGAGAAAGAGAGAGATGGAGAGAATAAAGTAATTAATTACAATTGTTGCGAAATTCTTTACCTGCAGTTTCTAGTTTTTTTACTTTTAAGTTTCCATTAGTTTGAATCGCTTTCGGTAAAGCTGTGCGTAAATTCTGTAGCGCGAAGAACCGCAATATGATCCGAAGGACCATATGCACAAATAATTTCATGAGTTGTTCTCATTCTACTAAATTAGCAGAACTGTTTCAGTTATAAATTAAAACTGACATTAGAAAAAAATTATTTCTAATGTCCATATAGTCCGTAATATAGAAATTAAAGTTTGTGAAGAAATATTTATGAAATAGATCTCAGACTGCTTTTTATCTTCTGAAAGAATTTCATCAGTTATTTTAGAATGTTATTTTTGTGAATATATTTTTTAATCACTGATACTTAACAATAAGTGGAAATTTATGTTTAATAAACTAATTAGACTAATTTAAGCTGGGCAACTACCATCAAGAGTGGTTTAGTAGGTCGGCGCGGGATTAAAAAATCATAGCAGTCTTTAATGTTCCCTCTTTGTTGCCTAGAAGATGTGAAGATAGAAGACAGTCGTGGTGAGATGAGCACGAGAAAGTGCGAGGGTAGAGCTCTCTCGTATACAACGCTGTTCTCCGGGATTTTTTTTATCTTGGAACTATAGGAAAGGGATAGTGAGAGAGATGACAGGAGGTGAAGCTTCACTATTTTACAACTCTGCTTTTTGCACGTTATTTGTTTTTGTAGCAGTGTTGCAGCGCCTCTGATGTCAAGGAGGCGTATTAAATATTGAAGCTTCGTTTTAGTAGCCATTTTTAATAATTATTTTAATTTGCTGGCGCTACACAATGCCGACGATGGAGGTCACTCTGATGTGATTGTGGATTGCTATCAGCTGAAGTTGGTATTGTTCAGTGACCAGTGACTATGCCTTCGCCACTGCAACCTTCCGACAACAACTGACACAAAGCACAGGCATAAAAAACTTTAATATTCAGGGATGTGATGGAAATCGATCGATTTGAAAAGTAAATTGTCTTTTGAAATCGACAGTAGTGTGATGAATTTCGATCGATTTCATATTCCATATTTGTTTCGTTTCCACATATCTTCTCTAAATACAACTGTATAAAATCTAATAATACAACTGTAAAATATGTAAACATATGTGTATGTGAGTGACGTTTGTAAAATATTTAAACAAAATAACAAAATAAAATTTTTATCAACATATTTTATCATTTTTATTTATAAAATGCCTTTTTTGCTGCGGTTTCGTTAAGTCTCTTGGAAGAAAATAATAGAATGAATAGCGAAAATATTCTAAGAAAACGTTTAAGAGATAAATCGGATTTCTTAAATTTGCCAGATGAAATGTGGGTATTTAAATTTGTAAATTTCACTTCTATATTAACTAGTATTTATTTAAATAGATTTGTTGAATATTGTCGTTTAAATAAGGACAGATTTATAATCATTTTTCATTTATTTTTTTACTTTTTTTGTATATTTTTTTGTTCAAGTAAAATTGAACGACTTGAAAACGAATATAAACTGGCATTTAGAAATGCGTCACATGTTAAAATGTCTTTTTTTTCAATGAAACAAGATGGAATATGAAATCGTCACAACAAATCGTCACATACAAATTCATCACACTATTTGTCGATTTCAAAACGTTTTAACGCCGAAAACGATTTTTATCACATTCCTGATTATTAATACAGCACAGTTGTATTAAAAAGTGAATAGACACATTTAATACTGAAAAATTATAAAATCGTTTACATTAGATGGCAACATCAAAATAATATTTTCCTCATATAGATATCTGTAAATTAAAAATTAATAAACAAAACTTGAAAATTTGAATGAATTTCAAAAGAACTTATTTTTGAAGCTAAAAACTTAAAAACTTTTTTTGGCAAGTCAAAAACCTTGCCAAATAAGGGAAAACTTGAGAAATGGTAATGGTACTCACGTCGCCAATAAGTGAAAGTTTTTCACTACGAGTTGGCAGAAACGAAGTCCCCAAAAACCGAGTTGAACTAAGTCTCTGAAAAGATTTATATAGAGACCAACAAGAATAATTTTTGGGTGCTTAGTTACATATTGTTTGAGTGTTTTTGGGGGTCTGCATCTTTCTTAAGCGTGGGGACTTAAGTCGGGAGGACTTCTGCCGTTCCAGTATGCACTCACGCCTGTTTTGATTAATTCCCTTTAGTGAGTCGGAGGACGTTTAATTTTTCATGAAGTTTCTACAAATTGTATTGATTCCATCTGTTGTACTCAAAAACCAAGCATTCTATCGACGGACTATACATTTCATATGCAATTGTGGCCAACGCTGGAAGGTATGATCGTTAAAGTATTTTTGTTAGAACAATGTACTGACGAAAATAATATTTTTACTAAATGTAGATTTAGCAACAATACACTATCACTACCAATAACTATAACAAACAAACACATAAAATTAATCCTTTCTAGTTTCCTTTACTATTCCTATTTGAATTTAATTTAATAACATGCTGTTGACGATGCCAATATGCACTAAATTTTATGGCCTTCTTACTTACTTAAATCGCCTGCCCCCGCTGCCAACAAATAAGGCAACTTTCAACTACCACCAACAATGTACTCCCATTATGAAAGATCAAAATTGCCAGCCTCTCCTGCCCTCCCCCTCTCTCGCAGTAATTGTGCAACAATTCTCTAAGGCAATCTATAATTTTTACTAATAAATCTAAATTCGATTTAATGATTATCGAATATGCACACTTCTATTGGAAAATATATGTATACAAGTATAAAGTGATATATTGTTAAGGTGGTTTGTTGTGGGTAACAATTGAACAGGCAATTTTCGTTCGTTGGAAATCTAGACAAAGTACTCGCACAAAGAGAAAGTACAACCCACAAATCCGCAAAGTAACAATAAAATCAAATCAACATCAATAACACCTTCTCATTCTGTACGTTGCTTTATTTGCCCTGTGCATCTTTACCCCTCTTGTACAGCTGTAACACTTGCACTAGGAAAACAACCCTCGCAATTGTTACTATTATTTGCATTAATGGTTAAAAGGAAAAATGTTGACAAGCAAATAAAATATTTTGCTAAACAAACATCGATAGCCATTTTACATGACCCATAAACGATGTTAAAGATGAAGACGATATGTTTGTTCATGTGTCTATTATATCTATTGATGATGAAAGATGTGATACGGGCTGGCAAGGAATACACGATACAGTTTTTCGAACAAGTGGAGCAGTGAGAGCTTTAAATTTTGATCCAAGGTTATTAATACTTTCTCCTACCCGACCATTTGCAAGGACCATCAAATATTCCGTTCCTCAGCTGATAAATTTCTAAGATATACTTGGATGTTACAGGGTGGTTCAACCAAAACCAACGATCTTTATTTCTTTATTAAATTTTTAGCCTATGAAGTAATTTCTTACAGGCTTAAGCATAAATTAAATTCCAAAATATTAATAATAATTTTTTTTTTTTTTTTTTAAATATATTTATCAAGCTTGAGGTTTTTTTTTTATTTTATTTTGTTTTATTATTCGATATTTCGTTAACAGCTTGTTAACATCATTAGGAATAATAGGAAATAAATATAATAATAAATATAACAAAATATAATATCATTAAATAATAATTATATTATTAATTGACCTTTTTTATTATATTTTTTGATATATATTTATTAAGCCTGAGCTCTTTTTTTATTTTATTTTGTTTTTTATTATTCGATATTTAGTTAACAGCTTGTTAACATCATCAGGAATAATAGGAAAATTGTATATATATTTTTCTATTATTCCTGATGATGTTAACAAGCTGTTAACGAAATATCGAATAATAAAAAACAAAATAAAATAAAAAAAGACCACAGGCTTAATCAATATATATCAAAAAAAAAAATCAGTAAATTATAATATAAATATAAAAATATAACATTAAAATAAAAGATACGTATGCAATTATTAATAAAATGCATTTAAGTGCCTTAAAATATTGTTTTTTAGAGCATTAGAATCAATCGAAAAATCAATGGGAGAATATAGATCATTAAATTCAGCGCACATTCTACGGAATGCATCAAAATTCCCATAGTTGGAGCGGAAATATTGAAGTTTTATAGCAACATAATATCTTGTTGGACGATTTGGTATTGATAATTCAATGTGACGGAGTAAGAACGCTGAGTCAATAACGCCATTTATTAGACTCATTACAAATTGATACATTCATGTATATTCTCCTACTTTTCAAAGTAGGAAGCTTAATAAGTGCAAGGCGACTTTCATATGATGGGAGATTGAGATCACGATTCCAATGAAGTCCACGCAGATAATATAAAACAAATTCTTTTTGAACTGATTTAATTTTCTTTATGTGGATATCATACTGCGGATCCCAAATAATACAAATCTTAATTGTAAATAAAACAAAAAGTTTTCACAGAATTATCTTAATATTTTTTTTTCTATGATAGCAGGATCTATGACAATGATGTGTGAAACTAAATATCGTTCAAATGCTCGCCACGGCTTCGGTGGCATATCTCTATCCGATGGTCGATACTTTCAATGACTCTGAGACATAATTGAGGTTCAATTGAGGTCGTTAATGTGCCGAATAATCTCATCCTTTAGCTCTTGAATTGGTCTTGGCTTATTGACGTACACTTCTTCTTTTAAATATCCCCAAAGAAGGAAGTCTAACGATGTCAAATCACTTGATCGTAACGGGCAATTAATATCGCCATGACGTGAGATAACACGTCTATTGCATTTATTGCGTAAAAGAGCCATTGTTTCAGTCTCGCTATATGGCAAGTGGCACCATATAAAGTATGTTCCTTCGAGTTCGTGTAGTTAAACGGATTTTTATCAGACTTTATCATTAATCTAGGGATAGGCAAATTGCTGGTGTTAGGAAATAGCACAGCCCATTTGGGTCCAATTCCCTCATATTCCCATGATGTTCCACTGCTTCTTCTTCTTTCTCTTTAATGTATTCTATACTTTCTTTCTGCTTTCCCCGAAGGGATTCACAATGGATCTACGACTGGAGATATCCCAGTGATAATGGGGCAGCAGCCTTCTGTCCCTAACCTAACAAAAAAAGCAGAGATGCTACAACTCTGATGTTATGTTGACCTGTTAATTTTTAAAAGACATTTTATTTATTACGTTTTTTTTATAACAACACACAATCTATGAAGCGTTTTTTGTTGCCCGCAGAAACAACTGGGGGTCGAGGCAGGAATCGAACCCACAACATCCAGAGTTATGTTCATGCTACAAATAAACCCGTACTTCGCTTTCGTTTTATGGCTCAAATACGTATTAAAGATTAGTGTTGTTCGATAAGATGCGACCATTCTACGTATTAATGGAAAAGCTGTCTTGCCGACTCAGTTTCAAAGAAAGAATCTCTGGGATTTGAATGATCGCTCGGTCAGCAGGATCAATGTATATGACGAGTTTAAAACTGTCTTAATAAACTTGAACGTATTCAATATAGAAAAACAAAAACAATACCAATAATTGCAACATTTTTTTTTTGACATTTATCATTTGCATCTTTTAATACCAGTGCCACTGTAGCGATAGCCTAACTTGTGCAAAAAAATTAAAAATGGCAAATATTATAAGGCAATCATCCTTAAATCTGATTGTGTAAAGGCTCTAACACACAAATCCAACCAACCAACAATAACAAAACGTAACATGCAGCACAACAAAAGGAAAAATCCTTGTCAATAAATACTAACGAGAGCGAGCGAAAGTGTTGGCCTTGCAACAACATCTCAACATCTCAACAAAACACTGACAATACAGACATGTAACACACACACGCACGCACTTTAAACACTTTATGATTGTTTTGTGGCATTAAATTGATGTTTTGCCAATTTTCAATACAATTGCAAATATATTTTTTTTATGTTCGAAAGCAACAAAAGGATAAATGAATGAATGCTCTTTTAAGGGTGAATGGGAAATAACTATAAGGGAAAACTGTTTTTCCTTTTGCAATATAGAAATTGCTAAATTAGGGTGCTGTGCAAAAATTTCAAAGGAAAACAAAAATTTATGCAAAAATACCCTGTTGTATGGATCCGTCTGGTGGAAAAACATGGGAGTTGGTCGCAGAAAATAGACTCTTCTGCGATTAAAGGAAAATATTAACAAAAATGATTTTCCTGCTTCAGAATTGTTACCAGAACGTGTTCTGTTGGTTTTTGGAATGGTGGTGGGTGGCTGTGGCACTGGCAGGGGCACGCATGCAGTATTTTGATTTCTTCTTTATGTTGCACGTACTATTTACAGACTATTTACCGTAGTGTTTAGTTGATTGGCTTTTTGGTTTCTATTACATTATTTTCTTTTCGTTTCTAGTTGTTCTTATTGTTGTTGGATTATTTTAAGCTAAAATAACACCGTTTAGCGGGTGTATATTTAGCATGTCATAAATTTTGCACATGTCAACAGCCTCAATATCTGTCAACGCTTGCCAGACACACTGCAGCAACGTAGCAGCCACTTTGTGCGGGCGGCAAGAGCAAAACATGTCATTAGAATAGAATTGACTTTTCTCGTATTTGTCATGTATACAGGGCTCATAAAGGGAATTGCTATTGGTATGTTAAGGCCTCTACGGTATCATTATGACAAAAAATATTTTCGCATTATTTTTTCTTTAGAATCATTTTCTAATATCGCTGGTTGTGGAAAGGGGAGCTAGTGGAGGGGGTACTCTGTTGACTTGTTTAATGGAGTTGAGTTTCCTGAAGTATTCAAAATAATTTGGATAATTTTATAGTCAATTTATAAATTATGAATAGCTTAACAATGTACGACAAGTAATAAAATAATGTAACAAAAGAAGAGAAGAGAGATTTGGGCAATACTTATCCAATTATATTAATTTATTTTAGAAAAGAAGAAAAAAAAAAGAACCAGGAATGGTGCGTATTGCAAAGATTGTTGTAACAGAGAACTCCGTTTTGGGAACAGCAGCTCAGGCTCATATTAAAAGCCCTTCTTATTTCTTGCTCTTGGACCAGTGCTCACAGGCTGTTCCTACGTTAGCTGTATATTTACCGAAACTATTTGCAAAAGGGATAGTGTAGACAGGAGACATGCATTGGAGTAATAACCTGATAAAGAGCTTAATTCTTGCACCACTTTTTGAGAATTTGTAAAGCACAGTTACCGCGTCCCTGGTGTTACGTTGACGCCTTATCTTTTAAGGTAAAGAAGAGATATTTTATTTAATACTACAGGGTGGCACAAAAGCAGCTATATGGTTTAAATGGTTTATAACTTTTTTATTTATGCGATTATTATAATTTTTTTTTTTTAAATACAGCATAATATTGGAGAATGTTTTGCAATTAGCTTTGAAAAATGATATCCTGTAAGTGATGTCCATTTTTTGCTTCGCACATACGTGCTCTTTTTAGCATATTTCCCATAACTTTTCGCAAAATTTCGGGTGTAATGGCCATGATTTCATTTCGATTTGTTGATTTTTAGTTGGAGTATGGTTATGGGTTTGTTAACGTACACTCTTTCTTTCAAATATCCCCAAAGAAAACTGTCAGGAGCAATTAAATCTGGTGAACGTGGAGGCCAGTTAAAATCGCTTGTGGGCGAAATAATGCGTTCGCCGAATATGTCGCTTAACAAAGCCATTGAGGCACCTGCAGTATGTGCTATGTTCGATCGTGTAATGATTCATAATGAATTCCCCAAGTCTTCTTCACAAAACGCTAAAAAAAAAACAAAAAAGAAATAATAATTAAAAAAGTTATAAAGAATTCAAACCATATAGCTCATTCTGCGCCACCCTGTTTCTGCAAAAGTCTCTTCGTTTGGTGCAAATATATTTCCCTAAAACATTATTTAAAGGTCTAAAAAGAATCAGAGTAGAAGGGGCATAAGATGAAGAATACGGAGAAACAATTGCTATATTAAATCATGTATGTGGACCATTTCGATTCATTTGCTCCATGGTATATTGGAACGGTGGGAAAGGATTACTTCCTTCTTCTTTTTTTGTCATATTTTATTTTGGTAATATTCTTTCTGAAGCAAGAAGGTCTACTCCGCAGAAAGGTCTTATTAGTGCAGAATGCCCGACGACACTTTCTAGTGCAGTAACGTGTCAATGAGTTTTTATTTTTAACTTGCTATCTTTATGCATTAACAGGACACTAATATAAATAAAAATTATTTGCAATTAGCTTTGAAAAATGTAAGTGATGTTAATTTTCTGCTTCGCACATACGTGCTCTTTTTAGCATATTTTCCATAACTTTTCGCCATGATTTCATTTCGAATAATTCATAATTAATTCCCCAAGTCTTCTTCACAAAATGCTGGAATAAAAACAAAGAAAAAATAATAATTAAAAAAGTTAAAAAGAATTTAAAACCATATAGCTCCTTTTGTGCCACCCTGTATATTAACACGGTGCCTTTTGCTGCCCCCACACCAACTTTTCTAATGTCGCCCAAATTTTTTTTGCTAAAATTACATTTTCAAAAAGTACCTTTTCCAAAGAGTACTTTTCCAAATAGTACTTTTTTTTATAAGAAAATTTTTCAAATAGTACCTTTTGCACAAAGTACAAAGTGGTATATAAAAAAATCACTTTTTTCAAAGGCCGTTGTCTCTTTTTGAAAAGTATCTCTTCCACTACATTCTTAGTTTTCTTCTCAGAAATTCTTTTCATTTGATACCCATATCATGGAAGTGGGTAAAATGTAGAAGTCCACCATTTTGTGGATTTCTTTTGATTTTGAGGTATTTTCTCAGAAATAACTTTTATTCGATACCGATAGTGGTGCATAAAAAATAGTGGTCTGCCATTGTGTGATGTTCTTCATATTGCATTTGCAGAGATTTCATTATATTTTATGCTCCCTTTTGAAAAATGGCTTTAATTTAATACCCATATCATGCGGTTGGATAAAAATAGTAATAAAAATACTATACGTCTTTACTATTTACATGGCATAAAAAGTACCAAGGTACAATTTTACCCCTACATATATGTATGTTCAAATATAGAAAACGCATTGCAGATTTTATGTAGAAGAAAAGTAAAGGAAAAGGAAAAACCTTTGTTCTATGTTCAATACTTAAGAATATATGTATATGGGTTGCAAAAAAAGTACCAAAATTCAGAAGTCTCAAAATTTTTTACCCCCTAAATGTACACATATATCAAAGAAGTGTCAAACATGTCTCTAATGATTTTTGAATAGTATTTATATGGTTTTTGCATTTTGGTTCTATCAGCCTTAGTATCGCAGATATTAGGTTACCAATTTCACCCATTTTTGCCCTTTTTATCCCCTTGTCATTCCAATTTCCAAAAATACTTTCTGAAATGGGCTGTTTATCGGTTTTGACATTTGAGAAGTAAACAAACGCGGAATATTAATCGCTCAGCTTTGAATCGCTTTCCTTCGCAAGAACGCGTAATAATTGTTTCCATTTTTTTGCGCAAAATTTCGTCGGTTGTGTTGGCGCAGCGTGAATTTAATCGCAAATTTCCGGACCGTCCGACAACAACTGGACGAGCACTGTGGCGTTTGGCTACTCGCCTTGAAGAGACTGGAACAACCCGAGATGTTCCAAATGGTGGCCGGGCCTGGTGCAGCTGTCCTGCTGAGAATAACGCTGTTGCCCAAAATGTCGAAGAAAATCATTGATCTTCGACCAGACGAACTGCCACGCAATTGGGCACTATCCGCGGTACCTAAGCAGAATTTTGGTGAACGATTAGAAGATGTTGCCTTACAATGCGCAGAAAAAAATTACAACAAAAGAACATCGGCTGATTACTTTTGCCCCACCTTGTAGATAGATAAGCATTCGAATTGAATTCAATAATTTTTTGTTTTGCTATTAAAAATTTCTTTGAAATTACCATAATATTTAATTAAATTTTTAATTATTGTTATTAAAAATTTAATTGAATTATGCCAACAATAATAATTTAACTGATGCTATTGATTTTCTTAGCGGTGAAAATCGAATTAAATTTTTAATTGCTCTTGCAAAATTTTTAATTAAAATTTAGTTTTGTTTTTTTTTGCATGTAACGACACAGGAACTACGTACTCCAAAGAGCTATGGGGCTGCATTCGCAATGGAAAAATATACTTTATATTTCATCAAATAAAAATAAATACGGAGACAAATAGTTTTAAAGAGATCCGACAAATTACAAATCCAAATTAATATTTTCAATAAAATATGAAATAAACAGCAAAGCAAAACCAGAACTGGCAATATTAATGTCATGATTGTTCACTTCAAAGTTAAAGAAAGTTTAAATACTTTTTGTTGCAGTGAAATGTTCAAAAGCTAACAAAAAGCAAAAATGTTGGGAAAAAAAAAGAAATGCATTTTTATATAATAAAAAAAAAAAATCGAAAATTAAATACCAGCACCTTTGATCCACTTGTTTTTCCACTTGAATGTCTTAAAAAACAAACTACTTTTATTTGGACTCAACAAACCGGCCATGAAATGCAAACAAATTCGTACAAAAAAAAAAAAAAAAAAGAAAACACAACCTGCATCAAGTGTAACAACGCTAAAGGTTTCGACTTTAAGACTTTATTCTTTTTTGAAGTATTTTTTTCCTTTTGACAACAGCCGTACACGCATTTCCACACTTCACAGACAAAATGTCAACAAGATTTTCGCCAGTTGCAAACTTTCCTCTTCACCGCTGACACACTCCTCTTTAGCAGTTTATCAAACGATGACTAGAATTGCCAAAATATTTTTATTGGAATTTTATTTTATTTCATTGGATTTTTAATGGTTTCATGGCGAACGCTCCCATACAGACTTCAACAAACAGGAGCTGCAAGCAAATAAACTCAACAGAAAGTAGCAGGACTCAAGAAAAAGGAAAAACAAAAACCCATCATGATTGTCAAACGATGCAAACAATATGCAAATTTAATGTTTCACTTTTATGGCAACCAAAGACTTTATTTACACAATGGATGGTGGTATGAATTTCTTTAAGTTTTTTTTTTTTTTCTAAATTTGCAAAGAAGTAGTGTTATCTGGGGGGGTGGCTGAAGGGAGGGGGTTGCAGGGTTGCTTGTTTGCTGTCAATACATTGGGTACACAAATGACAACCCCTGCAACAAAAAGAATAACGCAAATCTATAGTTTATTGTTGTACTTGAAACCGATGTTTGTTTTCGCTTAAAATACATCCAAAAGGCGGTAGCGTTCTTTTGGCGGAGCTAATGGAGTCAATTGATGTCATTTATCTTTCTTTTTTTTTTTTTTTTTTACTTTAAACTGTATGTTGGCAAATCAGTTAACGACAACAAAAACAACAAGAGCAAGGACAACAATAAAACCTAAAATGTTAATACATTTAGCCAGCGTGCGAATTTTCCTCGGTTTCAGCACAAATATTTGGAAAATAATTTTGTTTTTTCGCTCTGTAAGGGAGGCAGGCAGCAGCAAAACTCTCTTCGTAAACTGACAACTGCATCCGTTTATTTATTTGTTTTTTTCGTTCTTTTGCATTTTAGTTTTTTATACACACCGAGAGAGATTAATTGGACCTTGATAAATTTGTATATTTTGCAACAAATAACTTGAAGCTTGAAAGGAGTGTATAGTGACCAAAGTGGACAGCTTGTGCGAAATAGAAAACCATGACTTAAACACCGGCATCTGGAACGTGCGCGTGAGCAAATAAATCATTCTTTCACACAATACGAGATATGGATTCATAACAAATTTTTCATAATCCCATATAGACAGGCAACAACAACAACAACGTCATAGTGCCACTATGGCCGCAATAATGATCTTGGTAAACGAAACTCCTTTTTTTTTTTTGAAGAGCAACATACGACGAACACCAAAAAGAATGAAGAAAAAACTCAAGTGCAAAAATCGCCGCAAGTATGAAACGTCATAACACTTGAAATGTAACCAAAATCACGATTTAAGAGAACAAATACGGCTGAAACGACGCTACAGTGCGTAAGAAAATTACAACGACTGATAGACAGGCGATTTGAAGGATTTTTGCAATTATGACAACGAGCAGAAATATTAAAATTTAAAAGTGAAACCAGTTATAAAACGCAGAGTGATATGGGTATCCAGCCGATAACTGATTTTCTAGAAAACCGCAGAACATAAATCTGCCATGGAACGTAGGTTTCCCTTAAATATGAACACTACACCTAATAACTGTTTCGTTATCTATGCCAAGCGGACAAATGCAGCCAATTGTTGACTGGCAGTACTACTTTCACTCTCCTAAGTTAAAAAAATCCATTTCATATCTGCAAACGTTCTGTTTCCACATTTAATAAATAACATTGTTGTTTCCACTGCACCTGGGGGTTCATGACTAAATGACGAGACTAATAAATTTGACGGCCTTACTCTCTCTGTGCACAGCCAGGCGGCAGGTCTAAAGACTTTGAGGAGCATATTGTTGCCAAATCTACTCTAGAAGGATGATGAACGCAACAAGGACTGTTTGGGAAATAGGGTGTCAGACTATATTAAGTTCCTTACCGTCCACTAATGCAATATTAAGGGGAGTGACACTACCGATAACTTGGAGAAATCAGTTTATATGTTGGACGAACTGATGAGGTCGGAGGAGGTATCGCTGCAAAGATTTATCGCTTACTATTATTTTTCTTGGACCCGCACTCAGGGTATGGCCGCGATGCATTGTGCCGGAACTAGGAAATAAAGTTTTCGGAGAGGGTAGAGGGAGTAGAGTTTATGGACATTCGGTTTGAATCTTAAGAGACATACGTGGTGTTCCGCGAGGATTCTCTATAATGAGAAGTGCGATTAGCTGCACATCGACCACAATTGGATGCTCTCTTAATGTTGAATGCGTCGTGAGTTACTATAGTTGGCTACCCTACTATACCCAAGGACTTTCTTCGCCCTCTCTGTACACAGCGGAATAACTTCAAAATAGTCTTTGAAGCACCGAACCATACATTTTCCTTTCGATCGGTTCGATCTCGTCTCGTTGATTTATCACGTCTTTTAGAGCAGTTTAAAGAACTTATAATAATCAACTATGATATTGTGCGCATGAATTACTGGGTTTTGGGAACAAGGTCCCTAATTTCATTGGAACACATCCCATTATAGTAACGATAGAACAACGAAACGAAACTTTATGAAGGTCAGTAGTAATTTGGTTTCAGACGGAACAAGTCATTCTTGGGGAAGTAAGGAGAATGAATGAACAGCAGGAATTTAAGGTTGCTGCTGATAGGCAGGACCAAACAGCCACCCCAGGCTTTCGTTGATTATGCAAGTATGAGAGGGAGCAGGAGTTTACGTACCATATTATTCTCTGGCAGTGCAGTTGACCACGATTGTAAGAACAATTGGGACGCTGTGGCGCAATGCGTATTGAACGTTCTACGGAGGAACAAGAGGGACCTCAATGCGTTGCTGCAGAGCGAAGCCCCCTCTGACGGGGACCCGGGAGGACGGGGTAGTACCGTGGTGCTGGCTAAAGACTAGACGAACCCAGACGTGGGTGAGTAAGGCCGGTCCTGATTGAGACGACGCTCTGGCCCTTCCTGAAGTAATGTAGAAAGCAGTTCAGGAAAAGAATCTACCTAGAGGAGGAGGAGGAGGAGGAAATGTTTCAGTGGTAACACCACTCTACGCAGATGATGACGGTCTCTGTAAGTATGAAAGCATTTTTAAGCCTACCTCACCCTCAGAAAAAAAAGTGCAGTTGACCACAACAATGCGAGAATATTCTGACCTCTGTTTTCAGATTTTCGGTTGCGGTCTTCCAACTTCCAACGAAGTGGTAGTCCCCTAAAACGATGAATATTTCATGCTCACCGACTGAAGACACTTTTATAAAATATAATTCCTCATGAGGAATATGTACTCCACTCTCTCTCACTGTAAAGCAACAGCATATGAATAATAAATGAAAAAAAAAAATCGTTATATTACAAGAAGCTGAAGCGAAAATCAGTCAGTATTTATTTAATTGTGGGTGTAACAATCGTCTGAAGTATAGACTAGAAAACTACTGCAGCACCGAGCAGTTGGTTACTTGAACTGAACTGTCGGTACATCTGTCTGTGTGTCTGTCCGTCTGCCTGCCTTTTCTCTCCTTTTTGAAAATCCTAACAAGGCAATAAATGTGGCAAAAACGAACAACAACCAGCCAAAGATCTTATAACCAATCAAAACAAAAACAAAAGCAAAAACAAAACCATATAAAATTGAAAAAAACAGCTAACAAAAAATTTTGTTTTCAAATGCCACAATAATAGATACACTGACCACTGCATAGTTGCAAGCCAACCTCGAGATCATATGCATGAAAACTATCGAAATCTCACCCAACTCCCTTTTGTTTCTTTTTTTTTTTGTTTGTTTCTGCAAAAGCTAAATTTTTATTTAACAACTTGAATGGAAACTTCACATGCAACACGCGAAATCATTTATTTAGCAGCCAAACTGCAAGCAACAACAGATGTTGCTGCATTTAACAACTGGCAACACATACGTGTGCCAAGCATATTTTGTTAAATGGTTTTCCAAAAAATTTCTTTCTTTCTTCACAACAAGTATTTATTATGGCATGAAAGTTTTACTTTAAATATAATGGAGGGTATTATCAAAACGTTCACATGGTTATTACTGCATTTGAGATCTTTTTTAACGTTTTTTTTTTGTTTTGTTTTTATTTTCTGTGCAGTTTTGGAAGCGTTTGATTTGAGGAACCGGGCTGGACTGCGTTTAAAATGAAACACTACAATTTAGACACCGGAAAACAATGAATTTGACAGAATCCTTCAAGGCACAATGGATTAGAACACTCGTCTAGATTTGTTTTCTAGCACCAGTTAGTCAGTGTTCGTTTTTAGTGGTGTGCGTTTTTTCTTTGAGTTCTTTAGACAGTGCGTGGTTGAAATATTGATATCAAAAACAGTTCACTCTATTGACTTCATGATATTGGTTTCGTTTAGAAAGCTGGCGAAGAGAAAACAGCAAGATCTTAATAGGACATTAAATAACATATAGAAGAAAAGGAACGGGGTGGCCAGCGTGATTGAAAATGTTACGACCCAGTGAATCTAGTTGGAATTCCACTTCCTTTGCACATGTTCTTAGCAAATAATCAGGGGCCTGGTTATCACAGTTATGCAACAGTTCAGATAGACTTTAGAAGCAGATTAGTCCAGGGGTCGCATTCGTGATCGAATGAGCTTTCGTATCGAATAGCCAGATCGAGGCATTCGTAGCGTTCGAATCGAAATTTGTTTTAAAATGTAAAAGACTTATGCGCGTTGTCATAGAATAAAAACATATGGTTACAATCTTTATATATAAAAATGATATGTTTGTATGTATGTATGTGTGTTTCTTCAAATTATCACAGTATCCCTGGTATGTGGAATGAACTACATATATAAAATTCAAAAATTCCAACTGGGCTTTGCTACGGCCATAAAAAGTAAATATTTATTTTTGTACATCTTGCGAACGGTTGGAGTCTAAGTTTCTGAATATGGTCCAAATGATTTTGTACTTAAAACAAATCATCAGTAAAAAAAACTGGGTGGGATTGGACAAGTAGGCGTGGTACCTCCTATACAAACGAAAAATTCAAAATCGACTTTTTGTTTGATTATGACATATTTTGGTTAATTTGTCTTAATGAAAATTTTTGATAAATTCAAATATTCCAAAAAAGAAAAAAAAAAAAAATAATTTCAAAAAATATAATAAAAAAGGTCAATTAATAATATAATTAAAATTTTTTTTTATTTATTTATGTATGTACTTACATGTTTAATAAAAAAATACGACTGAATAATAAAATAAATAGCAAAAAAAAACTAGTTTACGACAGCTTTTAGTCTATCGAATGACATTTCGAGAGATAATACTCGTTCGACTGCTCGTTATCGAATGCCACGATCTGATTCCACAATGAATATGACGATCTCAAAAAGTAAAATTTCGATAAAATTCATTAGATCACGATGAGACGATTTGGGCCCTGATTTAACTCCCGAAATCTTGCTAGAAGAGATCATCGAAGTACTAAGACTCCGAAGGCAACAGATACGTAAGATAGAGTCGATATCCATCGTTTATATGTATCATTTTTGTTCTAGTGAAAGATCAAGCAATGTATGCAATTGGTTATGGAATTGAACAAACAGTTCAGAATATTAAAATCATTTTTTTTAAATCCAAAATGGAATTTTACTTCCAGAATGTGTAAAATTTTCAACACAATCAATAAAAAATTTGTAAATTTTTGTAGACAAAAAGTGATTTGATATGCGTTGTATTTCCCATATTAACGGCGCAAGTGACGGCTCTGGTGTATATCATCAGGGGCTACTCCAAAGGTTACATTTGAAGATGTTCCCATTACAGAACATCTGCTGTTCCACAACTTGTGTGGAGGCACATCAATGCCACACAGATGGAGAAAGCTCTGCCTGCTGAGTGCAGCAGAACCGCAAAGAACGTGATCAGAGTCCTCAGTGTCTCTTTTTATAAAATTAACCGACATTGGTCTGGTTTGGCCTGACGCTGGCCGTCAGAATTATTTCAATGAGCAGTGAGAATCCTTTCCTCTTAATTTCGAAGAATTTAATTTTTATAGCTTTTCATAAGTCCACAGAATGGCACGGTACCAATTAGGGGCACATTTTCCGCCCGTTTTGCCAGATAGTCTACCATTAACTCTCATTTTCAGGAGCACAGCTCTATCTAACGCCGTTAAAGTTCCCCACCTCCGCTTGACTATTTAGATGTGGATCCCCTCCTGATCCTACGGAGCCATTCGCCCATACATATTCCGATGTTATGAACTTCTGTCTGGAAAACTGTTCGGATACAACCATCGGAATCGATTTCCTGAATAGGACTGCTGTGATTCCCGTCATTTCTTTTCTTTATTTTAGTTTGCCGACGTTGTTTTGCTGAAATTGTTGTAGCACAAAAAATTGGAAAAAATTTTTGACTTGACCGGGCCAAGAATCTTCTGGTTGTAGTGTCAACACGCCAACTACTCAGCCATCAGCATTATTTTTGTCTCAGTATAAGGCGATCGTTATACTCATAATCTAGTCATAAGTGAGGGTGGTGATAGTCGAAGTAGTCTGCACGCTGACTACAAAAGTACAAAATTTTCCTGGGTTCAATCCCAATTTCAGACTCATAAAAAACAGCTCGCATTTTTCTGATGTGCATTTCTGTGTCTTTGTGTGTCAGTTGTTGTCGGAAGGTTTCAGTGGGGAAGGCATAGTCACTGGTCACTGAACAGTAACGGCTTCAGCTGTATCCAATCCACAGGCACATCAGAACGCCCTCCTTTATCGTTATTGTGTAGCACCGACGAAGTAAAATAATTACTAAAAAAAGGCTACTAAAAATGAAGCTTCAAAATTTAATACGTCTCCTGGACATCAGAGACGCTACAACACTGTTGTAAAAACAAATAACGCGCAAAAAGCAGTGTTGTAAGATAGTGAAGCTTCACCTCCTATCATTTCTCACCGACTATACCTTTCTTCTAGTTCCAGCACAATTCATTTCCTGAGTGCTGGTCCAAGATAAAAAAAAAAATAATGTAATCGGCCTTTGGTCATAATCTAGTCATAGCATATTGTTAGGCTTGTCAGTAAAAATAAATAAAAATAGGACGTGTTAATGCCATTACCTAGTGATGCCACGGATTCCTCGCTATAAACTTCGCATTTCTCATAAGAGTTGTCCTATATTACGTTATCCTACTTTTATTATAGTTAAGTCATAATCCAGTCATACTCAATATACATATATTTAAGTGATAGCTAAGTGAAAGTCAAGACATAATCAATTTAAAGTCTAGTCATAGTCCACTACTGATTTTTAGCTAACTCCCAGTTCCAACTAAAATATTTTTTATTTCAAAAACTTTGAGAGGAGAGAAGATTAGAAGAGGAGGTCCAAGTTGATGATTTTCGATGCGAGAAAAATTGTAGCGTATGCCTGGGTTAATTAACAGAGTATTTGCAATAAGATGAATGATTACCAGAGTTTGCGCTCCCTTTAGAATCCGGCTTAAATGACTGCGGAAATAAATTCCTAAAAAAAAAATTAAAAATAATGGAACACTTGGCAACCGTGCAATCTACCACTGATTAATCACAACTGCAAAGTGTTTTCTTACACACTACAGTAAACAGCACCTTAAAACGTTTGACCCTTTAGGTGAATATTCCAGCTACAACAAAAACTACAAATACTATTATTATGATCGTAAAAGAAAAGCAAAAAATATACAAAACAAAACAAAACAAAACAAAAAAAAGGACGTACAAAATACTGTGAACTAAAGAATAGCACAGCAGTTTATTTTCTTACGGCTTTGCAACACATATTTACGAAGTTAACTGCAACAAGCAGCTACTAAAATGCTTGGGATCAATAATACATGATGGTAATGCCGCCGCTGAAGTAAATTAAAGTTGTACAACTTACGTAGAAAAAGCGAACGATGAGTGCGCTCGTATGTATAGAAGAAGTATGTTGAATGCAACACCTCCTCTAAAATTCAATATGTTAGAGCCTACTTAAGCAAACTGTGAATATATGGGAGAAATATGGATAATAGCCAACAGAACGAAACCAACGAAATAGTTAATATATAATAATAGACATATAGAGAGCAGGATCATGCTAATACAGGGCTTTTCAATAAAGACGTGGCGATGTTTGGCGCACTGCGCGCAAATACTCACACTAATCGGGAGCACAAGCGTTTCGTTGTTCTATCGATACTATAATGGGAGGTGTTCTAATGAAATCAGCGAACTTGTTCCCGAACCCGGTCATTCGCGCGCACGACGCGATCATCATTAAGAGCGCACCAATTTGTGGTCGATTTGACGGCGACTCGCACTACGCATTACAGGGAAAATTCGTTTTTTGGCCGAACGGCACGTATGGGGAATAGACTACCCGCAGAGGTGTTTCCTGTCACTTTTAGCTTGGGAAGATTTAAATCAAATGTCAATAAACACTACTCCCTCTATCCTCCTTCCCATAACCTAATTTCTTAGTTCCAGCACAATGCATCGCATGTGTAGGGGTCATCCCCTGAGTGCCGGTCCAAGACAAAAAAAAAAAGATAGCTAACCTAACGACTTGTTAGCTGGTATTTCTCAAAGCACGATTTACGTGAGCTTGGTTTCCTCGACATGAATCCCATACAACTTTCCGTCTGCTCTTGTCAGAAATATCACACATTTACCTGTCTATAAAGCGTAGTCAGTCGATCGGTATCCTTGGTCCTATATAGAGCATCACCCACGTTTAGAAGAGCTAGACGAGGCATTTATATTTCTAATTATCAGGAGGCGGGGCACATTTACCAGCAGCACGTTTAATTTATTTCACTTGGACACCTCCGTAGTCTAGTGCATGAGCACTACTCTTATCAATATAGAGGTGCGGGTTCGACAAGCTGTAAGAGCTTCGTAGAGTTTGTATTGTCTTAAAAAAAAAAAGAAAAAAAAAAACTTCCACTCAGCACTATAGGAAAAATCCTTTATAATACAAAACGGTTTAGAAATATTTTCAAATACACAACAAAACACCCACTTTATGAATGTGAATAAGTGAACAAATTAATACTTTGCATTTAAAATGATGTAAAACGTTTACACTGGCAATGGAAAAAATGTTTAAAATAAACGGCTGTTGAAGTTTCAAGTGTAGAACAGTAAAAATATTCTACATTATTTGGAGTTTGGTATGGGAAAATAAAGACCAGTCACTTAACCAGACTTAAGTCACTAGCTCTTAAGATATCTATTTTCTTTATGGTCCTTCGAACCGATTTTCAATATTTTTTTTCTTTTTTTATCTGTGACCAATACTCAGGAGATGACCTATGCGATGCATTGTGCTGGAACTATATGAAAGGAAATGACAGCAGGTGAAGCTTAATTAATTATTTTTTTTACAGCTCTGCCTTTGCACGTTCTTTGTTTATACTCGTAGCAGTGTTGAAGCTTCCGTTTAGTAGCCATTTTTATTATTATTTTATTTCGCCGGTGCTACACAATACCGCCGAAGGAGGGCGTTCTGTGGTGATTGATTGTGAATTGCTATCAGCTGAAGCCGTTACTGTTCAGTGACCAGTGACTATGCCTTCGCCACTGAAACCTTCCAACAACAACTGACACACAAACACACTAATGCACACAGAAAAATATGAGATGTTTTTTTATGATTTTAGTCTGAAACTAGGCTTGAACTCAGGTCTGTTTTGCTTTTGTAGTCAACGTGCAGACTACTTCAGCCATCGCCATAGACGATTTTGCAAACAGTTTCGCTGTTCAGCAATTATCACAGACACAATCTTAGCGCTGATTATTATACGTTCTTTAAACTGCTCTAAAAGATTTATATTGTAAGTGCAGCAGTGACAGCCAGGCGTGATAAATAAACAAGGCGAGTTGGACCCGATCGAATGGAAAATATATGGGTCGATGCTTCAAAGACTATTTCGAAGTTATTCCACTGTGTACAGGGAGGGCGAAGAAACTTCTTCAGTGTAGTAGGGTAGCAAACTATATTGATTCTCCTGAGCTTCGTCGCAAAGTGGAGTGCCTTTCGTTGCTCCATCGTTAATATATTGGGATGCGTTCTAAAGAAATCAGTGAACTTATTCCTGAAGCCCGCGCATTCATACGCACAACACGTTCATCATTAAGAGCGCATCCAATTGTGGTCGATGTGCCAGCTAATCACACTACGCAGTGCAGAGAAACCTCGCTTTTTGGGCGGAACATCACGTATGTCTGTTAAACTACCCGCAGAGGACTTTCCTGTCACGTTAGACGTAATAAGATGCAAAAAAAGAATGTCCATAAGCTGTACCTCCCCTACACCGCTCTATTACTCTAATTTTCTAGTTCCAGCATAATGCAGAAAGCGTGTGTAGGAGTCCTACTCTGCGTGCCACACATTTTTACTACTACTACGACAGTGGCGTTTATTGACCTGATGAAATTCCATCCAGTGTAAACTCTTTCAGTGTCAGTTACGTGGTACAGCATCTTTCCGTTTTGCCAACATCATCATTCCTAGATCTCAAATAACCACCTTTATCTGCACACTATTCACATTATAGTTATAAGCACGCGTTTTATAATACTTTTGCAGAAACTTAATTTCACATATTGACGCTAAGCAAATTACAAGCAAAAAGCAATGCTGTGGAAAAAATAGTTCAAAAATTAAATATAGAAAGAAGTAGATGTGCGGTCATGACGAATTTTATGCACCCAACATTTAATAAGGGTTCTCACTTAAGAAAGTAACAAAATAAAATGCCGTGAAGTTTCCGAACGAAGCAGGCTTATGGTGGAAAATTCACATTCATTTAATCTGCGTTATTAACTGCCTGCCGCACGATGTCACATGATATCGAGTTGTAGCGTAATTACATTAAAAACAAAAACAAATAGTTTTAAAATATTATAGTAATTAGGCTAAAGTTGGTAACATTTTAGTCGGATAGAATTAGACAAGATACAGCACTTCAAGGGCACAAGCGACAATCAATACCGGAATCAATTCGGATGTTGCCAAACTTCCATCATCGGTGTTCGTTGTGTATTGTATACAGTTCACCACTTGTCAGGTGGCTTATCTATACAAATTCTTTGCCGAAATTCAATACGGGAGTTTTCAGTTGCAACATGCAAAACTGTTGCCAACTTTAAATTGTAAAGTTCATATTTAATTTGCATTTTTTTTGGTATTGCACAGTAACTAGTTGGAATAGTGATAGAGCGAGAGCGGGAACATAGAGTTGGTAGAGAGCAAGGCGTATTTATACCAGGTGTCCGCATCCCTACAACAGCAGGAATTTTTGTTTACAAATACAACAATTTTATTCGAGTTGTCAAATCGGTTTACGAATCAGCATGCTTTGAGTTGAACACAACTTTGACACTTGAACAAAAATCAGCTGATGAGAAGTGTAGCAAATACGGCCACGTGGTATGAATTTGCCTTGATAGACAGCTTCATTCTGAAGAACTTGCTTTGCCATTCCAAGTGGTATGTTACCAAAATATGCGCAAAACGTCATATACCTGACTTATTTATGAAGCTGTTTAATAAAAAGGAAGAGATCTTGAAAAACGAAAACAGTTTGGCACAACCGTTGCCCAAAATTGTAGCTTTAAGTATTAAAAATAATTCTTTTTTAACCAGGTTTTAGTTGTTGGAGTTGTTATTTTTTTTTTGTTGCGAATACATTTTCCGAGGGATAAATCTAAAACGTGAGATAAGCACTGATGAGGTGTTCAAAACTGATTTGATTCTTTTCTTGTTGTTGTTTTGTTTGTTTGATTCACGTAACTAAAAAAATTTCGAAGAAGCTTGACGAATAGCTTAAGTAAATATTTAAAAATATTGTTTTATTTTATAAAAAAAAAAAAGAAAGATGAAGAGAAACGTACAGAGAAGAGAATTTGAAAAGGGTTTTAGTTAACAAAAAAAAAAAAAACGAAGGTGATAAAAGAAAGCAGTTGGCTTTCTAGCAAATAAAATACGAAAGTTTTTATCAAAAAAATATATATAAAATATATATATGAATTCCAAGAAGATTTTCTAAAGTCTTAATGATTTTTCTATTTTCATCTTTGTGATGAAAATCTCTAAACTCAATTATCAAAAGTGAATAAGAAAGGAAAAAGAAGGCATCATCATCATCATCATTATAATTTTTGTAATAACAAACTGAAATGGTTGTTATTTTAAAACTTTGTATGCCATAATTTTTCTGTAGAAAAAGTCCGTTCAACTAATAAGGAAGTTGTTTTAGAACGTTTCACACATCGAGGCAAAAGTTTAATAGCAGACTGCCAGACACAACAAGAAACTATTTCAAGCTTAAATATAGGGAAGCTGCTGCGCTGAGGTTATTATCAGCAATAAATACTTGAGATGATTGTAATTACTTGATTTAGAATTATTGAGAAAGTCCTCCTCGCCCAGCCTGTGAAGTTACTTTTGAGTGATGCAAAAAAAAAACGAACTCATTTGAATGCAAATGTTTCTCATTCAAAAGAATTAAGAAAACTTTTGCAGCAAGAGTTTCATAGTCTGGACGAGAGGTGAAAGATTGCAAAGAAAAAAAATATAAGAAAAATGGAAAATTCCTTTTAGTATTGCAAACCGTACAGTTTGAAACGGAATCTCGTGATTCTATTCAAGTAGCTGCGTGCAGCC
Source organism: Dexiosoma caninum (assembly GCA_963924685.1). Classification (NCBI taxonomy): domain Eukaryota; kingdom Metazoa; phylum Arthropoda; class Insecta; order Diptera; family Tachinidae; genus Dexiosoma; species Dexiosoma caninum. Next base: position 53,241,093 of record OZ004728.1, on the reverse strand, counting down.
ACGTGAACCAACACTTCAAACAGTTACAGGTTGTCTGTCAGAAGATATATAGAATGTCGGCGAGCACATTGGACATTTGCAAGTTATTGCCCACAAATTAATGGCAGATTACTACAAGAAGTGTAATTAACAAAAGCCATTGAAAGTCTGAGGAACAGGGAAGAGGAGGAATTCGCTGCTCAATGACATAATTGTGCCGCCCATCGTCAAGCGAAACGCTCCCTGTTCCCTGAAAGGGCAATTTCAAACAGACTGTTTTCGGTGCATAGAGCGGACTTGAGTCTATTAAGGGGTCCTACACAGGCCATTGTGGTCTGAGGTACCACCTTAATAAAATTTGTCTCTCGATTTTGTGAAAGTGACACTGAAAGTCCCTTGTGACTGTAATGCACTCGGCAGACAGAGGATTCACTATATGGGTGACATTAGAATGCTTTCAAACAAGCTGCGGAACACCAGACCCCAAATAGTGCTTGTATTCCTTAGAAACCTTAGGAGGGGAACACAACAGATCTTCTTGGTCGTGGTGCTTCTTGACCCAACTAACTACAAGAAAGTTGCCAAAAAAAAAAAAGAATTTCTGACGCTATTCGTATCAATCACTTCGTAAATTATATTTCATTCGGTTAGAATTTTCACAGAAAGATTGCGAATATTTTGTTGCTAATACCAAAATCTTCTGTAGACCTTTAACCCAATTCTTCAAAAAAGCTGAGAAATATCCCTTGTTTATGCAAGAACTCTCAAAAACTCTTTGAGAATTACGAAATATATAAACTAAACATACCGAAAGATTTTTTAAAAATGCGGTTTATACAATAAACATTTTATTATTCGTTTCAAAAGTATTTTTTTTTAAACCTTTTTTTGTGACTTACGTTGAATAAATGAAAGAATATTTAAATATTATTGTTAATTTTAAAAAAAATGTGGAACGAAGCATGTAAAAAATTAAAATTGAAAAGAACTCACCATTTGTACAATACAGTGTGATAGTCTGCAAAGAAAAACAATAAAAATTGCAAATTAATATTTCATTAATACGTTTATTTTTAAAAAAACCAAATCACAATAATTATAATGTGATTAAAGGAAGTAATTTTCGTGGTCGTAGTACCGTACCGCCTACTTTCGTTACCTTGAGATTGTGTTATAATCGGCAAAGTTGACCAGACACCAGTTCAACAGAAGCAGAGAAAAATAAAGTTAATTTTCTTTCGGGCGTGGTTGCTTCCTTTTGCGTCTGGTGGAGATTGCTTAATTTTTAGTTTCAAGGCAGCGTTTGCTCAGAAATGTTTGAGATTTTAAGAAGTGTTTCCTCGCCCACTTTCATATAAAAAATACATGTATTTTTAAATCACTTAATTACTGACGGAGTTCAGAGGTAAAAATTAAATAAAAAATACAAAAAAAAACTTTTAATTAACTCCCACTTCAGACAATCAGACCAACCGAAATTACGATGCAAGGCGTTGTCTGGCTGTCAAAAAACCAACCGAAATAACGCGGCGTCAACGCTTTGCAATTTAAAAATCGAATTTTGATAGCGCGTAAAAAAGTGAAGTTGGCTGCAAAAGTACAACAGTACTATTTATTTTTAAATAATTTTTTTAAAAAAATTAAAATAATTAATTTTTAAAATAAATAAATTTTAATTATTAAAAATAAAAATATTTTAAATTATAAAAATTTTTAAAATATAATTCAAAATTTAATGTTAAAGTTTTAAAATAATTAATTTTTTAAATAAATAAATTTTTAATTTTAAATATATTTATCTTTATTATTATTTTTTTTTTCCTTTTTTTAGCGTCTTTCATATTAATTTAGCGTCTTTATTTCAATTTCGAGCTTTTTTTTATTAATCAAAGTAAGTAGGCATTACTGTTTCTGCGTAAAAACTAAGCGTTAAATTACGTTGCGCTTTGCGTCGTAATTTAGGTTGGACTGTATGAAATGTTTGATTTTTCAGAAATTTTGAGTTTACAGGTGAGAGAGAAGCATACACAGCCAATTTTTTTCCCCAAAACCTTCATACCGCACCTCCATACCTTCTCGAGAGAGTTTTTTGAAATCAAATGCATTTAAAATATATATTTGCATATTTGTAAATTTCTTATACTCGCTGCAACATTATATATTTATTTATTAAACATTTTATTAATTTTTTTTTTGTCTGTTCAAAATTTTTGCAATTGCGATCAGATCTTTTTTTCGAAATATGCTTAAATAAATATGCTTACCACACTATGAATGGTTGGTATAATCAACCTTATTCCAGTTGTCGAAGTCGATCGACACCCAATCTTAGCCCCCGTTATGCCGAAATGCTGCGACTTTTGTACGAAATTTAAATGGGCATTTAAAAATATTGTACATTTTCAGTAAATGTCAATTAAAGTTTTAACTGAATGATATTGCACATCGATTTGAGAGAGGGTAATTTTTGGTGTCGACATTGACAACTGCAATAAAGCTGATTTTTTTTTTTTTTTATCTAGGACCAGCACTCAGGAGATGACTCCTACACATGCGAAGCATTGTGCTGGAACTATAGGAAAGGGATAGTAAGAGAAACGACAGGAGGTGATGCTTAATTAATTATTTTTGCAGCTCTGGTTTCGCACGTTCTTTGTTTATACTCGTAGCAGTGCTGAAGCTTCTTTAGTAGCCATTTTTATTATTATTTTACTTCGCCGGTGGTACACAATACCGACGAAGGAGGGCGTTCTGATGTGATTGTGGATTGCTATCAGCTGAAGCCGGTATTGTTCAGTGACCAGTGACTATGCCTTCGCCACTGAAACCTTCCGACAACAACTGACACACAAAGACACACTAATGCAACATCAGAAAAATGCGAGATGTTTATTTTTATTTTAAAATTTTTGGTCTGAAACTGGGTTTGAACCCAGGTCTGTTTTTGGATTCGTAGTCAACGTGCAGACTACCATCCATCGTGCCATCGCCACCCTCAGTAATATATACTGCATCAATAAACAATTTTTTAAAAAACGCTAAACTTAAGAAGCAATCGAAACGACTTGCTTTCAAACTGATATCCAACAAGTATTGTTTTTTAAATAACTTTTGCAATAGGTACTCAGTTTTTGTTATTTGGATTTTGGTAATTCTCAAAGATGTTTTGTGAGTTTTTATATAAACAGTGCAATTTTTTAAATTATTTTTGTTTTTTTTTTCTAAAATTTGATAAAAGCACCAACGATATATATACCAGCTTCACCATACATACGTATAATTACAATTAACAAAACATCATATTTTTAAAAATATTTTTTTAAGCTAAAATATCTTTTTCACAGCTCAAAAAACTTCGAAAAAAATATATAACTTCACATATGTTAACACTGGAGAGAAGAGAAATATATAATCATACCACAGGTTTCTCTGACCTCTCGCCCATAAGCTCAGAATTTCTGAAAAAAACATTTCATATTGCAAACTTCTCAAAGCCTGCGGCCTATTTTTAGGCTGACTTAAACAAATGTCTTGTAATTTTCTTTAATTTTTTTTTTTTCTTTTTCTTTTATTTGTTAATTTCTTTAGATTCTCCTGCCTCAAAAATAAAAATCAATAATTGGCCACAAAATTTAAAACTTTATTCTTCAAGAAAAAGAGCAGCACTAAGAAAATCGTTAAGGAAAATAAACAGAGAAAAAAATTAAGAAAAAAAAACATAATTCCAATAAGAAAATCAAGAAAAATCAACAAACCACTTGCTAATGAACTTCTTGTCTTTACTTTTCGCTGCATAATGAGAAATAAATATGAAATAAAACAAGGAATATTTTAAGAAGGAAAGCAAAAAGGAAGAAAGAAAAAAAGAAACTTCACTGACTATTCCATATTTTGCCTTGAGGGTTGTTGTTTATAGACCCTTCTTAAGAAAAATATGTAATTGAGTGTGTGCTTCTTTTAATTCGTTCCTGTAAAACAAAAAAAAACTAAATTCAATGAATTTTACCGAACACAATAAAGAAATAAAGAAATTTAATTTTTTTTTTTTGCTGAAACTTCGTTAGTTAAGTCAGAAAAGATATTTTAAATTAAACTAGAGGCATATTTTCAATAACATTGGTTGCCTCCGTGGCCGAGTGCACGAGCATTAGTGTAGCAGACTGAAGCTTACGGGTTCGATTCCCGCCTAGAGCCAATAACAACCGAATCATTGGAACGATTGAAAGCAGCAGCGAATATGTGCGATTTGATTTGATTGAAAGTCACATTTTTAGAATGTTCATTACGTATGAATTTTTTTCCAATCACATTTTGTTCTTCTCCGGACCAAAGATGCAGGAATTACAAATTCCCAAAAAAAAAAAAAACACTCAGTTGCCTAATTGTAATAGAATTAAGCTCTCTATCATTGTCTGTCTTCAGCACCTGTGAAGACAGGAGGGGGCTCTACACTATCCCCTTCCAAATAAACCCGTGCAATAAATTGCACATCCCTTGAAAAAAACTTGGAAATTTATTTTCTGCCCAAGGCACGATCGATTAAATTTTTTAAATATCGCTCCACTATTAAAGATCTGCAAGAAACTAAACTAATTCAATTGAAGACTGCTGTAACCGTGGCTTAGTTACAAATGATTCCCTGATCGCCCAAGACAACCAACACACGAACTACACATTCATACATACATTGACAACATATTAAGTAACCAAAACAAAAATCCATCAAGGACTTAAGTATAAAATATTGTTATTTAGGATATATTTACAACGACGACAACAACAACAACGAAATCCACGCAAACTAAAGGAAAAAAAAATCAAACTTCATTTGCATGTGGATTGAGGATTTGTTTAGGGATGATTATTAAATGGGTGGCATGTTCACTATGAAATTCTACACAAACGGAAAACTGTTAGACAGACGGACGGACAGAAAGCTAAACAAAAACGGACGTTAAACATTGTTGGTTGGCTTGGCGCGCTCACTCACTGACAAACAGCCAAGGGTAACGGATTTATATGGAGGAAAATAAACGTGAACACCGCGCTTTTCCAAACACATTCTTACAACTCCAACACCAACAAGAAAAACATAATAAAATATAATAAATAAATACTGTGTATGTATGTATGAGTACCTATTTATTATGGCTGTGCAAGAATAAATTGAAGAAACAGCCAGCGAGCGACTTATAGAAGGAAAGAGTATTTGTTTGCGCCGAGATAAGATGTATGACCACCTTATTGGTGTGACAGGCGTAAGTAACGTCAAGAATGGCACTGGACTGAATTTATTTATTTATTTATTTTCATTTTCTTTTTTTATTCCTCACGACTTGAAGAGATGGGGCTAAAGTGATGGCAGAGTGTTTTAAACATAAACCATCAGGGAGTCTGCTAAATGAACGTACTTATGTATATAGAATTTTTATGTTTTGTTTGAAACTCTATATAAATTATGCAAATATTTTGCCTTCAAATGAAGGAATTGTTAGGAATAACCAAGTAAAAAGAAAGAAAAAAAATTAAGTGAAATCAGTCATATTTGGTTAAAAAAGAGTTTGTGAATGTCATTGGAACCGGCAGTGTGAAAATATTTGAAAGAAAAAGAGGCAGTTTTTATAAACCAATTTTAGTTTTTGTTGTCGCTTTGAGTGCGCTCGCTAGCGGTCCCAGAAATTATTATTTAGTTTTAAGCCTCAGGGCATCTCTTCTATTGATCTACAGATTGTGGGTGGCCAATGGTTGCCAGAGAGCCACAATGCAATAGAGACAGCAACAAGTTGAAATTTGTTATTATTAGATGAGCGGTTTGGGAGACCCTCTGAAACTGCTAAGGGGCCGTGGAAATTGCAAACAGCGGAATGATATTTCAGGGATAGAGCGCACCATCATTATGAACGTTTTGGTAACATCACATATTTCGTTTCAAAAGTAAGAAACGTTTCCTCATTTTCCTGTGCTTAATTTCACATCCACCTCTTCCCATTACCATTTGCTAATGGATTTAATTTAATTCACTTTTCTTTATCTTCATTCCAAGACATTTGCTCATTGTTAATTGACACTGTCGCTTCCAACAGCACCAAATCTATTAATTTTTATCTGTATTTTTATTATTATACTCGCGCTTTCAAGTCCTTTTTGTGGGCCATACTTCGTGCACGCGAAACAAACAGGCAGGACATGCGAGTTTAAGCATGAGTTGGTCCTTTTATTTCAAACGTTGATTTTTATTGCATGTAAATAACGCATCACAATGTTAAGATTTTTCTTTTCACATTTACTTTTTTTTATTTATTTCTTTACAATATATTTTACAAATAAAATAAAAAAAAAGAGAAGAAAAAAAATACATGAAATGAAGGGTGGTGGTGGGGGGTGGGGGCCAGCTTAATAGAATGTGAACACTTTTTTCTACGTTTCTTTTTTTTTCATAAATGAATGGAACAAAAGGAAAATGAAAAAAAGAATACCAAGTCTGAGTGGAAATTAAAAAGATAGAAATAAAAAAATAAAAATTAAAAAAAGTAGTGGGAGATTGCTACACGCTGTTGGCTGACAGAGAGCTTTAAGATATTCTCTACGGCGTTCACTAATTTCATTAGATCAATATTATTTAAGCTGAAAAGCACGTCTAAATACTGGACGTGTTATATTGTTAAAATGAAGAAAAAGAAAATTAAAAAAAAACAATGTGTACTGCATTTTACATTACAATTATCGTAAATTTTAATTGTGGTGAGTTTTCGAAATTTGATTCTATCAATAAATTTTTACAACTTTCCAAACGTGTAAACATACATATGAAATTCATTTTTCTATTGAAGGCAAAAAGGCAGCAACAGACGAAACGGCGAACAATTTTTAAAGGGGTTATAGACGAATATTGGGGAGTGGTGAGTTTTATATTTTGGAGTGGTGGATTTTCTAAGGTAAATGAAACCCTTGATGAAAAGCCGGACATTTGTTAGTGAAAATATATCACAATTCAAGTGTGGTGAGTTTCGGCGAGCTGTGGTAAATTTTGAGATTTTTAATGGTGATTTCCTTTCTGAACAAAAATGTTGCCCTTTCGCTGGATAGCATTTTCTACAGTTTGCCCATACCTTTAAAAAGTGATAAATTTTTTACTGCCACAACGGTAACAAATATTTGAGATTTAACATTAATGTATACTTAGCGTTTCACTGTTTCTACGGTTTTTAGCACCATTTTATCAATAAAATTCGTCAGCAACATTGTTTTATAATCAGCTGCTATTGCCTAGAACAAACTGCAAAAACTTTAAACCAAAAATGTATTAAAAAAGTTCACATTAAAATAAATAATAAATTAAACAGAATCTTCCTCTAACAAAAGTCTGATAAGACTTTAATCAAAGTGAAGAGTATATTGATTTTCATAATTCTTATTTGTATAAAAAAGTACTTAACAAAGATGTAAAAAAAGTTAGTACATCACCCCGACTTGAGAGTAGCGGGTCAAATATGTTGCATATTTTGCCAGTTATTTGTGCAACATATTTAGAAAGGAACGAAATAGTTTTTTTTAATGTTACATATTTTTTAGAATGGAACAGAAATAGTAACGAAATGTAGCATATATGTAACATTTTTGTCAGAAAAGAAAACACCATAAGATTTTATATAAGCAAATCACTTCTATTGCACTTTGAATGAATAAATATACTAAAAATAATTTTTTGTCATTTGGTCAACATGAGCAGAAAAAGAAAAATTAATTAGGGAGTTAAAACAAAATATATTATAACGTTTTAATACACTTTAAATTACACTACCAGGACATTGGAGGCATTAAAAAAAAACATTTTAAAGTTGTCAAAACAACTATTGGATTTGAAACATGAATGCCGAAAGGATTATTGCGTTCAATTGGCAAAAATTCTTTGTTTGTCTTATCGTAGCATAGGAACCATAAAATATACTGAGAGCTAAAAATGTACGTAATACCTGCACAAAAGACAGTTGGTATCAAAAAAGCACAGTTGTCACAGTTGTCACGTTTGAAAACTTGTTCTCTTCTGATTAAAAATGTTTACGATTTAGCATCCGACCCTCATCTTCCGTCCGACCGAAAATTGAATACAACTCGCATGTATGCCGCGGTGCTTCAAAGACTATTTGAAGTTCTGGTAGGAACACAATTGGGACGAACGATGAATTGTTCGTTGCGAACTTTCGTCCTCAGATATAAAGCAAATTTGTTCTGGCCGAACAGCACGTATTCGTATGTGGAATAGAATATCCGCAGAGTTCTTCCACGTCACTTTTGACGTGGGAAAATACAAATCGAATGTCAATACTCCATCTCTAAAAAAAGCTTTATTTCCTAGTACCGGCGCAATGTACCGTATGTGGAAGGCTCATCCCCTGAGTTAAATGGTAATTTAAAAATTCGGCGAAATCAAACGCTTTCAGCAACTTCTACAGGACGTCTGCCGTTCATTTCCACTGATTAATTGCATTCTTTAAATGATATTTTATTCCCTAGGTTAGGTTAGGTTAGGTGGCGGACCCAGAGCAAACACCCATTGTGATACCACAAGAAACAACCAGGGTCTAGGCGGGAATCGAACCCGCACCTGCAAAGTGATAGGACTAATAAGCCCACCCTTGAGGGTGGCGATGGCACGATGGATGGTAGTCTGCACGTTGACTACAAAACCAAAAACAGATCTGGCTTCAACCCCAGTTTCAGACTAAAATTATTAAAAAAAAAAACATCTCGCATTTTTCTGATGTGCATTAGTGTGTCTTTGTGTGTCAGTTGTTGTCGGAAGGTTTCAGTGCCGAATGCATAGTCACTGGTCACTGAACAATACCGGCTTCAGCTGATAGCAATCCACAATCACATCAGAACTCCCTCCTTCGTCGGTATTGTGTAGCAATGTAAAATAATAATTCAAATGGCTACTAAACCGAAGCTTCAGTATTGCTACGAGTATAAAAACAAAGAAAGTGCGAAAGCAGAGCTGTAAAATAATTAATTAAGCTTCACCTCCTCTCCTACCATCCCTTTCCTATAGTTCCAGCACAATGCTTTGCATGTGTAGAAATCATTTCCTGAGTGCTGGTCCCAGATAAAAAAAAAAAAACAAATTGATCCAAATACCCCAAAAAGAGGTCATCTTCGGGCAGACCCCATCGTTCGCATTTGTAAAGAAACTTTCAGAATATTCCTTTTTTTTCCTTTCCAACTTTAGTAAAATTAACGTCTCTAGCTTAAAGAGGTTTTATATATACGCAAATAAACGTTTTCTAAGGTGTAGTGAGCATAATTTAATTTTCACAATGTATTTTTTTTGTAAAGTTTTGCACCGGCACTAGGAAAATAGGTGTTTGGGAAGAAGGATAGAGGTGGTAGTGTTTGTGGATATTGAACTTTCATATTTTCAGTATAGCAAATGACAGGGAATACTTCAGAATGAGCTTATTATTCCACATACGAACACATCGGCTGATATAGTGAATGGAATAAAAAATATTTTTGTAACTTGTGAATACCTTTTTTTCCATTATTTTATAATGGAAATGGGATTATTTTCTATTTTCTTGCCTTATTTTTATTGTTCAATAGCCTTAGAATATGCATACAAATATTGCTGGCAAGACTTATTTGATAATAAATCTTTGATAAATTTCATTTATTACTTAACAATTTTTCAATTACAGAATCCTTTATCGCATATAAGAAACATAACATTGTAAAGAGAAAATATATCTTTTAACATCACTTAAGGTAACTACAACAAATTAATTTACTATAAATTGTAGATTTTTGAAAGTAATATGGCGCCTAGCGGTCAAAAGTTTACAACAATAAGAAAAAGAAAAACGATCTGTAACCAATCAACAACAACAGCACAGAACACTGCAACAGCAGTTGTTGAATACGATGGCCAAGTTAGAAGGAAAAGGGTAATTCACGTGCAAACTGATCACGAACAAATCAATAATATCTCCCGTATAGCACTATCATTCTATAAAGTGCCACAGCAGAGATGAAAATGATATGCAACGCAAAAGAAATCTCAGCTCAAAATGTGCAGAATTAACCGCCAGTAAATAAGAATAAAATAAATCGCAGGCGATAGAAAAATAACCATTGAATTCTATTAAAAAGTTGCCAAGAAAGACACACGATGCAAATGCCGGCAAAAAAAAAAATCTTTGATCTCGACCGCTTCAGCTCGTATGTAAAAAGCCGCTGCAACAAGTTGCCTTTGAAAGAAATTCAGCAGGGCATATTGTTGAAATATTTCAATTAACTTTTTATTTCTTTAATGCATATTTCGCACTGCCTGCCCCCACTCAATGTTAAAAAATAAGAAAACAGAACCCTACATATGGACTTTTGTTGTTGTTGTTGTTAATTTTGGTAGGATTTTTCATTTGTTGTTTAAATGCTCAAGAACAAACATGTTTAAACAGGTAGATTTTTTTCATAGCGTTGGCCCATTAAGTTTAACGTCCAATAACCGCAGGTTTCCTGCACATTTGCTGTTTCCAAATGGAATAAGCCAACGCAGAGTGGAAATGAAAAACAAAACAAACCAAAAAAAAATAAAAGACAACAAAAAAGCTTTGCAAAAACATACATAAACAATGTTTTGACAAATCGCTGAAAATTGAGTGCGCAAAAATATTATTTTCAATTTTCAACTCTGGATATGGACACTGAAAGAAGAAGAGAAAAAGAAATTAATAAAAACTACGTACAGCAACTGCGGTACATGTTACATGGCATTGGAGACCTTTACTTGCAATATGTAGGATGCAGTTTGTTCATCGTGTATAAAATGCAGTGTCTAGCACTTTTAGCTGCAGATACGAGATTATGTAGCAACAGACATGTAACCATGTACGAGCGTATCGATCCATAGCCGCAGGATGTTAACGATTGTAAATTAATAATTTAATATGACTACATGAGCCAAAGTGTGTTTTGCGAAAATTACTTTATGTAAATCATATAAAGATAAATTTTTAAATCAACGCATTAAAGCATAAATGATCTGCTTCGAAATAACAACTAAAGTCATTAAAAGGTGTGAGAAAAGCACGACTTTTTATGCCAAAATTGCTGAGTTATATGAAAAGAAAGTTCAGAAAATGTTAGTTAAATCTCTTCAAATCCACGAACATGTGAAATAGGAATTCTGAAAATGAAAAAAAAAATCGTTGCGAAAAAATTCACCACGTTTTGAAAACATTCACCACAACTTGAAAATTTCTATTACACAAAACGTATAAAGAAAGTTAAGAAAATGTGAGTTAAATCTCCTCAAATCCACTAACAAGTGAAATAGGAATTGTGAAAACTGAAAAAATATCATTGGGAAAAAAATTCACCACGTTTTGAAAACATTCACCACATCTGGAAAACTTCTATTACACAAAACGTTTGAATCATCAATTTTTTTTTTTAAATACATCTTCAATCTTTCTTAGATTCAAGTTGCAATATTATCAAGTATAAAAATTTTTATGAAAAATTCTTCAATTTTATACAAATTTAAAATGCAGTTTGAAAGAAGTTCAGCTTATTTGCAAAAACTTCAACGCTCTAAAAAATTATTTAAAAAACTACTTCTTTCGAAAAGTCTGCTTTACGAAATTGAGAGAAATTTGAGATTCTGTAAATTTTGTATAGAGTGCGCAAATTTTGAAATTGAAAATACAATTTAGTGCAATTTTTTAAGTTTTAAGAACTCAAATAAAAAAGTTATAAAATATATGATTTCTTTGAAAAATTTATATTGTTGTTCTTTATTTTCGATATTTCGTTAACAGTTTGTTAACATCATCGGGATATAAAAAAAATTTCAAAACTTATTGGTGCGAATGGTTGCAAAAATTTAAATTAAAATAAAATTAAATGCTGTTTCTGGGTGGGAAAAATAAACTAAAGAAAATTTGAAATTTTCTACAAATTGTAGAGGGGAAAATATTTAGATAGACTAAAAAATGAGATAAGATACTCGCCCATACGCACTTACAACAGTAACAATTCTATATTCAACACTGCTCAGAGAATTTCACCTCAACTTTGAAATCTTTTAAAATCGTTGCAACAATTATTAATAGCAAAATGCGATAAAATACTCTTTTTATGAAAAAGATAAAGAGCATTAAAACATTTTATGAGAAAAACTTTTCATCTCTCAAAAATTATCATACGTGCGCGTATGTATATTCACCACAAATTTATAAAATATACACAGAAAAAAAATAAAAACATTTTAATTAAAAATTTTGTAATGTCAATTAAAAAAAAGGAATACGATTTTTATTTATAAAGAAATTAATACTTTTTTAATTATATTTATTTTTGAGAGATTGTTATTTTTTATGAAAAGTTTTACAATTATTATTTATTTCTCAATATTTCCTGACGATGCCTACCTATTTGGTAGCGAAATATTGAGAAATAAATAATAATTGAAAAACTTTTCATAAAAAAGACCATCGCTCAAAAATAAATATAATTAAAAAATTTTAATAAAGGTCAAAGTAAAAATAGAAGTGATACTAATATAAAAAAGAAATTAATACTATCAATTAAATTGTTTCGTTCTGCTAGTGTTGGTCAGTGTGACTGTGAAAATTTTTGTCTTTGATTTAATTTGTTTCTGATGCAATTTTGCCTGCCTGCATGTTTTCCATCATTAGCCCCATCTTAATTAATTACATATGTAAATTATTATTCTTGAATTAATTCAATTAATTTTTAAATTAAATTTTTAATAATAAATGGAGCTTAATTGTTATTTTTTCTTTATTCTAAAAATGAAAAGTAATTTTGTTGTGATAAATTAACTATGAACTTAATCACAACCAAATTTTCAAATTTTCATTAATTTTTAATAATTATAATTCAAATAAATATCACTAACTCTAACAATAATTCCAAAGTAAAATAGAATATTTTGAAAATTTCTAAGAAATTTTTTATAGCAACAAAAATTTTTGTTTTTAGTATAATCGGCTGTTTCCGTAGGCTGAATTTTTGGTCAATTTTTGTGTTTGTGTTGTTAATAAAACAAATTATTTGGATGTCATTAAATGTATTTGCTCAACGTTTCGTTGGTTTTTTCCAACTTCTTCCGGAGCTTTCTTTATTAAATTAAATTATTTAATTTTTACATCGGTAATTTAAATATTTTTTTTATATATATTTCAGTTTAACTGCACATCACAAGCAGAAAATTACTTTTGAAATAAAATTAAATTAAAACTGGTCGTCACAACATGAAATAACAAAATTTTTTTTATTCATTTCGAATGATTATTTGGCATTAATTGCTATATAAATATATAGTATTGCATATAAGAAGAGAAAAGAATCAGATAAGCATTTAAATAAAAATAAGCCGTCATTTTGTATAATTCTTAGCAAAAAAAAATTAATTATTTATTTATTTATTTTTTTTTTCGTTATCTTGGACCAGCACTCAGGAGATGATCCCTACACATGCGGTGCATTGTGCTAGAACTAGAGGAGAGGGATAGTAGGAGATATGAATGGATTAAACTTTCCACTGAGAAAATATATTATTTTAATTAAAGGTACTGATTAAAAATAAAAAATGTTTTCTGTGCACTGAAATTTTAAAGTATAGAAGTGTGGTGAGTTGTTTTTAATTCCAATAAATTATTGTAAAGTGTTAAGATATTTATACGCCTTCAGCAAACAAGCATTTCAACAAAAAATTAAAACATGTTGTTTATACAAAATGTATCTTCCAACACAGCCTACCCCTAATTGCCAGCCTCGGCGACCGTCACATAACCCCACCGTGTAAATGCATTTTATTATTATTTCTTGAACAGCGTTTAACAAGGATTGCATTTATGCTTTCTGAATGCACATTTACAATTAATCCTTGAAAATATACGAACCCTTTTCCTCTTTCGCTTAATAAAAAAGGATGGCGACGAGCGCAATTTAATTGACTTAATGAAGTATTTTTTAAAAGCTTAATACAAAACACCTCCTATAAAATGAATTGCCCTGCATGCAGTGAATGCAATTCAATGCAACGACAGCGACCACGCTGCATAAAAAAGCCGCTACAACATCAAAACGCACTTGTTGGCTTTGCATTTTGCCCCGTCTCTTTTATTTTATTATGAGCAACAAACAACATTCTATATAATTGAACAGAATTTTGTATAGAACACATCAAAGGTTAGATTTGTGATAAAACACTTATTATTATTGTGTTTGGGCAACAAAGCAAAAATTGCGTAAGGATGTGGCGTTAGAAAGGAGCAATACAGCTAGACAGACGTAACAAAAGGACAATTTTATAAAGAGGGTTTGTGCATAATTTTTGCAAACATTTTCGTTTTTTTGTTTTTTTTTGCAAATTGATTTAGAGAAAGCGAAGGGTGGTAATTTTTTATTTTGCACGCTGACAATATTTGACACCCAATGAAATTGTAAGGGAATTTTGCAAAGAATATGCGTCGCACATTGGTGGTGGTTTATTATTGTATGATGTACGTGTGAGTTAATGAGCCTGGGAATATTTTGCAAAATTCCGTTACAACTTGGTAAATCCTTTGAAGATTTGCATATTATTGATGAATATTTGCACACGAAGAGATAAATATTCCAAATTGACAATAGAAGTTAAGCATGAGAAGAACATAAAATGTTCTGTTTTATTGATTTTGTGTTTAATGGGGAGAAAAGGGTTACGGGGTTTAAGAGATGTGTCAATATTTGACATGTTACGAAGAGGTATTTAATTTATTATTTTAAAATTTATAAAATGCTAAAATTTATATTTCTACATCCACTATACTTTAACAATCGTTTAGGCATATTTACATGATCAACAATATTTATAAAGAGCTTACCTTTGTATATTTTTATAATTTTTTAAATTGAATTTGTCGCTCTCATGAACATTAAATACGGTAATTAAATACTTGCAAAGGTGTGATTTTTAAAATGTCATTATTATTTAACTGACCGACCATTTAAAAATCTGTTTATTATTTGCTTTTCCCTTGTTAACAACGAGATAATTATCATTGTTTTGCAAAGGTCGCTCACTGTTGTGTAGTACGCCCCGAAATATTGACCCTTTTTATTTGACGTGTTAACAACACACACTGGACATTCAGAAAGAAAAACCAAAAAAAAAGAAGAATTGCTTTTTTTCTATTTCCTACATGAGCATGTATTATGGTCATTAGAGACTCTCTAATTGATAGTTTGGATTACATTGTTTGCTTTTGGACAAATGGAAACATGGGTGACTACAAGTCAAAAAACAATAATTTCAATTCGTGTATTTTTGGAGGGTCAAAGCAACCACCATGTGGTAAAAAATTTTGAGCGATTTAGGGGAAGTTTAGCTTCATTCCCCCTTTTTTCCCTTGGACAGTGAGTGACCACTAAACAGTTTATTTAACTTGTAGACTTTTGCGCTTTAATAAAAATAAATAAATGCTCGAAAAATTAGCATAAATTAACATAAATTTATTTAAACAAGTTTTTAATTACATGAAGCACAAAAACCGTATATGAAGTGCTTAACTGGTCAGTGAAAACGATTTCGTATTTGAGAATTTACAGCCTGAACAATAAAAAACAAATTAACCAGTTGTCGAAAAGCTATTAAAATGGGATTGCGGCCAAAAATACTTGCCCTAATTTGATTTATTTTTTTCCTAAAGTATTTTGAGCATTAAATTTGCAATTTCAATTTTTTTTAAAGATTTTTCTATTTAAGAAAATATTACAAGACTGAATGGTTTATGCTCTTGCTAAGTTTTATGAGGAACACACTAGTAAAGGGGAAGCCGTTAACCAATGCAAGATTTATTTTGTTTACATTGTTCTTAGATTTATAATAAGTTGATTAATATTCGAGTAAGAACCAGCATAATTAAAAGAACTATTTTAAAATTTTTAGTTACACAACCAATGAACTTTTCAGTTGGTTGAGTAACTTCTTTACCGTAAAATAACTATTTATTACCAGGTTTGCCGATTTTAAATCGAATGTATGAAAACTTATTTATTTTTGTAAATTTCAGGCTTCTTAAGAGTATAGAATTTAAATCAAATTCAAAAAAATTACTTAAATTTAAATTGTGCAAACTATCAGAGTGAATTGAGAAAAATTCACCACTTACTATTTATGATATCTTAAAAATATTCAAAACTGTTATAAACAATTTCCCTCGTAATAACCATATTTGCAGCAAATTCACCACTGTCAAAAATAAGCAAAATTCACCGTACTAATAAAAACTTCACCACTTATAACAGTCCCATACATGGCGTAATCTGTCAAATTTTCAACACTTCAGTCTCGAATCTTAAGCGCGCTGGCCACACACCAAATAATTTTATTTTAATTTATGCATGTGTACAAATGGTTTTGATATTCGTCAAATTCCCCTGAGTCAGGGCAGAGTCCTTTGATGTATGGTCATATTGTTTAAGTTCACGTTATCACGTGTTCTGATATACAATTGTGACGATCGTAGCAAGGTATTGAACGAAGAGTTTCGCGAAGAGTATCAGTATTTTGGTGAAAACTCTTAACACTTACCAAGTACCCCTGGGTTAAGTACATTGGTCCTTAACACGGAAATAACTCTGAAACTATTATCCGGTATCAAATCGCCTTTCAAACATTATTCATTACCTGCGCAGCAGTAGCAGAGCATTTTTTGAGACCTGTTGCGATACCGTCTCTTCGAGTGTGAGACTCCGAGGAATGTTCCGTAGCGGCGGGCAAATTTCAAGCTCAACTATGGAAAAAATTGCTTTTTAGGTTTGCATTAGGAAAACTCTTCTGTTGGGTAAACAGTCAGTATTATCGTTTCTTATATAAACCTCAAGTCGATACAATCAACTGCAGTTCCCAATCTGATCATATGTCGAATCAACTGTTATAACCTTTCTCTATCCTCTCTCTTATACCCATTACTCACCACAAACATTCCCACATACAGAAATGGAAAACATAAACTTCCGCCTGCAAGATAGTGGGCAATGAAAGTGACACTGCCAGAACGTAAGTGAAAACTGTTATAATTTTTGATCCCGAGCAAAACAAGGTAGTGGTTAATTAAATCAATATCCAAAAAAAAAAAAATTATTACAAACTCAAGGTGTGGGGAAAACCTGAGTCGTTGCGATAAAGATGTTGAATTTCTGAATTTTTTTATAATAAAATGCTTCCCAATGAATCACTTTTTCAGGTGAGTGGATTTTTTAATTGCGTAATGGAGCCGTAACTATTCATATTTAAAATTAATGATAACCAAGCTCTATATATCGTGTTTATTTCTATTGTTTTGTGAAATTTTCTTTTCTTAAAACAAGTGCGTATATAAAAAGGAAATGGAAAGACGGAGATGTCGCAGTTTCAGAAGTTAAAAAATCTTTATTCCGGCAACATTGTTTTTGCTTAATGAGCAAACCACTTCAGCATCAGCATTAGCATTAGCATCTACAACAACAACAACAACTACATACTATATTTCTTTAACACAATAATACATATTTATTTTTCATTTACATTCAAACTATATAGACACATACAACAATGCTTTCACATGAACACATTAAGGGTGCGTAAGGATAACACAACATTATTTGAACAACAGCAGGATAACAAAAAAAAAAATTATTTTTTTATAGAAAAAATTTAAAAAAAAATAAGAACAAAAACATAAGAAGCAAGTGTATAAATATTAATGTCTGGCTACAATCACATACATACGTTAATATATCGATGTATACGCACACATGTACCAAAAATACTTGCACTGAAGAAGTCAGGGCTTAAAACAGGACATTTCAAAACATTATAAAACGCTTTTTTTTTAAGTAAAAAAAAAAAAAAGAATAATAAAAAATTAACGAACTTTTTCCATTAAAAATATCAAGAAAAATTCTTTCAAGATTTCTTCTGTTTCCATTCTTTCTACTTCCTCACAATTTCTTATTCCAAATAATGAAGTATAAGGGACATTTAAAGGATGTGCTGTGTACGTGTGTGCATAGGCAAAGTAGCATGGAAGTAAATAATAATAATAATAATAATAGAAAGAATAAGGATTTTGGGATAAATACACGCACTTTTTCTAAATGTAATGAAAACACAAAATCGATGTACGAGTATTCAAAGATTTTTTTTTAATTGTAAAACAAACGGCATGTTAAGTTTATTGGAGCATTTGGCCAACGTATATGTACTCGTGTGTATGGGCTGCCTATATAAACGTTGTAACACTGCCAATAGCTGTAGGAATGTGGTCGTTGGTTTTGTTCTATCATGGTTTTGAAACTGATAACGTTGTATTATTTCTTGCCATCAAAATAATTTGTGCAAAAGTTAATTTTAAAAATTATGCCCTTTTCATTTATGTTGAACACTTTAGAGAAACGTTTTGAA
Organism: Dexiosoma caninum; assembly: GCA_963924685.1. Classification (NCBI taxonomy): domain Eukaryota; kingdom Metazoa; phylum Arthropoda; class Insecta; order Diptera; family Tachinidae; genus Dexiosoma; species Dexiosoma caninum. The sequence goes on along the minus strand of OZ004728.1, from coordinate 53,222,660 downwards.
TTCCAGGGAGGAGGTAATCGCAGATAACGCGATCCATGGGCTGCAATTTGGATACCAGAATTAAAATCCACAGTCACAGCCCAGCAAATGATCATTGTCAATAAAGCTAGAGCTCCAGGCCAAAACAAAATAGCGCTGTGCCTTTTCGTGGACATAGAAGGGTCTTTTGACAATGCAAATTACAAATCGTTGGAGAAGGCACTCAGAAGAAGTAAGACGGATGCTGAGGGTCATATGAGGGACCATAGCTGAAGTAGTCTGCACGTTGACTACAAAACCAAAACAGACATGGGTTCAACCCCAGTTTCAGACTAAAATTATATAAAAAAAAAAAAAATCACGAATTTTTCTGATGTGCATTAGTGTGTCTTTGTGTGTCAGCGCATTTGTATGGCTCATCTCCTGAGTGCTCCCAGATAAAAAAAGGGCCTCTTTAGGAGAGGTCGGTATCAAAGTTAGAGTGGCGAGGGGATGTCCTACTAAATACCAGCTGAGGACGTGATAGGAAACCTGAAGAACGAAAGAAACTGTTACGGAGCAACGACTTAATTGGGAAAAATTCAACTATAGTTTTTCCTGTTGAATGATATAGTACACCTTTCAACTTCGCCTATTGACATCACACTTTCACTACCCATTCTTAAATATTTTTAAAAATTTTTAATGGCCCAAGTGTATGTGATGTGTAGCTGCATAATCACTTTTTTCTAGTTTAAAACTGTTCAGGGGTATAAATTACTTGAAGTTTCTTTTCTTTTTTTTTTGGGAAAAATCTACCCTCTATTTTTTACAAAAAAAAAATTTATAGAAAAAAAAACTTAATCATTAATACTCGTAGAATATTTAAAAGAATTGTATGTATGCAAAGTGGAAAAAAGGTATAAAAAAAAAAATTAAAATAATGTGTCCCTTGTCGTTACCAGACGACAGTCACAACAGTGCGTAAAAGATGGCCTTACAGTGGTCACCACGAGAAAGGTTACAGTGATAGACTTCTACAAGTTTTGCTTTACATGCTGTTTTCAAAATTTTCCAATGGCATTTAAAGAAATCATGTTGCTGTGTAAAATTATTTGCAATTCGGTTGAAGCTGAAGTTTGTGAGGTCGGTATGGTAAAGTAAGTGGGTGTGGCGGCTGTATAGGGAGATGCAGTGAAATACGAATTTAAGATTTTTTTTTAATGCCAGGCAGGTAATGCGAGTGCAGGTTGCTTGTAGCCCATGTCTTTTTACTTGTGAAAGTAAATTAGCACAAGTAGTAACACGGGAATTTGCAATGACCACTTAACACTGCTGCGCCAGAGTGCCATGATTTCGAGTAAAATTACGAATGCTATGCGAATAAAATTATCTAAATAAAATACTGCGTCCCACTGTCTTTTAGTCAAGCAAAAAATCTGTATAGACTTCAGCTGAAAGCTGGCTAAACAACAGCAACTTTTATTTCAAATGCAATACGTGTCCTTAAAAATTCTATATATTTTTTTTTCTCTTACACAAATTTCTACAAGACTGAAGATTTTAGAATATTTTGGGAAGAAAAAAAATCTACAGTCTATTGCTTTTGAAATAAAAATCATGTTCAGGTATTAGAAACGAAATAAAAATAAATAAATGAGTAAAACGCATGTGTGTGAATATCCATGCATGAGGAAAAAAAAATAATTTTATATTTTTACCAAATTAAACTTGGCTGCCTCCCCGTTTCCTAACGTACAACAAATGCTGCTGTTTAACGTTTTGGTAAATAATTATGCAAATTAGTTTTGTAGCAAATTCAGCCATACATTCAGCCATTAAGCAGTACGAGTGTATTAAAAGTAACAAAATTCGGTTGGACGAGAGAAGTACAGTTCATTGAAAATTTTTTACAATTCATTAATATTCATCAAAGTATTGATCCTTTAAGCAGCAACAATATGCGTACAAACAAATTTGCAACTCAAAATATAATATTTGTTTTATTCACACCGAAGTAAAATGCAATAAGAAGTTTTAGAATAATGAAAAACATCAAGAAATACTACACCATCCAGGCGCATCCTTTTGATTATGCATTCGAATAATTTTTGATACTTTAAAAGGATATGACATGAACCCTGTGTTCACAAAAAAAAAAAAAAAAAAAAAAAAAAAAACACCCATCAAAATTTTAGTTTGAATTTATTTTTGCATCAGCTAAAAAGCCTGTGTTTTTTGTCTTCTCTTTTGTTTATCGTTTAAGAAAACTTCTTGTTATACATCCTTAATGTCATCTGTTTAAGCTCTAAAAATTAATGATGCCGCACAAAAGTAGCGTGTATGGCAACAGACGATAAACAGAGAGTTATTGTCCGTCCGTCCGTCTGTTCGGCTGAATGCGAATGAGAATTTTGTTCGAAATTTGTGTTTGCTTTCGAAAGAAAGTTTCGTACATCGCAGGCCTAACACAGAATTGGATGAAACGTGTATGGTACCAACTGTTAAACATGATGGCGGTGGTGTTATGGTATGGGGATGATGGCGGTTTATTGATGGGATTATGGATCACCGAAAGTACATTGATCTCCTAAAGCAAAATTTGAGGTCAAGTGCTGAAAAATTGGGTCTGGCAAATAGATTTCAGTTTTGTCAAGATAATGATCCCAAACATTGTACCACTAACAAAGCTTTGGATTTCATATAATTGTCCAAAATTAATAAAAAAAAAAACGCCGCCACAGTCCCCAGACCTTAACCCTATTGAACATCTTTGGGGTCACTTGGAAAAAAAAATCAAAAAACGTGAATTTACGAACAAACACCAGATGAAAGTTATCCTGCAGGAGGAATGGAGCCAAATTAATCCAGAATATACCAAAACGTTGGTAAAATCAATGCCAGATCGTTTAAAAGAGGTTATACGTAGGCAAGGAAAAGCAACTCGCTACTGAAGTAGAAATAAGCTTGTATTTCAATTCATGTATTTTAAATATGTTACCAATGTCGAATACTTTTTTTGCTTGTTTTTTGTTATTAATATTTTAATTCATAACTTTGCGTTTCTTAATAAAGACTTTTATAAGTTTATTTTGTTAAAAACAACATTCCATATTTTTTTCTTGATAAATATATAAAGTTTACGGCCTATGTCGAATAGTTTTATTGGCCACTGTATATGTAGGGAAAGCTGCCTTCCTAAACGTCAGCTGCTTTGCAATGCGACAATGTCTCATGTTAATAAACGCAACCGTGTACACATTCACGATGCATGACATTCCTAAAGTCGTCAGATGCACAGTTGATGCCCAAATAAACGCAACAACAGCATCATTTAGATTGACAATGACATTTAGATAAACAATGGCGACCAAAGACGAATGGTACACAATTTTAATGAAATAAATACTTAATTTCAAATAAAACTTTAATTATTTTATTAAATAATATTTAATAACCCTTATTCTGCGTTTCGAATACGTTCCCGGAATCAGTTACGCACGGATCGAAAAAAGCTATTCTGCAAAAAAACTTAATCGAATGAAAAAGAAGAAGAGAGGGGGTATGTTTAAACCAGCAGCTTTGCAATGAAACGTGTGAATTAGGAACAGAAAAAATAAGCAATTTTGTAAACATTGTAATTGTTAAATTATAAAAAGTTAAATTTAGTGAAAACAAAACAATGATAAATATATAAAAACTAAAAATTTTTTTTTTATCTGGGACTAGTACTCAGGAGATGACCCCTACAAATGCGATGCATTGTGCTGTAACTATAGGAAAGGGAGAGTTAGAGAGACGACAGGAGGTGAAGCTTAATTAATTATTTTACATCTCTGCTTTTTGTTTATAGCAGTGGTTTCGGTTTAGTAGCCATTTTTATTATTATTTTACTTCGCCGGTGCTACACAATACCGACAAAGGAGGGCGTTCTTCTGATGCGATTGTGGATTGCTATCAGCTGAAACCGTGACAATGCCTTCGCCAACGAAACCGTCCGACAACAACGGACACTAATGCACATTAGAAAAATGCGAGACGTGTTATTTTTTTATAATTTTAGTTTGAAACTGCGGTTGAAGCCAGATCTGTTTTGGTTTTGTAGTCAACGTGCAAAATACTTCAGCCGTCGCCACCCTTGTTTTTGCATGATGATCTGCTCTGCTGGTATTTTTCAGTGTGTTTTACAATTTTCTCTTTGGTTTAGTTTCTTTCTTAGTAACTATCGTATGTAATTTTGACTGCCTGTAGCGTATCGATTATCTCGCTATTTGAAATTGAAAAACTGACGTTCGCAAATAAGTCTCTGCATCACGGATGGAAATCATGCTAAAATTTTACTTTTTTTGTTTGGTACATTCTCAACCTTGTTGGTACCGTGGTACTCAATAGTTTGTACTTATTATTGTGCAATACATAAGTTTACAATTACAATAATTTACACTTTGTTGTAATGTTTGCTTGTACGAGTATAATTTCACCATTAAAAATGATTGGGAAACCATTTTATACTGGAGAATGGTCAAGCAGGTTAAGATTAAATTGTTTTTATCTAAATTGTTTTAAAATATTACAAGTAATCAAGTGAAGTGTGCTCCGCTAGTCTAGTGAGTAGTGAGCTAGTTTATCAGTTTGCGGTAATATAATGAAAAATTATTATTAAAAAACATTTAATAAATAAAATTTGTTTAATAACTGATCTCCAGTATTGGCGTTACTGTTATTAATAAATATGTATGGTATTATAAAATAGTACCATCATGGATTAAAAAGTTTGTTTCAAAGAGCCATTTTCCATCCCTGCTCTGCTTTCCCAAGAATATGTATTTAACAATTAGAGAGGAAATACAGGGTGTCTGGTGGCAAATTTATATTTTTAAATATGATTATTTCAAAAAGTAATACACGGTGCAGATTTGTCAGTCATGATGTCGCAGTGGTCGCGTAATTGCTCGTCGACAATTTTGTTCAAAGTTCGGTATTCGGCGAATAAGTGATGGACCGAATGTAAATTTAATACGTTCATGGTTGCAGAGATTCCGCGCAACTGCTTCGGCTATGAATGCCCCACGGCCAGGACCCAGTCGATCCGAAAACATTGAACTGGTTGAAAGCAGTTTACGTGAAAATCCGCGACTTCAATACGGAAAAGAGCAGCCTCACTGGGACTTGCAAGAGCGATTATTCATGAAATTTTAAAAAAGGACTGGATGACATGCTCTTTAAAAAATAAATCCCGCATTTCAATTCTATCGTTCAATGCTCTTAATAAAACCTTGTGTCAATTATTACGATTTTTGTTTAAGTTTGAAAATATAAATCTGCTACCAGACACCCTGTATATACTACCGTGTTAAACGAGCTCATTGAAATGAACGCCGCCCTTCATTCACTTGCGTGTTTCGATCAGTTGAACTAGGTCATTCGTAAGGTACACAACTCTACAAACTCCGTGAATACGTGGTGGTGTGCAATCTGTGTTCTATGCAGGGAATAAAATTCTCGTAATTGCAGCGAATATAATTTGCCAGTGCTATCGATTTGTTGAACAAAATATTCAAAAAATTCGAAGCACGTAAAATTAAAATCACAATGGATTTGAATCATGTTGAACATCACTCTTATCTAATCAAGGAAAACACTTTCAAGTGGGTCATACAGTCTAGCTATTCTGAATGCCCAAAATTTGCAGACAACAATGAGCGTAGAAATATTCAATTTGGTACTTCTAAAAAATTCATTTGTGAATTGCGCTTTAGTGAAGAACTATGCGGCGAGAGGAAATGTAATATAAAATGTCCATATATTTCTAAAAGTGGTACAATATGTTTTGACTTATGGCTGAGCGGTAAATCACACAAGTTGTCTCTATTTGAGAAGTCCCTTATAAGGGAAAATAAATTTATAAATCTTTCAAAAGACGGATATTGTCTGTCACATGAACAGAATTGTACAATAATGTGCGAAATAACTTTGACACGTAGTACAATATGGAAGCCACTTTTAAATGCAGCAAACAATTCAAAATTAAATAAAGATTTTACTAAGCTTTTTGAAAGCAAACAATTTTGGGATGTAACTTTAGTGATGCCGGAACGTGAATTGCATGCCCACAAGGACATTTTAACAAGCCGTAGCAAGGTCTTTGCCGCAATGTTTGAACATGATATGGAGGAGGCTAAAACGAACAGAGTGAATATCACGGATATTGCTGCAGAAGTTATGGAGGAAGTATTGCGTTTTATTTATTCTAACAAGGTAGAAAAGTTGGATCAGTTGGCACCGGAGATATTTGCTGCCAGCGATAAATATGATTTGCCTGTTTTAAAATCGATAAGTGAAGATGTGTTAAGTCAACAACTGTCGATTGAAAATGCAGCAGAATCACTGGTACTTGCTGATTTATACAAATTGGAAGCATTAAAACGTTTGTCACAAATGTTTATAATGAAACACCGCATGATGGTTCGTTGTACTAAAGGTTGGATAAAACTTTTAATCAGACGTTCTCATTTGGCACATGAACTTATTTCGAAAATGTAATCATTTCTTTAATCTAATTAATTACTTTTAATAAATTTGTTACTTTTTTAATAAAATAAATTGTTCTTGAATTCAACACATATTTAAATTTTTTTTTCTTTCTTCTAAAACGGATGAAAATACGTTGGATCAAATTCTTTTCATATCTTCACCTTGAATCTCCATACACAAATTCAAATTAAATGAAAGTATTAACTACTACAGATGTAACAGCATTAAAATCGCATTCATAAAATATAAGTGAGGTAGTTTTTCCTTTATACAATTCACAAGAGTGATCGTAGAAGCATGAGTATTTGATGAATTCTACGTAGTGTCGTCCGAAAAGGAACGGCAAGGTAAATTAGTCACCAACAGCTGTCACACGAAAACACACCGTTGTAGCTGTCGTAGCGCAGTGACACATTTCGCCAGCAGGCGGTCAAAATTCATGAAAAACATTTCTTTATGTCACTGATTTAATTTAATGTTTTTTTTTTCTATAAGAGACATGAAAACCTCGAAATCCAAATTTTCTTATTTTGATTATTTTTCTGTGAACAGGGTGATACCAAATTCTCTTCTTTTCAGCTTTTAATTTATGGAAAAAAATTTCTATTTTCCAATTATAAAATTCCAGATCTATTGATAAACAAAAAGTCTAGAATATTTCAATGTTAAGTGGAATGCAATTTTTTTTTTAACTAAAATCTTTGTAATGAATTTGTCCTTTCTTTTGTATACTTTCGGCGAATTTTCGCCCAATCGCAATATGCTCTACCATTTCCAAAGTAATGGAGAGTATTCTAAATTTCCTTCTTATGAAATATCTGGTGTCCAATGGCTTACTTAACGACCGGCAATATGGCTTCCGCTGAGGACGTTCCGCGGGAGACTTATTAGCCTTCCTTTCGGAAAAATGGTGTCGATCCATCCACCATTTCGGCGAGAGTAAGGTAGTGGCTCTTGATATTTCCAAAGCATTTGACAGAGTGTGGCATGGAGCGCTCTTGTCAAAACTTATTGCTTTTGGTGTCGGTGATATCTTCTCTCGATTTATATCGAGCTTTCTCAGGGATCGCGCTATAAGAGTTGTTATAGACGGCATCTTATCTAACGAGTTCAAGATTGCTTCAGGAGTACCACAAGGCTCCATTCTTTCTTCTGCTCTATTCCTTATCTTTCTTAATAACCTTCTATGTCAAATTACCACACCTATCCATTCTTTTGCAGATGACAGCAGTATCTGCTATTCATATTCTTTTGATCGTAGGCCACCATCAACTAAGATCGCGGCGACGCGGCAGAATATGAATGATTCGCTAACAGGTGACCTCACGAGAATATTGGAATGGGGTCACGCGAACAGGGTCGATTTCAATTCCCAAAAGACCCAATGCTGAATACTTACGCATCGACGCATGCCTGATTGCGCTACGTTATCTGTAATTATGAGCGGTAGAAACATCCAGGAATCAAGAACCAAGAACATCATTTCTTGGCATAAAAATTCAGTGCGATGTTTGATGGACTGAGCACATTTTTCAGGTCTCAAAGGAAGCATTCAAGTGCGTCGGTTTTTTAAGACGGTGTAAGACATACTTCACCTCATCTGACCACCTTACTATTTATACCGCCTACATCCGACCGAAAATGGAATACAACTCTCATGTATGGGCCGGTGCTTCAAAGACTATTTAGAAGTTACTCGACCGTGTAGAGGAAAGAGCGCAGAAACTCATTAGGGTAAGTAGGGTAGCCAACTCTATTGACTGTCTTGAGCATGATCGCAACGTGGGGTGCGTTTCGTTGTTCTATCGTTACTATAATGGGATGTGTTCAGATGAAATCAGGGAACTTGTTCCCGAAACCCGGTCATTCAAGCGCACAACGCGTTCTTCATTAAGAGCTTATGCATTTGTGGTCGACTTGGCAGCGAATCGCACTACGCATTACAGAGAAAATTCGTTTTTTGGCCGAACAGCACGTATGTGGAATGGACTACCCGCAGACGTCTTTCCTGTCACTTTTAACGTGATAAAATTCAAACCGAATGTCAATAAACACTACTCCCTCTAGCCTCCTTCCCATAACCTAATTTCCTAGTTCCAGCACAATGCATCGCATATGTAGGAGCCATCCCCTGAGTGCCGATCCAAGACAAAAAAAGAACAAAAAAGTGAATTAATGTTAAATTTGGTCATTATTTTTGCAGAAATTGAACATTGTTTTAAATCAACATTTTGTCATGTTTATTTTAGATTGGAATTTTTTTTTTCTATATAAATATTTTCCTTCTTTCTTATCAGACAAACACATACTTATGTAAGAGTACATATATTGAGCCTTTGGTGCAATACCGTAGTAATTCAAAAAATCGTGAACTGAGAAAAATGCAATTGAAGTTTTGAGCCATCTTTTTGATAGTATTTTCGTTTAATAAAGTTATTTTTTTGACAAGTTTTTAAATAAAGAGGCATGTTTTGTAATGTTTTCTGTTTGTAAATTTTTTGTCATAAAGGAAATATTTCATTATTGCAAATAAATATTGTTGGAAATGGCTGGAGGGAATAAAGACATTTGTAGCTGTAGAATCTGAACAGTTAGAGATAGAACCATAATCTGTTTTCCTTTGGATATATATTGCCCTAAAGATCATTTCTGCATACCCAGCTCGATAAATTAAAATTTTGAGTTACTACGGTATTGCACGAAAGGCTCGATATGTAGTCAGTATAAGTAAAAAAATTTTGTAATAAAACAAAAATGCCTACAAATTGCTGTCATATAAAAATGAATGAAATGAAACGAAATGAAATCATAAAAATTAATAATTAGAAATGTTTTTTTATGGTCGCATGAGTGAAGCCCTCTTGACCCCCACACAGTCACCTATACGCTGGCATATGCACATGTTTCTGGAACTACACGTGCCCACGTGGTAAAAACTAAATTGCATGCAGTATAATGAGTGCCTGCGTATGTTAATTTTTTCCTAATGACCTTTGACTTCACATCCGCTTGAGCCCGAAACTTGTCTAAGTTTCTTTGAGAAATAAAAAAAGAATAGAAAGAAAATTCGACTCTCTTGTTTTAGCTGGATTATGACTTGACATTTCGTTTGGTGTATTATTTTACTGAATTTCACTTTTTTACAATGTTTTTTTTGTTTTTTTGCTTGGCTCAGGATTGATAATTATTCAAATGAGTGTTTAACATGATTTTAATTTTCTTCTTCTTCTTCTGAGTGCGTGACATATTAAAAAGTCATTTGGTTTGTAAACAAATTTCGTTACAGATTTGACTTTCGGTCAACGGAAGTTGAGCACATACCGGAAATGCGTGCTTTCGTAGTGATTGCTAAACATGCGTTATAAGTAGAGCAGCCAAGCATTTTCCTTTTACTACTCATTTAATTTTATTACATTTGAGCGTAGGTATTCAATTAAGAAGGAATCATTAAGAAATGTCAATGTGTGTGTGTGTGTGTGGCTAAAATATGTACTAAGAAGTGGGTGTTCGAAATAGAAATAATTTTTAATCATGTGTTCTTTTTTTTTTGATTTAATATCCAGACCAATGTCAGTGTCATAACTGTAAAGTTAATTACAAAATGTTATGCCTCAGCAGGCATAAAACAGTTCGGCATTGTCTACACTTCGGCAAACCATAATCGATTGAAGCTGCCATGAATCATTTAAGAATCTCCACATGAGTGTCATACGATACTTGACATGCTTTTTGAAAGATTCATAAGAAAATCTCTACACACATCTTTGAATGCATTGACGACCAGCACTAAAATTGTCTGGGGTTCAAACTGGTAGTGTCGACAGGAGACTTATTTGCATTTCATGCGAATGCAAGTGAGAGTTTCATTCGTTATTGCTTGCAATGCAAGTGATTGAATGAATTCTTCTTAGTATTTGGATATGATGGCGGTTAAATTTGGTATCACGGCAGGTAGTAGTCCTGGGAACTTCGGTTTCTACCTGGCAAGGGAGAAACCTTTGGGAGCAAAGTACTGCGGTTTATACCCAAATAGCGGGGATCGCATGTTACCCGATATGCAGCTGCATAGCAAACGGGGGCCATGACCCCTAGAAAGGCAGGAAGGAGTATTAGGCGGGCTCCGCTCCCTACCAACGGGGACGCGCATGGTATGAAAATCGTGTTCATGTGTTTCTGTGCATGGGAAAGTTAGTGGGCGGATTATCTTCAATCGGTTTTAAGAACGCTGTGGGGTAGGGCCCCCGCCCTAATCTTGAACTCACAATATATATGCGCCTATCGTTGTATTTTTGTAAAACAAACCCCTTCGTGTAACAGTTTTTCCCGTGCGAAGAATTTTCTACGATTCAAAAATGCGCTCCTCGATCACATTCTTCCCTATATGGGTCTAGTGGGGGCATTATCTTCATTCGGTGTTAAGAACACTGTGTGATAGAGCCCTCAGGCCCTCACAAACATCTCGAATAATTCACTCTACGATTTAGGCGTCTTTCGCTGTGTTTGCTGAAGAAGCAGCTCATGTACCAGTTTCTCCCGTGCGAAAATTCTTCTACGTTTCAAAAATTCGCTCGTCGTTGAGCAAAAACGCTGTTCATGATACGAGGGGTGTTTGATAACTCCATGAGTTTTTGAATTTCCCTCGCGTTATTTAGTTTTTTTTTTTTTTATTGTACAGCAAACAACCTCGGGAATTTTAACAAAAATGGAGAAAATTGAATTTCGTGTGTTGATTAAGCATTATTTTTTGCATATAAAAAATCATCACTAAAATTAAGGATAGACAACATAAATATTATGGGAACTCTGCACTATGAAATTCAATGTTTAAAAAGTGTTTTACTGAGTTCCGATTTGTCTCCCAAAAAAAAAAAAGGTTCTTAACGCCACAAATCGACGTAGAACGGGTAGAACGATCAGCGGACAATATTATTCAGAGCTTTTAGACAGATTTGATATGGATTTAAAGCAAAAGTGACAACATTTGCCGAAAAAAAATGGGTTGCTCCATTAAGACAATGCACGAGAGCCAGTATGGTAAAAATCCTTAAATTGGGCTACGAACTGCTACCCCATCCAGCAGATTCTCAAGATTTAACTCCCCGCGACTATTCTCTTTTTCCCAACCTGAAGCAATGCCTTGTTGCTAAGAGATTTGCGTCGTATGTAGAAGTCATAACCAAAAGAAACGCCCATTTATAGACGCTTGAGAAAACCTATTATTTGGAAGGATTAAAAATAATTTTTTTTTGAAACGCTCGACTACATGTATTGCTTTAAAAGAAGATTGTGCTGAAAAATAAAATGCTTATTCGCCGAAAAAATTTTTTATTCCAATAGTCCCGAAGCTATCAAACGGCCCTTGTATCCCGAGTAGATTCTTCCACGATTGAAAATGCCAGCTGGACCGTTCAGCCGTTTCTCTGCACATCAACAAAAATCCTTCCATAAAAATATTTAAAAATTATTTCAGCTGTTATCAAGGTACTTAAGAACAACTTCAGCTAGTTTTAAATTTAAAGCCGGTTTTTACTAAAGAAAACAAATATATTTTTGCTGGTCTATAGTTGAGCAAAAGTGTGCTTTGAAAAAATGAAATATACTTTATTGCTGTCTTTGCTTAGGGTTCAATGTCTGTGCGATTTTTAAACGCTACAAAAATTGAAATGACACGCAAATATGGCAACTCTTTAAATGCGTAGTGATGCACACAAGCCACCATATTCAGTGGCTGGCATTCATGTTCCCACTACGCTATTGCGAAACAGTGGGTTGCTTGGTATCTCTATCAACTGTGCCTTTCGCTTTCATACTCCTTTGCTTTTCAACCCTTTTTTGCGCGTGAATGTGAATATTTGTATGTGTTTAAGCTCACATACATACATCGATGCATACATATAGAAAGCTTCCATAACTGACTGTGACTCTTCAATTTATGTGTATGTGTGGTTTTATAAACACATACGCATCCCATGCGTATATTCTATATTTGCTTTTGACAAAAATGTTTTTTGTTTTATTTGGCGGGGAAATGCTTTAAATTCGCTACTGTTACATATTTGCTTTATATACTCCTCTCCTTTGCTCAGGGTAGTGGAACAATTTGTTTATTTACAATTTATGTACTATAAAGTACTATGTACTGTAAGGACATGTGCTTGCATGTATGAATGTATATAAATGTGTATAGATTTTCCCATAAACATTGGTTACTCTCGTCTTATTATTAACGCTCATGAGTGCGTGTGTGTTTCAAATATCGCTGGCAAAAAAAAGGGTTGTCTTCGGCAAATCTTGCAGTCATACGACAAAAAAAAAAAAAAAAAAATGCCATAAAAGCAGTGTGGCAGCGTAATTTAAATAAGATTGATGATTTCTGGAATTGCTCCATTTTGTGTTCGAAAAGTCGTCAACAACAACCAGAACATTGCACAAAAAAGCACAAATTTTCATTTTTAGAATTTTGGAAACAAAAAACATTAATTTTGATTTATTTCGTTTTCCTTTTGGTTGCTGTATCAGACGACAGTTTTTGTTTTGTTTTGCGTTGAATGTTTATGCTGTTTATGCTGAGATAAAGAGGACTCCGTTCAATAAGAATCAAATATCGGTCGGATCGGCGCTGGCAATGTTACCAGTTACCATAAAAAAAACATATCAAGAAAAGATTTGCTGACGTAATGAAATAGTTTGAACAAAGAATACAAAGAAATTTCAAACGTAGCGAAAGCGAAAGAGGGTGGCGGCGATGGCACGATGAATGGTAGTCTGCACGTTGACTAAAAATCCAAAAACAGACCTGGGTTCAAGCCCAGTTTCAGACTAAAATTTTAAAATAAAAATAACCATCTCGCATTTTTCTGATGTGCATTAGTGTGTGTCTTTGTGTGTCAGTTGTTGTCGGAAGGTTTCAGTGGCGAAGGCATAGTCACTGGTCACTGAACAATACCGGCTTCAGCTGATAGCAAAACACAATCGCATCAGAACGCCCTCCTTCGTCGGTAATGTGTAGCACCGGCGAAGTAAAATAATAATAAAAATGGCTACTGAACCGAAGCTTCAGCACTGCTAAAAAGTATAAACAAAGAACGTGCAAAAGCAGAGCTGCAAAATAATTAATAAGGCTTTACCTCCTGTCGTTTTTCCTACTATCCCTTTCCTATTGTTCCAGCACAATGCTTCGCATGTGTAGGGGTCATCTCCTGAGTGCTGGTCGCAAATAAAAAAAAAAAAAAAAATTTTTTTTGAAGCGAACAATGAAACACAAGTTCAAGTTAAAGGAAAAAATCATTATGATGTCCAAAAATAAATAACTTTAAAAGCAGGATTCGCTGCCAAACAATGTTGTATTGAGAGTTCGCTATTATGGAGAGCAAATTGTGCACGATAGGAAAACTGCTAAAATACGACGAAGCGAGCAATTCAAGTCGAATCGAATACAGCAAATATAAAACAAAAATTTTAGGTAAACATTTTGTAATACCAATAACAAAATTAATTGTAAAGTAATTCAGTTAAATTGTTATTGTTGACTTAATTAATTAACTAATTTTCAATTGAATTCTTAACAATAAAAATTAAAAATTTAATTAAATATTGGGAAAGTTTTAAACAAATTTTTAATAGCCTAATAAGTTTATTACGACCTCATTTTATTAATTACTTTATTTGTATATTAACTGAATTTATTTTAATAAATAAATTATAAATAAAATAAAATAAAAATTATAAATAAAAAAAAATAAATAAAAATAAATTTCACATATATTTTTTAAGGGAAAAAGCACAATTTTAAAATTAGAATCATACTTTATTTGTATGGAGACCAAAAAATAATCAAGGTTAGGTTAGCTTAGGTGACGGCCCCACTCGGAAAGCCAAAGCTTAGGCCAATTGTGGTAACACAAGAAACAGCCAGGATCTAGGCGGACATCGAACCCGCACCACCATATTGATAAGAGTAATTGCCCATGCTCTAGGCTACGGAGGCAACCAAAATTAATCAAAAATTTTATAGAATCGTTTAAACGTTTAATTGAAAATATATATTAATCGAATTAAAGGTGTTAATTAAAACTCAAAAAGTAATATTTTTTTCAGTGTAGTAATGTAGTAATAAAACATATTAGTAAGACGAGGAAGCATTTATTTTAGGCAAATTGATGCTCAATTTAATATACATATGAACAGTTGCACGCAATACTTGCTGCTGTCTTAAACTCTTCGAAACATTTTCAATGTGTTTTAGTTTAGAAATTCCGAAAGATTGGGAAGTGACAATGCCTGGCACTGTAAACAGAAGGAGCAGCATTCGAATCCCAGCCCCGTCAACTCAAAAAGTTTTTTCTGAATTTTCTGTACTGCAACACACTGCTTCGTCGGTATTTGAACAATACAGTGTCGACGAAGTAATATAATAAATAAAAGTAATGCCTCAAAATTATAGTCAGAGACGCCGCAACTTTGCTTTATAATTCACACGCAACTGCAGAGTTGTGCAAGAATTAAACTCTATCTTCCAATCACTTTGACCACCCGTCTACTCTCTATACAATCCCTCTCTCTCTCTCTCTCACTATTTAATCCAGTGCAAGGCATTGCAGATGTATGTAATTGCCCCTGATCATTGATCCAAAATAACAAAAAAAAACCTTATCCCTTACAGATGATATGTGAAAATTCCGTGCCTCGTTATGTTAAACGGTCTGAAGTATTCGCCTGAACCATATATTTTATGGTATCTTGTAACCACTCTTCCACGTCACAGAGCGGCAACGACTTCTGGTCCACAAAACGCTGCATCATCATCTGTCTATTTTTTAAGTTCACCTGCTTACTTCAAGTTTCTACAAAAATACATAAGTATTTGGACTAAGTCTGACAGGGCACGGAGGAGGCGGAGGAGGAGGCTGATGATAAGATGCTGTGCACAACGAATTAAATCCTTTACGAGTATTTGTTTCTACCATTTTCTCATCAGCCAGAAAATGAAACTTTTTCCTTTAAATATGAATGGTTTTGCGTTAGACAATTATGATTGTTAGCAAGGCATGGAAAGTGGTGGGGAGGACTGGAGGATGACTTAGTTGAGGGTTAAATGGGGAAGAGGTCACAACTTTCCACATACACATATGTACGTCAAAGTTGGATACGAGTATACCCAGTCAGCATTTGGAAGATTGTTTTGTCATAAATCACCAAACTGGGTATTTTAAGACTACCTCAGATGACTAAAGACGGATTAATCAGTTGTGCGCTTAAAAAACGACCCGAAAATGAATCCGACAAATGCTTGGAAAGCGACTTGTTTAAAAAGCGCAAACAATATGTATAGAATGTGCGCAATCATAAATTCATCATGTAGATGCCCGAAATGTGACTGTATTAAGAATTTTTATTTATATTTTGGAGTCATATTTAGCGCATCTTGACGATGAAAAATTGTTTCGTATGGTTTTTGCTACTGTTTATATCAGGACAAATTTTCTTACTGATTTTGAAAGAAATGAGTTTTGTGAATTTATGTTTATTTGCGTGGTAAGCTCATGGTGCAAAGAACAATAAAAGTTGATTAAATTAAAGACTAATAAATAAATAATGAAAAAAATAAAAGAATATACTTTCTTTATGTTATACCAAATAAAACAAGACTCACTAACGGCTAGTAATATGACTGTAAAATGGCTTGAAAAAGTGTCGTAATTGATTGTAAGTACTATTGCAAACTGCCTCGAAAATGAGTCAGAAACGCGAGTCATAAAATACTCGTTTTGAAGAGTCGTATCTAGGGTACCATTTTCTCCCGACAAAACAGTCGTTTTCGATTCAGAAACGTGCGCATAAATGATTAATTTAATCGCGAAGAAGAATAAAAACGACTCGAATATGATCAATAATTAATTAAAATGCTGACTGGGTATTCAAGAAAGTTAAGAGCATTAAACACACAGCATATGTGTGTGTGTGTGGGTGTGTGCATGCGATTATATTAAATACTACTTGTCTTGTTTTTCAATTTTTAACTTTAAATGGGTATGTTCTTTTTTTCTTCTCGTTGTTGTCTTTCTTTCCAAGACATTTAAAAATTGCCACTGCTCAAGAATCAGAAGCCCTCCTGTTTGTGTTCTACGAGTATATGGCTCGTTTAGAGTGTGTGCAAACATCTTGAAGAATTTATCATAATACGCATTTTAAGAATCTGTATAACTTTTTATGAATCTTCTTAATCATCTTTCACGTTTGGCGCTACAGTGATGCTTCTTTGGTTTTGTATGTGTGTGTGTGTGCTGTATGGGCGAGCGATTGTGCGTGTACACGCGTGTGTATGTGTGCTGGCAGAAAAAAAGTGAAGCCTTACGAGGGTGTAGTCAGTCAGTTAAATGAAAACGTTGCGTACATTACGGGGTAAATATGTTACTTAATGCTCGCATCTAAAGACAACAGAAATATTAACAAGATACAACAAGCACAGCCATATAGCCAAACATAGATACATACGAGTATATGTTTAGCTATATGCAGCCACACATACATACCTACATACATACATATATTCAAAGCCTTGTGTTCACTGTGCCAAGAGGGGAGATACGATGGTTTCTTTAGTGGATTTTTTAGATGGGTTGAATTCTATTGCTTTCCTCTAAACAAATAGGAAAATTATAAAGCTGTATTAAATTGGATTAGTTCAAGTGGGGACGCCATTTTTTATTTAATCAAAACACACAAACACACACACCCGTAAAAGCATAAACGTCTTCAACACAATATTTCTTATTCCATTGCTTGGCTTGGAAATTTTATTAAAAATTATTAAAAAGGCGAAAAAAATTTCATTATTAATTCTTTTTTTTTTTTTTTAATAAAACATTTTCCATCACATTGATTTCGTTTTTTATGGGACACATAAATATTTTCCACAGAAATCACAAAACATTTGCGGTGGCCATAAAACAAAACTTCTGCATTTGAATTAGTTCAGAAACACCTTGATTGGCATATTAAAGGAAAACAACAAAAAACAAAAAACAAAATTATTGTTTTGCAAACTCAAAAAAGTATTGTATTCACAGCTACACATTGCATGTCCTTTGAGTGCTCAAACGAAAACTGCATATGGATTTTTCTTTGTGATGCTGCTGTAACAATCTTTTCATATGCAAATTTTTTATTCGTTAAAAAAAAAATGATTTAAATAATTTATGGCTGCAGCTGTCGCTAAATTCTTAAAATACTTGTTATTGAGTGTGTCACAGCAAACTATCGCAATAAAGGTTTTGTAATATTTTCTAAATCGATCAATACGTTTGAACTCATTTAGCGAACTGAAATAAGAAAATGGTAAGTTGCCATTGGCAAAAAAATTCACAGTAAAATCTTAGTTTTGCTCCTCAACTCTTGAGTTTGTTGGAGAGATAGGGAAAACGATTGGCAATTGGTACAGGGTTGCTTGTAGCTTTGTGATGTCATTCGGAAGTATCAGCATGAAGTTGGCTGTAGATTACGATTTGACATTTCTTGTCATGTTTTTTTTTTATTGTGCAAGTGGAAAATTTATAAAAAATATAGATTGACAATTGTGGATCATTGTAGACAAATATATTTTCGAAATATTTGACAAAATATTAAAAACGAGAACAAATTCTAGAATACCGTTTAAGCATACATGCAACTGAAACGCTGCAACAAGAACGCATTTTGAAGCAAAAGAGTATTAAAATTGTTTCAACTTCTCTGTGTGAACTTTTTTCTTGATAATCCACCAAGTGGCACACCTTTTAGCCATTGATATTTTCGCCAATCTCCACATTTGCTCCAGACTGTAATGATCTCTGCTAGTAGAGTGGTAATGCTCTACTACCAACTTCATCGCTGAGTCCGCTGGATGTTCTAGTGAAACATACCAGCGTTTCCGAGCCTAGAACACCCGCACTGATAAACTAGCACACAAATCACTAGACTCCCCAGCCATGTGAATATTTAAGAAACTTTAAAAGAGAATTATAAAAAAGTTGGTTAATAAAAGTTAGAGGGTGGGAAACGCGACTCTGCGTCTGTCTCTTTTTTATTCAGAAAGCTGGCCTGTGCGATCGCGAAGACACTATGGCCCCAATTTGATATCACGATATCTGCACAGCTATAGCTAAGCTTCCAAGGGCGGTTCTGCGGAGCCTCACCGTTACAATAACGGGACATTGGGCCATTGAAACTCATGCCAGCAGCATGCGTCTGCCGTTCAATGACTTTTGCTCTGGGCTTAAGGATATGGAGGAGTAAAAGGAGAGTGTCGCTCATTTGCTTTGCGAGTATCTGGGAACTGTGCATGCGCGTGTTGGTGCTGCGTCGTTCGATAGCCTATCGGATCTGCCTACCTCAGGTCTTCTGTATAGAAATGTTTCGCTGATTTTAATCTTTTTTTTATTTTATAAGGAAAGATATATTTTAGAATCCGTAGGAGCTTCTAAAGTCAGTTGTATTTTTATAAATGTTTTTTTCTCAGACCAGCGGCATTTGTTAAACGATTAAGAAAATTTTGGAAAAAAAATTGGGCAGTGTTCAAAAAAATAATCGAAAAAAAATCATTCATGCACTTCTAGACAAAAGGTGAAAAGAACACTTTTAGAAATATACAATCTGGCAATCTAAAAAATGAGTGCTACCACATCTCTACGAATGTTTTCATTCCGCTATAGACATGCCATACTTTCGGCAATTGGGCAGCATTGCACATAATTATTTATAAATTTCAGAATATTAAGAAAAAATAATAACTGAAATTACTGGACATTTTTCACTACACAACTTTACGCAGTTTTTTAGTAAAAATTTTTCCTTAAAAAGTTGATATAATTTTTCCTAAAAAAAAAATTTTAATTTTAGGAATTATTTTATTTAAGAAATCATTACTCTGCCTTGCGCTGTTGAGTAGTGAAGACAATCATAATGAAATATACATACATACAAAGGAGCTTAATGTCCTTTTATTATTTTCCCTGGTTTACTAGAAAAGAGTTTTGTGAGTAGTGAAACAACTAAAACAGTTGCTACGTACGTCTATAGAAGATACAAGACATTTAGCTGTAGTCTCTTGCAACAAGCCATACAGTAGTTTTTATTTAACAATACATAACTACAGCTTCAATATTTTCAGAATTCAAGGCCTTCAGGTGGCCAAAGCAATGACGAACATGTTTAACTAGTTGTAGGGTCTTGCTTGAGATTATGAATAAAAAATGCATGCAAATGAAAAATAAATGCACATTTTTGTTATCCAGTTCTTCTCATAGTTTCGTTGCCAGAATTGTGAAAACGAAGTGAAAAACTTTCAGCTACTTTTAGCTAATATTCGCAACCATTTAGATTCGCTCTTATTTGTGCTTTTGTATTTTAATGTAATTTTCTAAAGACACTGCATTAAATGTGTTTTTGGTTGGTTATATTTGCGGCTCTATAAATTATGCAGACTAGAAGAGCTGTAAGAGATTTTTTGTGTTGTTTCAAAATAGTTGTTATTTCGACTAAAAATATTTAAATATAAATTTTAAGAAAATGCTATTAATTTCTTGCTTTAAATTACTAATTTAAATATTTAAAGTCAGAATATATTTAGATAACAGTTTTCATTTTATTTTATTTATTTTATTACACAGAAAAAAGTGTAATCAGAAATCAATTAAAAAAATACGAAGATTCAATTAAAAACAATAATTAAATTTCAACGTATGACGAAAACTGCAGAATCAATTAAACATTTTAATTGAAAAATTTTTTCACAATTTTTTCCAGTTGTTCAATTTATGGCATTTTGATTGATTGCATAATTTTTCGGGAACACCAAAATCAATTAAACTAGACGTGGATTCAATTAAATTAAATTAATTAGGAAAAAAAAAATTACTGAGCAAAGACTCAATTTAGAAAATTTAAACTATTATTTTTTCCGAATACTTTCAAAGCCTGTGCCAGACATAAAGAAAAAAATATATGAGAATCGGCTGATATTGGCAGCACATCCCAGTAACTTCCCGCTGAATTTAGCAAATTTTCTGCATTGCGCACATATTTCAAATCGCGAAAAATTAATTCGCATTTCCAAACGATTTGGCAAGAAGTAACGGAATAATAAAACATAAAAATGATTTTTTTTTTCGCAAATTTTCGACATCAATATCTTGCGAACCACTTTACAGATTTTGGTCATCCGCATTATTTGCGGAATCCAAAACATTTTTTAAGTCTATCAAAAACAGAGAATATCTAAAATGTATTTAACATTTGCTTTTTAAGGCTATTAGAAAAAAATCTGGATTTTGGAAAATTATGGTAAAATCAGCAACTTCCCGTAACGGCAAGTTAAAAATATTTATGAATGATCGAGGATTTGAGCCCATGCTTTAAAAAATTACCACACATTTAATCTTCAACTCGCTAAATATGTACATATAAAGGGAGATTTTCGGATTTGATTTAAGAAGAGAAAACATATAAAATATAGAGTCGGTAGACCGATCTATATATAATTCAATGTTTAAAGATGATTTCATTTAAATGTTGACCGCGGCTAGCATCAGCAAATGGTGCATACGCTGTGTCCAATTTTGACACACTCTCGATGGCGATGGTCGACTACAAAACGAAAAATTTTCCTGGGTTCAACCCCAGTTTCAGACTCATAAAAACATCTCGCATTTTTTCTGATGTGCATTTGTGTGTAATTGTGTGTCAGATGTCGTCGCAAGGTTTCAGTGGCGAAGACACAGTCACTGAACAGTGACGGCTTCAGCTGTATCCAATCCACGGGCACATCAGAACGAACTCCTTCGTCGGTATTGTGTAGCACCGGCGAAGTAAAATAATTACTAAAAATAAATGGCTGCTAAAAACAAGCTTCAAAATTTAATACGTCTCCTTGACATCAGAGACGCAACAACACTGCTGTAAAAACAAATAACGTGCAAAAAAGCCGTGTTGTAAGGTAGTAAAACTTCATCTCTTATCATTTCTCCTACTATCCTATGCCTCTAGTTCCAGCACATTACATCGCATGCACTCAGGAGTTGACCCCTCCAAGATAAAAAAAAAAACATATCGGCCGTTATCCAAACGAATAAATTCTTCAATATTGGATTCCAGTGTAGCAACCGTTGTGGGTTTGTCTCTACAGACATGAGCCTTAACATAGCCTCACAAAAATAGTTAAATCGCGCGATCTACACGACCAATTGACAGGGCCTAAACGTGAAAAAACTGTTCATCGAACTCGGCACCGTCTTGCTGAAACCACCTCTTCCGTAGTGCTGTGAACGGTGCCGAATCGATAATTCACGGTCATCAACTACACTGGCGGATATAGCTGCGATATTTTTCTCTGTGCGCACTCTACGTATACGGGTTGGTGGTTTAATCTTCAATAATGTAAATTTGTGCGAAATTTAGTCACAAGATTCTGAAAAGCCGCCTCAGTAGCTTGTCCAAACTGACCACGATGCACGATGCAATTTCTTAACCGAGCATGAATTTTGATAATCTTTGTTTGTAAGTCGATTCACGGGTAAATTATAGACGTAACTGAACATGTTACACGAAAACAGCTGTGCTGGCAAAAACAGTGTTGCCAAAAAGAGAGTTGCTTTTAGCATATCATTATATGTCCGACCTTCAGTAGATTTTCAATCGGAAATCTCTCTTGTATCGCCTTACTAATAATAACTGAACGAATGATGCTCTATAGAAAGCCGTCCACTAAGTTGTATTGCCATTGCAAGAACGTAGTGCTCCAGGCATTAGAAATGGAGGAACTTAGTTTTATTTAGCGAATTGCACTAATTCTGAAGATATGGATCTGTCTTAGATGTTTTGAGATATAAAATTTTGAGAAAATAAATTTTTCGAAAAATTGGATTTCGAAATAAATTTTTTTTTTGTTTGTTTTTTATCTTGGACCCGTGCTCAGGGGCTATCCCCTACATATGCAATGCATTGTACTGGAAGTAGATAGAGAGAGAGAGATAGCGTAGAGAATAGACAGGTGGTGAAAGTGTTGGGAAGATAGAGCTTAATTCTTGCACAACTCTGCAGTTGCGTGTAAATTATAAAGCAAAGTTGCGGCGTCTCTGATGTTTTTTTTTACGCATTATTTTTAAGCTAATGGAGCCATTTTATTTATTATTTAACTCGCCGACGTTTTATTGCTCAAATACCGACGAAGGAGGGTGGTGCTGTAGCCCAGAAAACTCTGAAAAAACTTTTTTCTGATTCGACCTGGCTGGGAATCGACCCTGGGTTTTTCTAGTTGCTGAGCCAACACGCTGAGTACTGGCCATCAGAAGGTTTCAAAGGGCTTTCACATTCCTCCACTTGATTTCTGCAATAAGAGTGGATACCTCCATGAAGTTCTGCATCCTAATGAACTATTAAAGTTTCTCAAATATAATTAGAAATATATGAATATCTTGCTCAGCTAAACGAGCGATTCTAACACAGTAATTACCCGCTTTCATCTCTCTTCACTGTTCACAAGCAAGACTTAGATATCTAATCTAACTTCTTTTCTTTTCTTACAAATACGAATACCTCCATCAAACATTCTCTACTCGTTTTCTCTTTTAATTAACTTTCTTCTTCTCCGTGAATACGTACTAATTTCATTATGGCAAGATTATCCAGCCTCCCTACTTTTCTAATTCTGTCAATTCAGTTCGTGTACGTGTACGTGTATAAGATTTTCCCAAAAAATTATTCACCCTTTAAACAAACAAACAACAACAACAACAACAACAACAACAACAACAACAACAACAAAATGTTTAAATAACATAAAAAATCAATATGAATGTGATTTCTCCCCCCGATGTATTGTTTGATCATTCCACTTCTCATTCTGATCATTATTTAAATCTAACCAGCCATACTGATATGCAAATTAGTTTCTATTATTTGACTATTGTTCGGTACAACAAAAAAAAAAAAACTATTTTTTTGTAAATAGAACAGCTGGTTTATTTTTATTATTTTACTATATAAATACTTATATGATTTACTAAGATTTTGTGTGTTAAGGGATCGTTAACCTTTTGACTCTGTGTTTTTCTCAAAAAGAATTCATTACTTTTTCTTTAAGGAAAGCGTTAACATTTCAGTAGCAAATAGCAAGACCGCCGAATAACCTCATAGAAGCGGATGAAAATTCATACAAATACGCATTTAAATTATTAATATTTCGAAAGAAAAAGAAAAATTTTTAAATAATTTATAAAAGTTTGCCGCAGTTAAACTAGTCTAAAACGAAATTAAATTTTAATGGCTGACATAAGCGTATTAACAACTACGGCGCATGCTTTGAAAATCCATAAATTTTTCGTGTTACAAAATGCAGTGATTTAAATTAGGCACAATTGCGTAAATCATTTCGCAAGTTTTCGTTTGCGCTTTCTATACTGACGAGTGCCAATGCAACCGACTAAACTCAGATGAATATAATTTTACCGTGAATTCTTTATTAAACTCGAAGCTGCAGGTGAAGCATTTAGCGCGTTGATCGATAGGCCAGGGTTCGAATCCTAGAGTGTCAGGAAACAGTTTTTTCTAATATACTGTTAATGTATATGAACAATGACAACCACGATGATGTCAAATCACAATCAAAATTAATGCCGTAACCCAACAGAAATGGTGGAGCTTGAGAAAGTTTGGCAAAATGCTAGTGTGGTTTAGAGTAGCCAGAATACTTTGGGGCATTCTAAATCAAGAGAAGTCCAACGAAATTATGACACTAAATACGTCTACACATTCAGGAGAATAGTTCTCATAATAACCGGTCACACGGAGACCATCAGCTGGCATGGGACTGAGGGAGGAGGAGGACTATACACTAGATATACACTAGAAATTTTATTCACAAATATAAAACCGAAAGAAAATCTGAAAAAAAATCGACTGATCTAAAAATTAGTAGTACATTTTATATACATAAAAAAACAATAAATTAATTTCCAGAAATATATAAACATGAATTAAAATTCTTTCGAATGAAGGTCGTCCTGTGTTCTCAATTTTGGGCAGGAAAAATTTTTCATGAATCAGCTGTAGTTATATTTTCTTTTCATTTTCGATCTCTTCGATAATTCCCAAATGCCTTGAACACATTTCGATGGATTTGTTTTTTTAAATTAATGTATTGCTTAAAATTCTACTCTCCACAGGTCGTCCAGTAGAATTTAATGGTTTAAGGAAAACTGACTATTTAATACTGAAGTAAATAATGAGTACAGAAATTTTAATTTTAGCGTTCATAATATGTTCTTTATTTTAAAGCGGATTTCGTTTTCTCAACTAGAGGATTTTTAATCCTCGCTGTATGTGCTAATAAAAATGGAATTGTAGGGATAACACAAGCCGTTACACTTTTAGCGTAACACATATTTTCCATGAAAGAACACAAAAAATACAAAAGACAGAAGAAATGTAGAATATTACTCGTTAAAAGAAAACGAAAAACGATTTACATATCCAAATGCATTACATATTTCTATATACATGTCGTATACCAACAATGTAGTGATAAGAAGCATTTTACGCTTATTAAGCAAGCACTGCTTTAAGTTGGCCTTGGAGGTAGATAAGACGGGATTATATTTAAAATATCTTGGCAACTGATTAAATTCTATTGCTCCATAATGTATGACATTTTCTTTATCTACTTCCAGAGGACATGCTGCTACACTGACATGCAGGTACATTGTCTGCCTTCGGCTTGCATATGTGTGTTTAAAATTACGACGAAATTTGTAATAAATGTACTCAAAGAGAAACATGGTCGTGTTCAACTTAATGTTTCTCCGTCCGTATGCAGAAATAATAAAAAGCAAGGAAATATTAACTATCGGAACTCTACAAACTCCGTGAATCTGTGGTGATGTTCGAACTGTGTTCTATACAGGGAATAAAATACGCGCAATTGCAGCGAATATACGTGCCAGTGCTATCGATTTGATGAACAACATATTCTAAAAATTGGAAACACCTAAAATTGAATTCACAATGGATTTAAATTCTGTTGAATATCAATCTTCTCCAAATGAGGAAAAGTACATTTTCAAGTACTGGCAATTCTGAATGCCCAAAATTTTTTAACGGCGATGACAGTTTAAATATTGAATTTGGTACTTCGGCACGATATAATTGCTTATTAGAAATTAGTGGCAATTGTGGCCATAAGAAATGCTATTTAACTCTTTTAAATTATCCTGAAGATTGCAAAAGAAGTGTTTGCTTATGGCTGAGCGGTGAAACAAAAACGTATTTTTTGGAAGGCAATTCCTCGATTACTCCAAACGTACATCTTTTAAAAGACAGAAAATGTGCGCTACATGAAGAGAATTGTACAATAATGTGCGAAATAATTTTCAAGAGTTGGAAGACAAGAAAGACACTTTCAAATGTGGCACACAAATCAAAATTAACTAAAGATTTCGCTGAGCTGTTTGAATGCAAAAAATTTTCAGATGTAATATTAGTGATGCCGGAACGTGAATTGCATGCCCACAAGGACATTTTAACAAGCCGTAGCAAAGTCTTTGCCGCAATGTTTGAACATGATATGGAGGAGGCTAAAACGAACAGAGTGCATATCACGGATATTACTGCAGAAGTTATGGAGGAAGTATTGCGTTTTATTTATTCTAACAAGGTAGAAAAGTTGGATCAGTTGGCACCGGAGATATTGGCTGCCAGCGATAAATATGATTTGCCTGTTTTAAAATCGATAAGTGAAGATGTGTTAAGTCAACAACTGTCGATTGAAAATGCAGCAGAATCACTGGTACTTGCTGATTTATACAAATTGGAAGCATTAAAACGTTTGTCACAAATGTTTATAATGAAACACCGCATGATGGTTCGTTGTACTAAAGGTTGGCTAAAACTTTTAAGCAGACGTTCTCATTTGGCACATGAACTTATTTCGAAAATCTAATCATTTCTTTAATCTAATTAATTACTTTTAATAAATTTGTTACTTTTTTAATAAAATAAATTGTTCTTGAATTCAACACATATTTAAATTTTTTTTTCTTTCTTCTAAAACGGATGAAAATACGTTGGATCAAATTCTTTTCATATCTTCACCTTGAATCTCCATACACAAATTCAAATTAAATGAAAGTATTAACTACTACAGATGTAACAGCATTAAAATCGCATTCATAAAATATAAGTCAGGTAGTTTTTCTTTTATACAATTCACAAGAGTGATCGTAGAAGAATGAGTATTTGATGAATTCTACGTAGTGTCGTCCGAAAAGGAACGGCAAGGTAAATTAGTCACCAACAGCTGTCACACGAAAACACATCGTTGTAGCTGTCGTAGCGCAGTGACACATTTCGCCAGCAGGCGGTCAAAATTCATGAAAAACATTTCTTTATGTTACTGATTTAATTTAATGTTTTTTTTTTTCTATAAGAGACATGACAACCTCGAAATCCAAATTTTCTTATTTTGATTATTTTTCTGTGAACAGGGTGATACCAAATTCTCTTCTTATCAGCTTTTAATTTATGGAAAAAAATTTCTATTTTCTAATTATAAAATTCCAGATCTATTGATAAACAAAAAGTCTAGAATATGCCCACATTTCAATGTTAAGTGGAATGCAATTTTTTTTTTCAACTAAAATCTTTGTAATGGATTTGACCTTTCTTTTGTACACTTTCGGTTGCCTTTGCAGTTTTCATTGCCATTTGATAGTTAAAAGTTTCCTTCCTCTAATTAATTACTTTTATTAAAGCTGTGCTACTATTTTTATTTTCTTTTAATTATTTATTGTCTTTTATTGATAAAATAAATTAGGCCTGAATTCAAATCATATTTAACATTTTCTTTTCTTTTTTCTAAAACGGATGAAAATACGTTGGATTAAATTCTTTTCACAATATCTGCTACAATTGGTGATGCTGGTGATCCCGTAGGAAGTCCTTTACTCTGAATATACATATATTTTATTTAAATTTAATAAAGGTAAAAATGAACATAGAAGTGAGACTAATAAAATTTAATCAATTTAAATTGAATTTAAATAAAAATACGTTTTGCCTAATCACATGGTGTTTGTGCAAAACAAAAACAAATAGTCGAAATCTTATGGTAAGTTAAATATACTTTAAATATTTAAATAGCATTTAAAGATAAATGGCATCAGTTTTGTATTTGCAAAAGTGTTTCGGTTAGCAAAGCCTTATTGTCGGCCAGTTTTTGCCAACCCTCAGACATCTGCACGGCAGTGCTATGGTTTTGAATAAATTCAAATACGCGTTGCTTAAAGTATTCTGCTTTATAGATATCAAACATAATTAAGTACTCAGCCGCTGTTTCAATCGTTATTTGTCTGCACAGTTGATTCATACATAAGTACTTTAATGTCAGCACTTCGTATTTATGGCTCGCAGCCAACAGCTTAGGGGCCAGGTTTTCCAGATTATTCACTTTGTCAGTATAAATATAACGTAGAAGCTCTTGGAAGACTTCTATATCAATATCGGTAATATTCATTGTGTTGCTTAATGCTTCTATCGCACTTTTAAACATTTTAGCTAAAACATTGCTACGCCGCGCTATTATTTCCCAGTGTGCTGGGATTCGCAATCCATCGACTATAAATATTATGTCACTATTTTCCCGCAATTCAAAGATTTTTTTGCGATGTGCATCTATCTGCAAATCTTCTGGTACATGATACACGCGATAATCTCTTTTTATAAAGTTCAAATAACGTATTTTAACCATTATAGAGGATGTGTCGCAGGCAAATGGACAATATTCTCCATTTGTCAGTGGTATGTGTACTGTAGGGTGTTTGTAAAATATCAGATAATTCCACTTTCTTTCTTGGGATTTGCCAACAATCCAGAGGGAAATTACAGCCTGCCATTTCAGTGGATTTGTACAATCGATGAATATACTGCAATATTTGCGTCGACATGTATCTCCAGTTATGGACAATTTGCCAGCGTATTGTCCGTAGCTGCCAAATCGAATTTCCCTTGAGAGAGGAACTTCTGCTGCCACTCCTTCCCGACGACAAGGATTGGGAATAACCCACTTGTACATCAGGTAGTCTTCCTTGAAGTTATTTTCAAAAATTTTTCTTTGATATTCCATTTTGAAAATTGTCCGCTTTTGAAATTTATTTAAAATATTATTTATTTTTTTCCTTCACCACACAACCACTTGTGATATATGATATAAAGATACTGATTTCGTTTCAGCCTGAATGTAGCCAAGCAACTTACTACTGAATCTCTTTGATTTGGTGTTTTTAACTAAAATTTTTCCAATGAATTTCTTGTGAACTAATGGCATGCAGTGATCCTTCTGCACACTATGATTCACACTTAATTGGCCGCATGGGGTCAGCAGAAATTAAAATTTTAAAATCCATGTGTAAGAGTGTTCGGCGTGCAATCGCTCTTTCTATGGCTTTGTATCTCGCACAGGAGTACACAAAGTAGTTGCGATGAGGATCCATCAAAATGTGCACACGCATCACTTTACTAATACGTGTTGACCCCATGCGACTCATTCCGTAACTGCTTTTGTTTTGATAGAGATAAGTGCTTATTTTTGCGTTTCCATTTACGCTTTTTAATTGCTTTTATAAGTATTTGTTGAGTTTTAAAAAACGGTGGCGAAAAACAAATACGTACTATAATGGTTAGCATAAGTGCGTGATGATAAGCAGGATAGTGCTCCTTCTAATTCAGAAGACGGTTTGTAATTGTTATCTTTTATATTGTTTGAAATAAAACTGAAATTTTATAAAACATCCTTGAATTATTCTTTTTTTTTCTACTTCGATTTTGTAATAAGCTGTGGGGTCACATGAGACCCCATTCGATTAATTGCGCCTGATTAAGGGTTAAAAATGAAGGACATGAACAAATGTAGTAGTGTGTGTGTGTGCAAAAGGCAACAAAATCTTCATACGAGTAAATCCACGTACAATGAAATTATTTGTTTACGATGTAATTGACTCTGCGTTTAGACGTACAAGTACCTGTGCATGGCATGTGTAACGGACATCTCTTGAGTGCTGGTCCAGGATAGAAAAAAAAACGGAGGCGGCAGTGAACGTCACGCAATTCACTCGGTAGTGAAAGCACCGTGCGGTTAGACGCTACGCGCAGGTACCCACGTTCAATAATATATATGTATGGCAAATTGCATGGCAATCAGATTTTCACAGAAGTACTCCAACGGCCACGGTCTATTAAACACCTTTGGAAATATCGAGAGCCATATCTTGTACTCGATTGATGACACCTTCATCATGCCATCTACTTTTACCCAAATGATTCCAATGTAATTGCAGACGCTTCGACAGCCTCGGCTAATAAACCTGTTTGGTATAAAATTTCACACGACATTATTTTCTATAAGAGCATATTACAAAAAGACAGACGACAGAACGAAACAAGTTCAATAATAATTCTTTAAAGCTTAACATAAACAAACAAAGAAATTAAAATCAATAAATAAATAAACCGCAAAGCATTTAGAAGAAAAAATAATTCATTAGTAGTCAGGCTGGCAGACAGACAAAACAAATTTTTAATTTCCTAAACGAAACGGGAGCAGACAGAGAAATCTATTATTTATTATTTGGAAAGAAATGAAATGGGAAATTAAAATTGATTAAAATCGAAGGATTTGCACATATTCGTTCTCCCTTCCTGTTTATTTATTTTTTCATTTGTTTTTTTTTTTTTTGTGGCGAAAAGCAGACGTGAAATGTCTATTCCGCCGAAACGTAATGACAGCGTAACTAAATAATAGTTGATTGTAATAAACATATCATTTTTATTGGTGCATATTTTATTTACTGAAGTTTTTAGTTTAATTTTTATTTTTTCTTTTTTTTTCGTTTCTATGCGTCCTTTGGAAAAACGACGGGTCTGGTTTTCGTTTTGCCATTAAACGTATGTGCTGACACTTATCGTTTATCATGTATCATTTGCAGTAAATAAAATGATTTTAATTTTAGATTATAATTTGAAATGTGGCTAAAGCGAAAACATTTCATATTCGAAGTCTGGTGAAGCATACGAAACTTTTACACTCACAAAAAAAACGTTGGTAGTTGATGTTAAAATATTGAAACTTACAAACTAAACCAGCTACCAAACGGCGGACGTAAATGCCTGTAGTATACAGCACTAGATTTATACGATGTAATACGAGCCAGGTGTCACGCCCACTTTTTTTTTATAATTCGAATATTTATCTTGCATGGCTGGGAATTTGAAAGCAAATTAATTGTACATTTTTATTTACAATGTGACGGCTTCTTATCCCGAATCACATCCAGCCAAAAGCAAAACAGTTTCTTTATTTAAAATAGAAATTAACCCCTCCTTCTTACCAAAATTAGCGCTAATTTGAAACCACTATATTGGGGGAGAGATAGAGAGAGAGAGGCTGAACTTCGTTCGAGAAAATCCGTCGAAATGTGAATTTTACCAATACAACGCATAGACGACAGGAATCTGTTGCACCTGTAGACCGATTCAGTAAATTTTAGTGCTTCGACAATTGTTCAATTTTATCGACGTTTGAAGTTACTTGCACTAAAGCCCAAGGCACATAGAATCAGTCATCGGTCATACTTTGACTTTTTCAACTGACAGCTAAGTTAAAATACATGGTTTCTTATGAGACTTGTCACATTCAGTACGTCTCCGTCAAAGCAAAGTACAAAAGTTGGCCAACTTTTAACGTACGTTGAATACTTCGACAGCTATGAACAACGTTGCCGTTGTAGGTTATTTTCATTTTTGAATTTTGTTTACTTTTTCCAGCCTAAGTAATACTCAATACGTAAATTTTTCTTGTAACGTTTTAAAATCAGGTTTTATATTGCGAAACGTTGTTAACAGCCTTTTGTTTTATTCAAAATCGTTTCTGTTGTGACAAAAAATTCAAGACTGCTGCAGCAGAAACAAAAATAAAAGAACACAGTATTTAAATCCAAAAAAAACAATTCTCGTTTGATTAATTGAATTTTAAACATATAGATCTTGGGTTTGTATTCAGAAATTAGGAAAATCCACTGATGAGCTAAGTAAGCGTTAGCGAAATAGTACTATATGGATATGCTTTCCTCCTCAATTATTGAGTTGCTTTTGTAATAAAATGCTTTATGATATTTTTCATACTGTATGAGAATATCATAAGGTATGTAATAATAAATTTCACATATAGTTTATAAGGGACAAAGCACAATTAGAATCATATATATAAATGAATATTCCCAAAATAAATTCAGTTAATATAAATCCAAAATATATAGAGAATTATTTGCACGGGTTTGTTTGGCTTAAATTGAAATGATGTATGTACATAATGTTTTTATATAATTTTTTTTTTAAACTTGTGACTAGTATAAAAGCAATTGAAGACTTATTTTATAAAGTAAAATATATTCTGGTATTTTCTATTTATATTTTAACTTTTTCAAGTGCTAACGCTGGCTGTAAGTTGATATCCGTCAACAAAGTACTCACTGTGCCAATCTCTTTTGTCGGTACGTTAATGTCATTTGAAAAAGTCAAAGTATGACGGATGCCCCGGCTTTAACGAGTAGAGTCTCTGTGAAAATATATGAAAAGAAGAAAGCATGCAAAAAACAAACGAATGCTTCGTATTTAAATTTTTTTTTTATTTTTTTAATTTAATATTTTGCTAGTTCATTATCTATGGCAAATATAATTTAAAATATTTATATTCATATACTCGTATTTATATACAGAAAATATAAATTTAGTCTCACTTCTATTTTTATTTTGACCTTTATTAAAATTTCTTAATTATAATTATTTTTGAGCGATGGTATTTTTTTATGAAAACTTTTTTTTTTTTTTTTTTTTTTTTTTTTTTTTAATTTTTTTGTTAATACAAATTATTATTTCCTGACGATGCTACCTACCTATTTGGTAGCGAAATATTGAAAAATAAATAATTATTAAAAAAGTTGTCATAAAAAAGACCATCGCTCAAAAATAAATATAATTAGAAAATATAAATTCTTTGGAAAGATGTAAACACCACATACAGTTTGTCGACAAAATAAACAGCGCATAAATTATTGTCGCAATCCTAACGATAACGGCTGACGATAGCGAATATCGTTAAAAATTTTACAGACTTGCAAATTCTATCAAATTTCGTTTTGCATATTTTAACGATAAGATTATCGTAAAAAAAGTTAGTGAATCGTACTACTGGTTATTTTTTTAGAATTCATGATTTTCTTTAAGCTGTTTTGTTACATGGAGACGAAAACTTTTTTGCAAAGCAAATTAATGCAGTTCTATTGCTCGTCTTAATTGTGTAGAAGACGATGGACTTAAGCAACGAGTTCTTGCCGGCGGGGCGAGTTCATCGTTCATTACAGTTATGTGCATAGATTGCGTTTAGACGAGAATATATATTTAGAAGAAAAATATCTGGAATTCTCTTTTTGTTTTTTCTTTCGCGGTTACATACATGAAAATGTTGCCGGCGACATTCTCTTATTATTGTTAAGGTTAAGAGGGTGGCGATGGCACGATGATGGTAGTCTGCACGTTGACTACAAAACCAAAAACAGGTCTGGGTTCAACACCAGTTTCAGACTAAAATTTTAAAATAAAAATTAACATCTCGCATTTTTCTGATGTGCATTAGTGTGTCTTTGTGTGTCAGTTGTTGTCGGAAGGTTTCATTGGCGAAGGCATAGTCACTGGTCACTGAACAATACCGGCTTCAGCTGATAGCAATCCACACTCGTATCAGAACGCCCTCCTTCGTCGGTATTGTGTAGCACCGGCGAAGTAAAATATTAATAAAAATGGCTACTGAACCGAAGCTTCAGCACTGCTACGAGTATAAACAAAGAACGTGCAAAAGCAGAGCTGCAAAATAATTAATTAAGGTTCACCTCCTGTCGTTTCTCCTACTATCCCTTTCCTATAGTTCCAGCACAATGCTTCATCTCCTGAGTGCTGGTCCCAGATAAAAAAAAAATAAAAAGAAATAAAACAAAAAGTTTCCCCAGAATTAGTGTAATATTTTTTACTATGATAGAAGGATCTAGGACAATTATGTATGAAACAAAATATCAGACAAATGATCGCCACGGCTTCGGTGGCCGATGGAAGATATTTTCAATGACTCGACTCTGAGACATAATTGTGGTTCAATATCGTTAATGTGCCGAATTGTGTCATCCTTTAGCTCTTAAATTGTTTTTGGCTTATTAACGTACACTTTTTCTTTTAAATATCACAAAGAAAGAGGAAGAAGAAAATCATATGATCGTGACGGCCAATTAACATGGCCATGACGTGAGATAACACGGCCATTGAATTTCTCGCGCAAAAGAGCCATTGTTTTAATTTCACTGTGTGACAAGTGGCACCAGATTTCTTCGATGTCGTGTAGTTAAACGGATTGTATCAGACTTCAAAATGAATCAAGAGGTAGGCATATTGCTGGTGTTAAGAAATAGCACAGTCCATGTGGGTCGAATTCCGTAATAGTCCCATGATGTTGTGCGTAGGGGGTATCTGGCTTCCTTCCATTCTTCTTTCCTCGAAGGGATTTCCAATGGACCCTATGGGTCTCCGACTGGAGATATCCCAGTGCTAAATCATATGACCGCAACGTCCAATTAACATCGCCATGACGTGAGATAAATAACACGGCCATTGAATTTCTCGCGCAAAAGCTCCATTGTTTCCTTGGCTATGTGGCAAGTGGCACCATTCTGTTGGATGCACATATCGTACAGGCTCATATCCTCAATTTATGGCCACAAGAAGTCCGTTATCATCTCGCGATTGTTGAACACAATGATGAGTCGAGGTAGACGGCTCTTCGGCCGCACTATCGTGAGCACAAGCAATGTTTTCCGCAGAACGAACTGGGCGAGCATGCACTGGTTTCTTCACATTTCCTATGTGGACACATTTGGTCGCTTATGCTGAATAAAATAATCACGAAGTGAACGAAATGCATTTTGATTTTAACGCCCATTTTCTTAAAAGGCTTCAACAATCTTAACGCACTCATGTATTGTATACCTCTTCATGGTTGAATTTGTCAAACACAGAAACAAAGAAATGTCAAATTAAGTTGGACAAAAAACTTGACGTTAAGTTATGACTCACAATTAATTTTGGGCGTTTTGGTTGGACCACCCTTTAAATAAGCTTGGCATGGAGGCTACTGTATGACAGCTAGTCAGGAGCTCGAATCCGCAAATCAATTTTAGGAAGTCAAGCGTGTAATTGGTGCTATTCTGAGGTTTAAATTTAGAATGCAGAATTGAGTCGCTCTTAAACCAACCAACCAACCAACCAACAAGGACAATTCAATGCACTTAACACCTTTCTAAAAACCTTTTAATTATTTCCCATTATTATTAACATTTATTAACATTTATTTACGAGTGTTGCTGCTCATCGTGTGTGACAAATGAATTTTCGCTGCCTTACTTTCTTTTCAGCCTAAAAGTTGAACTGCTGGTTTATGACTTCAAAGTTCGCATAACATATTGCCAAACATTAAAAGAAACTTTCCTAGAAATGTGCAACAAAAAAATAGCTCGAATTTGTTGTTGTTATTGTTGTTTTTATGTGTCATTTATTAAGTAAGACATTTTGAAATTATCTGATGGGAGCTACAAGCCAGCAGTCAGGCAGTGAAGCTTTGGAGCTTCAAATGGATTTGACATATTACGAAAGTATGTACATTTTCTTTCTTCCTTTTAATTAAAGCATAGTTGCCGGCAGAGAAACACTTGGGAAATTTTTCTTTATTAAATCAATGAGTTAATAATTGTACTTTCTTCTTTAAATGGTTTGCGCAATTTAATTATAAATGAAATGATCATTTGAACAGAATCCTTTCCATAATTTAAAGTGACTTCCATATTCGCCTTTGGTTTACCGCTTCTTTAAAAATTCTTTTTTTTTTTTTTGCTTTCGTCTGCACCTTGTACTCGTACCACACCACCCTTTATTTAACATGCAAAATTAAAAATATAATGAAAAAAAAAACCATGTCCTGGAATTACCAAATGCACGCGATTTGGTTTAAGCAACGACGCCTTAAACTTAAATTTAAAACTTTATTATGAATAGAGCACGTATGTATGACGAGTTTTCGCTGAATTTAAAGAAATGTATGACGTTTCGTGAGTAAATTTTAAATATTTTTGAAGTGCAATAATTTTGCTTAATATAAAAATAACACATTGTTCCTGATTACAATTGTGTTGCAAGTCGATATGACAAACGGGTAACGCCGAATTCCAAAAGATTTATAATTCTCAAAACCGGGAATTTGTTTTAATGTTCTTAACGGGCTATGGAAAATCAACAACGAGAATTAAACCCACTTAAGTGTACCGTTTGGTGCGGTGTTTCGTCGGAAGGAATAATTGGCACATATTTTTTTTTGCAAGTGAACAAGGTATGGCCGTTTCCATTACTGGTGTTAGATATCGGACAATGTTGTAAGGCTAGTCGTGGAAACCCATCCGCAAGTATGGTTCCAACAGGACGGACACGAGGGACACAATATCTTTTTGAACCCCTTCCGTAATTTTTGAGCCACACAAAAGAATTTATTTGCAGTGAAAGATCTAAAAATCTACAGTAACAATGAAAACCTGGAACAGACCTCATACATATATAATTATAAAATTTTGAAATGCACTGAATATATTTGCGTTTTACTTGCAATGCAAATTGTACTGAAAAAAGTACAGTTGTGCTGACTTGATCAGGCCTGGCTGGTATGAGAATGCAAAAAAAAAAAGAAGAAAACCATTTAACAGTTGCCATACAAAAACGGTTGAGTTTATTAGAAAGTGCCAAGTTAAATTTCGAAATAAACCGTTATAATAAAAACGAGGGTTGATGGGAAATTTCACAGAGCAGAACAGAATGCTAATAAATAAACAAAATAAAATCGAAAAGTTCTATAAAACCAACAAGTCGCAATTGACAGTGGGCAGGTTATAGAGCAGCTGGCTGTCAGCTGTGTGCTTCCGTAGTCTAGGGCATGAGCATTAGTCTTATCAATATGGAGGTGCGGGTTCGATTCCCGCATAGACCCTGGGTGTTGTTACAGATAAGCTATAAGAGCTTCGTAGAGTTGTTTGTGTTGTTTAAAAATAAAAAAAAGTATTATATTTTTTAATTATATTTCTTTTTTGAGCGATGGTCTAGTCTTATGAAAAGTTTTTTTTTTTTTTTTATGATTTATTTTCAATATTTCGCTACCAAATAGGTAGCATCGTCAGGAAATAATAATTTCTATAATGTATATAAATTATTATAACTCGCCTTAATAAAATTTTTGACTCAGCCTGATTGACCATACCGTAGTTGAGCCTCGCATATAGAAAATGTTTAATAATGTACAGCAAGTAGCTGGTTTAAATGTAACATTCGATCGTTATCACTAAATCAGAGGTTAATAGAGCTTAACATTTATACCAACGGACAATCGTTAACAATTTATTTAATAAGAAAATATAAAAAAAAAAAAACGCTGGCCAGCTATAAAAGTGGCAGCTTTAGAACATCATTTAAAGAGGCCTTCTCCTATAACCCTTAAAGGTGCAACAAGATGCATACGTTTTAATTTAACTGCCAGCCCAGCACAAAATATCAAGAGTGAAGGTAAAAGACCATTGTTCACGTACAATATTGGCTTATTTTGTTATTGGCAATATTCGAAAAACATAAAAAGATCATAATCGTAATCAAGATCATGATCAACACCAGCAACTGCAAACCAAACACCTTCTCTTCAAAGAGCAACAAAATATGCTGGCATTGTATTGAAATTAAAGGAATCTCCTGGCATTTTCTTTAACTGCCACACACTTGTTGCTTCCAAATCAACCAAATAAAACTACTTCCCCCCCCCCCCTCCTTTTCTTAATCTTAAATCAGAAAAAAAGTGAAGGAAGACCTCTGAAATAGACAGTTTATAGCTGCGATCTTTTCAAAAATTTTCGATCATCAATATCTATCACCTGCAGCTTGAGCTGCCTAATCAATCTACGTTTTCAGTCAGCTCTATGCGCCAACGTTTACAGTTTCTAAAAATAAAAAAAAGCGTGTTTGCCTTG
Source organism: Dexiosoma caninum (assembly GCA_963924685.1). Taxonomy (NCBI): domain Eukaryota; kingdom Metazoa; phylum Arthropoda; class Insecta; order Diptera; family Tachinidae; genus Dexiosoma; species Dexiosoma caninum. The sequence continues at coordinate 53,184,993 of OZ004728.1, read as the reverse complement.
CTGAGCTTTGTAACTGAATTTCGTTTCTCTGCAAATTACTTTAATAAGTTAAATATAATAATTTGAATTGAAAATCTTTACACTTGAACTGTGAAATGTAGAATAAAAATTTCTACACCGGCATCATGTGTTGCAACGAAACAAAAATTATAATAGAAATTCTGTGAAAATCTAGAGAATCTAAGATCTAATAAGTGGGCAGCAGTAGCTGTAATTTTATTTTTCTAGATTAAAATCGCTGCCAAGAGAGTGGCAACATGATACGTAAGTATTTGAAGTGTATTGGGTATTCAAATGCCCAAGAAATTTTTTATTTTTTTTTGGTTAACTTTTACGAGGGTTGGACCTTAATGTTAAGCGATAATATATTGAATAGTTTTACGAAATTATTTGTTTTTAAAAGTTCAACGTCTGCTGTTCTTAAGCACATAATTATATATACAGTGTTGGAAAATATAATAGAAACGACATGGCAACATTTTTCTTAAGAGTAACGGTATATTTTTTCTACTACAATTTGGGTAAGTGTAAATGAAATGCAAAGCATGATAACGGGAATTTGTTTTTGTGTTAAATTTGCACATTTTTATCCAAAAATATCACTTTTATCGGTCGTTGATCACGTAAACACGGTATTGTGGTTGGAAAAAAATAATAGAAACGCAATACATATTGCTAGAAAATTTTGAATTTAATATTATTAAAAAAAAAGGTAATTTAGGTAAGTTTCAATAAATAGAATATATTCTATAAGTAATTATCGGAATATGTGAATTTGCATATCTACTATTTTAGTGCGATTTGGAACAAAATGGTTCGTGGCTCACATTCTACTAGTCCAGAGAGAAAAACGATTAAAAAGTTTGGGGCAGAAGAAAAGAGCTTGTCCGAAATAGCTACAATAATGGAGTGCTCTAATAAAAAAGTATTTTCTGCTTTGAATTTTGTTCCTAAAAAGGAAACCAGAGGCAGAAACCGTGCAACGAGCGATAGGTGGGACAAATGTCTGATAGGACATGAGAGAACAATTTTTCTCATCAACGAAACTTAAAAATGAGATGGAAGCACCAGTGAGTAGCAGAACAGTTGCGAAATAGGCTTTTGGAGCAAGGGTTCAAAGCACGCAGTGCGAGAAAAGTACCGCTCTTGAGTAAAAAAAAATATGAAAAAACTTGAACAAAAAACATTCGCTTCTATTATTTTTTCCAACACTGTATGTATGTATGTATGTACATAGTTCCGGCACAATGCATTGCATGTGTAGGGGTCATCCCCTGAGTACCGGTTCAATAAAAAAAAAAGCTAGATTCAAAACAAGGCGTCTTTAAGTTATTAAAATTTTTAAATATGTAGTACAATAAATGTTCAGACTTATTCCAGTTGGCAACATCAAAGTCTATACGAAAATTTAGCATCTCTCAAATCGATATGCAATAATTTACAGTTAAAACATTAATTGATATTTACCGAAAATGTAGAATTTTTTAAATGGCAATTTAAATTTCGTACAAAAGCCGCAGTACTTGGGAGTAATAGCTGCTAAGATTCGGTGTCGATGGCGACGTCGACTACTAGAATAAGGGTGATTATGAATTATAATTAAGCAGTAAAAATTTCTCTATAGAAACTCGTACTTAAGTATTTTTTATAATACAGGGTATCCGCCGGGAAGGTATACTACTTTATTTTGCCGCCATTTTGGTAAACATTAGTCTTGACAGTTCATATTTGGCAGTCGTGAAGTAGACACGTGGCAAATGTATTATGGAAAAATATTCGATAAACCAACGTGTTTTAATCGTTTAAACATTTTATCAAAATCAATCATCGATTACTGTGACGATGAGAAAGAAGGTTACGTGAAATTTTTGGGAGAAACAACGTGCCAACTAAACGCACTATTTATCGTGTAGTGAATGATTTCGAAGAAAGAAGATCTGTAGGTGATAGGCCCAAGCATGGACCACAACGTACTGCAAGATCGACTGAAAACATTACTGCTGCTCAAGAAAGTGTTCAAAACAATCCATCAACCTCAATTCGACGCCGTGCTCAGGAGCTTGGTCTTCAAAGAACAAAAGGGCTCCCATTTGTGATGCTAACAGAGGCGGACATTTATCTGATATTGTATTCCATACATAATTGCCGACATTAAATAAAACATTTATCAATATTAGATCCATTCTATTTCATTTAATCAAAAATTATAAACAAACAAAGTAGCATACCTTCCCGGCGGACACCCAGTACTTTAGAATAATGGTTAATGTTTGTTCGGCCATTCTAGGATGATTTTCTTTATATTCCAACAAAAAGTCAGTAGTTATAACCGGATGCGCTTCAAGAATTTTTACCAAGGCCGACTGTATAGCTTGAACACACGTAGTTTGTTCACGATATCTCAAAAATAACTAATGCAAATATTACAAAAACAAAGTGTTTTTGACGTTTGTTGTACAAACGTAGCTCCGGGGAAAAAAACCCGCCTGTTTTGTTAACGCCACTTTGTTGATACGTCTTGATTCAACCATTTGACCACACAAAATGTTTTTGTATGTATGTATGCATGACGTCTCTCTTTTTGAGAGAGAAATAGAGAGAGAGAGAGATAATTTTTTACGAACAACCAGTGTTGCCATTTTTTTTTAATCTTCTTATCGATGGAAAAAAATCTCATTTTCCTATTAAAAATCTTTTTTATTGGAAATACATATTTTTTTTAAATCAAATTCAGTTAAAATATTTATTTACAGTTTTCATGCTCGGAGTAACATTATACATTTCGTTAATTTCACTCGTAAAGGAGCCAAGTCCACATTTTTTGTAAATACAGAGCTTTATGAAGGGCAATAAAATAAACAAAAAATACAATGTTTGTAGAAAAAAATATACTTAATATTTGTTTTCAAGTTGTTGTGATTTGAGGCTGGCGATGGCTGAAATAATCTGCACGTTAATCACAAAACCGAAAATTCCTGAGTTCGACCCCAGTTTCAGGCTAAGTATATAAAACATTTCGCATTTTTTCTGATGTGCATTGGTGTGTCTTTGTGTGCCTTTGTGTGTCAGTTGTTGTCGGAAGGTTTCAGTGGCGAAGGCATAGTCACTGGTCACTGAACAGTACCGGATTCATCTGCAAGCTCATCCACAGGCCCAACAGAACGCAGAGTTGTAAAAGACATATTCAAGCAGTGCTTATTAACATACAACAAAGTTGAAATGCATTTCGCTTTGAAAGAGTTATGACTGACTGACGGACGGACATACTGACCAAGGTGCCTGAAACTTGGTTCACAGTTACATGCCGGTGAGTAAGAAATCAGAAAATTTTCAAAACGTCCATTTTCCAAGCAACGGTTTGTACTTGTACTAGTACCCAAACGAGACATACGAAACTTAACACACACCGTGAACTCTTTTCCATGGACCAGACTTGTTTCATTGTTCATATTTCAGCAAGTCATGGTGTTGCACTTTTGTTATATCCGATACTGTGCACACATAATCGCAATGACCTTTTGATTAAAAAAATAGAAACACTAAAGTTTCATAAGAAGTTATTTTTTTGCATTGAGGCCTAAACTTCAAAAAAAATATATTCATTTATGATTTATTTACTTACGTCGTGCTCATATTTATCAAACTCTAATTAATCGTTGATAAACCAATCTAGACACTAAATACCACATTGCCTTCTTCATGAGTACTTTACAACGACGTCATAGTGTACTGTGCCAACATACTACGGCAGGAATTCTTTATGTACAAAAGAAAAAAAAAAGAATTCCATACAAATCTTGGTTCATAGTAAAAGCACCAGCGTACCTGAAACTTTCAACTGGTAGAGTGTAGACCCACAAAAAGCTCGCTACGCATTGGGAAACTTGGTGCTTCAAGAATGTGCGTACATATGTATGTATTTACTGGTGGGCATAGCTGTTACTTCAAGACCTCTTCTAAGCACCGCTTGCCCCATCCTCCTACCTACGCCACTACATAAAACCGATTGACTAACTAAATCACTAGCCTGATTTTGTTGTTTATTAGACATTCAAGTATCTAAATACGAGCAGAATGATTTCATTCCTATTGGTATTCCATTTAAGTTTTATTTTTGCTGCTCTTCCTTTCTTTTGGTATTTGCCTGGTTTTTCTACGTTTCACAATTATTGGAGATGCAATCAGTTATTTTTGTTTCCTTTTTTTATGTGTTTAACTCGTGTCCAACAAATAAAACACTCTTTAAATACTGGCATTTTGTATTGTTTTCCCCTACTTGTTGCGTCTGTTGCTGGTCTCGCTATTTTTGCAAATTATTGGCTCTAAACTTATTTTTTTTCTTTTTTTTAGTTCAACATTACAGGGTATAAACATACACATATGTACAGTCATGTTTCTGCAATGCAGTACAATACAGGGCAAGCAGATTAAAATGCCTTCACAAGTTGGGACGAAATATCACACTTCTGGCAACAAGTTGAGTCGCCAGTTGCCAATATGTTATTAAGAAGGCCAAAATTCACAATTTCTGTTGTTGGTTTACAACTTTTTTTTATCAACCATCAAATTTTTGGTGTCCCAGTTCTCAGCAAATAAATCTAATTTTTTTTTTTGGTTAGTGGTAAGCTTTTCCTGTGGGATGTTCCCAAAAGCAGTCGCAATTACTCTTGTAAATTTTGCAGAAAACTCCCAGTTCACACCATGAACATTTTATTTCAGAAATTCCCTAGTTCATCGGTGAGAGGGGAACCATGTAATTTCTTCTTCTTTTTCTTTCGATTCAGTTTTTTGTTGGAATACCTTTTTTCGATCTTTGCGTAACTGAATGCGGGAACGTAATCGAAATGCCTAATAGGGGTGATTTTTCTTTACAAGGAAAGCAACTAAGCGTTCTGTAAATTATATAACATGAGCAAAGGACAATTTTAAATGCAACCGAAAATCTGTATTCCTGTAAACTTGGTTTTCGTAATGAATGTCAGGATCAATTAAAAATTGTAAATGCTCTTTTAAAAATCTGTGAGCGAAAACTTCTTGTATAAACTACAGTATTTTTCTTAGGCTTGAACAATCCTTCACAAAGGATACTTAGAATATGCCCAACTCTAAATTGTAATTTATTCTTGCGTTTCATTTCTAAGACATTTGGGTTATTTTTGACCATTGGATCAAAAACATTCTTATATACGACGTTAATTAAAATTATGCACAGCTAAAATCAAGTATCCGCAGTTTGCTTATACTACATGACGGAAAGCTACAATATTTGCAATCGATCTGGTGTTTGTTTTAGTATTGGATTATCTCAAAAAAATAATTTTTCGTTGCACCCAGTATTTGATTATTGCTATTCGCTAATTTGTCCAGCGTGCACCATTCAGTCTTAAATCCCTTCCCCCTTTGCCGTTCTTTATAAAATCAATTTTTGTTAGCACACATAAAGACACACAGATATACCGAAGGACAAATAGTTCTAAATACTGATACTGCACAATGGTACTTAATAAGGCAAAAAAAAATATAACCATCTCATTGTGGGCTGGCTGAACCAAACTATAAACATAAATAAACAGTTAATTCAACACGTTTATAAACCGTTTATAAGCAATATTAAATAAAGTTGTATTCATATATTGATTAATAGTCTCTGATACGTTTAATAAAAAAAATCTTTAAAATCTGAAATTTTGTTGAAGGATGCACTCATTTATATTTTTAAATATGATTATTCCAAAAAGTAATGAACGGTGCGGAGGGAGGGTGGCGCCGTTGGAATCGTCGATTGTGCGGATTTGTCAGTCACGATGTCGCAGTGGTCGAGTGACCATTGCGCGTTCGCTGTGGACACATTTTTTAAGAGTAATGATTTTTTAAGAGACGTAATTGCTCGTCGACAATGTTGTTCTTCGTTTTTAGTAGCCATTTTTTTAGTAATTATTTTACTTCGGCGATGCTACACAATACCGATGAAAGAAGGCGTTCAGATGTGCCTGTAGATGCGATACAGCTGAACCCGTTCCTGTTCAGTGACCGACCAGTGACTATGCCTTCGCCACTGAAACCTTCCGACAACAACTGACACAGAGCCACACAGATGCACAACAGAAAATGCGAGATGTTGCTATGAGTCTGAAACTGGTGGTGAACCCAGGAAAAATTTTTCGTTTTGTAGTCAACGTGCAGACTACTTCGACCATCGCCACCCTCATACGAACACTTCTCATCCCCTGTGTGACTCGTGTGAACATAGTTTCCTATTTTCGTTTTTCGTCGTTTCTACAGAGCATTTAAGCTTATAAAAAATTCCACTTAACTTTATAAAAAAAACTCTCTGGAATTGATTTTCTCTGTCTGACATCGCCAATGCATAAAATAAAAAAAAAAATTAAAATTGAAAGCGAAAATATTCCATATTCATCCCAGTGTGCATGTGTGGAGCTTTTCTAGCGATAAATTTTTTTTTTTTAAATTTGCTTTTGCAATGCAATAAATAGTGTTCACAACAACAACAAAGCCATGATATTGGCACATTTGTTGTTTCTCTTTTGGGTAACGAAAACCATTTACTCATGTCCAGAATGAGTGGCATGTTGTAATGAAAGCATGTGTGTTGTAAGATTCCAGCATATTGGCTGGATGGGGCTGTGTGTGGATCAAGGTATGATTATATAAACATTAATTTATCTGCACATGCGTTTATAGCGCCCTCTAGTATGTAATTTGAAACTTCTTGGCAACAACATAGAGGAAACAATCCCATCACGATCATTCACAATTGCAAATTCGTAGTTGTTAAAGATCTGATAAAGGGAAAAATAACACATGCAAGGAGGGAAAGCAGCAAAAAGTAGTTTAAAGGCCAGCAAATTCAATACCACAAAAAAAATAAATAAATATTTAATAGACATGTGAAACTTCACAGCAGATAATCAAATGTGAATAAAAAGCAAAACACAAAGAAAAAATTATGGACCAAAGGCAAGAAACACACTGACACATGGGCAAACAGTATTCAAATTTAAATATGGGAAAATGAAACAACTTAAATAGTTCCCTTCACTTAAGTTACAGTTCAGTACAACAAGCTCTGCTGCCATTTTATTTAATTCTCGGAGAGTTGGAAAATTGAAAAAGCCATTTTGCTGCCAATTTAACAAACACTTAAACCAATTTAGCACTTGAACGCACTTACACATTCTGCAACTAAAACAACTATAAACCAGAGCTCATCAGTAGTTGCTGCTAAACTGAATCCTTGTCAAACTCTGGGGAAATGTGTGCATTTAATAGAATGTTGCTGGCAAGTGTCCGCATATCCTTGAATGGCATAACATTTTACTTTGTTTGCTTTTTTTGTACTGCTTTGCTTCAGTTCTAAACAAATAATATTGAAACTCCTACAAATTTGGTGTCTTTTTTCAGGCAAGTTTGTGGCATTTTGCTTCATCAAAGTGTGAAAATGTCAATGTCGTATTCGCCAACGATGTTTGTTGCAAACAGTAGGAAAGGAAAAAAACTATTATCATGTCAGTAGACAACATGCTGCAACATGCCTTTGCTTTTTGGATAGCAAAATAAGTGAAAATAAAATATTTATATGCCAAATATCGTTTGGCAGATTGAAAAATATAAAAAGAATAAAATGTTCGTTGAAAAGTTGCTTTTACGACTTCTTCCTGTTCAATAGAAAGTAGTAGGGGTATTCACAGTATCTGTGTTTTTACAAATGATGTGCGACAAAATGTAGGTCTTGGTGTTTATCACAATGAGCCTAAGCTCTGGCCTAAGTGGGGTGTTCTCCTAAGTGGGGAGGTTCCGCCACCTAATCTAGGTATTCTTTTTGAAAGTTCCCCTATTAAAAAAATTTTACCACATTCATTGGAAAAGAATCGACCATTTCATGCTGGTCTTAATAGCATTTGTATTCTAGCAATTTGTGTTACCTTGGAGCAGCACTTCTGGGATAAACCGTACATATGCAAAGAGAGATGACTGGTGGTGAAGCTTCATTATCTTACAACTCTATTTTTGCACGTTTCTGTTTTATAGCAGTGTAGCAGCGCCTATCAGACATCAAGGCCATGTATTTAATTTGGAAGCTTTTATTTTAGTTGCCAGTTTTAGTAATTATTTTACTGCGCTGATCCTACACAATACCAGCGAAGGAGGGCGCTCTGATGTGGTTACAGCTGAATGCGGTACTGTTCAGTGGTCTGTGACTATGCCTTCGCCACTGAAACCTTCGGACAACAACTGACATAATGACATGCTAATGCACGTCAGAAGAAATAAGAAATGTCTTTATGACTTAGTCCAAAACTGGATTCGAACCTCGGACTTTTTGGTTTTGTAGTCAAAGTGCAGACTATACTTCAGCCATCGCCAACCTTTTTTTTACTTTTTTGATTTAGAAAATTTGCAAAAGTGAATGAAATATTTATTTAGGCCGGTAAGTGAAAGACTGCCTGTAAATCGCGTACCCAGTGCATTCTTCCATTTGGAACTTTGCGTGTAATGTTGCGGCAGACAAACCTCAGCAAACAGTGTGTTTTTCAGGTTGCATTGGCAGCTCTTGTATTGTCATTGGCTGGTCTTCACGCCGAATTTGGAAATTCTGTTTGTTTGAGCTTCGCCGCTGAAGAGAATTTTTCGATAGCAAGAAGTTTGTGTCTGCTAAAGATTTCCCTTAATATTTGTTTTCGCCAGCATCATTAATCTCATGTTAACACTTTTCTTTTCTTATATTTGATTTCTGACTTCTTTCCAGGGGCTACTTGTTGCTACTCTTGGTAGTAGATTTTCCTCCCTCGGCCTCCCAGCATTTTAACAAGCCTCCCATCATCAATTCATATACGAGTAGAAGGAAGCTCTCATATCGTAATAATCTTAGTATATTCCTTTTTATCCTTAAACATTTTTTTCCTCTTCCAAATTTGAATCAGTGTTTGTATGGCCAACCATCATATCAATATAATCATCATCATTCATTGTTTAAACAAAGACAACGGCTGGATAAACAGCGAGAGGCAGAGAGAGATATGAAGTTTGCATGAACTGTTTGCCAGCGTTTGGACCAGAATGTGAGTAACAGTAGCTTTGAAAGCAAGTGACATGAAAAACTTCTTTTGTGCAACAAGTTTAACAAAATTTTCAACTGATAAATGATTTTCATATCCACGTACAACACCTTTTGTGTACTGTATTGTAGTTGCCATTGTTGACGATGCTGCTGTTGCCATTGTTATTGGAAGCCGTTGGATCTGTTGGCATGATATGCCGAAGAAAATGATGATGAGGGCAATTGCGTAAATCAACGGAGTATGTGTGCGTGGTGGTGTGTGGTCATTAATAATTGTTCCTTAATGCGAATGTAAAATGTATGAACATTTATGAGTAACAAAATAAATAAAAAACAATTTTTGTTTTTCAATCGACAGTGGGATCACATGTGTATAAATGAAATTAAGCAGAAAAACCAAAAAAAATACATGCAAATAATGAAACTAAGATTTTTATACCTGGAAAATAATTCTTTGAATAAAATAATGTTTCATGATTTTTCTCCAATATGATATTTTATAAAAATTTCAAATATTTTACATTATTAACACTTCTTAATTAGTTCATGGGAATTATATTTTATAAGTACAGGTTTTCTAAATTGTCTACAAAATCCGTGATGGACATTTGGACAATGTGTCCCATCTGGTACAGTAAACGATCAAGCTGCTAAGCGCTTGTAAGAGCTTGTATATTTTTTGCATCAAAAAGTGAATAAACACGATTTAGGCAACTGGATCAGTGAAAATCAGAATTCTGGAAATAATTACACCGTGTGACAAGTATTACGATTAATACACTCAATACGTGAAGCAAGAAAACGATGTTTAGAGAATCAAATATAACCGATATTCTTCCAAGATCCTGGAAACTATATCTAATGAGAACGCTATTAGTCCTGAAAGATACAATTAAATATCTCAAACTACACTCAGTCAGCAGCGTGCAATCGCGAAGACAATGTTTAGGTCGTGTAGAAAAACTAAATATTTATTATTTGTCTTGGAGGCACTTCAATGCTTCCTTGGAGAACTGAAAAATGTGCTCAGTTCATCAAACATCATCACATCGAATTTTCATGCCAAGAACATCAAGAGCTTCTCATGCCATATTTATTTATAATTACTGATGATGCATGATTGTGCATGCTTCGATGTTTAAGCATGCAGCATTGTTTTTTTTGAGTATTGAAATCGGCCCTCTTGTTTTGGAAAAACATCTGATCGAAGGATTTTTGAGTGAAGAAGCAAACGAGGAACGTTGGTTGTTTCAATAGTATTCTTAAAAGCTGCATAAGGATTTCAAATCAAATGAGTGCCGACGTCTTCACTGAATGACGACACTATAAATATCGTTTTGTCTATGATATCCAAGGTTTTTTTGGCGAAAATTTGTGTTCACATTATTAAAAAAAGTAACTAAATTGTCTGCAAATATGCTAAATATAACTTCAGTATTTGGTTGCCCAAATGAGTTATGGATTATACCGTAAATTTTTGCGTGAAAACCCTGACCACTCCCTTCAGCATTCATTTTGCAGCCGTTCATAAAAATGCATAATTATTTTTCAGTCGTATTTATATATTGTCATATCAACACTAAGAATTGTTTCGCCGAATCTGTGTCTAAAATTTGCTCCACTATCTGGTTTTATGGTATAAACCCACTCTGGTCTGAACACCAAATAAGCATACGTCATCGCCTGTGCAATGCTGTTGTCAATTCGAGATTATACCTTTCGGTGAGCCGATATAAAGAAGAAATACAGAAATACATGTTACTATCCTATTGCGTAGAATCGAGTCCAAATGCCGAACAGTCAGATAGAAACTTCGTCAAAGAGATGTAATTCGGGCATTCTGCTATTTTAAGAACTTAATTGCATTTTCTAACTGCTCACGTGTCATGTAGAGTCACAAGCCACTCTCATTGCAATCTCCTGCCGGAATTAACATCACTATTCCTTTGCTACTACAACATACGTTAATTGCTATTCGTTACCTTAAAATATTAAAAAAAAAAAAAACGTCATACCATTTCAAGAAAAACATTTTTCCTTACGCAGACTTGTAGCAATCTTCCTTAAGACTAATCAATGTTTTATTAAATTAAATCTAATTAATTCACTAATTTACTTCGGGACATATAAATTCCGCTATCTCACTTTCTTTATAACTCTCACTAAATTGAAGAAGAAAAATCCTTTTATTAAAGTTGGGTATCTCCTCTACCCCTGAAGATTACAGAAATACGTGACATTTAACAGAAATCATATTGTCTAAATACACTTAATACGAAAATTTTACAAATTAAACAAATAGACGAAAAGAAATACACCAATTCAGTTTACTGGCAAATTTACGATGATGATTTGAATATTATTTGTAATATTTACATTTATTAATAAAAAAAAATCAACTTTACTCCCAGCGAAGGTTCGCGTTGGTTCGCTCTACGGCAGTTAGAGGAAGAAAAATGTAAATTAAACAAATCGTAAAACTGATTGACGACGACATAGCAAATATAAGAAAATCGTGCGTTAATATTTTGGCATTTCTAAAAACAGTGGCTAACAAATATAGGCGTACGGTAAGCGAGGAAAATTTTTGATATGCAACAGTAAAAAATCGTAACCGTAATTGCAGTGTTAGAGAAATATACTACTCAGCAGTTCGCTTAGAAGCAGTTGTAAAGAATTTAATTACACATACGAAATTAGGAAATTAGACAAAATTGCCGATGAGTGCACCCAGGAATGTAACCAAAATAAAATTAGTAAAATTAATTTACTCTTTCGTACCATATACCGATCCAGCTCACTGGAAAATATAATTTTCCGCCATCGAAAAGTTATTTTACGTTTAGCTTACCCGCCAATCTTCAAATTAAAAATCATAATGTAATAATTTTCCCTATATGCTCAAATTAATTGTAAATTTATTATAGTAAAAAAAAATAATTTTAAAAGTTTTAAGATCTTAATGTTTCAAACAAATGAACAAGAACTTTAAAAAATTATTTTCTTTACATCAGCAGTACCTTCAGATGCTAAATTATTTATTATAGTAAAAAAAAATAATTTTAAAAGTTTTAAGATCTTAATGTTTCAAACAAATGAACAAGAACTTTAAAAAATTATTTTCTTTACATCAGCAGTACCTTCAAATGCTTAAAAAGGTGTAGCAGCAGTGCCCGAAGCGATAATATGTTACTTTAAGACACTGTACCAATTCATATTCATTTAATTCATTTTTATTTTACAATGGGAATAAGTTTTTTATTCTATGGCAATTGGCAAAATTAAAAAAAAAAAAAAAGAAAGAAAATCCAAAACGTGTTAAAATATTTTGTTTAAATAGAAAACAAAACAGTAGTATGTTGTACCTTTACACACGTACGTATTTCTAGTATTTCGTTTTACATTTCTGCCACATTTTAAACTTAAACCACAGACAAATAATGAATACCTTTGCAAACATAAAACAGAATGAATTTTTATTGTTGTTTAAAAGATTTAAACAAAACAATCACAGAAAAAAGTTCAAACTGAAAGTTTAAGAGTAACAAACGAACAGACTGAAGCACAGACAGACAGAAATAAAACAACAAATTAATGTTGTACGTAACTATACGAACAATATGCAAATTTTCCAATTCAACAGTAATTTATCATCGAAGCACTGTGGTTTATAAAAAAAATGTAAAGTTATACAGAGTTTATCAAAAGTCTTAAAGCGTGAGAGGGGCTGTTAGAATGAGAAAGGAGTGCAAGAAAAGTTTCGAAACCATTAGGAAGGCACGGGTGGCATTCAACATACGAAACTTTTTCGATGAGTACTCGTATAGTTTATGCTTTATTTATCAAAAGAAAAAAACAGAAAAAACATACATAGTCCTGCTTATTGCTGAGCTCTGCGAAAGCATAAGGATTAATGAGTTTCGTGTGTTTCATTTGAATGAAATCAAGCTGCTGCCGACGACTGCTTCTGTATGCCATGAAAATATGAACAATATACTCGCATGTCCCTTCTTTTTTTTGTTGCTGCTAAACACTTCAGCCAACAACAATAACACCAACAATAACAACTATCCATGCAACACAAACATCATTTGTTACATTCGTTTTAAGCAAAAGAATCTTCTCATGTATGGTTTTCTTTAACACTAAATATCTTTTAAACAACACGTTTCCAAAATCCATCATCACTTGTGGTTGCCACTAAGGAAACACACACACACACACACTCCCAGCATCCTTAACAATTTCAACAGTCTCTTCGCTCTCTCTCCTCCCCACCTGTGACTCTTCTAAGGAAGTAAGCGTATGTATGTACTTATGTCTTCTAGCAATCGTGCCTAAAGATTTCTTATCTTGCAACATTTTTTAGTAAGACACAACACGCATTCACTCGCCCATTTGTTCATTCATTCATTTATTCATTCACTTTCCTCCAGCATACTCGCTCGTATTTGGCTGCAGTAGGATGCCCAAGTATCATTTGTTTTTTTTTTGCGCAAAAAAAACCCCCGTCTCGCACAGAAAGGTATCAAATGTTTAATTCTTTTGTTTGAGCTTGAACCGAAAAAAAAGATGAAAAAGATGCAGAAGTAACATGTGTGATCATCATCTACTACATCACATCTTGCGATGGATCGCTGTTAAAGCTGCGTTTATTCGTTTTTTTATATATTTTTTGGTTGCCTAAACACACAATAAATTGAATGGCAAAGCATCAAAGGAACACCTTTGAATTTCACTTTGAAACTTCCGCTTGTGTTTGATTTTGTGATTGCGATTATGACATGAGAGACAAAAAAAAAATTATAAATGATACCAGAATTTCTTGAATCCCAAAGAGAGATGATAAGCGTACAGTGGGGTCCTCAGAGAGAAATAGAGTTGGAGCCCAGAAACTAATTGCTGATGTGTATTATTACCCGATATAGGCAGCCACTAGCGTTTATTATATCATCAAGTCTGCTTGAGAAGACTACACACGGAGCACAAATAAGCCCATTCTCAATGACAAAGACGTGAAAGGTCACACAATTTTTCTGTCAAAAATCTCATGATCTGCATGATCAGCAAATCTGCAGTTCGAATGCCCGAGCAGACCAACAATAAAAAAATAAAAAATGTTCTATTGTGTCTGGACTAAGTGTCCTCCTTTGTCGCGATTTAAGCAATAAAACGTTGGTAAGGTTAAACTAAAAAATAAAATGGCACGCATTGCAGACATACAGGGCAACTCCTGGGCACTGGGCAAAAAAAAAAAAAAAAAAAATATGAAGTGTTTAAATGAATATAAATTAAAAGTAAAAAACTTAAAAACATAAGCATTCAACGCATCATTGTTGCAAAGTCGTTTGCCGATTAATTTCAAACAGTCTACCTATGCAATAAAAAGATCATCTAAGGAGTTTACCCAACATAAGGCCACATATGCTTGACCGATTAAGAAAAATTATATGCATGGGCATGAATCAATATCGATATTAGAATTAAGTATGTGATTAGGAAGGAGTTCCATGGTTGCCTTAACATTTGTAGACTCAGCAAGTCCTTTTATTTGATAGATATTGTAGAAAAGCGTAAAAATCTAAGTCCACAATCTTCAGTAGTCTGTCATATTGGATTCAGAATGACTTAACTTTGCCTTTCGAATTTTTGTTAACAACACCTTTAATTTGATACCCATATTGTAGAAAAGCAAAAAAATACTAAGTCCACAATCTTTAGTAGTCTGCCATATTGGATTTAGAGTAATGTCACTTAATTTCTTGAGTTGTTCTCAGCCAGCATTTTTATTTGATACCCATATTGTAGAAGCGTATTAATAATTACTAGTCCGCCATTTTGTGCGTTCCGCCATGTTGGATTTAGAATGACGTCACATAGCTCACCATACATTGTCCATTAAATTAAACGTGTGTACTGAATTTCAGCTCAATCGGTTGAAGATATCTGCTTCAAAATTCAGGAGGAGTGCAAATTCCTCCTTTGCTTCTTCTCAAACGAGTATGGTCCTGTTAGTCCGTCGGAGTCATCACTAAATCCCTATGACTAGTCATATTTCTTATGCAAATAGCTTATTTATTATTGGTTACCAGAACTAGGAGCATATTCTGGAATTTAATTAGTTATTCATCTTAAACGAAATGACGAGGAGGAAAACCTCACTTAATGGAGGATATTTATTCTCTTAAAATTAGCATATCAGGTACTGCAGTATATTCACATCTGACTGACTCCATAAACGGAAAGAAATATAATAAAAGTATGTATGTACTTCACTTATTGTGCAAAATCGTAATTCCTTGTTTTAACTTTTCATTTCCTCCCTCGAAATGTTTTTGGGAAAATGTGCGTAAAAGGACACACTTTCGCATTTGTCTGACATGCGAAGGAAAATCTCTAACTCGAACGTGTGTTCAAGTATCTGGTTGCAAGAGTTGGAAATGTCTGCGATAAGAAAATGGTATGAGTGATTGTGCGATTTCGTTGATGGTATGTATTGCATTACATTGAAATTTTACATTTACAAGTAGTATTTTGGGTTATTAGGTAATATTTCTTAATACGGTTACTGTCTCACTTTCTATATGCTGCTGGTATTTGTATGTTTTGCGAAGTTGTTAAATTTAAATAAAAAAAATGTAAAAAAAAATGTTCACATGCAATGCAAAAATCGTCAAGTGTTAAAGTTGTGCGTATTTTTGCGGGTGTTACGGTCTATGGATTTGATTTAAATTTGCCGTTTTGGAAAATTTGAATGACGAATGTGGTACATTTTCCTTAGTTGAATGTCTGCATTTTGAGTGGTGGGGTGGTTGTATGTATTTTGTGGGTTTATTTAATTGCGTGTTTTAAATAAAATTTTGACAGTTGATATTTTTTTTGTACTCTTCTCTTTTTTTTTTGCCTGCCGTTTGTTTGATAAATGTCAACAATTTATGTCTGGTATACATCAAATAATAACGCTGGCAGCGCTTTACATGCGTCTTCATATTGACATTTCAAGTGTTTCATGGACTGCTTTGCTTCGATATGTGTCGTGTCGTGTCGTGTCATGTCATTGTTTTGCTTTGGAAAAATAACGGTGGTTGAATGGGTGGGGGGGCATATTTTCTTTTCCTTTTTTTTTGCAAGTATTAGCAGTAATTTGCAAATTATTTATGTGTTTTCCCGCTTGCGGGAATTTATAGAAAAAAAATTTCGATAAGTTGTGGTGGGGTTTATTAAGCAGAAAATCTGCTTAGATCGTTTTGATTATGAATTATTTAAATTTAAGCATAAGCATTGGAGGACTTCTAAGGAGATTTGGAGGAATATGCACACACATGAATTTATGATTATTTCAAGTATACAAACCATAAGGCCTAAAGAAAGTTACTGCCTCTTACATTTAAGCAGCGTTAATCAGGTAGCACCACTGACGCAGCCGCTTAATATTTACACTTGATTATATTGCCAGAATGCTTTATAAGTTTTTAATTTTTCAAAAAATTATTCTCCTCATACCCCGGTATGTATGAATTTTAGGCTGCATGAACCTGGCAGCGTACTGCGGACGAAGATATCGGCCCTAAAGAGAGCACTATGAGATATACCGTAAGGTTATGCAGATCTGTACTGGCAGCTGGACTGTAATTAGGTCTCTTTCGGATGTCTACATGACATTCAGATCTTTATATGAATGAGGGGTATCTCTCCGCGAGATAGCGAGATATTCTCTTCTGAAGTTTAATAACGCTGTCGTTGACAATCTGGCTAGGTCTGGAATCCAACTGCACAAAGACGACTTAATACTAAAGCAAGACGTATGCGTAGCAGAAGCAACTGGGAATCGCGCCTACCAGATGTTCGCGGGAGTTTACCTGCTCAACAACGCGGCTGACAAGACTGCGGTATCATTGTAGGAGATCTGCTCTCTCGACAGCGATGAGTGATTGTATGAGAATACAACTGCATATTTTGGTGGCGTTATTGAGGGCACTCCTAGCTGTGCAAGTCAGAAGGTTGAGTTTGCCTTATAATGACTTTTGTAGGAGTTGCCAGGATGAGGAGACAATGGAACACCTTCCATGCATTTCGCGTCATAACCTCTCCAAGCAGAGGGCGTTTCGTCTGGGTGCTTAGCGGAAGTGTCGTAGTACGGCGTCAAGAGCTACACACGTTTATCCGGGCTACGGTGTAGTGTGACACTGGGCAATCGTATGCTACGAGTTGACGTCAATGTCAGACAGAAAATATTCAAATCATTTTGCAACGATTGCCCAGGAAATAATTAAAATCGTTTAAACAAGCAACATACCATCTATTCAAGTTTCAGCGAACTGAAAGTGGAGCTGAACACTGAAATCTTTGCAATAATTATGCAATAATACACAGAAAAAAACTTTACTTTTTAATTTTCAATTAACATCCTTAATTACAATAATATATTTTTTCAATAAAAAGTTTAATCAATTCAATTACAGTACATTTTTAATAAATTTTTGACATCAATAATTGAATATATAAATATATAATATAAAATATATAAATATATAAATTTTAATTGAATTTTGAACTGATTGTTTTATTAAACATATGTAACGCTCTTTACACAAGTAAAACTTAATACCCAACAAGCATGCGAATTGAATTCAAATGTTTCTTTTTGCTATTAAATATTTATTTGAAACTTTCAAAATATTTGAGTAAATTTGTAATTATTTTTTTTTTAATATTATATAATATTAAATTATTATCCATCATACGCCTCAATCCACAAAATCAATTTATTTTCCAATGTTTTTCTTTTCCTTCTGATGTTCATGTGCCTTTTTTGCTTTTTTTTCTGCTGATGTTGTCGCTTACAAGAAATCCAACGAACAGTGAAGTTGAAAACGTTTTACACAATTACAACGGGAAGGGAAAGTATGCAATGCCTTTTTTTTATCTGGGACCAGCAGTCAGGAGATGAACCCAACACAGGCGAAGCATTGTGCTAGTAGCCATTTTTATTATTATTTTACTTCGCCGGTGCTACACAATACCGACGAAGGAGGGCGATCTGATGTGATTGTGGATTGCTATCAGCTGAAGCCGGTATTGTTCAGTGCCCAGTGACTATGGCTTCGACACTGAAACCTTCTGACAACAACTGACACACAAAAACACACTAATGCACATCAGAAAAATGCGAGATGTTTTTTGTTTTTTTATAAGTTTAGTCTGAAACTGGAGTTGAACGCAGCTCTGTTTTTGGTTTTGTAGTCAACGTGCAGATTACCATCCATCGTGCGATCGCCACCCTCAATTATTATTATCATTAGAATTATTGAATTGAAAATTAAATCAACAATAATAATTTAAATAATTAATAATATTGATTTATGTACAGCTGAAAAACTAATTAAGTTTTTTAATTGATATTACAAAAGTGTTAATTAAAATTGTGTTTTGCTGTTTTGTGTTTTTGTACGTTTGAATTGTGCTACTGCATATGTAAATATGACTCCAAAGAGAAACTCAGTATTGCAATTGGAGATGTCAGGGTTTTTATAATCTTTGGATAGCAGTTATTAACAAGGGAGTATTGTTCGTGCAGACAAAGGCCTCCCCCGAAGTTACACACTTGCAATTACAGATTGAGATTATGCCAATTTCCGAGACCTACTTCTGTTCATCTAAATGACGCACCATGCAGTTTCTGCAAAAAAAAAAAATTGCCTGCGATATAAAAAGAGCAGCCATTGACTGGACGTAGTTGTTTTTCTTTTCGAATTAGCACACTCAAACCATCATCGAGTTCAAGTTCAGCGTTTGTGCCCAAATAACCTTTCTAATGCCCGTGATTTTCCAAAAAATTATTGAAAATGCTGGTAAGAATGGAAACAGTTTACAACGTTGTATTGAAAATGTACTGTGAACGAGTTGTGATTTATTAAATTTATAGAAATGGATTGCTCTTTCAAGTTACTGAAATCCACATTAAAAATCTTAGTTTTTGTTAGTCTTTGTTAAAAATTCACATTCACATACTTTTACAATTATTATTTTCTTCAGTTGTTTCTTGACCACTTGCTGTGTCAACCGCAAGAAAAATTAAGAAAAGAAAATAAAACTAAAAAGGTCTTCTTTGAATTTGGGTAAAGCCAAACTTATCTTTACTTGACCTCAAATATTAACTACATATTTCATATTCGTATATTTTGCTATTTCTGTCATTATTATCCTTGAGAACAATGTGACTGCTTCATTTTCTAAGATTTACTTAGAAAACAGTGGTTGGTGTTCTTAAAATTGAGGTCCTTTTCTGTGAAGGCACTTCATCTGTGTGTTCTCTCACTCTCTCTCTCCTCACTCTATATTTGCCAGCATATGTAATAAAATATTTGTTTGCAATAAAATTTATTTGATTTATTTCTTATTTTTAACTATCATTAAAAGAATTGTTGATTCAGGCATTTTCCTTTTTTGCTTTCCAAACGACTTTATTGCATTTTCTGGTTTCAATCTAGAGAATGACCTTTTCTCTATTGCTTTTGAAATTGAAAGAATTTTCTGAGAAGCTAAGGAAAACTTACATCTCAAACTTAAGAAAACAATAAGAATAAATCACAAATAGGAAATTAATTTTACTGGATAAAATGATTTTATTAAAAATAGTTAGTGAAATAATGAATATGAAATTATTTTATGCTGTTGCACTCAAAAGTTTATGAATTAATTTTAATCTTTATGCGTTCAGTTTTTCATCTTTCTCTTTCTACAATTTACTTGAAATCGTTTTTAATCGCCTGCAGGTATAATGCATAATCGGAATATTTTATTGAAATAATAACAGGAGATTAAATGTTGGGGAAAAAATGTGTAAAAACAAAAAAGCTTTTGTAGATCTGTAGCAACTTTAAACAAGGAATTTAAAATTAAAAAAAATATATTTAAAATCGCAATGAGTAAACAAACATGGCAACAAATAAGCAGCATCAAAACAAATTTACAACATTAAAAAAAATAAAAACTTTCATACAACCAGGCAATAACAACAACGTTAATAGAACTGTTGTACGAGCGAACAAATGATTGAGTGAATAATAAATAAATAAATTAAAAGTATGGATTGTGTACTGGAATGACTGTGTAGGCAGAAACAACAACAACAACAGCTATAAATGTATGAATGGTAAATGACTGTTAAACCATGTCAACAATACCTCCATCTTAATATTTTCTTACTTATGCTGCAGCCGAAAAACACTGAGAATGGTCAGTGCGATACTCCAGGTTACAGCGTAGAAAAATTGCAGTTGCAGAAAAAAACAGTTGTCAAGGATTAAAGTACAAAGGAATTTTAAAATGAAAAAAAAAGAAAAAGTAGCAATAACAACAACAACAATAACACCAAACAATTGAACAAGCAAATCCACAACTATACCAAGGTAAAGCATTTTGTCAGCACAAGTGCGTGGTCACATCCACATGAAACCATTTCCATAATGGCAATAAGGATAATTGAGAATTTAGCGAACAAACAAAAACAGAATACATACTTTTCACTGCTAGATACTTCATCAGCTAGAGTAGCGGTATTAAATGCACAGGATAACCTGAATTTGGGAAAACATTCAGTTTAACTTTTGGATATAACATTTAAATTTTAAGAAGTAAAAATAAAAAAAAAATTACATTTTTTTCAGACGGAACAATTAAACATTTTCAGTTATTTTTTTATATAAAAATTTTAAGAAATACGTCAGCAAATTGTTGAGTTGTGTTGCCACTTAAACAATACAAAAAAAAATAGATTAAATTTCATGTGTAATCAGCCTTCTAAACGGTAAAAATTGTAAATCTTTAAACATGAATTTTCTTTTTATCTTGGACCAACACTCAGGAGATGACTTCTACACATGCGATGCATTGTGCTGGAACTAGAGGAAGGGGACAGTAAGAGAAATAACAGGAGGTGAAGCTACACTATCTTACAACACAGCTTCTGCACGTTCTTTGTTTTATAGCAGTGTCGTAGTTGTATTAATTTCTATTTGTGTAAAGAGTGTTGCATATGTGCAATAAAACATTTAAATTTAAATAAAAAAAATAAGCGGGCATTTTGTTTATTTCACAGGAAAAAAGTTAATTATTTAAGTATTGATTCATTCCAAATTTATTTATTTTTTTTTTATTATTATTATTTATTTTATTATTATTTATTTTTTTTTTTTACAATAATTTAATTTTAATTTTAAGAGATCAATTCTTAATCAAATTTTTTCTACTTAATCATTTACAGCAATGTTTTTAATAAGTATATTTTTATTTTATCATTTATACATTTATTTAGGGAAAAAGGGCTATCAAAAACCCCATAAGTAGAGCAGTAATGTCAGAGGGTAAAAACAAGGGATAATCGTTATCAAACTAATGCATTGATGTGTAGATGGCTAGAGTATCTACAACGATTTTTAAAGTTTTGAGACAATAGCGGAACTCACTCTTTGGTGCAAATCATTTGCAATCATTGCAAACAGTGAAAATCTAACATAAAATGCAATACCACAAAAACAAAATACATGTAACCGCGATTTGCACCTCTTCATCCAATTTGCACTAAAAAAATTCATTGCAAGAAACACAAAAATATGCTAGGACTGTGCCGAATCTTATATACCCTTCACCATATGAGCATTTTACGTTTTGCCGATTTTCGTGCGTTTTGGCGTTTTTATTTATTTTGGCAACTTTTTGCGTTTTGGCAATTTTCCCGCGTTTTGGCAGTGTTCTTGAGCTTTGAGGATTTTTTTGCCACCTAAGGTGAAGGGTATAAAAATTAAAGTAAACTAAACTTAATAGAAAATGGTGATTCTGCGTAATATATCTGCACATATTGATATCATTGAAAAGCTTGTCAAGATGCGTATTAGATGCCAAAAAAATTCTTGTGCACGGAATCAAAATCTTATGAAGGAAATTGCAAGAGATATGAAAAATTTCTTATCTTCTAAGAATTCAATTTCCTACAACCTAATTTACATTTTATTTTATTTGGAAGTGCTTTCATAAACCAGATTTGTTCCCTTTCATTCGCTGTAGATTGAGCAACGGCGTTATGATATTGAAACCGGCTAACTTTTTGCCGGCGTTAAAAATTTTAGCATAGTTTGTGCAATAAAATTATAGTAATTACACAACACAAAAAATAAAATTTAATAAAAATATGAATATTGAAGAACCAAAAAAGCAAATAAAACAAATATGGCAATAACCAAATAACAAAAAGTGGACGGACGATGATTGAAAAAGATTTTGGATTTCTTAATTTTTACAATTTATTTATTTACTTTTTGTTAAAAATGCAAGCAGTCAGCTGTTATCAAAAATTTGATATGCTTATAAAACAGACACTCACGCTTCGTTGCAAAAAACCGTAGCATATTTGCATTTTTTGTAAGTATGCACCAAAGAGTGAGTTCCGCTAATATATTAAGTTTATCTTTAACTAATTTTATGTTAGACATAGAGTGCAAAGTTTGTGTGGAATAATGTATTGGCAAATTATATATCATTTTGAGTAGTTTATTTTGACATATTTGTAGTTTTTTAAGATGACACTCAGAGGTGACATACTAAGCAGGCGCCGCGTAAAACATTATATAATGGAATATAGTTTTTAATATAAGAAGTTTCTTGTGTGTATTTAGTTCAGACTTTCTGTTTATTAACGGGTACATTTTTTTAATTGTTGTATTAATTTTGTGTACAATATATTTAATATGTTCATTAAATAATAGTTTTTATCCAGCATTATACCAAGATATTTAACCTTTTCATCCCATGGAACAGAGTCGGTACCAACAATAATGTTTTTCTTCTTCTTGTAAAGAAGATAGACTGAGTTTTTATCATTATTTTCCACTTCTTATTATTTATTTTATTAATTATTAGCGATTAAAACTTTAATTGATTAAACTTTTAATTGAAGAAATATATTATTCTAATTAAAGGTGTTAATTAAAAACAAAAAACTAACTTTTTTTTGTGTGTATAAACTCCTACCCAGAGATCTTTATAGAAATTCTTCCTTAAAGTTTATAGATACAGTTCACAGTTCACAGTTCGAACCGTAGTCTAACCAGCTTGTGAAAGTCTCTGTACCATAGTACGTAGTACAATTTTAAAATTTAATAAAAAAAACTTTAAAAATAATCAATTACTTAGTCTACCTGACTTCCTCTAACGCCTTGACACCCCTTAGAAGAAGAAGAAGAAGAAGCACTTTAAAATACATAATTTCTATTTTTGTTTTTTTTTAATGCAATTCTCATCCAACAAGCACAATAATTTCAGTTATTTTGAACAGCGCAAAGACAAAGTACTTGAGAAAATTAATATTTTCACCAAAGTAAGCACAAATAAATTTTCCAAGCAATACAATCTGCAATTAAAGAAATGATTTGAGGGTTTCTATTCATGTAAGTTTTGCATATATACACATTGTAAGTTATAAAAGCGATAACTTATATCCTTTTGCACATTCACGAGCACACATTCATAATAAATATTTCACCTCTTTCTGGTGGTATGCCAACACATTGCAAATGCGACTACTACACATCGTGCAGCCAGTGAATAAAATATTAAAATAGAGGTCCTTTACGGTAGAATTTGGGGCAAAATGCGGTGGTGGTGGTGGTGATGATGGAAATAGAAAATAAAAACACTTGCAGGCATTAAAAGCCTTTTAATTTGCTAAATCGCCTTAGCAGACATAAGAAGAAAAAACAAGTTGCAACCAAAAAAGAAAGAAAAAAAAAAACTCGCAAAAATAAGAAATTAAAATGTGTGTACGAGTATAAGTGAGGATTTGCTAAGAAACAACTGGCAGAAGGATACAAATTTCAAATATTTTTGCAAGTGCGGCTGATGCCGATGCTGCCTCCGCTGTTGCTTTTCACTCGCTTATGAGGCATATTATTTTTATTATTTATAACAGGCTACCAACTCCTCTACGCCTAGGAGTATGCTTTCTGTCTGCACAACGTTTTTGGTAGATTCACTTTTGTTTTTTCTTTTTTTTTTCGTTCGCTTTTTTTAATTCATCAGACACAAGTGTTTGAATACGAGCAAAAAGAAATCATCTACATCCTTGTAGATGTTGTTGTTAATAATAAAATATCCTTAAAAATCTGGCGAAGAGAAAGAATTTGTGTATAAAGTAAGCTGTGTTTGAGGGGCCAGGCAGCATACAAGGCTCAAGTACAAGTCGGTGGAAATGGCAGTCGTAAATCAAATATATTCACTCACATACACACATATACACAGACTTATTACGATTTCCGAAAATCGCTAACCGAATGGGTACATACATACATAACCATTTTAACTGATGCTGAAAAGTATGCTTTATTTGTTATTATTTTTTGTAGCCTAAAGGTAGGCTAATTTTCACTTTTACTAATTCTCTTAAATACTGTTGCGAAATGCAGGAGATTGGGGAATTGTTGTTGCTGCTGGAATGTTTCTTATTTTTTTTTTTTTTTTGTTTCTTCAACAAATAATAAGGGAATTTTTTTCGGCTTTTTAAAAAAGTGCTCTCAAGCAAACGAAGTGATTTAATTTATTTATTTTTTTCTTTTCTTTCAGAAACAAATCATATTTTCAATTCTGTCGAAAGAGGATAAAATTAAACCAGCAAAATAAGTTGGAAAACAACATCTGAATCGTTGTATTATTTGTAACAGCAAAAAAAAAGAAGTCTAGGAATTTGGCCCAAAAATATCCTGTAATGATATATTTTCTTTAATTTGTGTTTGAAAATGTTTTCACATTTGCAAATGATTTTTAATATAAAAAGTTTCATTGTACAGAAATTTACTTATGTTTTGGGCATTTAATTAATTTCGAATTAATTCTATTGCTAAAATACTCGTTTGATTAAACGAGTACTCGATGAAATCGGTTAACCAGTTCTTAATAAATTTAGAGTAACGAAAATACACAAATTATTATTTTAAGCTTTATTAAACAGAAAATGAAAAATGAAAAGAGAAACGAGACAGAGAGAATATTCATCTAAATTGGAATGATGATTTATTTTTATCGGATGCTCGCCCCTATACCGCACATTAGTAATTTTTTTCTTGGACCAGTGCTCAGGCCATGTCCCCTACACTTCCAATGCATTGCACTGGAACTAAATAGAGATAGGGATACTGTAGAGTGGTGGAAGTGGTAGTTGCGGCGTCTCTGATGTCAAGGAGATCCATTTCATTTACTATTTTACTTACCGACGCTTGATGGCTCAAATAGCTACGAAGGAGGGTACTTGAGCGACCCGAACCCGAGTCTTTCTGGTTGCATAGTCAACGCCATCTCCTCAGCCATCAACTACTAAATCCTATAGATAGCGGTCAGCATACAATATAAGAATTGCAATTTAGACGGCACGCTTTACAGCAGATGTAGGCTGCTGAGGTCATTTAAAGATCAAAGCATAATTGCGCTGCCGTACGGATCTTGCTAATCGTCTCCATCAGAAAGAAGAGATTCAAAGGCGTATAAGTCAATGAAATTAATTATGTGCAATGATTTGAATTCGTTTCCACAAAAAAGTTTTTAAATACAGTCGAAGCCCGGTATAGCAAACACGTACTTTAACGAATATGGGATAAAACGAATGAGCAGATGTGCCCATTAGCTGCCTCATACTACGAATGGTCAAGTTATTTTAGCTAATTGTACTGGAAAAAAAAACAAAACCAGACGTTGCAAAACCATTAAACGAAATCGTCAAACAAAATCGTGACATCTGGCAGCCATGCTAGTGGGCGTGTATGTCATTTAATTGGGCGATTTCCCACAACACAAACATATGTGTAATTTCTTTTTTTTTAACATAACTTTTTGCCCCTTCAGACGCGGTGAAGTGAATTTTTCTACAACGTAACTAGCGGACTGTAGGAGCGCTACCTGTATCAATAGGAAAAATAAAAATATGCTCAAATTGAATTTATGCCAACTGACTTTACGAACTAATTTTTCGTGCGAACAGCGCGTTTATGGAACAAACTCTCAGCAGAGGATTAACTGTCACTTTTGCCATGTGCAATTTTAAATCAAATGTTCATAAACACTACTCCCTCCATCCTCCTTACCATTACCTAATTTCCCTATTCCAGCACAATGCATCGCATGACTGCTGGTCCACGCTAAAAAAAATAATTTATCTAAAACGAAATTGTTCGGTAGAATTATTTTCGTTATTTAACGAAAGCGTTTAATGTTGTACCGTTCGTTATAACGGGATTTGATTGTACAAGAAAATTATACACCTCGTATTTGCAAGTTTTTTCCGAGAATTCTGCAAGTGCTGTGAAGATAATAAAAATGATGCTCAAAATAATTTTTATGTCAGCAGGTCTGGCTACAGTATCGGAACGCAGGACTTTTGTTCAGGAATTATCACCTGAGGGTACTTTTAGTTCCAGCACAATGCATCGCATGTGTATGGGTCATCCCCTGAGTGCTGGTCCCAGATAGAACAAAAAAAAATACAAAACGCGAATTTGGAAGTTTTTATAGCAAAGCCCTATTATCGGATCTATATAAGCAATAAGATACAGTGATAATACTTGGAAATTGCATTTAATTATCATAATTTATTTCCACCCTCCCCCTGCCCCCTTACCACACAAAGTACTTGTATTTCACAAATTTGCAGGCGTATAATTTTTTCAATAAAAATTATTTCTCCCTTAATTTTCACAAAAAAAAAAACGTGTAATTTTCAAACTATTCAAATGGCAAAATTTAATTTCCTTTAGTGACTAGACAAAGAAAAATTCAACAACAAAATATTTTTAAACCTCTTCGCAGAACTCAAAAATTCCCAAAATTCGAAGTAAAAAAAAAGTAAAAAGAAAGAATAATCCTAGAGACTGCACGAGAAAAAGTAATTAAATTTGATTTCCACAGACAACGCGAAATTAAATTTTTGGGCAATTTTTTTCCTTCCAAATATTGAAGTGTATGAGAGAATAATTTGAAAATCAGTGAATGTCATGCGATGAATTGGCAGAATATAAACGATACCAGGATACAGAAAACAGGATGGCTTAAAATGTGCTGTGTGAGTGTTTTTTTTTTGTGTAGCAAAAATTTTAATAAATAAACTTAAAGGTTTGTCAACTACTAATTTTTTTTAAGCAATAAATTAATTATTGAACCTTCCAGATAAATTAAAGTAACAAGAAGAATGCAAATCTTAGTCGCAGCAATTCCTTAATTAAGCCATTTTCCTAATAACAGGATAAATTTGAGTTTATAATTGAATATCGTTTACTTTAGTCAACTACCTCCTCAACTACAATTTAATGTGGTATACATCATTATTCCATTATTAGACGTTTGTAGCTTCTTTTATTATACTCTAGTATATCTTAGGCTACTCTAATCCACTTTAGCCTCCTCTAATCTACACAAATCTACTCTGGGCTTTTGTGATCAACTCTAATCAACTCCATTCTAGTATATTATACAGTTTTTGGTGTACATCACTCTAGTACACTTCACTAATGTCCAATGTTGGAGGTCCACGCTGCAGGAAAGGAAAGGAAGCTGATAATGGCTGGAAAAGAAGCTGATAATGGCAACGACCCAGTCGATTTTATTGTATGGATGTGAAATCTGGGCCGATGCACTACACGCACAATACCGAAAGAGGATGATTGCAGCTGTACAACGCACCGCAGCCCTTAGAGTGACATCAGCGTACCGTACGGTATCGGAACCGGCAGTCCTAGTCATAGGAGCGATAATACCTATTGACCTACTAGTTGAGGAACGCAAAGAACTTTGGAACGAGCGTAGACATACCGGTAGAACAAGCGGAGAGGCAAGGAGATCGGCACGAATGCGGATAATGCAGAGGTGGCAGTCCAGATGGAATACGGAAACACGGGGTAGATGAACAGCCAGGCTGATAACCGCATTGGACAAGTGGGTGAATAGAGGACATGGCGAGGTAAATTATTACCCCACATGAATAGAATAATAATCAAAAATATATGGGATCGCTTGACCTTGCAGACTATCCATGAAGCTTGTCGCTAAGTTAAACTCATTGAAAGCAAATTTGCAGCATGCGACAAGATTTCTAAGTCCAGAAAATCTATTTGACGGAGTAATTAAAAACAAGAAATTTTTTCGCAAATATACATCAATATCTTGCGAAACGCTTTGCAGACTTGACAAATTTGCGGCATGTGATACATTTTTTAAGTCTATAAAAAATCGGCGAATATCTAAACTCGATCTGACGAAGACTTTTACAGTTGTTAGAAAACAAAAATAATTTTTTCAAAATTTTCCGTCAACGATATCACTCGAACGAATCACCCGATTTTTAGGCAAACAAGCAGCAATCGACATTTGTTCTTGAGGTTAAGATCTGATTAGATTCTGAACTTGATAAACTTAGTATCGTTGGTATTTGAGCAATAAAACGTCGGCGAAGTAAAATAATAAATAAAATGGCTACATTAGCTTAAAACTAATGAGTAAAAAAAAAAAACATCAGAGACGCCGCTTTATAACTGACACGCAACTGCAGAGTTGTGCAAGAATTAAGCTCTATCTTCCTACCACTTTCACCACCTGTCTATTCTCTACCCTATCCCTCTCTCTAGTTCCAGTGCAATGCATTGCATATGTAGGGGATAGCCCCTGAGCACTGGTCCAAGATAAAAAACAAAAAAACAAAAAATTTATTTCGAAATCCAATTTTTCGAAAAATTTATTTTCTCAAAATTTTATATCTCAAAACATCTAAGACAGATCCATATCTTCAGAATGTGATATATGTCGTTCCGATCCGTTGACGCGATGATGCCGCTCCGGCTGGTAGCAGATACCGAAAAGGAGAAACATGTTACACCCCAGCCAAGTAAATGATGGCAGCATGACAGCGACGCTTCCATAAAGGGAAGATGGAAGCAACCTTCCACCACGGAGAAGATCGCACTGGACAGATGGAAATATGGGCCAGTGAATTTTTGCCTAACCCAGGCGCTAAGCGTGCATGGAGACCTCTTCAAGTATTGTCACCACAATGATGATGTGCGCCCGAAATGCCTCAATATAAGGGAAACTGCTGAGCATGTTTTCTTTTATTGTCCGCGATATGGAAACCGGCGGGGCTCGATGGTGATGGCAATCCGATCGCAGATCATTCCCGATAACATTGATGACATCAATTGAAAATTGGAACGCTGTGTGCCTACACAAAGAAAGTTTTGGTACGGCAAAGGACAACGGAGAGAGCAAGAGGTGTAGAACGGGAAAGCAACATTCACTGTATCACCACTCCCTTGAAGTAATACTTGGCAGTGGTTGCGGAGAATAATCTTTTGCAGATTTCTCTCGTATAGCTACAAATAAAATTATACTATAGATGTGTACCATTACGCGATAATAGCCAAAATCTATCCCCAGGATCTCAAAAAGAACTTGGATGTTTTAAAATTGAGGTTAAATCGGAAAGTTCAAAATAAACTACGATTTTAACAGCTTCTCATGCCACACCCTGTACTACTTTATTAAATCACTGAACAGCTTAAATCTTTTAAACACAACAGAGGAGCAACCAAGGAGTTTCTATTAATTTAGGAGGCCAAAAAAAAAAGTAAATTTCAGAAAATTAAGACTACAAACCTAGACACATAACAACTACAATTCAATTTAATTTACAGAGTTGTACATCCCCTGCAAACAGGCAATATGCTTTTTTACTCCACCCCGCCCCATTCCACTAACTACACTTCAAATTACAGAGGAAAAAGTCCTTAAAATGATTTGTCATCATGGAAAAAATGTCTCAGGACTGAAACAGAAAATTGCTTAAGCATTTTGTATCGTTTCCTTAAATTGTAATTTAAATACTTTAATTTTATTTTATTTTTTGTTTTGTTTTGTTTTGTGAATCTACGTCTGCTCACCAGCAGCCACATCATCACCGTCATCGTCGTCAATATATTAAAAAAGTTTTTGAACCATCAATTGGAATTTGTTTTTAATAAACTTCAGTTCCTCGAGAGTTTAATGTGAAGTTGATTGCAGCAATCAAACGGAATGAAATAATAAATTAAAAAAAAAAATAGTTTATTGACTGCAGGAGATTGTGAGACAAGTCTCCTAGGAGATTAATCAGGAATTGTTTTGAGACTGCAAATAAAAATCCTGAACAATAAAGGATACAAATAAAATTAACGATGTCAAATGAAAATAAAAAAAAAGTACAAAATAAAGTCCAAAGGAAATAGTGGCTGCAGGAAAAGGTTGTTATAATGCTGCTGAATGTGTCGCTGCTTGCAAGCAGGCAATCAAGGAGCATTGCAAAATTAAATTTTGAAGCTTGAATGAGTTACTTTTGTGCTTCGTACGCTGGATTCAGCCATTCGCTCCGAACAAAATTTTTGTTTCGACAAATTTTCTTTTTTTTGTATGTATGCAGTTCGACGTCTCTCTTTGTGAGAGAACCAATTTTTTTTACAAAGAACTCTCGGCTTGAACTGGTTTAATTCACTGCTGTGGAAAAACACACTGCTACAATTTTGAAGTAGTTAACGCATTGACTGCAAATCCACAGGTTCTGGGTTCGAGACCAGTTTCGAACTAATTAATGAAAACACTTGGCATTTTTCCTGATGTGCAGTAGTAGTCTCTCTTTGTGACAATTGTTGTCGGAAGATTCAGTTGTTTAACGAAGCCAAGCGCTTTCGAAAATATTGCGTACACGCTTTGTGTATTTACCAGCCGAAAATTGTGGGTTCAAATCATAAATTTTTTTTTTTTTTCAATAAAAATACAAAAAAAATTAATTATTCTCGTATGCATTTTCCTAAGCTCTGACGGGTTAAATAGATGACATTAACACAAAGAGCACTGATGACATGCGTAGCGGCATAGAAAATAAGTATTATACTCAACTGGTGTTGGGGATTAATTGTTCTTTTATCCCTCCTTATTCTAATCAGAAATGTAATTTCTTCACAATATTGTGATAAATTAACTGTGAACTTAAACACGACAAAAATTTCATTAATATAAAAATTTAATTATAATATTTTTCAAGCTTAAGGTCAGTAATGTTCTTCTAATTTTTATTTGTTCAATATTTTGCCACTTCTTTGTATAGCTTCTTCAGGGAATTGGTTCTTGTTTAAAATAATAAACAGTCCTATAAATAGCAAGAAACATATATTAAAAACAAAATAAATATAAAAAAAAAAAATTTATAAATTGGTAACCGTGGACTAGTGCATGAGCATTAGTCTACACATCTTTAGGTGGGGGTTCTATTCGCGCCTAGATCCTGGTTATTTCTACAGACAAGCTAAGAGCTTTAAAGAGTTTATGTTTTTCTTTTGTTTAATAGAATAAAATCCCCAAGCCTGCATAGGAACACAAGGTGTAATTGTCTACAGGATTTTAATAAGGTATAAATGAATAACGAAGTATGTTCTACTCAGCTTAGCACAAGGCAATCGCGTAAGTTTTAAGAAGATTTCTTCAGAATATTTTAGAAACACTAAGCTGATCAATTTTCTAAACAAAACATAAGGAATTAATTAAGTCATTGACGAATTGTCTCCACATTCAGATGATTTGTGGCAACAAAATTTAGAAAAATAAAAATTAACGCAAGAAATTTTCAAACAAACAAAATTTTGGTTACTCCTTCCCGTCTACCGCCCTTCCACTCACACACTCACTTGATGCTTGCATTCTGCCAACATAAAAAAATCATGAAAATCTTTTGCATCTTGGCAAAAGTCATTGACTTTCGAAAATTACCCTTCTTAAAGCACAAATATTGTGAAATACAATGCACTCTTCAAACAAATGCAAAAGGATAACAAGACTTCTGCCAATGGTAGGAGTTAATGCAAAAGGGTAAGGCCTTTTTAATCCATTTATACAAATCATATAAACATTTTGCAACATTAATACGAGTGTACAAGGTCTCTAAGGATACTTGAAATTAAGCAGCAACGAAATTCTGCTGCATAAAAGCAGGCAGGCGAGGTATTCATACATGTCTTTCTGCCAAATTCTTTTTTTTTTTTTTGGCAATTTTTTGTTTTTGTCATTATCAAAAATATAAAAAGGTAATGTGCAATTTTGCCAAAAAAAAAAAAATAAATAAATGAATAAAAAAAACAAACTGAAATCAAATAATGAAACAAAGTCATGTTTTATGATTTTGGAAGAAAAAAAAACAATCATGTAAAATTTTACACGTTAATGCATGCATTTGCAGGCAATTAATTAGGACCTTTCATTAAAATGAACATCCTTGGGGAAGAAATTTTTATTTGATTTTTAAAGAATCAAAAAGAAAACCAGACAAAAAATGTAGAAGGACCTCTCCACCAGCAACAAAAGATACTCACAAATACATAAACGCAAAGAACTTTACAATTTTAAGTAAAAAATTATAAAAAAAAAAATATATTAATTTCAATGCCTTGGCAAAAGCCAAGGAACTTTATACTTTAAAAATATAAATAAATAAAAAAAGAACAATGCCTTCTATGATCACTTATGTAAAAACTGGTCAAACAAAGTAACTTTTTCCGTCTTCGGCTTAGACCACCTGTGGCTATTTGTGATTGCACTTAAATATGTTCATAAACTAAAATAAAAATCCCATCATACACCCTGACACACACTCATAAGCTAAAAAAAAAATAAGCTTAAAGTCTGCAGAACGTGTGCAGAAAATGAATGCTGTTACACGGCGCCTTGCAACATGCATTCAGGTATCTTGTTCATGACACATGATGATGATTATTGTAATGGGCAAATTTGTGGTCAATATATTTTGTGGCCTGTCTACACGGTGCCCTCCTACAAAATGCAGTGTGAACAAATCTCTACCTTCTCTAGCTCTGCTTCTTTCTAGTTAATTCAGATTAAATGAGTTAGTTTTTCTAATTTATTGCTTAAACATCAAACAAATTCCATCTTCTGTTGTTCTACAGTTGCAAACGATGAATTAGAAATTATTGTTATATGTATTTTAAAGAAATTTATAAGAAATTCCACCGAAAAAATAATAGTTAAATTGTTCTCTATTAAGTCTTTGTTCAGTAATTTTTTCCTTTCTTAATTAATTAATAGAATAATTGAATACACGTTTATTTTAATTATTGCAACAGTGCAATCAAAATGCCTTAAAATAGTCAAATGAAAAAAAAAATGTGCAATTTTTTCAATTAAAACAGTTAGTTGATCCTGCAATTTTTGTGATAGGTTGAAATCTAATTATCATTTTAATTGAATTTTGGTTGTGTTTTTAAATTGACTCTTAATTTTAATTTTTTCTATGTGCTTTAATTTTTAAAAAAATTAAATGTAATCAAATTGTTAAATTAGTTTCACTTCTATTTTTATTTGAGCTTTATTTAATTTTTTTTATTATATTTATTTTTTGAGCGATGGTCTTTTTTATAAAAAGTTTTTGAATTATTTATTTCGTCAGGAAATAATAAAAATAATAATAAATAAATAATAAATAATAATAAGTAAATAAATAAAAAATAATAAATAAAATAATAATAAAAAAAAAAATGAAAATTATTTCCTGACGATGCGAAAAATTGAAAATAAATAATTAAAAAACTTTTTATAAAAAATACCATCGCTCAAAAAAGAAAAAAATTCTTAAATTTAAAATAAATTAAATTACAACTTAATTAAGCTAAATTCAGCAGAGCTGAATAGAATAGACATATAAAAAAGCAAGTCATAAGTAATTAAATTTTTTTGTTTGAATTACATAAAATTCCCTTAATAAAACAAAAAAAAAATATGGTCAAACTTGAGGAACACAATCCATTAAAGGGGTTGTTCAACTTTAAAAAAAAATTTAGCTAAATTCAGCTTAGCTGAAAAGAGTGGAAATATGAAAAACAAACCAAATTTATCGCAATTCTTCGTTGTTTAAAAAAATGAGCCAGCTGAATATAAACTTCTGATCATTCGGCTGTATGATTTCAAGCTTATGTTAAGTTAGGTGGCGGAACCTCAGCGAAGGAGAATGCCCCACTTAGGCCAGAGCTTAGGCAAAGCTTAACTTTGAGGGTGGCGATGGCTGAAGTAGTCTGCACGTTGACTACAAAACCAAAAACAGACCTGGCTTCAACCCAGACTAAAATCATAAAAATAAAAAAAAACATCTTGCATTTTTCTGATGTGCATTAGAGTGTCTTTGTGTGTCAGTTGTTGTCGGAAGGTTTCAGTGGCAAAGGCATAGTCACTGAACAATACCGGCTTCAGCTGATAGCAATCCACAATCCCATCAGAACGCCCTCCTTCGTCGGTATTGTGTAGCAACGGCGAAGTAAAATAATAATTAAAATGCCTACTAAACCGAAGCTTCAGCACTGCCATAAACAAAGAACGTGCAAAAGCAGAGCAGTAAAATAATTAATTAAGCTTCACTTCCTGTCGGTTCTCTAACTATCCCTTTCCTCTAGTTCCAGCACAATGCATCGCATGTGTAGAGGACATCTCCTGAGTGCTGGTCCCAGATAAAAAAAAAAACAAAAAACAAAAGCTGAAAAGAATATTTTAATAGTAATATCAAAAACAAGCTAAATTTTCCATAATATTTTCGAATTAAATAATTCAACTAGGCGCCAGGGTGTATCGTTTCAAGCTTGTTCAACTGTTCCAAAGAAGAGATATCTAAAGGCAGGCCGAATTTAATTTTTGTTTAAATTACATAAAATTGATTTCCAAATAAAAGATGATTTAATGAATTACTACATTTTCAAACTGGCTTTTCAATTCGAAAGCATAAATCAGCTAAATTCAGCAAAGCTGAAAAAAATATAAATATGAGAAATTCGAGAAATACACCAGCTTTTAATATTTCTGTAGGTGATGTAGAAATTAATGCATGTTAACGCTTTAATACACAGCCACTTGTCTTATCTGCCAATGATTTATGCTCATAAAAGGACAATGGATATCAACTCTCTTCAAAGTGCACAAAATAAGGCATTAAAAGCGGCGTTTGATCTTCCCCTATTGTATTCAACATTGTCTCTATTCAGAGAAATAACGAAAAAAACGAATAAATCAAACTAATATCAATACCCGTATCAGCTGTAACCTCCTAGTAAAGAGATGTCGAATAGAAACCACTAAACAAAGTGTCGAATATGTTGGTTGCTCCGAGTAGAGTCACCTTCCAGTAATATTGAAAAATATGCAAAGAATATCGTTATTTAAATTCGCCTTAAAACGTTATTTACTTCAAGATATAGAAATGCTTCTATTTAATTGAATTAATATAAACTTAACTCGTAATTTTCGTTTTTTTCTATTTTTTATACCAACACTATTAATTTCTTCACTAATTCATTTATTTCTTTTTTGTATAAATACTATTGCCAACTCGGCCCTTTAATGCCCTAGAAGCGCTGAGGCACCTATAGGTTATTATTGAGAAAATCAATAAATGATTTTATTAATTTCAAAAAAAAAACTAAATTTGTTGTCCTTTAAATACCCCAGCTAGCTGAATATAAGATCTTAGTCATTCCGTTATATATATATAGTAATATTTTTTTTCCCTTTAGCAAAGTCTTAAAATATGATTTTGTCGCTCAATTTAAAAAAAGTAAGGTAATTGAAACTCCAACAATAATTTAACCTTTATAAATATATTTTCTAGTTATTCAGCTTAGTCAATTTAATTAAGTTTAACAAAAGAATTTTTTTTTTTTTTTAAAGCCATTTGTAACTTATTCACCCGTCTGCATAAAAATAAGAAGTAATTTAAAAAACCAAATATCGACAGTCTTATAATTACCAAATGGTTAAATTTCTTCAATAGATCGAATCTTCAACCAGAATTTTCCTTGTTTTTCTTGTTTTTAATTCAGGTAAATTAACGTAGAAGGTTAGCTGGTGAGTATGGCATTCTTTTCTGAAGACAAAATTATTCGTCATTTACATTTAAATATATTTATGTTTAAATTGTTAAAATTATAGCGCTATTACATTTGCGGAAAAGAATTTTAAATTTCAAATATGTCATATTATTTAAATTTTCTTACATTGCTGCAGCATCGTCTAGCTTGTGTGTGTTTTTATTCAGATATATTGATTTCATAATAATTAATACAATTTATTTTATTTTTATATCGAACTGATTTACGATACACATATGAATAAAAGTGAAAAATTATTAACGCATTTGTTTTTATAGAATGATAAATTTATTAAAGATGTATTAAACTAGCTGAATATTCAATTACTTTAGAATGTTGAAATTTTAACAAGAAATTATTTCATTTGCTGTAAGTTAAACAATAATAAAATAAAAAAAATTTCAATAATTTATTCAAATACACTGAATTCAGTTTATATGAAAATGTTTTAAATGTAAGAAAAAGAAGTCAAACCAGCACAATTTAGCTAGCGGAATTTTATATTTTTTTATTTTTCATTAAAAGTTTATTCAAATCAGCTTGTCATTATAGTAAACTAATTAAGTTTAATTCAGCTCGGGTGAAAATTATGTAAATATAAAAAGAATCTAAAATTGAACACATTTCAGCTAGCTGAATTAAAAATTTATATAATTTTCATTAAAAGTTTATTCAAACTATCTTGTCAGTACCGTAAATGAATTACACTAAATTCAGCTCATCTGAAAGCAATGTAAATAAAAGAAGAAGCCAAACAGCCATTCAGCTAGCTGAATGTAAAGTCTGTATAAGTTTATTCATTACAGTATACATATGGGGCTGAATTCAGTTAATCTGAAAATAATGTAATTATAAAAAGAAGCCAAACTTTACATAATTCAGCTAGCTGAATTAAATATTTTTGTTATATTCAGTATACAAAGTATGCCGTAAACTTCCCACTACATTTTTCTATAATTTATATGAATGCACATTGATATATATAAAGACTATATATTCAATGTTGTACGTCACTGGCCATATTTGGTTTCACTACTGTTTGGGGTTGTACTATATTTATATTCCTATTTTACAGTGTACATTTCTATAAATATTCTTTTTAAATAAATTTATCCTAAGAGAATTATTTCAAACATGTTCTAGCATATTTTCCCCCTAAAAGTATACCAGCAAATATTTTTAAAATATGAACGTAGATTTTGTAATTAAAAATTTGTTTATTGAAATGCTTCCTTAAGTTTTATTTTGCAAATCTTCAAAAGTCTTGTTCTAAAGAGCTCTTCAATTACTGTTTAGCCAACCCACTTTCCCACCCCTTTCAAAAAAAAGCACCCAAATCTTTTGTTTTATCCCTCCATGCTAACGAAAAAAAAAGAAAATATACTTCTGTTCATCTCAAATATCAACGCTGCCTGGCCGTCTGTCTATAAAAGTATCATTTGAATGTTTTGAAGTTTTTGTATCTCTTTTCATAAGTATCTAAATATTTCTATGATAAAGTCTTTTGTTATTTTTGTTGCACTTTTATTGTTGTTTTGTTGCTCTGCACTATGGGCAACAATAAAATAAAAACAAATATCTATTTAAAATGATTTTCTTTTTTATAATTAAGACAACAAAAGAAATAGAAAAGCGAAGATAAAGTGGGAGAGGGTGTGGTAGAGAAATGCATACATCTAAATATGAAAATAAATTTCGGTAAAATGAAAGTAGAGTAACCTAACAGTATGCTTTAATAAATGAAGGAAACCGTTATGATTTGAAGCAGAGGTTTCACTTTTATATTTTTTCATTAATTAAGCATAAGAGCTTTAAATAAAAACAACAAGTCGATTGCAAAAGTGAATGAAATGCAAAAACAAATTGCAAGAAGTTTGTTTTACAAAAGCAAAATACTCTGGGAAATTACAAACCAACACATTTTATTAGAAGAACACAGAAGTGAAAAACACTTTTTTTTATTGTCGAGCAGTTTATAATTTGGTTATGCTATTTAGTTTTAAAGTTTTGAAACTACATATTTTGCAATGAATAACCTTAAAAGTATGCTTTACTTTTATGTTGTATATTTTAGCCGCAACGTATGCAATATTTTTTACTGCTACTTGTTATAATTTAATTTATTTCTCTTTTTTTTTTGGGCTGCTTATAACCAATTCATTAAAAACACGCGTTGCTTGTTATTTAAAAAAAAAAAAAATGCAGCTAAAGAACACAATTCATAAATTATTTCACCAAATGCAGCAGTCATCATTATTATGGCAACCTGTTTTTCCTCTGTTGGCCCTGCTAATGACTTAAGTGGTGGGGTAAGCTGAGTGTGTGTTTTTTGCGAGCGAAAAAGGAATGAATCCAAAACACACACCAGGACTCATATGTGCACTCAGTGCTGAACATGTATTTCCTCTTTAATACACGTTCGTATCTGCATAATTTTTCCTTTGTTTGTATTTATTTGGTTTGTGATTTATTTTTTCGTCTCTTCAGTTCGCAATTCTCATACTCGATGAGGGTGTTTAAGAAAAAATTGTATTTTTTTTCTGCACATTTGCGTTGCGGTTTCATAATTTTTTCTGCATGTCTTTCATTCCCTATAAACTTGCTTTAGCTGCTTGTTAATAAGGAACTTATTTGCTGTTTTGTCTAAAAGAAAACGTAAAAAATTGTGCGAATATTTTTGTTCGTTTTTGGCGGGCTGTCATAATTTATGTGTGCTGAAGTGTTAATTTTAAACGTTGTTTGACTAAATGACTGACGTTTACCACCACATTATGCCTGATGCATGTGATTTTTTCTTACGCGGTTTTAATTTTTACATTTTTTTCGCACTTTGCGAAAAATCATATTCGTTTCTGTTTTGTGTGCTTTTAATGACGAGTTGTAATAATGTGTTTTTCGCTTAAAAAAAACATTTCATTTTTGTACGAAAATTATTCACGTGTGAAGAATTTATGTTAATGTAATACAATTATTACCTTTTATTATAAAAATTGTATTTAAGTTACTTTAAACTCAAGAGCAAAATTAAAGAAATTTCTACACGTGGTAAATTGCTTATTTAGCAGTGAAATTTCAATTTACTTTAGGCCTCAGGTAGGAACAAAACTGTAAAGCAAATCTGCAGTATTTGAAGGGAAATGAACCCGCAACTATCTGGCTGACAGACTTATCTAAATAATCGTCAGATTGATTTCCCACAATCAGCCAGCTAATTCATCTATATGCTTAATTTGACAAAGGAGGCTCTCAAGGGTTGTTTGTAGAAGACAGTTCGCAATTTACCGTCATTTAAAAAAATTTTTTTTTTTATCTGGGACCAGCACTCAGGAGATGACTCCTATACATGCGAAGCATTGTGCTGGAACTATAGAAAAGGGATAGTAGGAGAAACGACAGGAGGTGAAGCTTAATTAATTATTTTTGTAGCTCTGCTTTCGCACGTTCTTTTGTTTTTATACTCGTAGCAGTGCTGAAGCTTCGGTTTAGTAGCCATTTTTATTATTGTTTTACTTCGCCGGTGCTACACAATACCGACGAAGGAGGGCGTTCTGATATGATTGTGGATTGCTATCAGCTGAAGCTGGTATTGTTCAGTGACCAGTGACTATGCCTTCGCCACAGAAACCTTCCGACAACAACTGACACACAAAGACACACTAATGCACATCAGGAAAATGCGAGATGTTAATTTTTATTTTAAAATTTTAGTCTTAAACTGGGGTTGGACCCAGGTCTGTTTTTGGATTCGTAGTCAACGTGCAGACTACCATCAATCGTGCCATCGTCATACCTCCAGATGAAAATAAGCGGAAGAATGTAAAATGTTTTTTGTTAATATTAAAATTGTGGCCTATAAGGTACGCCCGAAAGGGTCATACTAAATTAGCCCCATCCATTATGCAATGTTATTGTATATGTTAATTGTAATTGTGGGCAATTGTGCAATAAGTTGCACAATATTTCCAAAATTTCTTATAATTAAAAAGAAAAACGTAACCTCTTGTCCAATGTTGCCAACACATGTCATTATATATTGCACTAGTTTTGGATGCGCCTTAATTTTTAAAATTCCTCCAGATGAATATAAGCGGGAGAAAAAATGTTTTTTTAATATGAAAAACATGGCCTATAAGGTACGCCAGAAAGGCTCATAGGAAAGCAGGCCCATCCATTACGCAACATTTTTGTATATGTAATTCATCATGTTATTTAAATTTTGTCCTATATTGTGCAATAAGTGGCACAATATTTTCAAATATAATATACCCAAAAATTTCTTATAATAAAAAATAAACACAACTTATATATATATATTATATATTGCACTTGTTTTGGATATAACGGGTTATTGATTTAGTGGTCTCAAAACCGACGGTTTGGCAAAGCTGTCAGCTGTTAAATATCTCTCATCGGCAGTGTCATTTATTTAGCTAAAGGTTTGCCTTTTGCGATTATGTATCGTTTAACAATCGAGGAAACGCTTAAAAACAGTCAAGACTTACTGTACAAATGCGATGGTTCAAACGTGGCCACATTTCGCGCATTGCAGAGTGATTATGGCATTCCGTTCATGCTAATTTATTGTGTCACTTTCGAATATGACATACACATCTGCGATATTATTGTACAATATGAAAAATTGCACAATTATATTGCAAATGTGTAGGCCGATTAAGGTATTTTGAAATTCAGTTAAATGCATGTTGCTTTGAAAACTAAATAAATTTGCTTAATTCAGCGAAATTCAGCTGGCTGAAAATACTGAATTCTGAAAGGTGATTTTAAACGAAATTTTTTTTTTTTCAAGACAATACAAACTCTACGAAGCTCTTAAGCTTCCCTGTAGAAACACCCAGGGTCGAAGCGGGAATCGAAACCGCACCTACACAATGATAAGACTAATGCTCATGCACTAGACTACGGAGGCACCCAATTCAATTTCAATTCTTTAAATTAAGGCACGCCAGACAATTTCACCTGGTTTCTATTGGAATTCTTTGAAATTATTTTAATAGAGTTGCCTTTAACTTAAACAATTCATCCAGTTATGCTGTAAAAGAAATACCGAAAGATATTAATCATGCTGATTAAAATTCATTCGCAGTGCTTGAATAATTCGATCCAACAGCATTTCAAATATATGCTAAAAGTAACAATAAAAAATTTTCAATAACAAAATTTTTTATCCGGAAAGCCGCCAACAATATCAAGAAAATTAAATCAAATATAAATTTCGATTCGATGAGTCGAACTAGTCTTACGAAACGAGCGGCTTTACTGTTTCGTAAGAAATTCTACATTCACCTGAAACAGAAAAAAGCAGTAAAACTAAACGTGTTTTAATATCACGACTTCATTAGCGAACAAATTTTGTGATTACGAATATGAACCATAGCAACTAGAACTAAGTAAGAGATTCTGCTACATCAGACAAATCACAAATGTGCTGTATTACATGATGTGGGTGATCGATCTATCACGGCAATTGTTTGCTGTTTAAAATACATAATATTCGCTTTTGCTAAATAACAGAAAAAACCACATCGTATAAATCAATATCTTTCTGCAAAATCCTTTGATCTCCAGCGCCTCGGCCAACAAAAATATTCACAACTACTTGTTGTTGTTTTTTTTTTTTTGTTAAACGCTGCTCATTTGTTTGCAATGACCAAGTACATGCTTGGCAATTATTGCTGTTCCAGGAAAGGGAATAAATTATTGATGGCCTAAAGAAGATGCATACATTTGTTTTCATCATGTTTTTAAATGCCCACTCATGGTTGTTAACAAGATTAGCGCTGTTGCTCAGTTACAGTTGGGACAGTGCATGGCTGTAAGTATGTAAGTCTGAAGCTGAGGTTGTAGCTATTGCACTACCACCTGTTGTGTCTAGTTATTAAAACAAATGTCAGGTCATGTCCTTGTCTGATGGTTTTAAATAAATTATTTTTTATTAGTGTTAGTGAAATAACTGAACAATATATATGGGAAATATTCGAAAACTTGTATTCAGCTAGCTGAATTTATCTTAACTTGGAATTTATTTCATTTATGCTCGCCGGCATTAAGCTAAATTGATTTATTTCAATTAAAAATAAAACAATTTAACGTTAAAGTACTCAGCGTAGAGTCTACAGTTACAATAATTAATAAAATTGAGTTTAATTCTTATTATTTCAATTTAAACTAAATATCTGCAGCTGAAGTAATGCAATAAAAATATTTTGTTAGCGTAAATTTAAAAAAAAAAATTTCTTTCAGCTAGCTGAATATACTATTGGAACATCGTACGTATAAAGTACGTCAATTATTTAAATGAAAAACCTTTCGTATTTTAATTTATTTCTTTTCTTTTCGGAGACTTGTATTCAGCTAGCTGAATTTAACCAAACTTCGGGTTTATTTAATTTATGCTCGCCAGCTAAATTGATTTATTTCAATTAACAATAAAGCAGTTTAACGTCAAAGTACTCAGCGCAGAGTTTACAGTTACAATAATTAATTAAAATTAAATTAAATCTAATTATTTCAAGTTAAACTAAATAAGTGCAGCTGAAATGATGCAATAAAAATATTTTGTTAGCGTAAATTTAAAAAAATTAAAACAAAAAATTCAAATTCAAAAATGAAAATTACATTCAGTTAAATTAATGAATATTTAAATAAAAAATATCACTTTAATCTCTTTCCTTTCAGTTATTTTAATATCGCTGCGAACTATATGTCTGTAAATAAAAAAAAAAATTTTTTTATAAAATTGTGCTTTTTTCTATCTGGGACCAGCACTCAGGAGATGACCCCTACACATGCGATGCATTGTGCTGGAACTATAGGACATGGATAGTTAGAGAAACGACAGGAGGTGAAGCTTAATTAATTATTTTCACTGTTCTCTGTTTATAGCAGTGCTGAAACTTCGGTTTAGTAGCCATTTTTAATAACAATACCGACGAAGGAGGGCATTTTGATGCGATTGTGGATTGCTATCAGCTGAAGCCGGTATTGTGCAGTGACCAGTGGCTATGCCACTGAAACCTTTCGACAACAACTGACACACAAAGACATCACTAATGCGAGATGTTTATTTATATATATATATTATATAATGTATATATATATACATATTTATTTGTCAAATTCAGCTAGCTGAATATAATTTTCTAACGCTTA
Source organism: Dexiosoma caninum (assembly GCA_963924685.1). Classification (NCBI taxonomy): domain Eukaryota; kingdom Metazoa; phylum Arthropoda; class Insecta; order Diptera; family Tachinidae; genus Dexiosoma; species Dexiosoma caninum. The sequence continues at coordinate 53,141,769 of OZ004728.1, read as the reverse complement.
TCGTATAAAGTAGCACAGTTATTTAAATGAAAAACCTTTCTTGCTATAATTTCTGTCCTTCCACTTATTTTAATATCGCTGCGAAAATATATTTCTTTAAATCCAAACAACTATATTTGATTCTAATTATGTTGTTATCATAAAATCCAACTTCATTTTTCAAATTCAGCTAGCTGAATGTAACTGAGGAATGTATTTTATAAAAATTACATTACTTACTATGCTAAAATTGTTTTTGTACTTGAAATTCAGCTAGCTGAATATGTTTGCAAATTGAATTCTTTCATATTAAACATATTAACTAATTAAACGAAATGAAATGTGGCTTCCAATTATGATTCAAAGACCAAATTAATAGTCTTTCCCAATAATTTCGAAATTCAATATAACATTCCCATAATTAAATTGAAATATGCAAAGAAATATATAACAAAAATTGTGTAAACTAGGAAAACATCACAATGCAGAAAATATATGTATTAATTCATATGCGCCAACAAGTCTTCAAACCAGAAAACCATCAGCAATTTTTAGAAATTAAAGCAAAAAGGTTATGCAGCAGTATTTGTAATAAGCATCTTCTAAGTCGCTATTTACTTATTTATTATTGCTGCTGCTGCTGCTAGTTGTTGGCCCAGTACCCCTTACGACCAGGTAATTATAGTGTGTTGCTTCCAAACTTTGAATTTTCAATATGAATTAGAAGTTTGGCCACAAAATACTTATGCTGAAAAACAAACATGAGATTATAAATTTTTGCGTTCGATGTTTCCACATTATTTGATCTTAGCAACCAGCTTTCAGTTACTAGGAGATCTACCAAAGAAAAGAAAAAAATAATATTGAACATTTTCCAACTAGATGAAGAAGTAAGCGTGTGCTTCAAGTATTCCACGTTCAAATATAAATTGCAACGTGATTTTTATATTTTGTAGGAAGCATTTATTTATTTATTAATTTTTGCGCTATTGTACTTATGGAATAGTTGCGGTAGGAAAGAAGATTTTTGTAGCTGCTGGCACATTGTAAAGAATATATGTACTAGACAGTGGGCTAAAATAGAACTACAGAATGGTAACTGAATAGTTGTCAAATAAAAAAATACTTAAATGGAAAACATTTTAATATTATTTCATGTTTTCTTTGTAGTGGAATTACGAGTATGTTAGGTTAGGTTAGATAGGCAGGTTGTTGAATGGAAAGGGAAAGGTGGTAGCTCACTGGGGTTCAGGATGATACCTGTTGTGCAAAAGCTTTCGCTTGCAGTAAGACAGACCATAGCCTCTATTAGGAATCGAACTCTAGACTACCGCTGCACGTGGAATTGTGTTAAAAGATGTCTTGCGCAAAACTGTTGTTTTTTTTACTGTTCAATAACATTTAATGGTATATGCTAACTTATGTTTTTGTTGACAAAAACTATTTAAATAATTTTTTTTATTTTAATTCAGCTAGCTGAATAAGCTCTATAGCGATAAAAATATTAATTTTTTTCATAATTTCTATGGGAAAAAATTTTCAATGACTTTTGTCCACTGTACTGTTCAGCCAGCCATACATTTTAAGCGTAGGAAAAAGCAGTTAGAAATTCGGTTTCCACACAAAACAAAAGCCAAACACACAGACTTCTTTAATAACCCGAATGACTGACTGAATACCTGAATACCTGAATGAATGAATGAATGGACGACAGATAAATGAAGCAGAAAGCAGCAGCAGCAGCATCACTAACGTAAGCACGTTGTATGATGGCCGAAATGACTGCACTACTTCCCAATTGTCGTTGGCTACTTAGAAAAATCACAGTAAAAAGCAATAATAATAACAACAACAACAACAGCAAGAACGGAGGTTATTAGAAGGAAGAAAAAAACATGAATAAATTGATTTGTTTGCAAAAAAAAAAACAGCCCACCTCCACCACTACTTGTTCACAAAAGCATTTGACGAGTGTTTGTTTTTCACAAAAAACGAAAAAAAAAAAACCAAAGATTTTATCTCACGCTATATTGCAAAATTGTTTTGAACCCATTGCTGATGACCTTTAAGGAACTTAATTGAAACTTTTCCATATTCTTGGCCCATTTGATTAAATAATTTAGAAATCATATTTGAAATTAAATCAGAAAAAATGGCAGCAAACATTTTTTAAAACAATACAGTCGTCTCAGAACACAAACACAAACAGCTTCTGTTGCTACTTTCATAGTCTGCTTCTTCTTCTTCTTCGTCTAAAGCACGTTTACATGAAACATATGAAATTGATTTGTATCGCTCTAATTAATAGATCAATGTTATTTTCAAGTCTAAGCCTGAATAGGCAAAAACGCAATAAATAAAACTGAAAATACTTAATATTGTTGCTACTTAATAACTTGCGCGCTTAGTAGTTTGCTGCAGCACAAGCAATAGCACCAATTCTAATAGTTTTTATCTGCAGTTTATTTGTATAGGAATTGTAAAATCCATATAGAAAGACAACCCAACAATAAAAAGTCATGGGAATTACATACGTGCCAAAGTTTTTGATGGGCATTGATAGTTGTTTCGTCTATTGATACCCCGAGAATATACAAAGTAAAGCAGTCAGCCATCATGTACACTCATGCAACCGTCATACGTTCTCATATGTTACGTGACTTTAAAATTTAAATTAAAAACAAAAAAAGAAAAAAGCATTTAATTTGGCATGCATGAATAACGTTATTATGTATGGCAATATAAATCATATTAAAACAAGATCCAGATCCGTTTGCTGAACCAAAATTAAATCTGCCAATTAAGCAGAGCAGAACAACAGAGTTGTAATGAACAGCAAAGGCTGTAGAAGAGCATTATTTAACGGCGCTGCGAAATAAGGCCCCAAAGTGAGAAATTAAAATAAGCCCCAAAAACAACGCCTGTTTTAATTTTTTTTTTTTTTTTTTTTTTTATCTGGGTCCAGCACTCAGAAGATGACCGCTACACATGCGAAGCATTGTGCTGGAACTATAGGAAAGGGATAGTAGGAGAAACGACAGAAGGTGAAGCTTAATTAATTATTTTCGTAGCAGTTCTGAAGCAGCCATTTCTATTAAAGCGGTCCGTATTTAAAATGTTACGAAATTAAAAATACAGTGCAATTCGGTAATAAGAGAAGTTCGTTTTCACTGGCGTATAAAATATTTCATTGGCAGGCAGTCTTCACAATATTTTCTTTAATATTTTCTTTATTTGTTTAAATTGTTAACAGTGTAATCTTTGGAATTTTATATATTTCCCTTTTTTCTCCGATTTTTTGATATTTTTAGTTGCTGTGCGATGTTCGTTCGATTGTCAGATTTTACAATATTGTAGGATATGGCAATGCACTCACAATGAAAAATTGTCACCGAAGTGTAAATTGTCTGTGCAGACTATTGTACGAACACTGTACAATTTCGATGATATCTTCTCTCGATTTATATAGAGCTTTCTCAGGGATCGCGCTATAAGAGTTATTATAGGCGGGATCTCATCTAACGAGTTCAAGATTGATTCAGGAGTACCACAAGGCTCCATTCTTTCTTCTGCTCTCTTTCTTATCTTTCTTAATAACCTTCTATGTCAAATTTCCAAGCCTATCCATTCTTTTTCATATGACAGCGGTATCCGCCATTCATATTCATTTGATCGTAGGCCACCATCAACTATGATCGCGGCGACGAGGCAGAATATGAAATATTCCTCACAAGAATATCGAAATGGGGTCAAGCGAACAAGGTCGATTTCAATGCTCAAAAGACCCAATGCTGAATACTTACGCATCAATGCATGCCCGATTATGCTGCCTCATCTGCAATTATGGGTGCTATAAACTTCGAGGAACCAGAAGCTCTTTATGTTCTAGGCATGAAAATTCACTGTAATGTTCGATGGACTGAGCACATTTTTCTGGTCTCAAAGGAAGCATTCAAGTGCCTCGGTTTTTTAAGGCGGTGTAAGATATATTTCACCCCACCTGATCTCTTCACTATATATACTCTCATGTATGGGCCGGTGCTTCAAAGATTATCTTGAAGTTACTCGACCGTGTAGAGGAAAGAGCGCAGAAACTAATTAGGGACAGTAGGGTAGCCAACTCTATTGACTGTCTTGAGCATCGTCGCAAGGTGGGGTGCGTTTCGTTGTTCTATCGCTACTATAATGGGATATGTTCTGATGAAATCAGGGAACTTATTCCCGAAACCCGGTCATTCGCGCGCATCATTAAGATCGCATCCATTTGTGGTCGATTTGGCGGCAACTCGCACCACGCATTACAGATAAAATTAATTTTTTGGCCGAACAGCACGTATGTGGAATGGACTACACGCAGAGGTCTTTCCTGTCACTTTTGACGTGGGAAGATTCAAATCTACTACTACACTACTCCTTATATCGTTACTCCCAAAACCTCATTTCCTAGTTCACACATATATTTATTTGCCAATGGTGTTATTGTTCGGCGCACTAAATTAAGCACATCTGACAATAAAAAATGACCGTACAATATCGGGCAATTACCTGTCAATGACAATGCTGGGTGTTCTCAATTGTCAGAAGTGTGATAACATTATTGTTGTAGAATGCACGGACAATACATTTTGTGAAGATGTTGCCACACAAAAATTGTGAGTTCACGCGGTTGTTGAACATTTTATTACAATTTGTCTGTCAATATTGTAACATATGACAATCTAGCGTCCATAGCTTAAGAAAACAACTGATAATGTTACCAAATTGTTATAAGTAATTTAATGTTTCAAAATACGCCAGACAAAATATTTACGATTTCTTTTGTTCGTTCTAAACGAAAATTCACTATAGCCGAAGTTCGCTATAAACAATTATGCGAATAAATCTTGACAGCCCTCTGCTCCATAATTTCGAATAAATTCCACCAAAGGGGAGGTGATTTGTTCGCTCAATGTAACCGAATATTATAACATTTTCTCATTTAATTTGTGCAAAAATAGTGAACCCTAAAATAACATGTTGGACTTTTTGAACATATTCATTTCATAACAAGCCTTAACAATCTGCCACACAATGATTGATAGACATGCATGCATGTATCGCGAAGAGAAACTCCAAATACCAATTTGTAAAACAATCTGTACGAGTATAATGAATTGGAACAACTCCGTCTACTACTGTTATTACTCGTATTGCCCATCATATAACCAATCCACTAATCATCATTGACTGCAGCCCAAACCAACGAAAAATTGTGGAAAAACAAATAAATAATTCATACTCATACACATTTTTGGTATGTGTGCATGATGTATGATTTTCCAAACAAATATAAAAACAGGCGCAGAAAGAAGTGAAATTATGAAATCATGATTTCAATGAAAATTGATTTCACATGATTTAACGATCGATATTTTCTAAGGCAAGAGGTTTTCCAGTCGCTCCCCCCACCTACCGCGTTGGTGTTTCCTTTTCTTTTCTTTTCTTTTCTTTTTTTGGCAAATTATTTTCTAATGTCATGGTGGTCAATTGAGTTGCATTGAATAATGATGACCGTTAGAGTTTAAGCATGGAAAGTAAACAAATGTATAATCACATGGTTATAATAAACAGAAACAAGAGCCTTCAACAGCCTCTTGCGGAGATGAAGATGCTGGCGCTACGTTGTTAAAAGATGTTGCGAAAAACAAAAACAATGCAGAAAAGCGTGAAACACGTACAGCTATAATGAGTGATTTGTGGTTTATTTTCTCAAGCAAACGAGTCAGCAAACATTATGGCGAATTTTTTATTTGTAATGAAAAGTTTATTATTAAACAATTCATTTATAGAGCGCATGTGTATAAGCTAAATGCGAGGGATAGTTAAAATGTTTCAGAAACTTTAAGCAGTTGCTGGAGAATTGATTAAATGTACAGTTGATAGAGAGCAGTTAGAAAATTTACCAAAATGTCACTACAATCGAACATTTATGAACTGAGTGGGAATCGAAAGGAATTTTTTTTCACCTCAAAATCTCCAACGTTTCCAGAAGTATGTGCGCGACTACGTCCTTCACGAACCTAGCAGGCTGGATATACAGTTCAACACATATCCAAAAAAAAAAAAATTTTATCTAACACCCTGTATTACCTTCTATTAGCCAGTCTTATTGCGATATAGAGAAAACTGTATTAGAAAATTAACTTTGCCCCGAGCAATCGCTCCTTCCTCAGTGTCTTCATTTTGGGTGCCTCCGTAGTCTTGTGCATGAACATTAGTCTTATCAATATGGAGGTGCGGGTTCGATTACCACTTAGACCCTGGGAGTTTCTACAGACAAGCTCTAAGAGCTTCGTAGAGTTTGTATTGAATATTGAGTCACAGCTGGATAATGGCTTATCCAGTTACACACAGACCCTGCAGGTAATATTGAACTACGTGACAATGTAATGTCAAACAACAGCTTGTAGTTAGGTTTGGTGTTTTTTTTTTTTTTTTTTTTCTTGGACCAGCACTCAGGGGATGACCCCTACACATGCGATGCATTGTGCTGGAACTAGGAAATCAGGTTATGGGAAGGAGGATAGAGGGAGTAGTGTGAATGGACATTTGATTTGAATTTTCCCACGTCATAAGTGGCAGGAAAGACCTCGGCAGGGAGTTTGTTCCACATACGCGATGTTCGGCCGAAAAATGAGTTCTCCCTGTAATGCGTAGTGCGGTTCGCTGCCAAGTTGACTACAAATGGATGTGCTCTTAATGATGTAATAATGTAAGCATGCTGCATTGGGTCTTTTGAGCATTGAAATCGACCCTGTTTGCCTGACCCCATTGCGATATTTTCATGAGGTCACAATTCAATGAGTCACTCATATTCTGCCTCAGCGAAGTGATCATAGTCGATGTTGGCCTACGACTAAATGAATATGAGTGAGAAAGGCTGCTGTCATCTGCGAAAGAGTGGATAGGGTTGGAAGTTTGACATAGGAGGTCATTAAGAAAGACTAGAAATAGGGTAGGAGAAAGAGTGGAGCCTTGCGGTACCCCTGAATTTATCTTATACTCGTTAGATGAGATCCCGTCTATAACAACTCTTATAGCGCGATCCCTGAGAAAACTCGATATAAATCGAGAGAAGATATCACCGACACCAAAAGCAATAAGTTTGAACAGAAGTGCCCCATGCCACACTCTATCAAATGCTTTAGAAATATCCAGAGCCACGACTTTACTTTCGCCGAACTGGTGAATAGAATTACACAATTTTTCCGAGATTAGTTCGGCAGTTGGCTGCATGTAAAGTTAAAGAAAGGTCCCAGCCCACTTGCGACCAATTTCTTATGGTCCCCATTGTGATATCTGTTGTGGAAGAACTATTCACGTTGTGGTACAGACCAGAGTCTCTGGTATGAATCGAACCTATAACCGTCCAGCTGATAACTGGCGCACTACTCACTAGACTACCAGATTTTTCACTCGTCAAGCAAATTTCAACGACAATGATTATAAAAAATATCGTAAATTTTCAACAAATATTTAAGTTTTTAAAATTATTCGGAACTTATAATTTTGTGGAGTAAATCGACGTGGCCGTTTGTGAAAAATAATTGAATTAAAATTATATAATTTGCCGATAACACTATTTTCACATTCAACAAACAATTGTCCGTGCCTTTTTCTCTTTACGATAACCCCGTCGCATTAAAACTAAATTTCTGAGGTGCTCCACGTAATAGTTCGGTTAGGCAAAGTGGCGGACCCGAAGTACAGCGTTCCACTTAGGCCTCCATGGAGTAGTTATTTGTATCAGTAAATAAACCACGTTGCGTCCATGCATTTGTGTTAGACGTGAACTACTTTTAGTCCTCTATGAACTACGCTTTACATGTATGTATAGACTAGTGACGTTCTCTGCAGAGTAGTAGCACGGGGAACAAAGACTTAATTTCGGCTTCTGAACTTGTAAAGTGGCCGCATGGATCATGTAGATTTTTTTTCTTTGAACACACGTATGGGCAAAGGTGTTCGTCGGAAAACGTAGTACCATTCAATACTTGGGAAAACAGTGCTACTGGCGTAATTGGCGATACACCGCTCAGTTGCCAGTTGCTAAAAATGGTAACGCAGGTAATACATATTGCAACCGCATTAACTCCAGTTGTCTAATTTCCAGAGTTTTTAGTGTTTTTTTTTTGGCAACTACAAATTTGTGGTTGCCGCCTGGCATTGGAACTGAAGTTAGGTTGCCATCTATAATGGATTCATAAATAGGAGGTCTCATTAAGATGAGAGAGATGAACAGTTTACTACGATTGATATAGAAAAACCAAACTTTGACAGTGATAAGAAAATAAACGATATCTAATCGTAAATATGTATGTATTTGGGGAAGCTTCACTACCAATATTACTTCCTACTTTTAACTGTAAATAAATCATTCTTATTTAATATAAAATAAAACTCTACAGCATTATGTCTGTTTCAAAATAGAATTGAACTTTAAAAGGTTCACACTCCAAAAAAAAATAATAATAATATTTACATTTTTTAATTAAATACTCGTATTACTCACCTTTAAAGCGCCATCACACTGTAAAGAAATAAAAGAAAGGAAAAACAATAAATTAGTCTGCGGCCTTTAGGAGGTGATATTAAAATATTTTCAAAGCCTATTTTGCGGCAGTGAAATTATAAAAAAAATGAAAAAGTTTAATACAACTAATTCTGTTTTCCGCATATTCCATTCAATTATGCAATTATACATGCAAATTAAATGAACTATTTGTTCTATTGTTTATTTTTTTAATATGTCTATAACATTTTATGACTTAAAAATTTTTATAATTAAAAATTTTTATGACTTCTTTAATATATTTTAACTTTGAGTTAGCAGATGTCAAAGTTGAACATGGTCCTTCGAGCCGGACCTGGTAGAAACATCCTCTGCATAAGTATTCATCCGATTCCACTTAAAGTATTTTAACTTTGAGATACGAAAAGCAGATGTCAAAGTTAAACAGATACTATTCTATAGAAAAAAATTGTGTAAAAACAGAATTAAATGTAAATAACCATTATTAGATATAATTAAAAAAAAAAACTTAAAACACTATTAGAATTTTATGCAAATTTATTTAATGTGCGGTAGTATAACGAAATCCAAAATACGTTTAACAAAAGCAAAAAAAAAACACAATAAAAACTAAATTAATAATGCAAAATATTCAATTATCGAACACAATAAAAATTATTAATGTGTTTGCGCACATACAATAATGATAAGATTTCTTCTCCACTACCCTAAAAGCAACGAAATTTACTTCCGCCTCATCTTTAGTCAGCTACAAATAAGAAGGTGATTTTGGTTCGTTTCATTCTCTATTTTTTAAAAATTTTGTATGTATATACAGGCGTGGCAAAAAAAATGGCCCTGTACATATTAATGAAAATATTGTATTGAGAAATAAGACACATAATTGAAGCATGCATTTTAGTTCAAGAAGTTAAATCTGAAGTTGTCAGATATTTGTTGTTATATGGCCATTTCCAGAATCTAAAACGGGGAAGTTTTTATAGTTAGAGCAGACTCACCGTACGCCACTCTCAACATTTCAAGTTTTCCCAGTGAAAAAAGTGTTTCCAAAGTAGTCAATAAGATTCTTAACTAGTGATCCGGAAGTAGTGCAAAATCGGATAATTTCTACTTCTTTTTACATGGGGCTGTCGTTGCCGGAAGTTCTCTTTCTTGATGGGGATTCATAAAGTTCGAAGTAATGGTCGCGATGTTAAGTAAATCTACTTTTTAATGTTTCTTCTAGGGATTCTCAAAAAGTGCATAGCACTTTTTACTTTATTTGTTAGAAATACTTGTACTTTAGTTCTTTTTTAAAGTGCTTCAAAAAGGTTCTAAAATAACGCAATAAAGTGCAACTGTTTTGAATGAAAATGGGCAAAATCAGGCAAAAAATACAATGCACAGTTGTTGTCGGAAGGTTGCAGTGGCGAAGGCATAGTCACTGGTCACTGAACAATACCGGCTTCAGCTGATAGCAATCCACAATCGCAAAAATAATTAATTACGCTTCACCTCCTGTCGTTTATCCTACTATCCCTTTCCTATAGTTCCAGCACAATGCTTTGCATGTGTAGGAGTCATCTCCTGAGTGCTGGTCCCAGATAAAAAAAAAATATTAAAGTTCTTAATAACTTTCTGAGAAGTTGAAAATATATAGTTATTCATATTTCGGAAGTAGATCAAAAATAGTTCTTAAGGAATGACTTCCTAATATTTTTCACTGGGTTTCAGAGCACTTGATTGCATTCTCCACAAAAAATTTGATGTACATTCTTTGCTCCATTTTTTTATAACAATAGAAAATCGACGAGAACAACAAAACACGTCGAAGCTTTTTGTATGTCAAAAACAAACTAAGTATGTTGTGGACCTGAAACTGTGTGCATATGATCGGGTATCGACACAACAACAACAAGAAAAATCAATATTCGAATGTACGTTTCCCGCGAAATTAGAAAATTCAACTTACTCTTTGAACACACCTCGTATATATTTTTGGTTTCAGTATATAATAATAGTGCTGGCGATTTTGAAAGTGATCTAAATTGTATTTTTTTTTTGTTTGTAGTAAATTAGAAATAATATATCAAGCAATGGAGTCGTATATTATATACGTTCTATATAATTCAAATTAATTTTCAATTTCCAGACCAATTTTCTGAAAATAATAAACTCGACACGAAATGAAAAAAACATGATATGCTCAAAATTTAATAAATCATTCAATAGAATGTTCGAAAAAAATCTTTTGATTATCAATACATTAATTTTCGATCCCAGTAAACTTTCTGTGGAAATGCACATATACTTCCGCATAATATTTCTTAGGCCCAAATTCGCAGTCATTAGTTAACTATTAGTAAACTAAAATGATAACTTTTGTTTAACTAATACTTCATATTCACAGTGTATTGTTTAACTAATGGTGATTTCTTTTCTGAACAAAAATGTTGCCCTTTCGATGGATAACATTTTCTACAGTTTGCCCATACCTTTTAAAAGTGATACATTTTTTACCTACACAATGGTACAAAATATTTGAGATTTAACATTAATGTATACTTAGCGTTTCACTGTCTATACGGTTTTTAGCACTATTTTATCAATAAAAATCGTCAGCAACATTGTTTTCTAAACAGCTGCTATTACCTAGAACAGAGTCGTGAAAATTTAACATCTCCGTTCGCTATAAAGATCGAGAAGCTTATGGAAAAAACTGCAAAAACTTTAAACCAAAAATTTATCAAAAAAGTTTCCATTAATATAAATAATAAATTAAACAGAATCTTATTCTAAGAAAAGTCTGATAGATGAAGAATATATAGATATTCATAATTCTTATGAGACACTTGAAGGTTAGTATAAATTAAAATATTTACTTGCGTACATATGCACGTATGTATACATTACAATAAAATCAAAACTATATTCCCTATTTCCAGTATGGTCAGATTATGGTACTTTAAAAGCTTCCGATAAAAGGCAACATCAAACGTCTTGTAGTCAGAACGAAGAATCTCCAACTGCGTACAAACGAATTCAAGGCTAGTAAAAATAAAAAAAATTACTTGAATGTGCACTTTCAAGTTAATATTATATTATCTTTCTCATTTTATCTCTAGTATGGTCTGATGGAGAAACACGAAATCTTTTGGATATGTATGCTACCTACATGCCTGAAATAGGACCCCTAAAAAAATTTAAGACTAAGAAAGATATGTGGGCCAAAATAGCCACGAGGATAGAAGGTAAAACACCAAAGCAGTGTGAAGAGAGGTATAAAACGGTACTGAAGAGAAAAAAGTTGGCGGTAGAAAACAACAGAACTTCAGGCTGTGAAAGAAAATACGTAGATTTTGATGACGAGCTTAGCAAAATTAGTTTCATGGATGATTCCATAGAACCTGAGATACAAATTAGCAGCACTAACTGTATTATAGCTAAAAAGGCCAAAATCAAAAAAAATTAAAACCCAAAAGTGAGAAATAAGACCATTCAAGAAACTTTAATAGAAATAAACGAGAGAAAAGAAGAAGCAAGAGAAAGACGGCACAAAGAAAAAATGGAGTTGTTGAAAAAAGCTTTGGAAATTAACGAATAAGAAACCACGCTGAAATAAGTCTGCAAGGCGGACTATAAAAAGAAATAATGCAAACAAATGTACCTTATATTAAATGGAAATATTTACTTTGTGTTCAAAATGAATTAAACAGACTGTTTTTTTATCTATATTAGTTTTACTTCTTTATTTACATTAATTTTTACAAAACCTTTTCATTGAATAAATTAAAATTAATTAAATAAAAAATGTTTGACTTCATCTCTTCTCATTTGACCCAATTGAGTTAAGGAAATTTCACTTCTATCGTTTTCTGTTCGATTATATGAAGCATTGTCAAGTTCGGTGTTTGATATTTCTTCTTGAAAATCTTCATTTCTATTAATGCAAATATTATGCAAAACACAACATGCAATAACAAACTTCGCCATTGTTTTTACATTATGAAAATCTAACCTCATTAAGTGTCGAAAGCGATTTTTTAACAAACAAAATGCATTTTCGATTTTAACGCGAGTTCGGCAAAATTGTATATTAAATTGTTTTTCAGCCTCCGTTAAATTCCCATAATCCCTATACGGAGTCAACAAATATGCTCTTAGAGGATATGCCGCATCTCCCAATAAGTAGTATTTATTGGAACATAAACTTTCTATTTCTTTTCCAATAAACGATAGTTTAAGCACACGTGAGTCATGTATTTTGCTTGGAATTCCTGTAAATACATCTAAAAATCTCAGTCTAGAATCACAAATTCCTTGCAACGTTATTGACACTCCATCATGTCTGTTAATATATGTAGAGCGAATCTTATGTTTGGGTGTCCTGGCAGCAATGTAACTACCGTCAATACATCCCAAAATATTGGGAATTCCAGAAATCTACAATAATTAAAAAAAATAATGCATGTATTTATATACGTGAAGGTAACTAGGGATTAAACCATTGTTACTAACATTTTTAAATTCGTTTGCTACAGCTTCCTTTTCTTCATTTGATGAAGGAAATCTTATAACTTTGGGAGCTACTTCAGTAACAAGAAAATTTAAAACATTGTGGAAGCACCTGTGTACATTTGAATAAGTCATATCGAAAATGTTTGCAACTTCTCTAATGGTTGTTTTATTACCACTAAACCTAAAGTAAACGCGTAGCAATTTTTTACTTCTTTATTTATTATTAAAACTTACCATAAATAAGACAGAATCTGGGTTTCAATACTCGTTTGCGGTCTTCCACCCTGGTAGCTTCGTTTTTTAAAGAATACCATAAACTCTTCCATTAGATAGGTTGCACTCTCTCGGCTTACTCGGAAATTTTTCTTAAACTATGAAGATTTTATTATTACTCATTGAAAATAATTTAAAAATTTAGGAAAGGTATTTGCACTTACATCGACATCTGAATATGTATGGACTACAGTTTCCACAAAACCTTTAACGCGTGGAACGTTGTTCCTACCTAGCAAATGTAGAAGCAACTCATCATCATCAGATGACGATGATGTTTCTAGCAACTGCTCAATTAAAATTTTTTTTTTATTCATTTTCTTAAGTTTTTTTCACAATTTTGTTTAGCTTTAGCTAATAAATTCACAAGAATAAAATTTCATATATGTATAAAAAGGTACTTAACAGAGATGTAAAAAAGGTTACTATATGACCCCGACTTGAGAGTAGAGGGCAAAATATGTTGCATATTTTGCCAGTTATTTGTGCAACATATTTACAAAGGAATGAAATAGCTTTTTTTAATGTTACATATTTTTTAGAATGGAACAGAAATAGTAACGAAATGTAGCATATATGTAACATTTTTGTCAGAAAAGAAATCACCATAACATTCTCAGTATAACCAAAGAATGGTAACCCTAACAATTTTTTAATTTTCAATATTGGCAGCACTGTTATAGCACATGGTTTTTGTTTACATTTGTTGTATTATAAACTATAAAAATAGTGTAACTCGGGAACTGTAGGACCAAATTCTATTTTTCTTTTTCATAATTGTTTAGAACTTATCCGTCTTCAAAAACGCGTCACTAGTTTTTATACCTTCCATATAAATTTGAAAAGTAATAAACCGTTTTTTACAGAATTTCTTAAAAAATTACAAAAATACTTAATATGTGGAATCGTAATGGACAAAAATATTGTCGGAACTTAAAGTTTTGCATATGGAAATAAAGTTTGGGAAATTTTCTTTAGAAATATTCGGTCAAAAAATAAATTCAACGTGGTTATTAACCAAGTTATGAGTAAAGTTTGAAAAAAGGCCGATAACTCCTAGTTTTTATGAAAACTCCATTCGCGAGACCTCTAAACCTATTCCGAAAATTCTTAAAAAAAAATCAAAAATACTTTACCCTATAAGCTTTTAAATTTTTATTGAGCACCTATGAATATCAGAAAAAAAAATTTTTTTGGGACACCCTAATGTACATGTATGTATGTAGTTGACTGTAGTGTTTATTTGCATTATTGATATTTTCATACTTTCTGCGTCTTAAAATTTTATTTAGTTTTTAATCATAAATATTTAAAATGTGTATTAATTTTCTTCCTATGTACACAACTGTGCATTTACATATATACACATGTCTCATTTGCTCAAATAACGTCATAAGCACGCTTACCAGTTAGAAGGATGGGAAAAAATCATAAAAATCATGATAATATAAAAAAAATGTAGATAATGGGTGTCGGTCCGTGTTGATTCGGGGGTAAATGTTATCTACAATTAAATTAAGAAAAACAGGGACACACATAGGGAGCTGCAATTAGCTAAGTTGAGCCGTAAATTACATGTGTAAAAAATTCAAAATTTCTAAAAGAGTACACGCGTACATACTCGTCCACATGTACATACATATATTTTTTGTAACACCATATGAATGTACATACACTGAAAAAAAATTCCTTCATTAATGTAATGAAACGGTTTCATTAAATTTTCTTCATTATAATAATGAAAGTTATCGTCATAAATTTTTCAATGAATACATTTTCATAGTCTGAATGAGTTTTATTTTTAATAAATTTATGATCAAATATATGTATGTATGTACATATATAAGTCAGCTGCATGAATTTCTACTCAAGATGTACGATTTACTAAAGCTCAATTAAATTAACAGTTATTTTGTTTAAAAATGTTTTATATTCGCCATTTTATGATCTTTTAAAAATACAAATTAAAGTCTCATAAATGCAATTTCTTTCAATACAATGAAATATTCTTCATACAGAAACTAAATTTACTTATTTATGTATGTATGTTTCTTGTATCGTTAAGTTAGACTATATATATGTATCGTTTTTACTTAGTTTCTTCGGTTTGTATATGCACATATTCTCAAAAACTTTTTGTGAGTTTTTATATAAAATAAGTACAATTTTTTTAGCCTTTCCAAGTAATTTGTTTGAAAGTCTACCGATGAGTTGGCATAAGCATTAACCAAATATATATATATATACGGGTATGTTCTGTAAACCGAATCCGCAAAAATTTTTCGGTTTACAGAACAGGGGTATATACTAGCTTAAAGATAGAACAAACATATTTTATTATTTTTATTTTATTATTTTTTATGAAGAATATTTCAGTGTATTGATGAAATAGTTTCATAATATTTATGACAACAATATTACTTTATATTAGAAAGAAATATTTCATTAAATTTATGAAACAAGCTCCCATGTCAGTAATGTTCTTAAATGTAATGAGACATTTTTCATATTTTTTGTTTGTTTTTTTTTTTATCTTGGACCAGTGGTCAGGGGGCTACCGCCTACATATGCAATGCATTGCACTGGAACTAGAGAGAGGAATAGGGTAGAGAATAGCCCGGTGGTGAAAGTGGTAGGAAGATAGAGCTTAATTCTTGCACAACTCTGCAGTTGCGTGTTAATTATAAAGCAAAATTGCGGAGTCTCTGATGTTTTTTTTTAACCCATTATTTTTAAACTAATGGAGCCATTTTATTTATTATTTTCTTCGCCGACGTTTTATTGCTCAAATACCGACGATACAATGAAGTGCAACCAATGAAGTGCATCTTTGGGTGACTTTCAATGAAAAATTTCATTGTATTAATGTAGAAATCCTTTGTATGCATGTAGATTTTTTTTTCAGTGTAGACACATCCATACATACACACATGTATGCAGATCAAACTCGTATATTTTATGAAAAATTACACAGCTATTTGATTATTTTTTTTTAATTGCCCCCCTCCTGGTAACACAAACTGTGTATAATCTTGTGCTAAAATCCAACAACAGCAGCTTAAAATATGATCAAATTATACAAGAAAGTGCGAGTCATCGGCCACTCAAAACACAACCATACATACATTCATGATCCGGAGAAATTGTAGCGATTAAATAAACAAACACACGAGAGAAAGAAATGACACGAAAGAAAAAAAGAAATGTTATCAGCAATCGAACAACAACAACAAAACTAAAATATGAAAAAAGAAAGGGAAAATACTCTTAACAAATACAAGAAGAATGAGCATTTGTGTAACATACGCCAGGCAAGGAAAATGGGGTTTTTAAATTCTATTTTTCAGTACTTTCTTGTTTTTTTTTTTTTTTGTCTTTTAGGTGTAGGGTGTAATCGAAGCAGTCCACCACTAAAACGGGTCTCTTTTTCAGGAAGTTCATGCTTCTCAAATTCTAAACTTATTACGAAGGGGCTTGAACGTTGTAGTGAAACACGCTAGTGTCTCCGCGAACAATCGTACCTAGAACCCACACACTGATAGGGCAGCTCAATACTCACTAGACTACCAAGCCACCCATACCACTATTCTTTAGTGTATTTTATTACAAGAAAACTAAATAACATTTAATATTCAAATTCAAACTCAGAAAATCTAAATCAATGAAAATAGCAGAATGGAACAACATGCTCTTTTCGACGGCACCTATACCTTCATCTTCAGCGTTTTTCGTGTTTCGTCCACTGTATGAGGTTATCAGTAGATGTAAATTATTATCTTTATATATTTATTATAGTGTGATAAGTATTTTTTCGTCTCTCGAGTATGTTCTGCTCAGTCCAATGCGATTTCTAAAATTTAAAATTTTTCGGAAGGGATTTCTAAAATTTCGAATTTTATCGTTCTGAAACTGTTCAAACCCAGCCAGGAAGTTTTTGGTTTTGTAGTCAACGTGCAGATTACTTCAGCTATCGCCACCCTGTAAAAAAAACAGTACCAAAATTCAGAGTCTGCCCGTTTTTACCCCAAAATGTACATATGTATATAACAAAAAAGTGTCAAACACGTGTCTGGGTGCTACGTCCCTGGTATTATGTTGACGCCATATCTTTTAAGGTAAAAGGTATGTTTCGCTGCACTCACATCAACTCTTCTAATGTCGCGCAATTTTTCGTAATAGTACTTTTCAACAAAGAGGGTGGCGATGGCACGATGGATGGTAGTCTGCACGTTGACTACAAAACAAAAAAGACTTGGGTTCAACCCCAGTTTCAGACTAAAATTAAAAAAAAGAAAAATAAACATCTCGCATTTTTCTGATGTGCATTAGTGTGGGTTTGTGTGTCAGTTGTTGTCGGAAGCTTTCAGTGGCGAAGGCTTAGTCACTGGTCACTGAACAATACCGGCTTCAGCTGATAGCAATCCACAATCGCATCAGAACGCCCTCCTTCGTCGGTATTGTGTAGCACCGGCGAAATAAAATAATAATAAAAATGTTGGCGTAGTTGGCTACTTAAAAGTATAATACTGTAATATACTAATACTGTTTTAGTAGCCAGCACTCTGCATTTAAATATGCTAGATGAAAATGAAAATCGACATTTAAATATGAATTGATATTTAAATAGAATTGGTGAAATAGGCTCTTAGTGTTTGGGTTCTGCGTTGATGAGTCACGATTTGTATTTTTATATATAAAGGTAGTCAACTATCCAGCCCTGGTATAAAAACTGTAAGAAATTTTTTAAATTAAGTGTTCACAAAAACTGGCTGTTTGAAGAGAAATGTTTTCCAAATAAAAGCAGAGATTCAATAATTTACAAGAGAAAATAAAAATTGAAAAAAAAATGTGATTTGAAATATTTTTCCGAAAGACCCACTTTATTTAGAGCAAAGAAAACCAGTAGAATAAGCACACTGTCATTTCAGCTTGCAAAAATTAAAAATAAACTGGGTGAAATAAAAGATAAAAAACAAAAACATAAAATGCTCATAAATTATTTGTGTAACACACACACATACACAAACGCCAACTAGTCCAGCTACGCATGTTCAGAATGATTAAGTTTGATGCGACAAGTCAGGGGCAGGGTTGCCGGCCAGCGAGACGAAAATTTTTACAGTGCATTTTTGTTTTTGTTTTTTTATTTTAATTTTTTTAAACTAACACAAGATTTGTTTTGAAAAGTCGTACCTGCTGTTTAAACGTTCATTGTGTAGTGGTCAGTTTAGTTGGCTCGAAGCCATTAACGCAAGCGGTTTAACAAATACAAAATTTATACAAAATTCAATACAACTGAAAACAAAACGCTTTATTTAATTGTATAAACAAAAAGCGTCATTATAACGAAAGTGAAAAGATCAAAGTATCTCTAAAGCTAATTTTACACGTTCTAACAATAATAAAGTCAAACGAAACAAAGGAATAAGCAATAACAGCGAAAGTTAAAGCTTGAAAACTATTTAGAAAAAAAAAAATAAAAGAAAAGCTATCGCACAAGATTTTGCTATAACCAGTAACAGAGTTAAATTAGTGACGATGCCCACCAGCTCCCATCCCCGCTTAGTATTCTATTTGCTGTGCGTGATCTCATTAATTGCATTGGCCCGCTCTGAAGCCGGTAGTAAAAGAAGTTCATATTTCATGTCCTATTTCTATTATTTAATATTGAATTTTGTTAATCCTTATGCCTTTCCAATTTACCAACGAATTGTACATATATGCTTAAATTAGCCATGGGCTTAGAAATAATAATTATAGAAAAATAATTTATAAGAATTGAAATCTGATGGTTTCAAATGGTGTGGAAAAATGCTGTGCTTTAAAAAAAAAATAATAAAACTTTGTAAATTACATTTTCATTTAGTAATTAAGTGTAAATATTAGTCATTAAGCAAACTATAATACTAACTAATATATAAAAAAATATATGTACATGCCTATACAAAAAAAAAAAAATTAAGTGTTTTGAAAATTTGATACGTTTCCTTGACATGAGAGACGTTACAGCACTGCTATAAAACAAAGAACGTGCAAAAGCAGAGTTGTAAGATAGTGAAGCTCTTCACCTCCTATCATTTATCCTACAATCCCTTTCCTCTATTTCCCGCACAAAGCACCGCATGTGTAGGGGTCAATTCCTGAGTGCTGGTACAAGATAAAAAAAAACAATGCTGAGAAACAAAAAAGAAATGAAAAATAATTTTGCAAAAATTATAAATAGCAGCTTTTGAAATCTTAGTATTCATAAAGATTTGATTTTTACAAAAACAAAAAAAAAATGGAACCGGTTAGTCCCAAAAAAAAAGCCTATACAAAAATAAGAACGGAATTCAGAAATCAATTACGAAAATTGCATATTCAATTATTTTGCTTTTAAAGTTCAAGCAACAACGAAAATTATGAATCCTATTAATATAATATTATTGATAGATAGTGAAAAATTTTACCTCCACGAATAAAAAATTTATATTGTATTGGTTTGATTTTTGAGCATTAAAGTAATTGAAATGATTTTAAATTTTCGCTAAAATAAATGATTGAAATTGTTTGCAAGTTACTTTTTTTCAGTGTACACTAAATGAATGTATACAGCTATTGACAAATAATTAGAAACGCCTGGGCTTTACATGAAATGACTAAACTTTTTCTTAATTTATTTGGTCATAAATACGAGCGGGATATTGGATTCAAAATAAGCTTTTCACATTCAACTACATACTTAAAAAAAAAAAAAAAAATGTATATGGAAAGCGCTCAATCGGCTGAGATTTATAGCGAGTTTTCTTGCATGCACACAGAAAAAAATGTTAATGTAAAATTAATTACATTAATAAATGCAAAAATAATGTCCTGATTTAAATTTAACATTGATTCACATTAATTTGAAACGAAAAAACTTCAAAATTACCTTAAATCATATTGATTCAAAATTTTTCGTAGTCAAAATAACGTGGCACAATGTTAAAGCAACGTTGAAATCTATTAAATCAATATAGGAAAATTCAAGGTTATCGTACAAAGATAGAGAAATGTAAAAATAATATTGAGTCAGTTAAAATGAACACTGGACAATGTTAAATAAACAAATCACTCATTTACTCACACAACGTCATAACTCAAAAAATAAAATTTTTAAGTTAATAATGCAGAACAATTTTTCGTATTGGCTTTTATCTTGTGTAAACGATTCGTAAAATAGCTTCAAAACTTCCTCGTGACAATAAAAACGTTTTTTTCATTTCCCCATAAAAATTTTAAGTTTTCAAAATGTTTGTTGTATAAAGATAATTTTGAAAGATGTTAGTTGGTTTGTTTTGTTTGTATATTTCATAATTCTCAAAGATTTTTTGGGAGTTCTTCTATAAATATGTGAAATTTGTTGAGCTTTTTTCAAGAATGTGGTTAAGGTCTACTGAAATTTTTGGTTTTAGCACTAAAACATATTACAAACATAGATAAATAATTTTAAGTATATTTTTTACACAACTAGTTTTTTGGAGTTATGACGTTGTTAGAGTAAATAGCGATATGCTTAAAACTACTTTAAAAAGTTTTCTATACTCGCGCACGACGCGTTCATCATTTAAAGCGCATCCATTTGTAGTCGACTTGACAGCAAATCGCACTACACATTACAGAGAAAATTCGTTTTTTGGTATCGTATGTGGTATCGATTGCCCGCAAAAGTCTTTCCTGTAAATTCAAATCGAATGTCAATAGACACTACTCCCTCTATGTTTTCTCCCACAACCTTATTTCCTAGTTCCGGTACAATACACGGCATGTGTAGGGGTCATACTCTGATGCCGGTCCAAGCAAAAAAAAGAAGCATTTTTGCACAGATTTTGGGGGTACTGTTGGCTGAATAGTTAGCATGTTGGCTTGACTAGCAGAAAGACCCGTGTTCGATTCGCAGACCGCTCAAGTCGAACACAGTTTTATCTGAAGATGATGTACCTCCTTCGGCGGTATTTGAGGAACAAAACATCGTACAAAGTACAATAATAAATAAAATGGCTATTAGCTTAAAAATAAACATCAGAGACGCCACAAAAATGTCAAAATTTGTTTACATTTGAGAGAGCGCACAATTAACAGTTTTACACATTTCTTTATTTTGAGAGATGGTTGCAAAAGTAATTAAGGCAATCATAAATGAAATTACTGTTTTTCTTGCTATTGTAGCCTGAGGGGAGGTTACTTTTGAGAGAGCAGTGCAAAAACAACTAATCCTTACGTAAACGTCTTCTGTTATTGACATCCGAAATAAGTCTGAGTTCACACGATTCATGTTTTAATGATATGATTCTTACTTTTTCTTCTCTGAACTCTTCTCTTTGGTGTTCACACAATTCATATCTTGTAGACGACATGTACATATACATAGTTTGTCTGTATATTCAAATTAAGAATGAGAAAGCAAAACAGACTGACAGCACATGCACATGAGTACTCGTTACCATTCCTCTCGTTACTCTCGCCTATAAAGTAGCAATCATGTCAGTAAAACATGAGTCGTGTGAACTCAGACTAAGTTTTACACGAAACAAAATGCCTGTTATTTGTGGTATTGTTGTATTATTGTAGAGTTGCGGCTACTTGGTAGTTGCATTGAAACAAATAAAGGTGGCTCCGTAGGGTAATATTTCTAAAGATCAAACAGTCAGCATTAGGTTAAACATGTCTTACCATGTGTCTGCTCACTCACTCACAAGCCATGCTACAAGAGTTCCTCATGATTCACACACATAAAATTTGACTCGTCAAGTCTTGAGTATTTGGATGAACGGGGAAGAGAGAATGGAAAGGAGTACAGACTTGACGGTGCTCGTCAAGTTTGTTTCTTTCTCTCTTCTTTCCTTAACCGTAGTATTGCAAAACAAGCGAAACTTGACGGCAAAATGTTTTCGTGTATGAACGTAAATGCAGGTTCAAAAGAAAGTTTAACAAAAACTGATCAGGTAAACTTGATGTGTGTGTGAATGACGAGTTTATCGGGAGAAGTGACAGCAGCTGCAAGAGTGACAAACAAAGAGGCATGTTACAAGATTTACAAATGAATATAATAAAGAGAAAAATCAAATACGAATTGAATTCATAAATAACTATTTATTGAAGCTAAATAAAAATTGCTATTAATTAATAAAAACGCACAGTTTTAAAAAAAGTATGTTAGGAAATAGATTGGAAAAAAAAAATAACTAACCGTCCAAATAAAGTTCAGATATCAAATGGGCAAAATCAGAGGAAAGCTTCTCCCAACCTTCAGTGCGATTAACATATATGCGGTTATTAAGTATAAATTCTTTTGCCACACGTTTCACTGTTTCCAATTCGTATAAATCAGCTAGCATCAGTGCTTCTGCTGCATTTTCAATCGCGATATGTCTTCTTAGGCTATTTGCACATATCGACTTTAATTCTGGCAAATCATATTTATTGCTCGCAGCCAATAGACCCGAAGTCAATTTATCCAACTTTTCCACTTTGTTGCTGTAAATAAACCTCAATACTTCCTCCATAACTTCTGCACTAATATCGGAGATTTCCACTCTATTCGTTTTAGCCACCTCCGTATCATGTTCAAACATTGCGGCAAAGACTTTGCTGCGGCTTGCTAAAATGCACTTGTGGGCATGAAAGTGACGTTCCGCCATCACTAATTTTACATCCCAAAATTTGTTGCTTTTGAGCACGTCGTCAAAATTTTTAAATAATGATGTATCACACGATTTTTTAAGTAAATTAGTTCCTTCGGAAGCTCTTACAGTTACATCACACGCTATGAAACAAGGAAAATGTAACAAACATGATGATTTTCTTGAAAGAATTATCCATAACCGCTTTTCGGGTGAGAAATTCTTAACGAGTGTTGGTTCTTCCTGGTTAACCCATAATTTAACATTTACTTTTCTATCTCGAGGACAATTTCGAAATTTAAACTCACAAAACATCTGGCCACAACAATGTCCATTAATAATTAATTCACAATTATAGCGTGCGGAAGCGCCGAATTCAAATTTATAAACTACATTTTTATATGAAACTTGTGCGCATTTAGGATTAGGTATGGTCCAACGGCAAAAATAAATTTCGTGACTTTCAGACTTGATACATCCTCCAAGATGATTTAAAAGCATGCTGATTTAAACTTTGCTTGTTTGTAATTCCTCGACTAGTTTTGCATCAAATAGAAATAGTACTGGCACAGTTTATTCTCAGTAATGGCGAGTATATGTATGTCTGTACATATGTACATACTTATATACATAGAACACTGATTACACACCAGCACGAATTCGCAGAGTTTAACGGTATTGCTGTTTGTGAGTTGTGTTGCTTCCGAACGACGTAATTAAATTCGTGAGCCGCTCAGTACAATGACCTCTTTCAGTCCGGCACTTTATTTATTTACTTTCTTTTCATGCTGACTACACACGGAGGAACACGAGAATGTTTCTCTTACTCATGATTCACACCACATCAAGTTTGACTCGTCAAGTCTTGAGTATGTGCATGAACGGGGAAGAGAGAATGGAAAGGGGTACAGACTGGACGGTACTCATCAAGTTTGTTTCTTTCTCTTTTCTTTTTTTGTTGCTTTCTCTCTTCTTTCCTTAACCATAGTATTGTAAAACAAGCGAAACTTGACGGCAAAATGTTTTCGTGTATGAACGTACATAAATGCAGGTTCAAAATAAAATTTAACAAAAACTGTTCTGGTAAACTTGATGTGTGTGAATCATGGGTTTCATGCAAATATGCTCGCTCGCGTACTCTCTCAGAAACTTAAAGACCTAATGATACTAGAATTTTTCTCGTATTGTTAAAATTTTGAAAAACAGTGCAAATATCGACCGTATTATAAAAGGAAAATTCAACAAGTGCAAATAGTTCAAGTACATATATTATGGGCCAATAATTGACTTCGTACTTAAATATTCAATTACTTAAATTGTCATTTAGATTTAAGTTGGTGGCCCAATAATGTTTTGCATATAGATTAGTGACAGAATTTTGACGTACAATGACAGGCAACAGTGAACGGAAAGTTTTTTATTAAAATTTTACCACAAGAAAATATTTTGATTGTAAGAAATGCATATAACGGGTGTCCCAACAAGAACGCAAGATTTAAATTTCGACGAACTCCCTTCTCTGCCCATGGTCAGCTGGCTTCAGTTCCTGAGTCAATTGCACTTTGTATGAAGATGCATAGTAGATTTGGAGACACCAATTTACTGAGCTCGGTGTCGAATTGAGGTGGATGGAGAAAGAGCGACATCGAGCGACATCATCACGTACAGCTGCGACATTTTCGGTCGATCGACCTGTTCGAAGGCGCGTTGTTGTCTTTACATCACTAACAGACCCAGTTTCGGCAAATTTATCCATTAATCTCTTTACAGTTGACTCTTTTGGAGCAATATTTTGACCCCAAATTGATCGCAATTTGCGAACTGTAGCCGCAAAACTTTCACCATTTTGGTAAAACAATTTCACAATGAGAATGCGTTGTTCATTCGTGTAGCGCTCCATTTTTACTAACCTCGTACCTTCTACTAGCAAACAATAACAATTGTTCACATGTCAAACAATGACACTTCGAATGGCGCCAAATTTAAATCTTGCGTTCTTGTTCGGACACCCTTTATAATAATGCAGTTCTGTAGAAATTTGCTATTTTTTTACTTGGTAAAATAAAAAAAAAAAAGTTTTAACTTCTAAAATTTTCTAAGAATTGAGTACACGAAAACCCAATTAACATCATCTACATTTGTGCTTTTATGGCAGTTTCATGAAACCAAAATGTGTTTTAGATAACTTATGTTACATACTGTATTTCAAAAAAAAATATATCAACACAGTTATTTGAAAGGAAAAGTTTATATTAATAAGTCTAGAACCATACAGCAATTAAAAAATAATAGAAGCGACGAAATCAACAACATAACACCTGAAGTTTTGCCAAAGCTTAAGGAAATTGTTTTGCAAAAAAGACCCCACGAATATGCGAAGCAGAAAATGGCCACCACTTGGGAGATATAATTTTTCATAATTAAATTAAAAATATTCTTCATTAATATACTGTATTTAAAATAAAAAAAAATGTAATAATAATGTTTTGAATAAGAAGTTATAATCAATTCAAACTTTGGGCCAACAACAACAACAACAACATATAAAAATTATACACCAAGTTAAGCCAACCTCTGTTAAGGTCAATAACATGCCGTTGCCGTACAAGAAACTAGTACATTTTTTATAAAAATTTAAACAAAATAATAAGAAAACCGAACTAAAAAGTAATTAAATATTTTACCTTCAAAGTAGTTTGGTTTTATTTTTTTTTAATTTTAAATTCATTCACGAGTATTTTTTATTAAAATGTAGAGTACATCATGTGCAAACGTTTGCTTATTTAAATCAAAGAAATAATTCAAATTATTATTTGCCAGATATCCACCAGTAGTTTCAATTAAAAAAAATGTGTCCACAACATTAATGTGAAATATTAAAGGCTACGAAGGTAAATATGTACATATGTATGTATGTTCTTCGTGGATACGAATAAGATTTAAATTTTAATAAATGGAATTTTGGAATTTCAAATTATTCCAGCTAAACAGCTGTCAAATTTAAAATGCAAAAATTTCTTTACACACTTCAAGACAGAAAATAGTATTCAAAACTTACTGCTCACCATTTGTTCAAATTGTGAAAAAAAGTAGGCGTTTGCACGCCCACTCAATTTGTCGTTTCTTTCAATTTACTTTTGTACTTTTACACAAGCAACTTTTATGCAACTTTGTGCTTTCAGATATATACATATGTATTTCTGCTACTTGTTAATTTCCCAATAACAAAAGTGGGCATTACCACGCCCTTGAGCATACTACAACATTTTTATTATTTTTTTTTGGTATGGAAATTGCAAACATTTATAGTCTCTGTTAAGCGTCGGCAGTTGGGAGAATACGGTGGAAATTTAAGGAAAATCGCTTCAGTAGTTTAATTTCATATATGAAAATGACATGCTTATATGTGTGTGTGTATGTACCAGTGTGTATGTGTGTATACGCGTTTGTGCCTTATGGACAGCTAAACGGCTGAAGCCATTTTTTTAAAATTTTCTCTCTGTATATCTGGAATAGGAAGAATAGGCTATATAAATTGAAAAAAATTCCAAATGGGCATTGCCACGCCCATGCAAAGTAAGTATTTATTTTTGTATATCTTGAGCACGGTTGAAGTGAAGTTGAAGTTTCTGCATATAATCGAAATGACTTTGTAGTTAAAGCAAATAATCGGTGCAAAAAGTGGACAGAATTGGACAAGTGGGCGTGGTACCTCCCATACAAAACTCAATATTTACTTCTTTATCTTTACAACGCTTAAAGTCAAGTATATTTGGTGTGATTAACTTAATATTCAGTATAAATCATCATTCAACAAGTGGGCGGAATTGGACAAGTGGGTGTGATTTACGTCATAATCACAGAAATTCAACATTTATATGAACATATGCTTTATATTAACCTTTTTTAATTTAAATAGGTGTAGCGAAGCACGACAGGCAGATATTAGCTTGTCCGTTCATTAATTTGAAATCGCCTGATATTCAACTAACTTACAGGCTGGTAAGTGCATACGGCTACGAAAAACCGGTGTTTTACCCGTAACTCAATATTTTGGAGATGTTTGGAAAATTTTAAAACCTGATTGTTTTTTGTACTCGACAATACGTAACAGAAAAATAATATCACACCACAGGTATTTCTACTTCGTTCAATTTCTGTCACTCAGTGAAACCACATTATGTTGCTTTAGCGGTGTGGTCCTCATATTTCGTTACTAATTTCACTAACCATTTCCAGCTAATTTCATAATTGTTCAACTTCTAATCACTCTAACGATGTAATCGATACATGTTTCTTCTAGTTTATGAAGATTTTATGGCGCCCAGCGACGATATTGCCCATGAAGCCACCAAACAATTGGGGAATCTAAATCATCGTTTAAATCTGCTGAGACTAGAGGAAGAATCGCGGCAGATAAATCTACCCAATATCACTATCAATTCCATAATAAGCCGTATACCATGCTCTTGCGATAACGGAGTGTGCAAATGTTGTGCAGGTAAAAACGTGCCATTCAATTTTAAATGCATCTACTGAAACGCAGTATTCTTTTTACAGGTCTCTTGTCCGTTATTGGCATGAACACTTGCACTGAAATAGTCTATCGGCCCGAGGAATTTTCATTCGAACTGAGAATGAAGGTGAATAACAATGTGTGGTTTAAGCAGAAAGTTTCGGGGCAAAATCCGCCACCCTTTTGTTTTAGGCCACCACGATTTCCCTTCGCCCGGGCCTGTATAAATTTTCATGATATTTGGTTTCTTGGTCGCAATATGCATGTATGTATGTATATTACGGGCTCGTTTCAGGGGTATGAATTATTTGAAAGGTGAGTTAAAAGTGGTTTTGGAAAGTTAAGCTTTGTGTGCGGCTTGGCAAATATTTGACCAGAGCGTAACCACTAAATTCTGTATACTTTTTTTTATTATGTAAAAATACTTTTTTGATTTGAAACAGGTCTTTCTCTTAAATAAAATACAATAAGTTTTCAATAAATTATTACTTCACTCGATTTCAACTTTTGTATCCCAATTATTTGCCGAAAACAGTGGCCCAGTAGCCTTTGTGAACTCCGACTTATAGAACTATATTTTTTTTCTTGGCTCTGGTTCCGCGAACACATAACTCGCGAATAAAAACGGAATATGAAAACAAAATGGATGGGGGGGAATCCCATCATTTGGAAAGTTAGAATTCTAATTCTCTCCTTTATACAGGGTGTCCGCCGGGAAGGTATACTACTTTGTTTGTTTATAATTTTTGGTTAAATGAAAGAGAATGGATCTAATATTGATAAATGTTTTATGTTTAATGTCGGCAATTATATATGGAATACAATATCAGATAAATGTCCGCCTCTGTTAGCATCACAAATGCGAGGCCTTTTGAGCACATTTTTCATTACAATCTCACACATTTTACGCGGTATTTCATTAATTTCATCACGAATATTTTGTTTGAGTTGTTCAAGCGTTTCTAGTTTGTTTGCAAAAAGAAGTCCGGAGCAGTCAAATCAGGCGACCGTGGAGGCCAATCGACATCACCATTTCTTGCAATAACTTGTTGTGGAAAGAGGTCTCGCAGTAATTCCATTGTAATCCTGGCAGTATGCGATGTGGCACCGTCTTGTTGATACCACATGTTAATCAAGCCCAAAGCATGCAGTTGTGGAGTTAAAAATTGTGACCAAAGTTGTTCTTTGAAGACCAAGCTGCTGAGCACGGCGTCGAATTGAGGTTGATGGATTGTTCTGAACACTTTCTTGAGCAGCAGTAATGTTTTCAGTCGATCTTGCAGTACGTTGTGGTCCATGCTTGGGCCTATCACCTACAGATCTTCTTTCTTCGAAATCATTCACTACACGATAAATAGTGCGTTTTGTTGGAACGTTGTGTCTCCCAAAAATTTCAGAACGCCATCCTTCGTCGGTATTGTGTAGCACCGGCGAAGTAAAATAACTACTAAAAATGGCTACTAAAAACGAGCTTCAAAATTTAATACGTCTCCTTGACATCAGAGACGCTACAACACTGCTATAAAAACAAAGAACGTGCAAACGCAGAGTTATAAGAGATAGTGAAGCTTCACCTCCTGTCATTTTTCTAACTATACCTTTCCTCTAGTTCCAGCACAATGCACCGCATCTGTAGGGGTCTCTCCTGAGTGCTGATTCAAGATAAAAAAGACCATTCAATATAATCGTAAAAGGAAAACATACTGAAATATTATTTATTTTCTGAACAAAAATGTTTTCTTTTCGATGGATAACACATTCAACAGTGTGATACATTTTTTGTTACCACAATGGTGCACAATATTTGATTAATGTAATAGAATATTGTGACATTAGTACTTGATAGCATACTTTGTGAATGCCCGAAATAATTATTCGGGTATGTTCTGTAAACCGAATCCGCAAAAATTTTTCGTTTTTACACATACTTCTGTATTGAGAATTCACTAATTTTTAAATCAACTCGGTTTACAGAACAGGGGGATTGATGATCTCTACATTTAAAAATTTGTTCAACTTT
Source organism: Dexiosoma caninum (assembly GCA_963924685.1). Taxonomy (NCBI): domain Eukaryota; kingdom Metazoa; phylum Arthropoda; class Insecta; order Diptera; family Tachinidae; genus Dexiosoma; species Dexiosoma caninum. The sequence continues at coordinate 53,112,271 of OZ004728.1, read as the reverse complement.
CCTACTGTATATTGATATATTTAAATTTGCTGCACGGACCATACAACACAACAGCGAAATATTTTACTGACTAAATTTGTGCTTTTATATATATATATATATAAAAACAGCGCTCTAAAGACCAATTTCTTTTCATTTTACATTTTTAGAGACTTTGATTGCCTTTTATTCGGCGATAAGGGCATTAAAATCGTCAACGCCGAACAGGGTTATCCAGTTCGTCCCACAGATGTAGAAATTGATGAGGGCGAGGAAGATATAGAGGATTACGATGAGAATGTGGTGAGAAGAAAACGTACCGAATGGAGCGTTAAATATGAAAATAAAAAACTTGGCAGCATGTAATAGAGAAAACGATAACGATAAAATTGTCCGTAGCAATTTTTACAAGACTTTTTATTATTTACGGATTTATTTCACTTTTATTTAGTTATTTTATTAAATAAATTATTGATGTTTTCTTCATTTATTTATTCATATCATTTACTTATTTATAAGCACATAAATTGATTTATTTATTTATGTATTTCAATTTATTATTTTTTTCTCTATTCGAACATGTTTAACGATGTACTGTTTACGAAAATAACCTATACATAAAGTGAAAGCTTGCATAAGTTGACACTAAGCAACAAGAAAAATTCACATTTTGCACATTATGTAGAGATGTTCTTTAAAAAGAACGAAATTAAATAAGTATGTATGGTAATTTTCAGTTTTGCCGTTTTAGAAATGATTAGAAATGAAAAAAAACCGTCAAGTGTAAAAAGGGGGAAAAAAATTACAAACAAAACAGGGTGAAGTGTCAAGAGAAAAATGTTAAAAAATAATTAGAAACAATGCTGATGCAGATAGTATGTAGTGGACAGCTCAAAAACAGCGTCGGCAAATCGACTGCAATTATGTGGTTAATTGGGAAAAAACGTGCTCGAACAAGATCAATCAAGCCCCATGAAGCAAAAGCCCTGTAGGCAGCGAGGAAAATGGTAGAGTAATGCAAACGCAGTTATGCAGAAATTGGTGGAAACTATGAGAAAATGTATGGAAAATGTTTTCCCTAGCAAAGGGCTATGAATTAATATACTAAATAGTAGTTGTATCTCTAAAGATTCTGCCAGATGCGAAGTTTAGTACATGCGAATTGTTATAGTTCTATTTCTCTATTCTCAAAATTTTTTGTTTTTTCATGGGGGACATGGTTGCATAGTTGGACTCCGAACCTTCTTTGTTTTCTACTTTTCGTTTTTAATATATGTACATACATACATATTTGCTCTGTTTACGTCGAAATTTAAACTGATAAATAAGGCCTACCGTCTTTGTGTGTGTGTAGAAATCATAGGAAGATAAAATAGTTTATTGTAATGATCGCCTTACTTAGTTTACTTGGGTGTATCGTTCAGTTGAAACAGGTCGTTCGTAAGTTACACAGCTCTACAAGAATCACATTAAACTCTGTGAAACTGTAGTGGTGTCCAATCTGTGTTCTATATAAAGAATAAACTACTCGTCATTGCAGCGCATAATCTGATCCTGTGTTATTTTGATTTGGTGAAAAAAAATATTCTCAGATTTGCAAACAAACAAAATTTAATCAGCGATGGCTTTGAAACTTTTTTATTGTGAGTCTTCTCAAATTGAGGAAAATTATATTTTCAAGTGGGTCGTAAATGGAAATTCTGAATGCCCAAAATTGACTTACCATAATAGTCGCATACAATATTGGTTTGGTAATTTAAGCCAATTCAGTTGTGAATTAGGTATCGAAGGATCTGTTTGTGGCAAAAAGTATTATTATTTCGAATTGCTAAAGTATCCTGCAGAATGTAACCTTGGACTTGTGTACTTATGGGTGAACGGTGAAACTGAAAAGATCCATTCGTATATCTCTCCCTCAAATACGTCGGCGACCATGCAACTTACAAAAGAAGGAAAATGTCTGTTACATGCAGACATTTGCACAATAATGTGTGAATTACATTTGCAGACATGGAAAACAACTAAGTCACTTTCAACGGCGTCTAATGCAGGAAGCAAGTCAACACTAACTGCAGATTTTACTAAGCTGTTTGAAAGCAAACAATTTTGGGATGTAACATTAGTGATGCCGGAACGTGAATTGCATGCCCACAAGAACATTTTAGCAAGCCGTAGCAAAGTCTTTGCCGCAATGTTTGAAACTGATATGGAGGAGGCTAAAACAAACAAAGTGGAAATAGATGATATTGCTGCAGAAGTTATGGAGGAAGTATTACGTTTTATTTATACTGATAAGGTAGAAAAGTTGGATAAATTGGCTCTGGAGATATTGGCTGCCAGCGATAAATATGATTTGCCTTTATTAAAATCGATATGTGCAGATGAGTTCAGTAAAAGAATCTCTATTAAAGATGCAGCAGAATTACTGATGCTTTCGAATTTATACAAATTGGAAACATTAAAACATCTGTCACAAAATTTTATAATGATGAACCGCAGAAACGTTGCTCGCACTGAAGGTTGGCAAAAACTTTGCACCACAAATTGTCATTTACTAGAAGAACTTTTTTTGAATAATTAATAATTTCTTTCATCTAATTAATTACTGTTATTAAAACTTAATTTTTTTTATAAAATAAATTATTCTTGAATTCAAATCATATTTACCATTTTCTTTTCTTTGTGCTAAAACGGATAAAAATACGTTGGATCAAATTCTTTTCATATCTTCACCTTGAATTTATAAAAATAAATGAAAGTATTAACTACTACAGATGTAACAGCAAGTAAAATCGCATTCAAAAAATAGAACTCAGGTAGTTTTTTCTTTATTGGATTCACAAGAGTTATCGTAGAAGATTGAGTATTTGATGAATTCTACGTAGTGTCGTACGAAAAGAAACAAAAAGGTAAATTAGTCACCAACAGCTGTCACGCGAAAACATACCGTTTTAAGTGTCGCAGTGACACATTTCGCCATGAAAAATATTCCTTCATGTCACTGATTTAATTTAATTGTTTTTTTTTCTATAAGAGACATGAGAACGTCGAAATCCAAATTGCCTTATTTTGGATATTTCTCTGCGAACGGGGTGATACCAAATACTTTTGTTCAAGAGTGCGCTAAAATTGTGCAAAATTTTTGAATTTTACTGCATGATGCTTTTTTTTGGTTTTTTTATAAATTTTTTGATGATTGTTTTTCCTTTACAATTTCGCCTCTTCAGCTTTTAATTTATTGAAGAAAATTTTATTTTTTCAATTGTGACAGCTGACAATTTTTTAATTGTATCGTTGAACATGTAAAAAAAGTTGGTACGTGCAAAACTAGAGTTTTTTTTATTCAAAAATGTCATTAAATGTAATTTTGTATAAAAATAGAAATAGAGAGATTGATGAAACAAATTTTTCCATTTGAAAAAAGAATTTTGGAAATTGGTTCACAAACGACGAAGTTATTTGATATTCACTTTTTAAAGTCGAGCACTCCTCAAATTTCGACAATAATTAATCTTTTCGATGTGCAAAATGAATTTTGAAAATTGGTCCACAAATGACGGAGTTATAGTCGTTTATATTTTATAAAATCTGTTGAAAACTATGTGGAAAGAGTAACATAATTTAAAAAAGTACATCTAAAAGTGGTCGTGGTTAAAATAGTAACCCATAAATCATTCAATAGTCCCAGTTAAATGTTGTGAAAATTTCAGGAATATCAGTCCAGCGGATAAAAAAATTAAAAATTTTAAAATAATTAAAATTATAAGAACACGTTTAAATTATTGTGTTTAAACAAAGAATAATACCACAGAAGAAAGCACAAAAAGCGCAAACATGAAGCGTACAGTGGGCCAGTTGAAACAAAACAACAATGCGAATAAAGGAAAAATTCTGCTTTACATTTCAACCGGGACATTTGTGAAAGAAATTTGAAATGTTTAACTTACTACAAATTTAATTTTCGCAGGTTATTATGAATATTGCCAAGGTATTAATAATATGATTAATTAAAATTGTGTTTGCTTTTAAATTATTTAAATAGAAAAATAAATTAATTGGCCCACTATTATATTTAAATATAAATATAATAATTTGAGACTAAAAAATTATTCGCCAATGAGAGCTCACGTTGTGTGACGTCAAACTTCCTACAGGCGCAGACCAATTTTATTATATTTGTCTTTATTTCTATCATTCTTGGTATTAATGAACTTAAAACAATATAGAAAAAAGTAAATAAAGATCCGGAAACGGCAACTTTTTGATGAATGAAATTTTAGTGAAAGTTAAAACTGTAGAGATTTTGTGCAATCTCTCGAAGATTTTGTCTTCTACAGAATTGACTTTGAGAAAAAATTTAAAAAATGGTACAACTCTTTCGGAAGGTGTGGAGGTACCGCTTTCAGAAACAGTTTTGATGGGCAAAAAGCAACATGCATCAATCAAAAAAGTTTTCAGCGGGATTTATTTTCACATATGTATGTATAAAGACTCAACTAAAGAAAGTAGCATAAATTTCTAAAAATTAAGACGAAATGAAATTGGATATAAATATCGACGGAATGCCATTATTTAAAAGTTCCCAAATCTAGAAACGCAAAAAATGTTTTCCGAAGGAGTTTTAAATATTAAATAGTACTAGCGAATATCTGGTTTCAATGTGTACACACATATCCCCAAGTGGAGTACCTATAGTACTAGTGCTTTCTCAATTGAACGCACGTATTAAATGTCTATAGCACAGGACATTGCATAGTAAGTACTGGTGACAATGTCAATAGTGAATCATGTTTAACACTAATCAAGTCAGATAAACTTTGTAACGAATCCAACTAAAATGTGCTGTAGAGGCACATATAAACCCATTGCATATTATATTTGGGAATTTATATCTCTTATTTGCACTTTTTTCTTTCAAAGCAGTACTTGTTTCATATTGTAGAATAATATCCGAATCCCCCGAAAATTTACTGTCGTAATCTTAATCTTGGTTTCTTTCATTTCTTCAAAATCAATCTGTTCAATAATTGTCTCGATTTCTACATATAAATATATTTTAGACATTGTGGGAAAAAGTACCGTCTTTATAACTTTCCAACAATTGTATAAACTGTGTAAGTTTACATTGAATGATAAAAACTGAATGGGAATTCCACGGAATTTAATTTGTTGGTTCATAATGTTGTCGTATGTGACTGATAGGCACATTATGACGGGGTTAAGTATATTTGTGGTTTTACATAAATAAATAGAAATTAAAGAACGCGTTTTTTTTTTAAAGAAATAAAATAATTCAAAGTACGAATTCACGAAGCACCAAGAACCATGACTTCAATTTAAAGAAGTTAGAACACTTCAAAATGAAAGATGTGTCTGAAAGGAACATGTTAAGTGGATTAGGGTTACATTGTGTATTGTTGGGTTGGTTTTCTTGTAAGTACAGAAACATCAAGAAATGTTCAAGCACGAAAGTACAGCAAAATAATGGGCGCCTGTTCTAACAGTGCCAACTAGTTTTACACGACTATAGTAGAACCAATATACTTGGTCCATCTGAACCAATGCTCAGTTGTGATAATTTTAATGTAGAATCTAAAACTGAAAAATTCTCCATAACCATAAAAGATAACTGTTAGATACATACATACATATGTATGCAGTGGCTTATAGCGAAACCCTTGTTTATGCGCTAGTTTTTACTTTTCAATTTTAAATATGCCGATAATCGATACCATACAGGCAATGAAAATTACATGTGATAGTTACATATTTATTATTTCTTATAAATAGAATACGAGTAATTTATTCCCCATTATTTTTCTCTCCTAATGAAGCTCTGAATTAGTTAGCGTGACTTACAAATTTGTCTTTGATTTAGTTTATTTCTTAGTAACTATCACATGTAATTTTGACTGCCTGTATGTCACCGATCAATTTTAACTAATGCACACATAGAAGCTAACGATTGCTGAAAAAGCTATGCTCTATTCATTCACGTCAAATACCTGTTGCATTTTAATGCAAAGAAAACCGGCGCGTAGGGCAATATTTTCAAAAGACAAAATAATCAGCAGCATATTTTGGACAGCAGTTTATGCATGCCTCGCCATGCAAAGTGTCTCAACGTGTCATGCGACTCGTGAACGGCAGCTGGAGAGGTAAAGCAATGATTTACAAATTAATAGAAAGAGAAAAATTAAGTACGAATTCGATTCAAAAGTAATTATTTATTGATTGATGTGTTTGCAAAATAAAAATAGCAAATAATTCCAATAAACTCACAGCTTTAATTAATAAATGTATGTAATTCAGTTTAAATCTCCAGATATTCTTCCCATATCAAATGTGCATAATCAGTAGAACGTGTTCGCCAGCCTTTAGTAACAGCAATAATTTTATTGAGGTAATCAATTCTAAATTTTTTTGGCGAACGTTTCTCTTCTTCCAGTTTTTGTACATCGTTAACTACCACTGATTCTGCTGCATTTTCAATCGACGATAGTTTATCTCTACATATCGCTTTTAATTTAGGCAAACCATATTTTTCGCTTGCAACGTATAGGTCCGGAGTCAATTGATTTAAATCTTTCACTTTGCCAGTATAAATGAAACGTAATAATGCCTCCATAACTTCTGCATCAAAATTCTCGATTTCCACTCTGTTGGTTTTTGACTCCTCCGTATCTTGTTCAAACATTGCGGCAAATACTGGGCTACGACTTGCTAAAATACACTTGTGGGCATGCAATTCACGGCCCGCCATCACCAATGTTACATCACCAAATTTTTGGTTTTCAAACAGCCGATGAAAATCTTTAATGAATGTTGAATCAAATTCATATAAAAGTAGTGAATTATATTCATCCATACTCTGTATAGTTACTTCAGCCGTTATTAAGCAGTTGCCTTCATTTAGCAGACAACGGTGTCCTTCGTTAAGGGGTGTAACCAAAGAATTATTGGCCGAGAAATCGGAATTGCTATTTCTTACTTCACCGTTCACCGATAATGTAACAGATACTAGACAATTTGGTGGACAATTTAAAAATGTGAAATAACAAATCATCTCCAAGCACGTATGTCCTTCAATGTATATTTTACATTTATGCTTTATAAAAGTACCACCGAAAATGTCTACACTCGTTATCTTCGATATAAAATCTCTGCATGAAAGTTTAGTTATGTTCCAATTGAAATAAATTCTTTCTTCATATCGATGGGCGTGATATTCAATAGGATTTAAAGCCATTGCGAATCGTATTTTCTTTGCAATTCTTTGAATATTTTTTTTTCGAATAAAAATAGCATTGACACAGTTTATTACGAGTCTTATTCCATATATGGATGTATGTATAAAGAGCACACAATGTACACCATCAAAGTTTCTTGTAGAGTTGTCTAATTCGCGAACATATGATCCACACAAGGGAACGAAGTGATACGAGGTCTTATAAACCTGCAATCAGTGTTGCCAGAATGATGATTTTATCATATTTTTGATGATTTTTTTAACCAAAATATGATTTGATGATTTTTTTTCTCTAATTATGATTTCTAATTTATAGAACTTATGATATTTTATTTCAGTTGTGTACAACCTTCATTGTAATAGTAGATCGATTGCAAATATATATAAAAAAAAATAGTTTTTAGTTTCAAAAAGAAGTTTTATTGAAATACAGTAACATGTTTGAGTTTTGTTTATCAATTTTTAATTTACAGTATATACGATGAAAAATATTATTTTATGTTCCCATGTAATGTAAAGGATCTTATAATTTTTCACTCCTTATTACTTCAACAGTGTTAAATGTGTCTATTCCCTATTTAATACAACTGTGCACTATTAATAATTTTAATGTTTAATGTTTTTAATGTTTTTTTTTCTTTCTAAAAAGCTTTCTATTTCAAAAAAGTATGGTTAATATTTAAAGAGAAGCGGTAAGGATAATCTCATTAGTTTTAAGCAGCAATGCAAGTGGAGAGAATAGCTTAGAATATGCTACAAACACAACGAAGGCTCCAACGAGAGCTAAAAAAAATGGGAATCTACTCAAAGTCGTGGGAAGAATAAGGTGTTTTTTTTTTATCTGGGGCCAGCACTTAGGAGATGACTCCTACACATGCGAAACATTGTGCTGGAACTATAGAAAAGGGATAGTAGGAGAAACGACAGGAGGTGAAGCTTAATTAATTATTTTGCAGCTCTGCTTTTGCACGTTCTTTGTTTTTACTCGTAGCAGTGCTGAAGCTTCGGTTTAGTAGCCATTTTCATTATTATTTTACTTCGCCGGTGCTACACAATACCGACGAAGGAGGGCGTTCTGATGTGATTCTGGATTGCTATCAGCTGAAGCCGGTATTGTTCATTGGCCTTCGACAATGAAACTTTCCGACAATAACTGACACACAAAGACACACGAATGCATATCAGAAAAATGCGAGATGTTTTTTTTTTTTTTATAATTTTAGTCTGAAACTGGGGTTGAACCCAGGTCTGTTTCGGTTTTGTAGTCAACGTGCAGACACTACTTCAGCCATCGTGAATTCGAAATATATATTTTTGTGCTTTTTTTTATTATTTGAACACTTTTGTGGGAAGAAGTTTTTTGTTAAAAAATTAAATTTTTCTTTTAAATAAAAAGTTTTTATTAAAAAATATATGGTAACACTGCTCTCAGGCCTACACAGAAAAAATTTTACGCTTTCATTTTTAATTAACACTTAATTAGAATAATTTCATTTTTTAATTAAAAGTTTGATCAATTGTATTAAATTTTTAAGTAATTTTTGGTCTCAATACTTTTGTTTCAAAATTTTACTTTTATTATAATTTTTTTCTACCTTGGACCAGCACTCAGGGGATGACCCCTACATTGTGCTGGAACTAGGAAATCAGGTTATGGGAAGAACATCAAGAGCTTCTGATTCTTCGCCCATAATTACAGGTGATGTAGCGTCATCGGGCATGCGTCGATGTGTAAGCATGCTGCATTGGGTCTTTTGAGCATTAAAATCGACCCTGTTTGCCTGACCCCATTGCGATATTTTCATGAGGTCACAATTCAATGAATCACTCATATTCTGCCTCAGCGAAGTGATCATAGTCGATGTTGGCCTACGACTAAATGAATATGAGTGAGAAAGGCTGCTGTCATCTGCGAAAGAGTGGATAGGGCTATTTATTACAATGGTTTGTGCCTCAGCGTCCATTAAATAAATGAATATTTGATTTTTAAAATGACGGATTATTTTAACTTAGATGCTTATCCGATTGTTTATTTCACATATGCAGCACACTTTGCGCATCAAGAAATTAATACCCAACAAGCGTTTGAATTGAACTCGAAAATTTTTTTGGAAGGCCGACATACAAACGACTTTCCAGCTGAGGTTGAAAGATTTTTTTGAATTAAATTTTTTTATTGTTCCGTCCCATGATTTGCTCAATTCGTGTGGCACATTTGTAAAAAAATTAATGCATTTTAAACCGTTCCTTCCTCAAATTGCTTCTTTTATTAGTAGTTAGTCAAATAAAAAAAATCTTTTTCACCTAGAAATCATGAGTCTAGGTGCTGACAAGCAGCACTTGTTGCCTTCAATTATCTCTATTATCCTGTACTTGTAATTTCCCCTAAACACCTTCACATATCCTTTTCAGATGAATGAATGTGTGAAAATATGCAGTGCATAGAACACAAGTGCCTTTATTTAAGCCACTGAGGCTAAACAAGTGAGCCACTTTAACACTTGTGTTGCGTGAGTCAGTGTGTGTGAGTGTTATAGCGGTAACGGCATCATCATCACAACCAGCACAGTATTCAGATTCCTCACGCTATGCCTGGCCTCTTTCAAAAAAAAAACACTGCAAGGAGAATGTTCATGCCGGCAAAAAAAAAGGGGTCCTAAGAGTGCATTGCTCGCATTTTCTAACTGGATGCAAACAAGGATACGAATGTTGTTGTCGGTATTGTTGAAATGCACACTGAAACATGCAATTCATGCTAAAATTCTGCCACTACATGCAGCGACATGTCTTTTACAAGTCTTTTATTTATGCCACAATTGCAACGTTTATGTTATGGAAAGGATCTTTATGAATGTTTATTTTGTTTTTTCTTTTTTTTTTCCTTTGCTTTTTATAAAAATGTTCATATTCATATTCATGTGGCTGCCACAGTTGCTCTTTCTTGCTTTCTTTCTTTGCACATGCACATGCAGCCGGCACATGCATTCATATTATGAATGCAAAAATCGTATTATGAATAAACATTGCATTTCATGGTAGGGATTTTGTTCAAAGTAATTTTTTTTTCTATTAAAAAGAAAGAAAAAATTTAAATTTAGACACACAGGGAGGGAAAAACAAGATTAAAGCTTCCACTGCTTTAGAGGTATTCAAAAAAAAAAAAGAGTCTTAACGTGCCTGTGTCGAACGGTTGGCTGTATTTTAGTTGATAACACTTCAACTGTGTAAAAAATATCAAGTAGAAATTTTACACTTGAACCAATTAACAATGAGGCAGAGATAGAAAAGCACAAGTTAGAGCATTTGTTTGCATGATGCAATTAAATATCGGACCGAATTAATTAAAAAGCCAATGCGAAGCCGTATTTGGGAAGAAAAGAAATATGAATCGAAGCAGATGGAAAATTATAGATTTTACTTTGCCTAAAGCTTTTGCCTAAAAAGTGTTTGGTATCGTGCAAATGCTGAATAAAATTCATGATCTTGTACATCGAATACGAGTACCATACAGATGGGAAGTTCAAGCGGTGTCTGTTCATTGGGTGAACACAACAAAGAGCCAGCATTTTAAAGTGGTCAGATTACTGAAGAAGAAAACATTGAAACATTGAATATAGAAAACATTTGGGCTGATGTAACAAAATACTAATTTTTTTTTCTTATCTGGGACCAGCACTCAGCAGATGACCCATACACATGCGATGCATTGTGCTGGAGCTATAGGAAAGGGCTAGTTAGAGAAACGACATTAGCTGAAGCTTCTTTAATTATTTTACAGCTCTGCTTTTGCACATTCTATGTTTATACTCGTAGCAGTGCTGAAGCTTCGGTTTAGTAGCCATTTTTATTATTATTTTACTTTGCCGGTGCTACACAATACCGATGAAGGCGGGCGTTCTGATGTGATTGTGGATTGCTATCAGCTGAAGCCGGTATTGTTCAGTGACCAGTGACTATGCCTTCGACACTGAAACCATTCGACAACAACTGGCACACAAAGAGACACTAATGCACATCAGAAAAATGCGAGATGTTTTTTTTTTTTATAATTTTAGTCTGAAACTGGGATTGAACCCAGGTCTGTTTTGGTTTTGTAGTCAACGTGCAGACACTACTTCAGCCATCGCCACCCTTTGATGCAAAACCAACTACAAATTAACAACTTTGTAGTTGTACAGGGTGGCCCAAAAGGAGCAAAGTTGTTTGAATTCCTTATAACTTTTTTATTATAATTTTTTTCCGTATTTGGTGAATTAAAAATGGAACAGTACACAATTGAACAACGTGCTAAAATCGTTGAACTTTCTTTCAGGAGAAACTCAAGATTTTATTCCTGCATCCTTTATCAAATCTTCATTACGTAAATTTAATTGTTTTTCATGCAAAATAAAGTTTCTAAACAGCATATTTGTGGATTTCTAATCCAGTTATTGAAAAAGGTGAAAAATGGTCAGGTTTGAGCTTTTTAAGGCACTGGGTGCACTTTTTTCGGGCAAGTTTGTTCTACTTTTTTTTCCTCCAATTCAATATCTACAACTTTGCTTCACACACAAAACAGATATTCCGTACGGTATACCGAGATATAACCACGTTAAAATATAGAAAAAGTGATAAAAATCCTCCTTGAGGAAAAGAAATTCGTATGACCATCAAATTATTAATGCAGCCGACTTGACAAAGCGAATAATACAGAAGTTCTTATTTTTGGGGCTACTTTCACGTGCAATTCTCAGAATTGAGTCCCGAAATCATGTGTTGTACTGTGTTATGAGCGACGAAGCCCATTTCCAATTGCATGGGTTCGTTAATGGGCAAAAAGGGCTACGGAAAATCCAAAAGAGTAGTTCAACAGCGAGAATTACACCCACAAGTATACCGCTTGATGCGGTTTTTCTATCACTGCTGTTAGATATCGCACAATGTTAGAAAACTTTTTAAGGCCAGCCGTGGAAAACCATCCGTAAGTATGGATCCAACAGCGCACAATGCGAGGCACACAATGCCACTTTGAACTGAAACCCTTTCGGTCATTTTGTGCCACCCTGTAATTAAAGAGTTGTGGGAAAGAATTCTTAAAAAAAGTCTTCAGCCATGGGCTAAAGAATAGATTGTGTTAAAAATTTCCGTCAGTACCTGCTCACTGACGCCCTCAGGATCTATGAAAGCAACCTTGCAATTCATTCTTAATTTCTATGGAACCAATGTCTGGCAATGACGGACTTGCATATGTAAATGAATGGCTTGAATGACTCAAATGAGTCTTCTCCTTATAAGACATGAGTAAGTGATTTATGAGTCATGCCGGTGCAGAGATGGTATGAGTACGATGTCGTTGCTACTTCTACTTATAAATCAAAGTTATTGTGAGTATGAGTATGAGTATACTTATAACTTTATGAATCACTATGAGTAGCGAAAACATAACTCAATGCTTATTTCGTTAGGGGATATGAATTATTTGAGACACCCGAATATTTCTTAAGTTGCATGCGAAAAGGAATTGAAACAACATTGGTGGCCCTCTCTTCCTGAACCCAGCGTAACCGAACCTATAACAGCTTAAAATATTCCATATTTATTTCAATAAAATCCAATAATTCTGTTAAGTCAATAAGCCTCAAGTTAGAAATATTATCCCTTAATCAATTACACACAAAGGAAGGAGAATTTTTTTTTTAGCAAAAAGAAAAGGAAACAAATCAATCTACTCAGAACTCGTTTTCCCGTGGCACAAACAGTCGCTAAAGCAACTGAAGTGAACTCCCTGCGAAAAAAAGAAACATTGAACACGGAAACAAGCACTTAGCATCACTCACCACAAGGGCGAAAAAAATAATTCCATCAGCTTCAGTGACTTAAATGACCACACACGTCGAAATAAGCCTGAACGAAAGGCAAACAAACAGAAAACAAGTCTCCTTATAAAAGTATCATGACAAATCACATCACTGACCATTAAGTGATGTTATTATTTTCACTTTTTTTTTCTTTTTTATATCTGTAAAACAGATTTCGACCTTTCTTTTTTTTTTTGTTGGCAGTTTCCCATTTAAGCTGTTGTAGAGGTGAGATGAACTGTTGCTTGTTTCATGGTTAACTGGCGGCAAGGGAGTATTAAATTTTCGTAAGTATTTGTACTGCATTGAACAGTAGTGGTCAGTCAGTCAGTTTGTCCTTTTTCGATGGTCAAGGATTTGGCTTAACAACCCTTATTATCTGCAGGCTGTAGACAACAATTGAACGTCAACAAAAAAAATTCCCGGCATAATTTTTCTTTTCTAGTTTTAATGTTGTGGCTATCAAATGGTCATTTGTTGCATGTAATTTTTGTTTTTTTTTTAATGCAAATAATTGAATTTTATGGTTGGTCAGCATAATAAAGAGCTCTAAAATTTATGCAAATTGTTTAGGTCAATATTTATTCACACCTTGTATTCTTTGTTAATTGTTTAGTATGATTTAGCAAAGATACAGCGTTATGTGTGCCTACCTTTTTTTCTTTTAATAGACCAGCAATTAGTTTGTCATGGCAAGGTCTTTGAAGATTAAACTGGTTTCACAAAAAGTGACCATTTAGCGTGGTAATTTTTCTTGTCGCTGCAACGAAATACATGCAAAGAAAATTCATGGTCGACGTAAACGTAAATTAAAGGTTAATGGGCGAATTTATTTATATGAGAGTTGTGGGTTCAATCCACTCCAAGGTTTTTTTTTTTTTTTAATACAACGAATTAAATTAAGTTTTTCTACACAGCGGTCATTTTATAATTTTTGCTCTCAAATCAAATCAAGCAATTTATTACAAAAATAAAAATTTTACCAAAACAATGCAACACCAACTACTTTGGGGGGTGCAGTTGGCTATGCAACTAGAAGATCCGCGGTTCAAATTCCCGATCAGACCAAAATTATTTTTTTTTTAATTGTGTCTTCGCTAACAGCGTCCACGTTCATCGCTATTGGAGCAGTAAAACGATAGCGAAGTAAGGCGATGTGAATTCCACACGAAGCAGAACGCCCCACTTAGGTCAGAGCATTGTGATACAACAAGCGGTTTACACCCGGCGATCAGACGAAACCACCCCGATTCCAAGATCAATCCCGCTATTGCGAAAATTCTCAGCCGGGAGAGTTCAGTCAATGATGACAAGAAATGTGAGGCGAAGAACCTCCGTCGCAACGTGGCTGAAATACCCAATCTGGGCCCAAATCGTCGCATTCGTGATCGAATGAATTTGATCGAAATTTTACTTTTTGAGATCGTCATATTCGTTATCGAATAAGACGTTTCAAAATTTCAGATCGTGGCATTCAATAACGAGCAGTCGAACGAGTATATTCTCTCGAAATGTCATTCGATAGACTAAAAGCTGTCGTAAACTAGTTTTTTGGTTGCTATTTAAGAAAGAAAAATTTTATTTTATTATTCAAATATATTTTTTTATTAAAGTACATACATAAATAAATAAAAAAAATTTACTAACATCAAAAATTTTCATTAAAACAAATTAGCCAAAATATGCCATAATAAATCCATCAATCCCATCCGGGTCAAATCAGAAAATAGTTTTTTCTGAGTTTTCTGTGCTACAGCACCCTCCTTCGTTGGTATTTGAGCAATAAAACGTGCGCCGTTTCATGGCAAGAGCTGGCACATGATGCGAAGTAAAATAATAAATAAAATGGTTCACCATCAGCTTAAAAATTAATGCGTCCATATTACAAATTCTCAAAAACACGTAACTGCAGAGTTGAGCTTGAATTCAACTCTCTGTCTTTCCATCATTCTCTTTCGGATTTATATTAGTCAAAAATTAAACTGATCGAATGGACCATGTAACTAGCAGACGCGGCGGACATATGCCGGAAATCACATATAAAAATAAATGCCATGAAATTATCTACCATTCATTAATTCCAACAATATTTCTTTCTTGTATAATTTTATTATTTTTCTTGAAGCAGCACTCAGGGGATGACGCCTACACATGCAATGCATTGTGCTGGAAGTACAAAAAATGTATAGTTGTAGATATTACAGGTGGTGAAGGGATAGACAGGTAAGAAAGCTTTATTATTTTTTACAACTTTACTTTTTGCACGTTTCTTGTTTTTTCTATAGCAGTATTGCAGCGCCTCCATTTTCTTTATCGACGAAGCAGGCTGCTCTGATGTGTTTCACGTGAACTGCTTTCAACCAGTTCAATGTTTTCGCATCGACTGGGCCCTGGCCGTGGGCCATACATAGCCGAAGCACCTACGAACGAATTAAATTTACACTCGATCCATCACTTATTCGCCGAATACCGAACTTTGGACAAAATTGTCGACGAGCAATTACGTAAGAATCATTACTCTTAAAAAATGCGTCCACAGCGAACGCGCGATGCTCACTCGACCACTGCGACATGGTGGCTGACAAATCCGCACAATCGATAATTCCAACGGCGCCACCCTCCCTCTGCACCGTTTATTATTTTTTGAAATAATCGTATTTAAAAAATATAAATAAATATATATCATAATTTTTCCAACCTATTAAAATTATTTAAACGTTAATTATGCTCTTAGATTTGTTTAAAAAAATCTGGCAACCATTTTTGTTAAGTTATACCGCCACATGCAAAGAAATATTGTGTTTCATATTTTCAGAACGAGGGAAGTGTGGGCACGCATGTTTCATTTAAGTATAAACACATACTTACGTATGTATGGATGTGTGTGTGTGTGTGTGTGTGTGTGTGTATGTATATTTTATGTCAGTGTCATAACAGGCCAATGTGTATGTGTGCTGTGTAGCCGCTTGCAGTGTTACAAACGTGCATAACAAATAAGAAACCCTTTATTTTCTATGCGTATTTACTTTGAGATGTCCTGGGGATGTGAAATGCCTACAAATATTCAAATCTACATAATTTTATATAAAAACATTATTCGTATACTCGTACGCTATTTATTTTGTCATTTATTTATAGAAAATAAGGGGAAATTTTGTTGTACATAACGAGTCATTTACGCGAGTACATACAAAATTAACCGCTGTTTACATGATGTTATGGAAACGTTACAGAAACGTCGAACTGAACTGTAGAAGTTTTTTGTTTTTTTGCTTTTTTTTTAATATTGAAAGAATGAAAATGTATTTTTTATAAAAAGGATTAGAATGGCTTGTAATAAAATTATCTGTATTATGACAAGACAAGATAAGGAAAATTTCGGTTATTAGGCAGATCACTATTTAATATAATTGGAAGTGAGCGGTAACGGACATCTTCATTTTAAATAAGCACATCTGGCTGAAATTACGCTATGATATATCAGCATCAGAAAATGTTTTCTTTTAAGTTTTTTTTTTTTTTGATATGCCTGTGGATTGGATACAGCTGAGGCCGTTGCTGTGACTATGCCTTCGCCACTGAAACCTTGCGACAACAACTGACACAAAGCCACACAAATGCACATCAGAAAAATTGCGAGATGTTTTTATAAGTCTGAAACTGGGGTTCAACCCATGAACATTTTTCGTTTTGTAGTCAACGTGCAGACTACTTCGACCATCGCCAACTTGTCATCTTGAAGTTGTCAACACTGTTTAGCGAATTTAATAGGGTCTATCTCATATGAGATCAATGCCACAAAAACAAAAAAACAGGCATTTTGTTTGTGTAAAATTCATAATAATAATAATGAATAATGTCAAAAACAGCTGGCTGCAATAGCAATAAAAACCCATAAACTCCACTTATATATGTATGAATTGTAAACAAATCTGTAGAAATAACAATGGCGCGCAGAAATTTGAAAATCACAGTGTTTGAACATAAAGGCACAAAAATAAATATCACCTGATTAGTGTCACTGACCGTCTAATTAATTGATAGACCTGGTATACATCTGCACTCAACTTGAAACAGCATTTACTTATGGTTACGCGTCAGCTTGTTTCAAAGTTCCGCTATTACAAGTACAGAAAGTTTATATTAAAGCGGGTACCTCAAATACAAATGTACATGTAACACTTTTATGGCCACACCATTGTAACCAGGCATGGAACAATGCCCACACAGGTGACTGTTTTGACGAAAAATTTAACCGATGCACTATGTGTTCAATTACAATTTTAACGACAGAAATTCAAATTTCGCTTTTTGAAAGAAAAAAATCCTCTATTGCCATAAGTAACAAAATTTTGCTCCAGTTGCCAATTCAGTTTAAATATAAACAGTTGTAATTTTTGAAATTTTCTCTGAACAGTAACAGCTTCAGCTGGATCCATGGCACAGGCACATCAGAACCCCCTTCTTCGTAGGTATTGTGTAGCACCGGCGAAGTAAAATAAATACTAAAACGAAGCTTCAAAATTCAATACGTCTCCTTGACATCAGAGACGTTAGAACACGTTTACAAAAACAAATAACGTGATATAAGCAGTGTTGTAAAATAGTGAAGCTTCACCTCCTATCATTTCTCCTACTATCCCTTTCCTCTAGTTTCAGCACAATGCACCGCATGTGTAGCTGCCATCTCCTGAGTGTTGGTCCAAGATAAAAAAAAAATTGGTTTGATTCGTAATATAAATTGGCATTGCCACGCCCCCCCCCTAGTTTACACTCTAGATATTTATCAGCTGCCTCTGCTGTAAACATTGTCGTATTTTTTCTTTTGCTACAACTATTTCCGAGAAAATATTGAAACTCCGCTGCGACTACATGACTTCTCAACTAATTTACATATTTTCTTGAAATACTTTTTCAAAATCTTCTTTTTTTTTTACCAGTGTCGAAATTACCAACCCCATTTTAAATATTTCATTTAACATTTGCAAGTATTTTTGTTTTTTGTTTTGCTATTAAATTTTTTCTTTTTCTTATGCAAATTAATTTCGTGCAACAAAAAAATCTTTTACTCATATTTTAAAAACAAGAATCACTTTATGAAAAACAAGTCATAAAAATGTTTTTATGTGAAAAAGTAATTGATGATTTATCACGTTTGAACAATTTAAAATATTTTATTATTTTTGTTTTTTTTTTTGTAAAGTGCCAAATTTAATTTGCAAATGAAATGAAAAGGAATTAAAAACTGGTTGTGACAATAAAATAAAAGATTAAGGAGTCCTTTACAATGTATTGTAGAGAATTAATTGTTTAACTTGTAATAAGAGTTTTAAAGCTTCATTTTGCTTTTCAATTTGAATTGGGTTTAAAGTAGTGGTTTTTTGCAGGAAAGAATTAAGCATCTGTCTGCTGCGTTTTCAACGCTGAGAGATTTTATTTTTAGCAAATAGTCAATTTCCAACCTGCCGTTTAAGTTCATTTTACAAAATAAATCTTCTTATATTTTAATGCCTTAATAATCAATTGCTATAATGGTATATGAAAAATTTCTTAATTTAATGGCAAACTCATGTAAAACGGAAATTGAACGCGAATTGAAGCAAAAACCCGCGGTAATAATTTATTATATGAATTATAAGTACTCGAAAATAATTTATGAGATTTAAAATAATAGAAATAAAATAAAAATAAAATATGGAAAAAACAAATAAGCAAATATGGCTTCTGAAAAAGAAACACGAAACAAAGCACAAAAAAGCACCCTTCTTATACAAAAAAAAAAAAAAATAAAAAAAAAGTAGAAGATAAATTAACTTTAACGAGGGTGGAGTCAAGGAGATAGATAATAACCAAGTCGGAACATATAAATAAAATTTGAAATAACTATTATCGAAAATATACTTCAACTACCGTATTCATAAAAAAAATTTCGAATTATAAAAGCTACCAGCTGACCCAGCCACGCCTTGCTGTGACTGTTGTAACAGCTTTAAAAAATATTAAGTTAAAATTAGAATTTTTAAGAAATAATGAATGTATATTAACTGAATTTATTTTGGGAATATCTCTTTATATATGATTTTAATTGTGCTTTTTCCCTTAAAAAATATATGTGAAATTTATTATTACATACTTTATGATATTTTATATTTATATTATTTATGATATATGATATATATAGAATCATATATGTATATAAAGAGATATTCCCAAAATAAATTCAGTTAATATATGTACAATACTACATGTGCACGGTGTAAGATTTAATATTCTTTTGTTTAATTTTTTAATTTTTTATTTGATTCAAAATACATCAGTTATGCTGGCCGATGGCAAGCGAATGTAGATAAAAAGAAAAATCTAAAAATAGAAATGTGTGTGTGTTATAAAAGTAAACTCATGGATTGTTATGTTTTTGTTTATAGATTTTTTGGTTTTTATGTTTGATATTCACAATCAATTCTCGATTGATTAGTTAAATTTTAAACATATAGATCTTGGGTTTGTATTCAAAAATTAGGAAAAATCCACTGATGAGCTAAGTAAGCATTAGCGAAATAGTACTATATGGATATGCTTTCCTTCTCAGTTATTGAGTTTGCTTTTATAAAAAAACATATGATATTCTCATAAAGTATGTAATAATACATTTGACATATATTTTTTTCGGGAAAAAGCACAATTAATATCATATAGAAATAATGAATGAATAAAAAAAAACAAATTAAATAGATATTTGATTTTACATTTTACACAGCGGCAAAATAAAAAAACAAAAATTTTTTTTTTACCCGCGCCGTTTTTTATCTCCATCGCTTAGATGGTGACGCAGATCGTTCGCTCGTGATTCTATTTTAAAAAAAAAATATATATATGTACATATATAGTCTATGTGTCTTTGCAGATGCAGAAATATACAGTCAGGGACTAAACTTTAAAGACAGCCATAAATTGTTGAGTTTAAGAAACCCCTAACGTTTTTCAAAAATTTTACATATCGAACCTTTGGTGCAATACCGAAGTAATTCAAAATTTGAATTTTTTCAGCTGGGTATGCAGAAATGATCTTTGGGAAATGTATATTTAAAGGAAAAAAGATTATGGGTCTATCTGGTTGCATATCTGTGCGAAATTTCATTAAAATCAATGCAGTAGTTTCGGAAATTAGCCTGGGCAAACATCGTGGCACGAGATTTTAATATAAACAGAATATACATACATACATATACTTAAAAATAAACTTACCTGAAGTTCCCCTGCTGAGCCACCCTCGCCTCAAGGTGCGCCCACGTAACAAAAAGGTCCAAAACGTGATCAGTGCGCCAGAAGAATTCATAATGCACAATTAAAAACAAAAAATATGGCAACACTCTTCACTGCGCACTAATTACATTGTATGGAACTGCACTGTATTTATACTATTGCCCCCCTGTACAAGATGAGAAGTGCGTAGTGTCACTGACTATTTTAAAGCATATAAAACGCTCTAACTCGTTAACGGCTTGCTGGATTTCGATAATTCTTTCACTACGAGATAGATCGTGAAGTGGGCTATGGACCCACTTATGGACGCTTAGGTAGTAGTGGGCACAACAATATTATTTATTAATTGTTGAGACAGAAGGGTTGCATGTACATAATTACCTTTCAACTTAGTAAGGCTGAAAGAAGCTCGGCCAAAGGCTGACCATCTTGTGCTCGATGTCACGGTCTGTCCAATGGTGAAAAAATCTGTCGAATTGCTTCAAGGCTCGAAGAGTTACAGTGTTTTAAAAAATTAAAATTGTTTGGTGACTGACCATGATTATTGAACAAAAAAAATTTCACGTTTTTTGTGAAATAGCAGGCCAAAAGAACTTCGCAGAAGGTATGCTGTCGCTCGAATATTTTATACAGCCATAGTGTTATTAAATATTGGTAACACGAAATATTTTATGTATTCGCGTTAAGCTGCTTTTACATACTTTCTATTTTAAAGTGTAAATGGAAAATTTTCAACTGGTGCGTAAAAGTAAAAAAAAAATTTACTATTGTAAAAGTCAGCCTGCTTTTGCAGTTCAAATGCTTTCAATTAGAGCGTGTTCTATTTTTAACGGACAAAGCATCTGAGATGAGCTGGTTTGCAAGTCTATTGCGTTTGTCGTTCGCTAAATATACTTATACTAGATTAAGCCTTCGCGCTTCGCTACCTCTACTAACTTATCGGCAATTTTTTGGTGGACACTTTGCCTTTAAGGAACCTCCAACCCCCCACCATCCCTTTTAAAAAAAATGTTTGCGGAAAAAAGAATTTTGGAAATTGGTCCTCAAACAACGACGTTATTTGATATTCACTTTTTAAAGTCGGGCACTAAATTTCCAAACCCAAATTTAGGGCTTAAAAATAAAAATAGATGTTGTGACAATTTCAGGAAGATTTGTCCTGAGGTCTGGTCTGATATAAGGACACACATTCCGTGTTATATATATAGATAATAATTGAATGAAACTTGGATTATTAAACCTTTTATTTTATTTTTTTTTCAGAAAAAATATTTTATGAATTTATTATACAACAGTAAAAAAATTGTAACATAAAAACAATTATTCACAGAAAATTTCTCGTGAACTAGAATTGCTGAATGCACAAGGTTGTTCCATTTTTTTACTTTTAAATTCCTTTCTTTGCAAATAGAAAAAAATATATCTGGCACATCCGTAAAAATATTTTTGGTGTAGAAATTTACTAATTAAATTTTACAGAATTAGAGCTTTTTAAATCAAAACTATTTTTTTGTGAATGGGTGGGGCAATTTCTTCGTGTGACAGTCGGCTAGCAAAATCGAAATCTATACAAAATTCTTAGAAAATTACCAAAAAGAAAGTATGGGTCTAAAATTGAAACCTACCTCCACTTAGCCAGAATAACAAATATACCGAATTTTATTTAAATCAGGGGCAGACAAGATCATGCATGATGCTTGATTTGGCTTGGCATTATATTTTGACATTTTGATGTCCGTTGGCGAGAGCTAGGTTTTAATTTCGAGACCCATAATTTCTTGTCGTAATTTTCTAAGAATTTTGTTTGGATTTCGATTGGACTAAACGCTGTACGCAAAACCTGTAACATGCAAGAAAAAGTTAACGTCACTGTTGCTGAAGACTTTTAACTTATATTTTATGATTTTTTTTTTTTTAATTTAGTAGTGGGTTTTGCACAATAAAATATTCACATAATTGCTCTATTTTACACTAAAGAACAGCTGAAAAAATTTTGCATTTCAACTAAAGTTTTGGCAGTGTTTTCTTTGAGAAGAATAACAAAAATTCAGCCAAAGAAAAAAAAACGTTTGAAATGTATTTTTTTCTTCTTTATTTTCAAAGTAAAATTTAAGTCAAAAATTAACTCTGCCATAACCAAAAACTTTTAAGCTTTTGAAAACAAAGCGACGTTGTGAATGGAAAGTGGCATTAAAAAAGAAATGGACTTCATAAAATCAACTCTATATAACGGAAATCAAAAAAGATAAATAATGTTGCAAGCACAAGAAAACGAAGACTAGTCAGAAATAACCCCCTTCCAAATAATGCATGAGTATAAAACATTTTACAAAGAAACAATTTCTCCTTTATCAGAAGTACAACATTGAACAACATTTTAATGGGTTCTCAATGATTCTTTGTAAGTTTTGCTCTTCACGGAATTTATGTTAACTTCCTTTAACAATCTTTTGAAAGGAAAATATTTCGTATTTTTATTTTATTTATGTATCGGAGGAGTACAAATCGTTAGCTTAATATAGAAAGGTCCTAACGAATTTGTCTTTTTAAATTGGCTGTTTTTATATTTTTAAACTTTGAAAGAAAATTAATTTAAAAAAAAGTTAATGGTTTCCAACAGAGCGTAGCTGAGAGAATTTAATAAGACACTGACTTAAAAAATAAATGCGACTGCAATACTTTAAGTTTTTATGGAAATGCTTCCTCATTTCTGTTCCTATTCGGGGGTATTGTGCAGCATCATCGGCGAAGTAAAATAGTAAAAAAAAAAAAAATTCCCACCAAATTTGAACATGTGTCCAGGGGTGGCAAACGTGACGATTTTACGTCATTTTGACGATTGTTTAGAGCGAACTTTACAAAATGACGATTGACGATTTTTGCTTAAGCCCTTATGGCACAACATTTTTTCTGCATTGTTCAAATTTTGGAGAAGAGCGCAAATATATTGTAATGGGAGAATTAATCAGGTGCAAAGAGTACAACCATATTCAGATAAATGCAAAAACGTCAAATCGTCCACTAGTGTTATCGATAAAAAATGAGTAAATGTTAAAAAAATATAAAAAAGTTTCAACTTAAAATTGACGTTTCGTGCTTAAAATATTTACATGTTGGCGATTTATGAACAATGTTTGCGATTTTAAGCTTATTTCTGATCATACATTTTTCTTCTTCGTTTTTTTTTAACGAAAATACGGAGGCAACACTTGAAAATGTAAATATTATATTGTATTTGTTTCTCCTTTGTTTCTGCTTTGTTGTCCCTTTATATAAATTAACGAAAAATAAATGTAGTGTCATACGGGCTTCAGTACCACTTATACTTTGACGATTTTTTGACAAAAAAAATATTTCAAAACTTGTTTTTTATACATATGTATATAATATGACATATATTATATAACATGAACTTTTTACGTGTAGACACTATTTACAAATATAAATGTGGTATCACTCCTTCTCTAAATCAAATTGTTTTCCATGACCGTAAAAACTTTTTAAAAAAGGAAAAAGTTTATCTTGGTGTGTTTGTAAAAGAAAAGTTAAGACAATATACAATTGATGTTGAAACTTTCAATCAATTTATTAATAATTGTGTATCATTTTACAATGAATTGTGTTATCAAATGAAAAACAAAAATTTGATTTCGATGACAAAATTATTAAAAACACAAATTTAATTACATCATCTGTGATTTTGAACACAAACTCTTGCTCTATTAAAAGGTTTACCAAATCTACTCTCTAAAGAAAAACATCAAAATATAGAGAATGAAATAAGGGAACTAAATAAAACTGTATAATTGTAAATTCTATGAATTTCTATTAAAATTTCTGTTTTAAATTAAAATATAAAACATACAAAATCAAAACTTACGGTTTATTTTGGAAAATATATTAACTGTTTGGATACAAAATCTATTGAAATCTTCATTTGAATTGACCAACAATGTTTAAGATATTGAGTTGAGTTTTCCATTATTTTGTGTTTAAAATGTTTGTGGCTTTTACTAAATCCGTTGAATTGTTAATTTTTAAATGATAGATTGTTTTATTTATATAAAATGCTATTAGTTGTTGTATAAAACAGAAGATTTTTGTGTAAAATTTTTTTGACGACTTTTTTTTTTACTTATAACGATTTTGACGATTTTTTGGAAAAATTTTACTGGCAGCCCTGCGTGTGTTAAATAATTGAAGGTGTCTCCTTGACAATAGAGGCGCTGCAACACTGCTATAAAACAAGAAACGTGCAAAATGTGGAGTTGTAAAAATAATGCAGCTTTCTTCTCTGGCTAACCCTTCACAACCTTTAATCTCTACAACAGTATCCTAACAGTACCGTTAATTCCAGCGCAATACATCGCATGTGTAGGGTTCATCCCGCGAGTGCTGGTCCATGATAAAAAAAAAATGTGAGTCCGATCACAGGAGAGATGTGTAAACATCTAGTAATGAAATCTTTTTAAAAGTTATTAAAATTAAATGTTTTTGTATTCATTTTATTTATTTGTTTTTATTTGCCTACGATAACATAATGTACGACAATTAGTGAAAATTAGTAGCTACTACTATTACTATTGCGCACTAGATGGTGTTAGTGTATTTCTATGCAGCTGTAAGTTTCTCTGAACTTCTTCTTGTCCGTATGATTACACTAATACACTCATACACAGCTCACACCGCGTTATTGCAATCTTACTCAAAATTTGTGATTGTATTGTGAAAAAGATTTTTACCCCCTAGCGTATAGATGTTTACACATCAAAAAATTAAATTAGCAGTTAGGGCTTTTCTATCTTAAATTAACTAGTATGTAAGTGTTGCGTAATGAAAATGACTTTAAATACCAACACATTTCTATTCTTATCAGTTTCTTGAAGTTAGAAGAAGCTAGAGAAATGAACATTGACGCTGGCGATGGCTTGTACCACTATTGTTGGTTGAAGATATTTATTTATTTATTTATTGTTGTTGTTGCTGTTGTTGTTTATGTGCAAATATTATTTGAAAACATATCGGAATACTAAAATATTTACAAAAATGACCTAAATTTTTTTTTAATAATTTAAATTTCTTTAATGCTTTTATGCTGCATAAAATTGAACTTGCGATGATAAAGGGTGTATGAATTTTCCAGGCTGTCAGCTTTGTATTGGTAACACTGTTTTATTTAACGAACGATTTAATAGGCGAAGCATGCTTAGCTTTTAGTTTCGTTTAGTTTGCCGTTTCATTGTGGCATGAGAGGAATGCTTCCAAATTTTTGCAATTTGATTATTTGTTTCATTAATCGTACAAATCAGCATTCAACAAAATACGACCGTTAATGCTGTAAAAAGTGTATAAAAATTTATGGTCCAATATGTGCCATCCGCGGCGTTAATATAAAATTATATTTCCAGTAAAGCGCCAGTTTAATTAATATTAAAAATACGTTTGTTTGCTTTAATTTGATTTAAAAAAAATACAAACGATACATTTTAAGGTTTCGAAATTAAGAAAATATTTTAAAAAATTAAGCATTATGCATTAAAAAGTACACACAGTAAACAATTAAAGTACTAGAATTGAAATTCGCAAAGTTCAAGCTATATTCGAAAATTTTCGAAATTTCGAACATACAAAGAAAATATTTTTTTTAGATATTTGACGAAAACTTTAAAAAAAGAATTTTCTTTACCAAAAATTGCTGTGCAATTGCGAAAATTTTTTCAAGTACGGAATTTGAAATGATTGCTTAACTTGTTGTTTCTTTTCGGTTTTTGGAGATTTTTATTGAATTAAGCTCAAGCAGGCTGCTTAAAGTCCTTCAGAAACTTTAATTTTTTTTTTCCTTTTTTCTAATTTAAAAAGCTCTTATATTTCCTTAAAAAAAAAAGAAAAACACCTTCGCTTACTTTATCCAAAGAAATGTAATTTAACTCGCCCTTCAAAGTTTACTTTTCTGATTATTTTACGTGTTTGCTTTTTTAGATATTTTCTTGACTGACAGGACATTCAAATTTGTTTTTATTGATTTTGAAATGTTAGAAATTCTATACGCGTGTTTAAATTCGTCAACGATGTTGATGACGATGATGATGATAATGATGTTAATGATTATGGCAACGGCCCTAGGAGTAACAGAAGCGAGCCAACGATGCCGTTACTAACGGATGCGATGTCCTTTACATTTTTAATATCCGCCGGTGATAAGATGAATTATTGTTGAATGGCGTCCTGTATTTTACGATTGTACTGACTACATGGGTACTTTCGATTTTATTTTGTTTTTTTTTTTATAGAAAAACACTTCGTTATTTAAACAGACCAGTCAGCAGTGTAGAAATATATTTTTGTAGGGGTTGGTTGGTTGGTGGGGGTTACTTGATTTAAGCTATTTTAAGTTTATTATTAAACTGATGGCATTAAGATTTCCTTACAGCTTTGACTTTTATTGGTTTCTCTCATCATTTTTTCTATTCATTTACAATTGGATGACTTTGATAAGCTTTATTTGCTTCTAATCGGGCATTTGTATTGGATAAAATTCTTTAAAAATAGTTAATAAACGGACAAGCAGTAGCAGTGAACAATTCAATTTGACTAGAATTGTATATCAACATTTCTCAGGATTCAGAAACTAAACCAAATTGTGCAGACCACTGCTCTGGTGTATCTAATTTCCCTTGATTTGAATGAAAATTCCTTTAGAATTAAATTAAATTTAATTTAACATTTCTCATCCAGAAATTAAACCAAATTGTGCAGACCACTACTCTGGTGTATCTAATTTCCCTTGATTTGAATAAAAATTCCTTTAGAATTAAATTAAATTCAATTTAAAAATATTAATTTTTTTAATTATATTACTTTCTTGATGGCCTTTTTATAAGAGAGACCATGGCTCAAGAAACAAATATAATTAAAAAAATTAAATAAAGATCAAATAAAAATAGAAGTGAGACTAAAAATATTAATATTATTTGTAGTGTTTTCCGATTGCCAATCTGCTTTAGTGGTTTTTAACTACAAATTAGGACTTTTTCCATATCAAATTCAGGATTTTAAAAATTAATTTCATAATTTTTTAATATTGAATTCTTTACTCTTGTCCGGAATTTTAATATTCACCTCCAATATCAAATGGCATCTGAGTACAATTCAAAAGATGAAACAACCACAATTTAGTTAGAATCTGTATGAACCATCACTCTTGGTGATGGCAGCAATTATTTCCTAGACACGACTATGCAATTGCCATTTAATGTTTCTCAACAATATTTGCACCCGTATATGGACCCCTTAGCGCCAATAAGCGACATTTTGTAAAAGAAAATTTGTATGACTAAAACTCACAGTTTATAACTTACAAAATGTCAAATATATAATCTGTTCGATTTGATAGTATGTCGTCTTTAAATAAGAAAGTAAAGAGAAAAAACCTTCTGCTGCAAAATTTTCGTTTTGGCTCTTACGATCATTTGCCAAATTAGGGATCGATATGTTATTTTTCTTTAATTAATTATGTGTTCTTTTTAATTATAATTTTTTGCTGCTATTTTTCCAACTGAATCCTTAATTTGATTATAAGAAGTCTGATTTCGATTTTTAAAATGCTGAATTTAATCTGAAAAATTCTGAAAATTTATTTTTAAAATCCGAAAAGTCCGCAGTTGAAAATCTATATAAACGAGAATTATGATTGATATAAACCGTTGGAAATAGTAGAAAATAAGCCGCTGAACAAAAAAATATTACTTTATTCTGTTCTTTTTTTAATATCGCAAATGACATTAACTGATACCAATTCTCATTTAGTTTTCGGCATCCCCTGAGTGCTGGTCCAAGATAAAAAAAAAAAAATAAATTATATAAACACACAAAAAAAAAATGTTTTATTATATATTTGGCTGACTTTCTTCACACAACAAAGAAGAAATGTTTTACAACTCGCATGTGTGTGTGAATCACAGGACACTAAATAAGAAGTCGTTCTTACAAGCCTAAACCAAAGCGTTAATGCCGCCTATCGGTGAAGTGGCAGCGCTAAGTTAATTTTTAATATTACATACATACGTATGTATTTAGTTTTTCTTTTTTTTTCACTTACACATATATTTTTTTCTCACTTTCTGCAACCCACTTCACTGTCAAAATCAGATTTTCCAATCGATGCGCATTGCAGCCACGTTATTACGGTTTGCTCCCTATAAACTTTAATGGCATGGGAGATAGTGATAGCTAAACAAGGCGTGTCACTTTTTTTTTGGTTTAGTTTTGTATGTTTTGGGATCCTTTGCTCTTCCCTTTGATAAAGGATTGTATACCATAAATTGCCGGGAAGAAATGGGTTTCTTTTTGGAACTTGAAAGATTGATTTTTTTTCATCATACAGATGGCTGAGAAATCCTCATCGACAATATAACTATTTGGGAATTTTTTCGGCTGCAAATTTTCCACGATTTGTTGACACTTTATTTCGGAACTTAAGAGGCGGAAGGAAAATCGATAATATTTTAATAGGCTTCCGCGACTTTCGAGAAACAACTTGAAGTTTTCACTGAAGTGTTTAAGAGCGCTGGAGCTTTACCTTCCCACCCACATACAAATAACAAAATTTTTAGATTTTCTAAGTGTATTTCTTTTCTTTTTTTTCATGTTTGACTCACCCAGTCAAACCTCATTAACTTTTCAATCGTTTGCTATAAATTAAAATTTGTTAGAAAATAATGTCTTCTGTTGATTGTTCACTTTTTTTTTATTGGTTTTTTTTCTATATTAAAATACCCAAAAATAATGGTTGTACGAAAAGTATAAATTGCCATAAATTATAAATAGAATGACTGACTGACTGACTCCCCATTCGTTGAAATGCTTTTTTGCACTAACAAACGCTTGGAAATGTTTTTCTTTTTTTTTCATTAATAAAAATGGCGTTCGTTGTCTAAATTTATTACAAAAAAGAAAAGTGGTTGAATTTTTATAAGAAATTGTTATTCCGCAATGAATAAAAGAAATAAATGAATTTTTAACGGAAAATTGATGACAACCTCGGGTGGGTGACAAATGCGTATGTTACTCATATGCAATGAATGAATTAGATACATGTGTATATAAGAACACACGCATGCACACATGCCCACATGCATATGCGACTGACTATGTGCTTTAAAGCAACGTATGTATATAATATATGCATATGAAGAAAAAAAAAAGAAAATAAATTCAACCCTCGAACTACAACCCTTTATTTTCAAATAAAAAACAAACATAGAATAAATTTACTTCACTTCAAATAGTTCATTGGAAAAACGAGGGTGGAGTGGCAATTTTTTATCTATCAAAAAAAAAATCTTCCGATGTTTTTGTTCTCTAAGCATCTTCTTAAGCATTGAAATCATTAGAAAGAGTTCTCAAATGTAAAGTGCTGCTTGTAAAGCTCAGAGCTCATTGGGAAGGCACGTCGAACATGTCAGTAAGTTTTTTTTTTCTTTGTTTTTTAAGACAATAAAAACTCTAAGAAGCTCTTAAGCTTGTCTGTAGAAACACCCAGTGTCTAAGTGCACCTCTATATTGATAAGACTAATGCTCAAGCACAAGACTACGGAGGCAGCCAATAGTCAATAGTGAGGAATCTTAGATCTAACCTTAGTGGTCCTGTCATTTTGTTCTGCACCATGTGCGCATATTTAAGATATTGAAATGTGTTGCAAGCAATAGTCACTTTGTTGCTTCAATTAAATTTTATATCATCAATATCTATTCACAGTATATCAATGGTCATACTGTAGGAAAGGTCATAGTCTGTATACATATAAAGAGTGTCTGGTAGCAGATTTATATTTTCAAACTTAAATAAAAAACGTAATATTTCTTAATACTTATTTTTTTAACCTTTTTTATTATTTGAACAATCTATTTAATTAAGCTTTAAGGAATTTTATTTCTTATTTTTATATATAATGTCGATATTTCGTCAACCTTCGGTTAACATTTTTTCAAAAAGAAAAAATTTTAAAAATAAAAATGCCCTGAAGATGTTAACCGAAGGTTAACGAAATATCGAGATTATATATAAAAATAAGAAATAAAAAACCCTAAAGCTTAATTAAATAGATTGTTCAAAAAACGTAATAATTGACACAAAGTTTATTGAACGATAGAATGGAAATGCGGATTTTATTTTTTAAAGAGTATGACATCCAGATCCTTCAGATCCTTTTTTAAAATTTCATGAATAATCGCTCTTGGAAGTCCGTCCCAGTGAGGCTGCTCTCTTCCGTATTGAAAGTCGCGGCCAATACCATAGTGTTTGATGTTTCAATCGGGCATTGCGGGTTCTTGAAGACCAGTAACGACAGTTTTGCTTGTTGACGTGGCCGTTTAAGTGAAAATGAGCCTCGTTGCTCCAAAAAATGGGATTTACAGTGTGAAAACGCTCCAACACCGTTTCACAAAAATTTTTGCTTAAATCAAAGTCACTTTCTTTCAGTTCTTGGACGATTTGAATTTTAAAAGGATGGAACTTCAGATTCTTTTTTAAAATTTCATGAATAATCGCTCTTGGAAGTCCCAGTGAGGCTGCTCTCTTCCGTATGGAAAGCCGCGGATTTTCACGTAAACTGTTTTCAACCAGTTCAATGTTTTCGGCAGTCCTTGAAGATCGACTGGGCCCTGGCCGTGGGGCATTTATAGCCGAAGCAGTTGCGCGGAATCTCTGCACCCACGAACGAATTATATTTACACCCGGTCCATCACTTATTCGCCGTATACCGAACTTTGAACAAAATTGTCGACGAGTAATTACGTAAGAATCATTACTCTTAAAAAATGTTTCCACAGCGAACGCGCGATGCTCACTCGACCACTGTGACTGACAAATCCGCACAATCGGTAATTCCCACGGCGCCACCGTCCCTCTGCACCGTTTATTACTTTTTGAAATGATCGTATTTAGTGTAGTCGTATCATAGTCTAGTCATGGCCACAAGGTTTATGCTGCTGTTTTCAAGATTCACTACTACTTTCCATTTCACAATGTACAAGAAGTTTTTCATATACAATGTGACGACGGAAATGTCTCCTATGTCTCTGAATCTTGAGCAATTTGCATTTAAAAATTTTATAGCACCAGCTATTATTTTTTTTATTTTACTTCATTGCTGAAATACCAACGAAGCAGCACAGAACAGCAGAAAACCTTTGGGCTTAAAGCGAGCTTAAACCCACGATCGTCTAACTATAGAGTCAATCCGCTAATCGCCCAGCCAACAGCACCCGCAAGTTTCCTACATTCCCGTACATCGCCCGCTGGAGAAGACTTTTGGCTATTGCTGTGCTATTTGACTAATGGGTGCGGCAATCCCGAGGACCCTAACTAAAGAAAGGAATTCCCAATCATTCCTTATCTTCATAATAAAATATGGCACAGTCCTTGATTGGTGATGCATTGCCTTGAAGTTACCGGATTCGAAGATATCCCGATATCCTGAATTCGAGGATTCGTGGCGGCTGTGGTTGCTATCTAAAGTCACACGTTGAAAATAGTTTTTTGTCTGTTTGGGCACATTTGCCCACGATACATCTCGATACTATTCCAGCTGATGTTGCCATTCAAAAGCAGTTACCGGAGGGCGTTCGGTTTTGTAAAACTAGTTGGCCAATATTTAACATAACCTGAGTACTTTGACAACTACAAGTTTGAGTTGGATTTTTGCTTTATTTTCATTCAAGTTTTAGGACAGCAAACAATTAAATTAAAAAAATATGGGAATCGGTTGACCTAAATAAATAACTCAGCTGAAGTTACAGAAATAAAATAAAGAACAAACTTTCATGCGATAAAAAAACAGCTGATATGTGGCCGTCATACAAAGTACTACTCACTGTGTCAACCGCATAAGTCGTTACGTTAATGTCAGTTCAAAAATGTGACTGAAGTATAACGTAAGACGGATTAGCAATGACATGCCATGTTTTTGCCCAACGTAAAATCAGAAAATTTAAATTTGCAAGTCCAACGGTGCCACCCACATACAGAAAATTAAGTGCAGTTTTAAAATTTTAAATATTAATGAATGGCATCTCTGGCCTTCGTTATAAATTTTTGGGGAGCTAAAATGTGATACTGCCGAATATCAGATCATTGCCATAGAGTATTTAATATTTCTTCGAGATCCTCAGACTTAACGCGCCAAAGGAGAAGTGTGTAGAGGAGAGACAGAAAGTGAAATATGCCCTAATTTTTGCACAGTATTAATTTTTTTTTCAAAAAGAATAAAACTCTACGAAGCTCTTAAGCTTGTCTGTAGAAACACCGAGGGTCTAAGCGGAAATCGAACCCGCACCTTCATATTGATAAGACTAATGCTCATGCATTACATACTAGACTACGGAGGCACCCAAAACCAAAACGCTTTTTTTATTTTTAAAACCTCAAAATTTTACGAAAAAAAATCTGTTTGGGTCGCGAACACAATTCACATTTCTTTCACAATTTTGCCATATACACATAAACAGGGTGGCCCAAAAGGGATTTTTTGAAGAAGACTTGGGGAATTTAAAATACAACACTGTGATGATGTTATTCATAAATTAATTATAAGCGACGAATCATATTTCCAATTGAATGGGTTCGTTAATATGCAAAGAGTAGTTCAACAGCGAGAATTACACCCACTTAAGTGTACCCTTTGGTGCGGTGTTTCGTCATAAAGGATAATTGGCTTATATTTGTTTCTATCGCTGGTCGGCCAATGTTGAAAAATTTTTTAAGGCCAGCCGCGGAAAACCATCCGCCAGTATGGTACCAACAGGATGTCGCCACAACGCATACTGCGACGGACACAATGGTTCTTTGAACTCAAACCGCCTCGGTCATTTTGGGCCGCCCTGTGCAATATTTGTGTAAGTTAATAATGATCACAATGAATATTGATTTCTCCTTGAAGGGTAAGATTTTCTTATATGTACTTTATCAATCAGTTTATGGTCTTCTGACTGGTTGCAGAATACAGAAACATTTCTAAATCAATTTCTTTTTCCTTAAGATAAAAAAAGGCTTTTTAAATAAATTTTGTGCCGATAACAACTTTGTTTAATCAATAGATTTTTTTTTAATCAAACTCTAAGCATCAATTGTCAAACAATTCTTTAGATGTCATTCATACCGTCGTGTCGTAACCGTTTTTTCAGCGCAATCCAACGGCACGTTAATTAATGTTCCATATAAAATTTCCAACAAACAATAATCATTTACAGACATCTTTAGAAGTACATATACACTCTCATCATTTATCCTTTATTTACGCAGCATCCTTTCTTTTTCTTTTTTTTTCGTTTTTTTTTCGTTGTATTCATCCTGTGGCAACAAAACTTCATTTGCATACACGCATAATTTGAAATATTTTTTCGTGGGTTTTTTTTTCGTTTTGTTATTTAATTTTGTAAAAAGCATAAAAACACGCACCTTGAGCAAATCAACCCTTTTTCAAGATTTTTTTTTTCCATTCATTTGATTAGAAAAATATGTAAATATATGTATGGAAAGGTAAAGGTTTAGTATCCTGTATCCATATGGTTTCCTGCTTTCGTGTTTTTTTTCTTCTTTCCTTTTTCTTTTTTTGTTGTATTTAATATCAAATGCTCAGCAGTCAGTTGCTGTTTTTGATACTCAATGATCATGTTATTATTATTAATTCTTTTCTTTTTTTCTAAACTCATGCACTCTCTATCACTAAATTAACTAAATTGTTATTTTCTTTTTTACATCTACACGATGCTTTTCAACACACAACAAACAGCTGTTTCGACTGACTCATTATTCTATGGATTTTTCAATGAGATTTTGTTAGTCCTGCGACAACAGCAGTGCCATTTCCATTGACCTGAATTGGTGAAAGTGTCCTTAAGGTCATATTTTATATGTTTCCCAAAATCCTCAATTTGTTAAAGCACATGTTGTCACCATTTAAAGAAAAATTTTAAATAAGAAAAAGAGTTGTTAACATTTCTTACCTATTGACCTGTTCAGTAAAAGTGTGCGTTTGGGCTAAAGGGGACACACGTGTTGACTTGTGGACATGCCTTCATTAGTTAAATGAAAAAAATAGAAATTTGAATTTAATTTAAAAAACCAAATAAAAGTAAAATAAAATAAAGTAAAAGAAAAATTAAATTTAATTAACTACATAAAAAAGAAAAAAAAATGCAGGATGATTTTAGTTTTTTTTTTTTGTAGGTTGCTATTGCACTGCTTGAAGTCGTTATTTAGTTACTAATGCTGATTTCTATTCGCAAAAAGTGCACTACACTCAAGAGATGACTCCTACACATACGAAGCATTGTGCTGGAACTATAAGAAAGGGATAGTAGGAGAAACGACAGGAGTTGAAGCTTAATTAATGATTTTACAGCTCTGCTTTTGCACGTTCTTTGTTTTTGCTCGCAGCATTGCTGAAGCTTCTTTAGTAGCCATTTTTATTATTATTTTACTTCGCCGGTGCTACACAATACCGACGAAGGTGGGCGTACTGATGTGATTGTGGATTGCTATCAGCTGAAGACTGTATTGTTCAGTGACCAGTGATTTTGCCTTCGACACTGAAACCTTCCGACAACAACTGACACACAGAGACACACTAATGCACATCAGAAAAATGCGAGATGTTTTTTTTTTTAATAATTTTAGTCTGAAACTGGGGTTGAGTGCAAGTCTGTTTTTGGTTTTGTAGTCAACGTGTTGTTTTTTAAAGTGTTCTAATAGAGCTTTATAGCGGAACAATAAAGTGCAAAAGTTTTGAATGAATTGAGCTAAATTGCCCAAGAAATGCAATGCACTTTTGGTTGAAAAGAAAACACCATAAGCCTTGTGTAACTGAGGGACTTAATATACCGTATTCAATTTATTTAATTGTATGCAATAAAATATTTAGCACTGCAGGTCTTATTTTTATAAAATTTTTAATTTATTTATTAATAAGTTTTTTTTTGATATTTCGCTAACCCTGGGTTAGAATCATCAGAAAAATTAATTTTAATTTTATTTAATTACACTAATTACTTAAGATGTAGGTCTTTTTTATTTACGTAACATTTAATTTTATTCGATATTTCGCTACTCCTTTGTGTAGCTTCTTCAGGAAAATTGGTTTTTGTTTATAATGAAAAAATATTTTTTTTAAAGAGGTCAAAAAACTAGAAGAATTATTTAATTATATTTTTTTTATTTTTATTATTTTTTATATTTTTATTTTTTATTTAATAAAAATTTTTTGTTTTCTTTGTGATGATGCTACCCAAAGGTTAGCGAAATATCGAAAAATCTGGGTGTTTCTACAGACAAGCATAAGAGCTTCGTAGTGTTTCTATTGTCTTGAAAAAAAAAATAAGGTCCCTTAAAGACGTTTACACCTCATCGAAGCTTCTCCTGTCGTGTCGGTCATCACTGGCATGGATGGTAAGACATTCGAACGTGACCCTAAAATGTGTACGAGGGCCATTCGCGTTCCGAGGAAACAGTCTTGCGGACTGCGATCTGGCAAGGAGAGGCACCCGACTTGTAGATGTCTCTGCAGGCGCCGACTTGCATTATGCTGGATAAGCTTAAATGAGTTATACATTTGGGAAGCCCGGAGCAGATGGCTCGGTGTGTCAACTTGCTCGACAGTGAGGGCACTTTAGACTCGCTTTGATGTCGGCAGTTCGACACACTTAAAGGAGTTTTCAAAATGTGACCATGATGAATTGAAGTGGGCTGGGATATTCCCCTTCCCGACAAGCAATCGTGTAAATGAACTAATAATAAGTGTATAATATTTGATATTGAAGTAAAAACAATTTGAATCAAACATTGAGCAACTTTTTGTTTAGGTTTTCCAAAACAAAATAAGAATTTTTTTAAATGGTCTTTTCTTAAGAATTATTTACGATATACAATTTTAATTGCATTTACGACATTTGGAATAAATAGGCATTAATATCACCCCACATTACTGTACCCACATGTAAAATTTGTAGAATTCACAAGCTCGTTGTATTATTGTATCGGTTGTATTAAACACCATAGTGTAAATTGCTTCCCAAAGTATTTGTTTCCGTGCTATCAAAATATTGTATGAATATTAAAACAAGCATATTTTCCTATTGGCAACCGCAAATTAAAATAAAAATCGACAAAAAATGTAAATGGAAATGAAATTAAATTAAATGTTGAAATAAATTTAAAAGAATACATTTATTTATTTGTGCATGTCGAGAAAAATTTGTTTATTATTGTCTTCTTGTTATTTTTTGACGTTTAAAAAACTAAATACAGCAGGTGTTCAGTTGTTTGCAAAGTGTATTTTTAATACAAGCTACACATTCTTGTGAACTACACAATTGTATTAATACAATTTAAATGTTGGTATACCTCTTTAGATTGCGTCACAAATATACACACACATATGTATCTGTTAAAGCCGAAGCTGGAATCATACGACTTACGAGCTTCCTCAGAATGCCTCTGCATTGTTGGGATAGAATTGGTGGTCACATTGTAGTGTTTGTTAATAAATTTATTTATTTTGTAATTGGAGTTTCATTTTGGCAACCATTGAATAAGGTTTGGGAGTCCTGGAAATTACAAATTAAATACACGCAAGTGTTTGATTAACTCACTGGCTACTATCCGTTTTAAGGTGAAATATGACTTTTAAACAAATGACAGAAACAATTATATCAGCAGTTCAATTATAAGTTTAAACAAATTGTTTGCGTATCCTCCATGCATACTGACATATACATGCAATATTAATTATTTAATTTTACGAGGGTCACTTCTTATTTTGTGAATTATCGATAAACTGTAACTGATTTATTGATTTGGCTGAAATCATTAGGAACGCAATATAAGAGAGGAAACGAGAGGAAGAATGTTGCAGTCGAACTAAAAGTGATTGAGGTAAATAAAAAGCAATGGAGCAACGGTGTGGAAGTCAGAAGGGGAGATGTGACAGGCAAAATTTAAGAACTCGGATAAAATTTAACCAACATTTTTATTAAAAATTTAATAAAAATTTTTATTAATAATTTAATAATATCAATTAAAAAATTAATTATATTCCGAGCTGTAAAGAATTTAATAGCATCAACTAAATTATTATTGTTGACTTGAACGAGTTAATTTTCAATTAAATTTTTAATAATAATAAAAATTTCAAACAAATTTTTAATACCCAAAAAAACATTTGTATTAATTTTTATTTGTAGACTGTAGCAGTTAGAGAATTTAATTGAAGCGATTAAACTTTTAAGTGACAGAATATAATATTTCAATTAAAGCTGTTAATTAAAAATAAAGAAGTAAAATTTTAAGGGGTGCTGTTGGCTGAATAGTTAGCGCGTTGACTCTGCCACCAAAAGATCTGCGGTCCTACCTCGCCGATATTTGAGCAATCGGCGCAGTAAAATAATAAATAAAATGGTTCACCTCTAGCTTAAAAATTAATACGTCTACAGCCCAGGCCGCATTACAAATGTTCAAAAAAAACGCACATTGGCAGAGTTTTACAAGAATTAAGCTGTCCTTCCTTCCGTCAGTTCACCATTTATCTGTTCTCTGCACTATCGCCTTCCAACTACTTTTGGTGCAGTGCATTGCATACGTAGCGAACATCTCCTGAGCACAGGTCCAAGAAAATAGAAATAACAAATGGTTTAAGTTGTATTCAAAAAGTGATTTAAATGAATTGTAAAAAATCGTCTATACACAATATATATTTGGACTGTCTGGTAGCAGATCTCTATTTTCAAACTTAAATAAAAAATATAATCATTGACATAAAGTTGGAAATGCGGATTTTATTTTTTAAAGAGTATGTCATCCAGATCCTTTTATAAAATTTCATGAATAATCGCTCTTGGAAGTCCCAGTGAGGTTGGTATTTCCCGTATTGAAAGTCGCGGATTTTCACGTAAACTGCTTTCAACCAGTTCAATGTTTTCGAGAGTCCTTGAAGATCGACTGGGCCCTGGCCGTGGGGCTTTCATAGCCGAAACAGTTACGCGGAATCTCTGCACCCACGATCGAATTAAATTTACACTCACTTACCGAACTTTGAACAAAATTGTCGACGAGCAATTACTCTTAAAAAATGTCTCTACAGCGAACGCGCGGTGCTCACTCGACCACTGCGACATCGTAACTGACAAATCCGAACAATCGAAGATTCCAAATGCGCCACCCTCCCGCCGCACCGTTTATTACTTTTTGAAATACTTGTATTTAAAAATATAAATTTGCCACCAGACACCCTGTATAAAAAATGTTATGAAAAGCTCAAAAGTTGGCTGTAGTCCTTCTTAAGCGATCTTTTTGACAGCTGTGGTTTTTGAGGTTTCGTAAGGTCATCGATATGGCGGCATAGATATGGGTATTGACCTTGGACACGTTATCTTGTGGCTCACTGGCACACCCTTTGATATGTAAAGATCTTTTTTTATACGTATAAACCGACCTTCGTAAATAACATTGGTCTCATTTAAAAAATATTCGTCTTTTTCACTCTTTTCTTTTATAATTTATCAAGGGTGTGAAGTTTTCTGTTTTTCTTTTTTCTTTTTCTTTATTGCAATTGTTAGGGGTTGTGCTTAACTCATCGATATTTCCTCTACTGGTTTTCAATTTCCCACAAAAAAAGGAAAAGATCTACTTTTAATTCATATTTTTTGAAGAGGAAAGAAAAAAACACGAAACACTTGAACCAACAAAGGGCAATGAATGTACTGGCTTTTAATTAAATTATTACGTGTATTTTAATAGAGTCATTAAGAAAATTTATTTCCTACATAAAAACAATGATGAATTTTATTTGGTCGGGCAATTAAAGAAAATCATTGTTATAATAGTTGCGTGTTATGCAACACATTCGTACATAAAATTTTCTATTCTTCAAGTTGCTGTAATGAAAACCTGCGTGCTTTTATAGTTCATTTAAAATTTCCGTATTCTTTTTTTTTAACCTAAAAAAATATGTCTTCTTTATTTAAAGTATTTCTTTACTTCTTTATCTTTAAGCAGAATTTTTGCTTCATTTTTCGTTGGCATTTTCGTCTATGGAAAAATTAAAAAGAAAAAAAACTCCGAAAAGTTTTCTTAAACAAACTTATACGCCTCTTAAGCTTAATAAAAGCCAAAAATAATGAAAAAATAGAATATAAAAAAATGTAATCATAAAAAAAGAAGAAAAAAAAACCAAACGAAAATCACAGACAATCCTTGAAAACTTATAAGAAGACGTAGAGCAACATGAAAAAAGCTCTTTAACTTTTAAGAAAATGTTTTTAGTGTGAACGAAATTAGTTGAAATGAAAAAAGTAAAAGTGGGAGATCTCTATTATCAAAATGTTGCAAAATAAAATATTATACACTTTTGTAATATTGCTTACAGTTGCGGGCGAAAAAAGAGCACAACTTCAGCAGCTATCACTAGAAACAGCAATGGAAATTTTATAAATAACGGCACACATTGCGCTGCTTTACGAGCCATCTTAAAATCACTGATTATGCGAGCGACCATGCTAGGGATGGCAAAATTATCACGGACATTGGAAACTATACCAGGCAAATAATTAAAAATGGTAGAATGCCATTATAATGCTTTTGCCTGCAATATTATGAATTAACATAGACGCAGTTCTTCTCGCAAGACAATGTAGTTTTTAAAAATACTTATTACGATTCTAAAAACACAAACAATCACTATAGAAAAATGTATGTGTATTCGGCGATGATCAGGCCTTTTTCCAGTGTAGAGAGCAATCGGAGCAGATCACCACTAATGCGGGTCCGTTTTCGACTCCCCTCATGATCCCATGATTTCCCGCACGGGATGTTCATTGACAAACACAGAAAAAATAATAGTTCAATTGATCCCAATTAAGTCTTTGGTGAGTTATTTTTTTTTTGTTTTTTCAATTAATAATTTAATTTAATCCAAGTTTATTTAAATCGATTTTGGTGTTTCCTCAAAACAGTGCCATAAAATGATTAAATGGAAAAATAGTTGTGAATTTTTTTCAATCAAAGCTGTTAATTGATCCTGCAATTTTTTGTGAGAAAAAAAATATATATATAACTAGAGAAAATATAATTATTATTTTAAGTGAATCTTGGTTTTTTTTAATTAAATCTTGATTTTACTTTCTTCTGCGTGAAATCCACTTTGTAGGAAGCTCTCTTGCGTTGATCTGCTTTGTAAGATACACTTCCGAAGTCTGAAGCATTACAACTATGGTGCTATGGGGCGTAGAAGCCTTACTATTATGTGAATGAATTCATTATGTGTCAATTAGATCGTAAACGAATGAGGTTGCTGTAATTTTAACACAAAAATTCGCTGGGAGATATTAGAATTCAGTCCATTACGAGGCGCTACGCAAAAAAAAAGAAAAATAAAATTCACTTTAAAAAAAACAAAGATTAAATTTTTTTTTTTTTTTAAGACAATACAAACTCTACGAAGCTCTTAAGCTTGTCTGTAGAAACACCCAGAGTCTAAGCGGGAATCGAACCCGCACCTCCATATTGATAAGACTAATGCTCATGCACTAGACTACGGAGGCACCCAATAATTATAATAAAATAATAATTAGATTTCAACCTATTACGAAAATTGTACCGATGGCTGAAATAGGCTGCAAGTTGACTACAAAACCAAAAAGTCTTGGGTTCGAGTCCAGTTTCGGTCTAAGTTGTAAAAACAATCCTATTTTTTTTTCATGTGTATTAGTGTGCCTTTGTGTCAGTTGTGATCGGAAGGTTTCAGTGGCGAAGGCATAGTCAGTGGTTAGTGAACAGCAACATCAGAGCGCCCTTCTTCCTTCGTATTGTGTAGCATCGGTGTAGTAAAATAATTAATCAAAAATGGGCACTAAAACAAATCTTCAAAATTTAATATGTCACCTTGATGACAACAGAAGTGCTTCAACACTGCTATAAAACAAAAAACGTGTAAAAGTTGTAAGATAGTGAAGCTTCATCACCAGTCATCTCTCTCACTATCCTTTTCTCCTAGGTTCAGTAGAATGCATCGCATGTGTAGGAGTCATCCCCTGAGTGCTGGTCCAAGATAAAAAAAAACCATGATTTTTTTCCATTTACCCATTTTATTGTACGTCAATTAAAATAAACGTGGATTCAATTAAAATATTAAGAAACATACTAAATAAATTTACTGATTAAAAATTTAATTGGGACAAATTTAACAATTATTTTCTGTGTGGATAGAGTATTTTGCACAGGTACATATGTAATATGATTGTAACGCTACAAAAACGTTGGAGTATATCCATTCCTTTGCCACTTTTCTTGTAAAAATCTAATCAGTAGCGATGACCGACTCCTGCACATGATTTATAATTTGTTAACACTGCTAGAGCGAGTGAATACGTTCCACGGCATTATCCAAGGGCTGGCTACCTGTGTGCACTTTCGATTTTTGAATAAAGATAATGTCAGTAACATGTAAAACCAACAATGTGACCATCATAATAAATTCATGTTTAATTGAAAATGAAAATTAAGTTAATTTTGAAAAAAAAAAACAAAAAAAATTAAATGAAATGAAATGAAAGAAAAGGGTTTGACATACGGTGTTTGTATTGCAAACAAAAATTAAGGTCTGTTCTGCTACAATTTTATTTACTTTCAGATAAAAATAAACAACAAAAAACACCCTTTTTCCTCAAAGAAACCAAAAAAAAAAAGGAAAAAATGAAAGTGTTATTTTCCTTTGCAAGTAACATGATTTTCCAATACACGAACAAACACACGCACTATGCGATATGACACTTTCTCTGCTTACGGTATAGTTGTAATAAAAAAAAAGAGTAAATGAATAAAAAAAAAAAACAGAACATTGAAAGGTACATTAACGTTTATAAATTATTAATTTAAATATAACGTGTTGTAATCTACCGAGTTCATTAGCAATAAATATGAGGGAAGATGTTAGTTTCCTTCCAACAATTTAAACAGGATATGAGTGTTATTTAAGGATAGTTTATATGTTTTCCGAATAAAATGACATTTACATATGTCATCTAGACACACATAC
The DNA here is from genome assembly GCA_963924685.1 of Dexiosoma caninum. Taxonomy (NCBI): domain Eukaryota; kingdom Metazoa; phylum Arthropoda; class Insecta; order Diptera; family Tachinidae; genus Dexiosoma; species Dexiosoma caninum. The sequence continues at coordinate 53,069,858 of OZ004728.1, read as the reverse complement.
ATACAAATTCGTATGTATGCCTGAGCCAAAGACTAATAGCTGTGGGTTTATCTTTGATGTAACTAATTTGTATATTGATATCCTTTCATATAACAAATATCCTTTATTAGAGGCGTCTGTTTGAGGTAGAAAAAGGCTTAAAGTGTTTTACACTTAATGTTTATGTTTTGGACAATTAACACGCACACTGGGCCGCCAGTGGTCGAACATAAATCATTTGAACTTTATTTTTACTTCCAATTTATAACCGACCGCACATACTTAGTTGCTGGTGTCAGTTTCAATTTGAAAGACATGCAACATGGAAAGACTATTTCTCTAGTTCACATGAACATACATGTATAAGTGACATCATGCTAATGATAATGAAATATTATAGAAATTTTAAAAGCATGTCCTTAGGCAGCTAAGAAAATCTTTCAGTTACTAAAAACAATTGAAATTTATTAAAAAAATAATAAAATATCGATGTATTTTGTATTGTGCGATAAGGTATTTGGGCGTCAGACTCGACTGTAGGCTGACTTACTGGGCCCAAATACGGCATGTGGCGACTAAGGCAGCGAATCTGACTGGCATGTTGAGCAAGAGGAGGCTGATTATGGCGGTCACGAGGTCGATCTTGCTGCATGGGAGCGAGTTGCCATCTAACCACAACATCTCCCCTTTTTAAATAATGTAATCTCTAGACCAATTTGGCTCTTTTCTATCACGCTGGGATCGGCGAACTGGTCGTTCGTAAGTTACACAGCTCTACAAGAATCACATTAAACTCTGTGAAACTGTAGTGCTGTCCAATCTGTGTTCTATATAAAGAGTAAACTACTTGTCATTGCAGCGCATAATCTGATCCTGTGTTATATTGATTTGGTGAAAAAAAATATTTCAAGATGATGATCAATATGAGTCTTCTAAATTTGAGGAAAAATATACTTTCAAGTGGGTCGTAAATGGTAATTCTGAATGCCCAATATTTAATTTGAATCATGATCACATAAATATTGATTTTGGTAATTTTAATCAATACAAATGTGAATTAAGTATCGAAGGATCTGCTTGTGGCAAAAAGAATTACTATTTCATTCCTGTAGAATGCAACCTACTTGTGTACTTGTGGGTGAGCGGTGAAACAGAAAAGTTCCTTTCGTATATCTCTACCTCAAATCCGTCGGCGACCATGCAACTTACAAAAGAAGGAAAATGTCTGTTACATGCAGACATTTGCACAATAATGTGTGAATTACATTTGCAAAAATGGACAACAACTAAGTTACTTTCAACGGCGTCTAGGAGATATTGGCTGCCAGCGATAAATATGATTTGCCTGTATTGAAATCGATATGTGCAGATGAGTTAAGTGTAAAAGAATCTCTATTAAAAATGCAGCAGAATTACTAATACTTTCTGATTTATACAAATTGGAAGACTTAAAATTGTTGTCTCAAAAATTTAAAATGAAGAACCGCAAGAACGTTCTTCGTACTGAAGGTTGGCAAAAACTTTTCACCAGTGATTCGCATTTGGCACAAGAACTTTTTTCCCAAATTTAATCTCTTTAATTTGTTATTAAACTGCGCTACTGTTTTCATTTTCCTTCAGTGTACTTCATAAACAAAAGACAATAAATAATTGTTCTTGAATTCCAGTCATATATATTTAAGGTTTTTTTTTCTTCGAACACGCCAAGTCATTTTGACAAAACAACTTCCCCGGCGACCAAACAAATTTTGGTTAGTAATACCAACATTTCTCACTTTTTTTTTAAGACCGATTTTTTTTTTTGGAAAAAAGATCACTCTCAACTTGTTGCCAAAATTGCTGTGTAATTACAGCTCAATTAATATTTAATGCTCTAAACTATTGTACTCAACTAACTGACCGCCTATAGAGTCATTATAACGTCACACTTTACTCACTGACCACCATTGTTCCAAACACAATCACTCCAATAACAATAATATTTAGCAAATTGTCCCGTGCTAACAACAACAACAACACTACAGAGTACTTATTTTATCCAGGAGAAACCGGTCTGCATACATTGAAATGCAAACAATTCAATTTTCCAGCCTATTAAAACTGACCCGAGGTCATTGTTTCCTTACGGCATCGCATATACAAAACAAACATAATAATTTGAATACAAGAAAAACCCGTTTTTTGTAGGCAACCCTCGAATTTATAATTATTTTTTTTTTATTTTCATTAGCGTGTGTAGCAGAGTGTGGCACGATCACTTTTTACTTTGAGCCTTTGTAATGTATTTGCATTGAAAGGATATTTGTGTAGGCCAGGAAAAAACAATTGCAAAAAAGGAGTTCAATGCACAATGCAACGGACGAACTACTTTTATGTTGCTGTCGCCTTCGATTTGCCCTTGAAAACGAAAAGTGAGTGTGTAGGCGCATTTACCAGTTTAAAATAAATGCTTCATAAAAGAATTCAGACAATCGCAGGCATTTATAGTATTCGTAATACTACTAAAATAAAGACGCCACTAGCTGCCGATGACTAGTCAACCTCTAGACGCTAAGCCAGTGATGTTAATCGTACGGTAATTACCATATTGTACGGTAATTTAGGCCTTAGAACGGTAGGTAGGTAATTTCTGTATTTATACAGTAATTGTATGCAATAAATTATTTAGTACTGCAGGGTGTCGATTCTGGTTCTGTGAAAACGTGAAGTGAAAACTTTTTTTACGTTTTCATAGCAATTCTGATTCTCGTTCGATGAAAACATGAAAACATATGTCAACACTTTTTCACATGATAACAAAGGAGGAACGAAACGAAATTTTTTCACAGTTACACAACCTAGCTATTCTCGTTCTGTGAAAACGTGTAAAAAACGCTCAAAAACTTTTCATATGAAATAATACTTTACACAATTATTTTAACAGTGAAAAGGACAAAGTAACAAGAGGCAAGTGCGAGTTAAGTTTCTTTACACTTTAATTAATAAAAAAAAAACATATCAAAATCTTTTAATTCATTTGTTTCATAAAAATCTAATAATTTATTAAATATGTGAGCAGTTTGTTTTTTTCCAAAACAGATGTACCGTGAATTAAATAAACTTTAACGTTCTCTTTTAAATTCTCAGACTTACTAGGTTGCACCTGTGTCAACTAGTACAATATAATCTCTACTACCGTCTGACAAGGTGAGACAAGGCAACCCGTGTCTTAGTTTAAATGCTTAAAATTATTTCTTTTTTTACTTACAATATTTGATGAATCTCCAGTTTCTACATACATGTCATCTTTGTCATCTTCCATACATAGGTTGTTCATTCGCATAGTTATTTGTTGCTGGTAGTTACCGCTAGGTTCTCCTTGCCTTTTATTTCTATTGGAGTTGTAAGCACCTTGTTGGTTGAAACTCGATTGTTTCTGGTTATATCGTTGTTTTTGTGTTGATATGTTGTTGATCCAAGGTTTTGGTGCAAACTGTCGAGTATTCCCTGATGATATATCCATTGGTTCTGGACCGGTATACTTGTTCATGTTATATTCGGCCGTCTTTGAAATTCTTGTCTTGATTGATGCTTTGGTCGAAAATATCCTTCTTGTCTAGGCTCTTCATAGCTTAGATTTAATCGCCTATGTTCATTATCATGCGCAATTGTTCTCGCAATTGCATATGCATGTTCTAGTTCCTTAATTTGGTTGCCATAAAGAGTGGATCTTATATAGGAGTTCTTTATTCCATCCTTAAATACTCTAACTGCTTCTTGAACAGCTTCTTCCATCATTACTTCAATTGTATTTTTCGGATGACCCGACATCAAAATTTTTGACGTGATGAGAGTCAGAGAGTCATGATGAAATAATCATGATACTGACTTAGAGTTTTATTGCCTTGTTGAAGTCTTCTTAATTCATCTTGTAACACATAGATGGGTCTTTGATCCGCGTATGTGTAGTCCAAACGGTTTTTTATAGCCTCCCAATTAAATATTGTATTGTGGTTTATAAGGACATGTGATGCAGACCTTCGTATTTTTGTCTTTACTATTGATAAGGCTTCACAATACCTGTTTGAGGATTCATGTTGTTTTATTCCATACATCAACGTCGAGACGTCTTCTCTCCATGATCGGTATTCTAGTTGAATGCCATTAAATTCGGGCAATGTTTTAAATACATCCAAGTTAATTTGTTCTGGGGTATTATATGTCATCATAACGGGTCGTAAGGGTTGTGGTATGTCTGGTTGTAGGTTGGGTACTTGATTTAATCTTTTTTTTTTTTTTTTTTTTTTTTTATCTTGGACCAGTGCTCAGGGGCTATCCCCTACATATGCAATGCATTGCACTGGAACTAGAGAGAAGGATAGGGAAGAAACAGACAGGTGGTGAAAGTGGTAGAAAGATAGAGCTTAATTCTTGCACAACTCTGCAGTGCGTGTAAATTATAAAGCAAAGTTGAGGCGTCTCTGATGTTTTTTGACGCATTATTTTTTTTTTTTTTAAGCTAATGGAGCCATTTTATTTATTATTTTACTTTGCCGACGTTTCATTGCTCAAATACCGACGAAGGAGGGTGCTGTAGCACAGAAAACTCAGAAAAAACTTTTTTCTGATTTGACCCGGCTGGGAATCGAACCTGGGTCTTTCTGTTTACAGAGCCAACACGCTGACTACTCGCCATCAGCACCCCCTTTGTTCCAGTTCCCCATTTTTTTCGCTTAATAATTGCATGGTTACCTGCATGTTTGCAATTTGTTGTATCAAAGCTTGCATGCTTATTTATTGGTTACCAGGATTTGCCATATCTTCTTAATTTAAAAAATTTTTTTTGCATTGATAATAATACCCGCTTTTGAGGGGCTATAAAAAAGTGCTCTTTCTCGATTTCTTTGCGATAAATCGTATAAAATAATAAAATTCGACACTTTTGCTTTGTTTTTATTGAAATTATATTATGTTCAAGTTTATATGTATGTACGCGCGAATTATGTAATTTTAATTATCACAATAAATACATTTTTTATTTATCAAACATAAATTAGACTTTATTTATCAAATGTTCTTATATGACTAATTCTAAAACACAAAACTAAAACTTATCAATATAAAAAGTTCTTAAATCTACTTAAACAGGTTCGTACCGTTACTTTCCTGAGTAAGAAAGTTAATGATACTGATGAAGTAGAGATTAGTGATGATTAGTACTATTTTTAGTACATTATCATAACTCGCGTTTTTAATTTTTTTTCAGTTTGACGTTTATTATTTGCATAAATAACAATGTTGCAAAGTTTCACCGCAACAAATGGAACGAAACACTTTTTCATAAAATGAACAAGAATCGCTAAATATGTAATTGTAAAAACTTCTTGTGAAAAGTGGCTGTGAAAACTAAAATGAAAACTTTTTTTACACTTCACGTTTTCACCGAACCAGAATCGACACTCAGGTCTTATTTTTATAAAATTTTTAATTTATTTATTGAGTCTAAAAACTTGAGTCCTTGCTAATGTGCTCCTTAGCGAACTTATATACATATACATATATGTAACAATTTATATACTATCTTTTGATCTTAAAGGTTTGCTTTTATTTTTCTATTTCGATATTTCGTTAACCATCAGTTAACATTTTTAGGAAATTTTTATTATAAGGAATAAAGAATTGTGCCTTGGATATACATACATAAATACGTTACTTAACCTATTGTAAATACATGAGCTGATAAAAAACACAAATATCTCTTTCAAAATGCCGCAAAATAAGCGAAGAAACAGTAATAGTAACCAGTCCATATGGAAGTAGTAGTTTTATTTTTGACTGCTAATTACTTACGACAGAACAAAAATATCAAAAGAAAAGTTTTATTAATTTACAATGGTTTTTTTTGCTATAGCATATACATATAAAATAATAGAACATTACGACATGATAGCATAACTTGTGAGTATCCACACAGTATAGCGTTCATAACATGTATTATTTATTTTATTTTTTAACTTATGAACGTAATAAAGTCCTGTTTTAAAATTAACTTCAACAAAAAATACACACCCTTGAGACAATTGCTGGAAATAAAAATGAAACATGAGACTCCTAAAATACTTGTGTTTTTTCTTAAATTCTTTTTTAATTTCCTTTTAATTTTGTTGCAACTTTATTAAGAGGTTTAGACTCATTTTCTTTATTGCCACACACAATCCTGCAGATGAGCAGGAAAAGCATTTTGCAAACTTTTTTATGCGAATTTTTATTTTTTTTTTTTTTTTTCATTTCGGTAACAAGTTAATCGTAAGATAAACATCATCATTTCTTGCAGTAAACTGGTAAAAGTAGAACTGCGTGGGGGGGACCGGAAAAGTTTTACAACATATGTTAGCACAGAGAAATAAGGAATTTATTTGCAAGTACATACTACAGTATGTAAATTCATATTAAATGTTTTATAAATTGAGTCTGCAATGTGCAGACATACTTACATACTTTTCTTACTGTGGAAAGTAGTCGTCAGTAATCAATGACTCCTTGCAAAATGTATGTTGTGAAAAATTTAAGAATGGTGAGCTTGAAGCAGCAGCAGCAGTTTTGAAAACCTTAACTATTTATTTCTTCAAGCATTAAGAATTTAAATCGTATGCAGCAGTAAAATATTCCTACAACTTTTAGTACTTGCAATTGAAAAACATTCTATGGTTTCCTGATAATTATTTCTTTTTAATTAACTTTTCTTTTTTCTTTTTTTTTTATCTGGGACCAGCACTCAGGAGATGACTCCTACACATGCAATGCATTGTGCTGGAACTATAGGAAAGGGATAGTTAGAGAACCGACAGGAGGTGAAGCTTAATTAATTATTTTACAGCTCTGCTTTTGCACGTTCTTTGTTTATAGCCGTGTTGAAGCTTCGGTTTAGTAGCCATTTTTATTATTATTTTACTGCGCCGGTGCTACACAACACCGACGAAGGAGGTTGTGTTCTGATGTGATTGTGGGATGCTATCAGCTGAAGCCGGCATTGTTTAGTGACCAGTGACTATGCCCTCGCCAGTGAAATCTTCCGACATCACCTGACACACTTATGCACAGCAGAAAAATGCGAGATGTTTTTTTTTCAAGATTTTCACCTGAAACTGGCGTTGAACCCAGGTCTGTTTTGGTTTTGTACTCAACCTGCAAACTGCTTTAGCCATCGCCGCCCTCAGAAAGAGTTCAACTGCTACAACGAACACAACGGATAAGTTCCTACCGATTTTAAAATTAAGGAAATAATTCTGTTCATCTTAAAAAAAGTGTTATCAAGTGAAGAAGAAATGGATGTCAAATCTAATTCAAATAATGATAATAATATTGAATTTAAATTATATGATTCTTCGTCAGAAGCAATTATTTTTATGAAACGTATGGGTTTAGCTAATTTAAAAATCTCCGCTAATAGACATACATATATTAAAGTATTTTGAACTACGAGAATATTTTTCACAACATGACATAAGACCTAGATGTTCTCGTTTTCCTGTTGTACTTGATCGAATTGCTCGAATAATAAATTATGAACAAAAGAGAGTCTTTCTAAAAGATTGCAATATGGCGACTGCCTTCTGTACCAGGTGTTAATGGAGCAGACAGAAAATAAGGATCTGAATGAAATATTAATTGAAAAAATCGAACGCGTCTTTAATAATATAAAATTCAATGTGGATTCTGAAAGAACAACGAAACCAGAACTTCCCTCTTCAACGGTGGCGGAATCTTTTGACCCTTTCGAATCATATTATTTTTAATTTCATTTTAAAGTAATAATTTAGTTCTCTTTATGTATACAATTTAAACTTAAATTTAAGCAATTTTTCTAAATAATCAACTTTTTATAATTAATTTCATTTTTTTTTTTTAATTTTTAATAACACAAAACTTTCGATTGGTGGCTACTTTTTTAATACATATGTGCGTCCATTTTTCAGTGTAAGAAAAATATAAATAACTGAATGTAGAAATATGTTAAATTATAAGAAGACGCATTTACTTATTTTACTGCATCGCAATTTTGCTGCGTGTTTCATTTATTTTGCATCTAAATTTATTTGCATGCTTTTCTTGCGTATTAATTACAACAGTGTGGCAAATAGGAACAAAATACATTAGCGGAATTCACAATCCAGTGCAAATGGTCTTGTATCATTGCATTTGTAAAATGAAGTAGTAAATTTTTACACTACACAAACAAAATATACAGATATACATTTGCATGAAATGTATTAATATACAACGTTCAAAACCATAGTTTATATTTACTCTGAATATACAATATCCAATTGTAAATCTAACAGCTGACTATTAGAGAACGAAGGCGATCGTTGTAGCCGCCGTCGATTAAGAAATACTTAAAATGTGTTGAGGATATGATTTGGAAATTAGTGTCTGCAATTGTCAAATTCTGCAGCCAAAACAAAAAGCATCCATCTCTTTGTATTTTATCTATAGACAAATATGTAAAATTTGACTAATCTTCTATATATATAAAAGAGTAACGTTATTGAGTGACTGACTGTACATCTTCGCCCAGCCCAAACGGCTGAAGCTAGAAACTTTAAACTCGGTATATAGGTTTCCCATAGGATGTATAGATCCACTAATGAGGGATTTTTTGATATTCGAATCGGAAAGGGGTAAAAAATGGCAAAAAGAGGTAAAATCGATAACTTAATATCTCCGATACTAAGGTACATAGGCTCAAAATTCCAAAAGCGTGTAAATACTGCTAAAAAATAAGTAGACACGTATTTGGTACCTTTTCGATATATGTACGTTTAGAGGGTAAAAGTGGGTAAAAACTGAATTTTGGTACCTTTTTTGCACTCCACGTACCATAAAAGTATAAAATTTACAATAGAGAAAGAGTGTAATTTCTGAATTTCTTATTTGGATACTGTAGTAATTAGAAAAGGTAATAATTTAATAATGGATTGATGCCAGAAACCAATATCGTCGAGAAGTATTATTAATTACTACTCCAAAAATAACAGGAGGATTATTATCAACACTGACAGAAATTTGATAGAGAAGGTATTAAATATTATTTCATTTGAAGAATATGAGTAAGATTTGTGAATATACTTAGGGACAATGACTTTCCAGTTTGGCTAATTTATAGATTAATTAATCAACGTAGATTTAAAAGTATGAATAATATTAACAATACAAATAACCCGAAGACATACAAATCACTTACTTATGTATCTGGAGTAGCTGAACGTGTAGGAAAGTCGGAGATATGTGTTTCAGGGAAATATGCAATTGCTTATAGGACATATAATACATTGAACAGGTTGTTTTATCTAATTGCCTAATTTAATTTATAAGATAACATGTGATGGGAATGACAATGACTAGGATTGCAGGACACAAGTCTGATCAAAAATATAGGGATATAAATTCTCAAAAAACAGCATTATCTTCGCACTGTTCTTAACGTTTCACGGCCAGCTACGAAACGTTTAAAATATATTTTTGAAAAGGCACGTTGGGCCGATGAAAATATGAATTGTGACCGCATGAAAATATCGCATTGGGGTCAGGTAAACATGGTCGATTTCAACGCTCAAAATACCCAATGCAGCATGCTTACACATCGACGCATGCCCGATGACACTGCGTCATCTGTAATTATGGGCGGTATAAACATCGAGGAATCAGAAACTCTTGATGTTCTTGGCATGAAAATTCAGTCCGATGTACGATGGACTGAGCACATTTTTCAGGTCTCAAAAGAAGCATTCAAGTGCCTCGGTTTTTTAAGACGGTGCAAGACATACTTCACCCCATCTGATCTCTTCACCGTCTACATCCGACCGAAAATGGAATTCAACTCTCATGTTTGAGCTGGTGCTTCAAAGACTATTTTGAAGTTACTCGACCGTGTACAGGAGAGAGCGAAGAAACTCATAGGAGACAGTAGGGTAGCCAACTCTATTAACTCTCTCGAGCATCGTCGCAACGTGAGGTGCGTTTCGTTGTTCTATCGTTACTATAACGGGATGTGTTCTGATGAAATCAGGGAACTTGTTCCCGAAACACGGTCGTTCACGCGCATGACGCGTTCATCATTAAGAGCGCATCCATTTGTCGTCAACTTGGCAGCGAACCGCACTACGCATTACAGGGAGAACTCATTTTTCGGCCGAACATCGCGTATGTGGAACAAACTCCCTGCCGAGGTCTTTCTTGTCACTTTTGACGTGGGAAAATTCAAATCAAATGTCCATTCACACTACTCCCTCTATCATCCTTCCCATAACCTGATTTTCTAGTTCCAGCACAATGCATCGCATGTGTAGGGGTCATCCTCTGAGTGCTGGTCCAAGACTCCTTATTGACAGACTGTGCATGCTACAATATGCTTTCCTAATCAGTTATTGAATTTACTTTTGTAAAAAAATACTTTATGAGAATATCATAAAGTATGTAATAATACATTTGACATATATTTTTTTTTCGGGAGAAAGCACAATTTTAAAATTAGAATCATATATTAAAAAAAAAATAGTTTTTCATTATAAACAAAAACAAATTTTCCTGAAGAAGCTACACAAAGGAGTAGCGAAATATCGAATTAAAATAACTATTATATATGTATATCAAAAGGACCTGAAGCTTAAATTATTAGTGTAATTAATAAAAATAACTTTGTAAATTAGTGTTATATATGTTGAATTTAAATTAATTATTGCAAACATCAATTTATTTTGCATTTTTAATATTATAATATTAACATTTTATAATTATTAAATTATTACCAACCACTTAGTTTAAATTTTTCAAGTTCGGCGTAAACATATACTGCAAAATGTTGAATTGGCTGACGGGAGAATTAGCGAGTCTAGAATTAGTGAGCTTTTTTTTTTTTTTTTTTTTTTTTTTGGCGTGTGAGGTAGGGTTGAAAATGCCTTCGCACTTACAGAGACCGTCGTCTTCTGCGTCGAGTGGTGTTGCCACTAAAAAATTCCCTCCTCCTCCTCTGGGTAGATTCCTCCCCGGAACCGCTTTCCGCATTACTTCGAGAAGGCCCAGAGCCACGTCCCAATCAGGACCACTCTCAATCACCCACGTCTGGGTCCGCCAAGTTTGCAGCCGGCGCCATGGCCCCGGCCCGTATCGCCTGGTCCCCGTCAGAGGGGGCCCCGCTATGCAGCAGCGCATCGAGGTCCCTCTTCTTCCTCCGCAGAACGTATCCCACGTACTGTGCCACAGCGTCCCAATAGTCTTCACAATCGAGCATCCTCCCTATCACGGTGGCAGGAGCGAACCCGCCAACCCGCTGCGCTATTGCACCTCTCTCAGCATGCCACCTGGTGCAGTCGAAGAAAGTGTGTTCTGCATCATCATCCGTAATACTACAGTAAATGCAGTCGGGACCATCTGCCCTGCCCATCCGGTACAGGTACTTTCGAAAGTATCCGTGGCCCGAGAGGAATTGTGTCAGGAAGTAGTTAACTTTCCCAAATTTCCTCCGAATCCATACTTCCACGCAGGGAATGAGCCTTGCCGTCCACCTGCCGACCGTGTCCGCGGTCTACCTGTCCTGCCATCGCCGGACAGTTTGGGGTCTCAGACCAATAGCACCAACACCAGGGTCCTCCCCCCTCGAGTTCCAAGCCTCCCACCGCTCGCGCGCCAAGAGGTCTATGGGTATTTCCCCACATATCACCAGGACCGCAGCGCCCGAGACCGTGCGGTAAGCCGAAGCAACCCTAAGGGCCGCCGTCCGCTGTACCGCCTCGAGTACCCTGCGTTTGGTTCTCTCACCCAGTACATTTCCCCAAATCTCGCTCCCATGCAGCAAGATCGACTTCGTGACCGCCATAATCAGCCTCCTCTTGCTCTGTGTCGGGCCTCCGACATTCGCCATGAGTCTGCTCAGCATGCCAGTCATCTTCGCCGCCTTAGTCGCCACATGCCGTATTTGGGCCCAGTAAGTCAGCCTACAGTCGAGTCTGACGCCCAAATACCTTATGGCACTCTGGGTAACCAGAGACACATCCCCTATCTGCATGCCGACATCGAGTGGTATGTGTGCCCGCGTCATCAACATCACCTCGGTCTTCTCCCCGGCCAATTCCAAGCCGTGGTCCTCAAGCCACATCCGGGTCCTAATCATGACCCGGTTCAGCTTCCCCCTGGCGTCATCCATATCCCGCGCCAAGATCACCGCCGCTATATCATCCGCGTATCCCACAAGCTGAGCATCCTCGGGCATTTCCACCCCAAAGATCCCATCGTAGGTCAGATTCCATAGGTCCGGGCCCAGCACAGATCCCGGGGCGGAGCCGGACGTGATCGTCCTGCTCCTCCGCCCCGTCGGCGTATCGTACAACAGTACCCGATCGTCCAGATAACTACGGAGAATTCTATACAAGTATCCGGGAATACGAAACCTCCCCCGTAGCGCCTCTAGAACATCAGCCCATCGTAGGCTGTTGAAGGCATTCCGAACGTCGAGTGTTGCCAGGATAACTATGCGCTTCGGATAATAGCGCCTCTCGCTCTGAGCGCGCTCGAAGCACTCAACCACATCAGCAATCGCCCCGAGCGTTGACCTGCCAGGTCTGAAGCCATGCTGTCTATCCGACAGCCCCCCAGCCATCCTCACGGCCTCCGCCAGCCTTCTTTGCAGTAGCTTCTCCAGCAGCTTGCCGGCACCATCCAACATACAAAGTGGCCGATAAGCCGATGGCTGGGTCGGATCGCCCCTGCCCTTGCTAACAAGCACGAGCCGCTGTGTTTTCCAGCGTCTTGGGAAGACGCCCTGGACTAAACAAGCATCATATACCGGAAGCAATGCTTCCGGCCTGCTCTCAGCCAGGATCTTGAGCACCTCCGACGGTACCCCATCCGGGCCAGGGGCTTTCCCCGCCCTAAGAGCCCCGGCGGCGATCCTCAGTTCCTCCCCGGTAAAGGGCGGTGGAACCTCATCATCGTAGGGCCCACGTTCGCCAACCAGCGGAGGGTGTGTGGGGAACAGGCCCCCCACAATCGTATCGATCCGCGCGCCGTCCAATTGCACCCCAGTGCGGCTCGCGCCCAATTAGAATTAGTGAGCTTACCTGGTAATGAATTTGTAGTCAATACTTTCAAATTTCTTTTAATTCTTGTAACACAAGAACAGATTAAAATTTATGGAATTTTTCTTCCACTCAGATTATTTTTTAAATAAATTTATGAGACGATCAAAAGTTCGTTATTTGCCGTTATAAACTGTGATTTTCACTTCGTTTAATATTTATATTAATTTATTTTTATATTATATCCGTTCAGAATCAACAAATAGAAATTTATAAATACAGATTAAAATTTATGGAATTTTTCTTCCACACAGATTATTTTTTAAATAAATTTATGAGACGATCAAACGTTCGTTATTTGCCGTTATAAACTGCGATTTTCACTTCGTTTAATATTTATATTAATTTATTTTATGCTAATACATTCACAATACATCAAGTCGTATAGTATATCCGTTCAGAAGCAACAACTAGAAATTTATATATAATTTCAAATAAATACAAGACTAAACACGATTGATATTCGCTTTTAAATATGCATATATGATGTAAGTATCACGAGCTCTAAAATCGAACTAACAAAATTTTTGAAATTCAGTGCAAAGAAAATGAGAAAATGTAACTGCTGCGGGCAAGGCGAATTCATATCACGTGACCCCCATTAGTGAAAATTTTCGTCAGGATATTTGTGTTCTGTTCGCCTCTGAGCATGAGAGAGCATCTCACGTTATTTACTCATATAAATATACTACTACTCCCCTTTTGAAGGAATGGCCTAAACATAGAAATATATACAATACAAAATTATGTATAGCTTAAAACTAACGTTTTTAAATTCATTTTAAGCACATGTGCACTTATTTTATTAATATTGTTTATATTATTATTAGTATTAGTTATTATTAAATAGTCTAGTCGCGAACGGAGCTTCACCGATACCTGGCCACCTCGGTGAATGATTATGGCCTTACCAGGTTAGCGGGGGCTATGACCTGGTCGACCTATTTTCCCCTACACTCGTGGGAATTAAAGGCAAATCAAAATGATAAAATAATTGAAAATAATTTAAATTTGAATTTAGGTACGATGACTGGAAATTTGGTAAAGGACACGGAGAATGTAACAAGTGGTGCGATGATCGTCAGGAGCGGACATGAAGGAGGTGAGGACGTATTTCAAAGGAAGAGTAAAATTTGCGCTCACCGATCGGAACTCCACTTCATGATAGATACTAAGGGTGCACTTGTTCTTCCGAGTTACGTTGCAGAGGTATAGTAGGGGTGATCTCCGTTTGGGTGTTCTTCAGGTCAGGAATTCATCGTCAGGATGAGAACGGAGGAGGCAACAGCTATCTCGAACATAAAGACTTCCCTGATCAAGATGAAGGCTGCTATATTGAGACAACGAAACATCAGCATGGACGTACGTGAGGGAATCCAACAGATTGAGGAGCTTGTTTGCATTACTGAGACTTGCAGAGGAAACTGGCTCAGAAAGGAGTCCGAAAGGAAACCGCCGCAGACAAAAAAAGCCGTAGAACATCTAGAGCTTACCATGGAGACATCTAGATTGGGTAACGCAAAGAGGAGTGCTAGCAGGCCTGCCGAAACACAGAGCATAACGAAGAAACCATGCGATGAAGAACACGTCGAATGGAGGACTGTGCAACATAAGAAGAAACCCCGCAGAAGGAGTCCAAGACAGGAAATGGGGTGAGGACAACGCAAAAGGTACAACAACCAAGAACCAAGGACGAAATGGCGGAAAAAGGTTTAAACAGACCTCCAAGGAAAAAGACGGAGGCTCCGATGATAGCAATCCACAGGCACATTAGAATGCTCTACTTCGTCGGTATTGCGTACCACCGGCGAGGTCAAATAAATACAAAAAATAACTATTAAAACGAACCTTCAACATTTAATACGTCTCCTAGACATCAGAATGTACAAAAGCAGAGTTTTAAGATAATGAAGCTTCACCTCCTCTACAACATTTCAACGGATTATATGGTTAATCCAACATTTCTACAACATTTCAACGGATTATATGGTTAATCCAACATTTCCAAAACATTTCAACGGATTATATGGTTAATCCAACATTTCTACAATAATTCAACGGATTATATGGTTAATCCAACATTTCACAACATTTCAACGGATTATATAATTAATCCAACATTTCTACAACATTTCAACGGATTATATGGTTAATCCAACATTTCTACAACATTTCAACGGATTATATGGTTAATCCAACATTTCTACAACATTTCAACGGATTATATAGTTAATCCAACATTTCTACAACATTTCAACGGATTATATAGTTAATCCAACATTTCTACAACATTTCAACGGATTATATGGTTAATCCAACATTTCTACAACATTTCAACGGATTATATAGTTAATCCAACATTTCTACAACATTTCAACGGATTATATGGTTAACCCAACATTTCTACAACATTTCAACGGATTATATAGTTAATCCAACATTTCTACAACATTTCAACGGATTATATAGTTAATCCAACATTTCTACAACATTTCAACGGATTATATAGTTAATCCAACATTTCTACAACATTTCAACGGATTATATAGTTAATCCAACATTTCTACAACATTTCAACGGATTATATAGTTAATCCAACATTTCTACAACATTTCAACGGATTATATAGTTAATCCAACATTTCTACAACATTTCAACGGATTATATAGTTAATCCAACATTTCTACAACATTTCAACGGATTATATAGTTAATCCAACATTTCTACAACATTTCAACGGATTATATGGTTAACCCAACATTTCTACAACATTTCAACGGATTATATAGTTAATCCAACATTTCTACAACATTTCAACGGATTATATAGTTAATCCAACATTTCTACAACATTTCAACGGATTATATAGTTAATCCAACATTTCTACAACATTTCAACGGATTATATAGTTAATCCAACATTTCTACAACATTTCAACGGATTATATAGTTAATCCAACATTTCTACAACATTTCAACGGATTATATAGTTAATCCAACATTTCTACAACATTTCAACGGATTATATAGTTAATCCAACATTTCTACAACATTTCAACGGATTATATAGTTAATCCAACATTTCTACAACATTTCAACGGATTATATGGTTAACCCAACATTTCTACAACATTTCAACGGATTATATAGTTAATCCAACATTTCTACAACATTTCAACGGATTATATAGTTAATCCAACATTTCTACAACATTTCAACGGATTATATAGTTAATCCAACATTTCTACAACATTTCAACGGATTATATAGTTAATCCAACATTTCTACAACATTTCAACGGATTATATAGTTAATCCAACATTTCTACAACATTTCAACGGATTATATAGTTAATCCAACATTTCTACAACATTTCAACGGATTATATAGTTAATCCAACATTTCTACAACATTTCAACGGATTATATAGTTAATCCAACATTTCTACAACATTTCAACGGATTATATAGTTAATCCAACATTTCTACAACATTTCAACGGATTATATAGTTAATCCAACATTTCTACAACATTTCAACGGATTATATAGTTAATCCAACATTTCTACAACATTTCAACGGATTATATAGTTAATCCAACATTTCTACAACATTTCAACGGATTATATAGTTAATCCAACATTTCTACAACATTTCAACGGATTATATAGTTAATCCAACATTTCTACAACATTTCAACGGATTATATGGTTAATCCAACATTTCTACAACATTTCAACGGATTATATAGTTAATCCAACATTTCTACAACATTTCAACGGATTATATGGTTAACCCAACATTTCTACAACATTTCAACGGATTATATAGTTAATCCAACATTTCTACAACATTTCAACGGATTATATAGTTAATCCAACATTTCTACAACATTTCAACGGATTATATAGTTAATCCAACATTTCTACAACATTTCAACGGATTATATAGTTAATCCAACATTTCTACAACATTTCAACGGATTATATGGTTAATCCAACATTTCTACAACATTTCAACGGATTATATAGTTAATCCAACATTTCTACAACATTTCAACGGATTATATAGTTAATCCAACATTTCTACAACATTTCAACGGATTATATGGTTAATCCAACATTTCTACAACATTTCAACGGATTATATAGTTAATCCAACATTTCTACAACATTTCAACGGATTATATGGTTAACCCAACATTTCTACAACATTTCAACGGATTATATAGTTAATCCAACATTTCTACAACATTTCAACGGATTATATAGTTAATCCAACATTTCTACAACATTTCAACGGATTATATGGTTAATCCAACATTTCTACAACATTTCAACGGATTATATAGTTAATCCAACATTTCTACAACATTTCAACGGATTATATAGTTAATCCAACATTTCTACAACATTTCAACGGATTATATGGTTAATCCAACATTTCCAAAACATTTCAACGGATTATATGGTTAATCCAACATTTCTACAATAATTCAACGGATTATATGGTTAATCCAACATTTCACAACATTTCAACGGATTATATAATTAATCCAACATTTCTACAACATTTCAACGGATTATATGGTTAATCCAACATTTCTACAACATTTCAACGGATTATATAGTTAATCCAACATTTCAACGGATTATATGGTTAACCCAACATTTCTACAACATTTCAACGGATTATATAGTTAATCCAACATTTCTACAACATTTCAACGGATTATATAGTTAATCCAACATTTCTACAACATTTCAACGGATTATATAGTTAATCCAACATTTCTACAACATTTCAACGGATTATATAGTTAATCCAACATTTCTACAACATTTCAACGGATTATATAGTTAATCCAACATTTCTACAACATTTCAACGGATTATATGGTTAATCCAACATTTCTACAACATTTCAACGGATTATATAGTTAATCCAACATTTCTACAACATTTCAACGGATTATATAGTTAATCCAACATTTCTACAACATTTCAACGGATTATATGGTTAATCCAACATTTCTACAACATTTCAACGGATTATATGGTTAACCCAACATTTCTACAACATTTCAACGGATTATATAGTTAATCCAACATTTCTACAACATTTCAACGGATTATATAGTTAATCCAACATTTCTACAACATTTCAACGGATTATATAGTTAATCCAACATTTCTACAACATTTCAACGGATTATATAGTTAATCCAACATTTCTACAACATTTCAACGGATTATATAGTTAATCCAACATTTCTACAACATTTCAACGGATTATATAGTTAATCCAACATTTCTACAACATTTCAACGGATTATATGGTTAATCCAACATTTCTACAACATTTCAACGGATTATATAGTTAATCCAACATTTCTACAACATTTCAACGGATTATATAGTTAATCCAACATTTCTACAACATTTCAACGGATTATATAGTTAATCCAACATTTCTACAACATTTCAACGGATTATATAGTTAATCCAACATTTCTACAACATTTCAACGGATTATATGGTTAATCCAACATTTCTACAACATTTCAACGGATTATATAGTTAATCCAACATTTCTACAACATTTCAACGGATTATATGGTTAACCCAACATTTCTACAACATTTCAACGGATTATATAGTTAATCCAACATTTCTACAACATTTCAACGGATTATATAGTTAATCCAACATTTCTACAACATTTCAACGGATTATATAGTTAATCCAACATTTCTACAACATTTCAACGGATTATATAGTTAATCCAACATTTCTACAACATTTCAACGGATTATATAGTTAATCCAACATTTCTACAACATTTCAACGGATTATATAGTTAATCCAACATTTCTACAACATTTCAACGGATTATATGGTTAATCCAACATTTCTACAACATTTCAACGGATTATATAGTTAATCCAACATTTCTACAACATTTCAACGGATTATATAGTTAATCCAACATTTCTACAACATTTCAACGGATTATATAGTTAATCCAGCATTTCTACAACATTTCAACGGATTATATGGTTAATCCAACATTTCTACAACATTTCAACGGATTATATAGTTAATCCAACATTTCTACAACATTTCAACGGATTATATAGTTAATCCAACATTTCTACAACATTTCAACGGATTATATAGTTAATCCAACATTTCTACAACATTTCAACGGATTATATGGTTAATCCAACATTTCTACAACATTTCAACGGATTATATGGTTAATCCAACATTTCCACAACATTTCAAAGGATTATATAGTTAATCCAACATTTCTACAACATTTCAACGGATTATATAGTTAATCCAACATTTCTACAACATTTCAACGGATTATATGGTTAATCCAACATTTCTACAACATTTCAACGGATTATATGGTTAATCCAACATTTCTACAACATTTCAACGGATTATATAGTTAATCCAACATTTCTACAACATTTCAACGGATTATATAGTTAATCCAACATTTCTACAACATTTCAACGGATTATATAGTTAATCCCACATTTCTACACCATTTCAACGGATTATATGGTTAATCCAACATTTCTACAACATTTCAACGGATTATATAGTTAATCCAACATTTCTACAACATTTCAACGGATTATATGGTTAATCCAACATTTCTACAACATTTCAACGGATTATATGGTTAATCCAACATTTCTACAACATTTCAACGGATTATATAGTTAATCCAACATTTCTACAACATTTCAACGGATTATATAGTTAATCCAACATTTCTACAACATTTCAACGGATTATATAGTTAATCCAACATGCCACAGTCCATTTAAAACCTTTGAATAAATAAGTTCTGAACAATTTGTGAAGGAATAATTATTTAACGATAAGTCATTTAAGTTTACATAGAATTCAATTTTGGAATTTGGTAAGTCATCAAAGGGCAAGAAAAAGCTCTTGTCCGCAACTATCCCTTTTCTTTAGTTCCAGCACAATGCATCGCTTGTGTAGGGGTTATCCCCTGAGTGCTGGTCCAAGCTAAAAAAACAAAACAAAAATATGCATGGGATCATTTTCATATTATGAGGACCAAAAACTTTAGGAAAGTTGGCCCACACATTAATAAAATAAATAATAGCTAAAATATGCAATGGTGATAACTGAGTAGTTTAAGTGTTGGCTGTGGCAACAGAAGGAGCCGGGTTCTATTCCCAGGCCAGGCAAGTCAAAACTAGTTTAAACATTTGGCTGAAGGGCTACTGATGTGTTGACAATAGAATTAATTTAAGTTTGTCCTGTTTCACCAGACAAGACAAAATAAAAAAAAGAAAAGTACAATTAAGAGTCATGTATAAAAAAGTTACTTATTACGATTTTTTTTATATGAATTCTTGTGATCTATTGGCTGTGGCAACAGAAGGACCCGGGTTCGATTCCCAGGCAAGTCAAAACTAGTTTAAACATTTGGCTGAAGGTCTACTGATGTGTTGACAATAGAATTAATTTAAGTTTGTCCTGTTTCACCAGACAAGACAAAATAAAAAAAAGAAAAGTACAATTAAGAGTCATGTATAAAAAAGTTACTTATTACGATTTTTTTTATATGAATTCTTGTGATCCAATGTAAACACGTCTCTTTTCATTTACGAATACACATTTGCTCATACATGAAAACGTTTTTATTACTTACTTATGTATTTACAAACAAATTTTAACTACGTGGAGAAAATAAAATATAAACTAACGGTTTCACTGCATGCATTATCATGTTCGATTTTGTTTTGCAAGGCATTATTATTTTTGTTATTTTTTTTTGTTCTTTTTGATGTTCCGTTATCAAGAACAGCATATCGACCCCTGTGCGCGAAATTATCGTATGTTACAAAACCTAAATTTTACATGAGACCGTTTTTATTTCTTTTATTGTTGTTGCCTTACAGCATTAGCTGTCACATACGATAAAATGTACATAATGTTATCTCCATAACTGTAACAATTATTCCTATAATATTTTATTAGCAGATGAATTAATGGATTTAGAAAAAATTTGCATAAAAAAGTCGATTTCGAAAAAGATGTAACATACGATAATTTCGCGCACAGGGGTCGATATGCACAAGAGCAAACGAAATCAATTAACAGCAACTAGTTGAAGAAATAAAATATGAACTCCCGTTTTTACTGCATGCATGATCATGTCGATTTTACTTGCTGTTACATCTGTAGTAGTTAATACTTTCATTTATTTTTATAAATTCAAGGTGAAGATATGAAAAGAATTTGATCCAAAAGAATATACCAACCTATTTTTATCCGTTTTAGCAGAAAGAAAAGAAAATGTTAAATATGATTTGAATTCAAGAATAATTTATTTTATAAAAAAAAGAAAGTTTTAATAACAGTAATTAATTAGATGAAAGAAATTATTAAATATGCAAAAAAAGTTCTTCTAGTAAATGACAATTTGTGGTGCAAAGTTTTTGCCAAAAACAATAGCTTTTCCATCACAATATCTGCTACAATTGGTGATGCTGGTGATCCCATAGGAAGTCCTTTACTCTGAATATACATATATTTTATTTAAATTTAATAAAGGTAAAAATGAACATAGAAGTGAGACTAATAAAATTTAATTAATTTAAATTGAATTTAAATTAAAATACGTTTTGCCTAATCACATGGTGTTTGTGCAAAACAAAAACAAATAGTCGAAATCTTATGGTGAGTTAAATATACTTTAAATATTTAAATAGCATTTAAAGATAAATGGCATCAGTTTTGTATTCGCAAAAGTCTTTCGGTTAGCAAAGCCTTATTGTCGGCCAGTTTTTGCCAACCCTCCAATACGCGTTGCTTAAAGTATTCTGCTTTATAGATATCAAAGATTATTAAGTACTCAGCCGCTGTTCCAATCGTTATTTGGCTGCACAGTTGATTCATACATAAGTACTTTAATGTCAGCATTTCGTATTTATGGCTCGCAGCTAACAGCTTAGGGGCCAGGTTTTCCAGATTATTCACTTTGTCAGTATAAATATAACGTAGAAGCTCTTGGAAGACTTCTATATCAATATCGGTAATATTCATTGTGTTGCTTAATGGTTCTATCGCACTTTTAAACATTGTAGCTAAAACATTGCTACGCCGCGCTATTATTTTCCAATGTGCTGGGATTCGAATTCCATAGACTATAAATATTGTCACTATTTTCCCGCAATTCGAATTTTTTTTTGCGATGTGCATCTATCTGCAAATCTTCTGGTACATGATACACGCGATAATCTCTTTTTATATAGTTCATATAATGTATTTTAATCATTATAGAGGATGTGTCGCAGGCAAATGGACAATCTTCTCCATTTGTCAGTGGTATTTGTACTGTAGGGTCTTTGTAATACATCAGATAAGGCCACTCTCGTTCTTGGGGTTTGCCAACAATCCAGAGGGAAATAACAGCCGTCCATTTCAGTGGATTTGTACAATCGATGAATATACTGCAATATTTGCGTCGACATGTATCTCCATTTATGGACAATTTGCCAGCGTATTGTCCGTAGCTGCCAAATCGAATTTCCCTTGAGAGAGGAACTTCTGCTGCCACTCCTTCCCGACGACAAGGATTGGGAATAACCCACTAGTACATCAGTTCGTCTTCCTTGAAGTTAGTTTTGAAAACGTTTCTTTGATATCGCATTTTGAAAGTTGTCCGCTTTTGAAATTTTTTTAATTATATTATTATTTTTTTTTCCTTCACCACAAAACCACTCGTGATATATGATATAAAGATACTGATTTCGTTTCAGCCTGAATGTAACCAAGCAACTTACTACTGAATCTCTTTGATTTGGTGTTTTTAACTAAAATTTTCTTGTGGGCATGCATTCACGTTCCGGCATCACTAAAGTTACATCCCAAAATTGTTTCCTTTCAAAAAGCTTAGTAAAATCTTTAGTTAATTTTGAATTGTTTGCTGCATTTAAAAGTGGCTTCCATGTTGTACTACGTGTCAAAGTTATTTCGCACATTATTGTACAATTCTCTTCATGTAACAGACAATATCCGTCTTTTGAAAGATTTATAAATTTATTTTCCCTTATAATGGACTTCCCAAATAGAGACAACTCGTGTGATTTACCGCTCACCCATAAGCCAACACATATTGTACCATGTTTAGAAATATATGGACGTTTTATATAGCATTTACTCTCGCGGCATTGCTCGTCACTAAAGCGCAATTCACAAATGAATTTTTTAGAAGTACCAAATTGAATATTTCTACGCTCATTGTTGTCTGCAAATTTTGGGCATTCAGAATAGCTAGACTGTATGACCCACTTGAAAGTGTTTTCCTTGATTAGATAAGAGTGATGTTCAACAGGATTTAAATCCATTGTGATTTTAATTTTACGTCTTTCGAATTTTTAGAATATTTTGTTCAACAAATCGATAGCACTGACACATTGTATTCGCTGCAACTACGAGTATTTTATTCCCTGTATATAACACAGATTGCACACCACCACGTATTCACGGAGTTTCTCACATTTGTTTACATAAAAATGCATCCCTGATCTAATGGTGTGTGTTGGTTTTTGAAAAATACGACTGTCAAATTTTCATCCGTATTTTCTCTCAAAATCTTATAGTTTCTTATTTACTTACTACGTTACTTATTACGATTTTTTTTTATATGAATTCTTGTGATCTGTTGGCTGTGGCAACAGAAGGACCCGGGTTCGATTCCCAGGCCAGGCAAGTCAAAACTAGTTTAAACATTTGGCTGAAGGTCTACTGATGTGTTGACAATAGAATTAATTTAAGTTTGTCCTGTTTCACCAGACAAGACAAAATAAAAAAAGAAAAGTACAATTAAGAGTCATGTATAAAAAAGTTACTTATTACGATTTTTTTTATATGAATTCTTGTGATCTGTTGGCTGTGGCAACAGAAGGACCCGGGTTCGATTCCCAGGCCAGGCAGGTCAAAACTAGTTTAAACATTTTGCTGAAGGTCTACTGATGTGTTGACAATAGAATTAATTTAAGTTTGTCCTGTTTCACCAGACAAGACAAAATAAAAAAAAAGAAAAGTACAATAAGTATAACTGTGTACAAAGTGTGTACAAAGCAAGTTCGCATAAGTTTTAAATATATTATAAAATTATTGAAAAACTAACAAAAAATTTAATTTTAAAGCTCCTAAAAATTATTTGGGGTTCCTTTAATTAATATATTCACTGAACCGTTGGATTCCATAGGAATCATGGATATAAATTGTGGAAAGTGCAATAAAACTTGTCGAGATGCTGAAATACGATGTGGTGGGTACTGCAAGAAAATATTTCACATGAAATGTATTGGATTTTCTAAATATGAATGTGATGCACTTTTTAAATATCCAAATATAAAATATATACATATGTGATGGATGCAATAACTTTATAAAACTAACAAATGAAAATTATAAGAATTTATTAAATTTAATAAAAGAAAATGAATGTAAGATGGCTGATGAAATTAAAAAAACAAACATATTAGTGGAACAACGAGTAAATGATGCAAAATCAGAAATAGTTACCGAATTTAAAAAAAGAAAACAAACAACCGTAAGCCAAGAAACATATGCTAGCAAACTTAAAACATCAACTAATATGCCCGTTATACTTAAACTGAAAAATAAACAAAATAGCGAAATAACTGAGAAAGAAATAAAAGAAAAGATAAAACCCTCAACTCTTAATATGCAAGTGCAGAGAATAACTAAGAGAAATGAAAGAATTGTTGCTATCAGTTGCCAAAATGAAAATGATCGATGTGTTCTAACAAATGAAATAAAAGAAAAAATGGGAAGTGAATACGAGGTGCGAACTCCGAGGATGAGAAATCCTAAAATATTAATTACTGGAATGAGTGAAAAACTAAATGAAAATACTATTGTTCAAGCTATAAGAAGGCAAAATAACATTGAATGCGAACACATAGAGTGTGTAAAAATTTATAAATCCTACAAGAAATCACATACCTACAATGCAATTTTTCAAACAAACGGTGATGGATTTAGCCAAATAATGAAAACTAAGCGGATTAACATCGAATGGGATAGATGTCCAGTTTATGAAAGCTGTAGTGTATTGAGATGTTTCAAGTGCTGGGGATTCAACCATACGTCTAAATTTTGTAAAAGAGAAGAACAAATTTGCGCAAAGTGTAGCGAAAAAGGTCATTCCTACAAGGATTGCTGTAATGATATAATTAAATGCATGAATTGTGACCGAGCTAAAGAAAGGTTGAAGCTGAGTGACATAAACACCAACCATGACTGTAGAGATAGAAATTGTCCTATTGTAAGGAGAAAAAGTAGATTGGAATCAGAAAGAGTAGCATACTAGCAATCAAAATTCATAGGAGGTTTATATTTTAATGTTTGTGGTGTAATAATAGATACTTGGCTCCCCCACACATATGGTTATTTCCGTATTTTTGATGTCCTTTGATTCTAATCTTGGGCCTGTGGCCAGTGACATAACTGAATTGCGATCGTTACTTTCTCCATTTTCAGAAAATTTGAACATTGGTCATGTGAATGCACAAAGTTTGAATCCATCTAACTTGAGCTGCAAATTCGAGGAATTCAAGAATACTTTTAGGCATTCGCCTCTTGATATTATTGGAATATCTGAGACGTGGTTTAAATCCCATATATATTCTGAATCACTTGAGATTCCCGGTTACAATCTTATAAGAAACGATCGCCCAGACAATCATGTGGCGGAGGAGTTTGTCTATACTTATCTGAAAGATTGAATTATAAAATAGCCTTTAAGTGTGAATAGTATGGCATTTGTGAGTCGACCGTTTTTCCAACATTGTTGTTATAGGAGATTTTAACTGTAACTTTTTCAATACTCCAGTTTCAAATAGTTTCCGTACCTTAATTTCGAGATGTGGTCTTACATGTGTTCATAATAGTTTTTCATTATAAACAAAAACGAATTTTCCTGAAGAAGCTACTCAAAGGAGTAGCGAAATATCGAATAAAATTAACTATTATATATGTATATCAAAAGGACCTGAAGCTTAAATTATTAGTGTAATTAATAAAAATAACTTTGTAAATTAGTGTTATATATGTTGAATTTAAATTAATTATTGCAAACATCAATTTATTTTGCATTTTTAATATTATAATATTAACATTTTATAATTATTAAATTATTATCAACCACTTAGTTTAAATTTTTCAAGTTCGGCGTAAACATATACATTATTTTTGAATTTTTTCCGAATCGTAATTTTCTAATTTTTAATCATAACGTTCTTACATAATTAAATAATTTCTTTAAAATAATAAAATTTGTAGCAAGTGACTCAAAAAGTTTGTTACCTTCCACAGAAAGTTTGATGAAATCCAAAAATATAATAATTTATATTGCCATACTAATTAACATTTTGCATACTAAAAAATTTGGCAGTACTAGTCTGTAAAGCCGGAAATCTGCATTGAATTCAGCACAAGAGAGGATTTTTTCTCTCTCTCTATGTAAATAAAATAGTGTGTTGTAAAAGTTTGTTATCTTCACGGGTATAATTAAATAGTCTTGTTTATTTGATAGTTGTATTGCTACTCCATCTTTATTATTCAGCTCAACAGTTTAACGGCCCTGAGCATGAGAGAGCATCTCACGTTATTTACTCATATAAATATACTACTACTCCCCTTTTGAAGGAATGGCCTAAACATAGAAATATATACAATACAAAATTAAGTATAGCTTAAAACTAACGTTTTTAAATTCATTTTAAGCACATGTGCACTTATTTTATTAATATTGTTTATATTATTATTAGTATTAGTTATTATTAAATAGTCTAGTCGCGAACGGAGCTTCACCGATACCTGGCCACCTCGGTGAATGATTTTCCAGTGTGCTGGGATTCGAATTCCATCCACTATAAATATTGTCACTATTTTCCCGCAATTCGAATTCTTTTTTGCGATGTGCAGCTATCTGCAAATCTTCTGGTACATGATACACGCGATAATCTCTTTTTATATAGTTCATATAATGTATTTTAATCATTATAGAGGATGTGTCGCAGGCAAATGGACAATCTTCTCCATTTGTCAGTGGTATTTGTACAATATTTGCGTCGACATGTATCTCCATTTATGGACAATTTGCCAGCGTATTGGCCGTAGCTGCCAAATCGAAATTCCCTTGAGGGAGGAACTTCTGCTGCCACTCCTTCCCGACGACAAGGATTGGGAATAACCCACTAGTACATCAGTTCGTCTTCCTTGAAGTTAGTTTTGAAAACGTTTCTTTGATATCGCATTTTGAAAGTTGTCCGCTTTTGAAATTTATTTAAAATATTATTTATTTTTTTCCTTCACCACAAAACCACTCGTGATATATGATATAAAGATACTGATTTCGTTTCAGCCTGAATGTAACCAAGCAACTTACTACTGAATCTCTTTGATTTGGTGTTTTTAACTAAAATTTTCTTGTGGGCATGCATTCACGTTCCGGCATCACAATATTACATCCCAAAATTGTTTCCTTTCAAAAAGCTTAGAAAAATCTTTAGTTAAGTTTGAATTGTTTGCTGCATTTAAAAGTGGCTTCCATGTTGTAGTACGTGTCAAAGTTATTTCGCACATTATTGTACAATTCTCTTCATGTAACAGACAATATCCGTCTTTTGAAAGATTTATAAATTTATTTTCCCTTATAATGGACTTCCCAAATAGAGACTACTTGTGTGATTTACCGCTCACCCATAAGTCAACACATATTGTACCATTTTTAGAAATATATGGACGTTTTATATAGCATTTACTCTCGCGGCATTGCTCGTCACTAAAGCGCAATTCACAAATGAATTTTTTAGAAGTACCAAATTGAATATTTCTACGCTCATTGTTGTCTGCAAATTTTGGGCATTCAGAATAGCTAGACTGTATGACCCACATGAAAGTGTTTTCCTTGATTAGATAAGAGTGATGTTCAACAGGATTTAAATCCATTGTGATTTTAATTTTACGTCTTTCGAAATTTTAGAATATTTTGTTCAACAAATCGATAGCACTGGCACATTATATTCGCTGCAACTACGAGTATTTTGTTCCCTGTATATGACACAGATTGCACACCACCACGTATTCACGGAGTTTCTCACAATTGTTTACAAAAAAATGCATCCTAATGATCTAATATATATAATATAAAAAATAAAAAAATCAAAGTCTATTTAACAAACGCATTTTTCCTGTTAATTTTATTTTCAGCTGAGCTCCTAATATGAATAATTTAGGTATGGAACCACCAAATAGCCCATATGTGAAAATTGTAGAGCAGCCCGCTAGTAAAGCCCTGAGATTTCGTTACAAGTGCGAAGGTAGTTCAGCAGGTTGTATACCAGGAGAAAATTCAAAACCAGGTAAAAGAACATACCCCACCATAGAAATTGTAGGGTACAGGGGACGTGCAATAGCTTCAGTGTCTTGTGTGTCTAAAGAAGAACCCTACAGGTAGGTGCTTATATTTTTATGTTCTTGAGAGAATAATTCAAATATGTTTGCCTCATTTCAGACCGCATCCCCATAATCTGGTCGGCAAGAGCGAGTGGAGGGAAGGCGACTGTGCCCTTCAGTTCGATGAGGCAACAATGCAGGCGAAATTTCGGAACATCGGCATACAGTGTGTCAAGAAGACAGATGTAAAGGATTCACTTAAAGTTCGTCAGGAATGGAATATAGATCCTTTCTAGAGTAAGAACATTTATTTAAATATCCTGTAACCATATAATGCTGAAAATATTAATACTTCTACAGCTGGACCTTCTCACTCATTTCGCTATGATTTAAACTCAGTGAGATTGTGTTTCCAAGTGTACCTGGAAGGGAACAAGAAGGGCACGTGTGATCGGCCTTTAAATCCAGTAGTCTCCCAGCCAATATACGATAAGAAAGCCATTCCCGATCTAGAAATATGTGCTGTTTCTGCTCATTCGGCAACTGTGCTGGGTAATACATTGCTGATGTTGTTTTGCGAGAAAGTTGTCAAAGAATTAATTTAAGTTTGCCCTGTTTCACCAGTCAAGACAAAATAAAAAAAAAAGAAAAGTACAATTAAGAGTCATGTATAAAAAAGTTACTTATTACGATTTTTTTTTATATGAATTCTTGTGATCTGTTGGCTGTGGCAACAGAAGGACCCGGGTTCGATTCCCAGGCCAGGCAGGTCAAAACTAGTTTAAACATTTGGCTGAAGGTCTACTGATGTGTTGACAATAGAATTAATTTAAGTTTGTCCTGTTTCACCAGACAAGACAAAATAAAAAAAAAGAAAAGTACAATAAGTATAACTGTGTACAAAGCAAGTTCGCATAAGTTTTAAATATATTATAAAATTATTGAAAAACTAACAAAAAATTGAATTTTAAAGCTCCTAAAAATTATTTGGGGTTCCTTTAATTAATATATTCACTGAACCGTTGGATTCCATAGGAATCATGGATATAAATTGTGGAAAGTGCAATAAAACTTGTCGAGATGCTGAAATACGATGTGGTGGGTACTGCAAGAAAATATTTCACATGAAATGTATTGGATTTTCTAAATATGAATGTGATGCACTTTTTAAATATCCAAATATAAAATATATACATATGTGATGGATGCAATAACTTTATAAAACTAACAAATGAAAATTATAAGAATTTATTAAATTTAATAAAAGAAAATGAATGTAAGATGGCTGATGAAATTAAAAAAACAAACATATTAGTGGAACAACGAGTAAATGATGCAAAATCAGAAATAGTTACCGAATTTAAAAAAAGAAAACAAACAACCGTAAGCCAAGAAACATATGCTAGCAAACTTAAAACATCAACTAATATGCCCGTTATACTTAAACTGAAAAATAAACAAAATAGCGAAATAACTGAGAAAGAAATAAAAGAAAAGATAAAACCCTCAACTCTTAATATGCAAGTGCAGAGAATAACTAAGAGAAATGAAAGAATTGTTGCTATCAGTTGCCAAAATGAAAATGATCGATGTGTTCTAACAAATGAAATAAAAGAAAAAATGGGAAGTGAATACGAGGTGCGAACTCCGAGGATGAGAAATCCTAAAATATTAATTACTGGAATGAGTGAAAAACTAAATGAAAATACTATTGTTCAAGCTATAAGAAGGCAAAATAACATTGAATGCGAACACATAGAGTGTGTAAAAATTTATAAATCCTACAAGAAATCACATACCTACAATGCAATTTTTCAAACAAACGGTGATGGATTTAGCCAAATAATGAAAACTAAGCGGATTAACATCGAATGGGATAGATGTCCAGTTTATGAAAGCTGTAGTGTATTGAGATGTTTCAAGTGCTAGAGATTCAACCATACGTCTAAATTTTGTAAAAGAGAAGAACAAATTTGCGCAAAGTGTAGCGAAAAAGGTCATTCCTACAAGGATTGCTGTAATGATATAATTAAATGCATAAATTGTGACCGAGCTAAAGAAAGGTTGAAGCTGAGTGACATAAACACCAACCATGACTGTAGAGATAGAAATTGTCCTATTGTAAGGAGAAAAAGTAGATTGGAATCAGAAAGAGTAGCATACTAGCAATCAAAATTCATAGGAGGTTTATATTTTAATGTTTGTGGTGTAATAATAGATACTTGGCTCCCCCACACATATGGTTATTACCGTATTTTTGATGTCCTTTGATTCTAATCTTGGGCCTGTGGCCAGTGACACAACTGAATTGCGATCGTTACTTTCTCCATTTTCAGAAAATTTGAACATTGGTCATGTGAATGCACAAAGTTTGAATCCATCTAACTTGAGCTGCAAATTCGAGGAATTCAAGAATACTTTTAGGCATTCGCCTCTTGATATTATTGGAATATCTGAGACGTGGTTTAAATCCCATATATATTCTGAATCACTTGAGATTCCCGGTTACAATCTTATAAGAAACGATCGCCCAGACAATCATGTGGCGGAGGAGTTTGTCTATACTTATCTGAAAGATTGAATTATAAAATAGCCTTTAAGTGTGAATAGTATGGCATTTGTGAGTCGACCGTTTTTCCAACATTGTTGTTATAGGAGATTTTAACTGTAACTTTTTCAATACTCCAGTTTCAAATAGTTTCCGTACCTTAATTTCGAGATGTGGTCTTACATGTGTTCATAATAGTTTTTCATTATAAACAAAAACGAATTTTCCTGAAGAAGCTACTCAAAGGAGTAGCGAAATATCGAATAAAATTAACTATTATATATGTATATCAAAAGGACCTGAAGCTTAAATTATTAGTGTAATTAATAAAAATAACTTTGTAAATTAGTGTTATATATGTTGAATTTAAATTAATTATTGCAAACATCAATTTATTTTGCATTTTTAATATTATAATATTAACATTTTATAATTATTAAATTATTATCAACCACTTAGTTTAAATTTTTCAAGTTCGGCGTAAACATATACATTATTTTTGAATTTTTTCCGAATCGTAATTTTCTAATTTTTAATCATAACGTTCTTACATAATTAAATAATTTCTTTAAAATAATAAAATTTGTTGCAAGTGACTCAAAAAGTTTGTTACCTTCCACAGAAAGTTTGATGAAATCCAAAAATATAATAATTTATAAGTGTGCTGCCATACTAATTAACATTTTGCATACTAAAAAATTTGGCAGTACTAGTCTGTAAAGCCGGAAATCTGCATTGAATTCAGCACAAGAGAGGATTTTTTCTCTCTCTCTATGTAAATAAAATAGTTTGTTGTAAATGTTTGTTATCTTCACGGGTATAATTAAATAGTCTGGTTTATTTGATAGTTGTATTGCTACTCCATCTTTATTATTCAGCTCAACAGTTTAACGCCCCTGAGCATGAGAGAGCATCTCAAGTTATTTACTCATATAAATATACTACTACTCCCCTTTTGAAGGAATGGCCTAAACATAGAAATATATACAATACAAAATTAAGTATAGCTTAAAACTAACGTTTTTAAATTCATTTTAAGCACATGTGCACTTATTTTATTAATATTGTTTATATTATTATTAGTATTAGTTATTATTAAATAGTCTAGTCGCGAACGGAGCTTCACCGATACCTGGCCACCTCGGTGAATGATGTTCCAGTGTGCTGGGATTCGAATTCCATCCACTATAAATATTGTCACTATTTTCCCGCAATTCGAATTCTTTTTTGCGATGTGCAGCTATCTGCAAATCTTCTGGTACATGATACACGCGATAATCTCTTTTTATATAGTTCATATAATGTATTTTAATCATTATAGAGGATGTGTCGCAGGCAAATGGACAATCTTCTCCATTTGTCAGTGGTATTTGTACAATATTTGCGTCGACATGTATCTCCATTTATGGACAATTTGCCAGCGTATTGGCCGTAGCTGCCAAATCGAAATTCCCTTGAGGGAGGAACTTCTGCTGCCACTCCTTCCCGACGACAAGGATTGGGAATAACCCACTAGTACATCAGTTCGTCTTCCTTGAAGTTAGTTTTGAAAACGTTTCTTTGATATCGCATTTTGAAAGTTGTCCGCTTTTGAAATTTATTTAAAATATTATTTATTTTTTTCCTTCACCACAAAACCACTCGTGATATATGATATAAAGATACTGATTTCGTTTCAGCCTGAATGTAGCCAAGCAACTTACTACTGAATCTCTTTGATTTGGTGTTTTTAACTAAAATTTTCTTGTGGGCATGCATTCACGTTCCGGCATCACTAAAGTTACATCCCAAAATTGTTTCCTTTCAAAAAGCTTAGTAAAATCTTTAGTTAATTTTGAATTGTTTGCTGCATTTAAAAGTGGCTTCGATGTTGTACTACGTGTCAAAGTTATTTCGCACATTATTGTACAATTCTCTTCATGTAACAGACAATATCCGTCTTTTGAAAGATTTATAAATTTATTTTCCCTTATAATGGACTTCTTAAATAGAGACAACTCGTGTGATTTACCGCTCACCCATAAGCCAACACATATTGTACCATGTTTAGAAATATATGGACGTTTTATATAGCATTTCCTCTCGCGGCATTGCTCGTCACTAAAGCGCAATTCACAAATGAATTTTTTAGAAGTACCAAATTGAATATTTCTACGCTCATTGTTGTCTGCAAATTTTGGGCATTCAGAATAGCTAGACTGTATGACCCACTTGAAAGTGTTTTCCTTGATTAGATAAGAGTGATGTTCAACAGGATTTAAATCCATTGTGATTTTAATTTTACGTCTTTCGAATTTTTAGAATATTTTGTTCAACAAATCGATAGCACTGGCACATTATATTCGCTGCAACTACGAGTATTTTATTCCCTGTATATAACACAGATTGCACACCACCACGTATTCACGGAGTTTCTCACATTTGTTTACATAAAAATGCATCCCTGATCTAATGGTGTGTGTTGGTTTTTGAAAAATACGACTGTCAAATTTTCATCCGTATTTTCTCTCAAAATCTTATAGTTTCTTATTTACTTACTACGTTACTTATTACGATTTTTTTTTATATGAATTCTTGTGATCTGTTGGCTGTGGCAACAGAAGGACCCGGGTTCGATTCCCAGGCCAGGCAAGTCAAAACTAGTTTAAACATTTGGCTGAAGGTCTACTGATGTGTTGACAATAGAATTAATTTAAGTTTGTCCTGTTTCACCAGACAAGACAAAATAAAAAAAGAAAAGTACAATTAAGAGTCATGTATAAAAAAGTTACTTATTACGATTTTTTTTTATATGAATTCTTGTGATCCAATGTAAACACGTCTCTTTTCATTTACGAATACACATTTGCTCATACATGAAAACGTTTTTATTACTTACTTATGTATTTACAAACAAATTTTAACTACGTGGAGAAAATAAAATATAAACTAACGGTTTCACTGCATGCATTATCATGTTCGATTTTGTTTTGCAAGGCATTAATATTTTTGTAAATTTTTTTTTGTTCTTTTTGATGTTCCGTTATCAAGAACAGCATATCGACCCCTGTGCGCGAAATTATCGTATGTTACAAAACCTAAATTTTACATGAGACCGTTTTTATTCCTTTTATTGTTGTTGCCTTACAGCATTAGCTGTCACATACGATAAAATGTACATAATGTTATCTCCATAACTGTAACAATTATTCCTATAATATTTTATTAGCAGATGAATTAATGGATTTAGAACAAATTTGCATAAAAAAGTCGATTTCGAAAAAGATGTAACATACGATAATTTCGCGCACAGGGGTCGATATGCACAAGAGCAGACGAAATCAATTAACAGTAACTAGTTGAAGAAATAAAATATGAACTCCCGTTTTTAC
Organism: Dexiosoma caninum; assembly: GCA_963924685.1. NCBI lineage: Eukaryota > Metazoa > Arthropoda > Insecta > Diptera > Tachinidae > Dexiosoma > Dexiosoma caninum. The sequence continues at coordinate 53,035,359 of OZ004728.1, read as the reverse complement.
TGCATGCATGATCATGTCTCGATTTTGTTATACATACACAAATATTTTAATATTCGTAAATGAAAAGGGATGGGATCACAAGAATTCAAAAAAAAATATCGTAATAAGTAACTTTTTTATACATGACTCTTTATTATACTTTTCTTTTTTTTTTTGTCTGGTGAAACAGGACACACTTACATAAATTAATCATAATGCCAACTCATCAGTAGACCTTCAGCCAAATGTTTGAACTTGTTTTGACTTGATTGGCCTGGTAATGGAACCCGGGTCTTTCTGGTTGCAGAGCCAACACGCTAACTACTCAGGAATCAGCAACCCCCACTAAAAACAATACCTCAATATAAAATGGAGTTTGTACAATAAAAATTCAAACTAGCATTAGTTTTTTTCCGCTACTTCTGGCAGACCTCTGAAAAGTTGCTACGCACCCCCACTTGTGAATTTTAAAGTCACCTCTAACGCTAAAAATTTGTTATAATCCTATAGAGTAACTATTTTGCGTTTACGCCATCCAATACATTTGCTAAATCTCCATCATTAACAGTTTGTGCGGAATAGAAATTTCACATTTCTTTGCCACAAACCGTCAAATGCGAAAAAAAAATTATTTTGCTTTGCCACAACTCCTGTGAGTCCTTGTGTATTTCCACTTATTTATATTAAGAGCGCATATAAAAATAAATTACATTTTCATAATTTCCATTTGGTTTCCTTGTGCTTTCTACTTTTTCTAACCAACCATTCTTTCCTTCTTTCAAACTGAAAAGAAGGAAAAAAAAAAAAAAGAAGATCTCCTATAATATAAACTAAATAGAATCTACAATGCCCAGCCAACAGCAGCCACTCAGGCTCGTTGTAAGTGAAATGAATATTCTGCCAAAAAGAATACGAACGAGTATACGATATTATGGAGAATAAAAAAAAAACACAAAAATCTAAAAGTTGTGTAAAAAGGCTTGGGATATTTTTTTATAAAATCTTTTTTTTTTTCTTTTTTTTTTTCTTTCATATTCTATTCATACGAATACGAATACGTTTTGTTTTATTTTATTTAATTTTTTTTTCTATGCCGCAACATTTTTTCTAGTTTTTATTAGTATGGAAAAATGTAAAAAAATATATATTTTATTTATTTAAAAACATAATTTTTCTAGATCTTTGTTGCCCGTACGTTTGAGTGGATTTTTGTTTTTGTGAATCTTTTTGGCCATAAAACGTTTGTGGGAAGCTTTCAAAAAATCAAAAGCATAAAATAACTACGAGTAACCACTTAGAAATAGAGGAAGCGCAAACATTAAATTGAAGTGAAAAAGATTTAAAATTTAAGAGAAAATTTGATGAGAAATTAAAGAAATTCGGGGACTACGGGTGCCTTCGCTGCCTATTGCATGAGCATTAATCTCTAATCTGGATGGGCGGGTTCGATTCCTGTCTAGACCCTGGAGTGTTTCTACACACAAGCTATAATAGATTCGTAGAGTTTGTGTTTGTGCTGTTAAAAAAAATTCCGTCGATACTACTGATTCCTGAACAGTTTTCACGAGATGATCAGTGATGGGACAATTGCGCCATTTTCTGTTATGTGGCACCATGATACCTTTCCTTCCATTTTATGGCAATTTTCGACTATTTTGGAAATACTGGTTAAAAATTTTATGGCAGAACACATTTTGCGATTTTAAATAATGTCCATCTTAAAGAAAATTGTTTCAAAATCAATTTACAAAAGCCTCATATGTTTCCACAGCGATTCCGAGCAATTGCTTGTCATATAAATTGTTTGCAGACAAGTACTACTTGTGTTAGAGAAACAGCAGTATTGTCTTGGGAACTTGAACAAAAGTTTTTGAATTATTTATTTATTTTGCAAATTATATTTCGAATAGTCGCCTCTTCTGTCATCATTCAAACTCCGAGGTAGTTTAAGGCGATGCTAGACCTTCTGCTAGGTACCGCGGAGTGGCTAAATAGCCGTAGGTTTAGGAACAAGTTTCCAAACCCCCTTGCGGAAAAATACCGTACCACTCAACCACTGCAAGGGGTACACAAAACTCTCGAAGGCCTAACAACAAACGCAAGCCTGACCACACTGAAACAATAATTACGATGACACGAGAGCTATTCTTCAGCCCAGTAGTACGATTCAGTAATGATTTTAACGATGGGATAATAGGCAAACGTTGAAATTAAGTGGCATCTCTGTGCAAATATACGAAAACCGCAAAGCGGAATATGTAAAAAACAAACAAAAAAGAAAAGAAAAACTTCTTTACTGTTTTATTTTCTTTTACTGAAAGAACTGATCGACATGCACTTTCGAAAAGGTTGACTTGGACTCTGCAGTTGTCGAATAAATCTTTCGCCGTTTACAAAGATTTCCGTGGAGAGGAGCACTCTCATGAGTATTTAACTCAATTTTTTTGTAATGCCTGGTGTGCCGTACAAAAAAAAAGGAAAAAAAGAGAATAGCGATGGCTGAATTAGTCTGCACGTTGACTGCAACACCAAAAAGTCGTGGCTTCGACATTAGTTTCTGCATGCGTAGAGGTCATCCCCAAGAGGTCCAAGTTAAAAAAAAAATAAAAAAAATCCAGGTGGAAGGGTGCCGTGAACTCAACTCCGCATGACAATAGCGGGTGATTGTTATGTCTTTTTTCACTAGGGAATTGAATTTTCCATTTGAGGACTACTGCAGAAACTGTCGGGATGAGGAGGAGGAATAGGAAGTTGAGCACTCTGGCACTAAACTGCAGCGACTGGTTTTCCTAATATGGTACCGCCATACAACGTGACGGTGACAAAATTTGTTTATCGGCGAGGCGAAACGGTTTTCTACCGATTAGACGGGAATTTAATATCCCGCCAGGTACCACAGCGGTACCCACGAGGCCCTAAGTGTGCTGGTTCGATTGAAATTGGCGGCGCGCTAACCTAACTTAACCCAAGCTAGAAGTTGTTCTTATGGTTATAATGGAGAATGGTGTAACTGGAGAATTCCCTTTAACCAGTATTATGTTCGCAATGTAAGACCTCACACAAGAAATAAATTATCATGGAAATTAATATTACAAATCAGTTAAGAGTGTGTGATGGATGTGGGTCGGCCAGTAACTGTTGTAGCAATAACCCAATGCCTAAAACTACAGTCACATAATCACACGACCAATATGTTTCATTAATGCATGGGTATGGCAGCCCATATGAGAAACGTTTCAGCACACTTTCATAAAATCGAACCACATACGTTTAACATACAAATTCTGCAAATGGGCTGGCATGGGGGGCATGGGGTTTTTCAACAACTCAAATTTAAAAACAAAAAAACAACTTGACTCGTAAATAAACACGTTTTCTTACTCATGACCAAAAATAAATGAGAAAGGATTGAAATGGATCAACACAAGATGCTGGCTGGACCTCTTGTAACCACATACTCATTAGTTTTTCGTTTTTTTTTTTCTTGCTAAAATGGAATTTTGACCACACGCATACAGACACACACACACATACCCATACACATATGTATGTAGTACGTCCACTTTAAAGTTATTTTATGTGTCCCATATCAGAATTTGATTTATGTCGACTTCAACTGCTGCCACACATCCTTGTTTTCACAGTTTTCAGTTTCAAAGTGATTTTGTTGGGTTGATTTGTTTATTTCTTATAATTTACATAAATTATTATTAAGGGTATAGAAGCATTAATTTATTATAGTTTTTTTTTTTACTGCTGCTGCTGCTGCTGTTGTTGTTGTTGTTGTTGTTGTTGTTGTGCATATTGGTCAACACTTCGTTTATCATTGTTGAAACAATCCATGATTATTAGAAGAGTTTATTCACACACACACACACACACTCACGCAAGCACACTCGGGCGGGAAAAACTATATCATTTCTTTATTTATGTAGTTTCCAAAAGTAACACAAATGTGCATAAAAAGTCTCTGCATAAATACAGTTTTGTTGGAAAATATAGTCCCCGGTTGATTATTGGAAGCGGCGTTCTTCCAAAACAAAAAGTTTTTTATTTCGCCGACAGTATTTGATGGAATAAGAAAAGTAATCAGGCGTCTTAACTTTACTCTCTCTGTTTATAGAACACGAAAGATAAGAATCGTTCGTGTTTGTTACATTGAAAACAAAAACAATTCCCGTAATATTATTGCTGTGTAAGGATTTATATTTTTTTACTTAGGCACTTGCCCTATCCTACCCGTGGTTTAGCCGGCACTAATGAACACCACTGACTGATGGATGATGAAGGCAACTGGATGCCCGTATTTTGTTTCCTTTGTTCTGAAGCTAGTGGAAGCTTCCTTTTAGTTTGAAGAAAATATGCCAGTTGTTAAGGCAAGTTTATTATTAACTTTTATTCGCAATATTCTCAGCTTATATTCCAAAATAACGGGATATAACAAATAAATGTTTTGTTGCTACTTTTATGTCATGTATTAAATTAATTTAATTTACAATAACAATCACCCTTGTAAGAAAAGGATGCATTGTTTTGAGTGAAAAATATTATTAAAAGAATTACTGTTGTAAAGTCACTTGTAGAGTAATTGCACAGTGGCGTAGCAACATAACGAATTGAATTAAATTTACTACATGTTAAATGTTTGCTTATTATATGTTATATATAAACTTACATGTTAATTAATTAATATTGTACCATGAGAATTGTCTTCCCCACCGGCAGCTATATAGAGCAATTTAATACTTAAAATTGTTGTCTATATACCACTGAAAAATGTTATTTGGGCAGTGATATATTACCAAAGGAATTGTGACCGTGAACTTAATTGAAAGACGAGATGCGATTTTTCGCTCTTTATTGTTACTATGCCAATGATTTCTTTGTACAAAATTCATTTACTTAAATCTAAGACAATATTATTTACAAGGGCCACCACTGTTGTTGTTGTAATGCGCCAATTAAATTACTGCAATTTATATAAGTACATACACGTATCTACATATGAATTCATTTATACATGGCATAAAAAATAACGCAACAATAAACAACAAAAAAATGCATTGCATTCTTTTCAGCAACAACAAAATACTTTAAGTTAACTAAGAAACAACTATTAACTTTTAACTGTTAATTGACAAGGTAGGTGACAGTGGTTTCGATGTGTCGATGTGTTATTTGATTGTCGATGTTATGCGGTGACCTAACATATATGTTAAATGTATGTAGTGTTTACTTATTGTTAAATGTAAAAATATATGTTGGCTAATTTAAAAATGTTCACGTTAAATGTAATGTACATTGCAGCTGTTTTCAATATGCAAGGTGGGGAAAAAGAAATCGCGCTATTAAAAATCGCTATTACTTTTGCAAATCGCGGCAAATGTTAATTCGATTTTGACATTTGCGAAATAAAAAAAAACGTTGAATACCAATCGACAAGACAGGCAACGGTTTTCTTCGCAAGAACGCGTAATACATACTTGTTACCATTTTTTGCGCAACCATCGGTTGGTTGTGTTGGCGCAGCGTGAATTTCGCCGCAGATTTCCTGGCCGTCTAACACCAACTGAACAAACACTGGTGCGTTTGGCCACTCGCCTTGAAAAGACTGGCAGAACACAAGATGTTGCCAAGGCTGGCCGGCCTCAGTGTAGCCGTTCTTCTGAGAATATCGCTGCTGTTGCCCAAGATATCGAAGAGAAGGCCGAAACATCAAGCAGAGTACGTGCCATGGAATTGGACATTATCCGGCGGTGCCTACGCAGAACTTCAGTGAAAGATTTTAAGATGTGCGCTTACAAAGCGCAGACAGTGCAACAGCTGTTCACCGCCAAATGCGTCGAACCTACGCTCAAGCCATCTTGAATGTCACAGAAGAGGTGAACGCTTTTTCATCGAAAATTATCATGAGCGATGAGGCTTATTTCCATCTTAGCGGGTTGTGGGGCACCGAAAAATCACCTACGAAAATCCACTAAAACCGCTTAAAGTTACTGTGTGGTGTGCTGTTTACGCTGCAGGAGTCATGGGACCATTTTTCTTTGACAACGTCGCGGACCAAATGACGAGTCGTGTGTATGCAGGTCGCCCTCCTCTTCTGCTAACTTGCGGAGAAAGATCTATTATACATCAATATAATTACTAGCATACTTCCCCTTTATTTGTGTGTAGTTAGTCAAACACAACTGTTTCCTTCGCAAGAAACTTACATATGGGGTTTGTTTGTTTGCTTATGGCTAGATGTTTTAACACATACAAGGATATCAAAAGGATTAATTTTCTTAAAAATATTATTGTTGAGTAATCAATATTGTTTTAGTTTCACAAACAAACAAACAGCAAAAAAAAAAAAAGGAAAATACGAAATAAATCTTGTTTTCATTAGTTTTGTCTTTCGTATCGTTGGTTTTAGGTAACATTCCTTGGGGACATACATGTTTGTTCACATCATGATGACATTTCTCAAATTGTTGAGCAAAAACTTTTTAATATTGTGCACATGCGAATGTATGTATGCATGTATGTTGTAAAGTTGTTAGATTACAGAGCTGTAATCGAAGGGCATGAAATCAATAGAAAATTTAATTTAATTGAATTGAACAAGAAAAAGTAATTTATTTGCATTGTTATTACAAAAAAAAGTCATTTATTTATAGCATTAATTATTTGTTACTTTGAATTGTTAAAAAAAGTATTTTGACATTCCTTTGCCATTTGGTCTACAAAAAATGTTTTCGAAAGGTGGAGTCCTTGTAAAAGTGAAACTGCAGAATTTTAAGAATTTTGTGGTCTAATATGATAATGGTTATGCCCGACTGCGCCGCCACCCTGATTAACCAGTCAGTGCTGTTGGCTGAGTAGTTAGTGTGTCGGCTCTGCAACCGAAAGATCCGCGGTTCAAATCCTAGTCGGATAAAAATTTTTTTCTGACGTGTCTATTCTAATAAAGCCCCCTTTCGTCGATATTTAAGCAATAAAGCATCGGCGAAGTAAAATAAAATGGCTCTTCTTTAGCTAAGCCATCCTCCATATCTTCCATTTCGTACTGTGGTCGCCAAAGCCTTCGCGAAACATACAATTACCCTTCCAATAAAACGACTTCCACTAATATTACAACAAATACTTTTCTTTGTTCGATTTTAAATTGAAATTGTCAAACTTAAGAAAGAAAAAATCAGACGGCTTTAAAGGTTGCTTCTTCATTAAAACCAAACTTTTTCAATTCCCTCAACACAAGTAGAATTCAGCTTGCCACCTAATAACGATGCCATTAACAGCATAATAATGTATCTGGGTTCAACAAACAAAAAGTGACAAAATTATAAATAGTCTCCACATATTCTCAGCAGATTTAAACGCTGACTTAAGAACAAGTACATTGAAAATAAACCTCTGTCAACACATGTAGAGGAGGACTATTAGAATTTATAATACTAAAAAAATAAATAATAACACACACGCAGCAAAAAACTTTATGGGAGTTTATGTTTTAGCAATAAATTGTTGCTAAAAAGTTTTTGCATTTTTCTTTTTTTTCTTTTTTTTTTGGCATCTTCAGCACATAAGGAAGTGATACAGTTGAATCCTTGAAATAGCACAGACTCACAAACGCTTTTAGACATGGAAAACATCTGGTAGTTACATGCACAATAACAAGGATATTACGAAGAGAATGTGTGTTCTGCATGTGTTCGTGGATGTGTTGCTGCGTGTGTGCTTTGACTTGGTAAATGATACATGCAAACGTTTAACAAAGTGCTTAACAATGTTTTTCCTCTTATTTTATGTTTCTTCTTGAAACCAGTAAAACATTTAAAATTTCATTAAAAAAAAGAAACAGAAATGTAGAATAATTTAATAGAAAGAGTGGGCAGCAGTTAGCGCTTTGATTGTACAGCAAGTAAAAAGTTGTGGGTTGAAACCCTACGCCAATCAAAAAAAACTTTCCTGTCTATGCTAATATACATCACAACGGCGTTAGATCTGTGATATTTAAGCAATGAAAACGTCGGCGAAGTAATATCACATGATTAGTTTAAGTATCACGGGTCGGTAGACATCCTGTTATGGGTCGCCCGATTAGCAAACGGTAGCAGAAATTACCCGTCGCCATCATCCCCGCTGTCAGCGCAACCCGTTGCCCTTGATGGCGCACTCCGATACCATCGTCTCCCTAGAGAAGGAACGACAATGGCTGAGGTCTACCGCTATCTCCTCTTCATCCTCATTCTCCACTTCTTCCTCCTCCTTCTACTTCTCCTCATTTTCCTCCTCCTCATTCTCCTCATCCCGACAACTTCTACAGAAGTCCTCATCTCAACAACTCCTACAGAAGTTATTGAAAGACAGGTTCAATTTGCCTATGCAAAAGTGCCTCGTCAGCAACGCAAAATTATATTTTTAAGTTAGTCTTAAGATTCATACTATTGAATAAATGACATAAGTAAACCTTTTGTTTCATTTATATAATTTGGGACCATCAGTAAAGGTCTCCGGCACCCCAACAGACCGACTCGTAGTCGTAAAGGTCGTCCTCGGGATCGTCAACATGAATTTCCTATCCGCAAGGGCTATGGGAAAATTTTCTTCACATACGAAGCTCATTTTTGGCTCAATGGGTACGTCATCAAACAGAATTAGCGAATTTGGTGTCAAGAGCAACCTGAGGCATTTTAAAAGCTGCCACTGCACTGTGAACGATGCAAAGTTTGGTGCACAATTGGACCGTACTTCTTCAAGAATGATGAAAATCGCAATAATTACAATCAATAGACCAAGGTAGCGCGCAATGATTAACAATTAACAATTTTCGGCTTGGTTGGCATGTGTTTTCAATAAAACGTGGCATCAGCACGCAATACCATATGCACGTATTGAGTGCGAGTTTGGTGAGCAATTAATTTCACCCCACTAACAGGACTATTTGCCGTGGTTCATATGTGAATTCTGTCGTGTAAGGGAACAATCCAGTCACAATTCCAGCCCTGGAAGATAACACACAGCTGCCACTGGTAAGATGCCGGCCGAAATGGTGGAAAAGGTATGACAAAATTGAAACTCGCCCATGGACCAACTACGGCTTGACAGCGGCCCTATTTATATGAAATAATCTTTAAAAAGTAAATGCTCGACATTCCACACAAATAAATATTTTATTGACCTTTGCAAATTTTCGTTGTGGTTTTTATTTTAATTTTCAAAACCCAAACGGTTAAAAAAACACGAGACACTTCCAAATTTTCTATGAGAATTTCATTCTAGATTTTCAAGACAAGAACAGCGCGAGCTTCTGATTAATATGAGATCCTGCAAGGGTGATCTCCTGCTTTTTTTTCTTTATTTATCTCAAAACTCCCACTACGATCTATAACAAAATATAGTCCTTCAATAGTTCTTGCCAACAACGTCTTCTTAAATAAATCTTAAAAGCAAAAAAGAAAAATTCAAAATTTACATAAAAAAAAAAAGTTACTCATTATTATTCCGTGCTTAAAATTTGAATTTGACACTTATATTTTTGTAACTTCTTCTTTTTTCTGTGCTACTTCACACACAATCATTTTTGACAGTTTTGTTAAACTAAACTCACAGTTTTGGCTGCAGATTTGTCTTGTGCTGCAAGATATGCTGCCATTGCAACAACGAATTTTGTCATGAAAAATTCATGTTGATTTCGTGTTTTTTTTTTAATTTTTTGTGTTTTTTAATATTTTAATATATAAAAAATTGTAACATTTGAAATACTTGTCTTGTCCTGGCATTATTCTCACAGCTCATACTCGGGCAACATTGCAGCTCAATGTTGTGTTTCGTTGTATCAACACATTCCTGCTTGATATGCTGCAGTTTTTTATTTTTATTTTCATATTTTCTCTTTCTGCTCCTTAGTGTATGCTTTAGTATTTATTTATTTTTCGTTCTTAATATTTTCTGACTGTTTTATGCTACAAATTGTTGCTTTCTTTATTTTTTTTTAATTCACAAAAATAACTGGCAGCAGTATTTTAAGTGCAGCAAGCATAGTTTGCATGTATTTGACGAGTTAGAAGGTCCTTTTGCCTTTGGCAAAATAATCTTAATCGACGTGTGATTGCAGTTTATTTTAACAAAGTGTGGACTTAGCTTTGTGATGGTGTGTGTGTTTAAATGTGACTGAATGTTTATCATTGCCAGAGTGTTTGAAGAGCATCATTATTATTTGGTTACTTTGAGTGTGAAATACGTTGATGATATTTGTTTGTGAATTATTGATGACTTTATGGTTGAATTTAAATAGGGATATCAATTTTAAAGGATAATGAAGAGTTTACTTCACAAAACAGGGGAATATTGTATTTCTGCTGTATTAAATCAGCGACAGTCAGACGAGCAATATTGGTTGGGACAACGGCCCTTTAAGGCAGAGTTATATATTTGCTGATCGCTTGGATTGGAAAGAACAATCGTTTTTTAAAAAGAATTTCATTGAAACTTTTGATTACTCTTCCAAGTATTGGCAGCATTATCTCGTGAAGTGCGCAAGTAATGTTTCCTTCCAACTACAGAGCAATTTGTCGATGGCTCCCCTGCACTTATTGTAACGTCACATTGCGCTCGATATATAAAAAAAATTTCCCACGTCTTCTATATTTCACGAACTAATTAGCAGGATCCTGGTATTTGCCACTCTCATCTTCGTCAGCTTTAGGCTTTCTCCGTTGTGGTATAATAGTTATTGCCGTTTTCTTCAGCCAGCAAAAAAACACTAAAACTCAAATCAAAAATTTTATTCTTCACACTTTGTTGTGCCGCTGCCGACACCGACTTGCTGCTGATATTCCCTTCTCATTCTGTCTTTCTCCGCTACAGATATGATATTTGCCAGACTACCAGTTGGTATGGCGGTTTTTGAAATGCCAAAAAGTTTTCACAATTTTAGCTTCAAAAATTATTTTTTTTGAAATTCATTAAAATTTTAAAGTTTTGTTTATCAATTTTTAATTTACAGATACATATATGATTTGATATTGACATGTAATATAAACGTTTTTTTTATATTTTTTCAGTATTAAACTAATAATATTATATATAGTTTTTTATGCCTGTTTTTTTTTTTTTAAAACAAGTTTTCTATTTCAAAAAAGCATGGATAAATATTTACGGAGAAACGGTAAGGATAATGGAATATTTTTAGTTTTTGGTGTTATTAGTTTTAAGCAGCAATACAAGTGAAGAAAATATCTTGGAATACGCTACTGATATATCGGAGGGTCCAACAAAATCTAAAAAATGGAAATCTGCACAAAATCTTGGGAAGAGTAGTTTGCTGTTGTTGTTCAACTTTTTTTCCTGTTTATCTTATTTTGAATAAAAATGAATTCAAAATATATACTCGTATTTTTGTGTTTTTTTCATTATTTGGACACTTATGTGGAAAAAAAGTTTTTAGTTGAAAAAAAATTTTTTTTTTTAATAAAAAGTTTTTCTTCAAAAATTTATGGTAACGCTGCACGAAGACTACTTTTGAGAGAATTTCCGCTTACGCTGACATAAGGATACTTTAGATTCCAGCGAACAGGGCCATTATATTCACACAGGATCTGTTAAAGCAAATGTTTGGCATATATCAATAGCAAGTGTTGAACATTTAGTGTCAAGTCCGTTGCATACGGTCTAGCCCCTTCCTTCCGTAATCTAATTTCCTAGTTCCAGCACAATGCATCGCATGTGTAGTGCTCATTCACTGAGTGCCCGTCCAAAATAAAGAAAAAAAATCACTGTATCATGATCAGCAACAACACTTTTCATATTTTCAGCCGCCTGTACCTCTTTTCTGCACGGCATGTGTGACAGCAAATTTAAAACCGAAAGAATTATTGTCATTTTGTAAGAGACAGGATGAGTAAGAGCAAATACAACTGCTTAAATTTTTACGATGCGAAAATTTCTCACTAGTTATACTGTAAAGATATAGACTACAGCTGGCTACAAGTGACAGAGACTACAAATATCGGCTTTTCTTTATTATTTTTAGGATGCCAACTGCACCGTGAACAGTTGAAAGCTGTTCCATTTTCAATTCAATTATTATAAAGAATACAATAGTTTACCGTCATAAAATCACTTTTCGAAGTGACCTAAAAAAAAACTAAAGTCATTTTTGTTCTCTATGGACTCCAACAAAACATAATTGGTACATGAGAACCCCTGCATAATTTTTTTTCTCAACTTTTGTATCACAGTGTAATAATCGTCTTCATTTGAACCTGTGTATTTTGCAATTAGTTAAAAAAAATTTAAATAAGCTGATAATCGATACCATACAGGCTGTCCAAATTACATATGATAATTGCTAAGAAATACACTAATTCCAAGATAAAATTGCAAATCACACTAGCAGAACAGAACAACATGATGTTTTCGAAGGCTGCTACACCTTTAGCGTTCTTCGAGTTTTGTTACCGGTAGCTATTAGTTATTAGCTTTATATATTTATTAATTGCTTTTAATAGAATACGAGAAATTATGCGAACAAGAACTTTAAATGTGTTATGTTTTGGTTACTACAACGGCCGATACACATTTTTAAATCCATGTAGTGAAAAATGTTTTTTTTAAACCACGTTCAACAATTCAACGGCCCTTGATTTCTCCATCAATCTCCGTCATTGATTTTTATTTCTTGATCACGATGTACAGAAAATAACCATAAAATTTCATTTGTATTGTAAAAATTCAATTTTATTACAAACTAAAACAATAATTATTTCTTAAAGAAACTTAATTTGTGTAGCAATTAAATACATTCCTCAGCACTTTCATTTGCTAGACCACAAAAAGGAAATAACATTCCTTGAGTCGCATGAAAAACCTACAGAAGAAAAACTCACATCCTGTGAACAATTCAAACAACTAACAGCAACACATGCAACATAAAAAAACAATGTGATAGTTGTATGCATTGTTATTGAAAAGCCAAAAATTCTTACGATTATAAAACGTAAGAAAAGTAAGGACCAACTCTCAACATATGAGTCCTTTTAATTCTTATCAGACACTTGACAGACAGTTGTATGAAGTAGAAAAACCGCACACAAAATTCCCAAAAGATGAAATTTCCTAATGCAAATGTTAAGAAAAGCAACTTCTACGTGAATTATATTTCTGAAGAATTTAATGATTTTTTCCAAGAAACTCTACAGAAATAAATCCCTTTTGGTCATATGAGTAGTTTTATTGAGACAATGTTGTTTCAAAATAAAACTATTTTGTGTTTCGTTCTTGCTTATCTCTAAGGACTTTGTGCAATAAAAAGGAAATATCTGATTTCTTGCCACTAGGATTTTAAGGACATGTTTGCCATATACCAGAGGAGCATTGCATATAATATGACTAATTGCTTAATTAGCATATGTCAAAGCCAATACGAGAGTATAGAGGGCAATGCCCAATCATAGCAATAACACAACACATTTTTGCACGTAATCCTTTTGTTCAAGGACCTGTTTAAACTTTTGCTTTTGTTGAAGTTGAATAGTTTTGCTTTTATTCCTTCATAAAGGAGGTTTATCTTAGTTTTACATGTTGTCCTTGAATTATATTAAAAAAACAACAAAAAATGGTAATAAAAAATTTAATTTAATTTAATTTAAGACAATTTAAAGCACAAGAATGTTCTACGAAAAATTCAAAGCAAGTAAGATGCCTACCGATAATGGCGAAAATGTGTGTTACCAACTTGTTTAGAAAGGTAGAGTGCAGAGGCAAGTGAAAAGCTGAAGTGATGCAACTGAGAAAACAGGACCTAATAAATTTGTACATAGTAAAATAGAACAAAATTTGTAAGATTTCTCTATGGTTTTTTTTCAAGAAGAAATGCTTATTATTTTCATAAGGAAACCCTTTTTTAAAAAAATCAAAAAGAAAACTTAGGCTTTTTACAAGATACTCTACTTGTTTTTTTCAAAAACGTTTTCTTCCTGATGTTATAACTAGCTCTTTGTTTTTTAAAATAATGCTTCTTGATTTTATTTGATACTAGATCACCGTCCCGGCTTCTCACGGAATCTGTTTACTAATGACAAAAAAATAAGTTTTTCTGTTTTTAGCTGACCCGGCAAACGTTGTTTTGCCATGTATATTATTTCTAGGAAACATTTTTTAGTTCAATAAAAATAACTATCTACTATAAGTGTGCGGGGATTCACTTATAATCGAAAGCGTTGTAGACAATGAAAGTATGCTTAATTTAGGTTAATAAATTAATCTTTATCAAAGTAATAAATATATCTTCAATTACAATTCTCGATAGCTATCGAAACATTAAAAATAATTATTAATATTTTTACTATCAACTGTATAGTGAGTAAGACAAGAGACCGGCTTCGTTCTCATCCCTTTAGGGTCAGTCGCCATATTGAATTTAGGTTAATGATAAACTTTTCAAAATCTCCTCAAAATGCCCTTTCCTTTGATACCCATATTGCAAGAAAGGAAAAAGTAGGTAAAAAAAAAGTCAAGCCGTTTCGGAGGAGTTTAATTTTCTGCTTCGCACATACGTGCTCTTTTTTAGCATATTTTCCATAACTTTTCGCAAAATTTCGGGTATGATGGCCATGATTGCATTTCGAATGTTGGTTTTTAGTTGAAGTATGGTTCTTGGTTTGTTAACGTCCACTCTTTCTTTCAAATATCCCCAAAGAAAACTGTCAGGAGCTGTTAAATCTGGTGAACGTGGAGGCCACTTAAAATCGCTGGTGCGCGAAATAATGCATTCGCCGAATATGTCCCTTAACAAAGCTATTGAGGCACCTGCAGTATGTGCTGTGTTCGATCGTGTAATGATTCATAATTAATTCCCCACGTTTTCTTCACAAAATGTTGCAAAAAAAAAAATAAAGAAAAAATAATAATTGAAAAAGTTATAAAGAATTCAAACCATATAGCTCCTTCTGCGCCACCCTGTAATGTAATAATAAAAAGTAAGTATTATTAACAGTATTTTTTTGAAATGGTAAATAACAAATTTTACTTCTTGATAAAATTAAAAAGGTTTAGCACATGAAAATAATAAGGAATCTCTTCGAAAAAATCTTTGTTTCTTTCTGCTAGAATACTTCTTAACCCAAAAACGTTTCGTAGAGAAAATCTTCTTGATTCTATTAGACAGTTTTTGCTCTAAAGAAGCTAAAGAAGTGTTATTTCGTTCGTTATTATACTTCTCCGCTCAAATACCGACGTAGGAGAGCATACAAACTGTTAAACATGAGAATATATTTTGAGTAGGATTTGAACCCACAACTTTCACTGTGCATAGTGAACACGTTAATTGCTTTACCTAACATAAAAAAGAATACAGCATTCAGTGAATAAAATGTTAAATGACATGGCACCGTTCATTGAGCCAGCTACTCGTGTCAAGCTTTCTTGATTTCTAATACGCTGCGCATTATATAAGAAGCTTTTGCATTTTTAATGCAGAACGTCTATTCTTGGGTTTTCCAATAAAGCCAGAATAGATAGACACTATATAAGCTCTCGCAACGCTAAAATACAGCATTCTCCTTGTTCAATGATGAAATTATGGGAAAATT
Source organism: Dexiosoma caninum (assembly GCA_963924685.1). NCBI lineage: Eukaryota > Metazoa > Arthropoda > Insecta > Diptera > Tachinidae > Dexiosoma > Dexiosoma caninum. The sequence goes on along the minus strand of OZ004728.1, from coordinate 53,019,805 downwards.
TAGGATATTTTGATTAATTTTTAAACAAGAGAGTCTGAGACTAACGGTAACAGAACAAATCGTCTTACCACGACCCTGGAATTTACTTCAGCTTCAAATGGTTAAACATGTAGCACGTGTCTTTAATATTCAAATTTTACTTCCTTGTCCTTAATGAAAATGACATGTATTCGTCATGGTTCAACATTTTCATATGTCTGTATCTGTCTCTATCCCTCGCTCTCTATCTCTTTCTTTCGTAAATATATTTACTTATTCTATACGGCTTAATTAGCCTTACAAAATTACATTTCTGGGCTAAAAACCTATACAAAAACCAAAGCAATTCCGGGTAGAAAAAAAGTCAACAGGGGGAGGAAGAAATTCACAAGCAGAAATTTGTATACTTTTTTCATTATTAAATAATTTTAGTTAAAAAGGACAAACAAACAAACTCATTTATTTGAAAGCAGAAATTTTTTTCATGTGATTTGACCCAATTTATTTAACGCATCCTTAAGGTAGGCTTTGATAATGAGTAGAATTTTCTTGTTGAAAACTTTAGCATATATTAAGGAGTCCAATTTTCTTTAAAGCAGTACTTTAAAAACATAACTAAATTTTAAAAATAAAATTAAACAATAAAGTATCTAGAATAAAATCAAAATTAATATTGATTAAATAGATTTAATTAATTTTAGTATTTAATGCATTTGCTCTGTGAGTAAATTAAACAATACAAAACACAGTTTACACAGCACAGCCTATGTCCCCCAAACCCTCAATAGGCTTTAAATTATCAAATGTTCACACTCTCTGGGGAATCTTCGCAAAAAAAAAATTAAAAAAAAAATATATTTTGCAAGAAATCCCTAAGCCAACCCCACTTTACGGATTCTTGGTTTTGTTAGTTTTTCTTGCATTTCATAATAAATTGGTGTTGGAGCTGCCGAAGATGAATGCAAGCAAGTGTGTATTTTTGTTTCATTTTATTGTATTTTTTTCGTCTGCAACCAAACTGCGACAAATTAATGTTAAACCGCTTGTTGACATTATGTCTTGTCAACGAAATGTCTGCGGTTTGGACTTGTTTCACTTTTTTTTTTCTCTCTGCAACGGTTTGCCAATAATGATGCGACAATGTTGCAATGCTACATATGCAACAAAGTTACTACAAGTGTTGAAAAGTAGGGAGTAGCAAAAACGCTTTGTTGCAATGTCCATCGCTTTTTGGCGCTATGAGACATCGATCAATCAATCATTAGGAAAAAAAATATGCCTTCTTAGGGGACCTGGAATTCATAAATATATTTCTAAATCTCTCACGTTGTGTCTCCACTACGGTCCGTTGTATTGGAAAGGGAATGCGCCCAATTCACCCAATGACAATGATCCGGTTACTGAATCGAAAGTCGTTCATTTGTTTATTAAATATTGAACGAACTACCATTATACGGAGCACAGTTTTTGCCTTAAAGAACACTATTTTCGATGATCAAGATTTATCTTTTGACCAGTGATGTTAACCGTACGGTAATTATTTATTTTTTTTTGTTTTCTTCACATAAGTTTTTATCACATTTTGCCTAAATATACTCATATTAATTTATAATATTTTTTTGTAAATATTTTTAAGTAACAAAGGATAATTTACTGCCTGAATTCTTAAATTATTTGCTATAAGAGGGTGGCGATGGCACGATGGATGGTAGTCTGCACGTTGTCTACTAAACCAAAAACAGACCTGGGTTCAACTCCAGTTTCAGACTAAAGTTTTAAAATAAAAATAAACATCTCGCATTTTTCTGATGTGCATTAGTGTGTCTTTCTGTGTCAGTTGTTGTTGGAAGGTTTCAGTGGCGACAGCATAGTCACTGGTCACTGAACAATACCGGCTTCAGCTGATAGCAATCCACAATCACATCAGAACGACCTCCCTCGTCGGTATTGTGTTGCACCGGCGAAGTAAAATAATAATAAAAATGGCTATTAAACCGGAACTTCAGCACTGCTACGCGTATAAACAACGAACGTGCGAAAGCAGAGCTGTAAAATAATAAATTAAGCTTCACCTCCTGTCATTTCTCCTACTATCCCTTGCCTATAGTTCCAGCACAATGCCTCGCATGTGTAGTAGTCATCTCCTGAGTGCTGGTCCCAGATAAAAAAAAAATATCACTTTATTTAACTCTTCCTCTGTTATATAATAATAAATAATTAATAAACGAGTTAATTTTAAAAAGTATAAATTATTTGTTCATAAAAACTACGCTTTCATTACAAAAATGAAAAATAACGAAAATTACTGAAAAGTACAAAATTTTAAATACTTGATTTTTATCGTTTTTCAAATAAATATTGTAAATTACAAATATAAACCTGTTTTACTAAGAAAATATAATTAGTTTTGTACAAGACTGCATACGGTAGTTTTAACTGAAAAACGTTAATTTTATTTCGAGTCGTATGAAGATGGAAATAAAAAAGTTAACATCACTGCTCTGCTAAAAACCAAGTAATCGATTTAAAAGACATGAACAAAAAAAAGTTAAGTACCGTCACAGACTGTCAACATTGATCTATCCTTATTGACGACCCCTTTAAATGCTTTTGTTTTTATACTGCATATTTCCATACAATATTTATCGTCTGCAAGGGAAATTTATAGTTCGAAACGCCAGGAAATATGTAAAACGTTAAATATTGAAATCATTAAAAATTAAAGAAACTGTTGAAGCATTTAAATGTTTTTCTTATTTTAATAAAAAATTTTGTAATATCAATTAAAAAATTCTTTATTAGATTTTCATGTGTCAAGAAATTTGATAGTAGGTTTCATTTTGTTATTGTTATAACTTCATTGAAATAATTTTCTATTAAACTTTCAATAATAATAATAAAAAATTTAATTAAATATTAGGAAATATCAAACAAATGTTTAATATATTTTTAGCAAAAATAACTACACTAGAACCCCGATTTACGTCTATCATATTGACGTCACTTTTTAAAATATTGTTGAAAACGCTTTGCGTCATTTTGTTTCCGACTTGCTTCGCTACATACTGCCATGCGCCGGAGTTTTTTAACTGAAGCCATAATTACAAGTGAAGAAATTGCATGGGAGTATCCATTACTGTCGTTATCGTAAGCATAGTTGGGTATGAGGCAGTAAGAATTTAGTTCTCAAGAAGTAGTACTGTGGTTGTGCTAATAAACAACTCAAGAAAAGAAAAAAATTATCAAATGAAGGAAAAAGCTTTTTGCTTTATTTAATATATAAAATTCTCGTGTCTTGGTGTTTGTAGTAAAACTCCTTCGAAACGGCTTGACCGATTCTCATGAAATTTTGTGTGCATATTGGGTAGGAATGAGAATCCGAATAAAATTAACCACGCCCACTTTACTCCCACTATTTTTTTAACTACTTTTTCCATTATTCCAATATGAGTATCAAATGAAAGGGTATGATGAGGAGATTTTGAAAAGTTGATCATCAACCTAAATCCAATATGGAGACGGACCCTAAAACTGCAAAAACCTATTTTTAATGCTTATTTGCAATATGGCTATCAAATTAAAGGGTATGATGAGGAGATTTTGAAAAGTTTAATATGTCCCTAAAGGGATGAGAACGAATCCAGTCTCCTGTTTTACTCACTATACAGTTGATAGTAAAAATATTAATAATTATTTTTAATGTTTAGATAGCTATCGAGAATTGTAATTGAAGATATATTTGTTACTTTGATAAAGATTAATTTATTAACCTAAATAAAGCATACTTTCATTGTCTACAAAGCTTTCGATTATAAGTGAATCCCCGCACACTTATAGTAGATAGTTATTTTTATTGAACTAAAAAAATGTTTCCTAGAAATAATATACATGGCAAAACAACGTTTGCCGGGTCAGCTAAAAACAGCAAAACTTTTTTTTTTTCTCATTAATAAACAGATTCCGTGCGAAGCCGGGACGGTGATCTAGTTTCTTTATATTTTTTCAAATAAATATATTTTTAGTTTTTTATTTCCAATAATTAAACGCACTCGTTGGAATAAATAGAATAAAACGTATCCATATAAAAACATTTTATCAAAAATTTATATTTTTTTAATTATTAGTCTCACTTTTATTTTTATTTTGACCTTTATTGAAATTTTTTAATTATATTTATTTTTATGAAAAGTTTTTTAATAATTATTTATTTTTCAATATTTCGCTACCAAATAGGTAGCATCGTCAGGAAATAATAATTTGTATTAAAAAAAATTTTTTTTTTTTTTAAATAAATATTTTAAAAAAATTTTCATAAAAAAAAAACTTTTGTTAATACAAATTATTATTTCCTGACGATGCCCATCACTCAAAAAATAAATATAATTCTAAAATTTCAATAAAGGTCAAATAAAAATAGAAGTTAGGCTAATTTATATTTTTTGTAGAGTTGTGTCGTTCAGCTCTGAGCTAGCTCAATTGAACAATTCAGTAAACTGAGCGAAGTGATCGCTCACTTTTTTTGATGATTCTAGTTCAGTGAAGAGCGCTTATAAATAAATTTTGTATGATGCCAGATGGGAATATTTCACGTCATTGGCGATTTAGTTAGTGCAAACACTATTTTTTCTTAAATAAATGTCTGTCTTGTAGTTATTGATTTAAGTTTCGATACTTGAATAATAATAATCTAAATTTTATTAAAATTTTTTAGATATTTATATTAGCCTATGTAAAACATTTCACAAATTTCAGCACCAAAAACATATTTTCTCTTTCTACTACTGTTTAAAGCTGCCTTGGTGCTGCATTTGATTGAATCAAATGAGCTAAAAAATCAGTTCAGAAACAAATTCAAATGAGCATCAAAATCAAATGAGCTAAAACTTAACTGATACTACCGAGCTACTAAACATACCAGCTCACCAAAAAGAGCTGAACTGAAAAGAGCGCTCACTTCAAAGAGCTCATGAACCCAACTCTAATATTTAAATGTTCGACTTTATCAATAAAAAATCCGTGCATTTACATAGAAAAAAAGGTGAACCGTTTTGCGTCGCATTCAAAATGAGGAAGCAAAACGGGGCCCTGGTGTAAATTATTTTCTTTTATGGTTATTGATATTTGTTTTTGTATTGAACCCTAAAATGTATTAAAAATTTTAATGCATTGATTAAACTTTGAATTGAAAAAATAAATCATTTGAATTAAAGGTGTTAATTAAAAATAAAAAATATAATATTTCTCACTGTGTATGCATTTGCATTTTTCTAATGTTTCATATTATTTGACTTCCTTTTTTAAAATGTTACTCATCCCGCGAAGAGTTTTCTTTTTCTTTGATTTTGCCAAAATTTGTGTTTTTCTGCCAAAAAAAGGGGGGGAGATAGCAAAGAAAAAACAACAACAACAACAAAAAAGTAGCGAATAATAATAAAAATTACTTCTATTGTCAAAGTGTCTACATTTTCTTATTCATTTTATTTTTGGCTTTTTCCCATGTCACATTTCTATAGACTTCCAAATACACATATTTTTGTGATTACTTAGAATAATCTAGAGAAATAACAAAATAAAGAAAAAGAAGAGTGAAATATTTGTTTGTTGAAAAATGTTGAATCAAAACAAAATTTGTCTATGACAAAGTTTGTTTTCATTTTAATTTAATTGGAGTTACATTTCAGTAATTGAACTCTGCATCCAATTGCAATTTAGCGATAGGTAAAAATATCTTATAATTTTCAGAAGTTCAAACTGCTGGTTACTGGTATGGTATGCTGGGTACACACTTAAGCATTTTGTGACATCGCAAGCAAACAATATAGTGTGTACTACTAGTGGCAACGTTTATCATTTTGCCTGTATTGCACACATTTCAACAATGGCCTCACAAAATGACAGCAAAAGAAATGCCAAGTGTGTACTGGGCTTATAAATTGAAATACTTGGTCACATTCCCCTTGTTGGTCGGAAATAATGAAATTTTAAAAACTTCATTTCATTAAAAATGTCATTCTACTTTGCCAAAAAGTAAACTTAATTTTTATATTGACGTTCATATCCCTCCGAATCACATTATTTGCAACCGTTTCCTATACCAAAGTAGCGGTTTGCACTACGATATAACAAAAGCGGTCATTATACATAAATTAAATGTACCAGCTAAACCATATAACAAACATAAATAATTGTAAGAAAAATGTCGAACAACAAAAATTATTATTATTAGTTTAAATTTATTTTATTTAAAAAAAAAAAAAAAAAAAAAAAAAAAAAAAAGGAGAAAAAGAGGGAAAATTGTACATAACTAAACTGCAAATAGAAGAAATTGTAAATTTAATGCGAAAAAAAAGTAAAATCCAGAAATTGCTAGTGGTTTTATCCAACGCGCCCAGCAGAAATTGAAAAAAGTCTGGCAACATTTGGCATGAACACTATATTTTAAAATTGTATTCCACAAACATGTACAAGGTGGGCAAAAAGAACTCATCCGATGTTGTTTGGCTGTAATTTTTTTTTAAATGAAAAACTTCGATTCTGTTTTTTGATTATGTTTATCTGAACCTTTAGAATTTTATTGGTCAAGTCGAGAAGATGATATCGGCCAAATGGGCGCCGTCACAGTTGATTGCTATACGTTTTTTATTCATATATCGTTTTATGGCATTTTTCATCACTGCGGCGAGAACTTAGGGCGACAGATGCTCGCACTCGTGTCGAATGTTGTCCTTGAGGGCTTCCAGGATCTCGGGCGTGTCCACTTAAACATGGGACTTCAAAAAACCCCACACAAAAAAGTCTGGAACGGTTAAATCTCGCGATCTTGCGCGCCAGTGCAAATCGCCAAAACGAGAGATGAGGCGACCCGGGAACGCCGCCTTCATAATATCGGTTGTGGCTCGCGCAGTGTGTGCCCTTGCTCCGTCCTGTTGGAACCACATGTCCTCCAGTCCTAATTCGTTCAATTGCGGTAGAAAAAACTCATGGCCCTATAGCGTGCATCGTCCACTGTTGTCGTTTGATCAACGGCGTCCTTGAAAAAAATGGGCCGATAACTCCTCCAGCGTGAACAGTGCACCATGCAGTCACTTTGAGCGGGTGTAATGGCTCCTCGTGCATCCCTTGTGGATTTTCGGTGCCCCAAAAGTGATAGTTTTGCTTGTTCATGTACCCGGTTCTTTCCCGTTGTCAAAGTTTAGCGCAATGAAAATGGTGAAAAATATCTACACTGCGGAATCAATAATATGGCAATACCGCGACTGTAGAGATGACACTGCAACTGCGGAAATGATATGGAATGAATAATTGCAAATGTTTACTTCCGCATAAAGTAAACTTTCAGCCATTGCGGAATGTAATGAATAATTAGATGCAATAATGATTTCATTGGTTGTAAGAAGCACTAAAATATAATTTAAAAAATGTAGTTATCCATACCTGGTTTAATGTTGAGTGTCAACTGCTCTGCGCGTAAACTACTCTTTGCATACTGTTGTTGCTATCTTATCTAGCGGATAAATATATGCACGCACAAACTTATATATCGCCACATGAAATGCAAAAGGGTCTAACATTACTTTTAAAAATTTTACAGGAGAGACAAAAAACTTCATAAAATGGAAATTATTAAGGAAATTGAAATTTTTGAGAGAAAAATTACACGTAGCTGTATTGGGAAACGTTTTGGATCTTTCTGTAAACGTTATTCAAATACTTTTATTTATAAGAACTCTAAAATAACACCCATTGGTCTTTATTTTTGTGACAGTATTCGAAGATTTATATTAATAAATATTTATGAAAATCAAAAATGTTTCAGTTGGTCAAATGTAAATTATTTATCCCCCATTGGTTATTTGAATGAAACTGCACCATCGTTTCATGTACCAAAATCCTTGAGACATACTTTTTTCTCAAAAACTATACAAGGCATACATAGAGGTTAGTTAGATTAATTAAACGTTTTATTATATCATTTTATTATTATTATTTTTTTTTTTAAATATATTTATTAAGCTTGAAGTCTTTTTCTTTTATTTTATTTGGTTTTCATTATTCGATATTTCGTTAAAAACAAAAAATTTTGTGACATGTTTCAAAAATATTTTTATATTTCAAACAATTATAATTTCCTATTATTCCTGATGATGTTAACAAGCTGTTAACGAAATATCGAATAATAAAAACCAAATAAAATAAAAGAAAAAGACCTCAAGCTTAATAAATATATTTCAAAAAATATAATAAAAAAGGTCAATTAATAATATAATTAAAATTATTATTTTTTTATTATTTGCTTTTTTTTTTTTTTTATTTTTTTTTTATTATTTTATATATAATTTTAGGTTGATTTTTATTTAGTTTTAAGAATAATTTAAGTTAGGAGATTTACTCTTGAATTCTGCTCAGCCCCGGGAGCAAGGGCGTAATACTACATAACTCTAAGTAGTGTGATCAAACTTTGTAAGGAGGTAACTGTTTTTTAATTTATTTTAATTAGGATATTACATTCTAGTTCTAAGTTTTAAATTTTATGTTAAAAAAGAAAAAAAAGTATGTGTACTAACAATTTTTATTTCAAAGGCTCAATAAATTAAAATTAAAAAAAAAAAAGTTTTACAGGAGAAACAAAAATGGATAGTGTTGTATTTACAAATATGATTCCTTTCCCAATATCATCCATATAAAACGTTGAGTTTACTTACTGCGTTAAGAATTATAGCTCACAAAGAGTAAGCTGATAACATTCTTCCACTGTTTCATTATTTTTCAACAGCAAGAAATACATTGATTTTGAAAGCTTAGTAAAAACTGCCTTTTGAATTTCTTTAATAAAATCGTTATTTTTAAAAATAGAAATAATATAATATATAATAATGTAATAGAAAGTAAACTCATAGATTGTTATGTTTTTGTTTATAGATTTTTGGTTTTGTGTTTGGTATTCGACTGCAATTCTCGATTGATTAGTTGAATTTTAAACATTCAAATCTTGGGTTTGTATTAAAAAATTAGGAAAAATCCACTGATGAGCTAAGTAAGCATTAGCGAAATAGTACTATATGGATATGCTTTTCTCCTCAATTATTGAGTTTGCTTTCTAAAAAAAAATACTTTATGAGAATATCATAAAGTATCTAATAATACATTTGACATATATTTTTTTCGGGAAGAAGCACAATTTTAAAATTAGAATCATATATAAAGAGATATGTATTCCCAAAATAAATTCAGTTAATAAAAATAGAAAGCTAAAAATTTGTGAAGACGTGTGCGCCTTGATGCGCTGTAGCAATATCCATTAAAAACTCAATTTTGAGTTTTTTGGTTGTTATAACTTTTCTCATTTCAGGTGACGATATGTACATATATTTGATGACAACAACAAGAAAATAGGTATTAACATTATTTGGTGAAATTTAAAGATAAACAACAACAACAACGGAAGAGAAGCAGTTTTTAAGACAAGAATTTTAAAAATTTTTATTAAAATAAACGACGAACCATTTAAACTGAGGAACCATTGTGAAAATGTCCTCAAGTAATGCTGACTTGTTCGTGTGAACAAGCCAGCAATTTTGCATATGTAACTACTGGAAAGCACAAACAATAAAATAAAATTTACTACATGATTTCTTAAGGACTGCTTTGATTATGACTGATAGATTTTTCGTTTGAATAGCCCTGAGGCATGAAAAACTCTTGAAATAAAAGGACAGGGTCAGCCACAGATTGAGTCTAGCAATTTTCAAATGTTCGTCGTACTGAATATTTAGATACTAACCTTCTAGCCGTCAGATACATATGAATGAATATTTCTTTAGTTGCGCGGTGTGTGTTGTGCGTTCAAGTTAATTTTTCTTTAAATTATGAATCAAATCCAAACTTATGCAGCAATTTCAATGAAAAAAACCCTAATTTCATTTGAAATATATTCAGTCACTTGCTGTTACACCAAGAAATTGCTTTGTGTTGGTTTCTTATTTTTTTTATGAATTTTTAAACACAAAAATTTTTAATTTTTTTATAAAATTGTTCTTTTTTTTTAAAACTTCAACGATATATCTCAAATTAATCAAAAGAATATAAAGACAGATGAGAGATAGTTTGATTGAGGAATTAGGTATTTCTTTTTTTGATGAAAATGGCAATGTTCGTCATGCAAATGCCTTCGTTTGCCAGCAAATGGTATCTCTTGAAAACTAAAGCTGCCTCCGTTCCTTCTAGAGTCCTGAAATCCAAGTTCAGCACCCCTAAGTAACCTAAAAAAAAATAACTTCAAGTTCTTGGGCAACAAAAGTTGCGTTCCCTTATTTTATAGAAATATAATGTTCTCCTATTTTTTTCTTTTTGTTTTATAAAAAAAAACCAGTTCTTTGTGAAATAACCTCATGAAATAGTTTCAACAAAAGTGGGTGAATCAATGTTTTATTTATTTTCAAACTAATCTTATCATTTAGAGATATTACAATGCTCCACAATGGGACTGTGCGCAAAATAAATTGAAGCAAATTTACAATTTTCAAATCAGTATTGAAAGGTGTGAGAAAAGAACGAACTTGTAAGAAAGGAAAATCTAAAATTTCGAAAAAAGAAAATTAATAGAAAATAGTATTAAATTGTTTATTTTATTTTCGTAAAAAAAAAATAAAAAATATACAAATAAAAGAGAAAAATGCGCAATTAATTAAACTGGAAATACAGGGTGGCTGATGAAAGCCGATACCATAAGAACACTTGATAACTTTCTTTCTATCTAAGTAATCTGGAATTTTTTTTTGGTTTTTGTAGATAGATCTTTAGATTTAATGAAAATGAAAAGTGGGACACTTAATGGAATTTATGGTCTTTGTGTTCCATATAAATAAAAAAAAAAGTGCATTGGCGAAGTAAAAAAATTAATAAAATGCCTACCAAATACAGTTTCAAAATATGAATGCGTCTCTGTTGCAACACTGCTATAAAAACGAAACAAAAACAAAACTTGCAAAAACAGAGTTGTAAAAATAATGAAGTTTCCCCCCATCTGTCATCTCTATTACTGACCCTTTCCTTAGTTCCGGTGCATGCACTGTATACGTAGCAGACTGAACACTATTGCGAGGAAAAAAATATATGTATTAGAAGTTTTCTGTAAAATATGTAAAAATGTATACAATGAATTCCACAATTATTTTCTTCCCTGTTCTTTTCTTTGCGACATATATTTCTTTTTGATAATTTGATCGCCTCACATAAGAAGTATCGGGTCACTGGGCCATTGGCACGCGTGCTGAGAGGATTAACAATCCGTCCAATGGCCGCTGTAGGTGCTATGGAGAAGATTCGGAGAGGGAGACTGTTGTAAACTTTTTCTGTGAGTGCCCCAGTCTGGCTAGATCCAGGCTGAGATTCCTGTGGGGTGAGTCTTTCTTGGACAATTTGGGGCTGTGCTTTCGGTTGCATCTAACGGACTTGGTGAGTTACGTGTACCATTTCTGGTACAGCTTTATGTTTTTTAGTACTGACTTTGAAAGGAAAGTGCAAAAAATTTTTAACATTTCTTATTACCAGAGTTGCTATAACAAAAAGTGTTTTAATACACCACTCCAAGCTTCAAATTCCGCAAGTAGTCAGTACAAAAAATGTGAAAAAATTTTTTTTTTTTAAACGTCATCCCATTGTGCATTGCAATTAAGCCACATACAAGAATTTTGTAGAGTTTTTGAGGAGAACGAGTGTGTGTGCTCTTTTTTTTTTGTTTGTTTTATTTAAAAATTTTTTTTTTGAAGGCATAATAGCTTTAGTTTTCATTAATAGTGGATTTAGTACGAGTTTTGAAACAGGTGGCGAAAGAAGGTAAAAAAAAATGTGTTCAAAATTTTACAAAAAAAAAATTTCCAAAAACTTTGGTTGCAATAAAATTGTCTGTGTAAATGTGAAATCATATAAAAATTATATTTTCAATAAAGATCTAAAAAATGATTAATAAAAGTGAAATTCAGGGGTCGTGTATGATGCGTGAAGTGCAAAGAAAAATGTGTGAAAAAAGATGTTGCTTTGAAATTTTAAATAATTAAATATTTTAAATATTTAATGTGAAAAATTTTTAAAATTTAAATTCAAAATGTTGTTAAATTTTTCTAAATCTATTAAATATTTTTATACTTCCTGTGACAAACATCAAGATGACCAATAATTTATTTTTGCTATTACTACACTCTTTACTAATAATAGGAGCAGTTACTAATAATTTTTTTCCTTATCTTATCTTTAAAAAAAAAGGTATTAAAATGGCATTTTAGTCTTGCATAGGCCAACTAAAAGAATTATGATTTTTGCTGCGACAAGTGTAAAATTTGTACGTTATTTTGTGTCTCTCTTTCTCTCTCTCTCTTTCTAATCTCTCTTTCCGATAAACAAGTGCGTAAAGTTTAACAGGTATTTCGAAAAAAAGCTGTTTAAAAAAGAAAACTTTTTAAAGTCTTTGGGGAGTTTTGAGGTATGTAAAGCCCTAGAAAAACAATTTTACACAATTTCACGAAGAGAAAATTGTGAAGAAAATATCTTGTGAAAACTATTCGAATGGGATTATTTCCATACTGAAGGTGTGAATACATAAATTAATAAGAAGTACTAGAAAGAAAGAATGTGTAATGCAAATTTATGCGTCACAAATAGCAGTTTAAAAAAAGAAAACTATTACGAATGTCAGAACATCCGGATCGAATTATGTACGAGTTTGTGACGCGCTACCGATTGCTTTATAGCTGCTCATTGGCAGTTTCGATATGTTTATTCGATATGACTATTCATGCTCACGTTAGCATTTTATTTAGTGAGGCGTACCGTCTAATAAAATATTTATTAAAGAGTGGAACAATAGATATTCTGGTTTATTTATTTAACGCGAGTCATCAATAACATAATCACCCTTATCGTGAATATTTTCCCCTCGAAATTATATTCCCTTTTCGCAAAATTGCAATCATCAATCATTTGTCGCGAATGCCAAACAAAATTCCCATTATCGTGATGTCGATGTTTTTCCTACACGCTTTTTCCCTTTTCCCTTCGATTTGTTCACTTGTTTTTTGGTGGGGAATTGCATATAAAATTTAAGTAAAGTTTTTAAATTATATTTCTTTCTTGAGCGATGGTCTTTTTTATAAAATTAAGTATATTTTTCTTTTATTTAAATAGTTTGATGAATATGCGGGTATGTTCTGTAAACCGAATCCGTAACAATTTTTCGTTTTTAAACCGAATATGCATAATTTTACTCGGTTTAAAATCGAATAGATAAGTCCGGTCGAAATTAAATCGAATGTACTATTTTACTAATAAATAACTGATGAAACATAAAAAAAAACAATTAACAATTTTTACTGGAATTTTTAAAAATTTTATTAAATTAATTCAAATTATTTACTGCCTGTTTAACGAAGCCGAGTGAAAATAATCGTTCGGCAATTTATATTGAAAACAAATACAATTTGAGTTTTTTTTATTGTGGTTTTTAATGTTAATGTCCAAACGATTATATTCACTCGGCTTCGTTAAATAGGCAGTTACTCTGTAATAGATTTTAATACAATTTTTTTTTTTTTTTAATACTTGTTTTTTGACCTTTTTTATTATAAGAACAATCTAGATATTTAAGCTCAAAGGTTTTTATTTTTCTATATATATGTCGATATTTCGTTAAACATCGGTTAACATCTTCAGGAAATTTTTTATTATTTTTCTTTTTTATATTTGATTCTAATTGTGCTTTTTCCCTTAAAAAAATATTACGATATTCTCATAAATTATTTTTTTTTACAAAAGTAAACTCAATAACTGAGTTTTTTTTTTCTTTTTTAATTCAAAATAATCAATTTCAAAAACACTCCAATATTTCTCCATGTTCTTGTTAACGTGTGCAGATAAAGTAGATGGATGAATAAAAGCACATCTTCACTAAATTCATAAGATATATCATTAAAAAAACGCTTTTAAATAAGAATAAACATTATTTTGAACAAATTTTCAGCAGCTTTATTGACGTTTAAAAAATCTTATTTCAAAGCAAGTTCGAATGCTGGAAATCGTGTGATTTTTAGCAATTATTCGATTTTGAGAAATCACTCGTTTTTAAATCGACTCGGTTTACTGATTTTTTTTTTATATCCAGATCAGTTTTTATAGTCAAAAGATTTAAAAATGGCTGGCGATGGCTGCAGTAGTCTGATTAACTTAAACTGCTGATACATCCTAGTTCCAAGTTCTCAAATTTTATTTAAATTGTTGGATCACACTGCCTTGATTTATTTTATTTTTTAAATTCTTTAATTTTCACACTTTTATTAATTCTTTGAATTCCGGTACTTTTGGGTGACGAATTCACTGGCCGCAGAATATTTCAAAACACAACTTAACACTTAAGGACTTGTAAATGCACGAATTTTTATATCTGTATTAAATGTAAATTGCTTTGATTTTGAATTAATTTTTAAGTTTTTCAAAACATTCCTCCCTTTTCTAGAATCACTGAGCATCATAACGTGAATGAAATTCCACATGAACCTCCTAATATCAATTTTCACATCGAGGAGAATGGAAATTTCAGGGGAAGAAAAATTTCACATCTCATAGTGACTGGTTTTAAAGCAAAAGTTAGTTTTACGTTAAAACCTGAATTTACCAATTCAACATATTTTTTTAAAACCCTTTTAAAAACTTTTTTTGAATTCGGTTTGAAGTTGATTTAATGCAAATACAACCTTGATTTTCTTGTACTACCAAGTACAGTGCTGCCAAGTTAATAAATTTAAAAAAGCTGGCAATTTAAGTGGCTCTGAATAAAAAAAAGAAAAAATAAAGGAAAATGTGGTTAATAAACCCAGTACGATAACTTAAAAAAATGGACGGAACAGCAACAAGAGTGAGATTTGCTAAAAAAAAAACAAAATTGCCAAACACATGAAACCGTGTACCCCTCCCCAATCTTCTCACCTCTCTCGCCCACTAATTCAATAATTGCTGCAATAAAAACTGCAAGTGTTGACGGGGACTTACATGCCACATGTGGCAATCCGTACCCTGCAATAAATCAATTGTTCGATCCATTCTGATTGCGCGATGCGGCAGAATTGTTCAAATTTATTTTCCAGATGTTAAACACTTCTCACGTCCCGCTTCTTCATAAATTGTCTTCCATTCTTCTCCAGTAATATATAGCATTATTACAGGGCTAATAGAAACTTTCATATATGAACAAGGGATAATTTTTGTGGTTGAAAAGAAGCCACCAGAAGCATTACATCTTCTGTAGACTGAGGAGCAGCGTCTTGTAGAAAGAGGGTGGCGATAGTCGATGTAGTTTGCACGTTGACTGCAAAACGAAAAATTTCCCTGGGTTCAATCCCAGTTTCAGACTCATAAAAACATCTCGCATTTATTCTGATGTGCATTTGTGTGTCAGTTGTTGTCGCAAGGTTTCAGTGGCGAAGGCATAGTCACTGGTCACTGAACAGTAACGGCTTCAGCTGTATCCAATCCACTCGCACATCAGAACGCCCTCCTTCGTCGGTATTGTGTAGCATCAGCGAAGTAAAATAATAATAAAAGTGGCTACTAAATTTAGTACGTCTCCTTGATATCAGCGACGCTACAACACTGCTGTAAAAACAAATAACATGCCAAAAGCAGTGTTGTAAGATAGTGAAGCTTCACCACCTGTCATTTCTCCTATTATCCTTTTCCTCTAGTTCCAGCACAAAATGTATGGCATGTGTAGGGGTCATCTCCTGAGTGGTGGTCCAAGATAAAAAAATAAAATTATACGGTATAAGGTATACTACTTTGTTTTGCCGCCATTTTGGTAAACATTAGTCTTGACAGTTCTTATTTGGCAGTCGTGCAGTAGACACGTGGCAAATTTATTATGGAAAACTATTCGATAAACCAACGTGTTTTAATCGTTTAAACATTTGTGGTCGCATTTGTGAGGCTAACAGAGGCGGACATTTATCTGATATTGTATTCCATACATAATTGCCGACATTAAACATAAAACAATAGCAATATTAGATACATTCTCTTTCATTTAACCAAAAATTATAAACAAACAAAGTAGTATACGTTCCCGGCGGACACCCTGTATATATATTCATGTGTGCTCCTTTACATATCGTCATATAAAACGTAAAAGGAGAGGGAAAAAAATTGATAAGAGGGCTAAGTAATCTACCTTCAAAACTCGCATTAAATTAAAACAATCACTTGAATTTTTTTTTTCTTACATGGTCATGCATTTTTACATGGTACACAATTTGCAACAGAGAGAAACGGATTTTTTAAATTTTCTCACATACATGGTTTCACGTTTTATACGACAATATGTAGATGCGTACGTATGATATCATCGGTGTTTGGTAATACTGATTACAAAAACAATTTCTTGTAAATCGTGAAAAAAAATGATAGAACTGATAACGGTATTGATAAAAATACAATATGAAAAGTGTGATGGCATTAAGTTTTTTTTTTCGATTAAAAAGAAAAAGAAAAACCAAAAAAAAGGCACTTTGCCATTGAGTAACGAAAACCATTAGTAAGCAAAAGTTTGAGCGGAAAATTTGACACTGAAATGTTTAAAAACTAAAAACTGAACTAAGTATCGCTCAAAACTATAGCAAGCACGGACCACAGCTTTCACTAACAAAAATATTTTCTGTTTTTTGCAGACTCTGAGAAAGAAACGATTATTGAACGAACATCAATAACAGATGACGACGACAATTAAAATTATGCCTAGATCGACTCGATTACAGCTGCTTGGCGGTCTGTTAGCTTTATATTTATGCTGCAGCATAGATTTAGCACAAGGCCAGGAAAACGCCCAACTGCAGATACCAGCTTCTTTGGTGGAATGCTACAACACTTCATACTACATGAATCGGGACAACCGTTTGCCCTCGAATATGGAGACGCTTATAACGCTGATAGAAAAAGTGGAGAATTCGTATGGTTACAATCAGGATATACGTCAGTTGGCGGTGTCGCTAATTCATCGCTTTCGCCAGGATGGCATACAAAGGGCCACCGGTGTGTCTGCTAATCCTGGTGTTATACCGTACAGTCCGACTGGTTATCAATTTCCCAAATTTCGCATACTTCTGCAGCGTCTAATACCCGGTAATGCCATGAATTTCCCCAACAACTCGTTAAGCAGCGAGGAACGTTGTTCGCTACACTTCTTGCTCTCCAGTTCGTTGGATACGCGTGTTAGAGGCGACGAGAATAATGTCTGCAGTAATTTAGCTCAATATAGAGCTCAACGTTTACCTCGCGCTCCCAATAGCCCTCAACAAAAGCCCAACAATTTCATAGCAGATGTGGAAATTTTGGATAGCCTACAAGCCAAGTCCAGCAAACGTTTTGCTGCTTCACAAGCGCACCAGCGAGACTACGAATATGGCTGGAGTGATTATGGCTACAATGGCAACAACAACAATAATAATAATAATGGGAATAGCATTAGCCAGTGTCCGGTAGAAAATGGTGTAATATGCACGCAATGGGGTACGGTGTCGGCTGGTAATTTGTTAGCTGGTATAGCTGCTGGTCTGCAGCCCCAGACCGTACCTCTAAGAACTCTACTGGCATTGGCCTCCCGACGCAATGGTTATCAAAATGCCGCACAAATTGCCACTGTGAATGTTGACAATCGATGGGCTGCCACTTTGGCTGGCGATTTGGCCGAGGTGGCCCTAGTACAGGTACCAGTGTCATCTAACGAACAGGCCACCGTTGGAGCTACTGGTGGCTGGAATAGTACAGTTATGCCCAAATGGTTTTTCCTATCGCAAAGACAAAATCTAGAAATGACCGATGCTGAAATTCGTGGCGGTATTGATGGTCTAATTTTGGCTCTCAATATTAACCAATGGAATAATCAAGTCAGCAATTTAAAATTATCGCAATTATTGCGCATGTATTATTCACTGGATGGTGTTTTGAGCAGCGGGGTAATGGCTTGCAATCGCATGAACACCTTCCAACAAATCAATAATTACCAGCAAGTTTTAATGGCCCAGACAACGGCCTTTGCCCAGGTACTTGATCGTGAGATGCAATTGGCAGTTACTCTCTCGCCAGATTCCATTGCAAATTTTTCGCTATCGGCTACAAATTCACTGATCAATTATTTGCGTAAGTTTTTTTTTCAAATTTTTTACTACTTTTAATCACCGAGAAACAATCCGATGAAGCACCAACTCGATAAAAAATATCGCATTCGATTCCGGTTTGCTGGCATCAGTGTTGCCATATGACGCGTTTTTGGTCTCCTTACCTTTTGTTAGAAGGTTTAAAAAAGATAAAACACATTTTTTCATGTTTATCTCTTGACGCTTTTTAACCTTTTTTAAGTGACTTTTCATTAGCATTTTCAAACATTTTTTTGTTATACACTTTCCTTTATACAATGGCAACATTGGCTTACATATTATTCCCCTTCTATGAAAACGATTGCTAAAGTGTACCTTAAACGCGTTTTTTCCCATAAAAGATTCCTACTTCAAGCAGCATTTAACTTTAACAATCGTTCTTGCATAAGGGAATAAATGGATGTATAAATCTGGGCACGCGGAAAAAATATGTGCCACGGCTTGTTGCTCTATTTTAAGAACTTTGAAAAAGAAATATCTACTCTCTGTTTGTTGTGCAGATTGAATGGTTAATGAATGCATATTTTTAGTGGAAAGATCTGCTCATTCAATTTTTTTTTTAAGAATTCGGACTGACTTTTATTTACAGATTCACAATTTTTGTTTTAACAACTCAAACTCGAAACGAAGCTTTTATTTATAGCTTGTCTGTAGAAACGCACAGGGTTCAGGCAGGCATCGAACCCGCACCTGCAGATTGCTAGTACTAAAGCTCTTGTGCGGAGGCAACCACAAGTCATTTGTTTTTTTTTTTTTTTTTTTTTATCTTGGACCAGCACTCAGGAGATGACCCCTACAGATGCTTCGAATTGCAAACTTAGTGGATTTCATGTCCTGCAGTATGAATGAGTCTAGACCTCTGAAAAGCTATCGTATTTAAGAAATCCGTAATCCGTGCAGCTTTCGTCTCAACTTCACTTATGAAATCCGTATTTTAATTTTGACTTCTTTCTTCCGTGATTATGAAAATGGCCTGGATTCACTATCATACTTAGTCGCTGAATCTGTCACAAATGGCATGTGTGTACAAAAAGTATGATAGTGTATCCTAAAATTGAATGTGTGGAACAGTTTTTTTTTTTTTGGCATCTTTTGAAAAATTTCATAAAATGATATTTTCCATGCGATCAGCGTTGCATTTTGTTGAAGTTGATGACAACAAAGCAACAATAACGTTTATTTTTTTATTTGTATGTGTGTAGATTTTTTTTTGCATCTTTGTTGTATAATAGTGTGGCATAAACATCCCCATTTTCAAACGATTTTTTCAAGTAGGACAGAATTCCATCAGATTTTTTTTTGACATAACCGTACGACTCTGTAGGATAGTGAATCCAGGCCTTAAGCGGCAGCATGCAGGCGAAAGAAAACGACTGTGCAATCAAGATGGCACAACAAATCACACCATCAAACTGGTAGAATAATAATTTCTTGAAAAAATAAAAAAAAAATAATAAGAAAATTGTAGGAAAGTTGGGAATTAATGGCCACAGCAAATTTTAACCCTTTCAGTACCGCACTATACGCAGTCATTTTGAATCAATTAAAGTAATTTTTTTCGCATAAATGTGTTAATGAAAAGCGCAAAAAATGTTGTATCCCTCAGAGGGTGCCGATGGCACGATGGATGGTAGTCTGCACGTTGACTACGAATCCGAAAACAGACCTGGGTTCAACCTCAGTTTCAGACCAAAATTTTAAAATAAAAATAAACATCTCGCATTTTCCTGATGTGCATCAGTTGTTGTCGCAAGATTTCAATGGCGAAGGCATAGTCACTGGTCACTGAACAGTGACGGCTTCATCTAAATCCACAGGCACATCAGAACGCCCTCCTTCGTCGGTATTGTGTAGCATCAGCGAAGTAAAATAATTACTAACGAAAATGGGTACTAAACACGAAGTTTCAAAATTTAATACGTCTCCTTGACATCAGAGGCGCTACCACACTGCTGTAAAAAACAAATAACGTGCCAAAAGCAGTGTTGTAAGAGTGAAGCTTCACCACCTGTCATTTCTCCTACTATCCCTTTCCTCTAGTTCCAGCACAATGCACCGCATGTGTAGGGGTCATCTCCTGAGTGCTGGTCAAAGATAAAAAAAAACAAAAAACAGTATACACACTGAACATACTCCAACCAGCTGATTATATGCTGAAAACAGTAGTGAAAGTGTTAATGTTTACGCTACATTCCACATTGCTTACAGTTTTTAATATCTAAAAACGTATTATGGCCCAGATGTTGTTTCTGGACTTATTTTTCCGCTGCTTTAATTTCTCATTAACTTAAGAACAAATGTAAAGTCAAAATCAAATGTCAAAAGCCGTAATAATACCATCATCCCTTTAGCCATGAACGATCCTTTGTGCTCGGTTAGCAGTGCTTTGCCCCAGGATGTCTCACAAACCACTACAGCCATGACAAATATTTATGTTTATGTGGATACAACTTGGCCCTTCGATCAAGTACAATACTATGTCAAGTAAGTGTTGCTGTTTTCCTCGTCAGAGTTTTAAATAATTCTGAAATGTTTCATTAATAATTTCAATTAACTTTAGTTATGTCTTGGAAAATTTGAATATAAATCCGTATGCCAGTTCGGTAACGTTATTGGCAGCAGCTGATGCTTCCATTATAGTGAATACTACAAATTATATCAGCGACTTATTCCAAGGTTGGAATTACACCACACACAATAATTGTAAGTCGTAGGAATATCTATTTGTATAATTATGCTGCAGCAAATTTAATTTCGCCATGTCATTTATTATAATCCATAGATATCCAAGGCTTTAGCATACCCATCATTATGCGTTCTATACAAAATATCACTTTCGAATACATGAATGGCCAAAAGACTAATTCTACAGTGGGAGGGCGGTCTTTAGTGGCTTTACTGGTGCCCTATATGGCTGCTGTAAGTGCTGCTGATTCGAATTATGCCACCAACCAGTTGCCGTCCTTGAGGGAACAGGTGCCCGATTTACGTTTCATTTACTACGCTGGCGGTATGGTAACACGTTTCTCGGCATTTGTCACTGATCCCACCAAAGACATAATTCCCTTGAGTATATCAAATAGTCCAGCAACTGCCGGTACTCCCGTAGTCATGAGAATTAAAACATGTAAGTTCATGGAATTATTGCTTAGAAAGAAAATAGTATAGCGGAAAATTTACATTTCCCTTAATCATTTTTAGTGCCGCGACGCATTATAAATCCCCGTTGCGGATCTGCTTGGTATACTTCTAGCTGGGGCACAGATCAAATGGCGCAATACGCTCGTCCGGGAGTTATTAATTTCTATCGCATGGTGCCCAATTACTTCTATGGTGCCCGCAATGGCCGTTATTTAAATATACAATCACAAAACTCTGTACCGTTTACAGTCTGTACTTCACGTTCGGTTACATTGCCGCAGCAAAACAATTCCTCCGGCAATTCGGATGTTAAATGTAGCCAGCTGCAAGGCAATACCTTTTCATATGATCTATCAAATGCCTGCAATGGCTACTATACTATACATCAGTGCCCTAATTTATATGTCTCGGTGCAGGCTCCCTCATCATCGGCTGCTGCGTCGTCGTCTTCTAATGGTTTTGGCGGCGGGTCTTATGTCGCCCCTTGTCCAGATCCAGCTTGTCAGACACCCGATCAGGCTCGCTATATAATTTCGGTAATGAATTTAGGTTGCTTTAGCGGTGTCTCCCATCTAGCGGCCAGTTCGGCCACCATTTTCATTGTGTATTTGTTAAGTAAACTTTTTTGAATTACGTTTTCTTCGTCTGAATGTCATTGAACAAATTTAGTAAAAAAAAAAAAAAATTCTATTGAATCAGCGATTCATTTTAAAATTGGTTTCTTTTTTGTGTGTGACTTAAGCTACGGTCACATTAGACAAATATTTGCCCAAAAAAACGTAACCACTAAATTCTATAAAATTTTTTTTTTTATTTAAAAATACTTTTGATTTGAAACAGGTATTTATTTTCAATAAAACACCATCGGTTCTCAATACATTCTTACCTCAATCCATTTTGACTTTTATATCCCATGAAATATTATCTTATTAGTTGCCAGGAAATAGTGGTTACGTGTTTTTTTGGAAAATATTTGCATAATGTGACCGTAGCTTTAGGGAAGATTTACACGAAGACTTTATTGCTAACAGAAACATGCGGAACCATAAGTCTGCTTTTAGAGTGGGCAATTTTTCTCGAAATAACTTTCTTCAATTCTCTTCTCAAACTACAACTCACAGAATGAGGAACCAAATAACAAAAGAGAATTGAAGTAACTTCGATTCTATTCTCTTTCCTCGCTCTCTGACAAACTCAGAGTTGCTTCGCAAAAAACTGCCCAATCTAAAGGCAGACAATGGGATTAAAAACTCTTGCAGCATTTAATGTTGCCTCAAAAATACCGCCTCGAGAATTTCTTCATGTAAATGTAGCCCAAGATAATGCCATTTTTTTCCAGTACACAATTGCCATAAATGTAAAATTTACATATACAAAATATTTTTAATTATTAATTTTTAAGTAAAATTTATTACAAAAAGTTAATTTAATTTTTCTAATAAAATTTTGGATTTGATCCAAAAGCAACAAACGACAAAACGGAGAGTATTTTATTTCTTATTCGAACAAAAACAGATTTCCTTCCCTACTGATTTACTTCTCCCTTAAAGCTGAAGTCTTGGCATGCCCTTCTCCACTCACCCCTTATGGACAAGAGCCCGAACACATATCAAATCGTACCACCATAATGACCGATATTTTTATATTTCTGGATACTTACTGGGAATATGACTACATAGTGGATTATGTCAAGTACGTACATTTTGACTTTGAAACGTGGCTATTTTTAACAATTTCATTGCTTGATCCTTTCTATTTATTGTTACAGTTATATAGTGGAGCGGCTAAATATCAATCAGTATGGCAGCTCGGTGACTCTATTGTGTGCTAGAGATGGCAACGTTATCGTGAACCGTACATTCTATATAACGGATTACTATGCGAATTGGAATAAGACTAGTCATTCTTGGTGTAAGTATTAGAGCTTTCACTCGGTTCAAACAGGGTGGCCCAAAATGACTGAAAGTGTTTGAGTTCAAGCAGCCATTGTCTCCCTCGCAGTGTGCGCTTCCATTCTGCTCCAAGCGTACTTGATGATGGCTTTGCACAGCTGGCCTTAAAAAATTTTCCAACATTGTCCGATATGTAAAACCAGTGGTGGAAACGTCGACACCGTGTTCATTTTCTGAAAAATATGGGCCAATTATCTTTTCCGACGAAACACCGCACCAAGCGGTACACTTAAGTGTGTGTAATTCTCGCTGTTTAACTACTCTTGGATTTTCCGTAGCCCTATTTGCCCATTAACGAACCCATTCAATTGAATTGGAAATATGCTAAGCAGCATAGTATTACATTTGTGGTCGATTTGGCGGCGACTCGCACTACGCATTACAGAGAAAATTTGTTTTTTGGCCGAACAGCATGTATGTGGAATGGACTTCTCGCAGAGGTCACTTTTCGTCACTTTTAACGTGGGAAAATTTAAATCAAATGTCAATAAACACTACTCCCTCTATCCTCCTTCCCACAACCTAATTTCCCAGTTCCAGCACAATGCAGCGCATCTGTAGGGGTCATCCCCTGAGTGCCGGTCCAAAAAAAAAAAAAATTCCCCAAGCATTCTTTAAAAATCCCTTTTGGGCCACCTTATGTATATATGTATATAGCAAAATTGTGAAAGAAGTGTGAATTGTGTTCGCGACCGAAAGAAATTTTTTTCCTAAAATTTTGAGGATTTAAAAATAAAAAAAATTTTTATTTTTTACTGTGCAAAAATCAGGGCCTATTTCACCGTCTGCCTCTCCTCTACACACTTCTCCTTTGGAGCATCAAGTCTGAGGATCTCGAAGAAATATTAAAAAAATAAGAAATTTTGTTTCCTAAAATTTTGAAGTTTTAAAAATAAAAAAAAAATGTTTATTTTTTACTGTGCAAAAATTAGGGCCTATTTCACCGCCTGTCTCAACTCTACACCCTTCTCCTTTGGAGCGTCAAGTATGAGGATCTCGAAGAAATATTAAATCCTCTATTGCAATAATCTGATATTCGTTGGTATTGCTTTTTTTAGCTCTCCAATTGAAAATGGACTTCGTCGCTTATAATTAAATTATGAATAAAATCATGATTTTCTTCTGCAATAAAGTTCAACGATTTTTGGCACGTTGTTCAATTGTGTACACGACCATTTTAAATTCCCCCAAGTCTTCTTTACAAAATACTGAAATCATTAAAAAAAAATTATAATAAAAAAGTTATAAGGAATTCAAACACCTGCGCTCCTTTTAGGCCACCCTGTGTAAGATAATAAATATTTGAGCTTTTTGTATAAAGCAGTCCATGGTGTATCTTGCATAGAAAAATGTAAAGTCAATATTCAATTGCCAAAAGACGATATTAGATTCAATTAAAATAATAATTAGATTTCAACCAATCACGCAAATTGTGGCATTAATTAACAGTTTTAATTGAAAAATTTCAAGATTTTTTTCCAGTTAACCATTTCATGGTGCTTTGATAGCATTGTTTAGAGAGGATATCCAAATCAATTAAAATAAACGTGAATTCAATTAAATTATTAATTAAGAAAAAAAAAACTTAGTTCATGGGCGTGTCAGTACATGCCGCCTTGTTCTCTATATAGAAATTTGAGGAGTTGGTTCATTTAGTTGGTCACCGAATTCAAAGATAACCGCTAGAATTACACGTGGATTAATTCTTCTAAGTAACAACATAAAGCCACGGGTCACGAAAGTCGTTTTATATATAGATATAGATATAAATATGTATATAAATATATTTATTAGTAGTGACTTCGAGTCTCGCTAAGTGCATTGCACTTTTCACATAATTTATTGAAAATATTTGCACTTGTATTGTTTGTTCTCTTTTGTAGCCCTGCAAAATGTCTTTATAGCGCAACAATAAAGTGCAAATATTTCACGCGAATAGGCAAAACTGGGTCTAGAAATGCAATGGTACTTTGTGGTTAAAAAAAGAAAACATCAATATATGATACAGTGTACATTACAGTAATAACGTGGTTTTAATTTCAGTTCGAGCCGGTTTCAGTTTACCTTTGATTCTAAGCAAAAGTCAAGTTTTGGCCGAAACGTTGATGAAAGAGGAACGTAGTGCTTCCTCTTTAGGTGGACGTTCTATGATAGCACTACTAGTGCCCAGTCCCGTGGCATTTATATACGATTACGACTACGATTATTGTAAAAATTTCATAAATTATTTGAATAACTCGCTGCCCGGATTGACGTTCCTTTATTTTGCCGGTGGTACGGTAATACGTTTTGTGGATTTCGTTAATCATGGTGAAGAGGATTTGTATTTATTGAGTTATGATTTGGATGTCGAAGCGGCTGCGCAGCCCTTGGTAAAGCGCATAAGAAAAGGTTGGTTGGTTGGTGGCACTCAAAATATAAAAAAAATGCCTGTTTAAAGGAAAACTTCTTTTTGGTTTTTTCCAGTTCCCCGACGTTTAACCAATCCCCGCTGCTCGGCTTATTGGTCCAGCCTTTCCCAGGGCTCCAATAAAATGGTGCAGTATGCAGGTCTAGGTCACATAAACTTTTATCGCTTATCGCCCAACTACTTCTTCAGTGAGGGCAGCATGCGTTATCTGAAGGTAAAAGCTTTAAGTTCAGTTGCCTTCAGTGTCTGCACGTCACGTACGAATCGTTGGCCCTATCGCGATCCCACATCGCCCTATGCCAAAGAAGTAGATTGCCTTCAAATCACCACAGGAAATTTCAATTACGATTTGGGTGACTTGTGTTTGAATTACGACAGTTTCAAAGCTTGTCCGCCACTTTATCTGTCCGTACAGGCTCAAGCATTTGCTGACATCAATGAACTAAATTGCAAGGAAGCAGGTTGTTCGACACCCGATCAAAGTCAATTCATAATCATGGTCAATAATTTGGATTGTACGAATACGACGGCTGAAAAGAAGTTCAACCAATTGATTTACTTCGTTGTGATAACGTTAATTTTCAGATATTTTCATTTTAAATAATAAAGAATTAATTGTGTTTTTTGAAAGCAGTGGAAAAAGAATGCAAAATCCAATTGCTTATGGAACCGCCGCTTGAGTGGAATTGCCAAGCGGCGCTGTCTTTTTTTTTGTAGGGGGCCAATTTAGAATTAAAAAAAGAAGAAACTACAATACTTTACGGTTAAACTGTACAACTCCAAAGTTATCAACCTCACCACAGCAAACATACCGTTGTGGAAAATTAGTACAGACGTAAATTCTACTGTTGCACATTGGGACGAAACAGGTATAAAGTATCTCATGATTCTAAATTTTATTACTTATAATTTAGTGGTAGGCGAAAAAAAAATACTTTCTAAATGAAATGCCAACATTCTTCAAGCAGAAGGTCAGAGGTTGACGATGGTCGAAATAGTCTGCACGTTGACTACAACACGAAAAACTTTCCTGTCTTCAACCCCAGTTTCAGACTCATAAAAACATCTCGCATTTTTTCCGATGTTAATTTGTGTGTGACTTTGTGTCAGTTGTTGTCGCAAGGTTTCAGTGGCGAAGGCATAGTCACTGGTCACTGAACAGTAACGGCTTCAGCTGTATCCAATACACAACCACATCAGAACGCCCTCCTTCGTCGGTATTGTGTAGCATCGGCAAAGTAAAATAATTAATAAAAATAGCTACTAAAAACGAAGCTTCAAAATTTAATACGCCTCCTTGACATCAGGGATGCTACAACACTGCTATAAAAACAAAGAACGTGCAAAAGCAGTGTTGTAAGATAGTGAAGCTTCACCTCCTATCTTTTCTCCTACAATCCCTTCTCTATTCTTCTCTATTTCTAGCACAATGCACCTCATTTGTAGGGATCATGTCCTGAGTGCTGGTTCAAGATAAAAAAATTATTAAAAAATGTTGTTTTTATTATTTGAAATATTTCGCTACTTGTTAGTAAAAAAAAAATACAAAAACGAATTTCCTGCAGAAGCTATCCAAAGTACAGGGTGGGCCAAAAGTCACGCCTGCGTGTAAACATTGAAAACTCTTTTGTTTATTATTACTTTTTAGTGATTTTTTTCTTGTAGTTTTTTTGTTTGTTTTTTTTTATATTTGATTCATCGAACCATGTTACAGCACCATGAAAAATTTAACAACCGAGCAACGAACCAAAGTGGTAGAATTTTACTTTTCCAATTGGCATTCAGTTTCACTGAGGCAACGAACATATCAAAATTATCTTGTTGAAGCTCATTTTCATCGTAATGGATATGTAAATCAATAAAATATGTGATTTTTTGGTACTGCAAACCCCAGAGTTGTTCACCAGCGCGAATTGTACTCGCTCAATTGTACCGTATGGTGTGGAGTGACATCAGAAAGAGTTATAGGGCCCCACTTCTTCGAGAATGAAGTTGGTAATGCAGGAACCGTGAATGGGAACAGGTATCGTACTATGATTAATAATTTTGTACGCCCTGTGGCAGCCAACAAGTGGTTCCAGCAGGATGGAGCAACAGTACACATGGCCCGTGTTTCAATTAGTCTTTTAAATGAAATTTTAGACGACCGAATTATCTCAAGAAATTCAGAATTCAATTGGCCAGCACGTTCACTGCCCCTGATTATTTTCTATAGGCTTATCTCAAAGAACGAGTGTATTTGAACAAGCCCCAAACTATAGAGCAGCTAAAGCACAACATTGAAGCTGAGATCAGGGGGGTTACTCTCTATTGCGATGGGAAAGAAAAATGGTATGAAATCGAACGATTGGTACTCTCTAATCCGTTTGCGCATTTGCCTTACGCATCTATTATTGCCCCTTTCGCAAGTCTGGTATCACCGCACTCTGTAAAGCGAGAGTGTCTGTCAAAATCGTTCGATAAGCGCAAATATCTTGCGTTAGATAAATATCAAACGCAAATGGAGAAAAAGAAATAAGCATTCTGAAAATACATTTATACTTGATATTTAAATTGTTACTTTTAGGGAAAAAGCATAAATATTACAAACAAAACAACAGCAGTTTGAAATATTAGTGGATTTCATAATGTAACATCGTCACTTGTCCAAGGGACAGTTGCAGTCAGCAAATACTGAACAAGCCGCAAATAATTTGTGGACAAAATGCCTGTTTCATCAGGTATCAAAATAATTCTTTTTACAGTTCAAACAAAATTTTACAAAGTTTTAAATGGAATTGTACGAAACAAAGAATTCTTTCGGCATGCAATACGTTTTAAAAGTGGATTATGAGTTTATTAAAATGTAGTTTTTATTCAGGCATGTGATGATGAACGACTTAGACACAAAACCGATTTGAAAACGATAAAAGGTGCCATGTGTTTAGTAATTTTTTTGTTTTCAATAATTTTTGAGACATTTTTTGTCAATACTTTACTGCTTTTATTGTTTATATTTTATCTTCTAGCATGCTTTTGAAAGTAAAGTAAAGTAAAGATTGGCTTGAAAATGATTTTCCAATTTGATTGAAATTCATCACACCTTTTCAAAAAATAATTCGAATTGCTGTGGATCTCCTTGAAACTTTTAGCTCGTGTTGAATAGTGTTCAGAACATACAGAAACGCCTCCTTATGCAAACCGACGTTTTGTACAAAGCTAAAATAAAGCAATGTGTATTGGAAAACATATTCTGCTACAGATTTTTTTTTTGTTACATGCAGTCATTTAAAGAGAGTATATCGGTCTTACCTCCTAAGACTTGTCTTGCAACTCGTTCTACACGGTCGTTTTCCTCATCAAACCATAACGCGCAGAATCCATCACTTTATTTTTAATTAAAAACTGTATCACTTCCCTTTTGCTTAACTTGGCTTTTTTTAAACGTCGTGTTGTAAATATTTTGACATTTTATTATTATCAATATATGTGACGCGCAAAATAGAACGGGACCTAAGGGTAAAAACCGGTTTTGTTCAGCAGAAGCAATTTTAAAGATTTAAATACGTGTATCTTTGGTGTACCATCACTTTCATAAAACGCGCATATCTCTGGGAGGAAACACTTTTGGGGCATGGAATCGGTCTCATTCGATGCTCAGATGTTGTCCACATCAAAAAAAAAAAAAGTGAATATTGCTTTTTTTACCCTTAGGTCCCTTTCTCTATGCGCTGTCACATATGCCATATTTTCTTTTGCAATGTCAAAGTTGCCACTTTTTCAAAAAGATTTGCGAAAGGTTTTGCGAAAGTAGTAGAGAGTACCAAATTGGCATCTCAACACATTTAGCTTTCGCATCGCAATAGAGAGTAACCCCCCAGGGCAATAGAGCATGAAACTTTGCCAAAATAAGAGCCCAATTGTGAATGATGATGAAAATGGTGGTCATCACTCTGATATTATTTTTCATAATTAAAATTTAATGCTAATATTATATTTAAATAAACAAAAATAATAAACAAAAAAGTTATTAAATTTTTACACGCAGGCGTGGCCCAGCCTGTGTAAATAATCCTGCTTTAATTTTATACTGTCATTAATTTAAATTTCTTTTAAATTTCATTCTAAATTTTAAAGTTTGCCCGCCAGCCTTCTTGAATATTGCAAACATTTCAAAAACCATACAAACGTCTGTGCGCGTTTATGTGTGCGAGTGACTCTGTGACTTTTGACATTTTGAAATAAAGTTTTGCGTCAAATTATTTGTTGTATTTCACATGTCACTGAAAAGAAAGTATGTATGGCTGTGTGTGTGTGTGTGCGTGTGAAATTAAAAAGAAAATATTTCTTAGTGGAGTCTGTTTTTCAAAAGAGGAAGATGATGATACTTTTTGAAGATGAGAAATTGGTGAGAAACACTCATCCTTTTAAATAAAAAGAAAAACAAATTTGTGGAATAAAAAACTAAAGTCTTTTTGATCAATTTTGGCTAAAGAAGTCGTTTTTATTTATAAAATGTTACATTTTGCATTCAAAATAATACTGTAATTCGTTATAACGAACATAGAAATAAAATAGATTAGAGTATCTGCTAGAAAAGCTTAGGGATAGGCTACCACATAACTTTACATCCAAAATAAAATTCGTGCTAATGGAACTATAATTTTTCACATTAATGTTTGAACATTTCAAGGACGTGACTGGAACTTAAGTGGCATAATGTCGATGAGGATTTATCAATAGTAGATTGCGCACCGGCTAACTCATGTTCGTTATACAGTAGTCGGCATCCTAAAGAATGGCCGTCATCACTATGAGTGAAAGCGATCCATAGTTAATCGAAATAGCAGCCGTTAAGGGTTATTGTGATGACGGAAATTATTAAAACAATCGATTAATCCAACCGATTTGGTTCGGTTAAAAAAAATTTTCATTAAGAACAGAAATTATGGCTGAGAAGTTGCGTATTGAAAGTTTCCATTGTAACTACTGGAATACAGTAGAAACTAGTGGCGGACAGTCTCCAACAATAAGCGGACAAAATTTTTCACATTTTTATAGCGGCTTTTTAATTGTCCACGATAAGTTAGCATTACTGTTCATGCTATTACGTTGACGCTTTAATTTAAGCAGATCTTTGAAGCGTTAAGTTTAGCTGTAACATCTATCACTGTGTGTTATATTAACACATTCGCGGACAGTTAATTTTCGCATTGTCCATTTGTGGGGCATATGCTATATCTTCGGATTTACTGAATATATTTAATCCAGGACTGCTGGAGCAAGGTTAGAATTGAGAATCAAGTTATTTTCAGTTAAGTTTTTTAATAATTTAAGTTTGCGGTTATTGCCGTCTTGTCCCAGCCACAATTCCAAATTGTTAACACAGGACACGCCGGGAAATCCCGTTCCCGATTTTTACTCCACAGTTTGAGTAATTGAAATTAAATTGAGGTATTTCTTTTATGGTTTCCAACCACTCCTCTTCAGATTCCATCTCTGGACGGTGCTCCTCCTGTTTTTCTGATTCTGAACTATTATCAGAATCACCATCATTACACTCGAGAATATTTCCTTCATCCGAAAGTAATTCGTCTTCTGAAGCCCGAGATTTACTGCAAGTAGGCTTCTCTTCTTTATGTTGGGTTTCGTCGGAATTTTCTCTATCTGGCTAAAAATCTCGATCGCTTCCATACTTTCCATCATCGCTGAAAGAATCACTTACTTCATCGCCAGAATCAATTTCTTGGAATAGTTTTAGGACTCTATCTCTTTCTTTGCTGTATTGGTCCATTATTTCTTAGAAAAATTCACCACACAAACATCACATTACTCTATTCATTTACGTAGAACTTTATTTTAATTTACAAATTCGCACGATTTTATTTTTTTCACAACAAAATATAACTCACCTTCATCAGCAGATTTATTTGCTTTCACTTGTAGCAAAACAACAAGTGCAACGGGAGGTAATTAAAAAAATATACTGAAAACTAACGGGATGTCCCGTCTTGCTTCTGCTTTTATGTATTTGATCGCAACATATGTTTGCAAATGTTACTGGCCGTTATTTTTTGTTATACATATGGCACATACAAGAAAATGTACAAGTACACTTATAAAAGCAAACCATAATTTAACATTAACTTTACTACAGTAGCTACCGGCTTGTCCCAATGATTGAAAAATAAAATAAAACGTGGTGACGGTATACATATGCCGTGCTGTCCCTACATTTTTCGCTATATTTGACGTCATATGGCGTCTTGTCCGCGTTTGTGTTAAGAATAAAAATTAATTTCAGAAAGAGAATTTACGAATTTTTAGAGAATTTTTTAAGTTTCTTGTATTCAACAGAGCAGAGATTTATTTATGCATGTTGGCGACTGATTGACAGTCGCTCATTTTTTTATCGATGCACTAGTGTTGATTTCTTATTTTTTTTTAATATAGTTGACCCTTTGCACTAGGTAAAAGTTTCTATTACAAATATTTGTGTGATGTTCTGCAAAATTTTAACAATGCCAGGAAAATTAAATGTCATAAGGGCTTTAGACTATTAACAGAAGTGCCTGTTAACTAAGGCTGGAAATAAAAGTATTGTGAAATTCTTTGCAATTGTCATTGATTCCAATATTCAACAAATGAATAACGAATATAATTTAGTGGATGCAAAAATATTGAATCACTTTTGGAGAGCATTTTGAATACAAATCGTTTCGATACTGCCTTTTAATTTAAAAAAAAAAAAATTGTTTATACTGTTTTGTCAATACACTGAAAGAATTTTTCCACAAATCATTGAAAAACTGTTTTATTGTTCTACTTTAAACAAAATAAATTTTCAAATCTAAGTTTTTATCTGTCTATGAAAAAACAACAAAAACAACAAATAATACGTATCATTTTACTAAAAAAAAAAAAGATTTCTAACAAGAAAATTATTTTTTTATTTGAAGATTTTTGCGAAAAAAAAAATAGCAACACTGACTAATGTTGTCTTTGCTCTTTTGCTGCTGTTTTTAGTAGTGTATCAAACCGTTCTTAGCAAGGACTCTCAAACTTTAAAAAGGGTATAACTGAACAATACTGTTTCAAAAAGCGGTTGTTATATTTGCTATATGTTAGTCAAGACAGCAATATACAACAAACCGCTAAAGAACCCTTTGCCGTTGATATCCTCACTATTTAGTAAGGCTACCCGCCATCTATTGCAGAATTATAGCAGTTGATTTGTAAACTAACAATATTTTTTTTAATTTATTATTTTTAAATACTCAAAATTTAAATTTTCCAATTGAAATTAAAAAAAAATCGAAAACTTTGATTGAGATTTAAAATGTTCAATTAAAAATCGATTAGAGCGCCAAATTCCTGCCATCCATTTTGATGGTATAGTGCCAAAGGGTGGCTTTGGCATAGCATTTGCCAAATTTCTGGGGGAGTTTGAGTAAATGTTTTTGTTATGACGCCAGCGCAAAGAGTAAAAAATTTTATTTACTAACAAATCATCACAGACACTCTCACATCAATTATTTTCGTCCATATTGTTGTTGCTGTAGTTTTCTGTTTTCTGTTCTTTTTTTTTTTTTCTTTGGGGAAAAAACAAAAAATTGGCATTAAGGATACAATTTACATTCTTTAATGTTACGCAGAATTTATTAGTGTATTGGCAATTGGCGTAGACGGACACGCTTCAAATCATAATAAACAAAATCATTTCTAACAAAATAGTGTTAAATTTGTGAATACAAAAGCCTATATACATATATTTATATACATACATACAAATGTAGCTAAATTATTCCCATCGTTGAAAAGGTTGGGGAGGCGCGGGAAAGTTTCAATTAACAATGAAAGAAACTATGTGGGAGCGTTTTGGTAATAAAATAAACCTTTTAATTCATTAGAGACGAACTTAAGAAAATGTTAATAGTGAATGCTAAAAATTTTTAAAAGTGTAAGAAATCCCAGAAAATAGAAGAGAAAAATTCCAATTCTGTTTTAAAACAAAAAAAAATAATACAATAAAAATTTCTTTTATATAAAAATAAATCAATTAAGTTTGCCAACAAATTGAAAATGTTTCCTTTAAAGGTGAGTGCTTTTTCATTCGTATTATGGACTATATACTATAACGGTATAAATGATTTAGAAAAATAGAATAAAGAAATTTAAGTTTTATTGATTTTTCACAACTTTAAATAAATTTCTAGAGTGAGCATTACTCACACCTGCTGGGAAGGAGACGGAAAATGCAAAAAATTGCATTTTTCCTTCAGCTGGTACACAAACAGAGTGTTTGTTTTGGGGTAAATACACCCCATTTTTGGTTTGAAAATTATAAAATTTTCCAATTTTTAGGAGCAGGCGCCGAAGCCCACCTAAGCAAATATCCATACTGGTAAAACAAATGCATACCACCCCTCCTGCCGCAAGAAAAAACAAGAACTCTTACATTCATCGGATCCTACATAAAATTCATGGATACTAGCAACCCAACAATAGTTTTTACTCTCATCCTACAAATGTCTCAGAACTGTCTATAAAATAAAAATATAAAAATAACAATGCACACATGCATACATACGTACGTACACGGCCACAAACCATACTCCCATACACTGGCATATGCATGTGGAAAAATGCACTGCCAGAGCTTTTCCAATTTAGGGCTATTTCTGTGGAAACTGTTTGATTTGATATTAAAAATAGATGTGTTTTTATTTTATTCCAGTTGAAAGTCAAACATTTTTGTGTCTATAACAATTCTTTTCGTTTCATACAAAATTTACAAACAAAAAACTAAACACACGAACGGACTCACATACTTCTGCACTGAATTGTGTACAAAATAAACACAATAATTCCTATGCACTAAATTTTAGAATAATATTAAAATAATGATTTATTTCATATACGAGTGCTCTCTCATACTCGCACTCTCCTTCTCTCTTTCATGCTCTCTCTCTCTTTCTATCCCTCTCTCGCTCCCCCCTTTCCATTTCATTAATAAATTTACAGGAATACATGCATGTGCATGCATTCAATTGCTAAACATGCCAAACAGGTCCTTCGTTGAAGTGTGGCCAACTTTTGAAAAGTTTAAACGCTTTAAAAATCCTAATTAAATATGGCGGTGTTTTTGAAAATGTTCATTTATTCAATGAACTGATCATATGTTTGAAGTCTTAGGTAGACCATGAAGCCATAACAAAGTCAAACAAGAAAAACTCTTTGCTCGAACGAGGAGAAGCTACTTTGCAATGGAATGAGAAAAGAAAGATGGAATGCCAGTGCTAACGATGATTTGTTAAATAAATTTCAATACTATTTTTTCCTCAAACCAGTGCCCAGGAGAAGTACCCTACGTATACGGAGCATTTTAACGGAGCTATATGTAGAGGGAGAGTGTAGAGAAAAGGCAGGTGGTAAAGTGATAAAGCGATAGAGAGATTATTTTTTGCACACCTCTGCAGTTGTTTTTTTCCATCCCTGCTACCGTACTTTTATGTTCGTATTTAAATGTTCGTGTATCGTAAATACAACTAGTCAAAAAAAATTAGTTTATGCATCAAAAATGCCATTAATATGGCTCTGGGAAAAAAAGTTTTAATCTCTGCGTGCCACCTACGCACCTCAGAACCCTGCAGATTATCAAAGTGATAGTTTTTTTTATGATTTATAATAATAAAATTACACTTACCACTTTTCAGGGTACAGGTATACCGCAACAGACCTATAAAGACACAGAGAGAAGGGAACAAATATTAGAATATTTTATTAACTTGTCAATTGTGTTTTAATTTTATATTGTATTTTAGTTTTTTACATGAAATGATGCTTAAAAATCGAGTGCATATTTCTTTAAAAACTCACATTGAGAATAATAGGGGCGGTATTCTTTTATTTGAATTTAAATAAATTATTTAATTTAAATAATTATTTGAAGTTAATTTAATTAAATAAATTTAAAAATCAACCGAACTTAACTTGGTCTCTCATTTAATTTTTCAAAACTGAATTCAAAATATTTCACAAAACTAAGCACATCATATGGGAGAAATTTTAACGTTCTTTAAGAAGTACGTTTATTATTTTTATTTTTTGGCGTAACTCAAATAATTTTGTTAATTAACACAAAAATTGTAAACAGAAGTAAACTAATCAGTTTGGTCGAAAAATTAACTAAATTGACACACTGCTACGTTTTCCAACTCTCTGGTTAACTGTTTAATCTCTCACTCTCTCTCTCGCTTTATAAAAAAAAAATTCTGTTGCATTTCCTTTTTTACACTGTTGTTAGAGAATTTGTGAGTGTTTGAGAGGCGAAGGCATGACAAAACAGAATTAGAATTTGATATTTAATTTGGCTTTTTTTCAATATTCATACTCGTACGTGTGTAGGTATGTACATAAATCAATTCCTTTAATTGAGAGTTAATAGATTTTTCAAATGCTTAAAGAGCATATTTTATGATTTTTATTGAAAAAAATTTAATATTTTAATTTAAAATTTAGCTGCCGGTTGCTGTAAATGCGAAAAGAAAATCAATTTTGCGAAAGAAAATTCCTTTTTACATTAAGCGGAGAGTTAACTACAAATTGTTTAAATAAAAAAGTATGTACACATTTTACAAAATAAATAAGCCGTGTCCAATATGGTGTGTCAAAGTAATGTCATACACTAGAGCCACGACTTGCGATGCTAACAGGAACCGGGAAAATGGACCGGAAATTGAATTGTTTTTTTTTTTTATAAAAATGCACAGGTTGAGATATTTAGCAAATAAAATTTTATTTTTGGCTAAAAAGCCATATGAATAATAGTCCATTAATACCATGTGAGGTCTTTGTTTATGCACTGACTGCGTATATTTTTTTTTTCAGTCCGCAGGCACATCAGATCGACTTCCATCGTCGTTATTGTGTAGCACCGGCGAAGTAAAATAATAGGGGTTTCGTTTACTCTAAATTGCGCGCCCGAGGGCGCACAATCTTACCCAAAAGCGTTTTATTACGCAAAAATTGGGTAAATGAGAGAGATTTTGAGAGAGTAATATTCTTGTTCTTCACGCACGTGAACGCCCGTATTTTTTCTTCGGGCTAGTTTGGGCGTGAAGAATAAGCAATCAGCTGGTTTATAACAAACATTGAAAATAACAAAGGAAGTAAAATTAAAAGTTTCCCAAAAATGCAATGAACAAAGAATAGTTAATTTTATTTCATGATTTAGTTCAAAATTATTTGGGGTTTCTTTAAATAACATGTATAAGCCAAATTATTGTGTTTTTATGGATGTATGCATGTGTGTAGATTTGTAATTGTACATGGTCATAAACATTAGGTCTGTTCTAGGTGCATAACAAAAGTGTCCGAACTCGCACAAATTATTTTATTTATATGTATATGATTCCATTTTTAAAATTGTGCTTTATCGCGATAAAAAAATATTTGAATGTATTATTACATACTTTATGGTATTCGCATAAAGTATTTTTTTATATAAAAGCAAAAAAGTACTATTTCGCTAAGGCCTACTTAGCTCAGCAGTGGACTTTTCTCAATTTTTTACTATAAATTCAAGATTCTTATGTTCAAAATGCAACTAATCAATGGAGAAGTGAAGTTGAATACCGAACAAAAACCGAAAAATTTATAAAGAAAAACATAACAATCCATTAGTTTCCTTTTTTTTATAACACATACATATTTCTATTTCTAAATTTTTCTTCTCATCTATATATATATATCTATATATATATATATATATATATATATATATATATATATATATATGCTTTCCTCCTCAGTTGTTGAGTTTGCTTTTAGAAAAAAATACTTTATTATCATAAAGTATATAATAATACATTTCACATATTTTTCTCGGGAAGAGCACAATTTTAAAATTAGAATCATATATAAAGAGATATTCTATTTTATTTATTTATAACAATAACCAACCGAGCCTTAGGGCCTTATATAGTTGGTGGACTACAACTGTAACATAAGAATTATTAAATATGTAGACATCGAAAAAGCTAGAAATAATGTTTATGAAAAAATAATAGTTATAATATTATTAGACCGCTACTATATATAAATTGGAAGTTATATTGCGGATGAATTTGGCTATATATATTCAGAATCTAGATCAGTTCAATTGCGAGAAATGCTTATCAACAAGTGAACTACGTGTAAGATGGAATGCTCTAAATTTACCCACAAACGTTCTAGATAACAATTTTTGTACAATTTTGAAATAAAATTAGAAAGTAAAATTTTTAATTTTCTGTACGAAGTTGCACGAACTTTTTCTTTGGGTAAGTTCGGTCTAGAATTAAATTATCGGCTGTTTTTGATTTATATATGATACTAAGAAATTAATCAGAAAATTTGCAGAGATACGACAAAAGTTTTTAATTTAAAAAAGATTTTTTAAATAAATTTCAAAATGTTGGTACATATATTTCTGCATATTTATCACTTTATTTAATAAAAAATTGCTTTTACTTTTTTTTCAATTCATTTTTGTACACATTTTACAGCCGTTGCCAACGATGCAAATGTTTTTGTGATGCACGTTGAACAGACTTATTATATTATGATGGTTTTCTCCGTTTTCTTACTTTTGTACATTTTGGTATCTTATTGAGATAAATTATGGCTTACTCTCATTATACCGAACTTTACCAGAAAAGTAAACGAACAGACCTAATAAATCAAAATGACTACTAAAAACAAAGCTTCAAAATTGTATACGTCTCCTTGCCATCAGAGACGCTACAACACTGCTGTAAAAACAAATAACGTGCCATAAGCAGTGTTGTAAAATAGTGAAGCTTCACCTCCTATCATTTCTCCTTCTATCCCTTTCCTCTAGTTCCAGCACAATGCACCGCATGTGTAGGGGTAATCTCCTGATTGGAACATGCATTGTGGCTGGGCAAATTCATTACCAGGTAAACTCACTAGAAAATTCGCCCGTCAGCTGATACAAGAATTTTTAACGTATTTTGGTGCCGAACGTCAAAGTTTGTTTACTTTTGTGAGAAAGTTAAGAAAATTATAATAATATACTATAATAATAAGAATGCGAAATATATTACTTTTTCTAATAATTAATTTAATTTTAACTCATATTACACTAATTTAACACATTCTTTTTAGGTTATGTTATATTTAACAAAACGCATGTATACAAAAAATTTGACGTTTGGACGAACCTTGTAAGAATAAACCTTGCATTGCGGCAATTGTCAAAATTCGCTCCATTTCATTTTTTGTTAAATAAATCTCAAGGCGAATTGATACCATGTAAACTCAGTAGTACAACGCACAACCAAAAATCAATTTGTATTGTCAAAATAATTCATACAATTTGACATTAAACAGTAACAAATTGTCGGCCAGCTGGGCTAGTAAGTTCACATGTTATGAATTCGCCTTGATAAATTTATATTTCTGAAAACTTTCATTAAATAATTATTTGTCCAGTCTGAACGCATGGCAAACATGATTTCCTATATTCTATTTGACACTATTTTCAAGCTGTTTCAACAAACAAGAAAGAATACAGTCGTAAAGCAGCTCTGGGTTGAAGAAAAACTCACGCGTTATCGTAATTATTATTTAAGTGCGGTCAGACCTATTTTTGTTGTTTGGCCTTCGAGAGTTTTGCGTCTCACTCGCACTGGTTAATAGATTTGCCACGGGTAACTGTATCATTTACGAGTGTTGTGGCACTTCGTTATTAATCACGTGGCTGTTACTGGTGGAGACCATCATAGTCAAGAATTTTATATATAATTTAACTTCCTATGTGAAGGCATAGGCCGTATTAATATATTGTGTGGGATACCCTGGCAATTTGCGTACTTGCTTCTGCCATCTGCCATATGGCAATTGATAACTACAAACAAAAAAGAATAATATATTTGATCGTGATTTGAACGTAAAACAAAATATTTTTTGGTTTAGCACAATTTGAAGCAAATACGAGAACAAATATTTTATCAATATGAACGTAGCTTTAGCATTTAAAATAAAGGCATTTGGTGACTTGCCAAAGACAAAAAAATATGTTCATATATTGCACTTGTTGCCTCATCATCATATGGAAAAATACTCGCCTCATACTGATATTCCATGCCACATCATGGTCAAACTCTTATAAAATGTAACCTAACGCCTTTCGATTTATGCCATTTTTTCCAAACTTAAAAACGAAAAGTAACACAACCCCAGGAAACCTTAACAATGAACAAAAAAAAAAAAAAAACAGTGCTGACGCAGATAATGACGATGATAAAGCAGAGTAAAAAAAGAAATGCTCATACAAAAATGTTAACACTTTAGTAAATATGAAATCCTTGAAACTTCCCACAATTTTGCTTATACTCGTATGGTATAACAGGCAGTTGGATGCAATTACCACCACATTTCCACTCTCCACACCTCACAATATGCTGCTGTAATACTCAGTGCACTCACTTTTTTTCCAATCATTTTGTTTTTATCGAAATGAATAAAAACTTGTTGGTTATTTCTTTATTTGAATTTTTCTTTTTCTTTGTTTTTATGGTCAGCAATTTGACCTTCTTCTTGTAGCACAGTTTTTTTTCTGAATTGGCCAAGAGGCTTTATATCATTGTTACACTTTGGCTATTTTTTTTTTTTTTGTTATTGGGTTTTCGAACAGGAATTGTAAATAAAATATAAAGAGGATAACAGATAATGAAAGAGGGTGTGTGTGTATGTTGTATGAGAGAGCGGGGAGCGGAGTAGAGAAAAGAAGTGATAGGAGCAGCAACAGGCACTTGTTGGTCTTATCAAATTGCATTCAGTTAAAATTTTGCCACTTCTTTTTTCGCAAGTAAGAGCAGTTATGAAAAGCAAGCACGTCATAAGCAAGATCTTCGTCAACTTTCAGCATGAAACTGAATTGAATAATTGTCTGCTTTACAAACAAATACATGTAGGTCTTGTGGATGTGATTAGGAGCAAACACCTTTATCTGCGCTTGCGGGACGTACTATTTACAGTAAAATCTCCTTCAAAAAGTATTCCCGCTACTTGACACTCTAATAAGCGTGAGTTTTAAAAAATTGTGCTCAAATTATCTTTCATAAACGAGCAGAAGCTTTGCAGCCCAATGTTACATAATACCGACGAAGGAGGGCATTCTCATGTGATTGTGGGTTGGGATACAGCTGAAGTTACTATTACTGTTCAGTGACCAGTGACTATGCTTATGCCACTTAAACCTTGCGACAACAACTTACACAAAGTCACACACAAATGCACATCAGAAAAAACGCGAGATGCTTTTATGGGTCTAAAACTGGGGTTGAACCCAGGAAAATTTTTCGTTTTGTAGTACACACTACTTCGGCCATCGCCACCCTCAATTTTTGATACAAAAGCAAAAAATATACTTCTAATTTTTTACATCTTCACTATTACTTTTTCTTAATTATTAATAAAACTTCAAACAAAAACATTTGTGGTCGAAAAATGAGCTCATATACGTCTATTTTTCCCACGAAGCTGATTTCTAATAGATTGGAATATGATACAAAATGCTAGCTGGGCAGGGAGATGCGGTATGTTCAAATGCATACACAATGTCATGTCATACACATATTTTATTGGTCAAATTGGAGTTTGTGAAGTACATGGTAACAGTCCGGAATTGACCTGTCTTCGTGAAGCGTTACAGTTTTAATTATGAAGATTTCGTCTTCTAAATAAATGATAGAAAAATTTATATTTTTCAACTGGTCAGACTTAATGCAATCGAGTTCAAATTAGAATTCAATAATTTAAAGCTCAAAATCACAAAAAACAAAGAAAACTATCAAGTGAAAGTCAGCTTTTAGCAGAATTACATACATATAAGTATGTATATTTGAAGGCATGTGAAGCACAAATAGTTAGGTAATTATTATTTTTTTAACTAGTACCAGCAGTCGGGAGATGACCCCTATACATGCGATGCATTGAGCTGAAACTATAGGAAAGGGATAGTTGGGGAAATGACAGGAGGTGAAGCTTAATGAATGATTTTACAGCTCTGCTTTTGCACGTTCTTTGTTTATAGCAGTGTTGAAACTTCGGTTTAGTAGCCATTTTTATTATTAAGTGTGTTTTTTACTATAAATTGGGTACCCACGGGCGCCCAATCTAACCAGAAAGCGTTTTCTTACACAAAAATTGGGTAAATGAGAGATGTTTTGAGAGAGTAATATTCTTGTTCTTCTTGCACGAAACAGTCCGTACTTTTTCATCGGGCTAGTTTGGGCAAGAAGAACAAGCAATCAGCTGGTTTATAAGTAAACAATAATGAAGTAAAATTAAAAGTTTCCCAACAAATAATAGTTAATTTTATTTCATGATTTAGTTAAAAATTATTTGGGGTTTCTTTAATTAACATGTTTAAGCCAAATTATTGTGTTTTTATGGCTGTATGCACGTGTGTAGATTTGTAATTGTACATGGTCATAAACATTAGGTCTGTTCCAGAGACATAAGAAAATTGCCCAAACTCGCTCAAATTTATTTTATTTATACATATACTTATGATTCTAATTTTAAAATTGTGCTTTTTCCCGCTTTATGATATTCTCATAAAGTATAAATAGCAAGATTTTTTAAATAAACTTTAAGTTGTAAGTACATATATTTGTGCATATTTTTCAATGTATTCAATAAAAAATGCGTTTTGTTTTTTTTTCCAATTTATTTTTGTCCACATTTTACAACCGTGCCAACGATGCAAATGTTGTGCATTGCAAATATTATGCATTTGTAGCGTCTAAAATCTCTAAAATAAAATTTATCTGGGCACTTTTGTTAGGCACGTGGAACAGACCTCTTTTGTGGTAAATTTTATGGTTTTTTGCGTTTTCTTACTTTTGTACATTTTTATCTCTTATTGAGGTAAATTATAGTTTACTCTCATTTCACCGAAGTTTACCAAAAAAGTAAAAAAAAACATACGATTTATTCAATATACAGAGAACAGAGAGCTAACCACAACGAATTTCTTGTCGATGAAATAAAATATGCGAAGGCGAATTCATAACAGGTGGCTGCGTTAGCTAAAATTCTCATCAGCTGATTTCTGTTCAGTTGTCAAAGTTGTGTTCAAATCAAATAAACATTTTAATACGTAAACTGTGTTGGCAACTTGAATAAAATTGTTGTACATTGTTTACTGTATATTGCTATGAACAAAAAATGTTGGGACGAGATCAAGATTTATTAATACAAGGTTGTCGCAAGGCGAATTCGTAAATTCGCTTTTCGTCCGAACGTGAAATTTTTTGTATACATGTGTTTTGCTAAATTCAACATAACGTAAAAAGAACGTGTTAAATTGCTGCAACATGAGTTAAAATTAAATTAATTATTACAAAAAGTAATATATTTTGCATTCTTTCTATTATAGTATTATATTATTATAATTATTAAATCACTTTTCTTAACTTTATCACAAAAGTAAACAAACTTTGACGTTCGGCTCAAAAAAAAAGACGTTACAAATTCTTGTATCAGCTGACGGGCGAATTTGCTAGTGAGTTTACCTGGTAATGAATTTGCCTTGGACGAGATCAACTGGTATGAATTCGCCTTTTGTGTATAGTTGTGTTTTTAACGTCAGAAATTCTGTACTATTCAAATCACAAAATACCTAGAAAAACGTCAGTTCAACTCCTAACTCTGTTCGGCGGTTTCTTTTTCTTCTAAATTCTTAAATATTGTTGTTTTGTTTTGATTTTTATTTTCTAGATTTGAAAATTTGCCGCATTTTTCATCTACTTTATGCTCACAATTTCGCAATTTTTAGCACGACAATGTTACAAACATAGGTTATAGGAATCTGTGGTTACCACACACAACAATGTGGTGTTTTGTGTTATGAAAATTATGTATTATGAAAATTAATATCATTTAATAAAACAAATAGATACCAAAAAATCACAAGATCACTAAAATATTTTTTTATTGGCTTATGCACAACAAATTTCTTTTTGGTAATTTTTTAGCTTCGCTATGTTTTTTTTTGCTATATTAACATAAAACACAATTAAAACAAGCTTCACTATGTTTTTACCTATAATATTAACACAAAACACAATTAAAACAAATAAAACCACAAGAAATTATAAATTTGTTCTTATGCACAAGTTGTGACTTATGTTTACAAAATTTTTCACTTTATGGCATTTTTCTTTTGTTTACTTTTCATCTTTCGTGTACTTGTATATTTGTCCCTTTCTCCCCCTATTTTGCGAAAAAGCTGATTTAAAATTTTTCAGACCCCCAGCTGATTCAAATATTTTTTACTTTGCTCTATATGCATGTACCTATATTTTTGTTTACGTTTTTATTTTGCTTTTAGTTTATTAATTGTTTGTGCCTAAAAGATTTTGTTTCGTAAAAGCTGGAAATTAAGATTTGCGTTAAATAAATAAAAGAAAAAGTTTTCTTGGTAAAAACAAAAAATTGGGACTCGCGCTAAATAAATGAAAA
This sequence comes from Dexiosoma caninum, assembly GCA_963924685.1. Lineage (NCBI taxonomy): Eukaryota > Metazoa > Arthropoda > Insecta > Diptera > Tachinidae > Dexiosoma > Dexiosoma caninum. Next base: position 52,975,616 of record OZ004728.1, on the reverse strand, counting down.
CAATTTTCAGCAGCGATCATTATTATACACACAGCTAAAGTAATGGACATTTTCCCAAACGCTTGACCTTCTGCTAACCGACTGGCCGGAGCTAATATAGCAACATGAATATATATGCCATTGTCATGTTTGCATTAGAGATTTCGTCCGGTGGGACGCTTAAAATATTCAGACACGAAGAACTTATGAGCATAATAGTGGGTAGTGCTGAATACTATGGGAAGCAAATAGTGAATGCATAAATGGTCCCATATCAAATAGTGAAACGATAAGTATTTAAATTTTTGTTTTTATTAAATATACAAAAAAAATTAATTTTACCTCCGAAGCCCTACAGATTATAATACAACCCACAAATTATGAGAAATTGCTGCCCGTTGTCCATATCTTTTTAAATGTATTGGATCTGCGACGTTATAATACAAAGGATCGTCTTAAATATAAAGTATTCCAATCTATTAAACAAACTCATGGTTTTAGTTTTATTTATTAATATTTTTTAAGTACATTGCATAAAATAACTTGTGTTTATAAAATACAATTTCGAATACATATGAAAGAAAAATAACTTACTGACAATGAAAACTATGTATCGGTAGGTCTATTTATGAGAAACATTGTTATTGCAGTGTCGAAGAAATTACTTTCCACTGATCAGCCGCGCAGAAAATTCACCAACATCAATGCAACAAGTTTTATTGATTTAACCAATCGGTGCTGAATATAAAGCAATTGTTTGACAAAACAGATGCAGTTTTTATACAGCACTTTATTCCAACTATAAGTCTCTACGGGGCCAATGTCTGTGGATTTTGTGAAAGTGTCACTGAAACGTTCTTTGCGACTGTACTGCACTCGACAGACAGAGGTTTCACCATCTGGATGGAATTGCGGTGCCTCCACACAAGTTGTGAAACACCAGACCAGATAATTTGCTAACGCCTGTTGGTTTTGGTATTTTTGTATTGCTGTAGAACCGCACTGACTTAATAATTGGATCATGGACCATGTATCATGAAAAATAATAAAACTACTAGGTAGTCTGGATGTGCCAGCGGGTTATTAAATATGCCTTTGAGTTTATACAAAAAAGAGAAATGTAAAATACGAGTTCAATTCCAGAACAGTAACAGTGATACGGTTACAAATTATAAAATTTGTTGAAAAAAGTTTTAATTTTTCCGCATTGTATAAATCAGAAAGCATCAGTGACTGCTACATTTTCAATCGAAATTAGTGCACTTAGTCTCTCTAGACAAATCATATTTCTCGCTGGCAGCCAATTGATTCATATTTTCCACCTTGTCAGTATAAATAAAACGTAATACTTCTTCCATAACTTCTACAGCAATATCCGTGATAGTCACTTTGTTAATTTTAGCCTCCTCCATATCATGTTCAAACATTGCGGCAAAGACTGAGCTACGGCTTGCTAAAATGCTTGTGCTCACAATAACTCGAAAGTACTGTGTTCCGCGTCTGCATTTCATCGTTCACCCATAAGGTAACAGACGTTTGAACATGTGGAGGAAAATCCCTTGAAAATTTTAAATCACAATACATGGCGCTACAACGATCTCCAAGAATGCTTAATTTACACTTATGTTTTGCAGAAGTACCAAATTCAATATCTATATGCTGATGGTTGGATGCAAGTTATGCCCATACAGGTTTATGTATGACCCACTTGAAATTATATTTGTCTTCACTTGGATAAGATTGATATTCAATAGGTTTCAAGGCCATTCTGAACTAAATTTTTCTTGTTTCCAAACTTGGAAAAATATTTTATCAAACAGATAGCAGTAGCACAGTTTATTCTTTTGATGTTGCCATCTAATGTAACCGTTTCATAATTTTTCAGTATTAAATGTGTCTATTCCCTTTTTAGTACAACTGTGCTTCATTAATAATAGGTGTGTTCGGGCGCCCAATCTTACCAGAATGCGTTTTCTTACGCAAAAATTGGGTAACTGAGAGAGGTTTTGAGAGAGTAATATTTTTGTTTATCACGCACGAGAACGCCCGTACTTTTTCTTCGGGCTAGTTTGGGCGTGAAGAACAAGCAATCAGCTGGCTTATAAGTAATCAATAATGAAGTAAAATTAAAAGTTTCCCAACAATGCAATGAATAAATAATAGTTAATTATATTTCATGATATACACTAAAGCCCCGATTTGCGTTTTTTCGATTTGCGTCGCTTTTTAAAAATTTGTATAATCCGACTTGCGTCGTTGTGATTTCGATTTGCGACGATTCTATTTGTAGGTAGATGCTGAAAATTAAGTTGAAAATATTTGCAGAGAGGTGGTTGATTTAGCTAGAGAAGCTCAATTTGAAGGAATGGAAGATGACATTAATGAAATCTTATTATCTCACGAATAGGAGCTTGACAATGAAAGTTTATTAGCCATTAATGTTCAGCGTGCATTAGAAGAAGATGTTGTAATGAATGATGTTACTTTGGAAGAAAAATATGTATATATTTTTTCGAAATTTTTTAGTTTTTCACCCAATTAATTCGAAATCAGAACATTTGTATAGAAACAAATAATTCGATTTGCGTCGCATTCCTCCCGTCCCCATTAACGACGCAAATCGGGGCTTTAGTGTACTTTAAAATTATTTGGGGTTTCTTTAATTAACATGTACAAGCCAAATTATTGTGTTTTTATGGATGTATGGATGCGTGTAGATTTGTAATTGTACATGGTCATATACATTAGGTCTGTTCCCGGTGCATAACAAAATTGCCCGAACTCGCGCAAATTTATTTTATTTATATGATTCTAATTTTAAAATTGTGCTTTTTCCCGAAAAAAAAATGTGAATGCACATACTTTATGCTCCTGAAGCAGTGTTCTTCGACGTTATCACGTCCTTTGGCAATCCTTTTCAGCACTCTGTACTATACAGGGCAATTCCCATCGTGCTGGAAGGTTGCAAATGTAACGCCGATCCCAAAAAAGGGTGAGGCAAGCAAACCTGAAAATTACCGCCCAATTGCAATCTGTTCCGCGATTTCCAAAGTGATGGAAAGTATGGTGAACTTTCACCTAATGAAATATTTAGAGTCCAACAATTTACTGAACGACCGTCAATACGGCTTCCGTCGAGGGGGCTCTACGGGCGACTTACTAGCCTTCCTGTCGGAAAAATGGTGTAATTCTATTCACCAGTTCGGCGAAAGTAAAGTCGTGGCTCTGGATATTTCTAAAGCATTTGATAGAGTGTGGCATGGGGCACTTCTGTCCAAACGTTTTACTTTTGGTGTCGGTGATATCTTCTCTCGATTTATATCGAGTTTTCTCAGGGATCGCGCTATAAGAGTTGTTATAGACGGAATCTCATCTAACGAGTACAAGATAAATTCAGGGGTAGCGCAAAGCTCCACTCTTTCTCCTACCGTATTTCTAGTCTTTCTTAATGACCTCCTATGTCCAACTTCCAACCCTATCCAATCTTTTCCAGATGACAGCAGCCTTTCTCACTCATATTCATTTAGTCGTAGGCCAACATCGACTATTATCATGATTCATTGAATTGTGACCTCATGAAAATATCGCAATGGGGCCAGGCAAACAGGGTCGATTTTAACGCTCAAAAGACCCAATGCAGCATGCTTACACATCGACGCATGCCCGATGACGCTACGTCACCGCCTACATCCGACCAAAAATGGAATAGAACTCTCATGTATGGGCCGGTGCTTCAAAGACTATTTTGAAGTTACTCGACCGGGTCCAGGAGAGAGCGAAGAAACTCATAGGAGACAGTAGGGTAGCCAACTCTATTAACTCTCTTGAGCATCGTCGCAACGTTGGGTGCGTTTCGTTGTTCTATCGTTACTATAATGGGATGTGTTCTAATGAAATCAGGGAACTTGTTCCCCGAAACCCGATCATTCACGCGCACGACGCGTTCATCATTAAGAGCACATCCATTTGTGGTCAACTTGGCAGCGAATCGCACTACGCATTACAGGGAGAACTCATTTTTCGGCCGAACATCGTGTATGTGGAACAAACTCCCTGCCGAGGTCTTTCCTGTCACTTATGACGTGGAAAAATTCAAATCAAATGTCCATTCACACTACTACCTCTATCTTCCTTCCCATAACCTGATTTCCTAGTTCCAGCACAATGCATCGTATGGGTAGGGGTCATCCCCTGAGTGCTGGTCCAAGATAGAAAAAAAAACTCAAGGCCAAGTAACGAACGATGAAACACAAGAAAATGTTAAAAATTAAGCCTGAAGTACATTTTTATTACATTGAAAATTTAATAAAGATTTCATTTCAGGTTATAATAAATAAAATGAAATATGTATATGTAGTACATTTCTTACTTTCTTTGTTCAAGCAAATTAATTTTCTTCACAGCAATATACATAGTATATATGTTAATGTATGTATGTATGTATGTACATTAGAGGGGGTCAATTTTCTTTGTCTACCAAGAGTATAGCAGAATCGTAATATACTGAAAATTCTAAGGAAATTTTCCAAAGAAAACATGTTTTTAAAATCAAAAGAAAGGCCCCGATATTGCATGACAAAGACGCCGAGGAGAAACATTGGCGGGCAATTGTACGAAGCGTTCAGTTTCCTGAATTTGTGCATCAGTTGGTAGGAGTGTGCACAAATTCTATGTACCCAAAAAAAAAACCTAGGGATCCCTTCTTAGTTTATCTAGTCATCGAAAGAATACTCTACATACCGAATCTCAAACCTCTAGCTTTCTCTCTTTAGAGTGATTACAAATTTTTTTCTTGAAAAACTTAAATTGCATTAATGCGAACATTTAAAAAAAATTAACACAAAACGGTCCAGCTGTTTTCAATTGATGCGATTACCAACGAACAACATTTGATCTTTATTTACATATGTATGTATGTAGAAGACTGAAAATATTCTCGTGAAAAATCGGCGTCACCGTTTTGATTTTAGAACTACGGTTTGTTCGGAAATTTCCGCAGATTACGTTTTTGCTATACTCATTGTCCTCCGCAAGCAAATTGACTTACTCGAATGTACTTATGTATGTATGTATTTTTGCGAAAACACATTTCCCTTGTAATTTTGTTGTATGTAGAACTACATACGAGTATACCTACTACATATAACCTTGGTTAACGCTTGGTTATGTTTTTTTTTTTTTATTCCTTATTTTAATTAAATAAATGCAATTGTTTCAAAAGTTAACCTTTGTTTTTTTAAATAAACTTTTTTTTTGGTTTAAAATAGCATTTTTAATCGAAAAACATGCATAGAAATTTTTGACTCGGGTTTCGCAACAAAATCAAAGTATGACGGATGACGAGCTCTATGTCCCCGGCCTTAAGAACTGTTTTTCAATTTAAAATGTTTTGTTTTTGTATTGAGTATAATAAAGCGACCGACCGATATTTTGTGACTTCGTGGACCAAGTAGATAATGTATGTACGTACATATTATTAATACATATGTATATAAGTATATGTATGTGCCTACTAATGTTTTCTTTTTTTAATAAAAAGTAATTTTTAAATATGTATGCATAATTCTCAAACTTCCATTTTCCATGCCTGGCTTTTGCTCATTTAAATGACGTACGCATGCACAAGGCAAGTGGGTTGTTGTTTTTAATGGATTGGATGCCCCGTTTTTCATACATACTGTTTATTTTTATTCTTTTTGTTCTTATATATTTATTTATTTCTTTCTTTTGGGTTAGCTTCAAACTAAATTGCAATTTTCTGTTCGTTTGTTTTGTTGCCTGAGTTGAGTGTGTACCGTAGTGGGATGTGTAAAATACTGTTCAATTAAAATTTGGATGAAATTGCATTTGTTTTAATACCGGCCCCACACGTTTCATCTTGCTGGACTTGTTACGTTAGAAATCTGATTGATCTACGGTAGGTCCGCGGTTGATTTTCATACAACTGGCGATCAACTTAACTATCAAACTGTTACGCGTGATCCAGCCGAATACATAACAGGTGAACTTACGAGCCCAGCTGGCCGACTATTTATCATTGTTTAATGTCAAATTGTATGAATTATTTCGACAGTACACAAGGATTTTTTTTTGTTGTTTTACTACTGAGTTTACATGGTATCAATTCGCCTTGCGCCTGATAAAGAATTTTTATATCGTTTATCATTTGCGTTCCGATGTTTTGTGAGCAACATCGAGCGAAGTAAACAAGACTGATTAACAAGAAAAAGATATTCAGAGGCGCAATTTTATTGAATTATGGAATATTAAAAATGGAAAAAATTAAATAATAAAAATATTCGAAGTTATGAAAAATTATTAATCGAATACAAAAAAAAAACTTAAAAGTGGTGCAAACGTAAATGACTTTAAAAAAATATAGAAAATGCGCTCCTTCTGCCCACGCAAAGTTGACTCTATAAAAAGAATTACTTAATGAAGTTTAATGGAAAGTTTATGCCGCTCAAATTTTAAACGAACCGTTATTTACGTAGTTGTTGTTATTAGTGCGTTCTTTTTCCTTTTTCTTCAATTCCTTTTTAAACTGATCGTACCTTTTGTCAGTGCATGTGTGTGCGTATGTATGTATGCATTTAAGTGTAAGGTGGCTGATGTTTTGTTTTTGGTACTCTTGCTGTTGTTGTTTTTGTATTTAGGTAAGCGTTGGGCTGCGATCGTGCAACAAAGCTGGTTGTTGGGTATGAGTGGTCGGTAGGTCGTTTGGTCAAGCCTGTGTGTTTGTTTGCGTTCAGTGCGTGGTGTTGTACGCTTACGTTCTTGTTGTTGTTGTTTAGGCTGCCCAACAATCAGTTTGTGTGAATGTGTGTTGCTGTTTTTAGCAGAGACAAAATTGAAGGCGACGCCACCAGCAAATGTAAAAATACAATAAAAACAAAAAGCAAATAAGAAAAACAACCACCAACATACCAATACACGGCACTCTATCCATCCCAAACACTATTTCTCAGTAACGCCGAAATGGTTTTTAATACTGTTCAGTGATCAGTCTGTAGGAATTTTTCAACGTGGACGGTTGCAAAAAAGACGTGTGTAGCGGGTGTTAGATAAAAATTTTAATAAATAAATTGGTAAAGAAAAACTGCAAGCGGATTTTAAATTAAAAGAAATTTTAAAAAGTAACTTCTGAAAAATAAAAAACCAGTGCTTTAAAATACATACATATGTATAAAAATTTTATAAATAAACAAGTGTCTTTTATATTAAACTTTATTGAACTGAAACTATTTTATGAAACATGACATTTTTGGGGCTGTAAAAAGCCAACCCATATTTTACTATAGCCCCTTCTACCCAGTGAGTTTCTTCGATTTTTAAGAAGAATAAAACGGTATGTAAAATTTGTTACAAAAAAAAAAAAGAAACCGTTATAAATGATTTATTAGGAAAAAGGTGACCATCCGTGGTTAATAATTAAATTATGTAATTATGAATAACTATTGTTTTCTTCCTCGCCCACTTATTATACAGAAAAGAGAACAAAAAGCAACAAATTTACAAGAAGTTTAAAAAAAACAGTTACCCTTGAATAAGGTTACCAGATTAAAAAATTAGTTGTGTAAAAAAAATCATTAATTGGTACATAGCTATTTTCGTATGGAAAATTATAATCAGGTAGGTGGTGAAAATCGTTTTCGGCGTTAAAACGTTTTGAAATCGACAAATAGTGTGATGATTTGTATGTGACGATTTTTGTGACGATTTTATATTCCATCTTGTTTCATTGAAAAAAATACGTTTTTAACGTTTAATTTTACTTGAGCAAAATGTAAAGAAATATACAACAAAAGTAAAAAATAAATAAAAAATGATTATAAATCCGTCCTTATTTAAACGAAAATATTCAACAAATCTATTTAAATAAATACTAGTTAATATAGAAGTGAAATTTAAAAATTTAAATACCCACATTTCATCTGGCAAATTTAAGGAATCCGATTTATCCCTTAAACGTTTTCTTAGAATATTTTCGCTATTCATCCTATTATTTTCTTCCAAGAGAATTAGCGAAACCGCAGCGAAAAGAGGCATTTTATAAATAAAAATTATAAAATATGTTGATACAAATTTTAATTTGTTATTTTGTTTAAATATTTTACAAACGTTACTTACTCACATACACATATGTTTATATATTTTACAGTTGTATTATTAGATTTTATACAGTTGTATTTAGAGAAGATATGTGGAAACGAAACAAATATGGAATATGAAATCGATCGAAATTCATCACACTACTGTCGATTTCAAAAGACGATTTACTTTTCAAATCGATCGTTTTCCATCACATACCTGAATATGTAGCATGACATAGTGTGTATGAATGTTCTTCGGAACTACATATTTAAATAAATAATCGTATTTAGTATGTAGTTCGTCTACATATCATCATATAAAACGTAAAACCATGGAACTACACTGTTTTGTATATTTGACAGGCAGGGAAAATCTTCTTAAAACATCATATATAGGTATGTATGTTATTTGGTACGAACGTGTGCATTTTCACATTTTACAGAATATTCAATAGAAAACCCGATTTTTAAATTTTTGTCGCTTACATGGTTTTACGTTTTATATGACGATATACAGTGGCCAAAAAAACTATTCGACATAGGCCGTAAACTTTATATATTTATCAAGAAAAAAATATGGAATGTTGTTTTTAACAAAATAAACTTATAAAAGTCTTTATTAAGGAACACAAAGTTATATTCAGTAAAAAAAATGAGATCTCAAAGTAAAAAAAGCAAAAAACACATGAATTAAAATATTAATAACAAAAAAACAACCAAAAAAGTATTCGACATTGGTAACATTTTTAAAATACATGAATTGAAATACAAGCTTATTTCTACTTCAGTAGCGAGTTGCTTTTCCTTGCCTACGTATAACCTCTTTTAAATGATCTGGCATAGATTTTACCAACGTTTTGGTATATTCTGGATCAATTTGGCTCCATTCCTCCTGCAGGATAACTTTCATCTGGTGTTTGTTCGTAAATTCACGTTTTCTGATTTTTTTTTCCAAGTGACCCCAAAGATGTTCAATAGGATTAAGGTCTGGGGACTGTGGCGGCGTTTTTTTTATTAATTTTGGACAATTATATAAAAGCCAAAGCTTTGTATTAGTGGCACAATGTTTGGGATCATTATCTTGATAAAACTGAAATCTATTTGCCAGACCCAATTTTTCAGCACTTGACCTCAAATTTTTCTTTAGGAGGTCAATGTACGTTCGGTGATCCATAATCCCATCAATAAACCCAATATTTCCCACGCCTGATGCCGCCATACATCCCCATACCATAACACCACCGCCACCATGTTTAACAGTTGGTACCATATTCGTTTCATCCTATTCTGTGTTAGGCCTGCGATGTACCAGAACTTTTCCATCACATCGAAAAAGGTTATATTTACTTTCGTCAGCAAAAATAAAATCCATCCAGAACTTCATTGGCTTATTTACATGCTCTTTCGCAAAATCTAATCTCAACTTTATATTTTTCTTAGTAATGTGTGACTTCTTCCTGGCTGATCGTGAATGGAAATCGTGCTTTTTTAAGACGTTTCTTATTGTTTGAGGTGTAACGGATATACTTAAGTGTTCCTCAGTGTTTTTAGCTAAAGTGTTAGCAGTAATTTTTGGATTTTTTCTTACTTCACGCACGATTCGCCGTTCATCTGAATCTGTAAGTTTGCAAGGTCGCCCAATCCTTACCTTGTTTATCACAGTTTTACTTGATTTGTACTTTTTTATAATGTAATATACAGTAGTTCTTGACTTTTAAACGATTTCTGATATAGTCTTTTCCGTTTTTCCTAATTTAAAATGATGTATTATTAAATTTCTTACATCAACAGAAGTTTCTTTCCCTTTACGTCCCATCATCGCGATCACTTGCACAGAAATAAGAAAAAAGTTCTTGTAAATGATAAACAAGAAACATAGCGATATTTTTACCAACAATGACATGAAGTAATAAGAAATACACAATCAGAATAAGAGAAAAACAATGCCAGTCGAATACTTTTTTTGCTTTGCAATTTTTGTTTTTTCGTTCAAACAGATAGATCAGTTAAAAAATGTGCAATTTTTATTATTTTTAGGACCATAAATTATTAAATACATATAATACAATGTGATCTCACGTTTATACATATAAAAAACAAAAGGATACTAGCGTTTTCAATGAAATTTAAGAAAATAATTGCAATGTCGAATAGTTTTTTTGGCCACTGTACATACATACATACCGATTAATCAAGTTTCAAGTTTATGTACTATCATAAAGTCTGCAATTATGTGAAGAATTGTTTTTTTTTTTTTAATTTTAAGCCGTTAGTCTGAGTTCACACGATTCATGTTTTAATGACATGATTCTCACTTTTGCTTCTTTGAACTCTCTTTAGTGTTCACACAATTCATATCTTGTAGACGAGATGTACATAGAGTTTGTGTGTATATGTAAATTAAGAATGAGAAAGCAAAACCTACTGACAGTACCTGCACATGAGTATTCGTTACCCTTCCCCTCGTTACTCTCGCCTGTAAAGTACCAATCATGTCAGTAAAACATGAATCGTGTGAATACAGTCGAATGCGTTTTATGCAAATCATTTAGAAAATTTAATCTGCTCGCGATTTTTTTGTTATTTAAGAATATGTCATACAGGCCTGTTCTGCAAACCACTTTTTGTCAAAGTGATTTGAAATCACGGAAATGGTGTTCTGCACACAAAAATTTTAATAATCTCGTGGTTTGAAATCGTCAGCTAAATGACTGATATTTTAATTCACAATGCAAAAATATAAACAAATATAAAACATCAGCTGTTTTCTCGTGTTTTCGAAAAAATAAAACCACGCCGAAAAATGTAAAATCGCGTCATTTACAGAACAGCTTCAAATCGTCGGCGTGGTTTCAAAACGGTTCGTGATTTCAAATAACGTGATTTGCAGAACAGGCCTGATTATCAAACATTTATAATGTATGCATGTTCATGCACATACTATATACATACATATACTCTCACTTCATTTATCACAAATTGGTTTTAAACATTTATTTTGCTACTTTTGGGTGACCGACTGAATTAAGTTATTGCATAAAAAAATAACAACAGAATTCATAATAATTCTCCAAACTTTAAAACTATTTGGTTAGAGCTGATTCACACTTATCAGTCAAGTCTGTACCCCTTTCCATTCTCTCTTCCCCGATCTTCTAAATACTGAAGACTTGACGAGTCAAACTTGATGTGTTTGAAACAAGAGTTAACAATGTAAACATGCATACATACATATATACACATTTCCATAAATAAATATTTACAATATTTTAAAATCTTGAAAATAATTATTTTCTATCAATTATAGTATAAGCAAAATTTGTTTATCATTATAACACATCTGCACATGCACATTCATAAAACAAATTTCCTTTTTTTGTGTCCAACCGTTCCTTTACAAATTATTGCATTGATCGGCAAAAAAAAAACATTCTCAACAAAAAAACAAAAAAACGCCAACAAAAACATTAAGCAGAAAAATAACTCCCTCAAAACCTCTATTAATAATGAGAGCAAAGAAGAGTACGTATGCAAAATAACAGCAATAGAAAGAGCATCTTAACAATCAAAATATGTATATACATACATACATATGGATGTATGTACATATATGGGGAAAGAGACATGGTATAAATATTCCCCCTTTTTAACAACAACAACAATTAGTCTGGGTGAGAATCAATGGATTTTACTTTATAAGAAAACTGTGTAAATTATTGCTTATTTTTTATTACATTTTTAAAGGGGGATTTTTATAAGTCCCTGTCCATATTGTGAAACATTTGCTGCAAAACTTTTGAGTTTGTAGACGAGAAGGGAAAGAGGAGTGGAAGTATGTACGCTGTTTCATGTACATGCAGCTTTTGTTGAATTTCTTATTTGCATCTTTTGAGATGAGGTGTATTTAACGTTTCATTTTATTTCTTTTCGTTTGGTATACTGTTAACTTCTATCATAATAATAGCTACCCTGTTTTATTGTTAATTTTTTGTGAAATATAATCAAAAATTTAAAAAAAAAATATAAAATTATATAAAAATTATTATATAATTTTTCTTCTTAGCGTCCATTTTGCTTCAAATTATACCTTGTGCTTCAAATGTGTATCCAAAAAAAAATATTCACAACTTCGATCACAGGGTAGTTATTTTATATTTACATTCGGTATTGAGAAATGTCAAAAAAAAATTAAAGAAAGAAGATAGAAGGGAGGAATAAAAAATACGAAACATGAAGCATAAGTTTCATGTATGGACACTGCAGAAGCTTCAAAAGAGAATTCAAAAAAGTTTTGCAGCAAATGTTTCACAATATGGACGGGGACTAAGGAAATATGAACTGATGAATAAACAAAACTAAGAAAATAACAGCAATGAGGGTGTTGGGATGTCATGCAAAAAACAAAAAATAATTAACAGCAAACACTGCTTTGACTTTCAGTTATATTACGTTAAGTGGTGCTAACTTCCATTTGAAAAACTTTTACATGAATCGCTTAATCGGTTTGGTATAACTACAGCGCTAGAAAAGTTTTCATAAAAGTAAGATAGATAGTAGATAATGCCAAAAAAATTAATTTTGCGATAAGCTATAAATCCCTACACTGTGATTTTACAGAAGTTGGTTGGAAATTGAATACAAATGTATTTTTCGTATTTTTGAAGTCAGCAGGCTGCGAGCTGTTAAGAACCCAGTAGCTTATGGCCCTTTTCAGCCTAACCTAACTTAACCAAGCTAATTTTTAAAACGAGAAAACAAAAAATATTTTCGCGTATACATACATATGTTTATGTGTACCTACAGACATAATACATGTATATACCCGACATAAATTCGTCACACCAACTACTCTTTTGGGAATATAAGCTAAAAGATCTTGGCACACAAGTATGTATGTATTTATCTGCATATACATACATACATATCTAAATAAAATCAGGCACTTATTTCCTGTTTTCCACTGCTAAAAAAAGAAATAGCAGGGTGGTAATTAAAACAAATATACAGGGTTAGAGTTGCCTTAATCCTCCTACCCTGCGACATGATCACTTTGACCAGATATTACTAAAACTAGGAGAACAACTGAAGAAAATAGAATAATTAAATCTGTATTGAACAATTTCCTGTTACAAGGGAATGATTTCTATGCCAAGCCAAAAATTAAAATAGTGGTTGAAAGCAAAAACAATTCTTTATTTATTTATTTTTTTCTGATAATAAGACTGCAGGTAGTATTTTACCTGTATCTGTAGTTATGTACATAGTTATGCATAAGTACATGCACACATTCATATATATGCTACATAGAATTTGTGGCAAAGAGGAGTTAAATATGTACACCCCGCAGCTGTTGAATGATAAATTATTACCTGCTCGAGCTAAAAATGTATGTATGTATGTATGTATGTATGTATGTATGTATGTGTAGGCATGTATTTGGTTATAGATCCGTTCAGCTTTGTTCTGATGAAAATCATGATAAAGATGATCTGTGCATGAAGCTAAAGAGCAGTAGTAGAATAAGGAAAAAGGGGTCTTCCTTTTTTGTTTGGTTTCTTTTCTCGCCCCCAGTTGGCCAAATCATCGTGCATGATGAGCGTTTCCGTTTGGGTTACTTTTAACCAAAATTTGCTACAATTTTTTTTAGGGGGCATGCGGTAATACTGGGGAGGTTTTTGAACGTGCCCGGTCTCATATTCAACTGCATCCAGATCTTTCTGCGGTGTGTAATTTCGGTTCTCTCTGTCGGCAAATCCATTTACGACTCTTGGGAGCATCCGTGTATATGCGGATGGTTCTAGCTCTGCGAGGAGCATTGAAGGTGACGTCTTCCGGATGAAGCCGAGTTGTCGGCTGTAAAGTGGGCATGATACAGAGTGTCTCCGTAGTCTAGTGCATAGGCATTAGTCTTATCAATATCGAGGTACGAGTTCAATTCCCGCTTAGACCATGGGTGCTTCTACAGACAAGCTTAAGAGCTTCGTAGAATTTGTATTGTCTTAAAAAAAATATCAGACGTCAAATCTGCTATAAAATTCCACAGGGGAGAGTCTATATCGCATACAACCTTGTTCGGGTGTGCCGGGTATCACTGAACGAGTTGGCAAGGCACTCCAGGGTACGACCCTGATGTGGGTAAGGGGACATAGGAAGATGTGGGGTAACAGGATTGCAGATGATCTGGAGAGAAGGGACTCAAAGGCGAATTGATAACTGGTGAACTTGCTACACCAGCTGGCGACTATTAATCACTTTTTGAAGTCAAAATTGTATTAATTATTTTGACAACATAGAATGATTTTTGGGGTTGTTGTACTAGTAAGGGCACCTGGTAGGAATTTGCCTTGGGGGCAGCCACCTTGGGGATGAGGACGTGCACAATATCTGCGGGCTTCTCGGATCGAGATGCATCGTTTGCTAGCCTATCGGAGCTATCAGAGATTAGGATCAGGGAGCTTAGCGAGTTTATCAGTGACAACGGCTGGTTGTCGCGTTAGCGCCGTCGTCTTCGTCGGACCAACGCTCTCTCCATTTCGTTGGGTTTTCCACTCTTTCGTATCCTCTGTCTAAATACCATTTCTTTTTTTAGCCGAAATCTATTCTATTCCATCGCCCTCCTTTCTGTTTTTTTGCCTTTTTTTACAGCTAACACAACGGGACCATGATGAATTGGATCCAAATGAACTGGGCTCTTTTATATTTTCATGGCGACTTGCCTACCTAAACTAACGCTGTGCACGGCATTTTCCTCAACAATAAATGTACGGCATGACGTTTGTGATTAGTTTTTCTAATCGACATTAAAAGATAATCTTCGTTCATGACACTCGGAGGGACAATGTACCACGTGTTGTCTTTTTTATATGTTGAGGACAATCTGAGCGACAATGTCCCTCGTTTCGGCTTCAATAAATCTGTGTTGCGGACAATCTCTCAATGCGAAAAGGTCAACGACAAGATGAGCGACCTTATCGCTAATTTGATCTTGTTTGACCTCGCCGTCATTTGTATGAATATCTCGTCAACGATTTGTATTGAGCTGTCCTAGAATCATCTCTTTTTTTTTAGATGGAATTTATGGATTTATGCATTTAAGCCTTTAAATTATTAGATGTATTTTGAAACAACACACAGTTTGCTAAGCTCGTAATAAAAGCTTGTCTGCAGAAACGCGCAGGGGTCTAGGCGCAACCTCCATACTGATAGACTACAGCCCACGCTACTTACCACTGTAGGCTACCGAGGCACCCTTCGGCGACTTACTGTTGTCTTGTACGCGGTTTAGGATGCCTTAAAGACGTGGCCAACTGGGTCACACATTATTTACCCACTTGCGCATGCTCGCATGTATAACAACACCTACAATCAGTTATTGAAAACACATGTTGGTGTGTATTGATATTTGTATGCATGTATGTATATACATATGCGCATGTATTCGACACATGTACAGAACTTGTGTAAAAAAATCAATTGTTGCTGCTTGTTGTTAGTGTTTAGAAGTGGGTTCAATCGGTGTGTATGTATGCGAGAGTTTTTTATTTTCTTTAACCATCCACCCCATGTTTGACAGGATTTAAACTTCATTATCATGCTTGATTTTTAAAAAAAGCGGCAAAAAAGAGGGTCGTTATTTGGTTGTGTTGTTTTGTCGTTCAGGACAGACGGCGACTATCGAACAACGCTGTTGTTTTCCTTTATAGTCTCGTTTTTTTTCTTTCTTTATATCTGCTGTTAGTGAGTAATCATTGTAAAAAAAAAACCTTCTTTAAATATCCATTTCTTTTTGTCTTGGCCATAGAGAAAAAAAAAAGCAGAAATTAAGAAGAGTGGGTTCGCATTTACGTCTGCGCAGTAATGAAAAACACGTTTCTTTTATTTCAGTACGTTTTTCTATATTGTTTATGGGGTTTTACAGTTGGGTTGCTGTCTGCCTGCTTGCCAACCGTCCAGGCGGTTTAGCCTGCATGCTATTTAAACGATCTACACTCGCATACCGCTCGGCGTTTATTCTTAGTTTTGATTTTCTGTTGAATATGAGTGTAAAATGTTTTCAAAAGATCCCTTTTTATGAGTTTTTTTTTTTTTTTTTTTTGAGAAGCAGAAGGTGGTGTGGTGGCGGTGCTGGCGATAGTGTTGTTGGGTTAAGCTGATTACGACAGTAATTTTATGATGTTTCAAATTAAAAGTAACATACATGCATACATACATACATATATACATGTTTGGTTGATTTTATTTGTTGCTTCAAATAGTATGTACATACAGATAGATGTAGGTAGGTAGGTGGTTTCTTGGAAACTCTATATAACTCCTAAACAACATCCAACCCAAGCTAAAGCATCTATGTACACATGCATACATACAAACATACATACATTTGTGCCTACATACACATAAATAAATACACATGCGACAGCATTCAGCCATACATACAAATTGCTGATATTGTAGTCAGTCGTTTTAGTTTTCAAAATGATATTTTTTCATATTTTCAACTACATCATCAATTTTTGTCATATTTTGTGTCTGCCTTGAGGATGGTCTTCTGGTTATTTTTTTTTCTTTGCTTTTGTCTGTAAAATGTTTCTACATGAGGAGAAGGTGGAAGTTGATGACGAATCCATAAAACCCATGATTGTCAGTTGAATATTGTGTTTATAGAGATTTTTTTTTCACAAGTCTTGCAATCAACACATAATTAGAAGAAGGAAGGCAGTAGGTACACTTCATTTATTGTGCTAATTTTACAACATGCAATGCAAATCTAAACGAAATAACACAAGATTTTGTCAATGCAATACCAAGAAATTAAGGGACAACATTTTTTTGTTTTTGCCAAAAAGTCATATCTGAATTTGCAACTTTATTATACAGGATGGCGCAGAATGAGCTGTATGTTTTAACCCTAATAAGTCAACATGTGCCTTTCAGACACATATTTCAATTTGGAGTGTTGTAACTTCCTTAAATTTAAACAATCTATTTAATAAAGCTTTAAGGTTTTTTATTTCTTTTTATTTTTATATAATCGCGATATTTCGTTAACCTTCGGTTAACATCTTCAGCAAATATTTATTTTTAAAATTAAATTTTTATATTAAATTCAAAAAGAAAAAAATTTAAAAATAAAAAAATTCCTGAAGATGTTAACCGAAGGTTAACAAAATATCGAGATTATATAAAAATAAAAAAAAAATAAAAAAACCTTAAAGCTTTATTAAATAGATTGTTCAAATAATAAAAAAGGTTAAAAAACAATATTAAGAAAAATTTATATAATTTCTTTAATTTAAGTATTAAGAAAAATTCCTTAAATTTATGTTATATTTCTTGTTACTGCTAGAATTCATTCTTTCAATTGTTTTATTTAGGCCAAACAATTTTTATTTATAATTTAACTTTTAATAATTTATTTATTTTATTTTACAACAAATGCCTAACAGGCACATATGGCAACCTTGAAATGTTAGTAAATAACAAAAGTGAAATTTAGTAACGGGAATTCCCTTTGTTTTTTGCAATTCAACGCAAGCTTATAAAGGGTGTCCCAACAAGAAAGCAAGATTTAAATTTGGCGCCATTCGAAGTGTCATTGTTCGACATGTGAACAATTGTTATTGTTTGCTAGTAGAAGGTACGACGTTAGTAAAAATGGAGCAAAGGGAGTTCGTTAATTGGGTATTGGAGAGACAACATGAAAATGCTGATTTTGCCGATAAAATCATCTTCAGTGACGAGGCCCATTTCCATCTTGATGGCTTCGTCAATAGGCAGAATTGTCGAAAATCCTCGAGTGATTCACGAGAAGCAAATGCATCCTCAACGTGTCACTGTGTGGTATGGATTTTGGGCTGGAGGAATCATTAGACCTTTTTTTTTATGAAAATGAGGCAGGTCAAGCACAAACAGTCAATGGTGTTCGGTATCGTGAAATAATAACCAGTTTTTTCGTGCCTAGAATTGAAGAAATCTATGTGGAGGGCATGTGGTTTCAACAAGACGGCGCCACATGTCATACAGCCAGAGAAACAATTCAATTGCTGCATCAGTCATTTTAAATCTTGCGTTCTTGTTGGGACACCCGTTATTTGTTCAATTGTTGTACGATTTTCAATCAGAAAGTTGTAAAGACTAAAATTCTTTGCACAATGTCTAAAAGAAATATAGTTAGACCAGAAGAAATCGAGAACATAATTGAGGAAATTGATTTGCAGGAAGCTCTCAATCAAGAAAATATTAGTGATGACGATTACGATAGTTCATTTTCTGCGGACACCAATTTTTTCCAGATAATGAAACAAGTTCTGCAGTATCCCCGAAAGTGATAATGATATCAATATGGAGACAGAAAAATGCAGTACTTATATCGGATAAGATGGAACCGAATGGAATTCGTTGCCCATATGTCCAGAAATCGGAAAATATCGCAAGCAAAATATTATTGGAGGACCAACACATAAAGTAGTTTTACCACTTGGACAGCATATTAGTTCTGTTGCCGATGCATTTCACCTCATCTTTGACGCCAATGTCATCAACATGATTGTAGTGAACACGAATATTCATGGAAACAGCACGCATCAAACAAAGTGGCAGCACGTAGACGACATCGAAATACAAGCTTTTATCGGCCTATTATTGAATGCTGGTCTAAGTAAACAAGGTATAATGAGTTCCGAAGAATTCTGGCATCCGCTCTTTGGTTTCAACATATTCCGAGCCTGCATGCCAAAAAACACAGATTCGTAACAATATTGCGTCATAATCGTTTTGATAATAAGTCTACCCGGGCACAACGTAAGGCAAAGGACAAGTTTGCTCCTATTCGCGATATTTGGGAACGCGTCAATAGGAATTTGCTGAAGTCATATATACCTGGTGCTTACTTGACAATTGACGAGCAATTGGTGCCATTTAGAGGGCGTGTGTCGTTTCGGCAGTACATTCCATCAAAGCCAGATAATTTTGGTGTAAAAATTTTTTGGATTTGCGATACATAAATCCGATATCCTGTTCATGGAATTTCTTATCTCGGACAA
Source organism: Dexiosoma caninum (assembly GCA_963924685.1). Lineage (NCBI taxonomy): Eukaryota > Metazoa > Arthropoda > Insecta > Diptera > Tachinidae > Dexiosoma > Dexiosoma caninum. The sequence goes on along the minus strand of OZ004728.1, from coordinate 52,956,502 downwards.
GGGGGTCCTGCAAAAGGTAAAAATGTTGCTGAGAGAATTGTTGATGAACTGTGCAAACCATTTGAAGGGACAAATCGAAACATCACATTCGATAATTTTTTTACGTCCTTTGAATTAGTCGAACGGTTGTTTTCCAAAGGCCTGACATGTGTGGGCACTTTGAGAAAGAATAAAAGATGTATTCCACCTAACTTTCTCCCGTGCAAAATAAAACATGCATGTGCCTCGGAGGCACATTTTGATTGGATTTGTTACAACGTTTTCCTGACCTTATTAGGGTTAAATAATTTATAACTTTTTTATTTATGTGATTTTTATAATTTTTTTTTTTTTAAATACAGTGTATATTATTGGGGAATTTTTTGCAATTAGCTTTGAAAAATAATATCCTGTAAGTGATGTCCATTTTCTGCTTCGCACATACGTGCTGTTTTTAGCATATTTTCCATTTCCATTTTTCCTTTTCGGAAAATTTCTTCTGTAATGGCCATGATTTCATTTCGAATGTTTTGTTTTTAGTTGGAGTATGGTTCTTGGTTTGTTAACGTACTCTCTGTCTTTCAAATATCCTCAAAGAAAACTGTCCGGAACTGTTAAATCTGCTGTGGGTGCAATGCGCACATTAAAATGGCGACGATATGCACGCTGTATCAACACAATATAGGCTGTTGGTTTGAAAAATAAAATTCAATTATTTTTGTACGTTGTTCGATTGTGTAATGATTCATAATAATTAATTCCCCAAGTCTTCTTCACAAAATGCTGAAAAAAAACAAAGAAAAAATAATAATCATTCTGCGCCACCCTGTACATACCAGTATGTATGCATGTAGTTATGTACATATATCTTGTATTTATGTTTTGTAAACGTTATTGAGTACTAAGAAAATGTAGAAAACATTGTGTTTAGGAGATACAATGTGTAGGTGGGCGTAAACTAAACCGAGTCACATTTTAGAAATTATAAATGTTGAAAATCACAAATCCTTCTATTAAAGTATTTACACTGTGACTTGTCATGTCTGCTACATGAGTCTGTAGCGCAGTGTTGGAGAAAATAGTACGGTGTATCGAAAAGTATCAGGAAATGAAAATCCTTGAGGGAGAAAAGGTTTCAAAATATCCATGTGTTTTTGAAATTGAACATTTCTCTACAAAGATTTGGTTATTAATACAACGTGACATGATGTATGCAGAGTCTTAATTATTTAAAATGTTTAAATTTTAAATAGTCGATAACATACAAGCAGTTAAAATTACACGTGATAGTTACTAAGAAAGAAACTAAACCAACGACGAAATTGTTAATCTCATTGACAAGCACTAGCAGAACGGAACGTCATGCTGTTTTCGAAAGCTGCTACACTTTTATCTGCACTTATTCTTGCATATTTCTAAATGTGGCGTGATACAAATTGTCCCGATAATTTTGCATCCTTAAAATTTACAAATTTAATTGATCAAATTGCAATTTATTCGGTCATTGCTCTTTTCCGAATAATTTTAACTGCAAAGACGCTAAGTTGCAATTTGTTCGGTTATTGCCCGTTTCCAACTAATTTTAATAATATTAATTAGGTCACCATTTTCTTATTCATAATTTTCTATTTGGAAAAAGTTGGAATATTATTAATTAATTATTTTTTACCTTAACCTAACTGTTTGTGGGTCGTTTGATAAGATGGTAGTCTAATTTTGCCAAAAACAAGTAGGTAATCATGGTACTTTGGATTAAAATCCAATACAATGAATGAAACTGGAGCGAAATTTGGTCACAACAGCTTGAATAGCCTGTTCTGTGGGTCGATTATGTTGAGCATCACATGGACGTAGCACATTTTTTTTTTTTTTTTTTTTTTTTTTTATCTGGGACCAGCACTCAGGAGATGACTCCTATACATGCGAAGCATTGTGCTGGAACTATAGGAAAGGGGATAGTAGGAGAAACGACAGGAGGTGAAGCTTAATTAATTATTGTACAGCTCTGCTTTCGCACGTTCTTTGTTTATTCATTTAGCAGTGCTGAAGCTTCGGTTCAGTAGTCATTTTTATTATTGTTTTACTTCGCCGGTGCTACACAATACCGACGAAGGAGGGCGTTCTGATGCGATTGTGGATAGCTATCAGCTGAAGCCGGTATTGTTCAGTGACCAGTGACTATGCCTTCGCCACTGAAACCTTCCGACAACAACTGACTGATTTGTCACAGATCATGAATTTAGTTTTTTACACTGATAGAAATATATGCAGACAGAAAAACCAAATAGCAAAAAAATCACCCCCCTATATATGTTCGAGTACATATCGAGCCTTTGGTGCAATACCGTAGTAATTCAAAAAATCGTGAACTGAGAAAAATGCATTTGAAGTTTTGAGCCATCTTTTTGATACTATTTTTTTTTCTTGGACCGGCACTCAGGGGATGACCCCTACACATGCGATGCATTGTGCTGGAACTAGGAAATTAGGTTATGGGAAGGAGGGAGTAGTGTTTATTGACATTTGATTTAAATTTTCCCAAACTAAAAGTGGCAGGAAACACCCCTGCGGGTAGTCTATTCCACATACGTGCCGTTCGGCCAAAAAACGAATTTTCTCTGTAATCCGTAGTGCGAGTCGCCGCCAAATCGACCACAAATGGATGCGTTCTTAATGATGATCGCGTCGTGCGCGCGAATGACCGGATTTCGGGGAACAAGTTCCCTGATTTCATTAGAACACATCCCATTATAGTATCGATAGAACAACGAAACGCACCCCACGTTGCGACGATGCTCAAGAGAGTCAATAGAGTTGGCTACCCTACTGTCTCCTATGAGTTTCTTCACGGTCAAGTAACTTCAAAATAGTCTTTGAAGCACCGCCACATACATGAGAGTTGTATTCCATTTTCGGTCGGATATAGGCGGTATAAATAGTAAGGAGATCAGATGGGGTGAAGTATGTCTTACACCGTCTTAAAAAGCCGAGGCACTTGAATGCTTCCTTTGAGACCTGAAAAATGTGCATAGTCTATCGGACATCACACTGGATTTTCATGCCAAGAACATCAAGAGCTTCTGATTCCTCAATGTTTATGCCACCCATAATTACAGATGAGGCAGCGTGATCGTGCATACGGCGATGGGTTAGCATGCAGCATTGGGGCTTTTCGTTTATTAAAGTTATTTTATTACAAGTTTTTAAATAAAGAGGCATGTTTTGTAATGTTTTCTGTTTGTAAATTTCTTGTCATAAAGGAAATATTTCATTATTGCAAATAAATATTGTTGGAAATGGCTGGAGGCAATAAAGACATTTGTAGCTGTAGAATCTGAACAGTTAGAGATAGAACCATAATCTTTTTTCCTTTAGATATGTATATATTTCCCCAAAGATCATTTCTGCATACCCAGCTCAAAAAATTCAAATTTTGAATTACTATGGTATTGTACCAAAGGCTCGATGTGTATTTTATATTTATAAAAGAATAGCCGAAGGTGTCTGGCAACTCTAGTGCAATCGGAAAAAAGAGCATATTAAACTCGAGATTCACACACACATCAAGTTTGACTCGTCAAGTCTTGAGTATTTGAATGAACGGCGAAGAGAGAATGGAAAGGGGTACAGACTTGACGGTACTCGTCAAGTTTGTTTCTTTCTCTCTTCTGTTTTGTTGTTTTGTCTCTTCTTTCCTTAACCGTAGTATTGTAAAAGAAGCGCAACTTGACGGCAAATTGTTTTCATGTATGAACGTAAATGCAGGTTCAAAAGAAAATTTAACAGAAACTGATCAGGTAAACTTGATGTGTGTGAATCTTGAGAAAAGAGATTTTATTATAATTCTCAAATTGTTTTTCTTACTTCTTCCTTTTAACCACTGGAATATTTAAAAAAAAATTAGTAATTTTGTGAACTTTGTTAAGAAAACAATCTCTTTAAAAGAAACCTTGTTAATCTGAAAACAAGATATTAAGAGTTTTTTTAAACTCTTTCAAACATATAAATTAAAAAAAAAAAAATTAAAGTTTTCTTTACTTGGGTGGGTGTTTTTTTTTTTTTTTTTTTTTCAATTTGGAGGTTGGTTGGTTTTTTCCCCAACTTTTTTGTCTTTCGTTGGTCTCCCATACTAATCAACTATAAATATGAAAAAAAGCTGAAGGTGGTGGTGGTGGTGCTGGTGCTAGAGAAGCTGTCACTGAGATTTGTTTGTGCCGACACACATTAGCAGTGATCATAAACTCGTACAGTTTATTTGCCTTGAATATGAAAATGAGTTGCGCTGACACAATATTAAAGTCGGCGAGTATATGAAACATATAAGTAGGTATGAGAGTAAAAAACTAACCACTAAGCGTGAATTCGCAATCAAGCCTAAGATAAGATTAAAAAAATAAATAAATAAATAAAATGCGTAGGGTGTGGGTGTAAATTTTTGTAGCGACAATAGCACAAAAAAACAAAAAATAATAAAATTCTCCAGTTAAAAGCAGTGACCACAGGTTTTAATTGAAATAGAGATCTCAGATATACAGTTGGGTGGGTCGCTATTCATTCTTTAAGTTGTGCTATATTAACCCTGGATGATTACTCTTTATTTTAGTACATTAAAGTTACTCTTCGTCGAAACGACGAAATATAAAAAAAATATTTTTTTGAGAACCGATTTTGAATGAAAAAAAATTAAAAAAAAATTAAAAAAAATTTTTTTTTTAAGCTTTTTATTAAAAAAAAAATAAAGAGAAAAAAACTAAATATAAAAACAAAAATAGTATTGCGGTATAAATTTTAACTTTTTTTGTCTTTCTTTCAAATTTTGAAAACAACAAAAACTTGAAGCTTTCCTCATCAAATAAAGTTGTTGACAATCTTATTGTTGTATGAACACACATAAAAGAGTTTTATTATAAACAGTATATGATATTCGTCGATTCGACGAAGTGTAACCATGCAGGGTTAAAAAGCTTTGCTTAGGATCTCGAAGAGCGCTTCAATAATTTTGTTCTCTTGGCAATTGTGGCTTTTACAATGCTGTGATGCTTTAGGATTTTTTTTTGAAGGATACAATGTATTGAAAGCTGGTTAATCATGACGTTTGCAATTACACAGCGAAATATCTTTTATGGAGATACCAGAAAAGGGTTCAAGGATCTTTCTTTTTTAACTACTGTATGAAGCTGCCTCTGCCTTTGCCTGCCATAAAAAAAAAATATTTCATTACTTAAACCTGCATTTCATAATGCAGAAAAAAAGAATGTTTTTAAATTTATTTTGTTTGTATGTTGTGTTGGCATAAGGGCGGCAGGTGGTATGGTGACTACGTAAATGAAGTTGATACAAAAAAAAAACAAAAAAACAAAAATACAAAAACAAAAAGACACACCATCATCTTGAACAGTATTTTTTTTGTTTCTTTATTTTTATTGTTTTTTTTTTAATTTTGGGTTGCTTTTTTTAAATCTTAATGAATTTTTTAAGGTCTTCTGCTGGTTTTCGTTCAGAAATAGTTGTTTATGATGTTAATTATGGGTGGGTAGGAAGAAGAAGGGGTCTTTATTTGGTAGTGATGGCCAGTTTGAATATTATTTCTTCTTTTTTATTTATTATTTTGTATACGATACAATATCAAAGTTTCAATGATTTTACCTGAAAAATCTATGAAAAAAAAACATGGTTAATGATTTCTGTCTTTCACGATACAATAATAATAATGTCAACAACAACAACAACGAAAAGTAGTTTAACTGCTTCAACTTCAAATATTATTTGCTAGAAGAGGGCGGGGGTCTTGAAAAAAAATATTTTTTTTTAAATTTAATTTTGTTGGAGAAAAATGTGGGCGTTAAAACTAAAATTCAAGGTTATAGATACCAGTGCATATAGAGAATGGTATGTATTTTTTTAACACTTAAACTTAGAGAAATATACATAAATCCTACTGAAACCCCCTGTATAAATGTGTGCAGTAGCAGGTGCATGCATCCCTTATCGAACATTGACAGCCTATTGCAGTCTCCTGTTTAAAGGGGAAAAAAGCATCTTGTAGTCATTTTCTCATAAAGAAGCCCAAGAAGACTGAAACAGGTTGCTTTTCATAACCGCCAATAGTTTCTAAAGGCTCTAAGGAAGATATACAATGCACATACACCCTTTTTAACAAAAACGGCCATCATCATTATAAATTCACTTATGTTGTGTATGTATTTTTGAAAATTTGTATGACTACAATTCTACACGCACACACACACACACACACACACACACACACACATGTACGTGTGGGTATGTGTGTATATGTGCATAATTGAGAAACAAAAACAAGAAAAAAATACCCACAACAGTTGTTTTCGTGTTAAAACCAATCAAACAGGAAAAAAATCTTATTATCCTGTTTCTTTGCTCATCCTTATGTTGAATACATACATACACACATCCATACAAAAAATGAAAATAAAAAGCAAAAATACAAATTTCAAAATTTTAAACTCCTCTACACGTTCTCTAACAGAACACTACACTAAATGCAGGCGAGCAACATGTGCTATAAATTCCCAGTCATTTATAGATACTTCTTCTTCTTCTTCTTCAGTTTTAGTTTCGCTTTTTTAAAGAGGGGTTGTTTTTCTTTCGAATTAATTGCTAGAGCCGCACAACCAGTTGCATGCATTTCTTACATTTAAAATGCAATTTAATTTCTTTTCTTTAAGACGTTTCACAAGGGTTTGAGTAACAAGTGGTGCAGGGAGTTGCCAGTGACAGGTTATTCTAGAAGTTTTGTAATTTAGGGGTGTTTAACAGGTTGTCATTCTTCAAGAAGTTTTTATAATTATTGCTTTATATTTATTTAGTAGTAGTGAAGCGACAGACACACAAAAGAGGGGGCTGCAAATTACTGCTTGCATTATAATTCGAACTTCCCCTTGGAGGAAGCATGTTTTGCACAAATTTCCCACGTTATGCAAGAACACTTTTTAAGATTTCTCAAAGAAAGTTCTCGGCTAACTTAACTTGTGGTTAAGGTCAATTAATTAAAAACTCGCTTGTTCCCACAAAAATTATTGAACCTTAAAAATTTCTTAAAGGAAAGAACACCAGGGTTTTTAAAGCAATTTTTTTTTATTAATAAACCATGCTCCCGTAGCTGCAAGGCGAATTCATACCAGGTGATCTCGTCCCTACAACAACAGCATTTTTTGTTAAAAAATACAACAATTTTATTCAAGTTGTCAAAACAATACGTATGAACATGCCTTGAGTTGAACACAACTTTGACAACTGAACAGACATCAGCTGATGAGAATTTTAGCTACTGCAGCCACCTGGTACGAATTCGCCTTGCCTAGCTGTTAGAAAGAAGGTAACATATCAAGTAAAAAGAGAGGAGATAGAAAGAGATAGGAAGTGCTCCACAAAATCACCATCTACTCCCGCAAAGAATCAATTTTATGCAAAACTGCTGAAGCAAGTTCTTCTCAGCAAAATTATTCCGAATCCGCAAAAATTTTTCGTTTTTACACATACATACACATACTTCGGTATTGAGAAATCACACGTTTTTAAATCGACTCAGTTTACAGACCGGGGGGGGGGGGGTATGAGCAGCGTATGGATTTGCTAGTTAGTATGTAGCACATGTGCCGCTCATGAGTGTACCAAACCGTACCCTGATTATTAGTATTCTTTTTTCTTTTATCTGTGACCTGCACTCAGGAGATGACTCCTACACATGCGAGGCATTGTGCTGGAACTATAGGAAAGGGATAGTAGGAGAAATGACAGGAGGTGAAGCTTAATTAATTATTTTACAGCTCTGCTTTCGCACGTTCTTTGTTTTTATACTCGTAGCAGTGCTGAAGCTTCGGTTTAGTAGCCATTTTTATTATTATTTTACTTCGCCGGTGCTACACAATACCGACGAAGGAGGCCGTTTTAATGTGATTGCGGATTGCTATCAGCTGAAGCCGGTATTGTTCAGTGACCAGTAACTATGCCTTCGACACTGAAACCTTCCGACAGCAACTGACACTAATGCACATCAGAAAAATGCTCGATGTTTTTTTTTTTAAATAATTTTAGTCTGAAACTGGAGTTGAACCCAGATCTGTTTTTGGTTTTGTAGTCAACGTGCAGACTACCATCCATCGTGCCATCGCCACCCTCATTTATTTTTTATCCATACTCCGGCTGTAGGTGATGCCTAGTTAAGTGGTACTCTTCCAAAGAGAGCAGCAAGCCAAAAGCCATGTGCAGACAACAACTTCTTCGATCTCAGAATAAAGTCGAGTAAATGCCAGATAGGAACAGATCTTATTTCTCCCCTCATGCCATTGAATGTGGTGGAAAACATACAAAGTGGTCCTGGTCCGAGCAAAAAAAAAATAATTACTAAAAAAAAAATGACTACTAAAAACAAAGCTTCAAAATTTAATACGTCTTCTTGACATCACAGACCCTACAACACTGCTATAAAAACAAAAGAACGTGCAAGAAAAAGATAGTGAAGCTTCACCCTCTGTCATTTCTCCTACAGTCCCTTTCCTCTAGTTCCCGCACAATGCACCGCCTATGTAGGGGTTATCTCCTGAGTGCTGGTCCAAGATAAAAAAAATACGCTGCACAGAATGTGTTCTGTGGTTTCCTTTTATATGCTCTTAAGTCATATAAATAATTATAATTATAAATATTATAAGGGATACACTGTCGAGCACAATCACACTGATTTCTTCCGCCTTGTATTTCAGTGTAAAGTTTTTCATTGAAAAGAAAAGAAATTCGTGACATGTGGCAATGCCAAAAATGCTCAGTAAGGTTTGACATTTCACCGTGAATTGACTAACAACAGAAACAAGGCTTGCAAATCTTTGAATTTTATTATCAAAATTTGTGTTGTGTCAGAAATCTCTTTCGTAAATTACGTGCGTTTGATTATCATCAAAATCAACCCACAAGCCAGGCTTTTGAAGCTGTTGTGGCCCAATTTCGCACCAGTTTCACTTTATTGGCTATTAATCTACAAACGCGTATGAAATCAGTGCGTACTGAGAAAAATATTGCTGCAGTGTCAATGGATATCTCTATATATGTGAAATCGTAGTCGTTGTTAAGGATTGCAAAGTATCGTGCGATGACTACAGATATTGTTTTTGCTCAAAATATGAGAATTGGTTTTGACGTGTTGTTTTAACAAGAGGGTGCCACATGCCATACGACATGAGAAACCCATGAACCTATTGAGAGGCGAGTTTGGTGACGTGTTTGAAGCAATTCATTCACCGCCAAGATCATGCGGTTTGATTTCATTAGACAATTTTTTGTGGGGATACGCGAAGAGTGTCGTGTATAGACACAAGCCATACATAAATCTAGGCGGCCTAATTATGGAAAACCACATTACAGTTGCCATTGGTGAGATACCGGCCGAAATGCCAGAAAATGTATACCAAAATTGGAGCTGACGGATGGACCACTTACGCCGTAGCCGCGGGAAATATTTACATGAAATAATCTTTAAAATGTCAATGACAGGCTTTCATTTAACGGGCCAAATAGATATTGTGTTCATTTTTGCAAATTTTCTCTGTCTGTGTTCACACGTTCCATGTCTTATTGACAAGATTCTTACTTGTTCTTCTTTGAACTCTCATTGGTGTTCACGCCATACATGTCTTGTTGACGACATGAACATGAGTACTCGTTACCCTTCTCCTCGTTACTCTCGCCTATAAAGTAGCAATCATGTCATTAAAACATGAATCGTGTGAACACAGACTTAATGTAATGTAATTCATGCCTAATCAAGCGAAAAAAGATTGTGGAAATTGCTTGAGGATAACACAAAATCTCTTGCGCTGTGAATGTACCGTTTTGGGATCTTCTATAAACAGAAACATTGAAGGATATTTACTGACTCCTAAATAAATAATTTCTCTTTCACTATACCGTGAAATGCGATTTATTTTCCTCCAAAGCAAACTTACTCATGATTCAAACACATCAAGTTTGACTCGTCAAGTCCTGAGTATTTGGAAGAGCGGGGAAAAGAGCATGGAAAGGGGTACAGACTTGACGGTACTCGTCAAGTTTGTTTCTTTTTCTCTTCTTTTTTGTTGCTTTCTCTCTTCTTTCCTTAACAGTAGTATTGTAAAACAAGCAAAACTTGACGGAAAAATGTTTTCGTGTATGAACGTAAATGCAGGTTCAAATGAGAAGTTAACAAAAACTGATCAGATAAACTTGATAAGTGTGAATCAGCTCTTATAACGAAGCTATCAATCATGTGAGGGGCGTGCTTATATCTACTGAAAAGTGTAGCGTGCAGTTATAGTTATATTCTAGTCTTTGATTTAACGCATATCTTTCTAACAAACGCAATGAAAAAAATACTCCGTCTTAATCACATACGAGTGTACCACCCAATCGAAATTAAAATATAAAAAAAACTAAACTGACAAAGTAACTAAAAATAGAATTTATTTAAGACAAGCCGAGAAAATTATTTTAAAAAACAAAATATTTTTTTTGCATAAATTTCAAGCATTAAAAAATAAATTTGAATAGTGGTTGGTGCGTGAGTGTAATCGTCCATTACGTATGACGAAAAAAAAAATTACCATCAATGGGCTGGGTGGTTTATTACAAGACTTGAAAGCGACATTCAAGAAATATTCAAGATACAAGCACGTTTCCAAGCCAAGCCTGGTAAGAAATACAGAAAAAAAAAGATTCCGATTCCACTAACACACCCGGCGTAGCGTAGCTTTACTGATTACAAGTTTTTGTTTTTATTGTATTTAGATGAGCATTAATAACTTTATTTCTAGTGTGTGTATTTGTTTGTTTTTTTTGTGTTGCTAAAATATGCCCCCACAACAATAGTGCTAAAAACTCTACAACATGTCTGTATCGTGGTGTAGTGAAGAAAAAAACAAATTAACAAAGATTTGTCCATTAGCGTCATTAGACGCCCCAAAATAACAAAACAATGAAATTAAATTGATTGTGCTGAGGCCCTTTAAACTCATACTGGCGCATTGTTTGCCTTAAAACTCTGTGACAAATCTTCGATTGTCTAATAATCCGGCATGTTGTAAAACTGAAGAGAGGAGTAGTCACAACGACTGTTAAGAGCTCTCTTCCTTTGATGCCTGCAATAAATTATAACAACTTCATTTACAGCCATACCTAAACAAGAGCCCAAAGCGTTTTCTAGCTGTCAAAAATTCTCATGCCCATACAATTTGTATGTAGCATACCGAAATAACGCGGCGTCAACGCTTTGCAATTGGAAAATCCGATTTTGACAGTGCGTTTCATAGTGAAGTAAGTTGCAAATAAATCAGGTGAAAGAAATAAACATAAAAATATATTTGTTATTAGAAAATGTAGGTAAGTAAATCCTACAAATCGTCCATATAACGCATTGTTTAAACTTTTTTTTTTTATAAAATGCTTACTTAAAAATCGCAAACACCAATAAACTTTATTGTTAAAATAATCAGGGTTGTTATATTTATTTTTTTGTAACCCTGTTTTTATCGTTTTGACTTAGCGTTGCCGCTTTATTTAGGTATGGCATTTCAGCGGCTAAGCGGAAAAAACGTTTCGCTTTGCGCTCTTGTTTAGGTATGGCTGTTAGAAAAGTAAAAAATAATTATTTTCAATTTAGAAAACAGTACATAAATGCAATTTCAATACTTCAAATTAATTGAATTAAATTTAATTTAATTAAAATTTAAATGAAAAAAAAAAAATTCAAAACACACAATTATCGAATTTAGTATACAAGATACCTTGTGGAGGAAATAGTTTAGAAAGTTGTAATAAAGTATACGTAGGAACAAACAAAAAACAAACTTAAAACTAGATTGGCAGGACATATGTAAGTCAGATCAAAAATACAGACATATAAATACACAAAAAACAGCATTAACTACAATACAATATTAACTACAATTGTGCAATATTAAATCAATATCCAAAACAACTATATTACAGAAGGAAACTAATTATAAACAACGTTTTTTGATAATTAAAATACCGGCGGACAATAGGAATAAACTAGTACACGCATTTATATTATAATATTAATGACAAAAATTTTCATTTCCTTTCAAAAATATTTAAAAAAAACAATTTTGTATGAAAATTATAATTTCCTGACGAAATATTGAAAATAACTAATTGAAAAAAACTTTTCATAAAAAAGACCATCGCTCATTTCTTCTACTATGCCTTTCCTATAGTTCCAGCATAATGCATCGCATGTGTAGGGGTCATCTCCTTAGTGCTGGTCCAAGAAAAAAAAAAATATATATAAAATTTTAATTATATTATTAATTGACCTTTTTTATTATATATTTTGAAATATATTTATTAAGCTTGAGGTCTTTTTTTATTTTATTTTGTTTTATTATTCGATATTTCATTAACAGCTTGTTAACATCATCAGGAATAAAATAAAAAAAGACCTCAAGCTTAATAAATTTATTTAAAAAAAAATTTAAAAAATAAAAATATATAAAATATATAAAATTTTTTAAAAAATTGTGATTTCAATGCATTTGGTTGGAAGTGAAATCTTGGTATTCTGAAAGACTTAGGTCAGGTTAGTTTGGATTAGCAGGCCAGCAATTCCAAAAGAAATCTGCCGATTTGGGACGTCCTGGGTCGCAATGTGTTGCCTGAGCGCGAGCGTATGCCAAGTTTATCGGCTTGCATTGCAAGGAAGCAATGGCCCATAAGAACCGCGACAGTGCGAAGGATAACAATGCCATTCAAGGAAAGAAGACACTTAGACCTATTACTAGCATTGCTCAGGGTGGGCCAAAAGTCACGCCTGCGTGTAAAAACTGAATAACTTTTTTGTTTATTGTTATTTTTTATGGTTTTCTTTTTAGATTTTATTCATCGGACAGTGTTACGAACCAAAGTGGTAGAATTTTACTTTTCCAATGAGCATTCAATTTCACTGACGCAACGAGCATATCGAAATTGTCGTGATGAAGCTCATTTTCATCTTAATCGATATGTAAATCAATAAAATATGCGATTTTGGGATACTGCAAACCCCAGAGTTGTTCCCCAGCGCCAATTGCACTCGCTACACGGTATGGTGTGGAGTGAGATCAGAAAGAGTTATAGGGGCCCACTTCTTCGAGATTAAAGTTGGTAATGCAGTGATGGTGAATGAGGACAGGTATCGTTTTTTTTATCTAGGGTGCTGGTCTTACGTAAGCGTAGTATTGTGCTGGAACTATAGGAAATGGATAGTTAGAGAAATGACAGGAGGTGAAGCTTAATTAATTATTTTACAGCTCTGCCTTTGCACGTTTATAGCACTGTGATTAATAATTTTGTACGTCCTGTGGCAGCCAACAAGTGTTTCCAGCAGCATGTAGCAACAGCACAAACGGCCTGTGCTACAATTAATCTTTTAAATGAAATTTTGGAAGACCGAATTATCTTAAGAAATTCAAAATTTAATTGGCCAGCACGTTCACCAGACTTAACTGCCCCTGATTGTTTTCTATGGGGTTAACTCAAAGAACGAATGTATTTGAACAAGCCCCAAACTATTGAGCAGCTATAGCGCAACATTGAAGCTGAGCTCAGGGCAATAGAGCCTGAAACTTTGCGTGCAGTTATGTAAAACGCCTGTTTAAGAGCCCAATTGTGCATGATGATGAAAATGGTGGTCATCTCTCTGATATTATTTTTCATAATTAAAATTTAGATCGTACAAAGCTATTATATTTAAAAAAAAATAATAAACAAAGGTTAAGATAGGTTAGATCGCCAGGTTGCTGGTCCCAGGTCCCAGCCCACTTGGGTCCAATTTAATATGGTACCATTGTGATACCTGTTGTGAAAAAACTTTCACGTGTTGTAGTGATACAGAACAGAGCATCTGCTAGGAATCGCACCTACAACCCCCCTACTGATTAACTAGCACACTACTCACTAGACTACCGGGGCGCCCAATAAAAACAAAAAAGTTATTAAATTTGTACACGAAGGCGTGTCTTTTGGCGCACCCTGTAGATGTATGCTTTTGAGAACTTGCAAAGCAGAGTTGCTGCAACTCTGGTCTTATGGTGACGCATTAATTTATTTCTTATTTCACTTCGCCGGCGCTTTCTTGCTCAAACAGCAACGAAGAATGGAGGGTTGGTCTTGAGCCGACGGTGTTCTGGTAGCAGAATAAACGCAGTAACTAATCAGCCAACAGTTTATAGAGTGCATTACGAATACCAATTGATGATCAAAATTAAATGACCAACTGAAATGATGTATGTCTGTATCAAACACTTGCACATACAACCAACCCATTCATAATAAAATTGCGTATGGCTAATGGCAATGACGACGACGACAACAGCAGTGATGATGATGATGATGATGATGATGTCCAACACCCAACAACCGGTTCTTGATTATTGTTATTTTTCATATTCTGTTTTCTCATATACCACCCCCTTGCCGTTACCGTCAGCACTCCTTTACCAACCCATATTATACATACATACATTCATACATATATGAATAACATAAGTCTAAAATGATCTTTGTTTATACATACATGACATGAAGATGGAGTAAAATCGCATGCGTCTGTAAGATCACCATGTCTGTGCTGCTGGTTGGAGGTTTTTGGTGCTGGTGCTGGTGCACAGGATGATGTGTTGTTAGTGTTGTTGAGTTTTGGTGCTGTTAAAGCTAACGACAAATGTTTGATTGTTGACGTTGTCATTAAAATTTACGCGCCCATTTTCAACCCACTCAATTCCACTCTCTATGGGCTTGTTGTGTTCAGACTGCAACTAATGCAAAAATTCATGTCTGGTGTTTAGTTTTTTTTCTTTTTTTTTTTATTATTATTTATTATATTGTTTTTTTTTTGAGCGGATGTTAACAACAAATAACATAGGCAAGCAGCACATGATGTTGTTTTTATAGCCGCTGATGAGAGGATGATGTGCATTTCACAATAAATACAGAGAATTTGCCATGATAGTTGTGGGTGAGACACATACATATAATTGGGGACGTACTATGTACATGCATATGCATGTATGTATGGATGTGTGTTGTGGCTTCACAATATGATTTTTTTCATTAATAAGTGAATTATAAAAAATAAAACCGTTTTTTTTTTGTAGTCTCAATTTAAATAACGAACAATTGATATCCTGTTTAAAGCCATATTTTTATCTTATTTCTCATTAAAACTATCCTTAAAATCAATGAACTTGAATTTATAGTGCACATATGTACGTATGTTCGTATGTACGAGTATGTTTGGTACGTATGACATAGTAAACCCTGACCATTATTTTATTTTTAATATTTTACCATTCTTTTCTATTTAAATACATACAACATTAAAACAACTGTTGCTTAGCACCCACATAAAAAGCATATTTCTCTAAAAGCTTTGCAACAAACAGAAAAAAGCAAAGGCTTGTTAAAATCTTAAGGTTTGGGGTTCATTAAGTACGATTATTTATTTTTTTATTCGTTGTAAAGAAATAAATGCTCTCTATACGTTTATATGTACATACACCTTTTTTTAGTTTTATTACACATTCAACAGACTACAAATATTGATATATGACTTGAAGTCTTGTTTGTGTAGCCAGCCAGCATCCACCCACTTTTTGTTTCAAAGAAAAAAGGAAAAAAGAGTAACAATAAATACCTACATGTCAATATGTAGCATATCGGAGTTAATATATGTACATATGTATATGTATGTATGTACGGATGGGGATGCATGTATACAGCAAAAAAAAAATCAGCAGGGTAGAATTCATTATGCTCCCTACATGCAGCACAAAATCCTCTACCCAATCTCTTCGAGAAAAAGCAAAGACTTTAAAATCTGCAGGTGGAAGCAAAAGACTCGTTAAAATCTGCACGTGGACTCGATGCGAGCACAGTTTCGGACTGAGTCATAAAAACATTCAATAAAAATTGTGTAAATTTTGTAATTAATGCAATTAATGTAAATTTATAAACAGTTTTATATACAATTTTTAAATATTATATTTATATAATTTGAACAATCTATTTAATTAAGCTCTAAGGTTTTTTATTTCTTTTTTTTATATAATCTCTTCGGTTAACATCTTCAGGAAATTTTTATTTTTAAAATGTATAAAATTCAAAATATTTTTTTTTGTTAATATTGTAAAAAATTTAAAATATTTTGAATCATATTCTTTATCCAATTTTTATGAGACATGTTATGTTAGAAAAATTTTTATATTAATTTCAAAAAGAAAAAATTTTAAATTAACTGAATCATTTTGGGAATATCTCTTTATATATGTATATGATTCTAATTGTGCTTTTTTCCCCTAAAAATTGTTTTTTAAATTAGCGAAATAGTACTATATGGATATGCTTTCCTTCTCAGTTATTGAGTTGCTTTTGTAAAAAAAATACTTTATGAGAATATCATAAAGTATTTAATAATAAATTTCACATATAATTTTTAAGGGAAAAAAGCACAATTAGAATTATATATAGAAAAAATTTTAAAAATAAAAATTTCCTGAAGATGTTAACCGAAGAGATTATATAAAAAAAAGAAATAAAAAACCGAGATTATATAAAAAAAAAAGAATGTGACAAAGCTCATAAGAAAATGTGTATTTCAACTTAGTCTGTGTTCACACGACTCATGTTTTTTATTATTGATATGATTGCTACTTTATAGGCGAGAAGAAAAAGTAAGAATCTTGTCAATAAGACATGAATCGTGTGAACACAGACTTAAGAATGCTTTAGACGATACGATTTGTCGTACGTAAAATGAGAGAGAAAATAAAATGAAATTCCATCCGTATTTCAAAAAAAAGAGAGTAAAAATCGTATGGTTGTTTTCTGGCTTTTACACCATTAGTATGGATAAAATCAAGTAAGATGAAAACATTCTCATTTAATTTAACTACAGCTGTTTGCTTGTTTTCTCCAGGGATGGAGTTCTTGTGCAATTGAATTTGTTTTTTAATAACCTTGAAAAATAATTTTATAACTTTCGAATATGTTATTTTCGTGGTCAAAATTTTTAGTGTACTTTTGGAAAATATACGTATATTTTTATAAAATTGTGCTGTCGTGGTCTAAAATGTACATTTTGATTTTATAATTTGTATAAATTTATGAAACCAGTTTTCCCTCCCTTGCTTTCTCACATTTGTTTACATAAAAATGCATTCCTGATCTAATGGTGTTGGGTTTTTGAAAAATTTTAAAAAGTCAAATTTTCATCCGTATTTTCTCTCAAAATCTTATAGTTTCATTACATATTACGTTTAGACGATCCGACTTGTGCTCTTCTACACAAAAATTTGGCATGTCGTACGACTTGTGGGACAATGTAAAGCACCCTTTAGTTGTCAGTTTAAAAAGGCAAAGTGTGATGGAGGACGGATTCTATGTGCCCCGGCCTTAAGCCTCTAAATAATTAGAAGTATTTTTAAACAAGACACAGTCTGCTAAGCTCTTAATAAAAGCATCTCTGCAGAAACACCCAGGAGTGTGGGCGGGAATCGAACCAGAAACCTTCACATTGATAAGCTAATGCTCACGCAGTAGCCTACCGAGGCTGTAGCGTCTGCATATGAATTTTTTTTTATTCACAAATGTTAAGATGTAAGACGACGTACTGTATAGTGTGCAAATAATGTGAAACATTCGTTCACAAAAAAAATTAACATTCTCTTGTAAAAGTAAAAAAAAAAAAAAAAAATACATACAAAAAGCACACATACTACATACATACATGCACGAACAACAAAGTCTAAAACTAAAAATATAGAAAAAATAAAATCTGGCTTCAAAAAGTGGGTGGTTTGTTGTTGGTTTGTTGTTTGTCTGTTAAATGTGATTTGAATATAAAAATGTATAAAATTTTCAGTTGAGTTGAATACCATAGGAATTGTCAAAGTAACCTTGAACTTTCCTTTTGTAAACAAAAACTTAGTTGCCAACTTTCAGAGATTTAGATACATATTCGTATAAAAAAAATTATCTCCGCCGTTCTTGTCAACAGACACTTTAAAAATTTACGTAAAATGTGCAAGTCAAGTTACATATTCAATTAACATGAATTAAAGTAAACTAATTTCCCAAATAGAAAGTGAGAATTTAAACACTCGTAAACACATTAAGAAATTAAGAAAAGAAAAATTTTAGCTATTTTAAATTAATTTGCCCAACCACCATCCTTATTAAATGACTCACTGCTCTTCAGCTCAGTGTTTAAAAGCAGCCGCTTTCGATTAAAATGTGGGGTTCTTGGCTAATAATCGTATGTGTGTGTATGAGTAAAATCCAGCTTTAACTACGTTCGTATGTGTGTATGCATGTATGTGTGTATGTACATATATACGGGTACAATGTATGGCAAATGGTACTAAAATATGGGAAAAGACGTAAAAAAGCATGATGGTTTATTTCAACAATTTATGCATACCGATGGTATTCCTGGAAAGCAAAACAAAAAAAAAACCAGCAAAAAATTGACAACATAAAACCACAACTGACTGACGCCCCCCACCTTTTGTTTGAAACTAAAATTCACAGAAAATAAAAAAAAAAAAGGTTTAATTCAAAAAGAATTTCTTAAACACGAAGAAGCAGGGGAAAAAATATTCCAAAGCGGATGTTTATTGAGAAAAAACAAAAACACAAAAAAAAAACAGAGAAAAAATCTTCATTTATTTATTTTTTCTCTTTGGTTTTTTTTATTTGTTTCATTTGCAGTTGGAAGGGACTGGCAGCAAAAGCAACAGTAATATTGCATTTGAAGGTTTTATTGAAGCATCGACGACGACGACGATACTGTTGAAAAAGCTATGGCAACAGTAATACCACCGACCTCAAATGTTGAGGCCGCCTATGAAGATATGTTTAAAGAAATCACAAGAAAATTATATGGCGAAGAGACCGGAAATGGTTTGCATACACTAGGTACCCCTGTGGCACAGGTGGCAACAACAGGACCAACAGCAGCACCAGAAGGTGAACAAAGATCATTTACAAATTTGGTAAGTTTCGCCGAAAGAAAACAAAAGTTTGCGAGTCTCGTCTCAAATATACATATTTTTTTTGGTTTTTATTATTTATTTATTTTATTTATTTTTTATTTTTGATATTTTAGCAAATTGATCGTTCTACACAACCTACCATAGAATATGAACACAATAATCCAAATAATGCAACAGTCACATCAGTGGCTGCTGCATCGGCAGCCGCAGCAACGGCAGCTGTTCTTGCTGCGGCCACAACACAAAATGCCACAAATGTTGTTATACAGCAACAACCTGAGGGTTCTGTGGTTGTAACAACCACTACAAATGCAGGTGGCAATTTCAAATCGGAAGATCATTTGAGTACGGCATTCGGTTTGGCGGCATTAATGCAACAAAATGGTTTTGCCACCACAACCGGTACAATTTTGAGTACGCAGGCTATAAATAAAGTTATAACAACGGCTGCTGGAAGTCAACAACAACAACAACAACAGCAGCAGCAGCAGCAAAATGTGACAGGTGATCAACAGCAACAAGGTTGGTCTAATGAGGGCACACAACAGCAAGATCAGCAACAGCACCAGCAGCACCAACAGCAACAGCAACAACAACCCGCACCTACTACACAAATTGTTCAATGGACAACAACACCGAGTGGCAAATTGCAAAGCTATTCAACTACAACCGCACAACCCCAACAGCAGCAACAGCAACAGCAGCAACAACAACAACAGCAACAACAACAACAGCAACAACAACAGCTAACAACTCCTAAGACAAAGTAAGTGTAAAGAATGAAAACTTTTGCTCAATTCTTTAATGAGCCAAATTTATAATGAAAGTCAAAGGAAAAATTCCGCAAACATTTCTTAAAATCAAAACCTAATTAATGCAAAGTTAGAGCTGGTTGACACACATCAAGTTAACCTCTTAAGCTAAAAGGAGAGAAGAAAGCGTACTGATTAATTTATTTTTGTTTTCTTTTCTCTCGTCATCCGTAATATTCAACACAGTGGAATGAAAGTTGAATGAAAATAATTGTTCGGCATTTATATTGAAAAAAACAATAAAAAAAAAATCAAATTGTTTTTGTTTCTTTGGCTTCTATGAACAGGCAATAAAGTCCATGTCACATGGAACTTTGTCGCTTTGCGTGACGTTTCTAACTTTGACAGCAAAGCGTAAAGCAAAAGGTGTATGACACAATAAAAACTTTGACAACTCTCGCGCACTGGTTGTTTTCCAAAAAAAAGTGGTTCATAATTTTGCTATATATTTTTTTATTATATATCTGATTCTAATTGTGCTTTTTTCCCTTAAAAATTATATGTGAAATTTATTATTACATACATAAATTAAATTAAATAAAATAATAATAAAAATAAAATAAATAAAAAAAATTAAATAAATTAAAAATACATAAATTTCACATATAATTTTTAAGGGAAAAAAGCACAATTAGAATCATATATATAAAGAGATATTCCCAAAATAAATTCAGTTAACGTTTTTTTATTATAAAAAAAAAAGTCAATAATGTTATTCGACGATATATTTGACAATGTTCTTCTGTTTTAAAAGGAAAAAGAATAGAAAGGAAGACACGAGTAAAAAAAATTATTCTAGCTTCTTGGCAAAGTACGCAAAAAGTTGAGAGTTGACGAACTTTTCGCTTCGCGTTGCGTTGAGAGTGCTTTATGTGGCATGTTTCGTATAAATATGTACATTTTATCTTAGATGTCAAAGCGAAACTGTAACGCAAGGCGAAGCAAAAGTTTTATCTGACATGGCCTTAAAGCAAGCCAAACTTTATGGAAAAAATGTATTCGTGTATGAAGACATTCGTCTATGAAAACGTTCGGAACTTGGACAAAAACTAATCGCGTATATTGGCTGTGTGTGACCCAGCTATTGAGCAAAGCTGTTATAGCATTTCAATGAAATCGTTGCTTTATTAAAGTCGACTTTCTGCCTGAACATTTATTGCAACGTTTTCTCGCTTATTTGCTGAAAACTTGATGAAAAAGATTTTAGTCTAATCAAGTTTTGAGTTTTTATAGGTTTTTGTCGATTGCAAGAAATAATAAAATTATCGGCTTTAATTCTTTCAAATGCTCTATTGAGGAGACCATACATTGGCAGTACTTATTAAAGTGAGGCACAAACACAACAAAAATGTCTTACTAGCATTTCATGAAATTGCAATTAGTGTGTATGTATTACTTGCTCATTGCAAAACACATACTTCCGAAAATATTTCTTTTGTTCCACGATCGAAACATTGAAGAAGAGAACACAAGTACAACAAAACAATGTTAAAATAGAACAAGGCTGTAGTAGAAGAGAAATGAAGTAGAACATCAAAACTATTTTGGATCATTCAAAACATGTTTGAATAACTCGTAGACAAACTTGCAAAGAAACTTTTGCATTTTTTATGAACATAAAAAATCGAATGTTTGTATGCAAAAATAAAATTTTTTTAATTCACATTTGGAAAAACAAATAAAATAAAAATATCACAATTCATATTAAGTTTGAGGTTCGTTTGTAAGGTTCTTTAAAGAAAAATATTTAAAATTTCGCAAAAAATTTTAAAAATTTATAATTTCACTTACATTTAATGCATCCATTTCAATATATATTTAAGGTTACTAAAATTTAGAAAAACCACGAAAATCAGAAAGTTGAAATTATATACCTGCAAGGTGTTTTCCCTCCTAAATGATATTATTTAATAACACTCATGTTTACGCTTTTTTGTGTTTGTTCTTGTGTACTCGATGCTTTTGGTGTAATTTACCGTTTTTTTATTTCATTGTCTGTTTTTGTTCTGATGTTCTGGTTCATTTGAACACACAAGCACAAACAAAACTATAGAGAGAAACTTTTCGAATGGTGCTTGTTTTGTTTCAGTGAGAGTCATGTTTTGTTATGCTTGTTTAGTTGATAAAGTTTACGCTGGAATACACGGCTTGGAAGTAGTGTGCTTTAGAATACAGAACTTTCAATACATTTTGTACAGCTCTTTAGTACTTATTTGGTCATTTTAACACCAAAGTGTACTGGCAAAACTATCGGTATGTGAAAACAACAACTATTCTCCTTGCACGCATAAAAAAATATCTGTAGAAACTTGATTTAACCGTCCGTTTGATTACGTTCAATAGTGCTCGTTTGTTTACAAGAACAGTTTTTTGACTCTTTCGAATAGCAGTTAATAGGTGTGTTTTTTACTTTTCTGGTAAAGTTCGGTAAAATGATAATGGTAATTTATCTCAATGCTTTTTTTTTAACGTGTATTTAACAAATATTATTATAACAAATTACACAATAAATAAACAAACAGTCGGTTACATATTATAACGTACACTGTATCATATTCGAACACTCTAGTACATTTACATTTAGATAATATGTGTTCTTTTTGAGAATATTGGTAATTAATTTATGTCCTACTATAATATGAATGTCCATAGATAATTTAAATATCTAATGTAGGAAAAACAACTGAAAAAAACCACCTTAAGATTGGGACAATAAAAGTGAAAGTAGTCAAAGAGTAAAAGAGAAAAAAAAGAGAAATTTTTTAGCTACGATATCGGTCTAACCACCAGTATTTCCTAGTATTCAAGTTTGGCAACATGTTCTTATCCCTCAAATAGAGGCTTGTATCATATCTCTTGTTAACATTTGTAACATTTGCCCTTACCGTTTTGAATATATCCTTGACTATCCAGTTACAAAAATGCCTCCGGATGCACATACCCATTTTCACGAATAGTTTCGATATATTCATCGTTAACATAATAGGGGGCCATGACGAGGTTATTCACATCGCACTCGAATGTCTTTAAAATGTGGTTTCTTATCAAATGAATAATGAAATTATCTATTCTAACTATTTTTGCAGTATCATATAGTCTCCCATTGGAGATGTATTTCCTAAAGTCGCTATTAGGTTATCTAAAGAGAGATGTGCAAGCTCTAAGACATTTCCGCTCGAAAACTCTAATTTTCTCCAGTAGGAGTCATCTCCTGAGTGCTGCTCTCAGATAAAAAAAAAATAAGAGTGACCAGTGACTATGCCTTCGCCACTGAAACCTTCCGACAACAACTGACACACAAAGGCAGACTAATGCACATCAGAAAAATGCCAGATGTTTTTTTTATATAATTTTAGTCTGAAACTGGGGTTGAACCCAGGTCTGTTTTGGTTTTGTAGTCAAAGTGCAGACTGATTCAGCCATCGCCACCCTCTGTGACATGGAAAGAAATTTAAAAAAAAAACCTCTCTGAATTTTATTCTTGTTTGAATGTGAGTTTAGTTTCTGTCATTAATTAAAAAAAAATTTGGTTCTAAAAAAATAAAAACATTATATAAACAAAAAAGAAAGGGAAACTTCATTTGAAATCTTGCATAAATGATTCGTATACACACTAGTAATTTTGTGCCAAAATATGTTGATGGTATTTGGAATTGGAATGAGCAGCAAGATTGCCTTGAGTTTAATTCTCGGAAAGTGAGCTCTGAAGAAATCCATAAAGGGGAATATGTCATAATTGGTGGTTACAAGTTTTTGACAGACATCAATCAATTGGAAGAATTGATATATCGACAAGAATTTCAAAGGTCTGATTCTACTCACGATCATGAGCTCATATTAATACAAGATATAAAAAATTTGGTTCTATTTCTATCGCCCAAGGAGATCTTAACCAAAGATATTGTATATTTTCTAAATACAAAAACTGTTCATAGGTTTCTCAATGCCTTGGTCATATATTTTGAATATTTTTTAAAATTGGTCGAATTTGTACTCATACGAAGGGATGAGATATCAGGCGAAAAGGCACAAATACAAAGTGACGAAAGCACGGAGATCAAGAGGATCTATTCCGAGCAGCTTTCTCAACACCGTTTGTTATTGGCGCGAGAATACAGTGAAATTTTATTGGGTAACGGTGAAATGAAGGAGTTCTATCATATGAAAGCCATCGTTAATATTTCACGTTCCATAAAAGATCGCACATTCCATGAAAGTTTTTTGGCATTTTGCACAAATTTCCTGTGGATTGCTTTGCATAGAAGAGATTTGGAATTAATTAACATGGAAATGAATCGTTTATTTAGGTCCGAACATTTTACTCTAGTGCGGTCTAAGCGTTACGAATTTTCTCCTGTCGAAGCCAGCATGTTATATGGAAGAAACTACAAACGCTGTAATTATCGTGCCCAAAATTCTCCGCTCATAATGGAATTAAACAATGTGAAAAATGAAAATGTTCCTTTGTTGTGGATAGGCGAGCGCAAATATCGTGGTACGGATATGCGCGTTCTCGAAATCGAATTGGAGTATATTGTGCCCGAGTCACAACTCAGTTTAATCGATGTAACCCATGGCATATTAGGTCATCCGAAAAAAATTTACGATACCTTGTTACGTATCAATTGGGCAGCAGTACGTTCTCAAAACTATTCCGAATTGTATGATCCCTATCGTATCGTAAGGCAACCGTACATAAAAATTCCCCAACTTGAAGCCGAAAAATTGCGTAAAAATTGTGAGAAATATGAATCGTATTATCGGTTGGAGTTCTTATTTGAAAATTGGAATCGTCGAACGTTGAAAAAGTGGTTAAAACGTGATCATATTGTGAATTATTTCAAAACTGAGGGTATACTATCAAATGTTTGGCTGAAAGCCGAAATGGAGGTTGATAGTAAAGACTATGGTCCCAATGTAGAGCAAATAATCCAGAGTTTTATAACACGTAAAGAGAAATTGAGAAAGAAATAATGTGAAATTAATCTTTTGTCATTTTAATCCAATTTTTCGAATAAATATTTGCTAACGAAATTTTACAGTTTAAGCTCACAGGGTGCCTCAGTAATCTAGTGAGTAGTGTGCTAGTTTAGGCAGTTGGGGGTTCTACGTGCCATTTCCAGTAGATGCTCTGGTCTGTATAACTACAGGGTGTCTGGTAGCAGATTTATATTTTCAAACTTAAATAAAAAATTTAATAATTGGCACAAAGTTTTATTAAGAGCATTGAACGATAGAATGGAAATGAGGATTTTATTTTTTAAAGAGTTGAACACATGATAGATGAGCTCGCAGGTTTGGCAAAAAGAATTCCATAATCATGCTTCGATAATTTTCACCGTTGACATTCGTCGCCTGGCCTCGAGAATCTTCGAAAAAAAATGGTCCAATTATCACATGCGTGGATAAGGCACACCAAACAGTTACCCTGGGGCAATGCAATAATTTTTGATGTTTCAATCGAGGGTTGGGGGTTCTTGGTGACCGGTAACGACAGTTTTGCTTGTTGACGTGGCCGTTTAAGTGAAAATGAGCTTCGTCGCTCCAAAAAATGGGATTTACAGTGCGAAAACGCTCCAACATCGTTTCACAAAAATATTTGCGTAAATCAAAGTCACTTTCTTTCAGTTCTTGAACGCTTTGAATTTTAAAAGGCTGGAACTTCAGATCCTTTTTTAAAAGTTCATGAATAATCGCTCTTGGAAGTCCCAGTGAGGCTGCTCTTTTCCGTATTGAAAGTCGCGGATTTTCACGTAAACTGCTTTCAACCAGTTCAATGTTTTCGGATCGACTGGCACCTGGTCATGGGGCATTCATAGGCGAAGCAGTTGCGCGGAATCTGTGCACCCACGAACGGTTTAAATTTACACGCGGTCCATCACTTATTCGCCAAATACCGAACTTTGAACAAAATTGTCGACGAGCAATTACGTAAGAATCATTACTCTTAAAAAATGTCTCCACAGCGAACGCGCGATGCTCACGCGACCACTGCGACATCGTGACTGGCAAATCCCACTTACAATCGATAATTCCAACGGCGCCACCCTCCCTACGCTTCGTTTATTACTTTTTGAAATAATCGTAATTAAAACTATAAATTTGCCACCAGACACCCTGTACAATAGTTATCACAATGGGAACCACAATAAATAGCACCCAAGTGGGCTGATACCTTTCCTTAATATTAAATCCAGCAATATTTATTAATATTAATACCACATCTAAAACTGTAATTAAAATTTTTTATTTCCCTTATTTTCCTCCACAGAACTATTAAAAACCGAAATGATCATACATCGCCCATAACAAATACCACTGAAGTCATCTACACTAGTCCAGCGACATCGGTAAATATGACACAGCAACAACAACAACAACAGCTACAAACACCTCCAAATGTAAACACTTCAACGTCATCGAATACATCCTCCTCAGGAGGCAGTTCGAGCAGCAATAGTCGCAAAAAATCTCAAACTAATCAAAATAGTAATGGACAGCCTTTGGTACAAAAACGATATGCCTGCAGTCATTGTCCTTATTCCACAGATCGTCGCGATCTTTACACACGACACGAGAATATCCATAAAGACGAGAAACCATTCCAATGTTATGCCTGCCTAAAACAATTCAATCGGGCCGACCATGTTAAAAAACATTTCTTACGTATGCATCGTGAAATGCAATATGATATAAATAAGACGAGAAGACACGTAACCTCCAATTCGAATGGTGGTGGTCATCATCATGGTGGCGGTAGAAGTAATATTACTATTACAACGGTAAATACTACTGCTATTAATACCTCTACTACTAATAGTACTTCCAACAATAATAGTAATTTACTTAATGATGGCATTACAATTGAACAAAAACCTATAATCTTCCAGACTCAAGCGAACGTTAACTTGGAACAGGCCTTTTTGGAACAACAACGTCAGCCAACGTCTTCTAGTCTCAGCATTGCAGAAACTATTGAAGCTGTAGCTACAGCAACTGATGCCCCTTTGCCGCAACTGAAACAGGAAAAGAACGATGATGGGACATTGGTGACGGGGCAAACGGCCAATATAAAACCAAAACGTGAAAAACGTTTCACCTGCTGTTACTGTCCCTGGTCGGGTGCTGATAAGTGGGGACTCAAAAGGCATTTAAATACCCATACAAAACCGTTTGTATGTCTTTTGTGTGATTACAAAGCCGCCCGATCGGAAAGATTGGCCACTCATGTTCTAAAAGTACACAATAAGAGAGCCTGCAACAAATGTTCTTACCTCGGGGACACCTTAGAAGAATATCAGCAACATTTGAATGAAGTGCAGTAAGTATTATGTAACACAACCTCTGAATGTCCACAATAACAATAATAAACCTATTTCTTATTCACTTGCTAACAAAAGTCCTACGGCTCCTTCTAATCGTAGTAATACAAATAATAATAATCATAATCCCACAAATAGTACCACCAATACTACAGCAACTACTAACAACAATTCTTCAAATAATTTAAATGTTTTACGTACAATTGGCAATACTTTAGGAAATAATAACAATCAACTAAATCAATTTCAAAATAATAATTTTAGGTAAATGATTTAACTAAATGCTAACTAAAGCAAAATTTTTAACAAACTACTACTACTTTTACTTTTCTCACCTAAAACTGTTCAGTATTAATAATGTTTCAACAACCACCACAAATGGCAACTCTGTTACTATATATACCACCACAACTACAGATAACCAAGGTGGTAATATTACAACAGGTGGGCCTTTACAAGAAATTATTGTAAATCCCTCTTCAATGGTGGGTTGGCGTCTAAGTGCCAATGGCTCTTTGATACCGCCACACGATTTGTTGACGGGTGGCCTGCCAAACGCCGCAGCCCAAAAGCGTGGCTCTGAGCGTTTATTTCAATATCTTGAGGCAGACGGAAGCGATCCAGAAGATTATGCGCGGTATATTACGAAATTGTATTTTACTGTTTCAATGTTTCTGTTCGATTACACTGCTTAAGTTTTAACGATTTGTTGAATCTTTTTTTTTGTTTTTTTTGTTTCATTTTATTTCATTTTACTGCCAAAATCATGGGCTTTAAATTGTGTTCATTTGCGTTATTTGATCGTTTCTTAAAATATGGCTGACTTCTTAAATGTATGTATATTTACAATGTATCAATACAGTAGTAAGACCAAGTTGATACATTATGTAGTTACTTTTTTAATACAATTTATACTAATGCTTTGTGTCCACATTTTACTGTTTAAAAAGACGAATAACTGAATACAGAAATATATTAAATTATAAGAAAAATATCTATTTGGATGCCGCCTTTCTTGCGCATTAATTACAACAGTGTGGCAAATGGGAACAAAATACATTAGCTCTACTCACAATCTTGCGCAATTGAGATTGTAAATATATGCAATAGCAAATTTGTGCTATCAACTGTGAATGACATTTTTAATTTATTATGCACTACTCATTGCAAGAACAAATTTCACAGCTGATTGAAAAAACAAACAAATTTGCCAAAAAAAAATATGTCCAATAAAAGTTAATGAATTGCACTGCTGGTTTTTTTTTTTTTTTTTTTTTTTTTATCTGGGACCAGCACTCAGGAGATGACTCCTACACATGCGAAGCATTGTGCTGGAACTTTTAGGAAAGGGATAGTAGGAGAAACGACAGGAGGTGAAGCTTACTTATTTTTGTAGCTCTGCTTTCGCACGTTCTTTGTTTATACTTTTTTTTTTTTTTTTTAGCAGTGCTGAAGCTTCGGTTCAGTAGCCATTTTTATTATTGTTTTACTTCGCCGGTGCTACACAATACCGACGAAGGAGGGCGTTCTGATGCGATTGTGGATTGCTATCAGCTGAAGCCGGTATTGTTCAGTGACCAGTGACTATGCCTTCGCCACTGAAACCTTCCGACAACAACTGACACACAAATACACACTAATGCACATCAGAAAAATGCGAGATGTTTATTTTTAATTTAAAATTTTTAGTCTGAAACTGGGGTTGAACCCAGGTCTGTTTTTGGATTTGTAGTGAACGTGCAGACTACCATCCATCGTGCCATCGCCACCCTTTTTTTTGGAGGAAAATAAGCAGCGGCAAGTATGCGGCGATTACGATTTGATTGGCTTGGATTATTGTTAGTCAGCTGTTTATTTGCAATTAGGTATTGCATACTCATAGCAAATATATCCTATTGGTTTTAAGTGTTGCATATAAATTTAAGTGTAGCATGTGCATTGCTGTGTATTTTGTTACTGTAGAGCAAAAATATGCTATACCTTTTTGCAAATGCAATGATGCAACACCATATGCACAAGATTGTGAGTTGGGCTATTGTCAAAATTTTCAGGGTTGCATTTATGAACACACTGCATTGCATTACTACAAAGCAACATGCGTTTAGGAATTCAGCCTACTTCTGCAATTCAAATGATACTTGCACATTAATTTATTATTATTATTATTATTATTATTATTATTATTATTATTATTATTATTATTATTATTATTATTATTATACAAAATTTCTTTTATCTTGAATGAAAAAACAGCAACTAATTGAGAATTTTAATTATAAATTTCGTTATTGTAGTCTTTTAAAAATGGACGCAATTAGTCGCAATACAGCTTCGGTCGCTCAGGATTTTCATAAGGCGGGAGGCGTGCACGAGTTGAAACTACCAGCCAATCATCAACTCTTGTTCAATAATAAACTGCCTTCACAATGGACGACTAAAGAAGCAGCTGCTTTACTGCAAAGTCTTAGCAATGCCAACAATTTGAGCTTTGTCTATCAACAGCAACAACAACAGCAACAGCAACAACAACAACAACAATTGCAACAACAGCGTTCCAAATATGCAACCAGTAGCGGTTTCGGTAAACAAAATGGCCATGCTGGGCAACGTCAGCGTCAACAGTCGTTGGGCGATGATGCAAACAGTCCCTCATCTGGCTCATCATCATCAACAACAACAACAACATTGTCAAGCGATGACATGTCACCGATTAAGAACGAGGAACCTGAATCCAAAGCTTTCAATTTGGTATTCAACACTAGCGAGCAGAAAAGGGCGATGTCAAAGACATATTTACATAAAAATTACGATTTGCAAGAAGCATCTTCCAACTCATCAACGAATGCAAATGATAATTTTACAAATGCAGCTAACAATAATAGTAATTTCAATGGTATCAATGGCCATACGGATACTAGAAAATCTCATCAAGAAATCTTCGATGAGGATCAAGAAAATCAAGAGCAGCTTATTAGATCGTCTCCCGCATTTAAATATAATAATAATCAATGTTACAATAATAATAATAACAACAACAACAACAACAACAACAGCAGCAATTCAACAACATTAAATAAAAACAACAAGTCGTCCCCAAGAACAGTTAATAACAACAACACTGTCAATAACAACTATCAACATCGCCTGGATCTGCAACACAACAAAGAAAATAACAATAATGCCACATTCCTTACACAAATGGAATTTCAAAACCTCAATAAAATTGGTACACAATTGCAAAATTATGTTAAAGATATTATAAATAAATACTACACCGCCGAAACTCCGCTAATGTTTCCAAATATGCCTACGCCAACTACTACGGGACAACCAAATCAGCAAAGAACGACGTTAGAAACCTCGCCGAAACGCAAGAGAATGTTAAGCGAAACCGAAGAGTACATAGAATATTTGAAAAATAAAGAAGATATTACGCTAACAATAACTCCCAAAAATAGCAACAGCAATAGTAACAACCGTACATTGCAAAGGTCCCCTTTGCCGTTGAAACGCGAGCGTGATCTAGCTTCAGATTCTTATAAGAGAATTTCACCGAAGAAACAAATGTTGGCAACTGCAACTGCCGCAAATTTAAATAATCCCGTACAGCCAACAATGGCAGCTTCTCTAACACAGCAGAAGTCTAACAAGAAAACTATAGCACAATTGGCTACACTATTGCCGCTGTTGGCGGATGCCGCTTCCCAACAGCAATACTTAAGCGCTCCTTTAGATTTCAGTAAGAAAAGCTCAGGCAGCCAAAACGATATTATGACCGCGATAAAACAAGAATCTCAAAACGACGAGCGTAACGTGATAGTAAAGAAGGAAACGAAAAACGTTCCTGCGAAAAAACATCAAGAACCTCACGATCCCACAGAATCGCAAACGGCCCGTAAAGCGTATGCAAATTTTTCGGTTAACGCTTTGCTCAACAACAATATTGGCACAAATGCTGACAAACGTTCCTCCCGCAAACAGGCTCAACCGAAAAAGATTCGTATGCCAACAGAAGTCGCTTTAACCATGTTAAGAGATAAACATCTCGGTCGTTTGATGGCTGACAAACTGAGTTGTAAAGTTTGTGTCAAATCTAAACGTTCATCCATGCTGGTCTTCAACTATCACACGAAAGCTTCGCTGTGTCTGCATCGCTTGTGGAAACATTCAAAGAAAACACAAAAATGTAACAAATGTGGCGAAAATTTTCCACAGACGCGCAACTTTAAGTTGCATCTATTGAAAAAGCACTCGCAGAAGACGCGAAAATAAATTGGCATTCGAGAATTATAAAAAGGTGCTAGAGTTAAACATACTATACATACATATTTGAAAACAAAACATTTAGTCAAAAAAAATTTTTTTTTTTTTTAGTTTTATATATAGAAATTATTGTATAGACACAAAAAACATAAATTGTATATTTTTTTCATATAATTTTTTTTTTTACTTCTCGTAGAAGTAGAATGTTTAGAATTTTTTTTTTATAAAAAAAATTTCAGTTACTATTTCAAATAGGTCAAGGCGAATTCATAAAAGGTGAACTGACTATAGCCCAGGTGGCCGTCTACTTATCACTGTTAAATGTCAAATTGTATGAATTATTTTGAAAGCACACAATAATTTTTGATTTTGATTTTGAAATTGAATTTATCTGATATCAATTCGCCTTGAAATAGGTTGAGTTTCTCCAAATTATTTAAAAACGAATAGTTTTTGAAACTTTTCTTTGAAATTCTTCATGAAAATTTGCAAAAAGTTTTGTCAGTCTTAGGACATTCTTGATATGAAGGAAAATAATAACAAATGGCAGTCTTCTTCTCAATATTCATAGTTTCCCCTCTGCTTTAGCAATATAAAAATCTAATTTTAAACTAATGAAACAGTTTTGGGTTTTTTTGCCCTTGATCAATTTTTGATTACAATTTCTGGAAATTTAAAGCGTGAATTAATTTTTTTTTTATTTTTGCAGTGAAAGCAAATTTTTTTTATTTTTATTTTTTAGACCTGTGAAATATTTTTAATTTAAAAATAAAATTCATACATTTTGAGTCTACAATTTCTCTCAGTGTATGTGAATTCTTGCTTTATTCTTTAGTCGTTTTTAATAATTTTTAAAGCATTTTACGTATATCTGCAGATTTTACATCTCATAACTAATGAAATCGACCTATAAATATATGTATATTAAGCGCAGGCCGAATACTGCAAATGAAATACATATCTTTTTGAGAATTAATCAAAAGGTGATTTTAATAAACTTATAAGAATTGAGATGTGCTGGTGATGGACATGTGAATTGCAGGCCATCATCAATTAACAAATTGCATTAAAATTCAAACTGTTTTTTATCTCTACAATCTTATAGTGATTTCAGTGCTCGCCTTTTTACTTTATTTCTTTAAAAATTCTTCACTGCCATGTTCTTTCTTTTGAAGGATTTCCATTACAGGCTCCATTACAGTCATAGAAATGAGAAAAAAAAACTTTAAATACGAATTAATTTCCTACATGATTTGTGCCATTGTAAAGCGAACTTTTGTAACTCATCCATAATTAATAGAATCTGCAAATTCGAAATTCGAAATTCAGAATTTGTAAAAAGTAATATATTAACGGCCGGCCACATTCATACAAAAATATTTTGATTTCAAGAAGATTTAATAGAGAATAACGGCAAATAACGGCTTCGATTCGAATAGAAATTTCAAACAAAATTTTATTGAAATTTACATATGTATATGTAGGAATTACATTCGATATAAAATGTCTTAGTTTTAGGCCTGGCGTGTCACAGACAGAAAATTTTCGAAAGTCAAAATTTACACATTTTTCAAACCACACCTTTTTTGTTTTATTTTTTCAGCTTTCATTCGTTTTCGTAAATACGAAAAAAATTAAAACATGACATCTCAATTAAGTAGCTGCCTTTTAAACAACTGAGAAGTGAGTAAAAGTGAACAAAACGGCATAAAGTATGGAAATATTTAATTGCGGATATTTTGAAAATAAATGAAAAAATTGAAATAAATTGAAATTGAATGCTATTCTTAAAAAATTGTCAAATATTAATACTTGGTTGCAGTTGTGATAGGAAATAGGAACAAATTGCAATGCTTTTCTTTCTCTATTTTCACATTTTTTTCTCGTTGACTGTGAAAACTAAAATAAAATATATGAATTTCGCATTTAAAACTGATTTGTGAAAATTTTTTTTAAAACAGAACTTAAGAAACAACAGGATTCTGAACCATTTGAATTGTTTTTTTTTTTTACGTTTGTTTTATGCAAGTGCTCTCAAATTAACAATTCCATCTCACTATTTTAAAACGACTTTAAGACGAAAGATTTTTGAATTTTACGTTTTCTGGAGAAGGGCAAAACGTGTTAATTTGCACTTCCGTACGAATTTGGTTTCTGCGACACACCTGTATTACATATTTTATAAATCCTAAAAATTTTTATGAATACGGCAGTAAATCTTTAGCAAAAAAAAGTTTGGAATTTGAATTAAATAGTGTAGAATATTTATTTTTGAAAAAATTGCAAAAACAAAGACAAGCTCTTTTACCAAAATACTCCCCCCCCCCCCATTTTATTGTAATTAAAAACGTAATAATAAGAAATTATAAAGCATTTTTATTATTACTATAATTTGTATAAAAATTTAATATTAATTAGTGGAAGTTTATAATTTTCATAAGTATTATTTTTTGAGAATATGTTAAATTATGAATTATATAGACATATTATTTCGTTTGAAATAATAATATTTATTGAATTGTTTTTGAAAAGTTTTTTTTTTTTTTTATATATTACATATATATTATATTGTGTACAAAAATGAAATACATGTTTATAAGCCCGGTGTTTCGCTTGCCAATTAAAAGATTTAAAATAAAGACAAAACTTCATACACCCAATTCCATTATTATAAAAAAAAAGTGAATTAATTTAGAAAAAATAAAGAAACCATTTATGTTTAAATTTTAAGTTGTGATGTACCTGAAATATGATTTCATATAAAAATACATTAAAGAACTACGTTATAATTTATTTTCTCTTTTTTTTATAAAGAAAAAAAAAATTACTTTTTGCCTCAATGGTATTATTACGTTTAATTTTTTATTATTATTATTATTAAAACTTTAAATTTGCCATTTGAATGTGATTAAAGCTTTTCATGTTTTTTGCAACATAAAACTTTGAGCTTTAATCACTTTATTGTCTTTTTAGTTTTAGTAAATATTTTTTAAACTATTCAATTTAGTATTTAAGTTTAATACTACACAGAATAACAATTTTTTTAACAAAAATCTTAACCACCTTTCGAAAAGTTCATACACCTTCAACCCCCTTAACTCATACTAGTTAGTTCAGGTGTGCATCAAATTGATAGGCTAATTTTTTGTTATGAGTAAGTCACCTTATCACTTTGCTGTGTACTCATAACATTAACAGTGACATGCTAAAAAAATAAATGAGGAAAAAAAAAAGATTCAAAATAATAATGGAAATAAGCAGATGAAATGACTGAATGGAAGAAACAAATAAATAATAATGAAACATTTTTTTAAAACAAACTACACGGCATATTTTTATTTTTAGTATTAAAAAGAAATTGTAATTTTTATGTAAGAAGGTTTGAAAAATGTTACTTAATTTAATAATAAAATATTAAAAGAAAAAAAAAAACGAAAAATTTTGGTATACAAAATTTCTACAAAATTTAAGATAGAAAAAGAAAAACAATACAAAATTTAACCATACAAATTTTAGGCAATGAAACAAAATCCAAGTGAAAAAACCCTTAATTTATGATTTTATGAAAAAGAAAAGACAATTTATTATTAAATAAATGAAATTTTACTTTATTTTTAAATGAAAGCAGAAATTTAAACAAAAATTATACATATACAAAAAGAAGTAATTTTGTGTCGTATCATACACGTATGGAAATGTATTTGTGGTAACAAATTTAGTTTAATTATGATGCATAATATGCAGCAGCAAACAAACAACCAAGTACATTTTCCCTAAAACTACAACAAAATCATAAAAGAAACTAATAAAAATATTAAAATATCAAAAATATAAAAAATATAACGTTTTTTTGTGTATTTATTTTTTTTTACCTTGGACCAGCACTCAGGAGATGACCCTTATACATGCGGTGTATTGTGCTGGAACTAGAGGAAAGGTATAGTTAGAGAAATGATAGGAGGTGAAGCTTCACTATCTTACAACATTGCTTTTTGTACGTTATTTGTTTTTACAGCAGTGTTGTAGCGTCTCTGATGTCAAGGAGACGTATTAAATTTTAAAGCTTCGTTTTTAGTAGCTATTTTTAGTAATTATTTTATTTCGCCGGTGCTACACAATACCGACGAAGGAGGAGGGCGTTCTGATGTGGCTATGGATTGGGTACACCTGAAGCCGTCACTGTTCAGTGACCAGTGACTATGCCTTCGCCACTGAAACCTTCCGACAACAACAGACACAAAGACACAAAAATGCATATCAGAGAAAATGCAATATGTTTTTATGAGTCTTAAACTGGTGTTGAACTTAGGAATAGTTTTAGTTTTGTAGTCGTCAACGTGCAGACTACTTCGACTATCGCAGCAACAATAAAAAACAAGAAAATTACTATACATTTCAATACAATTTAAAAAATTGAATTAGAAAAAAAGCAGTGTTATAAAGCTGTTAAATACTCCTACGTTTGTAGTAAGTTTTCCAGCCAGATTAAATATAAGTATATGGTTTAAAGGTGGGGACAAAGTATTTACTAAACTCACCGGCGTGAAGTCAACATACAATTGGAAATATTTATTTATTTAATTCAGTATAAAATAAACAAAGCCCAACGGCCAAGAAAAGTATTTTTAATTACAAAAAGTAAGATGCTAGATAATAAATAATAAAAATATATGGGCATTTCCACAGCAAAGTCTACCGTAACCAAAATATTAAACTTTATAATATATTGCATTTCAATTAAACTGGAAAAATAACCGACTAATCGAATAATTGTATATTCTTATTCGATTGGTTGGGAAAAATTAATATTCATTTGAATGCTACTGTCGTTATTGTACAAAATAAAACCTTAAAAAGATTAATCACGTAAACCGTTTAGTGTAAGAGTTGTGAACATATAAAGCCGCAAACCCGGTTTAGGTCACAACTTATTACAACGATGTACAATGTAATATTGATATCTAATTTTAAAAAAAATTATAAAAAGAGAACTAATAAATAGAATTTATAAAATGTTTACTGTAAATTAACGATTCAATGTTCAGTGGAAGTGTTCGTTTCATTAAAAATCTTTTGCTTTGTTACTTATCAATTTGTAAACTCGTCTGAATTCTGAAAAACCACAAATTTTCTTGAAATATTTTCATACTTCCTATAGCTATTCCGTTACTACTAAAATACAAGATGGAATGAATTATCAGGTGGTGGTAATTCTACAAGAAGTGCAAATTTACAACACTAACTGTGCCCTTGTTATGATTCACAACTCAAATAATTTTTTGCATTATGATACACGCAACTAATTTCAGTTTTCTTCGTTGAGTTGGTGCTGGTATTAAGATATAGTTGATAAAAGCTTAACGAAGACAACTAAAATTGTTTGTGGACCATAATACAAGAAATTAGTTGTGTTGAGTTGTAACTTTGACAACTCAACTTAGTTGAGTTGTGAATCATGATAGGGGCCTTAAACAAATATTGACGTAGTTCAGCTCAACACCACCTAAAAAGGCATTATAACGTGAAAGGTGGAGACATTTAGTTTTGCGTTTTAGAGCACTGGTAACTAGTGTTTCCTCTCTAATAAACCACATACATCAGCTGATTCGAATTTCCGCAAATTCGCTTGATCCGTTTTTGTTTCCAACTTTTTTATTGCACAACACATAACACACACACACACATCTGCATACATTTATCCAGGCCTTTCAGAGCCTCTCATTTATTTTTTCCTTTTTTCTGCAAAATATAGCATTTACGTAATATATTCCTAATGAAATGAAGTTATTTAAACTTCACCCTTCATTTACTACTTTTATTTAAATTATTTTTAATGATTTTCACTTTTTTTACTCTAAAAAGGATCTCGTTGCATTAGTAGGGTCTTCCAAGACATTATTCAATTTCAATTTTTTCTAAAAATTAAGCCAATTGCTTCACATATTTCCTCACAAAATCACATATTTAGTAAGTTACTTCTAGCACAAAATAAATAACTGAACTAAAATCTCGTAGTGTTGTTAAGTGTGCGACGAATTTACTTTTTGGCTTTCAAAGCACTACACATTAAGGCCCGTTCAGACTATTATACTTTGTATTCATACTTGTCAAAAATTCATATAATACGTGCAAGTGTGATAGTGTGAACGCAAAATGTTATGAAAACCACAAGTATTACGATAAAAAATTGACATCCCATAATACTTTCTCATTTTTTTAAAATTTTTTAAACGATAATACTTTTCATCTGATTAAAATTCACAAGCCAACTGTTGCGCCGCCGGTGGCGTGCCGTCCATTTTTTGTTATTTTTTTCTTCATATAAAGGCTTAATATTTTTAAAATTTTAATCTCTATTTCAAGTGTGATGGTGTGAATACAAAATGTTAGTTTACGTTAGATTTTTTGACAGTCGCAATAAATGTATTTAGATTTCTGTATCGTAAAATGTGATGAAAGTCTTAATACTTGTATAATAGTCTGAACGGGCCTTTAGTTGATTTGGATATGTACATGATGATGGCTTTAAATTCCCTAGTATGTACTTCTAAGTTCTGATATTGTAAAGTCCTTCTATATTTAATGGAAGCAATCACTTTCACTTTGATAATAATAATAAAAATTATATATTATTCATGAAAAATATCTTACTTTAAAAAGTATGCACACGTATTTATTTAACATTCATTGTTGTCATACAATTAAAACTCCGGGTGTTATGAATTATATGTAAAGTTCATTTTGAAATGTTTTTATTTGTCGTATTTATATTCATCTATTCGAAAAATATATATTTTCTGTCACTCATGTTTATTATTATTTTGCATTGTTTTCTAAAAAAAAAATTTCTTTGTGTAGTTATTTCCTTCTCTGAAAAAATTTAAAATATGAATACAAATTTCTTTAGTGTTGGTATATGTTTTTGGTTTACATTCTGACATTTAATTTTTTTGTACTTTACAATACTTAAAACTTAATAACGCTGTCACTCATATTTCTTTCTAATGTCAAATTTAATGTGTATATTTATACCAAAGGATTTTTGCAGTCGAAAGAAAATATAGTTTTATATTAATTCGAGCATAGAATTATAAAGGAATATGTCTGAAACCAGCTCCAAGGATAATGTTTTAAAAACATCGATGACTTATGTGTGGGGTGGTAAGGAAAAAAAATGAGCAGTCCACATTCGGGGATTAGCAAACGAGTTATAGAACAATCTACACCATCCACAAATTACTGTGTTACGCCGCACAAGAAGTAAAATTCAATAAATTTGCGTTATTTGTGCATTATATATATTTTTTTCCTTTTCTATATTCTAGTGGTCGTTTTCGATGCGCGCTAATGGGAGTCAAAGTTTTAACACTGGGTTATTAAATGTAGTATAGTTTTTAAAAATTATAATTTTTATGTGAGAAAGATTGAAAAGTGTTACTTAATTTAATAATTAAAAAACAAAAAAATTTTAATATTGAAAATTTCTTCAAGATTCTATTTCGCGTCGTAAGGAAACGTATTTATTTGTGGTAACAAATTTAGTTTAAGATATATAATATACAAACAACTAAGTATATTTCCCGAGAACTACAAGAGAATGACACATTTATTGTAATTTTTGTAAATCTATGGTTCGATCGAAGGACCAAGCAACTCCCCATCTTGTGGTATTTCCTTGATGAAACTCCGTAGAACAAACATTTACAATATCCCTGGATTTAAGAATATTTAGAATACTCAACAGGCTGTTTTTAAGGCCTAACATGGTAGAGAAAACTCTTCAGTTTTATAAAAATAAAGAAAAAAATTAATGTTTAATCATTCACTTCAAACAAAATATATGAAATACCTTATTTGGTGTTTATACACTAAACTTTCGTCTATAATTTGTTCGACAAACTTGACTTCACCTCCTTGGCAACTTAATTCTTCTTTGAAGCCAGTGGGACAATTGTGAGGAGGTGGTCTTTTCCCCGAACTACGAGTCTTATTATTAGATACACTAAGAGAATCAAAAAAAGGTGGATTGCACAAACAGAAGTCAAATCTCTTTGTTGGTTCCGGTGCCTCTGAACATGTAAAATATTCTTTAAATATTTGTGCTTTATTTTTCTGTTCGTATAATGTTATGTATGAGGCCAGTTTATTATTTTCTATATTTTTAGAAGCATATTCTAAATTTGTTGCACTCGATTCCATTGCCAGCATATGCCAATTATTCTTTTTGGCTGCCAGTAGACTGTAAATACAAGAAGAACCACAGCCTATGTCTACTCCCCGTACCTCTACTGTGGCCACTATTTCTAGTATATCTTCCAGCCAGAGTATATAGTTTAAACGTAGGGGCAAGGTAGGTACTAAACTACCTGGAGCAAAGTCAACACGCAATTGAAAATATTCAAATAGCAAAGTTTGGGTTAATGCTCGCAAAGAAGTTTCCTGTTTATAATCAATACAAACTTTGCCGTTCAGCTCCTGTTTCAAGGTTTCAAAATTTTTAGGAAATTAACGGTTCAATGTTCAGTGGAAGTGTTCGTTTCATTAAAAATGTTTTGGTTTGTTACTTACCAATTTGCAAACTCGTCGGAATTCTGGATACTTAATGGCCAATTCCGTGTAGTCGGGAGGCTGCCTGAAAATATTACGCGGATGCATTTGCTTTTTGGATTCTTTATTACACATTTAATTTTATTATACTTTTTATTTTACCTATATTAATTTAACACTTTTGTTTAGAAACACTTTTGCAAACTTATAGCTTTATTTTTTCATATCAGCTGATGTGCAGCGCTGCAAATTCCCGCCGAAGCTTTTCATTTTTACTTTTTTCATACGCACACACAACCCCACAAGCAAATTTTAGGCCGTTTTTATTTTCATTTTCTTTCAACAAAATAAGCCTTTTATCTCATATATTTGATTGAAACCACATTAATTAAAGCATTTTCTTTTACTATGAAAGCTCTTCTTTGCACCATATAAATTATTTTACATATTTTTACTATAGCCATACAAACCCCCTTCTATTTGAGGCGCTCTCATTTATTTTAACATGTGCACTTAAATACACCATTTCCTTCAGATATTCTAATAGATATATACTTATTAACCTTTTTTTTCCTACATTCACATTATTTAAAGAGATAAAAACCACAAATTTTCTTGAAATATTTTCATACTTCTTATAGCTATGCCGTTACAATTAAAATACAAGATGGAATGAATTATCAGGTGGTGGTAATTCTACATCAAGTACAAATTTACAACAACAACTGTGTTTATATCTCTGTATTAATATACACAACTTTGACATAGTTTAGCTCAACACCACTTAATAAGTCATTACAAAGTGGAAGGTGGAGAAAATTATTTCTGCTTTAGATCACTGGCATCTGTAATATAAAGTTCTTATGGAAATTCCCGCCAAATACATGCCTTTGAATTTGTCTCTGTTATTCCTTCATCATTCGAATAGACTTCATGCATCGACTGTTCTACGTTTCCTCAAATACGATGCTTCCCTTTTTTGCTTTTACTTTTTCAATACACAACACTCAGACGCACATCTGCATATATTTATTTGTGGCATTTCTAAGCCTTTCATTTATTTTTTCTTTTTTCTAGAAAATGTAGCATTTACTTAATATATTCCTAATGAAATACTCTTCTTTAACTACTTCACACTTCATTAACTTCTGTTATTTAAATTAATTATATGGTTTCCATTTCTTTTACTCTAAACAGCATCTCGCTGAATTAATACGAGTCGTTCTTAGACATTACTTTATTTAAATTTGATCAACAAATTAAGCCAATTGTTTCAAATATTGCCGCACAAAATCACATATTTAGCTATTTTTCACTACATTTACTATAGCATATATTATTTAAAGCATTATAAACCACAATATTCTTGATCTCGCAAAACTTCGACGTTACTACAAGAACAAATTAAATAACTTAACTAAAATCTCGCAGTGTTGTTAAGTGTTCGTCGAATTTCACTTTTTGCTTTCACCGCACTACTAGATGATGACTTTTTCAAATTTTCAAGTCTGTACTTCTAAGTTCTGATGTTGTAAATTCCTTTATTATTAAAAAATTGTCTATTATTCATTAAAAATATAATACTTTGAAAACATATTTTTTAACTAACGATTAATGTCGTGATACAATTAAAACACAGGGTGTTACGAATAATATGTTCAGTTAATTTTGAAATATTAAGTGTTTTTGTAGTAGTATATCGTATTTATATTCATCTATTCGAAAATATAAATCTTTTCTGACACTAATTTATTTCACACTGTTTTCCAACAAAATATATTTTCGTCTATAGAAAAAATGAAATAAGAATTAAAATTTCTTTAGTGTTGGTAAGTGTTTTCTGTTTACATTATGACATCTAATTTTTTTTGCGCTTTACAATACCTAACAACGTTGTCACCACATTTCATTCCACTGTCAAACGTAATGTGCATATTTTAGAAAAAGATTTGTGCAATCGAAAGAAAATATAAGTTTATTTTAATTTGCGCTCAGAATTATAAAGGAATATGTCTGAAACCAGCTCCAAGGATACTGTTTTAAAAACAGCAATGACTTACATATGTGGTGGTAAGTAAAAGCAACTGAAAAATTAACATCCAGCGTTTGTGGTAAGGAAAACGTGCTTCAGAAAAATCTTCAACATCCACAAAGAAAACCTACGCCAATAAAAACAACTATTGTTTCTATCAAAATCAATTATAATAGGACAAATTCCTTAGGAGCGTTTTAAACCTGGTCTTCTGATTGAATATGCATGCAGTATATCAGTGAAGAGAATGGGTCTTTCGATTCGGAATTAATATTTGCAAATGTGTTTTCAAGTTTGTCGCGCAATTGACGTAATAGGTGCAGTCCATTTGGCTTCTACGTTTTTCTTCATTCAATAGGTTCATATGTACATGGTAGGGTATTGCGATGTTAGTTTGAGTTTGAACAGGTGAACATTTGGAAGGAAAACATTTAGTTTGAACGCATGTTACGGTTGGGGAAGAGAGCATCGTTTTTGTGTTCGGTACGCAGCGAGACACTATATTGTTTCTTTGCTTACAAAAACCAAAGCACATACTAATGTAATGTTGCCGGCACAATTTCACCTTTCGATGAAGAATGTAATACAGAATATCATTTTTGCCGGTAGGCAAGTTAATGAAATAAATAATAAACTTAAAAGTATAAAAATTAACTTACCTGAAATTCTCTTAAGGTAGCGCCATTGGCTCAAGGTGCGTCCATTTACCAAAAAGGTGCAAGACGTGATCAGTGAACCAGAAGAATTCATAATTAACAAAAAACACGACACTACTTTCAACTGCACACTAACTACATGGTATGGTACTGCACTATATTTATACTATTACCCCCTGCACAAGATGTGAAGTGCGTACTAGTCAGTAATGATTTTAAACCACATAAAACGCTGTAACTCGTTAGCGACTAGATCGATTTCGATGAATATTTCACTATGACATAGATCGTGAAGTTGGCTATACGATGGACCCATGGACCCCTAGGTGCCATATTATTTATACATTTTTTAGGCTGAACGGTTACAGACACTAAAAAAATTTTTAGTATAGTAAGAGTGAAAGTAGCACGGCCAAAGTCTCAACAGTTTGTGGTCAATTTCCAGATCTATCTAACGGTGGGAAAATCACTCAAATTGCTTTACGGGTTGAAAAGTTACAGTGCTAAAAAAATATATAGAAACTGTTTGGTAGACAAAACTCCATTAACAAGTCTTGGAACATCAGAACAGAAAATGCATATCTTTATCATATCTGTTATTCATGGTTTTAAATCGTCCGCGTCAGGTAGTGCTCTTGCTAACGGTTGAAATTTACAAATACAATTGCAGGTATGGACGTACAGGGAGTACAAGATGAGAAGTACGTAGTAGTCACTACTTATTTTAAAGCATCTAAAACGCTTTAACTCGTTTACGACTGGAGGGATTTTAATGATTGTTGCATTGTTAGATAGATTGGAATACGATGGGTCCACGCATGGGCTTCTAGGTGTCAATTTGCACAACAATATTATTTATTAAATGTACAGCCGGAACGGTTGTAGATATAAAATCATTTTTTAACTTAGTGCCTGTTTTCCACATGTATCCAATGGTGATAAAAATCATACCAATTGAATTGCTTCAGGGGTTATATGTAAAGTATTTCAAAGTCAAATAGTAATAAAAAAGATCGCATTAAATTTCCAAATATTGTAATATGTATGTACATATTGAAAATAGTTTTAAATTACTTTTTTATTCTTTTTAGAGTGTCATCATGAAAATGAGATGCGGCCACGTGACCCCATACGTTGCCGCGAATGTGGTTATCGTATTATGTACAAAAAACGTACAAAAAGATGTAAGTACCGTGTATTAAAATATGTTCAAGAAAAATTATTCACTTGTTAAAAATTTTGTATAGAAATTTTATGCTTCTCTAGACAATTTGTGTGCAATCGCTGTTCTTTTATTAAGAAATCGCAGTATATCCAATTACTGTGTTGCGGCGCACAAGGCGTTAAACTCAATAACTTTGCTATTTCTGAATACCACTGCCTTAGTTTTGCATTATATATATATATTTTCTTGTTATATTGCAGTGGTCGTTTTCGATGCCCGCTAATGGAACTAATTATTTAACACTGGATCATTAAATTTAGGATAATATATAGTGTACTTTTAAT
This sequence comes from Dexiosoma caninum, assembly GCA_963924685.1. Taxonomy (NCBI): domain Eukaryota; kingdom Metazoa; phylum Arthropoda; class Insecta; order Diptera; family Tachinidae; genus Dexiosoma; species Dexiosoma caninum. The sequence goes on along the minus strand of OZ004728.1, from coordinate 52,912,327 downwards.
TTATAAACAAGAAATCAATATAAGATTTAAAATATTAATTAATATTAAATCACGTGAGAAACTGCTTAAAATAAGTGCATGTTTTTTTTTTAATTTTATGACCACTCAATTGGTTTTTTGAAGTGAAAAAGAATTTAGGCGGGATTTGCAGAACTGTCATGTTGGAACATCACCTGATAACAGAAATAGTAATAGGGTTGCGAAGTACAAAAAATAAGTTCGCTGACACTTCGCAACACTAAAAAATTAATTTAGTTATCCTTTTATTACAGTGGTAACGGCGGAGTTTTACAAAGTGTGGAAATATTTGAAGAAAATTGTGGTTTATATTTGTTTAAGAAGAAAAGTGTATTGTAAATATAGCGAAAAAATAGCTAAATAAGTGAATTTGCAGCATAATATATAAAGCAAATGGCTCATTTTGTTGAAAAAGTTAAAATAAAGAAAGAGATTAGCGAGACTCCTGTTAATGAAGTGAGTTCCTCTTAGAGTAAAAAAAAAGCGAAAATCATTGAAAATAATATAAATAAAAGAGGAAAATGAAGTGTTAAATAGATAGAGAAGTGATTTCATTAGAAATATATAAAGTAAATGCTTTATTTTGCAGAAAAAAGTAAAAACTAAATGAAAGGCTCAAAGAGGCCCCGCTTAAATGTATACAGGTTTATAGTGTATGTGTGTATTAAAAATGCAAGCATAAGAAAAATGATCAAGTGAATGTGCAGAAATGCTGCACATCAGTTGGTGGTGTTTATGGCTTTTAGCTTTACGCACAGATTAAGTCTGTGGTTTCTTAAGGGTTGTTTTTATTAAATTATAAATTAAAGATAGTGTTCCAATGCATAATAAATCTGATAGAAACCAATTGAATTTACGTCTTGTTTCCTAGCAGCATTGCGAATACATCAATTATGCAGGTTTTTGTTGAGCCTACAAATTGGTAAGTAAGAAAGTAGATCTATCACTTGATGTTAAAATATTCACACGTTACGGGTAGTCAGCGAAACTGTTGTCCCAAGTTTAAATTTTAACCCACTTTATTAACGCCTATATAGTGCTTTTGCTTTATAACTCTAACAGGTTTCTTTTAAAAGTTGTGACTGTCACAGGGTATACTCTTAACTCTCTCGGTGATATATTCCATAACCTGGTAGCTCTCACTACTAATGATTTTGCGTAAGATAAAAGTTTAAGAAGACAAATCAGTTTTTGTTTTCATACAATTTACATATGCACTATGTACATATGTGCAAAGAAGCTACGGATAAGCAAATGTTGCTGATATCGATCATCTTTAAAAACATCCTCGACTGAGACCGGTCTTCAAGTATGAGACATTTTCCATGACTGCCATTCACCAACTCACTATAAAGGTATAAATTCCATTAAGCTGGCGCAGAGTCTGCAGTGAAAAATAATATGACATTATGACGTCCGACTTATAGAACAGAATAACACTTCTTTGCCAATATAAGAGCGAGAAAAAAATAATAAAAAAAACATGAATTTCCTTTGACTTAAAAGCTAATGCGCTTATTCCACACAAAAACAATGCATGAGTAGCTTTTCCAGTTCATCCATTGTTTCATCTCTACACTATCCCCTTGCAATGAAGAAGCTAATACAGAATGAAATAAATAATAAACTTTTAAAAATATAAAACTGAACTTACCTGAAATTTTCTTAAGATAGCGCCGTCGGCCCAAGGTGCGTCCACGTACCAGAAAGTTGCAAGACGTGATCAGTGAACCAGAAGATTTCGTAATTAAAAACAAAAAACACGGCACTACTAGTTAACGACCAGATGGATTTCGATGATTCTTTCACTATAAGATAGATCGTAAAGTTGGCTATTCGATGGACCCATGGATCTAGGGACCCCTAGGTGCCATATTATTTATAAATTTTTTTAGGCAGAACGGTTACAGACACTAAATTTTAATTTTTAATGGAATAAGAGTGGCAGTAGCACGGCCAAAGGATGAACTTGTTGTGGTCATGAGCCCATGGACCCATAGGTGCCATATTATTTATAAATTTTTGGGGCAGAACGGTTACAGACACTAAATTATTTAATAATGTAGTACGAGTGAAGGTAGCACGGCAAAAGTCTGAACAACTAGTGGTCAATTTCCAGATCTATCCAGCGGTGGGAAATTCACTCAAATTGCTATAGGGATTGAAAAGTTACAGTGTTAAAAAAATATGTAGAAACTGCTTGGTGATGACTGGTCATGATAATTAATCGTATAGACAAAACTCTATTAGCAAGACTTGGAACATCAGAAAACGCATATTCATTGGTTATTTATAAACTCTCATTGGCATCGGATCTTCCACATGGTTATGGTAGTGTAAAATTGTTTTAAAGCGGATGGCTGGAAATTAATTTTTAACCTAAAGTTTTTTGGAATGACCCGCGATGTGCCTTTAAGGCAAACAATTTGACCCACCGTATGAAATTTATATAAATTATTCGCCGCAAGACAAATCTTTAATAAAGAGATTGAGATAATTGTGATTTACAACACGTTTTTGTGGTCTGCTGTAAAATTTCCAAAATGCAACTTGGTGCAGATATATTTTTAACGAATTTTGTTAACTTATCTAAGTTTTTTTTTCAAAATTTTTCTTTATACAATAAACATTTTATTAGTCGTTGCCAAGGAGGAGAACAGACACAGCAACTGGTCGACGTACAAAGTCTCCGAGAACACATTCAAGAATCCGGCGACTTAACGGTACTCTGGAGGATCTGATCCTTGATTAAAAACAAAAAAACTTTTGGTTTTTGGGATAGTTTTCTTTATTCAATCATTTTGTTTGTTATTATTATGTTTATAATTCTTCAATTAAATTAATAATTCAAGTTCGATAATAATAATAGCTTTTATTCTGTTGAAAAGTTCTCCTCTTTTTTTTTTATTTTTTTGAAATTATTTTTATTGTTTTTAATTTAAATTAATAAATTCTTTTTTCCTTCCGCAAGATAAATTGTAAAAGAATTTGATGTGATGAGAATTTATAGTTAAGTACGCCAGGTGCCGGTTCAAACACAACGACGTTTGCTGTTTAATTTTGTGGCGAACGTGAACACAAAAGCAACAATAGTATAACAATTGGAATTAATTACGAAAATGCTTCTTTCGAACAAACTGAACATCGAGTAAACAAAAGTTGTGTTTGAAACAGTTCTTGGCTAAAAATGTACGATCGTATTAACTTTCACATCAGTGCGGCAAACTCAGTAGTTTTGCAGCAAATGTTCCATAATGCGGGACGAGGTCTAACAAAAGTTGGTAATGTTTTTTTTTTTTTATATAAAGAGTAACACCTCTAATAAATGGCATATTAACTAGACCATTAGTAGTAGTGGAAGGAAATATTTTTAAATATTGTCGAATCATGTGTAAATAAATTAATTAAAGATCAATTAACTTGACAAGTCATAGATATTTTATAAATTTTAAGTTTATTAAAAAAAGCCTGACGAGAAAATTTTATTTATTAGAAAACAATTCACACATTTGTTTAAGAATTGTTAAGAATGTAAAAATAAATGTTTTTTTTGGAAATGTTTTTATGTTTTTGAAAATTATTAATTAACGTAATATTTCATTAGACATTCCATAGTTTTTTGACTGTTGTTTTCTGTCACGATTTTATGTTCATTAAAACAAGACTTATTAAGCTAAAAATGTTTTTTTTTTTTTATTTTCTTGTATTTTTTTGTTTTTTTATTTGATTGATTAACAATTTGCATAAACTGAAGTGCTGAATTCAACAGTATGTTGCAGTTTTTCTTCGTTTCTTTTTATACGTTTTGCGTTTTTTACGATTTAAATTTTCAATAGATTTCTTTTTTTTTTTTTTTAGAAAGTTTTACTTAAAAAATTAAATTTTATTTAGTTTTAGTAATTTACTTTTTATAAATTTTTCTTAAGTGCATTTGTTCAAAGGGATTTGAAGTTCAAAATTTCTATATCGATTTCCTTTTAATTCAAGAGTGCATAATTAGTCATACGTTTTTCTTTAGTTCTTTAAAGAAATCAAAGTAAAAAAAAATAATCAAATCATATCGATAAGAAAATGAAACTGAAAACTGAAGAAAATGCGTAAATAATTTTTGTAATCGAAGTTTGGCAATTTTGTTTTTGTAACATTTTTAATTCTATTTGAACGTCTGGTTGTTCTGAAAATACTCCAAGACCATCTAGGAATAATACAAATAAAGCCAGTTGGCTGCGATTTCTTGCTAAAGGGTTGTGGACGACCTTCAAAATTGCCCGGCGCTCATGTTCAACATTTTCTTGAAACTGTTTCATATTGTAATGAATTATTTGTTATTATTTCAATTTCTTTTCATTGTCTTAATTTACTAAATATCTTTTTTTAAATGTTTTATTTTTTTTAGTTTTGTTTTTAATATTTAAAGCTGTTTGAATCTAACATATGAGAGTTGAATACTTTAACTCCTATAAAAGCCAACATAAAAACTTAATATTTTTTGCTTAAAAAAATATTTAATAAAACTTAAAATTAACAATTTTAATATATTTTTTTTAAGTACCATGCAACTTTTGACAATTCTTTTTTTTTTTTTTTGTATTTTTATTTAATTATTCTCCTTCATAATGGACTGGTATACCTTTTATTTGCTTAATTCTTAACTTTATTTCTTTTAGTTATTCAATATGTATTTGTTTTTGTTTATTAAAGACAATTGCTAATTTTAAAAGTTTATCAGTTTTTTTCGAAAAAAAAAAAGAAAAAAAATATTTGTGTATGTGTTTCAATAATTAGAAAATGTTTCATTTTATTCAACTACTGGATTATCTTTACGGGTTTTATGTCCCCGGAATGAGGCCTGTATTTTCGTAGCGGCCTTATTTAACTCTGGATCACTTAAATCGATATCCAATTCCTCGGCTACCTTTTTAGTAATTTCCTGTATATCAACATCTTCAGGCTGATCCTTGGTCACCAGTTTACGTGTTAAATGACCACGGAAAGTGGATTGAATTTTTAAAGCAGCATCACAGAGTTCTAGAATAACAGCAATAGAATTATTCCATTAATTAATTAATATTTATGGAAATATAAATAAACACAAATTTTTAAATTAGTTAAACATTCGTTGAGTAATTTTTATTAAAACTACAATGCCAGGTGGTTGGTAGTAACAGTGTTTATTTATTTATTTTTTGAATCGTATGCGAAATGCGTATGTGGGTCAAGAGCATCAAGGCAAGTTAACACTTTCTGATTATTTTCTTATTATTATTTCTTTTTTTTGGAAATGGGATTTTATATGTCAAAAAAAAAAACCTATAAGCACATAACCCAGCAAACATTGGGAGAACAATTTAAGTTACATATTTTCGATTTGAAAATTTAAGTAGTGGAAAAAAATCTTCACTCTTCCAACAATTGTCAAGAAGACTTCAAAAAACATCATTCAAATGAGAAAAATACGATTTTGATAGAATAATCATTGTTCAAATTGTCATCAGAATGCTTAACCGACGATTGTGAAGTAACATCGTTGATTAAGATGGATTCACCCATTTTTTATATGTATTTTGACGTGTCTGTTTTTGAGAGAGTGAGAGAAGGAGAAAAAGATTTAACTCATTTCGGTACAAGAATATTTGACAATGTATATTCTTAAAGTAATAGTTTCATAAGCTGCCAATTAGTCGGTTAAAGCAATCATTCTTAAATGTATGATTTCCCAGAGAAGTTTGAAATTTGTTTGCTGGGTGATCCGCCACATTGTTATTATTGTTTTTACTTTTGGCATACATACATACATACATACATTTATACAGATGTGTGTATGCGTGTGTGAATGTGTGCGTTAGTTAGTAAAAAGTTCATTATTTATGAATTGCTAGTTGGCCCTTAAGCTTCCTCTTCACATTCTTTTACTATTTTATTTCGCTGACGCACATTTACAACGCAAAGTAATATTATACTACAAATCCTGACACTTACGTTCTTATATCGAGCCTTTGGTGCCATACCGTAGTAACTCAAAATTTGAATTTATTGAGCTGAGTATGTAGAAATGATCTTTGGGGAAATATATGTCTAAAGTTAAAAAAGATTATGGCTCTATCTCTAACTGTTCAGATTCTACAGCTACAAATGTCTTTATTGCCTCCAGCTATTTCCAGCAATATTTATTCGCAATAATGAAATATTTCCTTTATGACAAGAAATTTACAAACAGAAAACATTACAAAACATTCCTCTTTACTTAAAAAACTTGTAAAAAAATAACTTTAGTAAACGAAAATACTATTAAAAAGATGGTCAAAACTTCAAATGCATTTTTCTCAGTTTACAATTTTTTGAATTACTACGGTATTGCACCAAAGGCTCGATATGTATATGTTACAATGTAAAAAAGCAGAGAAATAATAAGCCTACAGTTAATACAGTGGCGCTAAAAAGCTTTTGTACGGGCTTGATGGACATGCGTACAACAGCGTTTGCAAGTCATATATCGCATAGAGAGGCAAGTGAAATCAAAACTTGGCCAGTGGCCTGATTCTGTAACTTGTGAGAAGTTTTAGCATTGCGAATAGTAAAACATTTATAATGGTTATCCTCTGTTTCCCAGGGCAATTCATATTAAATATAAAAAAAAATTATAAAAAACCTGAAAACTTGAACTTTTTTTCTTACTCCTCGTGAGTTTCACAGAATGATAATAATTTCTTCGATTCCATCGATTTGCTCATATACGTTAGAGAAACCAGCCACAAATATATTGGCTTATCATATCGTAATCTCATTCAAACATAATAATGTGTTTTCACGCCAAAACTTTTTTTTTTTTATCTGGTACCAGCACTCAGGAGAAGACTTAGAAGAAGACATGCGAAGCATTGTGCTGGAACTATAGGAAAGGGATAGTAGGAGAAACGACAGGAGGTGAAGCTTAATTAATTATTTTGCAGCTCTGCTTTTGCACGTTCTTTGTTTATACTCGTAGCAGTGCTAAAGCTTCTGTTTTAGTAGCCATTTTTATTATTATTTTACTTCGCCGGTGCTACACAATACCGACGATTTTAACGTTAAAACCACAAACAGCTGATTTTGCATTCACACTATAAGTTTAAATAAATCGGAGTTTAAAGCACAGTTTGTATAATAATATTTTATTTATTTTCTCCTCCCACAACTCGATTCATTATGCTCTATTCAATAACTTATTTTTCTTTTGCACTTTTTGTTGTTGTTGCTGCTGCTGCGTCCATTCTTTTAAATTATCGTAGTGACTTTATTTATTAAATTTTCCTTTATTTTTTTTTATTTCGTTGAGCACCATTTAAATTGCCAGCTGTTTTCAGTTTTTTAACTTGGTAGCACTGCCTTTAGTACATGAAAATCAAGGTTGTTTTTCATTAAATCGGCTTAAAAACAATTCAGAGAAGGTTTTAAGATGGTTTTAAGAAAATATTTTTAAACAATAAAATCAGATTTTAATAGCTGGTTTTAATGTAAAACCAACTTTTGCTTTAAAACCAGTCAGTGTGAAAACACTATTACAGAGATAAGGGAGTGAAATTGAATGAAAATATATTCAATTACTGCATACGATTAGCAACAGACTTATTAGAGTTTTTCGCAATGCGCCACTAAACGTCTGTAGAGAAATCGATTTTTTGTTATTTGAAGTATATAATTACATAGCGAAATTTTACGACTATAACACTGCACATTGTATCAATTATAAAATCTGAAAAATAATACAAATTTTTTTATTTACGATTTTCGTGTTTTAACATTTCGGCCCACTGTATTGAAGTTTTTGTCCTTACTTAATTTAGAACGAAAAACTTCCGTTCATTTGTTCACACGAATGAGAGGGAAATTAATGTTTTTGTTTTTTAAATGTCTGAGAAAATGTTACTTTGAAAGGATTTAAATTGTTTTCTTTGCTAAAAATGAAATATGAAAAAAGTAACAGTTTCCGTGTAAAAAGGATATTCAATTGCAGATTTTTCCAAACGTCTCAAATACTTGTAGCTTATTTAGGTTTATTTCTTAATAGCTTTTTTCTTGTATAAATTAATTTTAAAACTATAAGCCCCTTAATTGAGGACGGATTAAATAATGAAAACTCTGTACAAAGAAAATAAACAAACAAAGGAAAATCAAATGCTTATAAAGTGCCCAACAAGAAGGCAAACTAAAGAAGTAATAAAATGCGCAACAACTTAAAGCTTTAGCAAGTGAAAAGAATTTTTCTCGCAATTTATGAATAATTTTTATAATACAGCGGCTTTGGAACAGTAAAACAGTAAAATGGGAATGTAGATTTTTCTGTGACTGGGACGCTTCTAGAACGATTCTTAGTGATTTTCGCATGAATTCGTTGTAGCAGCAGCACATTATAAATATGCTTATGCTGTGATAAAGTTTTTATATATTGTGGCGAAATGGCTGAGGTAGCACGTTGACTGGTTCTTGGATTGTAGCCCAGTAACCGACTAAATACACTTTGCATTTTGCTGATGTGCATTATTGTTGTAGTGACGAAGGCATAGCCACTGCTCACTGATCAGTACCGGCTACAACTGATACTAATCCACAAGTAACATTCCCTCTGACGGAGACCTGGGAGGACGGGCCGGTGTCGTTACTTGGCGGACCCAGATGTGGTTGAGTAAGCGGCAGTGTTGATTGGAACGCTGCTCTGGTTCTTCCCGAAATAATGCGGACTGCGGTTCCCGGAAAGGAATCTACTCAGAGGAGGAGGAGGGACCACATGGCAACGGTCTCTATAAATGCGAAGGCATTTTTAATTAAATTTATTTTAATTTAATACCTCACACGCAAAAAAAAATGAAATAAAATGCTATTACAATATAGCGCAAATTTTCAAGACGTATTTAAACTTTAGTCTCTGACTGTATGTATGTGTATACGTATGTGTGTGTGGCTACTGTTAAGCTTGTTAAATTCTTGTTGTTATTACATATTTTTTGGGTATTATTTTCGCTTTGCACACACACACACACACACACACACACACTCACTCACACAAACATACACACAAAAGCGGCTTAACGGTACTTAAGCAAATATGCGTGCTTAATTCACTCCCAATCAAACAAAAACTTCTATTGTAAATAATACTTATGCCATGTTGCCATATTTCACTATTTGAAACGGTTAATCGTTTTTGCCGTTTTTGCTTTTAATTATGTTTTATTTATTACGTTAAGCAACTGAGCCCTTAGGGCCATATACATATGTATATTTGCTGGACTACAATTATAAAATATATGCTCATACATATGCAGGCAACGAAATAAACCGCTAGTCGATTTAAAAACGAGTGATTTCTCAATACCGAACTATGTATTTATGTGTATGTGTGTGTAAAAACAAAAAATTTTTGCGGCTTCGGTTTACAGATCATACCCGAAAAACTTGAAACCAACATGTAAATTGTAAATATAAAATACAGTGCTACAGTGCTCGCTAATCCGAAGGTGTCTAATCCGAATTATCCAGTAATCCGAATTGAATTTATGACGTATTACATAATCCATAGTCCGTATTGGTTGCAAGCTCGCTAAACCGAATTTTTTTTTTATTCGCTGCTTTTTTATTATTTGGGGTATTCACAAAGTCTCGTATTTAGTTGTATTGTTGTAATATTGTAATATTTTACAGTAGTTTAAAAACATTGTTGTTGGTCCCCAGACAAAAAAAATCGTGTATTATAACACTTTTTAAAGTATGTATACTGATGTGTTGTAAGTATAGTGGTAGAAACCGGCGCCGAAATGTTAAGTCGCCTTAGTCAAGCACCTGATAATAATTGTAAGACGCCGCTATTACCGTCAGTTAAAAAGATCTTAAAACTGAAACTAAAAAGTGCATATTTAAATTGATTATATATTTAAGTATTAAACAAATATTCTAATGCATACATATCGTCAAATGCAATTCAAAAAGGCTTTGGTTACAGAAAAATCAAAATTTTTGCTTCTCTTTGTAAATTTGCAGAATGTAACTTAAGGGCTACAGATAATAATACAAGTTTTACGATTTATATAGTACTTTGTGAGAAAGAAATCTACTGATGACTATGTGATGAGTGTGCACTCGTACATCTCCCTGATAAAAATTTCCAGTTTTCACATTTTTCCCATTATTTACTCTCCCGTATACCGAATTTCAGCTCTGTAGCTATATGGAATGTGCCCGAAGAAAAATTTACTATCAAATCGTTCAGACCAAAAAGTGAAACTAGCTGTAACCGTTCTCAAGATATACAAAAATCATTATTTACTTTATATGGAGGTACCATGCGCATTTCCCCAATCCCTTCCAGTTTTTGATTGGTGATTTTTTTTAATTACAATCACATTTGTACCAAAGTTGGAAGATGTTTTTGTAACTGTTTCAAGATATACAGAAATTAAAATTTAGTTTCTATGGGAGATACCACGCCCACTTGTTCAATTCCGCCCACTTTTTGACTGATGATTTGTACTGATCATTAAGTTAGTCAAACCAAATACAAGAACTTTCACTTCAACCGTTCTCAAGATATACAGAAATCAATGTTTACTTTATATGGGCGTGGCAACGCCTAGTTGGAACCTTTTACTGTCAGGGTAGTATATAGAATTTTTATTTTTGTACACTTTATTATATTGATTAAATAATTTTTGTTTATAAATTTTACTTATTATCTGTAATTGATAGATTGTAAATAAAGTTCACAAAAAAAAAAAAAAAAAATTTAATTTCAGCACATACTTGAGATTTTAATAATTGCTATTTTAAAATTTTTTTTCCTCTTAATATGAACACTTTATTTATTATTTTATTTTCTCCAGCAGCTGTGTTTAAGCTTCTGGCGATTTGTCAAGTTAAAACCCAATAATTATATTGTGAACACTTCGGTTTAATATTTTCAAAACCTTAAATAAACATCTTTGATACGTTATATGTAAATACATACGTACATGCAAATGTACATACATACAAACATATACATATATTGCATTCTTTTCCTTTTATTAATTTTATATGCTTTTTTTCTACTAAAAAAAAATGAGTAAATGTGCGAATAACAAGTGAATGCATAAATTAACAATTGTTTGTGTGAATGTGTAAATTATTACGTGCACAAAGTTGTTTTGTTTTGTATTCGTGTGTGTGTGTGTGTTTGATTGTGCTTTCTTTATTTTGTGAGCTTAAAGAAAAATTTTGGTTTCTTTATAAAAATGTTTGCTTCCCCTTAAATACACACAGAAGTGCAAATGTGTGTGTTTCTGCATTCTTTCTTCTTGTAGTTTTAAAAAGTAAAAATTAAAAATTCTTAAATTTTTTCCCTTTTTCAAAAGCATTTTTAGAGAGTGAAAGTGCTGGGGTTGTATATGAGTTCAAGTAGTCATGTATGTATTTGCGTGCCGTGGTATGAATTTAATATTGATTTCATTCAATGTCAGGTTTTTTTTTTAAGTGTTGTTATTTCTTCTTGACGTTCATTGAATGTTATTGATGAGTTGCAACTGAGCTTCAGATTTAATAAACACCACAGTTTGTCGGATTTTGTTTTTCCATTTCTCTTTAAAATCAGTAATTGACAGAAAGAAAGTTTCACAGAAGTAAAACTCTTACGTTCAAGAAAGAAAGTTTAAAAGTCATATTGAAGAAAAAGTACAAAGTTTCTTGCTGGATTAAAACAAATTATTTTTAAAAGAATTTATAATTTGTATAAATTTATATATACACATTAATGTGCAGTTTCTTTAATACAAGTGTACTACTTGTGTGCAAAAAATTTATAAGAAAAAAAAAACTAATAATTCTGAGAAATTTCCATACAAAATTCTTTTAGACAAGTACAATTTATATTATAAAACTGCGCATTAACTACTTATTGATTCATAAACACAATTCGTCTAGTTTTTTGACCTCTTTTTTTATTTAAAAAAAAAAATTTTTTTTTTCTTTATAAACAAAAACCAATTTTCCTGAAGAAAATTAAATATTAGATATATAAAAAAAAAGACCTACAGCTTAAATAATTAGTGTAATTATTCATTAACACCTTTTTAGTTTAAAAATTTTATAAAATATAAATTTTATATGGACATTTCTTGATTGAAAATAATTTTTTTAAGAATATGTGCACTGCACATTGTGCAGTAGTAAGTGATTTTTTCATTTTCAAATATTTTCCGTAAATTTTCTACTGCAACTGCAAACATTTAGAGATTAAATAATGATTTTCTATAAATACTGTATATATTTTTAAATTACACTTTGTTTTTCGTTTAATGAAATCATAATTGCACATGTAAATACATTCTATATTCAGAAATATTTAGCAGAATAACAAATATTTGAATTTTTTGTAATTGACATTAAATTAAACATTTAATTTTTTTTATTTGCCATTTAATTAAACAAGTTGTATTAAAAAAAATAATTGCCTTTTATTTGAAAACAATAAAGAAACCTAAATAAATTATTTGGGTCATTTAATTAGCATAAAATTAATTGGAAAATAATTTTTTGTTTTCAAATATAATTTTATTTTAATAAACCAATTTTCGTGCAAAATTAACTTTTATGAATACGTCAGTTTACATAAATATACGCATGTACTCGTTAGGATATTCTATCGCTTAATCTTCAGCACTAACTCTATACATATACTAAACAATATACATACATCCATGCATACATACATATGTAATTGCAGCAATTTATTTTCCATCATTAACTGAAGCTGTTAATGCAGAAGTAAAAGATTATTTACCTTTAGGATTAAATTGTTAGTATCTGTATTAGGCGTTCACCGCTAATTATATTTTGCTTCCTTGCGACAAATTTACACTACCCTAGCGAAATTTTTTCATTTTAAAAAAAATGCGCAGTATGAAAATTCTTCGCACTCAGAATCAAAATACATTAATGTTTTATTTTTTGTTAAATCAATTCACAATAAGGAGAGTTTCATTCTAACTTAGCTCGTTATAGAATGATATTGTAAGAGAGCAAGAAAGAGACAACAAATTAATAAATAAAGAGAATATACATTTATTTCAAAATTTATTGCAATTGTAGGATTTTATATAAGGAAGACAACAGTCACCTTGGCTGTTAATGAAGCAGAAATTCCCATTGCTGAGACTACTAAATACAGTTAAATCCCGATAATTCGTACCCCGATAAATCGTAATTCCCGATAATTCCTAATAAACTGTAGGTCCCTTGAAAAAATCTCGTTAATTCGTAAAATTTCCATACATTTTGGTCGCCTCGCTAATTCGTAATTTTTTTTCCAAATAAAATCTTCTTTACTTCTTATAAATCGTAATTGTTTGCTAACTATCGTTAAATATTGAGTTTGCTTTTATAAAACATACTTTAAAGTATGTAATAATACATTTCATATATTTTTTTTTTCGGGAAATAGCACAATTTTGAAATTAGAATCATTTATATAAATTTATAAATTTTGTAAAATAAAAATTATATTTTAATATAAATATAGTAGATTAAAAAAAAAAACATCCATTATCACCCGGTCCCAAAATTAATTTTCATTACACCCAGCGTTACGATATACTTTTTAAGAACTACAGTTCAATTAAAAATTGTATTATTAATATTAAAAACAGCATGTGTACGTGCAAATAGGTTGACCTTACAATAAAAGGACAAATAACAATCAAGTGGTTTTTCATTGCCATCCGATGGAGATAAACCAAGAAAAATTTAATAAAGGAAAATACAGTTAAAAAGTTGTATATAAAAAATTAATTTCGTTCTCACTCGTACTGAAAAACAGAAGCTTTGTTCTTTGGGAATATATGAAGTATGACCCTTACCAGAAAACATAAAAACAACAAAAAAGGTGACAGCTTTGTGAACTTGAACACGACAAAATTTCTTTAGTATGTAAAAACTTTTTATTTAAAAAAAAACTTAATTTTTCAACAAAAAACTTTTTTCCACAAAAGTGTCCAAATAATGAAAAAATCACAAAAATATATATTTTGAATTCATTTGAAGAGTAACGGCTTCAGCTGATAGCAATCCACAATCACATCAGAACGCCCTCCTTCGTCGGTATTGTGTAGCACCGGGGAAGTAGAATAATAATAAAAATGGCTACTAAACCGAAGCTTCAGCACTGCTATAAACAAAGAACGTACAAAGGCAGAGCTGTACAATAATTAATTAAGCTTCACCTCCTGTCGTTTCTCTAACTGTCCCTTTCCTATAGTTCCAGGACAATGCGTCGCATGTGTAGGGGTCATCTCCTGAGTGCTGGTCCCAGATCAAAAAAAAAAAATAAGCAAAACAAAAAAGTTTAACACCAACAACAAACTTATTCTTCCCACGATTTTGAGCAGATCATCTTTTTTTTTTTTTTAGCTTTTGTTGGACCCTACGATGTGTCTGTAGCGTATTCTAAGCCATTTTCTCCACTTGCATTGCTGCTTAAAACTAACAACACCAAAAACTAAAAATATTACATTATCCTTACCCTTTCTCTTTAACTATTTATTCATCCTTTTTTAAATAGAATATAGAATAATAGAAAAGTTTTTAGAAAAAAAAACAGGCATAAAAAACTATAATATAAATATAATAAAATCGTTTACATTACATGTCAACATCAAATAATATTTTCGTCATATATCTGTCAATTAGAAATTAATAAACAAAACTTGAAAATTTTAATGAATTTCAAAAAAACTTATTTTTTTAGCGAACAACTTAAAAAATTTTTGCGATTTTAAAAACCTTGAAAAATAAAAGAAAAGTTGAGAAATGGTAACGCTGTTTACACCGTACGTGGTGGTTTCCCGTAGCACAGTATGATTATTATTTATAATCAAATATTAATCATACGTCCCTGAGCATGAGATATTTGAAATGGGTTCTCACTCTTTCTTCGTAATTGCAGTTCAATATAACACATTCACTAAAATGATTGTGTTGTTTGTCCAATACAAAAGCTACACATGCATACATACCTACACTCTCAAATAAACAATTTGCTTTTGTTTGCTTTATTTTCTCCATGCATAATTGAAAACGAAAAAAAAAATCGTTTTTGTGTTTTCCTTTGTTAACAAACAAACTTTCAGCTACGACATTGTTGTTTTATGGTTTTTATTTGTTTTTTTTTTTTTTTTTTTTTTTTATTACATAAAATATTTTTGACACATGTCATATGAAAGTGAACACTTGGAAAATGGTTGATTGTATTTATTTTGCTTTCATCACTGTTGCTGTTATATGGCGAAGAGCAAAAACTAGTGTTCCAGAGAAATAAGCCATGACAAAGGCAGTAAAATACAACAACAACAACAAAAAGAAAACAACTCTTAAAAAAAATTCAACTGAAATGTTCACAGTATCTAGCCAATGGTAAAAACAACAAAAGTAGTTAAAGTAACATTTGTAATAAAATGTTAAATGAAAACAAAAGTATGTATGTGTGTATGTATGTTCATATGTATGAATTTTTCTTTGTGTTGTAGGACATGTCCAATCGAAATTAAAAAACAATAATGTTTTTTATTCCTTGCATAACTAAGCAAATTTTTAAAACATATTTTTCAATTGTTTTATCTACATATTTCCTTCAAAGGAATGAATACAATAGTTGAACAAAAATACATCCGACCTTGAACTTAAAATAGAATAGTTTTTATCTAGGGAATTGTTTATTCATGTTTAAGTTAATTTCTATGGAAAAAGAATTTCAAATAGAAATATTCTTAAAATATATCTTTACGGTTTGATTATGAATGACATCCGAGCGTGAGTTGAGTTAGTTGTCAAGTGCCAAACACTTTATACCAGATGTCCACTGGCAAATGTGCTGCTTCTGGCAGTCACAACTGACGTTCGGTTCTGACATCCATAATTGCGCTATAAAAATATATTTGCAGAATATTTTCATTTTCATTTTAAATTTAGAATTTTTTTTTATTAGCTACTGCGAAAAATACACTATGAATGGCGCTTCTAGGGCCTAAATATATTCTTTACTTCTAAATGTAATTTTTAAGTTTAAAATTTATTACGCGTTTAGACAGTGTTTTAATTTTTCTTTAAACTCTCTTTAACTTCTTCATATGCAAATTTTACTTGAACAAATTTCGTGTTCTTTTATTCATCGCTCTCTCCTTCTAGTGTTTTATACAGCTTTACAAATTGCACTCAAATAAATAAACAAAAACTGTACATTCCTTCTGTCTAACAGACCATAGTCAATTAACTACTTGATATATTGATGGCTTAGTAATTCTTGATTTAAATATGCTGCCTTTCAAATGAATTTTATATTGTAATCTCTTTGAGAATTACAAACTTTTAGCTATTCAAACTTAGTTGCAGTTGGGTTAATTTAAACTTGAAACTTTTCTTTTGGCAAAAACTAAACTTTTCTAATGAGTTTTATTACTTAAATTTTCCTTTATTGTTGTAAAACTATAAGTTCTTAGGATTTAAGCAGTTGGTGTTAATTATTAAAAAAAAAGCACGATCAACTACTGCTGGCGGCATTAAAAAAGTAGACAACAACTAAAATAAACATAAGAGAATTTAGTTAAACATAGTTGCAGCTTTAGCCATTATTAAAACCGCAATGTTGCAAGAACATTGTAAAATATGAAAGAAGAAAAAATATTCCAGCAAAATTACTGTTTGTCTGTGAGGGAGAAAGAGAGGGAGAGATGTAAATTATGTTGGTACGTTGCGGTCTAGTGGAACTACCATTACATTAATTAATTTACTCGTAACTATTCCATTCGATGCATTTGTGGTAGCACTAATACCATTAAGTTTTGCAACTTTTGTTTTTTGCTGCTTAGGAAGAGGCAACAACATTCGCCGTAGCATTTGATAATAACATGGCTTAAATAATGCTTAGTTCGGTTATTGATGACAAATCAATGGTATTAACAAACAACTCCAGCCTGTTTCAGCCGCCACAATTAATGAAATAAGCCAAGCAGGGCCTAGTGCCTGTGACTATTTCGTATTTTTTTTATATTTTTATTTTTGGCTATAGTTGAAGCGTTTGAATGTGGAAAATAATAGTAAACTGTGCTTGCGTATATGCATTCTAAAGCCACTTTAATGAGAATAACTAATAATCGCGTCGTTGATTTTATTTGTTTCGATTTTGCCTACACAAAAGAAGCATGCAAAATATTGTGAGGCATGAATGAATGAATGAATGAATATTTAGTCGTGTTTAAGTTCATAGTTAATTTATCACAATCATGTGAAAATTATTTTTCAATTGGAATAAAAGAAAAAGAGAACAATTAATCTCCAAAACCAGTTGAGTTGCACACGTATATAATCGTACATATTTTCTATGCCACTGCACACGTCATCAGTATTCTTTGTGTCAACAGGGTAAAGGCATTAATATCATCTATTTAATCCTCTAAGAAAGGAATACGATTATTAATCATGTTTTAGAAGTCCTCTTATGAATGCAATGCATATACGGGAAATAGTTGGAAAGGGACAATTTTATACACTGGTGGTAAAAAGGTAGAAGGATATAGAGCTTAATTCTAGGACAACTGCAGTTGCCTGTTTTTTTTAGAGTTTGTAAAGTAAAATTAGTTCGTCAAGGTTTGGTTGCCCAGAGTGCGCTGTTAGCGCAGACGCACTTAAACAAATTTTTTTGGGTCTGGGAGATTCGATTCGTAGCTTCTGGTTGCAGAGCCAACACTTTAACTACTCAGCCAACAGCATCCTAAATCTTCCGCTTCTTCTTCCGGGTTATTACTGACTTTATTCGTTAATTTTTTTCTTTTCAGTGTAGGGCGCAATTGAAGCACACCACCATTAAATCCGGTCTCTTTTCCACCCCTGTTCATGTCGCATTCAATAAGTGGCACATCCATTAACCATTGAGATCTGCGCCAAACCTAACGTTTGCTCTAGAGTCTAGAGCCTATTGATCTGTAATAGTCGAGTGGTAATTCCAACTCATCAAGAGTCCCTTTAACATTCCGCTAAGAACCACAACTAGAACGCCCTCACTGATGAAATAGCGTACTCAAATTCCCTTGACTACCGAAACACTTTTGTTCGGTAATAGCTCTTCTTCTTCATGCTTCTAACTCAAATTGGTGTTTTTTTCCAATTTTTTAAACTTCGTTTTTTTTTGTGAATTGGATACAGCTGAAGCCGTTACTGTTCAGTGACCTTCGCCACTGAAACCTTCCGACAACAACTGAGACAAAGACACAGAAATGCACATGAGAAAAAATGCGAGATGTTTTTATAAGTCTAAAACTAGGCTAGAACCCAGGAAAACTTTTCGTTTTGTAGTCAATGTGCAGACTACATCGACCATCGCCAACCTTAGAAATTATTGTATCACTCCGTACTGTATTGTAGCCTCCGTAGTTTAGTGCATGAGCATTAGTCTTATCAATATGCAAGTTCAAGGGTTCGATTCCCGCTTAGACCCTGTGTGTTTCTACAGACAAGTTTAAGAGCTTCGTAGAGCTTGAATTGACTAATAAAAAAAAATTTCAAGATTTCTTTTAATTAAATTAATTCGTAACACAGACGCACGCACTCTTAAACCCCTATTTGATTTAATAAAAATATCCCGCCAAATTGTAAAATTTTTTACAATTAAAGTTTCAAGAAAATAGTTACAGTTCCTGCTTAAAAAATTCCTTGATATTTGTTGCTGTTGTATACAATTTGAGAATTTTAATATAAATCTGGTTTTTTTTTGTGTGTGCACTTTCTCTGGCCTCATTTTCGTTACTTTGAAAATTTTCATGAAAACTTTTCCAAGTTGTTTTGCGCAGAAACTTTTACATGCCATACTTAATTGTTTATTTGGCCCCTTTAAAAACAATTTTATGTGTGAGTGTGTGTCTGCTAATCATAAAAAATATATATATATATATATACATATACATATATGCAGTACATTTATGTATATGAAGCTTTACATGGCACTACATGCTTTACGTGGCATAACACTATTTAACGGGCGGTTGAGGTTGCGGAAAACCAAAAATTTGGCAGTAGAATAGGAAATTCTAGTGGAAAATAACCATAAAATTTTAGAAGAAAATTTAAATTTGTATTGCAATTGCGTTTTAAAAGTCTGCATGAAATTGCATTCATTAAAAAAGCAGTGAGAAGTTTTTAAGGCGTACGCGTAAATGATGACACAACTTTAAAGTAGACTTTAGGTATATGATGATCATTATGCTGTGTACGTATTTAAACCAGTAATTATCGATTTGAAATAGTTCTTCAATAAATACGAATAGAATGTATGTGAATTAGCAACGCAATTGGTTTTCTGTTCGGCAATTCGAAATACAGGAATATATGTACAATGTGGGCCAAAAGAAGTCATCCAAAAAAAAACCTCTCGCATTTTTCTGATGTGCATTAGTGTGTCTTTGTGTGTCAGTTGTTGTCGGAAGGCTACTAAACCGAAGCTTCAGCACTGCTACGAGTATAAAGACAAAGAACGTGCGTCCTGTGGTGGCCAAACGGCGCAATGTTTGCGCAGTCGGTGTCGGACGACCGCGGAATCGGCGACGGAATTCACGCTGCGCCAACACCACAGACGAATTGTTACGCAAATAATAGACACGATTATATCGCTTTCTTGGGGAGTGTTTCGCTCCATGGCTTGTTCACTTGTATTCTACATCTGTGTAGTTCACAAATGTCAAAACAGATTTGACATTGGCCGCCATTTGCAAAAATAAGAGCATCTTCCAATAGGATGATTTCTCTTGGACCACCTTGTATATGTACGTAGTAAATCTAAAATGGTTAAGATGTCTGCTGCATTATGACTCAGAGGAATGCTTAATTTTTAGTTACCTTGCGGATTACAATCGATTTAGGTTTTTTGCCAATTAAAATTTATTTTTCTTGAAGCCTAAAAGTATGCACTGTATGCGCAAATGCAACTACTAGAAGTTCTATTAAATTCTGAAATCATTTTGGTCAAGAAGCAACTTAGAAAGTCAAATCGCTAGATTTTATAACATAGAGGAGTATTGCTGAATTCACTAAGAAAAGTTCCTGACGACCTCGTCTTACGATACAAAATAATTTTGTTAAAAAGTATTTTTAAAACCTTCTATCAAGTACATTTTATAAAGTAGAAGTTTGTTTTGGCTGTACTAAACTCAGTGCTACGAAGTTAAAAATAATGAAAACAACAAATAATGAAAATAATGTCCGTGAGAAAAATTATATGAAAAAAATCTGTTCTACACAGTGTGGTGAAATAAATGTTCTGCAAAGTACAAAAAAGTACAGCAACAAGAACACTTATTATTTCTATGAGAAAAATATATTTTCTTTTCAACACTTTTAATAGATAAATTGTTTGTTAAAACCAGATTTAATTAAGCTTCTGTATATGTGAACGAAAACACAGCTGTTTATAGTTGTAATATTAAAATCAGATTATAGCATTAAGTGTGAGAATATTACACCATGTGTTTAAATAACACCAATTTTCAATGAATTACCGTCTAGTTTACAGTTCCCTACTGCCATTAAAATTGTGCCTTTACCTTACTGTTGCGTGCTTAATTGATATGAATGAATTGTATTTCATGGGAATGAAAAAACTCACTTGTCGTAATAATAGAAATATTTTTAACACAGTTCTACATATTCATATAAACAATACCTGTTTCAAATATACAAAATAAAATAAAAATATTTTAAAGAAAACTGAGAGTACGTAACAGGAAGTACTTATTGCTGTTGTAGCAAATAACTGTTATTAAAGAAATAGAAATTTTCATTTTTCAAATAGCATTTTCATTTGGGTTTTTGTGAAGATCCTTGTAACAGTATTTGGTTTGAATTCCTTACATACACACATACATATATACACACACCTGCTTGTGTCTAATGGCATTTCTTTAAAACCAATTTGTTGCTATTGCCATAAATTTTCCACACATAGTCCCACATGCATACATAAGTACATACGAGAGTATTGTTATTTGAATATTTTTTAACCGGACACATGAAAGTGTTACATTTACTAAAATTGTGTTCAAGAAAAGTTCTACTTGCTTTAACCTTAAGCAAATTTCATTTGCAAATGTTTACTATTCAACACAGTTGTTGTTTTTGTGTTGTATATCCGGCGGGAGGAATAATATTTTAACTTGTAGTGAATGCCTTCAATTAAACCAAAAAAAAAAATAAAAGAAAGGCTTGCAATAGTACTGTTCTCCACAAGATTTCCTTTCTATAATTTAAGAGAAAATAAATCAATAGCAAAATGCTATATTGCTGTTGGCAGTTATTGGGAGGCTCCATGGCTCTTATCCACTCGGGTTAGAGAGATCTTGCAGTAGATAAAATCTCGGGGTTTGTCCGGTAGCATTTCAAAACTGTGTGAGTAGTGCGATCGTTGATCTATTGGTCGAAAGTAGGGTGTTCAAATTAAATATAACATGCAATACCTCCATTGTACGCATATTAATTGCTCTAAAAAAAAGCAGAATGGCTACACCCTAATAATTGTTATGGGGGCGAGTGAGCTCTTTTTGGTGTTGTTAATATAAAAATGAAAAGATATTAGTGTAGTACTTCTTAAATTCTTCGAACCTTGCAGAGTAATTGCTATTACAATTTCACGGTTTTAAGCAAAGCGTAGTAACATTCAGGAAATTAGCCGCATTCAATATTATTATTAATTTATTGTGGCTGGAAAAAAATAATACCATGAAATTGCTTTGAATTTGAAAATGAGATCTATTCATTTGGCATTAGTAACCGTTTTGTTATATTAATTTCAAATATAAAATTATTTATTTTCCTCCCAAACACTTTGATCTCTTTCACTACAGCGAGTGAAGTGCTGGCCTTTTTGCTCCAACCATTTAATTATGTTAGAACACTCATAATTGTATTTCTAATGCAAACAAAATAAATCAAATATTAAATCAATGCATCCTGCTACCCCACTTATAACACACATATATTTTTAATATCATTTAATCTACTTAACATTATAAACCGCAAATTATTTCAATTGTTTGCATTTAACAAATTAAATTCATCTAATATTTATGATATTTGTTTAAAATATTGTTGCGGTTAAAATGACATTTGTAGAAATTTTGCCACCAAGGGAACAATAAAAATAATTAATTTTCTAAAAACAAAATGTTAAGCAGCCAGTACGTTAGTGATTTAGCTAGCAAGTTATACATACAGAAATTAATATTCATAACGTGTGTTTTATTTATTTATTTTTTTTTTATTATTAGTAAAGGTTGCTCTTGTTAAGCACTAATTAAATAAAATTAATAAAATCTAAAGCATACCAGTAGGGGCTGGTATCATCTCTAAACCGTAGTAAAACTGAGGGCTGTAACTATTTAAATATTCTGCTTAAATTGCTGTCTAACACACTACAGGTAAAGTGGCACAATACTTCGTTTGTAAATTCGTTTTTAGCAGCAACAGCAACAGCAGTTATCAAAAGTTGATGTCATGTTATTTTACACTTTTTTTCCTCTACTCATTTGCTTTTTACTTGAAACTTCAATGCTGGTGTGTGTGTGTGTGTGTATGTATATGTATTAAGTAAAGTAGTTAAAGTATTGGAGCTTGAAATTACATCGTTAAAGTTGTTTCATTCACTGGCATGTAACCTCCTACTCATAGGCACATATGCAACTTGTCGAATGATGTCTGTACACATGACTGGTATGAAGTTTCAAAAGCATT
Source organism: Dexiosoma caninum (assembly GCA_963924685.1). Lineage (NCBI taxonomy): Eukaryota > Metazoa > Arthropoda > Insecta > Diptera > Tachinidae > Dexiosoma > Dexiosoma caninum. Next base: position 52,889,539 of record OZ004728.1, on the reverse strand, counting down.
AAGCACCTCTACTCGTATAAAGAGTGAATTTTTATATTTTTATAATAATTTGATAATTTTCTCTTTTAGTTGCAAACTGAAATGCTATTTTTAACAGAACAGCAAGTTGTGTTAGGTGTGCAGGTAGCTGGATGTAAAGTTAAAGAAAGGTCCCAGCCCACTGGGGTCCAATTTTATTATGGTCCCATTGTGATACCGGTTGTTGAACAATTTTCACCTATAGTAGTGACACAAAACTAGAGTCTCTGCTAGAAATCGAACGTGGACCTCCCAACTGACTACGCCCTACTCACTAGACTATCGCAGCATGTTGTGTTTAATTTTAGTAACCCCCTAGGCCCTACCACGGCATTCCCTGGCGAACGAAACTCTTATACATTTTAATCAAATATTGCTTGAAATGACGTTTCGAATCGACTGCCATAATGAAGCGAAGAGCACCCGTTTGTCATGTACAAAACAAAAAACTAAAATTAAAATATTCATAGGAACGTTTTTTTTTATCGTTGCTTCGTAATTTTGCTATGTACACAAGTACATTTTTAATTATCTTTGGCACTAATTTTTCGTTATTACTTTTCATTTTCCTTTTTGTAGAAAGGCAATGCAAATGGTTGCGCTCAATACAAAATAAGTTTGAGAAATAAGCCATAAGATGGCAGTAATTATGTAGTTTATGTATATTAAAATTTATTAATGTTATTAAGGATGGTAAATTATAAATGAAACTACATAGTACACAAATTTAAATTTTTTTAATTAATTAAAATTTGTAATATTTATGCATTAAATGTGTAATTTTGTGTTGCCCCTAGTGATATGCTATGAATTTAAACCTTCACTACTCGCATGATCAGCTGACAGATCTATGAAACATGAAAATTTTAGATAGCAGTGAATAAACTTACATTTTTAGAATATTTAGAATTAAATCGAACTACAGTTCTTACAAATTAATGCAAATTTTTTGTCGTGTTCAAGTTCACAGTCAATTTACAAATTTACAAAAATTTTACACTGAAAAATATATTTTTTAATATAAAAAATATTTTACTGTGACTTTGTGGCTTCTTCTTTAATAATTCCATGTGTATAGAAAAGTAAACAATGTCTTTCTGCACGTAGATTATTTAATAGAAAACTATTTGATTAGAAATGACATGACATAAAAAAGTTTTTCCTTTTGCCTTTGATGGTATTTATGTTTGTTGGTAAACTTGTTATTAAATAAAACTTTGCTGAAGGATGTGAATAGAAGAAAAGCAACAGCCATAATTTGCATATAAACCAAAGTAACTTTTTTTTTACATACACAGATATACATTTTACTTGAGATTCTAATACGGTTACGGCTGTAATTTCTCTCAATTTGAGAAGGGTTAGGAAGTGATTATTTTAGGGTGTTCGTTACAGAAATATTCTTAACGATTATGGAACCCCTAGACTACCAGAGCAGCCTATTGGGAAATAATCTTCTACAAAATGTTTTTGTTACGAATTGTGTGACAAGGAAATAATATTTGAAATACAGTAGAATCTCAAAAAAGTTAACCGAAATGTTCAAAGGGCTATTAACTTTTTCGGACTTTTAAATTCTCTAAGCGTTTTTTTTTTTGAATGAAAAAAGAAATAAATAAAATTATAAACATCCTTTTTGTTGGCTATAATATGTTAAATTTTTTTATTGAATTAGTTTTCAGCAAAAATAAAGACATGCAGAAGAAATAGGTAATGCATGGGTTCTATTCCAAATGAATTGGTTGCACTTAGCCCAAGAACGCCTTCTTTTAATTTGTACTGGCTGGTTAAAAGTTCAGTCAGCCGTAATATTTTCTTGCGCAAAAAATATTAATTTGTATGGAGTGCTTTAAAGCAGCCGTCAAGGGTTGTTTGGTTTTTTTTTCGTAGTGTGCATATTGGCAAGATCTGCCAAAAGATTTGCATCTTTAATGTTTTTAAACCATTTTATCATGGTATTGATGCCATTGCCAACAGTTTTCGAAAAATTCTGTTTAGGAAGCCATCTATCCTATAATTATTATATTAATGATTATACTCTTGAGCAAGTCGAAACATTCCTTGATCTTGGTGTCCTACTAGACAGAAAATTAAGTTTTAATGTACACATTTCCCACTTCAGTGAATAAAGTCAAAGGAGTTTTGGGATTCATAAAACGTTGATCCCTACATTATAAAGCTTTTGTTTACGTCACTGGTGAGATAGACCCATTCTTGAATACGCCTGTATTATTTGGGATCCGCAGTATGATATCCACATAAAGAAAATTGAATCAGTTCAAAAACAATTTCTTTTATTTTGTCTGCGTGGACTTCATTGGAGTCGTGATCTTAATCTCCCATCATATGAAAGTCGCCTTGCACTTTTTAAGCTTCCTACTTTGAAAAGTAGGAGAATATACATGAATGTATCATTTGTAATGAATCTAATAAATGGCGTTATTGACTCAGCGTTCTTACTCCGTCACATTGAATTTACAATACCAAATCGTCCAACAAGATATTATGTTCCTATAAAACTTCAATATTTCCGCTCCAACTATGCCAATTTTGATGCATTCCGTAGAATGTGCGCTGAATTTAAATGATCTATATTCTTCCATTGATTTTTCGATTGATTCTAATACTCTAAAAAACAATATTTTAAGGCACTTAAATGCATTTTATTAATAATTGCATACGTATCTTGTATTTTAATGTTATATTTTTATATTTATATTTATATTTATGATTTAATATTATTATTATTGTTATATTTTTTTTTATCTGGGATCAGCACTCACGAGATGACTCCTACACATGCGAGGCATTGTGCTGGAACTATAGGAAAAGGATAGTAGGAGAAACGACAGGAGGTGAAGCTTAATTAATTATTTTACAGCTCTGCTTTCGCACGTTCTTTGTTTATACTCGTAGCAGTGCTGAAGCTTCGGTTTAGTAGCCATTTTTATTATTATTTTACTTCGCCGGTGCTACACAATACCGACGAAGGAGGGCATTCTGATGTGATTGTGGATTGCTATCAGCTGAAGCCGGTATTCTTCAGTGACCAGTGACTATGCCTTCACCACTGAAACCTTCCGACAACAACTGACACACTAATGCACATCAGAAAAATGCGAGATTTTTATTTTTATTTTAAAATTTTAGTCTGAAACTGGGGTTGAACCCAGGTCTGTTTTTGGTTTAGTAGTCAACGTGCAGACTACCATCCGTCGGGCCATTAATTTATGCTGAAGCCTGTAAGAAATTGGTTCATAGGCTAAAAAAATGGAATAAAGAAATAAAGAAATAAAGTTTGGTAAAAATCTTCCTCTATAAATGACCCGTTGTTGTCCTCTTCGGAAACTTCGAAATCATCATCATCCTTCTGAAATTTGATCATTGTTCCAATTGTCGATTTTATCAATGCTGATATCAACAGTATCCACCTACAATTGAACTTCTCGAAGTTTATCGCCTATTTGATTTAATTAATTAGTCAACGTAAATGTAGTCTTCATTATTGAAGTTATCATTATAGCTGTTTAGTCACAGCTCGGAAAAGTTAACTGAAAAGTAAACTTTTTAGAGCGGCACGTCGACTATTTTGAGGTTATACTGTACACAAAATGAAAGAAAATTGAATTTTTTCGGTCACTAAGTTCTCAAAAATATTTTATAAAATATCCAAAATTCCGTTCGCTCCCCAAATATGCCCAAATCTTTTTTTTTTTGATTCGTTTATTGAAATGATTTTCTTAGTTGAGATAAACATAAATCGTTTGTTCTCATGTGGATAACGACTGGGATTAAAAAAAAGTTAGTTTTAGCCCTGGCGCTACGGTCCAAAGTGTAAATCCGATAACAGCATGTTTTAATATTTCTTTGCGTTAGCCTTTGTTCCATTATTTTCTGTATGCAAAACGAACGACGACAGCAAGTCGTTTGACACAATTTTTCTAAGATTACATTCCGATTAACATACATATATTTTTTTCGACAAAGCTAAACAACAAGCAAAAGTGTAAAGACATTCAGCTTTTATTACCAGAATGTGTCCTTTGAAACAACTGAAAGTGTTAAAAGAGGTGTAAGAAATTAAGTGACAGCGTTGCAAAAAAGAAGACAAATACGAAGAGAGCACGTTTGTGTTTTACCAATGAAGTCAGCTTCACACGCAGCAACACAGCAATGCATATTAATGTGAGAGCCAGACATGGGATTTTTTTTGTGCAATTTACAGAGCAACCTAAATTACGACGCCAAGCGTTGTCTGGCTGTCAAGATTTCTCATGCCCATACAAAATGTATGAAACCAACCGAAATAGCGCGGCATCAACGTCTTGCAAATGGAAAATAGAATTTTGACAGCGCGTAAAGAAGTGAAGTTGGCTGCAAAAGCGATAAAATTGTTGAAAAGTAATGACAATTTAGTGATTTATCTCTATTTCTGGTTTCTATTTAGAGTTTTTTTTTTATTAATCAAACATTACTGTTTCGGGCGCAACGTTAACGATGTAATTTAGTTTAGTAATTTCAGCGTAAAAGCTAAGCGCTAAAGGCCGGGGCACATAGAATCCGTCATCGATCATACTTTGACTTTTTCAAATGACATTAATGTAACGACGGATGAGATTGACATAATGAGTACTTTGGTGACGGATATCAACTCATAGCCAACGTTACCACGTTAAAAAAAATACCAGAATATATTTTACTTTATAAAACTAAGTCTTCAATTTCTTTTATACTAGTCACAAATTTAAAAAAAAGAAATTATATAAAAACATTATGTACATATACCATTTCAATTTAAGCCAAAGCAGAGCTGCAAAAATAATTAATTAAGCTTCACCTCCTGTCGTTTCTCTAACTATCCCTTTACTATAGTTACAGCACAATCCATCCCATGTGTAGGAGTCATCTCCCAGATAAAAAAAAAAGAAACCCGTGCAAATAATTTTCTATCCATTTTGAATTTAAATACTGTATTCTTTTATTTTTGTTTCTGCTGCAGCAGTCTTGAATTTTTTGTCACAACAGAAACGATTTTTAATAAAACAAAAGGGTGTTCAAAACGTTTCGCAATATAAAACCCGATTTTAAAAGTTTACAAGTAAAATTTACGTATTGAGTATTACTTAGGCTGGAAAAAGTAAACAAAATGCACAAAATATTCACATCTCCACCTTAAAAAGAAATCAGCCAATTTTGGTAGAAAAAAACCTACAACGGCAACGCTGTTCATAGCTGTCAAAGTACTCAACGTACGTTAAAAGTTGGTCAACTTTTGTACTTTGCTTTGACGGAGACATACTGAATGTGACAAGTCTCATAAGAAACCATGTATTTTAACTTAGCTGTCAGTTGAAAAAGTCAAAGTATGACGAATGACCTTGGCTTTAAATTACGTTGCGCTTTACGTCGTAGTTTAGTTTGGACTGTCAGTATTTAAACAAGCGTGTATTTCCCAAAAAAACAAACCTTTCAATATCGCCTATACTGTGTAGTTTCTATATTTTTGTAAAGCTTTTCCAGGCCTTTTTATTTTCTTTCTGAGAATCTTTGACTTCTACTCCAGACTGTGAATTGTTTGGCAACATGAAGTCACTTTGAAATTTCTATTTACATAAATATCCGTTCTCTATCCTTTTTCATGGTTTCCACGATATTAAATCAAGCTATTCTGCCATAAGCTATGCAAACACACAATATTGTTGTCAAAGAGACAGTTATTCGCATTACGTGCTAGGAATTCCTATTTGCACATCCATATTTCTGCATTTATTTAAGTTTTTCATAATGCTGTTGTGTTTCGGCATGAATACGCAAATGTGTGTCAAAGAGACCACAAAATCTTCGAAGAAAGATTTTCTAGTATTTATGCATTATTAAAGCAGCATTTGTAAGACGTATGCTTATTTGAGCAGCTATTTTAAGCAGATATATCGAATAATGGAAAATTTACAGTACGGAAGTTGTATTCGATAACATTGATGATTCCAATGCATTGAATGAATGTTGTTAATGCGAATTGAAGTGAGCAAAATCTATGTAAGTTTTCAATTCCGAGAAGTTAAGTGGAAGATAACATGCAGTTACACAGACTTAAAAAATTATAAAAGGCAATAGTGCTGTTGCCTGGTTAGTGGGCATGTTGACTCTGCAACCCAAAGACCAGCGGTTTAAATCACCGAACAGACTAACAATTTTTCAATTGTGTCGGCGCTTCGTCGTTATTTGTGAAATAAAGTATCGGCGAAGGAAAATAATCTCTAGAATTTATTGCGTCAATATAAAACTAGAGACGTAACAATATTTTTTTTTATCTTGGATCAGCACTCAGGAGATGATCCCTACATATGCGGTGCATTGTGCGGGAAGGGATAGAAGGAGAAATGATAGGAGGTGAAGGTTCTTATAACTGCTTTTTGCACGTTATCTGTTTTTGTTGTAACGTCTCTGATGCCAATGAGACGTATTAAATTTTGAAACTTCGTTTTAGTAGCTATTTTTAGTAATTATTTTACTTCGCCGTTGCTACATAATACCGACGAAGGAGGGCGTTCTGATGTGCCTGTGGATTGGATGCAGCTGAAGCCGTTACTGTTCAGTGACCAGTGACTGTGCCTTCGCCACTGAAAGCTTACAACAACAACTGACACAAAGACACAGAAATGCGATGGCGATGGCACGATGGTTGGTAGTCTGCACGTTGACTACAAATCCAAAAACAGACCTTCACCTCCTGTCGCTTCGCATGTGTAGGGGTCATATCCTGAGTTCTGGTACCAGATAAAAAAAAAAAAAAAAAAAAAAAATGCGAGATGTTTTTAGGAGTCTGAAACTGGTGTTGAACCCAGGAAAATTTTTCGTTTTGTAGTCAACGTGCGGACTACTTCGACCATCGCCACCATCGTATTGGAAATCCTCAAAAATGCACAACTGCAATTTTGCGTATGATTTAAGATTTCGGGTGGCTTCGTATTCTAGTGCCTTGACCTATCAATCTGGAGCTGCTGGTTCGATTCCTGCTAAGACCCTGGATGTTTTCACTTGTGGTATCACAATGAAACCAAGTGGGCCGTCCGCCACTTAATCTAACTAAAGCTCTCTACCCTTTTATCACCACCTGTCTCTTCTCTGCACTATCCCTTTCCCGCTGCATGCATTGAATACGTAGAGGACATCTCATAATCACTTGTCCCAGAAAATAAAATATAGACAAAGGTTGTGCTCGGTAATATGAACTTTCGGAGCTGCCATCGATCGCAAAGACCGCACTACAAACAATTTTTTTTTTTTTTTTTTTTTTTTTTTTTTTTTTGGGAAGGCAAATTCATAGGTTGTGATAGAGATGTACATACCAGCAGAATGTATTTCACCTCTTTGGCGTTACTGCCCTCATGCCTACTGATAGTAGCCTTCAAAATACGGTTCGACGGACCATAGAGAAAATATAATTCAGAACAGTAACTTTGTGTGTTTTTTGTTTGGTGGTACCAAAATAGAATTTCTTCTTTAAATTTCGGGCTTTATTGAACATTTTTAAACCATCATTTGGAATATTTTACAATCGCCAACAGTAACTATTAATAAAGGAAAGATTAGGCTTTAGAACTACACAATTAAAATTTATCTATCGTGGGTAATGCAGAATGTAACCATTAATTTTATTCTTTATTAAATTTCTAGCCTATGAACTACTTTCTTACAGGCTTAAGCATAAATTAAATTCAAAAATATTAATAATAAATATAACAATAATAATAATATTAAATCATAAATATAAATATAAAAATATAACATTAAAATAAAAGATACGTATGATATTATTAATAAAATGCATTTAAGTGCCTTAAAATAATGTTTTTTAGAGTATTAGAATCAATCGAAAAATCAATGGAAGAATATAGATCATTAAATTCAGCGCACATTTTACGGAATGCATCAACATTGGCGGAAATGTTGAAGTTTTATAGGAACATAATTTCTTGTTGGACGATTTGGTATTGTAAATTCAATGTGGCACGGAGTAAGAACGCTGAGTCAATAACGCCATTTATTAGATTCATTACAAATGATACATTCATGTATATTCTCCTATTTTTCAAAGTAGGAAGCTTAATAAGTGCAAGACGACTTGCATATGATGGGAGATTAAGATCACGATTCCAAGGAAGTCCACGCAGACAAAATACAGAATCAGAATACCTTTCGAAAAATTAATAGCTGATTAGTAGCCCTAACCCTGCCAGAGTTTCTGGCCTAGAAATATTGTTGTCTACAATACATTTCTTTTTTTTTTTTTTGCTTTCTAGCATCATGGAGAAGGCTCGAAGGACCGTAAACAGATTGCGATTGATAATAGCAACTTTAGATATTTATTTCCCAAAATTATTGGTATATTTGCAAACAGCAAATAAAAGGAAAACCCCAAGGAAAGATTAGAATACCTTTCGAAAAATGAATAGTCTGGTGGAGTTTCTGGCCTAGAAATATTGTTGTCCACAATATATATTTTTTTTTGCTTTCTAGCATCATGGAGAAGGCTCGAAGGACCACAAATAAATTGCGATTGTAGATATTCATTCCGCCAAAATTATTGGTATATTTGCTGCTGCACTATGGGCTAATTTTTTTCTTTTTAAAAGCCAACATTGAAATTTTTAAATTTAACATTTACACGAAGTTTTATTTACTGTGTAAAATGTAGGAAACTAAGCTAAAAATTGCGAAAACATAAACACTAAAAATCACATTGATACCCAACTTGCAGTGACAAACTGTAAAGGAAACGTTAAAAAAAAAAAATATTCTTTTAACGACAATAAGTCAGTCAAGCGTATTGAAAAGATAATTCTCAGTAAAGCAAGAAAACTTTTTTAAATAATATTTTGCAGCTGAAGACTGAATAGACAACTGAATTTCTTTAATTTCATATTTCAAGGACTATTCCATTCATACTGTACAATATCCTTCAAAGAGAATTTTAAAAGGATTAAAGGTGTTAAATGCAAATAATAATATTGTAAAGCCATTAAGAACGCTTGGAAAAAAAAAGTTATTTTTTATGAATAAATATCACGATGACGATTACTCATTAAATTAATTAATGTGTAATAATTAAATTAGAAAATATAAGAACATAATGCTCTGCGCTTAATTAAAAATTATAGTTGACTGAATCAACGTGTCTCAATGGTTTTTCACAGATTTTTTTAATTTTGAATAACAAACACTGATACTGCTATACATACATCGTTTGTGGAACTTGACAACAGTGATTGAAGTTTATTATTGACAAGTCAGTTATTTAGTTCCAGTTTGGATAGAAAAAGCGACTAATGAAATTGTAAATTGCAAATAACAATAAAAATAACAAAAATTCAAATGGAATTGAGCCTCGGGGAATGGACAGTTCCCAATACCTGGAAGTAAGTTATGACACGATTAGATGTAAAACAATTCTCTGCAAATAAGACTAATAAATAAAACGGCTCTGCTTTAGATTAAAAGTTATGTCGAAGGATTAAGCTCTACTCAATGACGTCACCAGTTGACCCCTATATTTTTTCGTTTTTTTTCTTGGACCCTCACTTAGGGGATGACCCCTATACATGCGCTGCATTGTGCCCGCAACTGGGTTTTGGAACTGAGTTCCATAACATATGAGTCTTTAGCAAGCCCGCGGTACTTAGCTAACTGGTTGAGGAAATTTCTCTATTGTTTTTTAACTTTTTTTCATAAACATGTACGTTATGGTCTTACAATAATTTCGTACTACTATTTGAGGGCCTTTGATCCGATGAAGTATTAATGGGGAAGGTGATGCATAGCCTTCAGTTTTTCCAGAACTTGAAGATGAGAAAAGAGGCGACTCTTCGAGATCAAACCAGATATCTGACTTGGATTGTTTTTTTTCACCTTGGACCAGCACTCAGGAGATGGCCCCTACACATGCGATGCAGTGTGCTGGAACTACTAGAGGAAAGGGATAGTAGGAGAAATGACGGGAGGTGAAGCTTCACTATCTTACAACACTGCTCTTTTGTTGCATGTTCTTTGTTTTTATGGCAGTGTTTTAGCGCCTCTGATGTCAAGGAGACGTATTAAATTTTGTAGCTTCGTTTTTAGTAGCCATTTTTATTAATTATTTTACTTCGCCGGTGCTACACATTACCGACGAAGGAGGGCGTTCTGATGTGTCTATGGATTGGATAAAGCTGAAGCCGTCACTGTTCAGTGATCAGTGACTAAGCCTTTGCCACTGAAACCTTCCGACAATAACTGACACACAAATGCAGAAAAATGCGAATTGTTTTTATGAGTCTGAAAATGGGGTTGAACCCAGGAAAATTTCTCGTTTTGTAGTCAACGTGCACACTACGTCGACCATCACCACCCTTGATGGGGTTTAACGGTCTTTGGCTGCTTAACCGCAGCTCTTGCCTAGGCTGGTTCCACGGGAAACCGTTTGCCCACATAGCTGCCGCAAAGTGCGGGTTTAATGGCTGATGTACCACCACAGAGCTTGCTTGAGCTTAAGTGGACCAACTCTGCATGTCTACCCCACATGATTTAAAGCCTGATGGCTGCCTCTTCTAGTTGAAGACTTTGTCGGAAGGTACTTCGTGTCAAACCCCCAAAAAGGTTGGAGTTGTGTTCCGGTTTGGCTTCGTGGTGGCTGTGGTTAATACCCCAAGTTACGGGAGGAGGTTAGTTATTGGTCTATTCGGTACATATAGTAGTTTTTATGACATGTGTCCTGATACGACTTTAACTAATCTAGGTGCTGTTAACACTCAACAGTAGTCACCGGAGAGTTTATCTCTTTGATGTGACACAGGGTTTAGACAGCCCGAAACATCTTGGAAGGTGTATATCAAAGGCTGGAAATAACTATGATAATGGATTGTAATCTATATGTACCTAGTCAGTCACAATTGTCTTTCCATATGCCCATAAGGGCGGTGGTGAACGTCTGAAGGCACCCGGTGTTGAGACCACCTTGTGGTTGGGCGTTATGGGCAGATACCCGCGATAAACTTGATCACATCTGACCCCTATATGCACTATCGCTTTCCAAACAGAATGTAGCTATCTTAATTGCCTGTTAGGTTAGGTTAGATGACGGACCCTCCCCGAAGAAGAACGCCTTAATTAGGCCCATTGTTGGAATTCGAGGCTCGTTCCCTGCGTGGAAGTATTGATTCGGAGGAAATTTGGGGAAGTTAACTACTTCCTAACACAATTCCTCTCGGGCCACGGATACTTCCGAAAGTACCTGTACCGGATGGGCAGGGCAGATGGTCCCGACTGCATTTACTTTGGTATTACGGATGATGATGCAGAACACACTTTCTTCGACTGCACCAGGAGGCATACTGAGAGAGGTGCAATGGCGCAGCGGGTTGGCGGGTTCGCTCCTGGCACCGTGATAAGCAGGATGCTCGGTTGCGAGGACAATTGGGACGCTGTGGCGCAGTACGTGGGATACGTTCTGCGGAGGAAGAAGAGGGACCTCGATGCGCTGCTGCATAGCGGGGTACCCTCTGACGGGGACCAGGCGATACGGGCCGGGGCCATGGCTCCGGCTGCGGACTTGGCGGACCCAGACGTTGGTGAGTGAGAGTGGTCCTGATTGGGACGTGGCTCTGGGCCTTCCCGAAGTAATGCGGAAAGCGGTCCCGGGGAGGAATCTACCCAGAGGAGGAGGAGGAGGGAATTTTTTAGTGGCAACACCACTCGACGCAGATGACGGTCTCTGTAAGTGCAAAGGCATTTTCAACCCCACCTCACACGCCAAAAAAAGAAAATAGTAGCAGCACGTAACATTGAAGGTTCTTATTGCTCTACGCATCCTTTTTATAAATGAAAAACTTTTCTCCAACAGTAGTGCGTGTATCAGTACTTTTTTTCTCTCATAATTTACGTTGCTGTTCTGTTTATACTGTCAAATAATTGTTTGACATAATTAATTAAAAAAAAAAAACAACAGATTGATGAAAATTTAATGCCACGTTTATAAAATTCCAGTCGTTATTTATTACGTGAACAAAAACAGCTGCTGGACTGACGTAACGTTGGGTTGCTTATTAAAACCTTGAACAGTTCTCACCACCACAGGTGCAGCGTTATTTTCATTTTAGTTCCTGCAATATTAATTTGCGACCCCATATTGTATTTGTGTTTAATTAGATTTTTCAAGGATTAGAAAAGACTTGAAGATAAACGGCTGAATCTATATTTTAAGTAATTTTCTTTGCAAAACGTGTCGGTGATTTTTCTTTGATAATTTAAAATTTATATGTCAATGTTTAATTTATTTTAGCGCGATGAAGTCATCGTTATTCTCTCTGAGAGTGCTATAAAATATATTTCACTCGCTAATCACTTGAGCTCACTGACATACTATGGCTGGGCACCAAAGCTTTCCGTCACGTATCGTGATGTTTGCTATACACGACTTGAACTAGGTTTATTAATTCCCTTGTGAAATCCTTCTAACATGCACAATTTCACGCAAAGTACTAACACTTAGTCACAAAACTACATACGATATCGAAATTTCTTTTTATCTGATCATTATCTTAGATATAGGAGCGCTTCTTCCACTTCTCACTTGAAAATGATTTTAAAAGAGGAAAGGGAATTATTGCCCCCGAAATAACAAAACATTTATTTTTTTCGATGCCTAAAAGGCTTAAAGAAGTTTTAGATACAATCCATTACATTTTTTATAAATTACCGCACAGTTTTTACAATAGGTGTGTTTCTATACTCTAAATTGGGTGCCCGCGGCCGCCCAATCTTACCAGCAAGCGTTTTCTTACATAAAAATTGGGTAAAAGAGAGACGTTTTGAGAGAGTAATATTCTTGTTCTTCATGCACGAAAACGCCCGTACTTTTAAGAAACATTGGAAATAACAAAGCAAAATTACATAAGTAAAATTAAAAGTTTCCCAAAAATGCAATGAACAACAAATTTATTTGTGTTTCTTTAAATAACATGTATACGCCAAATTATTGTGTTTTTATGGATGTATGCATGTGTGTAGATTTGTAATTGTACATGGTCATATATATTAGGTCTGTTCCAGGTGTATAACAAAATTGCCCGAACACGCAAAAATTTAATTTATTTATATATTATTCTAATTTTAAGATTGTGCTTTTTCCCGAAAAAATATGTGAATGTATTATTACATACTTTATGGTATTCTCATAAAGTATTTTTTTTATATAAAAGAAAAATCAAAAATTGAGGAGTTTTTGACTACAAATTCAAGATTCCTATGTTCAAAATTCAACTAATCAATCGAGAATTGATGTTGAATACCGAACAAAAAACCATTGAGATAAATTTTAGTTTCCTTTCATTTTAACGAACTTTACCAGAAAAGTAAAAAAACACACCTAATGTATCGTATGTAGGCTTTTGCTTTTATGAAATTTATTATTTATTAATTAATTTATAATTAAACCGCGTGAATGTTTTTATTTTTATTTTCTGTAAAGATCGTTAATCCTATGAATTAAAAGACTTCAACAACTTTGTTGTATTTCTCTTAAAAATTAAAATTTATTGAAGAAAACAAATCGTATGTAGAATTTTGCGACATCTTTTCTTCGTGCCCGTTTAGCACTCGTAACTTGAAAACTTAAAATCGTGCTGGCGAGTTTTACTTTTAAAATTGCGATAAACGAGCACTCTCTCTCGCTCTCGAGCACTTATGGACTACGTTTTTCACAAGACCTTCAACAACATTAAAATAAATTCTTCATTTCTATCACATGCAAAAGATATTTTATTTTATTAAAAAAAACAAAGTTTGTATGTCAACATTTTCATGTTTATTAATTTTGCAATTGCTTTCTGCAAAAAACAACATTTTAAAAGTTCAAAAAAATAAACAAATTAAAACAAATCCTGTTTGCATAAAAAGAAGCAACTGGATACGGTTGTTAAAAAGTATAGAATCTAAGCCTGAAGTAAAGTTGTTTGCAAATATAATTAGAATGGATAGTGTGCTGTACAGTGAGACCTCGATTACCCGTGACGATCAGTACCGGCAGCATTTGTGCTAATCAATTTTCCCAGTGTAATTTTTTTCTTGGACCGGCACTCAGAGCGCTCTGTTAAACTTATTGCAAAAGGAACTGTGCTTATATTTTTGGAGCAAATTGACACGAATTAAAGAAGCATGCTGGCCATACTTGTGTCCCCAATACGTAATAGAATCTTGTTATTTTATTGAAGGAATTGATGGTTCCTGTGGCTCTTTATCATATCCAATGGCCAAAACCTTTAACAGAATAATTTTCCAAAAAAATGCATTTTTATTGAAATTTAAAATTTAGAGAAAGATGGTCTGTTTTCTTGTAGAGAACTTTCAAATTTTAAATTTCAGTAAAAATGAATTCTTTTTATGAAAAATAGTTCTGTTAAATGTTTCGGCCATTGGATGTCATAAAGGGCTAGAAGAGCCATAAACTCCATCACTTTCTTCTATCCACCCATCTTTCTCCATTTTCCTGGCATCTTCCAAAGACTTTAAGCATTTTTTATTTGCAAAACTTTTGACACCAGTTACATGATATGTGCAACGATGAGGAGTAGGAGGAGAGTGTCACTCGCTTCCTCTGGGATTGTCCTGCACTCAGGGAACTCAGGGTGCTGGGGGATGCATCGTTCGACAGTTTATCGGAGCTGTCGGACATGGTGCTCAGGGACCTGATCACATTTATCGGCAACAGCAGCATTCACTGGAACGTCGGTTTCTTTGGTTTCTACTGGACTCTTCGCACTCTATCGCATCCCTCCCCGCAGGGGGGTTTAGACACTTGTTTCTAAAGCTACGAGTGTTTAGCAACCCCGCGGTACCTAGCTAAAGGTCTAGCATCACCTTAAAATACCTTAGAGTTTGAATGATGACAGAAGAGGTAACTCTTCGAAATCTTGCTAGAGATTGAGGGGGTTATGCTTGCATTTCCGTGTGACTGTAGAAATACAGTTCAATTCTAATCTAGTGTTACGGGGCCAGCGAAGCCCCACTGCTCTAACGTTAAGTAAGGGTTTACTGACTGATATACTCTTAAGTGAGTACTTCTTGTCCACCCCGAAAATTTGGAGTTAGTGTGCTGGTTTGGGAACGGATTCGTAGTGGCTGTGCTTGCCACCTAAAGATGCGCTGAGATATAAGTTTTTGGTCTGTTCGGGATATATGTGAGGAAGGCACATATATTCTGATACGACTTTTACTTAATTAGGTGCTGTTGCCATTTAACAGTAGTCACCGGAATGTGTCTCGAACAAACAGTATTACTGGCTTAAGCGTTCTTGACTTAAATACAGTCTGATGTGAAACAGAGTTCGGACAGCTCGAAACACCTCAGCAAGGTGTAAGTTATAGACCAGGGATAAATATGAATTAGGATTGCAAACCGTGTGTACAGGTAGTAGTACAGGATGTTGTATTTCCTAGTGCCCATAGGCGCGGTAGTGATCGTCTTTATTTCACAGTGGAATTAGACGCTATGCGTAGGTGTCCACGCAAATCTTGAACACATCTATCGAATCCCTGCCCACTGATCCAACTCTCTTCCTGCCCTCTTCTATCCTATCCTCTACTCTGCTCTTCTCCCTTCTCTTTTTCTTCACATGTATCACAACGGCACCATGATGAATTGGATCCAAAAGAGCTGGGCTCTTTATTTTCAACTACGACTTGCCTACATAACCTAACTTTCGTGATACGTGCTGTTTTCGCTAGTCATGGTTCAACACTCTTTATCCTCCCTGTTCTGTAAACCGAGTCGATTTAAAAACGAGTGATTTCCCTATACCTAATTATGTGTTGATTCGGTTTACAGAACAAACCCGAAGGCAAAGTCACTGGTCACTGAACAATACCGGCTTCAGCTGATAGCAATCCACAATGACATCAGAACGCCCTACTTCGTCGGTATTGTGTAGCACCGGCGACGTAAAATAATAATAAAAGTGGCTACTAAACCGAAGCTTCAGCACTGCCAGGAGTGTAAAAACAAAGAACGTGCAAAAGCAGAGTTGTAAAATAATTAATTAAGCTTCACCTCCTATCGTTTCTCCTACTATCCCTTTCCTATAGTTCCAGCACAATGCTTCGCATGTGTAGGAGTCATCTCCTGAATGCTGGTCCCAGATAAAAAAAAAAGTATTAATATTATATATTATAGAACAATTGTTACAAAATTTCTCACAGTTTTCTTTTTCAAACATCAGCACTTGTCAAATTTCTAAATAAATTAAACATGCATGTGTGAGTCCGACCCAAAGAGGAATTCTCCGGTTTCGTTTTGGTGACCATTTGTTTTTGTGTTCAAAAATGAAAAACAAATTGTGCCTGCAATACGGGATAATGGAGGTAATTATGGAAAATTTTATGCAAACAAATTTCTCTTTCTTCTCGCATCATTCCCGTTGCCGGTTAATCTCATCGAGGATAATCGAGACCTCGGTGTACTTTTTAAATGTTGGAAAATTTTTTTTTATTTTTTATAAAATAGCACACAACATATATGAGATTTTAATCCGAAAAGAAGAAAGCAGTGTGTCTATCTACTTCCAATTAAAATAAGGATATATTCATGCACAAGCAAGTACAGCCTTATAACACGTACCGTTTCACACAATACAAATTAGTTTTAAAGTTGTAACATTAAGATTTACGTGTAAAAAAGTCATAAATCTTTTAGGCTAAACAGGTTGCTAGTTCATGATTAAAAATATATATTCATGCACCTCAAGTACTGGCACACTACCGGTCGCAATCTCGGGCATTCATACCAACTAAAACACTTATAAAAAAAATATGTAGGTGTGTGTGTGTGTGTGTATGTTTGTAACTAGTTGTGTAGTGCAGTAAAGTTTACAACACAAATTGTATAGGACAAGTGCTCAACTATTCATAAACATATACATGTGGAACAGCTGTTGCACGCCACTTGCCATTTAATTGTTAACAAAAAGAAGGCAGGGACAAAAAGAAGAAAGCAAAAAAATATAAAACCCCAAGTATCTAACCAGTTGGCCCACTTAAAGTTCACTGAGTCAGTTGGTTGATTGGTGGGTTTAGAAAATACTCGCCATTAACAACAACTGATAGTTGCTGTAGTAGATGATGGCATCGAAGCTACCACTGCCACCCTACAACTAGTGGATCTTAAAAAAAACAAAATACATGCTTCCAACAGTCATGTTGAATTTTACTCTCATTTGCCATGGAACAATCTCAATGCACCGACAACAGCCAGTTTTGCTGAAAGAACAATCCGGCTCAAAAAACAGCAGCACAAACAATTTCTTTTCTTTTCAAACGGCGAACATTTGCTGCTGGTGTTCCAGCCTTTTATTTCATCATGTAGTTAAAGGTACTTTGGTGGAAACAAAGAAAAAAAACCAAAACATTTTCGTGTTGTTAATGATAAAAAAAAATTATAGTAAAAACATCCCATCATAAAAGTAGTGACAAGCACTGAAATGCATAATGAAAAATGTAAAAGAAAACAAGGATGATAAAGCAAACGTTTTTTCTTTTATATTTTTTTCCACCAACAAAACGGTCAAGATAATTTCAAATGTTGAAGGTTAGAAAAAAAAAAAGTGACAAAAAAAAAACAATGATACGTGTAAAAGGCTTAAAACGAATAGTTTCACAGTAACTGGCGTGACAGTCTGAAATTAAAAATATCAAAGTGTTGTCATGTTTTCTCCGTAATAGCTGAAAGCAATTAATGTATTTGCATGCTGATTACTTTTTTACTTATTAAAGTTTAGTTGCTCTAAAGCCGCACTTTGGGAGGTATTTTTTAATGGTACTTTTTCTGCAGAAAAGGTTAATTTAAAAGTCGAGGTATTTTTACACCCACTTTATGAAATATGTTTGGCCAAAAAAGACTTCTTTTAAAAAGTTGATTTTTAAACTGAATTTTTTTTTTATATACAGCGTGGTCGACAAGTCGCCAGGGGGTGGACAATTTTTATAATTATTAAAATTTGCCCTTTTCTTATACAAAAGATTGTGAGTTGAGCTTCATTTAGGTTGAACTGAGAATGAGTGATAATAAATCCAGTCATTGTGCTTATTGTGCTTGGAGGAGAACGTTGAACTTCCAGGGTATGCTTTAGACACTCTAATTTGCAGTTTCAGTCTAATGGATTTGGGTGTGTTCCACGTTCCTGTACGTATGTTTTCTGGTTTAAGCATATAGTTGGGTTATAAGGGTAGTCCTACTCCCACCTCTGCAGAGGTCCGTCAGTTGGGTGCCTTTGTAAGCAGTGGAGTTTAAATCAGAAAATTCCACAGGACCCGCTGTTTCAGTAAGCCAAACAGATTTTCCAAAAAATACAAACGGCTTAGTTGACTCCACTCTTGACAGTTCATGCAATCCAGTTGAGGTATAAGAGGCGAAGTTTTTCCTGCGTACATATGCAGTGCGGGACATTGGCACAGGAGATTAAATACAGTCTCCTTTTCACCTTCCTCCTCTTCCTTATCATCCTCCTCTTCCTCCTCCACTTCTTCCTTATCGTCCTCCTCTTCCTCCTCCTCCCATCCTGCTCTTCCTCCTTCTCTTTCTTCTTCTCTTTCTTCTTCTCTTCCTTCTTCTCTTTCTTCTTCTCTTCCTTCTTCTCCCCCTTCCTTCTCCACGCCCTATTCCTCTTCATTCCACTCCCCCTCCTCATCCAAATCGTTAAAGCTCCTACAGTCGTCGCTGCAATCCAAAGCATGCGTTCATATATTCCAGTGCTCCATTACCACTTTGACGTATAATCATATCCGATGGTTTCTAAACCCCAGTCACGTGTGAGTCGTACGTTAATCATAGTGCAATTATACGGTTCTATTTAATCTTCTTATATATAAAATATTTTAATATTCCATGCAGAGCCGTTTTATGTATATTCTTCTGGCACTTTTTTAAACGATCTTTCTTGAAAGTTAATTTGTTTAAAAACGTGTAAAAGATACTTTTTTAAAACGTAAATTTTTTTTTTGCTTTTTTAAAAGGCCAATTTTAAAAGTTCATTTTGAAAAGTTTAAAATATTTATACAAACTTAAAAAAAACAAAATTTTACTGGAGTTATATTCTAAAGTACAGTATTAAATGGCATTGTAGCATTATTCGTAGCCTCGCTCTGCGTATTTTTTTTTTGCAATATTTCCCAAAAATATTTAATGCTCTTCTAAGTGAAATTGCCAGAAAAATCTTTAAATTTCCGTGTTTTATTTTATTAAACTTTTTGCTACATATTTCTTTGTTGTTCCCAGTCTTTTAAAGTCATTATAATAAATGTGAATGTATGGGAAAAACACAAAATTGAGATGCATACAAGTTGTCTTTTGCACACTTTTCATTGTAATTCTTGTGTTTGTGAATAAATATTTTGAAAAATCACTCATCAATAACACTGACAGAATAAAGTTCTTCTGTTTATTTGTATGCTTGTCAGGGGCGAAACATGGAAGCGGAATTTAGTTTAGTAAAACAAACGCTAGACAATTGACACTCAGCCACATAAAATGCGAATGCAAACTCTCATCAGGAGATAAAAGTCTGCATTGAGGAATTTATTATTCAATAGAATTTTCTTAATTTAATTGTTACATAAACAAAGAAAAACAATTTTTTTTCTTTGGATTTAGTGAAATGGCATTCGCAATAAAATTAAAAAAAAAAAAGAACAACATATTGTATAAATAACGCACACACACATACCTTTATCATTGGGATCAAATTCAGCTTCCAATTCAGCTTTGGTTGGCTCATGTTCTGTAGTGGCACTGGCAGCAGCATTGCCAGCAGCACCAGAAGAGCTGGTAGTTTTTGTTTCAGTTTTCTTCATGGTGTTTCGAACTTTGTGTCCTCTAAATGCGGCTTGGATTTTAACTGCGGCTTTAGCTGCAAAATATTCAGAACAAAAAGAAAACAATTTGGCATCAGTTTATAAATAATTTCAGAATAAATATATTTCGTGGAATCTCATACTGCAAAAAAAAAAATTCCAAAGAGCTGTCGGTGCGTATTTAAAAGGAACTGCCATTATGTTTGCTAATAATGTTTAAATAGTAGCGGAATTATTGCATTATTGAAGCGCTAAAATTATGTTTTTTTTGCCTTATTTTTTCGTGGCAAATTTCGAATTTTTGTTCAAATTATAGATTTTAGAATTAAGTGTAGATTTAATCAAATTAAATTTGAAGAGCTGGTTCTCAGCTAATTGCAAAATTAGCTTGTTGAGCATTTCAAATTTTCGAATATTGCAAAAAAGATATTTTCTCTATACAACTTCTAATGTCTATACATCTAATTTCACAATTATAAATTATGTTCGAATTTTCGAAAATTAATTTTTTTCCCTTTTTTTTTAGATTAAACTTTCTATACATCAAATTTTGAAAATTTATTTTTCCCATTTTAAATTAAGTTCGAATTTTCGAAAATTAATTTTTTTCCTTCTTTTTAATTTTTTAAAGAATTAAAACAAAATTGTTACTTTTCCGATTTTTACGTTATTATTGCCAACATTTTTTGCGATATTATTTTACATTGTTAAATAATTTGAGCATTTTTTGCTATAATTTTCGAATATATACTATAAAGATATTTGAAATAAACATAACAAGTTCCATTAAAATTTAAATTAGAAATGCGATCCTTCCAACACATCAAAAACATTGTAAGACATTTTGCAACTCGACGGCGCAAATTGAGCCGATATAATCTCCGTTGCCACATGCAAGTGTAAGTCCGAAAAACTCAACACACCCAAGCTTTTTCACCAATACAGTTACATTTTTCCAACTTGGGAGTCTAGTTACAAGAAAATCGTCTTCCAAGTTACTTTTTAGCACTGGCAACAGTGTTACCAAGTACGAGTTTTCTATTAATATACTAGTACGTAATAAAATGAATGTACTAGTGATGAACTGATTTCGATTGTGTTTATAAAAAATAAGAAATAACAAGGTATTTTTTATACAAATTTACTGGTAGGTTCACGATATGGAGGAAATTTTCCCATTCGTTCAAATACATATAAAATAAACACAAATTCTAAAATTTTGTTTTTGTTTTAAAAGTAGTTGAACGAATTAAAAAATTTTTTCCGATAACGTGGGCCTGGCAGTTAATGTTTTTGATAAAATTATTTTGATGACAATATATTTTTCTGATATTTCACAGTATTACCAACACGGCAATACTGAACTTATGTAGTTATGGAACAATTTTTGCTAGAGCTTTACTTGTGGACTTCATTTTAGAAATGAACTGGCACTGTGATGTGTAGCTACGAAAAAATTTTTGTGGTTTTTTTTTGCAGTTCTCCTGATTTACGTTAATAATATTTGCATGTGGCAACGCGGGGTAAGTTAAAACAGTCTAATTTGAATAAAGTTTTTCCAACACAAATGAATATTATAGCATTATAAATAAATAAAATATATTTCTTTTTTGAGCGATGGTCTTTTTGTTTATAAATTATTTTTATTATAAATTATTAATTATTATGAATACAAATTATTGTTTCCTGACGATGCTCTACCTATTTGGTAGCGAAATATTGAAAACAAATAATTAAAAAACTTTTTTTAAAAAAAGACCTTCGCTCAAAAAAGAAATATAATTAAAAAATTTAATAAAGCTCAAATAAAAATAGAAGTTAGACTAATAAATAAAATATTTCAAATAATAAATGTGAACCTCTTCTGGTAAGCGGACACATCTCTTAACCGGTAAAAAAATTATGCGACGGTGAGTTCCTGTTATGTGTGTCACTGTACATGGCTATCATAAATTAATCCGTAGCTGGTTTTAATTTGTTTTTTTTTTTAGTGAAGAGAATTAACGCTCAGGCAATTAAGATGTCTGACAACATAATCGGCCTTATTATCAGTGTCGCTGTCGTGAGGAAAACAGTAACATGTGGCAACACTATCCATATGTTTTATATTGACTTGTCCTAAATACGACTACGTCAACGACTCTCATAATAAGGTCAAATATTTTTCCAATAATTTTACTGAGTAGGATTTGAACCCATAATATTCAGGCTGTAGGGTCAGCCAACATCACCCTCATTTATTGCTTCTGAGCATATTTATTTTTCGTAATTTGATATTTTTGGTGTTTGTTTTGTTTTTAATGCGATAATAATTGGTTTTTATTTATTATAATTTTTTTTGTGGTAAATAAATCTAAATCTAAAAGTAGCAACATAAATAACTTTTATATTCTCTCCTTATTCCTGTGAATTAATGATTATTTTGCTTAATGAACCATAAAAGCCATAAAGACGACAAAAACGAATTTTTTTTTTCACAAAACCCTCAACAGGGCAGGAGAATGATTTCTTTACGCCATTTGATATGATCTTCATTGCGTTTCCGCCGTACAAGTCTATTTTGGAAATGGCTTTAATAATTTATTATATCAATTTCTTTTATATAAATTGTTTTCGTGGCAATAACAAGAAGAACTACAATCTATAAATAAATATGTTTCGGTTAACGTTTATTTTCTTCGTATGAAGAATGAATAATTATTTTGGTTTTATTGCTGACTTTCGCTTTGTTTCTCGTTATTACTTGAATATTTTATCAGGTGCTAAATCGACCATTTCGTGCTTTTAAATGTTTTACTAACAGAACAAAGAAAAAAAAAAACAGCCTAAGTAATTATTATTACGGCCAGGATATATAAGCAAGAGAAAAAGTATTGCTTGCAGTGTGTAAATTATCGTAGGAGGGGAAATAATATGAGGACAATAACATTACGTAATTAAATAGAAGCATGTAATCGAATTTCAGAGTCCATGAAAATAAAAGGGAAACAAAGACTCGATTAGAAGCAAAATATTTAGTATTATTAACCAGCGTAGGCATAATTTGTCCAATTTAATTAATTAATTCCATAATTCATGGGTTTTATTATTACAGCTGAACTGGTTCAATTTCAGCTGAAGAACGCAGGATTTTAACACAGGGGTGTCATTGGCGAGCATGTGTTCAGATATAACAAAACAGCTCGTCATTTAAAAGAGTGCTTAAAACCAATGAATGCTCTATTTTTACGTTTTAGCGTTTCAGTGTTGTTTAGTTCCTGTAACACATTTAGAAATTTATTTAAATTATAATTACAAACACTGTGCTGTTCGTATGAATTAAGCGGCAGACTTGAATGCGTTTTCCATAAGTTCAAAAGTGATAATTTTGTTACATTGCAGATGACATTACAAATTAATTAAGCTAAAGAAGTGCTTCAGAAGTCATGAAAATATCAATTCATAGTGCACGCATTCACTTTTTTTGCAGGGTTAGTACAGCTAATTTTTTGCCTTTCTTGTTCGAAATCGCAAGCCAATTTACATTAAAAGTCCTTATGAAAACGCTTTAAATTGCCATTTGCGCAATTGTGCATATTTGCGAGACTTGCATCATGAAGCCCCTTTTAAACTTGCCAGAAGAGCACTACAATTTACTGGAATTTATGGGTCGGTGCTATAAATGGTAATGCAGGTAGTGCATATCAAAACTGCATTAAGTACAGTGAGAAAAATTTCAGCGCTTTTTATTTTTTTAACTGGTACCAGCACTCAGGAGATGATCCCAACAAATGCGACGCATTGTGCTGTAACTATAGGAAAGGGATAGTTAGAGAGACGACATGAGGCGAAGCTTAGTTATTTATTTTACAGCTCAGCTTTTTGTTTATAGCAGTGGTTTCGGTTTAGTAGCCATTTTTATTATTATTTTACTTCGCCGGTGCTACACAATACCGAAAAAGGAGGGCGTTCTGATGCGATTGTGGATTGCTATCAGCTGAAGCCGGTATTGTTCAGTGAGCAGTGACTTTGCTTTCGCTACTGAAACATTGCAACAGCTGACACACAAAGAAACACTTATGCACATCAGAAAAATTAGTTTTTTTTTTTAACTGGGGTTGAATCCAGGTCTCTTTTGGTTGTGTAGTCAACGTGCAGACTACTTCAGCCATCGCCAACCTCAATGGCTCGATTGTGGAATGCGACAGAACCGTTATTCAGTTGCCAGTTGCTGAAATGGTAATGCAGATAATGCAGATCGCAACTGCATTAACTCCTGTTGCCTTTTTATTGTTGTTCTTTATAGTTTCCGCCTGCTAACGCAACTGAAATTCGCCTGCAATCTGTAATTGACCCATTAGGCAACTGGAGATAATGCAGGGTCGTCTTGCATTACCGGCATTATCATTTCTAGCAAACGCAAATATGAAAATAAATTAAATAAAATACAAAAAATTAAAATAGGTGTCTAAAAATTGTAATTTGCTGTTAAAAATGTCTTAAAAATTTTTTTTTGGAAAAATTTGGCGACATGCTGTTTTATTAACTAATTGAACAGCGGAACATTGTTGGCCAAGTTTAAAAAAGTTTGTGGAAATGAATTTCCATAAAATTTTTGACAGTTCATTTGCGAAAGTGTAAAAATTACCGTTTGCACAGTTTTCATGAGGACCCTTATTGTGTTACTACTCGTACTTTGGAGCAGCCTTCTATTATATTTTCTCTTACAACTTGAAGCCGTAATTTATGGTAATTTTCTCTTTTAAAAACAATCTTGCAATCGAGTTTGTATTGCAAAAATCACATTTGTTGTTTATCAGATAAATTAATAAATAATGTTATCGATAAATATGTAATCAAACGTATGCCAACTACCACTGCCTTTCTCATGCTCAATTACAATTAAATATTTATAAATTCGTTCTTGTGGAAAATCTAAGCAGCAGTAGGAATAAAAAAAAAACCAAATGCATTTTATCATTTAGAATTAATTAAGCACATGTTTGATTTCTGTGCTGATAATTTCGCATTTGTTGTGGCCAAGGTGTTCCATTCATATGCACATGCGAGTACATGTGTCGGCTTCTCAAAGCACAACTCTTATTGGCAGTCAACCCTCCGCATTAAGTTCTATTAATACGCTATAAAATGAAATGCTCTTTCAGCACATGCCCCATATTTATTTATCATATCGATTTATAATTCTGTTATAAATAATTTTGTCACTGAATTGCGTTTGTAATTGTTACGAACTCAGGAGTGGAAGAGTTTTTATTTTCAGTATTGCGTTTTATCCGCAAAGGTGCCTGCAAATAGTTAAATAAGTAATATGTGTGTTAAATATGTGTTAAATATAACGACTAACATTTCCGCATTGACGCTTATGAGTAGTAGCAGCACCCTACTAAATTTGCCACATTCTTAGTGCATTCGAAACTTTTTTACATGCCTTAAGTTCGTGGGTAGATGATGTTAGGTTAGCTGGCGGACCCTCCCCGAAGGAGAACACCTCAGTTAGGCCAGATCTTAGGCTCATTGTGATACCACAAGCCGTTCATACCCGGCAGTTAACATGCTCTGTATGAAACCACTCCGATTCCATGATAAATACCGCTATTGCGTAAATTCTCATGCGAAGGAGTTCAGCCAATGATGACAAGAAATGTGAGGCGAATGACCTCTTCTACAGCTCCTTAAAAAATCCCTAGAGGGAGTCTTTTGGCATGTCTTCTGATGAGGGCATGAAGCGTGACAACCACGACAGTGCGATTGATGGCCTTGTGATTCAAGTAAATCAGACCCTTACTCCTCTTGTTATCTATATTGGTCCAGCAGAGTCTAGCTATACTGCACGTCCCTTCATGCTGCCAACGAATCTGAGTCTTCGCCTACACCGACCGAAGGATACACAGTTTAACCGATGCAATCGGAACAACTATGCCCATCAATAGTTCGTAAATTGCCAGCTCTGTGCCCTCCGCGGCCAAGCTATCGGTAACGCAATTAACGACAATATGCCTGTGTCCCCGGACCTGTATAATAGTCATCCTGGAATGGTCCGACATTTCCCTGAGAAAACCCCAGCATTTATGGACGAGGACTGATATTGAAGTAACACTCGCCAGGGACCTGATTTCAGTCTTACTATCATAGGATTTTCAGGGAAAAACTCGATATCCAACAATCATTGCACAGCCTTGTGTATGACCATGACCGCCGCCAGAAATACCCTGGAGTGGTCAGGAAGTCTATACGAAAGCCTAAACCTAAAGTTAAAACCCCTGATGTATAAACTCTGACAATTAACAAATTAACAAAACGCTTCAGAATAGAATTAAGTAAGAAGGTGTACTTTCTAATCCCTCTGCTTTCGTACACTTTTGAATGCAGTCATTAAAACAGCAACTACGACCTGTATTCACATATTTGCGTTCGAAACCTTTTTCTTTCTAATATTTATTACTTACGACAATGTATGTACATTTTTAGGTAACAGACATGAACTCAAGGTTAGTGTAAATAAATGCTTTGTCTCATTCATTGTGTCAAATCAAATGCATGTTACTGTTCTGCTTTCCTTTTAATCAGTCACTTCAAATCATCGTTTCACTAACAAGCATGCATTTTGTGGCATGTTGAGTGTTTAAAAACCTGTACATACTTTTGCTTTTCTTTCTTTATTTATGTTTTGCATGCAACATAATTCAAAATTCCATTAACCCGACATGATAATTCAAATTGTAAATCACTGCCCTAATGGATTAATTAAATTGAAATGAACAGAATTTACTTAGTTTACTTTAGTTGATGAGGAAAACAAAAACCTGGACAAGACAATTAACTGATTGATTTGTTTATACAAGTTATTGTAATGATATTTTATATTTATTGAATGGACATTCAACGACATATCGATGTACATACGTACATACGTGCATGTCTGTGGCAAACTGATATTTATTGTTAATTTCATAGAAAAAAAATAAAAAACATTTCTGATTTATAGAATAACGAATGGCATTTGTAAACTCGTTGTGTAAAATAAAAAACAATATATATATTATATAAGTTCATAAACCAAATATTTAGATTGACGTATCTATCGATTTATTTTCATGTCATAGAGAACTAGTTGATTGGTAGGTTATTGCCTTACTGGGACAGGAATACATTTTTTACATGATGAGTTTAATAGAAAAATATTTTTTTTGGTTTTGATTTGATTGTCAAATAAAGATTTTTTGTGTGGCACTGCGACCATAAAAAAAACCTTTATAAAACTTGATTTCGTAATGCTTAAGAGCTCCAACGTGGAGGTTACATTTTTTTTCATGTTATTTTAATTTTGGATCTTTCAATATGAAATTTACAAAATGTGTTCAAATCTTAATCTAAAAACAAAAAAAAAATAGTTTCTATTGCCAATGCAATTTCAACCCGATGGTCACACAGAATTTTCATCCCATTAGATCAAACGTTTGGGTCCTTTTGAGTCTTCTGTGACCCTCGAAACCCAGCAAGTCTCTAGCAAGTGGATTGGGATGTACCGTAATCTTCGTCCTATACCTCGTACAGACTTTTTTGATTTCATCTTTAATGGATGGAATTTTTATGTCCCTGTGGATATTTGCATTTTTCATGTACCATGGAGCACCTGTGATTATTCGTAAAATTTTTGACTGTCTTCTTTGTAATTTTGAAATCATTTGATGCGGAAGCAGTTCCCCATAGCTGAACGCCATATAGCCATATGGGCTTTAAAATCGCCTTATACAACAACACCTTCATATCTAGGCCTAGTGCAGAGTGTCGTCCTATAAGCCAGTAGAGCTGAGCAGTTTTCAACTGCAGTTGAGTGATTTTGGCCGCTATGTGACTAGTCCACGTAAGACGTCTATCGAGATGAATACCAAGATATTTTACGTGGTTGCCCTCAGGTATTGTAACACAGTTTATCGTGATGGGAGGACAATTGTTCCTTCTCAGAGTAAACGTAATGTGGACGCACTTAGAAGCATTTACTTTTATCTTCCACTTTGATAACCATTTTTCAAATCGGTTCAAATGCGCTTGAAGATGTTGACTTGCTACTGCTGCATTCTTGTGTATGCTTAGAAAAGCAGTATCATCCGCGAAAGTATGCGTCAATTGACTTGTAGGCATATCCGCAGTAAATAAAATGTACAGAAAAGGACCGAGGATACTTCCCTGTGGTACACCAGCATGGATATTTTAGTGGAAGATATCACAGATTTCGACCTTATATGAAAAGATCTATTTTTTATGTAATTTTTGAACAATTTGTGAACGTTTTCCGGTAGCAAGTTTACAATCTTGTGCAACAGACCGTCGTGCCAGACTTTGTCGAACGCTTGAGATATATCAATAAAAAGTGCCGAACAGTATTCCTTATTCTCGAAAACCGTTCGGACAAGGTTTTTTATTCTGTGCACTTGTTCCACAGTGCTATGCATTTTTCTAAATCCAAATTGGTGATGTGGGATAACAGAAGTAGTGTCAACGTGGTTAAATGATCACATAATTTTTTAATGGACTCACACTTTTTCACTAACGCATTTGTACTTTTAAAACTTGCTGTGAGTTTGCTTTTCAGTTTTCTTTTCAATTGTGTGTTTAAAATTCTTGGCAAGAAAACAGCTGACAGCAGTTCTTATGGACAGTTTTTTTTGTTGCCTTCTTGACGATGACTTTTGAGAAATAAATTTGCTTAAAACTTGCGTGTAGCCTACGTCAAAGACATCAACTTAAATGAATTTTTGCACACCGAGTGTGTAAAAAAGTTTAAAGGCAAACTTGATCATGTAACCTCAGTGTTATAGTGTTTTCACACTGACTAGTTTTAAAGCAAAAGAAGGTTTTTTGTTAGAACCAACTATTAAAACGTGGTTTTACCCTTTAAAATATTAAAACCATCTCAAAACTTTTTTTCAATTAGTTTTAAGTAGATTTAATGAAATACAACCTTGATTTTCATGTACTACTAAGTACAGTGCTGCCAAGTTAAAAAATTGAAAACAGCTGGCAATTTAAATAGCGCTCAATGAAATAAAAAGAAATAAAGGAAAATTCGGTATATAAAGTCACTACAATAATTTAAAACAATGGACGCAGCAGCGACAACAATAAAAGAGATTTTTTTTGTTATATTTATTTATATTTGCAATCTATCTACTATAAGACAATAAGCAAATGTGGTAATTTAAATACTAAATAACATGAGTTATGTAGCCCAATGAACTAAATAACTATATACAAATACATTTCAATAAATATTATATACATTTTTATAAAAGCAGACTAGCCTCTAAAAGGCAAGTCCAATACATGAGCTCGCTTCAATCTACGTGTTTCACCGCTGAGTATTACTATGTTTACTTAATCTCTGAAGATAATTTTCACTAAAGCTTTGAATTTCTTCTTGTACTGAGGATATATTTAAATATTTGCGAATATTTTTATTTGTGACAAAGCATGGTGCTGCCGTAATTAGACTTAAAGTTTTTGACTGATATCTTTCGACAATATCGATGTTTGATTTGCTTGCTGTTCCCCATAGCATAATTCCGTATGTACAAACAGGTTTTATTATAGCCTTGTAGATTATCAGTTTATTATTTAAATTTACTTCCGATTTTGGTATATAACAGAAAAGTTCTTGTTCATCCAACAATTTTCACAGGAATGAATTCTAGATACATAAAATGTATTTCAGTGCAATAACTTTGACATTTGATAAACATAGAATTACTAAACAGAGTGGACTACATTGGAGTTGAGTAAAGGGTACAAAATTCTTCAACAAAAAAGAAAAAAAAAAAATAAAGAGGAAAATTTGGTAAATAAAGTCACTACAATAATTTAAAAGAATGGACGCAGCAGCAACAACAATGGAAAAGTGCAAAAGAAAAAGTAGCTATTGGGTAGAGCCGAATGAAAATGCTTTCATCGAGTTGTGGGAGGAGAAAATAAATGAAATTTTATTGCACAAACTGTGCTTTAAAACCTCATTTAATTAGTGTAAGAATGCAAAATCAGTTGTTTGTGGTTTTAACGTTAAATCAGGTTTTAATTTTTGGTTTAAAAACATTATTAGCATAGAAATAAAATTTTTTATCTTGCAGTCAGATGGGTCGTATGAGCTATTTATAATTCATACCGGAAGTATATCACTCATACGTGACGACAGCTGATGTAAATGCTTTTTGGTCCATTTTTCCCACATATATTATTTTCTGTTGACGGTTCATTTAAAGAAAGTTTTTCTTCTGCCAATGCAGAAGATCTCACAGAATTCGGCTACATTGATTCTCTATAATATTTATTTATTGCTTTTCTTCATTCTTAGGCCTCAGGCTTGGAATGCATTACAGTGGAAAATTTTTACTGTTTGCAGAGTCAACGCGTTAACTACTCCGGGAACAGCTAAGCAATCAGTTAGCAGCAGAGTTACTGCGTCTGTAGCAATATGTTGATGCATTAAATTTTAAGTTACATAGTCAGCAATAAATTGTATTTTAAGAATCCTAAACAACAATTTTGTTAAAAGTCCACTTTTGGTCAACTATAGACGAGTAAAACTATATTTTACGGGTAAAACTAGCTGAAGTTGGTTTCAATCAACTAAATAGCTGTCGAATTCTAATTTTTTTTCAGTAAAAAAAATATTTTTTTTTAGTATAGTTTTTGTCGATTTCTATACGAACGCGTGAACAATTAATAAATAAAGTCATTTTGTGCATATTTATGTATGTATCTATAAATAAATAGTAAAATAGCAGAGTGACATATTCAATTGTAAAAAAGTAATTGTTTGCTTGTGTTGTGTCTCAGCTGATCAGAGATGCCATTTGGCAGTCTTTTGTTTTTGATTGTTCGAACACGCTTGAGTCGTCACCCACTAAAAGTCGGTTTGAAATGAAACATACTTACTGCCTGTTCATAGAAGCCGAATGAAAATAATTGTTCGGCATTTATATTAAAAACAACAATAAAAAAACTCTAATTGTTTTTGTTTTCAATATAAATGGCGAACGATTATTTTCTCCCAGGCTTCTATGAACAGGCAATTAATTTTTGACTATGGGATTCGAATAACTAATAAGAGAATTTTAATTTAAACTTATTTTTATCTATGGTTAGGGGCCATAGATTTTAAATGATATCTTTGCACTATTCGCCACATGCAAACAGTCCCTGTGTCTCTACTCTAAACAACGAATTCATGTTAGTTTACTGATGTTGCCAAAAAAAAGTTAGGAACATGCCGTGATGTAATTTAACAACGTGGCATCACTACGACAGCTGATTATTTTTTATCTGTTTAAATTTGTGACATAAAATTTTCAAATTCTTCACCTGCAGATTTGTTTAACAGTTTTTGTTATTAAAAAAACTGACCAGGCAATTTAATTTGCGTAATTTTCATGCACACGGTATTTTATTTCCAAAAAAAAACATTGTCTACGCTTAAATATTGTGGTGTGAAAATATTTTTCTGAGACTTTATAAATATTAAAAAAGAGAAGAAGTTCCAAACTGACTCGACTCAAAAGTGGCATTTTTCGGGTTTATATGCACAATACACGTGTTTATCTATAAGAAAAATAACTTTTTCGATCATATTCCGTATGGATTTTCTACTAAATGGTCGTACTATTTTTATTTAAGTCAAAAACAGTTTTTTCGATTTCTGGAAAACTAAAATTTCGAGTTGAGTCGCTTTTGAAGTAGGTGTACGATATGTTCTCTGCATTACGACATGCTCTTATTCATTGAACGAACACACTTCGTATAATTCAGAAACCACTCAAACTGTTAAGAGTACTAAGTCCGCAAGTAAATACAATAAAATTGCTTTCGTTTCAATAAATAATAAATTAACTTTCCTTTTCTTCCTGTTAAATAAAATAAGTTGTCTTTTATTTTTTTTTCTTGACAGGAACATTCCAATATGACCATAAATCATTTTATTATGATTATGATTATTATTTTTTTTGTTCTTTCAAATGAATTGTGCTTTATTGCCGTTTGGCAGTCAATACGTTCAGTTTGTTTGCATTTGAAATTCGAAACAGTTTTCTATTTATTTCCCATTAAGTTTGTGTTCGTTATTTTTTTTGTTTGTTTTTTGTTGTTGTTCTTTCAATTCGAATAAATTTCCCGTTAACAAAGTCATTCAAGTTTATCATGTGCATTTATATCTTAATCATGCAAGCAATTTAACAATCCAAATACATGAACAGACATGTACAAACACGAATACACATGTTCTAACATGCCCAGACAACATTTTGGAAAATTATTAATATTTTATAGTTTTGGATATTATCACCTAAAAAGTAACATCCCCGTCATGGATTTGTTTCGAATTTTCATTTCCTTCCTTACAAAAAGCTGTTAGTGCAACACTGGCATTACACTCTGTTTTACTTTTAAATGGCATCAATTCGAAATGGTGCGCTTGGCATGCGAACTCCGAAATATGAGGTTTCCGTGCCAATAAAGCGATATCATCTGTGATGAAGCGTTTCAGTGTGCGAGTAGTCCTCAACACAAAAGACTTTGCAGGGTATACCTACAGCATGCAGTCACAAATATGTGTGTAGCATTTTGAAATCTACTGGCATACAAGTTTGAACTGTTACAGTACAAGGTTAATTCGAAAGAAGGATGTGCCTGATGAATATCATTGTTGTTTGTTGTTTGCTGTATACGTTGTTCTTGTATTAAACAGCTTCGTCAGCATTTGGAGAATGTGAATGATGATGATGATGACGGCGACGGATGTGAATTTGATACGATGTGCCTTGATGGCTTGACTGCCATAAATATGAATAAGAATGAGCTCATGTGCGCTTATCAATGTGTGTATATGTGTATGTAAGAGCAAAGTGAAGAGTATGTTGACAGCAACTACGTTTGTGAATGGGCTTTTAAACAAGAAGTAATAAAAATGTCATGGATAAAATTAAGACTTCTTGAGCATCATCTAAAAAATTCATGGCATTATAAAAATATATACACACATAATAAAACAAAATGTAAAATGTAAAGAAAAATAAGTGATACAAGGCAGTATGTAATAATTCACCATACAAAGTACAGTCAACTCTCGATAATGGGAATTTGCAGGGACCAGGGAAACATAATCAAATAATGGAAGAAGTTTGATTGAAAGCAAAAAAGAAGAGAAACTGCTGTTGCAAGCAAGAAATATCTTTCTAAATTTTAAATGAGACAGCTATTATAATGCTTGCACACCAAAAATTAAAACCACAAACAACTGATTTTACGTTCTCACTGTAAATTTAAATAAATCAGGTTTTAACGCACAGTTTGTGAAATAAAATTTAATTTATTTTCTCCTCCCACAACAACATGAAAGCATTTTCATTAGGCTCTACCTAATAGTTTTTTTTTAAATTTTTTATTGTTGTTGCTGCGTCCATTGTTTTGAATTACCAAATTTTTCTTTATCTTTTTCTTATTTCATTAAGCGCCATTTAAAATTGCTAAATTAATAATATATTTTTATATGGGAAACCCAGGTTTTAATAGTTAGTTCTAAAGTAAACGAATTTTTGCTTTAAAACCAGTCAGCGTGGAAACGCTATTACGAGCAAATGCAACTGTGCAATTTGTTTCGCATGATGAAAACATTGCATATAAACTAAGGCGAGAAATTTAATTTTTTGTTTGTTTTAAAAACACAAAATTCGTTTGACTTTAAATAACCCACTGTTTGAAGCCAAAAGTTGAAATTTTGTGGAGTTTTCGTACAACATAACACACTTTTATGTGAAACGCAATGCATAAGAAATACATAAACTAAAACAAACGCATAATTTGTATTGTTTTTTTTTTTATAAAACCCAGCAGAGTTAAATAGTTAAAGTGCATTGAAAAGATGGAACAAAAAAATTGGCGGGTAAGATGCTACTCCAATGATTTCAACTTATCGAGGGGAGAAAATTAAATGGAGTTGTTTAATTTTTTACATAGATATGGAAAACCATTAAAATTAACAAGTTTCAAATTATTGAGAGTCGACTGTATACATAAATTGCAGAAACTCACACAATGAGAAAGGAAGAAATTTTAATAACCCATTTTCTTAGTTTCACTGCGTTCCTGGGTTGCTGGTCAAACAGACGACCAGCAGAAATTCTTTATAAAATATTTTCTTAATTATTTTCATATAAAAGGTTCTCATTTCCTCCTCATCTTTTATGGAACAAATACCAAATGGACTTTTTTTTGTTCTGGTTCAGAGTTCTCTTATAATATTTTGCTGCATTTGATAATTCAATATTGCACATTTCAATCCCCATACTTTCGTCTATCAATTCTTTATGCAAACTTCTCTTCACCTCGGAACTATTGGGAATCTTTTTAAGTTATTAAAAAACGGGAAGTGGCTCCTCGTTGAAGTCTTGTGCAACGCTACTTTTATCTACTTTTACGCGGCACTGTGTTAGTCTCATAAAACTTTCCAACCCATTTCCACATTGTCAATACAAATGTTGCACTCTGTCCCGCTATATAATAATTTTTATTCCAATATTTCTGTTCGAAATTCTATCGCAGCAAGTTTTATAGAACTTTCACTGCCTCGTCAGCATGCATGGTTCGATTTCCACCCAATATTTTATTTCCTTTAAAATGTGTAACGTTTTTGTTTCTGGCAAACAAAAATAATAACAATAAAAAATATATGAAAGAGCGTGCAATTATTTAAAAAAGATGAAATTTATATAAGGCAAAGTCTTATATGATTTGTGAAGGTTTTAAAACTTTTCACTTCCGTAAATTTAACATCGAAATATCTGTATAGCGGATACTATTTTAATCCGTTGCATTAAATAAAAAACATCTTTCAAAAACGAACGACATGACTGACTGACTCTGAAATAGTCCAACAAAATATTCGTCATATAAAATTACGAAATTAATCCTGCCATTTCGTTTTATATCCAGAAAATAGGGATTTAAGCGATTAAGCACGTTTGAAACTTGAAGTAGTTTCAAAAATATTGAAATTTTTTTAACAGTGAAAAAATTTTAAAAATAAAAAATAAATTTTTACTACCGACTACACTTCCTGTTTAACAAATTATCGTCCACTTAGCGGTCCTATTGCATAATATATAGATTTCAATTCATTTGTGGAATACGTGCATTTTTGAGTTTGTTATATGTATGTGTTTTGTAAAGGGTCTTTCAATTTGGCGCGCATGCTGAGATATTGGCAATACCCTTCATTGCCTGGTGTAGAAGCTGTGGGTCGATGCTTCGCAGAAGGGGAGACAGTTGCGCATTTTCTCTGTGAATACCCGCATCTAGCGAGGTCGAGGCTGAGATTTTTAATACTCGAATTAAGAAAATCCGTAATTACCTTTTCGAATTGATTTAAGTACAGATGGATTGATTGTTATTTCGAACTCAGTATGTCAAATATTCTGTATGTTTTATTACTAAAGAAATAGATAGTTATTATGTCCTTAAATGAATACCCAACATATGTTTGTATGTGTATACGAATAATAGCAAATATATGTATGTATTTATCTATCTACTTCTGCAAGTATTTGTATGTGTGTTGCAATGAGTATGGAAAAGACAAATAGAACTGTATTTCCATTTCCGAGATAAGTGGACTAGTTCCTTTCATATGCATATTGTGTTCACAGAACAATCACACAGTGCACACATCTGTGCATTGTACATACATATGCATAACACCGTACAACACAGGCAAAGCACTTGAAACAAAGACTATCTTGATGAAAAAAAAAAAAAATAGAAATGCAATATGCAAATGTGCAGGAAAGTAAATTTAAAAAGCAAATATTACAATAAAAAAATATGTTTAGAATTTTAGCAAATAGCAAGACGCTATTTACTGCTGAAAAGATAAATTTTAAGAATATTCTGCGCAAAAAAAAAATAAAAAAAAAATAATTTAAATGTACTTGATAAAACACTTGTACTTATAGAACAATAAACTGTTTAGGAGGGATTTAAATTTAAGTTCTTCAAAAGAAAATATTTAATAATACCAAATAAAGTATATGCCATTAATAAAATATAAAATGGGTAGTCATATAAAGTCATATGTGTTAAAATAATACAATTATACGACAAATAATGTATGACTGCTGCACAGCAATTTCGTACTTATTGCGCAATAACTTAATTTACTTAATTTGTGTGGAATATTGAACTCAATATTTTTTTTTCTTCGACCGCTACTCAGGGGATGACCCGTACAAATGCGATGTATTGTGCCGGAACTACGAAATAAGGTTTGGGGTGACAGGGTAGAGGGAATAGTGTTTATAGACATTCGACTTGAATTTTCCCATGTCAAAAGTGACAGGAAGAACATCCGAGGATGGTCTATTCCACAACGTGCTGTTCAGGCAAATATCGCAATTTATTGCAGAAATCTCAATGAAGGCGCATGTCCGAATACCGTATTAATGGTAAACCTTCAATTAAAATTAAAAAAACTTACACTTTTGACACAGAAAATTTAATAAATAAATATTAAAAAAAAAACAGCTGTTAGCAGTGGCTATCTTCTCAGAATATATAGGTGTGTATGCGTGCCAAAGCCTCGTTTGGGCAGGAGAAGATAGCGTCTCTTAGAAGTAAATATCATTTCCCCACTTTTAAATTCCCAATTTGAAACATATGATGAAAATACCCACAATGTTCCCGTAAAATTTTTCCCGGTTTTTAAATTCCTAATTTCGACGCGCTTGAATTCTTTTGTACAGCGGCTGCAGGAAAAACATTCAGTGGCTGCCAGTTTGTTAAGTTACACAAATGTAACCAAATGTAGAGATATAAAATGTGTATAATTTTTAAACAATTGTTGTGTCTTATTATTCTAAGAAATACATTTTTTTTTACTATTCTAACATATTAAGACAATAGCACGCCCTTTGAATCCCCCCATTATTATTGTGTTAACACGACTTTCCTACATTTATTTGTTTTTTTTTTTGATAATTTTTTCGTTTTCTTCTAATTCATATTTTCTTACATGAAGTACATATTGTGTATTTCCATTATCCTCTTTTAGTAATTACAATCTCATTGAGCACACTTATCCATACATATGTATGTGTGTTAAGATACGCATACAGCATACAACTGCACAAATGTTTACATGAATGGATCTAAGTGCACGAGCTTATGTAGAGATAATTCTAGCACATGGATATGATGGCTGTTGAAATGTTGGTGTTAAAAAAAAAGAAAGAAAAAACACGGTAGAAACATTCGAAATCACAAATGTAAACAACAATGTTCACACTTATTTTGAACATCATGGCAAACACAGCCAAATGTGTGTTCACATAACAACGTGAGTCTAATGCGAATTTAGATTGAAAAAAAGATAGAAAACATTTGCAGATATAAGAACTTGAAACAAGTTAAAAAAACTTACACAACGAAAAGAAAATAAAGCAAATCCCCTTATAGACTAAAAGCGCATACAGAAAAAAGGTTTGGCAGTGACACATCATTGTGACAGTCACTTTATAGTTGCGTGAAAATATTGCAAATTTAGAAAATTTAATCACACCATCTCAACGGCTGAGCTCCGATTATCGCAGTCGATATCAATTGAAAGTTCAACAGGGCC
This sequence comes from Dexiosoma caninum, assembly GCA_963924685.1. NCBI lineage: Eukaryota > Metazoa > Arthropoda > Insecta > Diptera > Tachinidae > Dexiosoma > Dexiosoma caninum. The sequence goes on along the minus strand of OZ004728.1, from coordinate 52,851,990 downwards.
CAAAATACGGCCTTCGATATCGCACCAAATTTCTATACATTTTAATGGATTTTAGTTTGAAATTTCTATTCGAATTGAATATCGTAAGTCTGCAGCAGGTTTTAAATGTAGATTTCCAACGATATCGAATGTTATAATTTGCCGAGACCACCCCGAGCCATATACTGTGCCATTGCGATGACAAGAATTTCTCACTACATCGCATAATTTAATAATTTTAATAATTAACATCTTTTAATTGAAAATTAATTCTATGAAACCAAAAATAATAATTTTATTGATATTGTTAATTTCTTTACAGGTGGAAATGTAATTAATTTTTTAATTGATATTACAAAATTTGTAATTAAAGAAGAAATAACATTATTTAATTGAATTTATTTTGTTATTTTCATTAGATCGCTTGGCACAATGTTTAGCCCAGGTATGCACTAATTTGTCCCGAATGGGCACTATTCTGCTGAAGAAATCAAGCAACATGTTACTCTTCTCAATCTCTTTTTCTTCTAAAGTCACAAAAAGTTATTTTTAATGAATATGACCTTTTTTGTTCGTTAAAGGACTTCCCGCAGTATTTGCATCAGTTGACTGTACAAAAATTATATAAATTATATCATTGCATAACTTTTAAAAGATTTTCCTTCTTGAGCACATGCCATGCATACCTTATGAAATTGCTTTGAAATTAAACATTTTTAACTTTTTTCCTTTTTTTTTTTTGCTTTCTTTCTTAGTTTATTTTCCATTAAGATGGGACATTTTAAGGTCGTTTCTGACATAAAGCTGACCATTAGAGAGATAACAAAAATACTCCAACCACAATAAACCATTTATACATTTATAAATTTGCAACCACAATGAAGAAATTTTTCATTTCTTGTTAGTTGAGAGCCTTTTGTTGCGACCCCAATTCCTCCTTTTTTTTATAAGAATATATTAACTTACCACTTCCCTTGCGCTTGCTACTGGTATCTGTGCTAATCTCTAATGAAAATTTATTTGTATTTATGTTAAAATTTTAAGCTTTTTATTCTGTGCAGTGAGTGTGAGAATACGAGTACAAAGTGAAATGAATTTTAACAATCTTTTGCTTATTATTCGATGGGTTTGTTCAACTAATTGTGAATATGTGTTTTTGTTTGTGTTGGTGTAGTGAAGCCTTTGCTGGCCACATGGTTTATTTTTATTTATTTGCTTGTTAAAATATGCATGAGAACTAGAAAATTTGTTTACATTTTATTATAAATAACTGTTTCCGCTGAATGGACATGCTGAGAACCTTGTAGTATAATAATGGCATTTATGTGTGTGTGTGTGTGTGTGTATGTTTGTGTTCGTAAGTGCGACAGCTTTTAAGATTCCTACTTTGCTATATAAAGTGAACTTTTCTATCCTTTCTACATAAATAAATACCATTAATGTTATATACTGTAAAGAAGAGTTATGAATCGCCATAAAGCAGTGTTATCAATATCTACACTCATAGAAAAATATATCTTCTGACCTCAAAGCTATGACAAATGTCATTAATAAAACGATATCAGGCATCAATGTGATGACCGAAGTTATCATAGAATTTTGTCATAATTTTTGCATCATCAATGTTACGACTGGATTAACATTAATATATTATTAAAGTGTAAAATATATACATCATATCGCAATGATGGATAGTGTCATGGATGTGAAAAACGATGACACTTGACATAGTACTGATCTCAAATTACATCATCGTTATGACGGTTTTTCCATCAGTGTATAAAAGAAGAGTTTTCGATATCTATAAAGAGTAGTTACAGATATCTTGAAGAAGAGTTATCGATATTTTAAAGAAGAGCTATCGATATTAATAAAGAATAGTTACAGATATCGTAATGAAGAGTTATCGACATCTAGAAATAATAGTTATCGGTATTTATAAATAGAGTTATCGATATATGTAAATAAGAGCTACAGATCTTTTAAAGAAGAGTTATCGATATATAACTAAGAGTTATCGATGTCTATAAAAAGGAGTTATCGATACATATATATATATAAATAGGAGGTACAGATCTTTTAAAGAAGAGTTATCGATATCTATAAATAGAGTTTCAGATATCTTAATGAAGAGTTACCGATATCTAGAAGTAAGAGTAATCGATATCTATAAAAAAGATTTATCGATATATATAAATAGGAGCTACAGATATTTTAAAGAAGAGTTATAGATAACTATAAATAAAAGTTATCGATATCTATAAAATAGATTTATCGATGCCTACTATTATTTCTTAACGAAGGTTGTCCACGATTTTAATTTTTCTAAAAAAAAAAGTTCTCGATATGTAAATGTAAAGTCTATTGTATTGCTCTTTCTTTGTATATAAGCAAAAGTTATCAATATATTTATTTCTTTTAATAAAAGAGCAGTTATGGAAAAACTTTAAAATATAATAAATTTTCTCTATGGAAGAAAGTTATCGTTAATTTTTTTTTTAAAGAGCAGTAACATTTAGTTGGTAAAGTAATAGAGTAGAGCTTAATTCCTACACAGTTCTGCAGTTGTGTGTTTTGTTAAATTGCAAAGCAGAGCTGATACGTCTCTTGACCCATTTAGCAGCAGTTGTTGCATAGTGCCTTAATTGGAACTTCATTTTGCATATGTAATTAATTAAAATGGATTATTGATCGAAAACATACAGGCAGTAACAATCACATATGATAATTGTGATAATTAGTGCACTTCGCCGACGTTTCTCAATGCTGAAATAGGAAAAATTTTTGGTGATCTATTGGCTGTAACATCAACGCTTTAACTATTCAGCCACTTAAATTTTGGTTTTTCTCTATAAATTTTTAATGCATAAATTAACTTTACTGTATATTTTTTTTTAAGATTATAAACGTTTTTTTCTTCAATTTGGGAGCAATATTATCGACAAATTGACTATTTATTTATTTATTTACTGTTTATTCCCAATTTGATTACTTAAAATTTCTGATTTTATTTACGCTGGGTTCCCTTGTTTAGTCAGTTGCTTGGAAATTTTTTTGTTTAACCAAAAATTTAAATATAAAATATTCGTTAAAAAATGCAAAAAAAAAATTTTTTTTGTAGCCACAGGCATTCAATTGTTGTATACGAGTGTGTGGCAAAATTCGCGTGTGTGACAATATAACAGATTTTTATTTTGGTTTTAACAACAAAATATATAAATATTTCCTTTTGTTGGCAGAGAATGAAATAACCAACAAAAAAGAACAAAACTAATAAATGGTTTCTTTTTCTATTGTCGAAGTGAAGCAGTATGAAACCACATTTTGAGTTTTGGCCTTGTTTTCAGCAAAACCAATTTTAAATAACTGAATTTTTTTTTTAGGAATTATTTATGTATTTATTTTAATGCAAGATGTAAAGCTGCCATGTCTTGGAAAGAAAGATGAAGGGCAATGGGTACTTATTACGTGACATGGTGTGTTAAGAAGTGCCGCTGCAGTTGTTGACTTCCGGAAAGCAATTCGGTTTTGTGGTTAAAAGTATTTAACTTTATATTTGTGAGTAGAAAAACTTTAATGTTCTTCCGCTCATTATTAGAAATTTTATAAAGAAAACGTGTGACAATATTTTGTTTAAGTTTTTATATAACTTGTATTCAATATCACTCATACGCTGTGAGCAACACTACGGAAAATGCAGGCAGCAATTCGTCAATTATTGCAGATCAGTGTTACCACGCAGGAAAAAATTCAACATGATCATACAAAGTACTCACCACATCATGATTTACTTTTGTGATTGGCAAATTTAACTACTCGATTACTGAATACATCACTGCAGTAGAGTTTTTGAACAATTCCAACGCATACAAACAAGAAAAAATCTGATTTTTCTCTGCACGTTGAAAAATTTTCTCCTACAAAATATTGTAGCTGAATTTGATTCGTTTTTTGCTTTTTTTTTTAAAAACATCTGTTGTTATTCAAAAATTTCTCGCTGTATCGGCATTTACACGGGTTAAAGCAAACGAAATCCGTACTGGTTTCCTTAAATTTGGAAATACAAAATATCGGGCATGTCACACATTCCGATCGGAATGGTTTTGATTCCCTATTTGCAATTCCGTTCGATTTTATTTTAGGTTCTTCAGATTTCGCACGATTTTTATTATTCCCAAAAGTTTTTAAATCTCTGCTCTCAGATAAAGTATGGCGGCGGCGATGGTCGAATTAGTCTGCACGTTGACTACAAAACGAAAAATTTTCCTGGGTTCAACCCCAGTTTCAGACTCATAAAAACATCTCGCATATTTTCTGATGTGCATTTGTGTGGCTTTGTTGTTGTCGCAAGATTTCAGTGGCTATGGCATAGTCACTGGTCACTGAACAGTAATGGCTTCAGCTGTATTCAATCCACAAACACATCAGAACGCCCTCCTTCGTCGGTATTGTAAAATGATTACTCTTAAAATGGCTGCTAAAAATTAAGCTTCAAAATTTAATACGTCTCCTTGACATCAGAGACGCTACAACACTGCTATAAAAACAAATAACGTGCCATAAGCAGTGTTATAAGACAGTGAAGCTTCAGTTCCTATCATTTCTCCTACTCCCTTTCCTCTAGTCCAGCGCAATGCACCGCATGTTTAGGGGTCATCTCTTGAGTGCTGGTCCAAGATAAAAAAAAATGGCAGTGTTGTTCATAACAAAACAAAAAAAAAACATGGTTAGAGAATACAAAACAGAATAAACCAAATACGAGAAAAAATTAATAGAAACATTTTCAGTCAAACAAAATAAAATTAAAAAATTTATATGAAATATGCCGCGAATCTCAATTGTTGCTGCAGTAGATGCCCAGAGACGACAAAACGTTGTTGAAAATGTACGCGGAAAAAAGGAAGCAACATAAAAAGATTTTTTGTATTCTGTTTTGCGCATATTTTGCGGTGGCCCCGCTTAAATTTGTTCTATTTCGTTCATTTATGTTCACAAAAATAAGTACTTTGCACAAAAAAATAATGTGGCCGTTTTTTGATTTAAAAATACATGAGTTTCGTTTGTTTCTCTCAACAAGTTTAAGAAATTAAAATGTTTTTGTATAAATATTAACTAAATGCTTAACAAATCATTGTAATAATCAAACATACCTTTTCATCTTTTAGTTTGACTTAGTTTTATTAATTTATTTTTTAATAAATCATTAAAAATAGCACTTCCACTTTGAAAATTTCAAGTGGTTGTTTCATTCCGAAGAAATTTTTCGTTTTGGTTTTCTAAAGACCCGACTTTGGGATTGAAATTCGAATTCGATTGAAATTGCGTTCTGCGACATTCTGCTGTATATTATAGTTTTTAATTTTTAATATTTTGAATGTGCAAAAGCAGAGTTGTTAGATAGTGAAGCTTCACCTCCTGTCATTTCTCCTATTATAACTTTTCTTCTAGTTCCACTACAAGGCATCGGAAGTGTAGCGGTGTCATCTCCTGACTCCCAAAATAAAAAAAAAAACTAAATCAGCTGTACCCAGCATGAATGCACTCATTCTTCCACACTTCCCTCAAAAACTGTTAACCCAACTAAATGTCTTCATTTGGGGACATCCTTTTTTTTTCTTCTCCTAAAAAGAACTTTTTCTTTGCCTTCTTTAAAATGGTAATTAAGATTTCTATATATAAAGTTACATGACAAAATTCTCCTTCTATTATATAATTGACCCAAATGGGATAATGTAGATTGAATGTTTTAAAATTTATTTGTTTTTTTGTAAAATTGTACTTCGCTATAATGAAGAAAAAACTTGGAAAATTATTTTGCCAAACGAAAGCAAATAAAAAATTATGATGAGAATAAAACGCAATAGCCGAATACATTTGCATTATAAATTAATGAAGATATTGAACAGCAGGAAGAAGAAAATGAGAAATAACATTAAATATCCTTGATTACTGATTTAACAAAAAAAGTTTTCTTGCAAAAAGATATCAACGAAAGAAGGGAAAGAAACAGAATCAAAAAAAAAAATCCAAAGACTTTTAATAATTCTGCACCGAATCTCATATACCCTATTCGTATAATATCCATGAAAATTATACTCTAAATCTGATTAAAGCAAATTAAATACATACAGATATCGTTGCCTTAACCTAGAGAGGGCCTAACTCACAAAATTGTGTTTTTAAATCGGGCAGTTATTTTGCATATTTTGTTTTAGAAAAATATTGCTGTATCAGAAGGAAGAAATTTTTAGAAAATTTGGGTTCTACGAAAAAAAAAAAAGAAAAACGTGGAAGTAATTCTTAGAGAACGACATATTCATACCTTCTAAAGAATCCATATATGAATATTTTGCATGGCTTAAGATTCATATTAATAAATTCTGAGACTCAACGGAGAGAATTTTAACAGTCTACGGGTGCCTCCGTTGTCTAATGCATGAGCATTAGTCTTATCAATATGAAAGTGCGGGTTCGATTCCCGCTTAGACCCTGGGTGTTTCTACAGACAAGCTGTAAGAGCTTCGTAGAGTTTGTATTGTCTTCAAAAAAAAAAAAAAAAAAAAAAAAAAAAGAAGAGTTAAAGAGTTCCATTAAGCCTTTGACCACAACTTTATTGTCGGTGAAAAGACGGGCTCGAATACTGTTATCAATTGCTTTTAACCACTTAAAGGTCATAATCTCAATCTAAAAGAATGTATAATGATCCAACAGATGGAATAATTTCCATATACTACGACCCATGGTCTTTGAAAGTTTGACAAAAAAAAAAATATATCTAGAAAAATCACGCCTACCAAGTTTTATGGCTGCAGTAAGAATGGCAACTGAACTTGCCAACCGAACATGGGAACCGAGTTGCGTGGCCGGCTGGCACCCGGATTTTCAGTTGCCAGAAAAGCACTAAAATGCACTGGAATTTAAGCAAATGTAGATAATGCAGTTTCGATATGCATAACCAGCATTACCATTTTAGGCAACTCCCAACTGAACAAAAGTTCGCTTCCATCAATAATCAAGCCACTCACTTAAAAAAAAATTTTTTTTTTTTTCTTTTTCTCTAAAAAGGTTCTCTCAATATTAAGGGAACGATATATTTCATAATATTCTTTTGAAAATTTCTTAAACTACGATATATCCTAAAAGTTATCGCTTTTCATATGCAAAATTAATAAATAATTTGCGCAAAAGAGAAAACTATTTCCTGTCAAGAGATATCAAAGAGTCATAAAGAAGATAAACTGGCAACATGTGGCTACAAAATATGAATATAAATGACTACTTTTGCAAATTGGCTTCCAGTTGTGAACACACATACATTCACATATAAACACACACATGCACACCCGCACACCTGGGCACATGCCAAAAAATCATTTTTATATAACAAGTGCCAGTGACTGGCAGATTGAACTTATGACATGAGCACCTTATGAAAATCTTATCTAAGAACACACATGGAAATTGAGTCTGAAATATCAAAAGGCATATTTTTATTGTGGCTTATAAACAACATTTTTGTTTTGTTTGTTTATTTGTTTGGTTTTTTTTTAGTTTTAGTTTTTTTTTGTTTTTGTTTTGTTCTATTGCAATTTGCCAACCGAAACTCATTTCCTTTTTTAAGTTGGCAACTGGATTTTATAGCATCGTGTTTGTTTTCTATTTGAAATGAAGGCAGAAAAGCAACAAAACATCTCTGAGGAATTATTTAACAATCCTTCGAGTCTTGAGGAAATTGATTGTAAGGAAGGATAATTGAATTGCAAAATGAAATGGAAATTTTTATTTGAATTTTAAATTAATTGCTGGCATTTTTCTATATGTAAAACAAAAATGTATACAGTTTGGTGTTCTTTAGGGAGACAAAAGTTTAACTACACTTTAAATATTTGCACTTTGTTAGAATTGTTTATAATGAAATTGTTTTAACTCTGCCATTACCCACACACATGCCGCTAATTGCTTACCACCAGCAAATACGTATCATTATCAAACTATATAGTTCATTTCAATGAGCTTGAGATCTTTTATTAGTTTCCGTTTTAAATTTAATAAAATTTGAATTAATTTTTAATTTAATTAAAAATTTAATTTAAAACAAGCTCATTTAAATGAACTATAAAAATTTAAGAATATATCATATTCGAACAATCTATTTAATTAAACTTTAAGAAGATCTCAACCGAATGTTAACGAAATATCGTGATTATATAAAAATGAGAAATAAAAAACCTTAAAGCTTAATTAAATAGATTGTTCGAATAATAAAAAAAGGTTAAAAAACACGTATTAAGAAAAATATATCATACAAGAGTTCTTTGAATGTCGCAAATTGTAAGCAGGGGGGCAGATTAAAATATGGACGGAACTTGAAAAATCTTTCGATTAAATTGCTTTTCAATCGTGTCATTGAATATTTTTACGATTTAATTAATTGATCATTGTTTTCTAAACAAACTTTAATTTTCTTTTAATTAATTGTATTGACATGGCATATCACAACTATTATTTACTTCAATAATGAAAATCAATTGTGTTTTTTTTCCTTCTCTCAAGTTTAAATTAAATCTTTAAATTGCAGAAAAATCCATATATAGTCACGCACACTATTATATTTGTTGTTGTTGTTGTCATTTTAAGTTTTTCGAAAAGTATAATTGAAGGCGATTACCAAACAAACCGCTTTTCAAATGCAAATAAATAGAATTAAATTCTAGCATGACAGTTTTGCCAAATGCCATTCACGTGGCAAATAAAATGGCCTAAAAGTTTTAAATTTACTAACAACTGGCTTAAAAATTATTTCATTGAAAAATTTTTTATTGAAAATTTTTTCATTGAAAATTTTTGATAAAAATTGTTTTTTTTTTTGAAAATTTTATGATTGGTAATTTCATATAAAAATGTTTCATTGAAAATTTTTTCATTTTTTAAAAAAATTTTTTTATTGAATTGTTTTTATTAAAAAATTTTTCATTGCAAATTTTATATAAAAATTTTTTTTAAGAATTTTTCAATAAAAATTTTACATGAAAATTTTTCAATGAAAATTTTATATAAAAACTAGATCACCATCCCGTCCCGGCTTCGCACGGAATCTGTTACTAATGAGAAAAAAGTAAGTTTTGCTGTTTTTAGCTGACCCAACAAACGTTGTTTTGCCATGTATATTATTTCTAGGAAACATTTTTATAGTGCAATAAAAATAACTATCTACTATAATGGTGCGAGGATTTACTTGTAATCGAAAGCGTTGTAGACAATGAAAGTATGTTTTATTTAGGTTAATAAGTTAATCTTTATCAAAGTAATAAATATATCTTCAATTACAATTCTTGATAATTATCTAAACATTAAAAATAATTATTAATATTTTTACTATCAACTGTATAGTGAGTAAGACAGGAGACCGGCTTCGTTCTCATCCCTTTAGGGTCAGTCGCCATATTGGACTTAGGTTTATGATAAACTTTTCAAAATATCTTCATCATACCCTTTTGATACCCATATTGCAAATAAGAAAAAAGTGGGAGTAAAGTGGGATTCTCAGACCTCCCCAATATGCACACAAAATTTCATGAGAATCTTTCAAGTCGTTTCGGAAGAGACACGAGAATTTTATATATTAGAAGATTATTATTAAAAAATTCTAGGAAATACTCGAACCTCTTGCCACTAGGTTTTATGTTTAAACATTTGTTTTTTTTTTTTATTTTAAATATGCATATGGGTACTCTTATTATTTAATCCTTTTCCTTATGGTCTATCCATCTGCTTTTACATTCGGCTCGGCATGCTTGAATGCATTTTTTTCCTTTCAACTCACTCAAACTCATGTTCATACATTTTCTCCAACCGTTTCTAAAGTGTGTGTATTTTGATTTCAAGATTTATTTTTTTTTCCTATTTTATTTGTTTCTTCTTCATTTATTTTATTGACTCGTTTACAAGTCAAACGTGGTCTTTGATAGACTTCAAAAGTTATACAAATAAAATGTTAAATAAAGTTAAAATGAAATGAAAATAAATACGGGAACTTGTCTAAATAAAATGTTCAAATTCGTTACAATCATCATGTTGACAAAGTACGAGAAGAAAATCTTAAGGATACATTTATCAAATGACAGTGAAGATAAAGGGACGTACGTTTAAGAAAAAGTGATTTTAATTTATAAACGAACTTCCACACAAAATTTAAGAACGTCACACTAATCAGCATAATGGCTGCAAAAAGCAAAAAATTATAATTATTCGAGAAAAATGCATTTCATATGATTTATGAGAAACATATGAGGAACAAGGTGGCGCAAAAGTCATAACTCTATCGGGAGACGCTTAAATATGCTTTAGTAAATTTGCAAATAATGCAGAAGAACAAATACGTGTTAGTGGTTGCGTATGAGCGATATGGAATGTCGCTTATAAATTAATCATACGGGGGGGATAATTTTATTGAGCGGTGCCAAGTGTAAACTTTTGCATACTCAGGCATACAAATACAGGGTGGCCCAAAAGCAGCGAAACGGTTTGAATTCCTTAAGGCCAGGGTACATAGAATCCGTCATACTTTGACTTTTTCAGCTGACAAGTAAATTGAAATACACCTTTTCTTATGAGCTTTGTCACATTCAGTACGTCACCGTCAAAGCAAAGTACGAAAGTTGGCCAACTTTTAACGTACGTTGAGTACTTTGACAGCTCTGAACAGCGTTGTCGTTGTAGGTTATTTTGAACCAAAATTGGTTGATTTTTTTTTAAGGTGGAGATGTGAAATTTTTTTGCATTTTGTTTACTTTTTCCAGTCTAAATAATACTCAATACCAAAATTTTACTTGTAAAGTTTTAAAATCAGGTTTTATATATTGAAAATCGTTTCTGTTGGGACAAAAAATTCAAGACTGCTGCAGCAGAAACAAAAATAAAATAACACAGTATTTAAATTTGTTTGTCTTAAATTGAAATGGTGTATGTATATAATCAGGTATGTGATATAAATCGTTTTCCGGCGTTAAAACGTTTTGAAATCGACAAATAGTGTGATGAATTTGTATGTGATGAATTTGTGTGTGACGATTTCAAATTCCATCTTGTTTCATTGAAAAAAAGGCGCTTTTAGCGTGTGACGCATTTCGATAATGCCGGTTTAAATTCGTTTTCAAATCGTAAATTTTACTTGAACAAAATGTAAGGAAATATACAAAAAAAGTAAAAAAATAAATTAAAAATGATTATAAATCCGTCCCTATTTAAACGAAAATATTCAACAAATCTATTTAAACAAATACTAGTTAATATAGAAGTGAAATTTAAAAATTTAAATACCCACATTTCATCTGGCAAATTTAAGGGATCCCATTTATCTCTTAAACGTTTTCTTAGAATATTTTCGCTATTCATTCTATTATTTTCTTCGAAGAGAATTATCAAAACCGCAGCAAAAAAGGCATTTTATAAATAAAAATGATAAAATATGTTGATGCAAATTTTATTTTGTTATTTTGTTTAAATATTTTACAAACGTCACTCACATACACATATGTTTACATATTTTACAGTTGTATTATTAGATTTTATACAGTTGTATTTAGAGAAGAATTATTGGAAACGAAACAAATATGGAATATGAAATCTGTAGCATTCAAAGTTTGTCAATACAGCCTACACACAAGTAACGCAACAAACAGTTATAAATGCCGACACATTTACATTAAACTAAGGGGTGTCAAATAACCCAAATTTCTCAAATGCAATATTTGGTAATGTCTGCATTGCATTTGCAATGCATATGAGTTCACATTTGTTTATGTTGTTGTTGTTAGCGGCAAGCGGCACGTTTCATAACACACTTGAAAATTTTAAAATAACTTTACCCTAATCACGTTACACTTATAATTCGCAGGCTTCATATTTACAATTAATTTATATTTAATAATTTTAAACCACTCAATCATGAATTAGGAAATCACTCAATATTCATGATTGCCTGGTAGATTTAATTTATTTTATATGTATAGCTATAAGAAAACTTAGGCATAAGAATTTGAGTGCATTATGAAATGTCACTCAAATTGTAAATCTAGAATCTACTCATAAGTTAGTATATAAGTAGAGTTTATTTTAAATTGTCAAGAAGAATAATTGAACAAGACTTAGCGAACTTCACAAGGAGCTCTAAGTCAAATCAAATAAATATTTAAGTGAGCTTCTTTTACGGAGCTCACAGAAAAAGTAAATAAAATCTATTCTTTTATTGGTTCTACTACATGGCGATCCTGCCATTCATCCACTACAAATCGATCGAAATTCATCACACTACTGTCGATTTCAAAAGACGATTTACTTTTTAAATCGATCGATTTCCATCACATACTTAAATGTTTTTATATAATTTTTATTTAAATTTGTGACTAGTATAAAAGAAATTGAAGACTTATTTTTATAAAGTAAAACATATTCTGGTATTTTCTTTTTATTTTAAAACTTCTTAACGTGGTAACGCTGGCTATGAGTTGATATCCGTCAAAAAAGTACTCATTGTGTCAATCTTATCCATCGGTACGTTAATGTCACTTCAAAAAGTCGAAGCATGGGCCTTTATAAGTTTTCTATTATAATTTTTTTTGTTTTCAGTATTTTGTAAAGAAGACTTGGAGAATTTAAAATGGAAATCGTTGAACTTTATTTCAGAAGAAAATCATGATTTTATTCATAATTTAATTATGAGCTACGAAGCCTATTTACAATTGAATGGGCTACTGAAAATCCAGGAGTAGTTCAACAGCGAGAATTACATCCACTAAAGTGTACCGTTTGGTGCGGTGTTTCGTCGGCAAGGCCAATTGGCCTAAGTTTTTAAGAAGATGAACACGGTGTCGCCGTTTCCATCACTGGTGTTAGATATTGAACATTGTTGGACAATTTTTTAAGGCCAGCCGTGGAAATCCATCCCCAAGTATGGTTTCAACTGGATGGAAGCGCACACTGCGAGGGACACAATGGCTCTTTCAACTCAAACTTCTTCGGTCATATTGGGCCGCCCTGTACAGTGAAACTTCGATACAACGCAACTTCAGGAGATCGAAAAATATTTGGGTATAGCTATTGTTTCGTTGTAGATGTGTGCCAGTAAAATCTTGGTATAACGAAACTTGAAGATTTTTTATGAATTTTTTTCATCCGATTCACTATTCAAGCGGTAAATAAAAAAAGAAACGTTTGAATTCACGGCGATCTTTAAGGGACACAATTATCAAAAATCATGAACTAAAAAATTTAATTTGCAAAAGATCTAGCGATCAAATCAAAGGGAAAAGTGAAAACATTTCGAGGAAGTTAAAGTTCACGATAAGGGAATATTTTTTGCAATGTGAAAATTTTTCTAGGTAAATTATTGCCAAAAAAAATTACCACGTGCAGGAAAAATATTTCCATGGAAATATTATTTACGTCTTTTTATTCGGACCGTCATTTAAGGCTTAAACCCTACACATGCTGTGCATTCTGCTGGAACTAGGAAATGGTTTTTTGATAGGGGGCGGATAGAGGGATTAGTGTTTATGGATATTCCTTTTCAATCTTCCCGCGTCAAAAGTGACAGGAAAGATATTTGCAGAGAGTTTATTACACATTCGTGCTGGTCGGCTGTTCCGCTGATTTCCAATCTTGTTTTTAATTTTAGTACTCAACGATGTGTTTTTGGGAATTTTAAAAATAATAAATAAATCCTTTACACCTTAAAATTTAATAAAGAAAGTCAGATTCATCTTCATTAAATTTTATTAACATAATAAACACTTAAATAACAAATATTTGTCTTGCATTTTTTCAATTTATTTAATGGAAATATTCCCCCAAAAATTTTACGAAATTAAAAAAAATGAAAATCGTTTTATTGTGTCGTTATAACCTTTTTTTTATATCGCGAAAGCGAACCTTGAATTTTTATTTTTTTCTCTCATAATAATTTTCAGCCATTTAAACAATTTTTACCAAAATTTATTTCCCTTCGTTTAAATTCATTCTAGAATTCCTTTAGGGAAACAAGGGGTTCGAAAAAAACAAAACAAAAAAAACAAACAAATAAATAAATAAATAAATAAATTCGCTTTTAAGTTTTTAGTCGTTGTTAGGGGTTTTTTTCGTACTGTGTGCTTTGAAATATAGAAATAACAAACTCAAACGCAAAGCAATCAAATTTGGCAGAAAATAAGTAAAAAGTATAAAAAGTAATAAAAAAAAAGTTATAAAAATACAAAATAAAAAGCATGGCTCGAATAGTAAAGGGTGGTTAAATTTCAAGGGCCGATGTTGATTTTGAATAAAACACAAACTATTTAGGAAATTATTGTAATTTTATTTTATTATGATATATTGGTATTACTCAATTATGTATGGAACAAAATATCGGCCAAATGGGCGCCGCGACCACGGCAACAGTGGATGATAAATTTTCGAAGAAAATCATCTTCAGTGATGAGGCACATTTTCACCTCAGTGGATTCGTCAATAAACAGAATTGCCGCATTTGGGCGAATGAGAATCCAAGAGTGATTGTCGAAAAACCAATGCACCCACAAAGAGTGACTGTTTGGTGCGGTTTATGGGCTGGCGGCATCATCGGGCCGTATTTTTTCCAAAATGAGGCCGGTCAGGCAGTTACTGTGAATGGTGTTCGCTATCGTGAGATGATAACGAACTTTTTATGGCCCGAATTGGAAGATATGGATGTGGACGATATGTGGTTTCAGCAGGACGGTGCCACTTGCCACACAGCTAACGAAACAATGGCTCTTTTGCGCAACAAATTCAATGGCCGTGTTATCTCACGTAATGGTGATGTCAATTGGCCGCCAAGATAATGTGATTTGACACCGTTGGACTTTTTTCTTTGGGGTTATTTGAAAGAAAAGGTGTACGTCGATAAGCCAGCAACAATTCAAGAGCTAAAGGATGAGATAATTCGGCACATTAACGGCATAGAACCTCCATTATGCCTCAGGGTCATCGAAAATTTGGACCATCGGATGGAGGTGTGCCGCCGTGGTCGCGGCGCCCATTTGGCCGATATTTTGTTCCATACATAATTGAGTAATACCAATATATCATAATAAAATAAAATTACAATAATTTCCTAAATAGTTTGTGTTTTATTCAAAATCAACATCGGCCCTTGAAATTTAACCACCCTTTATATTGCATATGAGAAATATTAAATTAAAAATTATTAAGAGAAAACATAGGAATTGGAAATGTAGAAGGCAATAATAATATCATCATTTAATCAGCTTAACGACTTGGCTAACGATTATAATTTATTTCTCGCTTTCAAGCAGCCGTTTAAAATTTGTTTGCAAAGAATTCTGCAGGATACTACAGGATACATATGACATAATTAAAACAACTCCAGTTTACTGTTACAAGATTGTTCATATTTGCGAATGGCATCTAATTTCTCTCTAAAAACGTTTTTCTCATGAACATTTTTTTAAAAATGTTAAATTTATTTAATTATTTTTTGGATTAAAAAAAAAGAACAATTCATCTTTAAAACACCTAAAGTTATTTTGCAAAAATTTGTGATTTCCTTTTGGTGTTTCTTTTCTGTCTGTGTGTAAGAAATTTAACTTGACAGCTGCAGACAATTTAAAAGCGAACGTCTGGGGAAATCCCCAAATTAGTATGCAGTTCAATCATAATTTAACCACCAGCCTCTTGAATTATATAAAACCGGATAAAAAATAACACAAATATGAAATATGAACAGCTTATATTTTCGAGCTTTGCACAAGTTCAAAGTTTTTAGTCGTCAATGGAAGGAAAAAAAGTTTATATTTTGGGGTGTTCATATTTCGAGCTGTTCATATTATCGCAAGTGTACAGTATTGCATAAATGTCATGATCAATAACAAAATGTAATAAAATAAAATATTCCACAACAGTCTGTGCAGTCCTGTACGGAAATTTAAATTCATTCTGTGACAGGGCGAATTTAGAAGTCTGTGAAACAAAGGTTTAAAAAAATTCAATTGATTTAAATGGAATGATGAAATATTTTTTAAATAAAGAAATTTTTTGCAGAAGCTCTTTGTTTTTTTTTTTTCGTACACTTAGTAATTCTCAAACACTTTGTGGGAGCTCTTGTATAAACATTTGGAATTTCTTAGCTTTTTTGAAGAATTTTACATACGATTTTGGTATTAGTACCAAATGAAATGTACATATAGACTAGCTAAACCATATAACAAACATAAATAAATTAGTTTAATAATGGGTTTTTATTTTTTTTTCTTTTCTTTGCAGGTATGTCTGAAAAAACAATGAAATATAATGTGTTGCTGTCATATTTTGAATGTAAGTTAATTTTAATTGTAATAATAATATCCTTGATCATGCATCATCATGCATCTTGCTTATCTTGCTAAACTGTGAAGAAACGCATTCACACTTTATAGCAGAAAATCATGGGGAATCAGCTGTGAATGAAAGCAAAGTAGTCGCAACTCTACAACAACAAAAACAATAGCAAAAACAACAGGCATTTTGTTTGTGTAAAACACATTGAAAATGTCTACAACAGATGACTACAATACCAAAAAAAAAAAAAAAAAAAAAAAAAAAAAAATTTGGTTACATGGCTTAGTTGTCTTTGCACTGCTCTCTCAAAATAAACAAATGAGTAAAAGTGTTATTTGCGCTCTGTAGCATGAAACACATTCGCCACAACAGGCTACGAGCTACAGAGACTACAAATGTAGTCGGTTGCATTCGTTCCCTTGTAACCGGCTACTTAATTAATTTGAAGACGGCAGCTACATAGTAAGCAGCTGAATCTGAACTTTGACTGTAATTAAATTGAAAATTTAATAAAAACTCAAAGTTTTTAAAATAATGGCCGAAGAAAATTCTGTGAAATTTATAAAATCCATTAAAAAAAATGTTAATGTAACAAATATGGTATATTTAATTAAAAGTTTTAATTAAATTAATTAACATAGAAATGTGCATTTCGTACATTTCAGAGGTGCCACTTTAAAACATTTCAGTTTCATAAAAAAAAACACTTGTTCCAAATATCCTCATTCCACTTCAATATTTAAAAACAGGCCAACTTATCTATGCAAAACTTCTTTGTTTTTAATATATAATAATATAATTAATTAATTTTTTCTGTTCTTTTCTTTTCAAATAAAAGTAAGTATTTTTAAGCTCTTACATATTAATAATTTCTCATTACATTGGCAGCACTATAATTGCATATTGTGGCTTGTCAAAATAGAAATTATCCTAAGTTGGCGACAGCTACAAAAGTGGTTGTGTAGCGGTGTAGCAGTGATGCCGTCAAAATAATCGTTTCCATATAAACGTGTGTATTTTAATTTTGACACATTTTAGCTGGTAGCCTGCTGTGGCGAATGTGTTTCATGCTTGTCTCTCAAATTATACATGAGTAAAAAAAGTAAACAAATAATTAAAAAAAAAAACAATGGTGCGCTTAAATTGTATATAAATTTTGATATTCACAATGTGTAAAACATAAACGAGCAAAAAAAGAGTCAGCTGATTAGTTGGGTCTACAGTTATGTACACACGATTGTCAGATTTTACAATATTGTATGATATGGCAATATGGTGGCAATGCACTCACAATGAAAAATTGTCACCCAAGTGTAAATTGTATGTTCAGACTATTGTAAGAAAACTGTCACACAATAAATTTATCGATCGATAAAAATTGTCTGTTGACACGGTTATCAGACTATTCTATGGCAAAAGCTGCCAGTTACGAGTCAATGGAAATGAAGGCTGTTCTCACGATTGTGAGAATTGTGACAATATTATTGTCATAAAATAGCACACGACAATACATTTCTCTGACAATGTTGCCATATAAAAATTGTGAGTTCACACGGTTGTTAAACATTTTATTAAAATTTTTCTGTCAATATTGTACTATATATGACAACCGTTGTTCAATTGTGTACTGTTCCATTTATAATTCCCCAAGTCTTCTTTACAATATACTGAACACAACAAAAAAAATATTATAATAAAAAAGTTATAAGGAATTGAAATACCTTCGCTCCTTTTGGGCACCCTGTATAAACAAATTTGAAAATGTGAACACCTCAGAGAGATATAAGTTCATGTTTTCGCGAATTCACTGACGACATCAAACAAAGAAAAGACCTTAAGATATGAACGCAGCATATGAGACACCCTACAAAGTGGGAATTCATTAAAAATTAATATTTTTAATTTTTGTTCTTGTAATCCCTGCTCTTTTATCAAAAGTTATTGTCTGTTGTTATTGTATTTGCGGTCGGTGGTTGGTGTTGTTCACTTGTTAATGTATATTTATTGTTGCAATTTAAAATTATGTTTTGTTTTGTTGTCGGTTTGTTATTTGTTGACAATAAAAAAGTGCTAAAGCAAACAAAAAATTACAACGGTTAAAAACGAATACATTAACTTATGCAAATATGAACATAAGTACATGCACGCACATACATTTACACACACACAAACATATTTATCTCTGTACTAAATAACGTGTTTACAACGAGATATCGCACAGTGGCAATGAGTGCTGTAAAACAGAACCTAAAAATTAATCAAAGTGAATAACTTATTTAAATGAAATACTGTTTATACAGGGTGTCTGGTGGGAAATTTATATTTTTAAATGCGATTATTTCAAAAAGTAATAAACGATGCGGAAGGCGGGTGGCGCCGTTGGAATTATTGATTGGGCGGATTTGTCAGTGGTCGAGTGAGCATCGCGCGTTCGCTGTGGAGACATTTTTTTAAGCGTAATTGCTCGTCGACAATTTTTTTCAAAGTTCGGTATTCGGCGAATAAGTGATGGACCGAGTGTAAATTTAATTCGTTCGTGGGTGCAGAGATTCCAAGCAACTGCTTCGAGTAAGAATGACCCACGGCCAGGGCCCAGTCGATGTTCAAGGACTCCCGAAAACATTGAACTGGTTGAAAGCAGTTTACGTGAAAATCCGCGACTTTCAATACGGAAGAGAGCAGCCTCACTGGGACTTCCAAGAGCGATTATTCATGAACTTTTAAAAAAGAATCTGAAGTTCCATCCTTTTAAAATTCAAATCGTTCAAGAAATGAAAGAAAGTGACTTTGATTTATGCAAAAATTTTTGTGAAACGGTGTTGGAGCGTTTTCGCACTGTAAATCCCATTTTTTGGAGCAACGAGGCTAATTTGCACTTAAACGGCCACGTCAACAAGCAAAACTGCCGTTACTGGTCTCCAAGAACCCGCAATGCTCGATTGAAACATCAAACACTATGGTATTGGCCCAGGGTAACTGTTTGGTGTGCCTTATCCACGCATGAGATAATTGGACAATTTTTTTTTTGAATATTCTGGAGGCCAGGGGACAAATGTCAATGGTGAAAATAATCAACGCATGATTACGGAATTCTTTTTGTCAAACCTGCGATCTCATCCATCGTACTCTTCACACACGTGGTTTCAACAGGATGGGGCGACTGCACACACAACCAGGCCTTCGATGAATTTACTTCGGGAAAATTTCCCCCAAAAACTGATCAGTCGCTTTGGGGACATCTCATGGCCACCGAGCTCGCCTGATCTAACTCCCATGGATTTTTTTTTATGGGGTTACCACAAAGAGAGGGTTTATAATAACAATACCCAATCTCTTGTGGCTTTAAAGGAAAATATTCGTCGAGAAATCAGGTCAATTGAACCAAGTTTACTGCAGCGTGTAGCGCAGAACACAATGCTCCGTTTTGAACAGTGTGTTCAACTCGACGGAAGACATCTGGCTGACATACTCTTTAAAAAATAAAATCCGAATTTCCTTTCCATCGTTCAATGCTCTTAATAAAACTTTGTGTCAATTATTACGTTTTTTATTTAAGTTTGAAAATATAAATCTGCTACCAGACACCCTGTATTTATTAATATATTTTAAGGTCTTTTCTGCATTGGTTCATGGTTGTTGTTCCTGATCTGTTGAACTGTTCTTCAGTTGCCAGGGGGGCACAAATTTGCGATTGCCAGAAAACACTAAAATACACTGTAATTTTGACAACTGGAGTTAATGCAGTTTCTGTCTGCATTGTCTGCATTACCATTTTTAGCAATTGACATTTGTACAACATAATCGACCCATTAATTTTTAAGCTAAAACAGGGCCAATTTATTTACTAATAATTAATACGCCTACGGTTTTCTTTGCTCCAAAGCCGATTAAGCAGGCTCCTGTCACCACAGACAAAATATGTAGAAACATTTTTTTGTCTAATCGGTTCTTGAAGTCACGATATTATGCTGGTTGTAATCTGGATGCTGATAATCACTCACTCTTATGCAAGAGTTACAATTTCCAATTTAAAATTCAACCAATCGAAATAGATCAAATAAAATCTGATTCTAGTATTAACAAACCATGCATTTCACTAAACAAACACACTTTTATTTGTCATTTATCAATTATTGAAAAGAAGTAAAAGGAAAAAAACATTGGTTTTTCAATTTCCGTTGGATTAAATTTTTGTTTGGTTTTTTTTGTTCGATTGGCTCACAAGAATATTAGTGCAAAATGCTCTTAATAAATGCCAATTTCAATACTCTCTATGGTGGTGGCCATTATCAATATTACTTTGGATGTCAAACACAAAAAAAAGCGCAGTGCACATCTATCATTGCGAGAATTTGCTGTTGGAATGCAACATACTCACTCACATGCATACAGTGATATAAGCAAATGGTTTGTCGTTTGTTTGCACGTAAAATATTGAAAAAATATGCCATTATTATATCATTCAATTATAGGAAAGGCAGAGAGAGAGACAGAGAGAGAGAGAGCGAGATGGGAGGAATATGTTGCGCAATCACATGAGAAATTTATGGTTTTTATGAATAACGGCCCATGAAGCTGAAATCTTCTGTTTAACGTTGCAAACAGAGAATGGCCATCCATGACTGGCGAAATATAGTTTTTCACAACCAATCGAATGAAATGCCATAAATAAATTCCAATAAAATTCTAATAAGCATTATTTTTGAGTTTGAAACGAGCCCAGGATTATATAATATTGCAAAAACTGCTCAAGTACAGCGGAAATGTTTTTATTTTTTTTTATAAAAAGTGCTTTAAATATGCAGTAAAAACGGAAAAGTATGATTTGAAATTAGAAAAATATGTTGTTAAAAACCAGAAGGATTTTTAAAGAAATACGAAATGTAGCAATACATTTAATAATACACTGAAAAAAGACTCGTCTTTCATATAATAAATGTAAAGAGTAATCTGTTTCATCACTAATTTAAAATGTCTCTCTCTCTCTCTGATATGAAACATTACAGTAGTGCAAAAGGGAACGAGAAGCAGTAACAGGTTTTTAGATGAGGTCGTGCGCGAAAGTTGAGATAAGCTGTCCAAATATTAAAGTTGTGTAATAAAAGTTGCTAATTACGAGTAGTATAAAGTTGAAGTTGCTTGAAAACTTGTAAATGCCAGTAAACTAAATTCTTGTTCAAAAACTATATAATTTTCATGAATATAAAATCATTTATTCTATATAAATTTCTTTAAATATTTAAATTTTAAAAGCTGCAAAAGGCCTCACTATTCCAAATTATTTATTACGTGTATTTAATTAATGAATTCAATAAATAATTAAAACTAAATAATCTGGCGTCACTTTACATAATTTTTAACATTAATACAATGAAATTTGTCATTAAAATTCATCCAAAGATGCCCGCTATTGAATCAATAACAAATGTCTCATTAAATTTATGAACATTCTTTTGGTGTGTGCGAACTATGTATATTCGTATGTTCTTGTTTTTTTTTTGCGATGCATTGTGCTGGAACTAGGAAATTAGGTTATGGGAAGGAGGATAGAGGGAGTAGTGTTTATTGACATTTGATTTAAATCTACCCAAGCTAAAAGTGACTTAACATGTTCAATTGCATCAATTGCATAGGTTCAATTGCATCAATTGCATAGGTTCAAATGCATCAGTCTTAATTCTCATTAGTGCAAACACTAACTTATATCTAACTTATTAGTGCTGTATAATATATACAGAAGGCTACAGCGAAACTTCTCCATAAGTTCTCTACTGTATTCAGTATTAAATTCTCCACTGTCTTATTTCTATCTAACTTTTAGGAGCTGCTGTTTCATTAATAAGCCTACATCAGGTATCACAAAAGTGTTACTATCATAGTATGCTTTGACTTTTTCCAACACATTGATTGGAAACTTCCTTAAAATTAGAACTTAAATCTAGTGAAGCAGGGATTGGATGGTGCATGTGCAAGGAGGATGGAAGACTGACGCTAGGCTATTATTATTCGATAGAATTGTTTTTTAATTAGTTTCAGAGAAAAGATTTGTGAGAAATAATGGTTGGTTCATTGTAAATATTAGCCTTGATTTTTACTGGTTTAGAGAGATACATACTCATACTGTGAATAGTTTGCAGTATTCGGCAATATAGATTTTCGTTGAAGCGGCGTGTATAATAATTTAATTTCAGTGGAACAGTCGGCCCATCAATCGCTGCGTAGGAACAGTTTGCCCCTGAGCCATTGCGTAAGAACAGTCATCCCGACAGCCGCTGCATAAGAACAATTGGTCCGTGAGACGCTGCTAAGGAACAGTCAATCCAAAAACCGCTGAGTAGGAACAGTAGGTCTGTGAGCCGCTGCGTAGGAACAGTCGACCCGAAAGTCGCTGCGTAGGAACAGTAGACCTGAAAGCCCCTTTGTGGGAACAGTTCGCCCGAAACTCGCTGCATAAGAACAGTTGGTCTGTCAGCCGCTGCCTAAGAACAGTCGACCCGAAAGTCGCTGAGTACTAACAGTCGACCAGAAAGCCCCTTTGGGGGAATAGTTGGCCCGAAAGTCGCTGCATAGGGACAGTTGGCCGTGAGTTGCTGCGTCGAGAGAAGCAAGGAGCTGAGTAGGAATAGTCGGTCCAAAAGCCGCTGCGGTCCTCGACAGCCGCTGCGTATAAACAGTCGGCCCAATTGTTAAACGGATCACTTGTTAAAGGGATCACTTGTCAATAATTCACAGTTTTATTGCTCAGCATTAGTTCTCGCTGTTACTTGTCGGTTTTATTTGAACATCGTACTTTTGCAAACCTCATCGACATATACAATTCATTACATGAACCGTATGAGAAGTACCAGAAAATATTGCGATAATTTTATTAATACATTGTGATGTACACCCACCTACAAATACCAACAATAAATGATAACGATATGCTACGTATTGGAGATAAGTACGTAGTGGCACATTGTGCACACTACGTTGCAATATTTTGACTGATTTCTTGAAATTACACCAAATGATATTCTATTTTAATTTTCCCAAAAAAGGAGTATATTTTCAGGCGGAATAAAGTTTTCAGAGAATTATCTGAATATGTTTCATTATGACAGAAGAATCTATGACAATTATGTGTGACACAAAATATCGACCAAAATTTATATTTGTTAAAATGCTGTTACTGCTGTTGCTTCAATGATGAATTTCGGCCTTTTAAAAATGGCCTATAGACAGTTACTGCCTGTTACCGTCAGTGTTATAAGAGCGCCATTTGTTAAGCATTAATAACATCATAAATTTTTCTTCTTCCCCTCTGTGCAATAAATAAAATTTAGTCGATCTAAAATTATTTCTGATTTTCCTTTTTGTTTGATCGCAGTAGGTATTACTGGTTCATAAATAATTATAATTTCTACTTTTTTTTTCTAATTTTTTTTTTAAATTTTTTTGCTAAACAATTCAGTTCTTCTAGTTTCTGTTCATATTCCTGATACTTAATATTCTGAAAAACATTTTTAGCTTAATTGAAGTTGTTCAATTTTACACATGACTTAATAATAAAGCCTCTCGAAACTACAAAATAAATACATACTGCCATACAAAAACAATTTATTAAAAACAGAATTCAAGGTAACTATTCATGCGGGACGTACATGTGTATGTTTAATATTTAAAATGTCAGCAATTAATATTTAACTGCAAAAACCCCAACTAAAACCTTAAAATAAAAAATAAAATAAAAATTAATAGCCCTTAGCAGTGAAATTTATTCAAAAATATAAAGTATACCTCGGGGCTGAGAGCAAAAAAACATACGATTAACATAATTACTGCAATACTTATTGTACATAAAACGAAGCATACCAAAAAGGAGAATAGAAATGAAAGAAAATAACAGAAAATGTTAAAGTAATGCGCTCAGGGCTATAGATATTAAAAATTTTCTACATTTTATTTAAATAGGAACAATATACAGTGAATCTTGGTTACAACAAACCATGCTATAACGAAGAACGGAATAAAAAAAAAGTTATTACTGAGTGTCCGGGAAGAAACCCACAAAATTTGTGGTTGCCAAAAATATACTACGAATCACCTGGAATTTGGGTAACTGAAGTTAAAGCAGTTACGATTTGCATTGCCATTTTTAGCAACTGAATAACAATTCGGTAGCAATTCATAAGTTCAACTTTGAGCAGAGTCTCTAGTTGTCTAATAAAGGCTGCACAAAGAATTTGACCCTCGATGTAGCCAGACGCGGTTATTAAAAGAGGAAGTGCACAATAGTCTCCTGCTTCGCACCTCCTGCACGGTATGCTCATCTTTTCATCATGCGTGGCGATAGCCCAATGGATGGACACACTGCTGTGAGTCGACTAATGGACGATCGGATAAAACTCAGCAGTTGCCGAGTGCTACTCCCAGTATAACACGGCTCTGGCTATGGCGGATTTTTTTTTTATCTGGGACCAGCATTCAGGAGATGACCCCTACACCTGCGAAGCATTGTGCTGGAACTATAGGAAAGGGATAGTTAGAGAAACGACAGCAGGTGAAGCTTAATGAATTATTTTACAAGTCTGCTTTGTGCACGTTCTTTGTTTTTATAGCAGTGCTGCAGTTTCGGTTCAGTAGACATTTTTTTTTTATTATTATTTTACATCGCCGGTGCTACACAATACCGACGAAGGAGGGCGTTCTGATGTGATTGTGGATTGCTATCAGCTGAAGCCGGTATTGTTCACTGACCAGTGACTATGCCTTCGTCACTGAAACCGTCCGACAACAACAGACACACAAAGACACACTAATGCACATCATAAAAATGCGAGATGTTTTTTTTTTATATTTATAGTCTGAAACTGGGGTTGAACCCAGTTCTGTTTTGGTTTTGTAGGCAACGGGCAGACTACTTCAGAAATGGAATAGATCTCCACCTCTTCTGAGCGTTGCCTCTGAAAAACTTCGCTACCGCTGCCTCCGCAGACGGGAGGGACTTCTACATCCGAAAAAACATTAGCAGATGGCGAACCAGCCAAAGCCACTCTCGCCCGCCCATCGGTCATATCATTACCTTTGACATTCCTATGCTCTGCAACCAATACAAGGAAAACAACACAACTCCTCCCTATACTGACTTACCACACGAGAGCAGAACAGCAATATCGAAGTTTCACTGTACGTTGTGAAAAAAATATATTATTTTCTAACCGAAAACGCCTGTGTAAGTATAAGTACATACATTTACATACTTACATAAAGAGCTGAAGGTGAGAAAATAATTTTATAATATTTTTTTTTTTCAAAACTAAACTTTTTAACACTTCCCTCGAAACAGAAGAAAATTTTGTTGGAAAAAAGGGTGTAAAACAAAATTGGAAGTATTTAAACATGTGTTTGCATTTGCATTTGCCTCTTTTTCACGTAAATGACCTACAATTGCAGTTCATGCTGAAAGTTTCTAAATTATCACAGTCAGGAGTTTTCAAGTTTTTTTACTTTGTGAATATTTTTTTTTAAATAGAAAAAAGTTTTAGTTTAATCTGAATACCGAAGCGCTTGGCTGTTGTGTGTGTGTTTGTATATATAAGAATGTAATAAATATAAAAAATATTTAAATTATAAAGCGAATGAAAAAGTTTATACCGTTTTCGTTCCACTTCATCATATTTCAAATTTAAAATATGAATAATTTTAATTTTTTTTTTCTTTGACTCGTGTTAAATAGACGGTAAAGAATAAGAATAATTTTATATTAAAGTTTTTCCTCATTGCAGTACATCTTGACTAGTTAATTTGTTGTTACAACAACGAAGAAAACGTCGGCAGAGACACAAACAAGTATTAACAAAATTTCGTTAAAGTCTTTGGTTCTCTTGATAATTTGAAACTCGTTAATTTCAATCCTGCGTTAATTTGAATTGTTTTTCCAGGTCCCTTGAGAAAAACATTCAATAAATTGATAAAAAAATCTATGTAATTTGGCCCCCTCGGTAATTTGATATTAGATGAATGGCGTCTTGATGGCCGACGTGCTCGCTCTACGCTCTATAATTTGAATTATTTTATTGTGCTGTGTTTTGTGAAGAAATTTCAATAAAAACAAAGTACACATTTATTTTACATTGTGTTCATTGCTGTACCACAGGAATATCATCTTGGTCGCCGATGCGCTATTTATTTGAAATTAGGCTTTTCAACAGTCTTTAATTTGAACTGGAAAAGCGATTGCCTACGTGATTTTGAAACAACGGAACTATTAAGTCGTTTGGTTTATTTGCACAATGCTTTCACTATGCTCTGTGCTGCAAGGGACCGGCATTTCCAAAGACGCGTCGAAGAATTGTGAGCGAGCGGGTAGTGGACTCTGTGACATGAGTCGTAATGTGAGGAGGGCATTCCGATTGCTTGACCTTAATACTGTCTATCTTTCAGACTGACATTATCGCAGTCATGGGAGCCATTACATCCATGAATAACTGAGCTTTGGCGTTTATCTGTGCGAATATTAAAGCGCTTGTCAACGTCTTAATGAAGAAGATCCCGAAGGTGAGATCCCGAAACCTCCTTCAGTGTAAGAAAAGACGTAAATTCTTAGGAATACTGTGAGGATCTGCGAATCATATGATTACCTGGACATTAGGGTTTAATAGACAACGAAGAGACTGACAGAATTGCCAGGATGCGATCAACTTTCAAGAGCATTGTACTGCAGAATGTTAGACCTTATCAGTGACTCAAAAACGAACGCAAAATATGGGCGAATGGGGAACAGGCGAGGGTTTGGCAGAATACTACTGTGGGTAGAGTGACCCGAATACTTTGAAGCGAACCGAATCAGCAGATGTCTAGGGAGATACTAAAACCGAAGAAGCCAACACTAAGGAGACTGGTTGGTATAGTAACCGTTAACACGGAGATGAGGTCACATCTGAAGTGGACACTACCGGCCACTAGCCGCCGTCCAAAAATAAAAATATTCAGCTGCTATCACTGGCAACAGCTGTTTTGGGTTATATTTAAAATAAATAACAATATTAAACAAATACTAAGCGAAACTGGTTGCTCTTTCTGGAATTCTTGCGCTATAAATTGCTGCATACTTATAGGCGTTGCATGCCATATCAGTATTTAGTTAGTTAGTTAAGGTACGGCCACATATGGCAAATATTTGCCCAAAAAAACTAAACCACTAAATTCTACATACTTTTTTTATTATTTAAAAATATTTTTGTTTTGAAACAGGTCTTTCTCTAAAGTAAAACACCATCGGTTTTCTTATTATTATTTTTACATCATTCCATTTTGACTTTTACATCCCATGAAATGATGATCGCGTGGAGCGCGCGAATGACCGCGTTTCGGGAACAAGTTCCCTGATTTCATTAGAAGACATCCCATTAAAGTAACGATAAAACAACGAAATGCAACCCACGTTGCGACGATGCTCAAGAGAGTTAATAGCGTTGGCTACCCTACTGTCTCCTATGAGTTTCTTCGCCCTTTCTTGTACACGGTCAAGTAACTACAAAATAGTCTTTGAAGCGCCGACCCATACATGAGAGTTGTATTCCATTTTCGGTCGGATGTAGGCGATATTAATAGTAAGGAGATCAGATGGGGTGAAGTATGTCTTACACCGTCTTTAAAAGCCGATGAACTTGAATGCTTTCTTTGAGACCTGAAAAATGTGCTCAGTCCATCGGACATCACACTGGATTTTTATGTTAAGAACATCAAGAGCTTCTGATTCCTAAATGTTTATGCCGCCCATAATTACAGACGAGGCAGCGTGATCGTGCATACGGCGATGGGTAAGCATGCTGCATTGGGTCTTTTGAGCGTTGAAATCGACGCTGTTAGCCCCATTGCGATATTTTCATGAGGTCACAATTCAATGAGTCACTCATATTATGCCTCAGCGAAGTAATCATAGTCGATGTTGGCCTACGATCAAATGAATATGAATGGCAGATACTGCTGTCATCTGCAAAAGAGTGGATAGGGTTGGAAGTTTGACATAGAAGGTCATTAAGAAAGATAAGAAATAGGGTAGGAGTAAGAATGAGCCTTGCGGTACCCCTGAATTTATCTTGAACTCGTTTGATGAGATTTGATAGCGCGATCCCTGAGGAAGCTCGATATAAATCACCGACACCAAAAGCTATAAGTTTGGACAAGAGTGCTACATGCCACACTCTGTCAAATGCTTCGGAAATATCAAGTGGCTCTTCCTTACTTTCGCCGAAATGGTGGATGGATCGGCACCATTTTTCCGAGAGGAAGGCTATTAAGTCTCCGGTGGAACGTCCTCCATATTGCCATATTGCCGGTCGTTAAGTAAGCTATTGGACTCCAGATACTTCATAAGATGGAAATTTAGCGAACTCTCCAGTACTTTGAAAATGGTAGAGCACATTGCGATTGGGCGATAATTTTCCTTATGACTTTTTTAATTATTATTTTTTTTTCCAGCATTTTTTGAAGAAGACTTGGGGAATTAATTATGAATCATTACACAATCGAACAACGTACAAAAATAATTGAATTTTATTTTTCAAAGCAACAGTCTATTGTGTTGACACAGCGTGCATATCGTCGTAATTTTTTTTTTTTATCTTGGACCAGCATAATAATAAAATAAAAATAAATATCTCGCATTTTTCTGATGTGTATTCGTGTGTCTTTGTGTCAATTGTTGTCGGAAGGTTTCAGTGGCGAAAGCATAGTCACTGGTCACTGAACAATACCGGCTTCAGCTGATAGCAATCCACAATCACATCAAAATGCCCTCGGCAAAAAAGTATCGGGTGATTGCTTGTGGCCCGGATGATGTCGTTGGCCCACCTTGTTTTTACTTTATAATATATCAGTATTTATTTTCAATTAAATCCCGGCAATATTTATTTTTTTTTTTAACAAATACGTATGTAAATGCAAATAGTAATATTTTTTGAAATTTATTTATTACTGGTGTTAAGAAAAGGCATTGCTTGCAGTTGTTATTTCGTATTTTTATCAACATTTGCATCGATTTATGTACGCATGGATTGTGTGTGTGTGTGTGTGTGGATTCAAATGCAAACACACAAATACAAAATAATACAATAAGAGAATAATAAAACCATTATTTTTAATAATTTCCGGATTTATTTTTATATACAAGAATTTTTTTCTTTGATTCTTTGTTCCATATATTTGTATTCACTTTTGTTGAATATGTGCGTGTGTGTTTATGTGTGTGAATATATTTTGAACGCCCCCAGGTGCATTGTTAGCTTTTCAAATTTAGATAAGGATTTTTTTGATTTTGTTAAATTACGATTTTCCTCTTCTATTTTGTGAACATGACAAAGACAACAACGGCTATTTTGTAACAAAAAAAAGAGAAAAAAAAAAGATTTAAGGTTAAAAGTTGAAAGTCGCAACAAGGCCACTTTACGTAATTTTTCTTTATTACCTGAAAAATGAATCACGAGAGGACTATTAATTTGAAGTGGATGATTTCAGGCATACCATGAACGACCTTTTTGGTGTGTGTCAAATAAACATTTAATAAATGTTGTACAAGATGTTAAATGCCCCTCTTTTTTACTTAAAATGATTTAGAGCCATCGTTCAACACTTATGCTGAAGATACAAGTAGTTCATTAATAATGTTGAATGAAACACAACAACTTTGATTATTTTTAATTTTCGTTTAGGAAATGTCTCCTGCTGGCACCGGAACTACTTGGAAAGGGATAGTGTGTAGAAGAGACAGGCGGTAAAGCGATAGAAGAACGCTAGAGAGCTTCATTCTAGCCCAACTCGGCAGTTGCACGTTTGTTGGGCATTTGGAATGCAGAATCGCTGCGTCTTTTGTGGTTATGTTGACGCATTAATTTGTATTTAAGCTGAACGAGAGCCATTTTATTTAATAGCGTTAATCACAATGCTACACAGAAAACAAAGTATCTAATAAATATCTAATTAAAGAGAAATTAAATTAAATTATGGTTTTTTTTCAAGAAGGAAGTCTTATTATTTTGATAAAATCAAAAAGGAAACTTGTGGTTTTTATTAGATATTTTTCTTGATATTAACTGAATTTATTTTGGGAATATCTATTTATATATATGATTTTAATTGTGCTTTTTTCCCTTATAAACTATATGTGAAATTTATTATTATATTATTTATAAGGGAAAAAAGCACAATTAAAATCATATATATTTTTCTTGATTTTAGAAAATTTTATATACTCGCATATAAAATAATAAACAAGCTAATATATAATCAAGAAGATATCCTTATGAAGAAAATTAAGATGATTCTTTTCACATGATCATATACTAAGCCAATGAAATCAATAACAAATACTTTTTTGAAAAAAAGCAATTACGTAGCGTAATGAATACAATAAGAAAATCCTTTTTTATACTATTCGCAAGAAAACCTAAAACCTTAAATAGCCAAATATAAGTTAAAATGAGCAAAACAATTGTAAATAAGCAGGGCCCAAATCGTCGCATTCGTGATCGAATGATTTTGATCGAAATTTTACTTTTTGAGATCGTCCTATTCGTTATCGAATAATACGTATCGAAATTTCATTCGATAATGAGCAGTCGAACGAGTATATTCTCTTGAAATGTCATGCGATAGACTAAAAGCTGTCGTAAACTAGTTTTTTGTTTGCTATTTAAGAAAGAAAAATTTTATTTTATTATTCAGTCATATTTTTTTTATTAAACATGTAAGTACCATACATAAATAAATAAAAAAAAATTTTAATTATATTATTAATTGACCTTTTTTATTATATTATTATTATTATATTATATTATTATATTATATTTTTTGAAATATTTTTTTTTTTTTTTTTGGAATATTTGAATTTATCAACAATTTTCAACAAATTAGCCAAAATATGTCATAATCAAACAAAAAGTAGATTTTGAATTTTTCGTTTCTATAGGAGGTACCACGCCTACTTGTCCAATCCCTCCCAGTTTTTTACTGATGATTCGTTTTAAGTACAAAGTCATTTGGACCATATTCAGAAACTTAGACTCCAACCGTTCGCAATATATACAAAAATAAATATTTACTTTTTATGGCCGTAGCAACGCCCAGTTGGAATTTTTGAATTTTATATAGTTCATGCCACATACCAGGGATACTGTGAAAATTTCTAGAAGCACACATACATACATACAAACATGTCATCTATTATTATTATATATGTATATAAAACAGGATGTGTGTATGTATGTAACGTATGGACTCTAAAACGGCTGGGCCGATATTGATGAAATTTTCAGGGAATCTTCAGAATATTCAGGCGGGTGACACTGTGAAGTCTGATTTTTGATTTTCGGTCTGCGGGCGAGGGGCGTGTCAAAATCCAATTTTCATATTGCACCACCAATGACATATACATATATTTATTTTTTTTGGTTTTTTTTATTTTAAATAAATAAATCGTGTGGTAATACAACACTAATGTTTGCTTAGGGCCAGCAACGCGCACCGGGTCAGCTAGTTTTTATATATAAAGATTGTAACGATATGTTTTTATTCTATGACAACGCACATAAATCTGTTACATTTTAAAAGAAATTTCGATTCGAACGCTATCGAATGCCTCGAACTGGCTATTCGATACGTCACGAAATGTTATTCGATACGAAAGCTCATTCGATCACGAATGCGGCGATTTGGCCCCAGTTTTCTTCTTCATTTTATGTATTTTTCTTCTTGACAAAATTAAAAAGATTTATCACATGAAAGTAATAAGGAATTTCTTCGGAAAAATCTTCGCTTCTTCTTCTTCTGCTGGGAAACGTTTCATATGGTTCCTCCGTAGTCTAGTGCATGAGCATTAGTCTTATCAATATGGAGGTGCGGGTTCGATTCCCGATTAGACCCTTTGTGTTTCTACAGACAAGCTATAATAAGAGCTTCGTGGAGTTTGTGTTGTTTAAAAAAAAAAAAAGACCAAGTTGTTACAATTGTGTAGTTACTTTTTTAATACTTTGTGTCTTTTTAATTCAAATCGTTCAAGAAGAGAGTGTTTTTGATTTACGCAAAAATGTTTGTGAAACGATGTTTTTTTTTTCTATCTTGGACCAGTGCTCAGGGGCTGTCCCCTACATATGCAATACAATGCACTGGAACTAGAGGGAGGGATAGGGTAGAGCATAGACAGGTGGTGAAGGTGATAGGAAGATAGAGTTTAATTCTTGCACAACTCTGCAGTTGCGTGTTAATTATAAAGCAAAGTTGTGGCGTCTAAGATGTTTTTTATGACGCATTATTTTTTTTTAAGTTAATGGGGCCATTTTATTTATTATTTTACTTCGCCGACGTTTTTTATTGCTCAAATACCGACGAAGGAGGGTGCTGTAGCACAGAAAACTCAGAAAAAAACTTTTTTCTGATTTGACCTGGCTGGGAATCGACCCTGGGTCTTTCTGATTGCAGAGCCAACCCGCTGACTACTCGCCATCAGCACCATCAGCGTTTTAAATCCCATTTTTTGGAGCGACGAGGCTCATTTTCACTTCTTTTTTTTATCTAGGACCAGCAGTCAGGAGATGACTCCTACACATGCGAGGCATTGTGCTGGAACTATAGCAAAGGGATAGTAGGAGAAACGACAGGAGGTGAAGATTAATTATATTATTTTACAGCTCTGCTTTCGCACGTTCTTTGTTTATACTCGTAGCAGTGTTGAAGCTTGGGTTTAGTAGCCGTTTTTATTATTTTTTTACTTCGCCGGTGCTACACAATACCGACGAAGGAGCGATTGTGGATTGCTATCAGCTGAAGCCGATATTGTTCAGTGACCAGTGACTATGTATTCACCACTGAAACCTTCCGACAACAACTGACACACAAAAATGTTTATTTTTATTTTAAAATTTTAGTCTGAAACTGGGGTTGAACCCAGGTCTGTTTTTGGTTTAGTAGTCAACGGGCAGACTATCATCCATCGTGCCATCGCCACCCTCTTAAACGGCCACATCAACCTAAAAATTAATAAAAGTGAATAACTTATTTAAATGAAATTCTGTTTATACAGGGTGTCTGGTGGGAAATTTATACTTTTAAATACGATTATTTCAAAAAGTAATAAACAATGCGGAAGGCGGGTGGCGCCGTTGGAATTATTGATTGTGCGGATTTGTCAGTGGTCGATGTCGCAGTGGTCGAGTGAGCATCGCGCGTTCGCTGTGGAGACATTTTTTAAGAGTAATGATTCTTACATAATTGCTCGTCGACAATTTTGTTCAAAGTTCGGTATTCGGCGTATAAGTGATGGACCGAGTGTAAATTTAATTCGTTCGTGGGTGCAGAGATTTCAAGCAACTGCTTCGAGTAAGAATGCCCCACGGCCAGGGCCCAGTCGATGTTCAAGGACTCCCGAAAACCTTGAACTGGTTGAAAGCAGTTTACGTGAAAATCCGCGGCTTTCAATACGGAAGAGAGCAGCCTCACTGGGACTTCCAAGAGCGATTATTCATGAAATTTTAAAAAAGAATCTGAAGTTCCATCCTTTTAAAATTCAAATCGTTCAAGAACTGAAAGAAAGTGACTTTGATTTACGCAAAAATTTTTGTGAAACGGTGTTGGAGCGTTTTCGCACTGTAAATCCCATTTTTTGGAGCAATGAGGCTAATTTTCACTTAAACGGCCACGTCAATAAGCAAAACTGCCATTACTGGTCTTCAAGAACCCGCAATGCCCGATTGAAACATCAAACACTATGGTACTGGCCCAGGGTAACTGTTTGGTGTGCCTTATCCACGCATGAGATAATTGGACAATTTTTTTTTCGAAAATTCTGGAGGCCAGGCGACGAATGTCAACGGTGAAAATTATCAGCGCATGATAACAGAATTCCTTTTGCCAAACCTGCGATCTCATCCATCGTACTCTTCACACACGTGGTTTCAACAGGATGGGGCGACTGCACACACAGCCAGGCCTTCGGGAAAATGTCCCGCAAAAACTGATCAGTCGCTTTGGGGACATTCCATGGCCACCGAGGTCGCCCGATTTAAGTCCCATGAATATTTTTTACCTCAAAGAGAGAGTTTATAATGACAATCCCCAATCTCAATCAGCTAAATGGAACCAAGTTTACTGCAGCGTGTGGCGCAGAACACAAAACTCCGTTTTGAACAGTGTGTTCAACTCGACGGAAGACATCTGGCTGACATACTCTTTAAAAAATAAATTCCGAATTTCCTTTCCATCGTTCAATGCTCTTAATAAAACTTTGTGTCAATTATTACGTTTTTTATTTAAGTTTGAAAATATAAATCTGCTACCAGACACCCTGCACATCGCCTTCGCCCTCAGTTCGAATATAGACACATCTTATATTTTTTTAAACGGGACAGTGTAAAGAAGGGATTGTTGGTGCAGTGATAGAACAGGGTCGCATTCTTACAGAAATCTGGTGTAACTTTTTGTTGGTTGTTAATTTGTAAATATACTGTAATATTAGTGCTTTAATCAACACAACAATTCGAGAATATTACATTCTGAGGAATTTTATTTATAAAATTATTTTCTATTGAATATTTATTACTAACTCAATTTAAGCAAAAAAAAAGCTTTGCAAGAAAAATCATACCACATGCTTGCATGTGTAATTGAATAACAACAATCGGAGTTTCTATTTTAAAGAACTCAGTCAATCGTCCAAATATTATCTGTTCTCTGAATTGAATTTTTATTTTTGTAATTTTTTTTTTTTTTTTTTTTTTTTGGAATTTTTCAGCCTCGTAATTATTGTTCATTGGGAGCAGAGATAACTGAAGTTGTATTTGCTGAAACGTGCTTCAATTATGTACATACCCTCTGCCTGACAATTTTAAATGCAAACGTGTGTAGATTTTAAATATAAACCTCATTCAATATGAATACATAGTTTGTTGGCAATAAAAGAGGTTAGTTTTTAGTTAACAAAATTTTATTCTAGAGAATGCAGAAATAAAAACAAAATTATACGGCTTTATATTTTTCTGAAGATACTCACTCGTAATAGAATATAAAATCATGCCACACATTCACGTGCCATTAGGCTTAATTACTATAGGGGCGCAGTAAAAGGCAATTGAATTGTTATGGACGGATGCGAGACTTTTATAAGCGATATTTGGCAACTAGAAATGCAATCGCAATATTTTTTTTGCTTAAATATGTAGTGCATAGAGCGGAAGAGCATCATTGCTTTGCTACATATTTATGTTTTTTATAAAAGAAATTTTTTAATAATGTCACTATGATACCGAGAGATTCTGTCATACATTTAATGTTGCGTACTGCTGGTAATAACGAAGTCATTAATTTTTGTTTAGTGAAATTCTATTTTCATACCAAATGTACTTTATGCGCCACGAAACAAATAAACAAAGAAGCACTTGAACTTAAATGAGATTTCAACAAATTTTGCCTAAAAGTATGCTTTTAAATGTTTTCCTTTGACATTTTCGATAAAACTTCTATTCTATTCGTTGTCATTGTCAATGATACTCATGCTGTATAGAAAATAAATTTATTAAGAAATAAATGAAAAGCACAACGGAAGTGTTTGGAATCGATATCAAAAACATTCTTGTTAATGTTTGTTTCGCGCGAAAGAACACAGTCAAATGAAACCACTTGGTTGGTTCTTATTTTACGTAGCATACCTTCAGCCATATTTTATATTTATGAACTGTTTTTGCCTGTGCTCAGGAAGCGTTAAGGAAGCGTTTAAAAAAGTAAGTGTTCAAACAGTTCTAAAAATTAGAACGTTGCAAGCGCATTAAATATCGCAAAGCCAAAAGGAATAAAAATTGCATTATTGCAGCGCAGGAAAATATACAATAATTTTGTTTATATTTGAATTTCATCACAAACTAGACTGTTAATGTAGCAGGGAAAGACTTTTTATCGTTTTTTCTTTTTTATCAGCTGTGCCTCGTTAAATTTTTAGCTGGTTTGTCGTAATAAATTTTTATTTTGCAATAAATTCAAATGTTGTTTCTTTCTTGCAAAAAATGCTACACTTTTTAGAGAGAAACAAAATGCACATAAAGGAAAGGAGCGCGAAACTGAAAGAAAAGTGCATGAAGGCGGTGTTAATACCGCCACATAGAAAATGTGCATTTGAGTGTTAATTATAAAGCAAAGTTGCGGCGTCTCTGATATTATTTCCGACGCATTAATTTTAAGCTAAGGGGAGCCTTTTTATTTATTAATTCACACAAATTAGAAAATAAATTTTTAATTTGACCAACAAAAGCAATTGGTTTACCTTTTACTTTCTATGTTTGATTTATTTTCGCTAAAAATTTCACATCCAAGAAAGCAAAATCGCTACAAGTTTTCTAGTAAAACCGACTTGATTTCCTTTGGTCAACCCATCTTTAATTTTTTTATTTTACTAAATTTGAATTAATTTTATAAATCAACGAAAGTGCAAAATGCTTACAAATTCATAATGTTTCCATTTAATTAATGCTAAACAATTTCCGCTTCCGTTTTAAAATCCTCTACGCTATCAAAAAGGAAAGGTGGTAATGTCGCAGGCTTTAATAATTAAACGAATATTAAATTCATTATGCAGCTGTGGTTATCTTTTAGAAATTAATACAGGAATTAATG
Source organism: Dexiosoma caninum (assembly GCA_963924685.1). NCBI lineage: Eukaryota > Metazoa > Arthropoda > Insecta > Diptera > Tachinidae > Dexiosoma > Dexiosoma caninum. Next base: position 52,815,024 of record OZ004728.1, on the reverse strand, counting down.
TAGATTACCCAGACACACTAAATACCAAACATGCCCGTATTAGTGAGGTGTCCGGATTAAATAGATGTTAATGGTTGTGTTGTCTTTTTTTTACTAAAACTAGACTAATTGATCTGCTTACAGTGTTCAAAGAAAAGCTGTCTTAATCAGTTTTTGTTGAAAATAGAAAATTGTACATTCGATAGTTTTTTCTATTTCATTAAAAACAGCAGTACAATGAATTTACTGCTGGTTTACTAATATGCCCTCATTCGTACATTTGTATTAAAAACTAAGTATGTTTTTCTAATTGTTAGATACATATGTACATATCAATGCAGTGCGTTATTTCGAACCCCTGTTTATGCGTTAGTTAACATTTTTCAATTTTAAATAGGCTAGTGATCAATAACTAACGCTAAAACAGTTGTTTTGTGTTTTGTTTGTGTTTTCAACGAACGGGGAGATGTTGCTAATTAATTCTCGTATTTATTTTTTTTTTGTAAAGAAAAAAATTATTTTTGTTTATTTCTAGGTTTCAGAAAATAATTTCTGCGCTTTTTATATCATTTAAATTTAAATAAAGCGAAATAGAAAAAAAATCCAAACATTGGTGCGTATTGTGGTGAAAAAAAAACTTTCGTTATTATACAAAAGAAGGGCAAATGAATAAAGAAAAAAATATGTTGTCCGGATTATAGCATAGAACAGTAACACTATTCGTTGCAGTGATGTTAACTTTATTATTTGGATTTCCGTACAGCCCAAAAAAATATTGCCGTTATTAGCTAAAATTACCGTACGCAAAGTCTTATACAGAAATAATAATCAGGTATGTGATGGAAATCGATCGATTTGAAAAGTAAATCGTCTTTTGAAATCGACAGTAGTGTGATGAATTTCGTTCGATTTTATATTCCATATTTGTTTCGTTTCCACATATCTTCTCTAAATACAACTGTATAAAATCTAATAATACAACTGTAAAATATGTAAACATATGTCTATGTGAGTGACGTTTGTAAAATATTTAAACAAAATAACAAAATACAATAAGAAAAAAATATTCTAAGAAAACGTTTAAGAGATAAATCGGATCCCTTAAATTTGCCAGATGAAATGTGGGTATTTAAATTTTTAAATTTCACTTCTATATTAACTAGTATTTATTTAAATAGATTTGTTGAATATTTTCGTTTAAATAAAAACGGATTTATAATCATTTTTGATTTTTTTTTTACTTTTTTTTGTATATTTCCTCACATTTTGTTCAAGTAAAATTAAACGATTTGAAAACGAATTTAAACTGGCATTATCGAAATGCGTCACATGTTAAAAACGTCTTTTTTTTAATGAAACAAGATGGAATATGAAATCGTCACAACCAATCGTCACATACAAATTCATCACACTATTTGTCGATTTCAAAATGTTTCAACGCCGAAAACGATTTTCATCACATACCTGAATATTTTGTTTTATTAAAACAGGTTTAAAACCTGTTTGACATTCAATATTTGAATTAAAAATAATAAAAGCCTAGAGACACAAGTACGCTTTTCAAATTTCACACAGCAATGAACAAAAAAGCGCGCACAATAAAAATTTGCAAGCAAAGTAAAAGTTATAAAGACAATTTTTCAGGGTTAAAAACAAACAAAAAATACAAACGGTCGGAAATTAGAACTAACGGTTGTATTAAAAACGTTGGTTCTAAAATTCGAATTTCCGAATTCGACAAGCGTCGACTGTAATTTTTAAGCAATAATAAATAAATTTCTGAAGTGCTCATTCCAGGACTTTATGGCTGTGAGGTTACCATTAAAGTTCTACACTATTGTTAAAAGTGCTACTCCTTCTTTTTGTTAAGTCGTAAAAGTTTTACTCATTCCTCTAGGACAGTGGTTTTCAACGTTTTGGAACCCGCGACCCCAAAATGATTTTCAAAAAATTTGGCGACCCCTTAACGTTTTTGCTCTCAAAAAATACAACTGGCGAGTGTTTGTATGAAATGTTTTTGGAAGCCACCAAAGATTTGAACTTTGACTGGGAGCTTTGTGTTGGTATTTGCACTGACGGTGCTAGGGCAATGACTGGCAATAAAAGTGGATTCGTAGCAAGACTTAAAACAATGATATCGAATGCGAAGTGGACGCACTGTTTTCTCCATCGTCAAGCCTTGGCAGCCAAGTTCTTACCGTCAAATTTAAGCGATGTGCTTAATACTGTCATCAAAGTTGTAAATTCCATTACAGTCAGGGTTGTTTCGAACAGTGTGTGAAGACATGGGCGCTCTCTATCAAAATCTGCTTTATCACACAGAGGTGAGGTGGTTATCCAAAGGAAATATGCTGACAAGAGTAATTGAATTAAGATCGGAATTGAACATGTTTTTTCAAGAAGGAGAATCCGAATATGAAAATTTGTTTACTAATCCTAAGTGGCTTTTGAAATTAGCATATATTGCAGACATTTTTCGTCATTTGAACATCTTAAACGCGAGTATGCAAGGGAGAGACGAAAACATTATATCAGCCAAAGATAAAATTAAAGCATTTATTTTAAACATTGACAAATGGTCAACATCTTTGCAACAACTAAAATTTGATTCTTTCAATAGCTTTGAAAGTATTGCAACAGAAATTTCATCCGATGAATTGGTGAGCGATTTTATTCCTACCATGATAGAAACGCTGCAAAATTTAAAAAAGGAACTATACCGCTATTTTCAGAGCAGCAAGAAGATAATGGTGATTGCTGGGTATTAAATCCCTTCATAAATAACTTCGTTGAGTTCGCCAATCTTGCCAATAATTTTAAAGAAAATTTATGTGAGCTGGCAGCGGACAGTATGCTCAAAATGGAATATTTATCTCAAAATAATTCTACATTTTGGCTAAAGAGAAAGGCAGAATACCCTGAGCTATCTAAAAAAGCAATTAAAATATTAATTCAATTTTCAACATCTTATCTGTGCGAAATGACTTTTTCACAAATAGTGAACATTAAAACAACAAAAAGGAATAAACTAATTTTAGAAAACGATTTGATTGTTTGCGTGTCACAATTGCAACCACGTTTTTCGAATTTAATTAAAAATAAGCAATCCCAGTGTTCGTATTAATATAAGTACTTTTATGTTTTTGAATTAAAATTTGTTTATGTTTTTGAATTAAAAAAATTAAGTATTTAAAAAAAATTAAGTATTTAAAAAATATCAATGTATTTTATTTAGATCAGTTCGCGACCCACCAGGGGTTTGCTCGCGACCCACCGGTTGAAAACCACTGCTCTAGGAATACGCAGGTGCTTATACCCAGGATTAATAATTCACTCTTTGAAAGATTATTTTTGATACGGATTGCTCGATCATGGAATAGTTTGCCTAATGTCTTGAGAACTGTTTGTGTTTCCTCGATGGTATACAAGAAGAAACTGATTGAATACTATAATTCCAATGTTTGATGATACTTGTATATGAATATATGTATATATGTATATATATTGTTCATCGCAAGGGTGGTACTGGTTCTTTTTTACTTCTCTATAATTATATTTTTTAAGCGTTGTTGAGAGTTGATGGCCGTATTATTATTACTATTCTTTCAATACTATTTAGCAAATAATTTTTTATATCAATACTATGGAGTTACTATTATTCATTTTACGTTATGCGTATTGATTCAAATCCTTTGTAATATTTTTTGGCCACATGAAGGCTTATATTATTACATTATATTATGAATGAATAAATAAAAATAAATAAATTTAAATTTAATTTAAAATTTGTACTTTCAGTAAAATGTATGGATTTATTTTTAATATTTATTTAGCTTATTTTATTATTTTTTTATTATTATTATTTATTATTATTATTTAGCCATTTATAGTAGAATCGTATAGAATTTAACTACAATTGGCGTTATTTTGCATAGTTGTACAGAAGCCGTATTTTTTATGATTTGTTACTGTGAGAAATACATATGTAAATCATGTATAGACAGCTTATGGAAAATAAAAACTTTTGGGGTTTAACACTTAAAAATATAAATTTTTTAAAATTACCGTAGAAATAGGGAAATTATGTGCCTATCGTTCGGAGGTCTAAATTACCATACAATAGGGCAATTACCGTGCGGTTAACATCACTGGTTCGCAGGTTTAAATTACCGTACAATATGGTAGTTACCGTACGGTTAACATCACTGACTTGCAGGTCTAAATTACCGTACGCTTAACATCACTGTTTTGCAGGTTTAAATTACCGTACAATATGGTAGTTACCGTACGCTTAACATCACTGGATCGTAGGTCTAAATTACGGTACAAAACGGTAATTACCATATGGTTAACATCACTGGTTCGGCCTCCGTATTATATACATACGTATGCACATTAGTGTCCGAAAAATCAAATGTCCGTATTAACGTATTGCGTTCCTTTGCCACAAATCTGCGATTATATCTTGTTGTGCGGGAATTAGTAACTTGAAAAAAAAAAATAAATAATAAATAATTTATTGACTACGTAGTATGAAGCAAGACCTTTGAATTCTTTATTTCCAAAGATTGCCGATTCCATAAATTTTCTTAGCACTGCGCCGTCCCAATGTGTTTGAACTGTGTTTAAGCATGATTAAGCATGACGATTTCAGCATAATAACAAAATTATTCCAACAACCGGATAATAAAATATATACATAAATGCCATATAATGCTCATTTCGTTACATTTCATTTGCCATATAATGCTCATTTCGTTATATTTCATTTTTGTTTTATGAACAAAAAAAAATTAAATACAAATAAATAATACGTTGAAATAAAAATTATGGTGAAGTTTTATTTTCAGTGGTATTAACGCAACCATTTATTATTTTCATTGCGTTGTTTTAATATTTCAAAATCCATTATTTACCCACCCTAACCACTATAAAGAGGAAAAAATTTGCAAATCCTGTCATTTATTATCAGTTTTCGTGTGTCCTTTACGAGCTGTTATCAGCAAAGCAAAGCCAATGCATTATTTTAATTAACCATTCAATGTTGCAAGATTTTACGATTTTACAGCAAATTTCATTATTATTTAACGCTCACAAGTATGCAAGAAATCAGTAACCACAAATGGCTAAAAAAACGTAACGAAAGGAAATTGAGAATTGAAATATTAAATGGAAAACAAAGAATTGAGGTATATTTTTTGTTTTAGCAAATTTAAATTTAATTCATTTTCCCTGACGTTGCGGTTCTGTGTAGCACCAATCCAAAATAAATGTATGTGTATATATATTCTCTATTTTTCTCTTGAGAGTGAACACAGGTTCGTTTGCTGAAGGTTGACAGAAATCATTAAAAATATTAATGAAGGAGTGAGAGTGAGTGAAAAAAGAAAAAACAAAAAAATTAAAAATATAAATATTTTATGGGCTTAAAAATTTTAATTAAAGGGAATTATGTTCTTTCTTTTTTTAAATATAAATGGGATAATGCAATCAATGCTTAAAGAGAATAAAATTTTTTCATAATTAAATACGAAAAGTGTAAATTTGAATGATGCAAAATTATTGTGATGTACATCAAATTCTTATAATAATAATAATAATAATAATAAACAATTTAACCAGTAGCCTTAAAGTATGCTAAATATATTATTTAGAAGAAAAAAAACCCGTAAGCGTGTAATTGTTAAAGTAAATTTGCAAATTTTATTATGATTCTTTTAGTAGACACGTTTCTGGCTTTTACAATTTACTCAAGCAATAATAAAAAATTAAATTATAATTGTTATCATTGCTGTCCTTTATTCATTGGCACGTTCTTTATATTCTATTATATTTACTTTATAGAAATTAATTCCTTTAAATGTTGTTGCTCCAACTGCCAATTTTATATGTTTTTTTTTGGTCTAACTTTTCAACAATACACAATTATTGCACAGTAATGGATATTTGATTTCAAAAGAATAATTGCTTTTTTGTTTCAATATTTAATCATGAACTTTATTGGCATCATAAACGTAGGCAACATATCTTTGTCTAATAAAAAAATAAAGAAACTCTATATAAAATATTGTTTGAGTGTCTTCGACATTTCAATATTGTACAGCACAAAAAAATTATTATATAAAAATATAAGAGCTTCAATAAAAAAATACAAAAAGCAAATGCTTTGAAAATCATTTAAGCGTTTAATAATGAATTTATACATGCTCCCAAAAGTACACAACACAATTTGTTGAGTGGAAAGCAGGAACTGTAAGTCATTGTGCACAACAAAAAAAAAGAACCTATTAAATGGAAAACGTATCTGTTAGATATCATTATGTTTGACTTTCAAGCAAATTCATTTAAATTTTAAATTAATTCATCATCGTTATATTTTCCAAAGTATTTTTCTGACAACATATGAGTCGTTCAGTGGATAAAGTGAATGAGTCCATTTTTGGAGTTTTTGAGATTTAGCGTGGATACACTTCCTTTTATGACTAACAATGTATGGTAAAAATTTTGTTTTAAAATTTCAACGGAAGACCCCTTTTAAAGACAAAACATTTTTTTGTACGAAACACAAAATTTTTATTTTCAGTGGAAAAATGGAATAAGTCCACGCTTGCATTTATATTGCATTAATCACTTGTTAACTTTGCTTTTAATCACTCTTATTTGTTTCTATTTCTTGCCTCTCTTCGAGCTTTCGCTACCTGCCAATTGTTCTTTAAATTGTTGATATAAAAGCTAAGTCGATTGAAATGAAATTTTTAGTAAGCGGACATACCTACTTACCAAATGACGCCGATTTCGCCATTATTGAGTCTAACGCAAAAAAAATTCAGCATATTTAGTCGCCAAATGATTGGATAAATATAATCGCAACATGCAAAAGAAAGGAACAGTTTCGAGTGGTTAAAATGACCCATTTAGATTTTTTCTCTACAAAATCTTTGGAAAATAACGTTGTCAATCGCAAAACCAATACTGCGGGAAAACCGGTAAACTGGCCCCAAACGAGGTGGATCAAACTAGAGAGATCGAAACCATGGGTAATACAATATAAAAATAATTTCGATGAAAATTTTGGATTTGAAAATATAAACATAAGAAAGAAAGGTAAAGTAATGTTATTGAAAAGCGTGAGTCAAAGTCTATTGTATCCTGAAGCTAGATCTATAACAAAAGAAAAGAAAAAGGATATGATTGATTTATTAAAATATATCCCTCCCGTGTACCATACTTTCTATAAAAACTTGAAAACAGTATCAAGTCAGAAAGATTATTCTGAAGAAGACATAATATTTTGTTAAATTTGTTATACTTACGATTCATTTAAAAAGAAGAAATTTTTTTAGTTATTTTTTCTTTTAAAAAGAAGAAATTTTTTGTTATTTTTTTTTTTAAAAAGAAGAAATTTTTTGTTATTTTTTTAAGTTCATTAAAAATAAAACTGTGCGAATGCACTGAACTAAAAAACAAATTATCTGCAGCCTTTTTTTGCAAAATTATAAAAAATGTACTCTTTCCAAAATATACTAATTCAATTAGAACACTACGCGAGGTAAGCCAATATTTAGATGGATATTTTTTTTCTTTTTATTTCCGAACGAAAGTCAAAACATAATTAATTTGCATTTTTACGCTATCGATTTTAACAAGAAAAAATTTGGTGGACTTATTCCCTTTTTCCACTGAAACTCTTATCAATAAAAACGTATTTGTATCATATTAACAGGTTTTGTGAGCACATACATTTACATACTAACATTATATATTGACAAATTGTAAAAGAAGCCCTAATAATTAATTTTGCAATTTTAGTTTTGAGTTTTGTTGTAACAACTAGTTTTAAAGTCAACGTCAACTGTTCTGTCGTTTTTCTCCATTTCAAATTTTTGGACTCATTCCCTTTATCCACTGAACGACTCATATATAAAGTTGATGTTTTTTATTTTTATAGTATTATATTTCCATATAAATAAGTATAAGTGGCAGAATTATTTTTATATTATGTAAATTAATAAATTTGTCTATTATAAAATAGAATTTTTTTTTGTGAAGAATCACCGAAAATTTCAGTCACAAAAAACGACTTCATGTAACATTTAGAGGCTATTAAAATTTTCTTCATATTGAAAAATAAATTAATGTTTCGCTTTTGTTTTTTATAAATAATATTTTTTTTTTTTTTCATTTTTAAAATGCGCAGAAAATGAGTAAGTAGACTATAGATTTTGATTATTTAGTGACGCCTAAATGTAGGCAATAGATTTGATGTATTTTAAAGTATATTCTAATTGTGTGCTTTTAAAGCGTAAATCTTATAATTGTATATTATAGCATATGATTTTAAATATTCAAATTATATACAGTACATTTTATAAAGAAGTGCTACGTTTTTTCTCCACATCCCAACTGAGCATGAGGAATTTTTAATTTTTGTAATTTTAAGTAATCAAAAGACGACGAAAAAAAATAAAATAAATTAGACCGCCGCTGTCTTGTGTTGTTTTACAAATTAAATAAATATATACGTATACATGTATATATATATATGTTAATGCGCTTCAGATGCCACCAGAGACTGAAGAATTTAAAATTTTGTTATTTGAAATAATCAAAGCAAACAAGAAGATTAAGCTAGACCTTATGAATTTGGTTGCGGCATGGGAAATGATTGTACACGTATTCCTCGAGCTTGCAGTCTAATTTATTTTTCTTGTTGTCTTTGATCATTTCAAATGATATAATTTTTACATTCGTCGGTAATCAGGTTAATTAAAAAAAACTTCATTTAAATCTTCATTTAATTTAAGTAAAATCCCATGTATAAAATAAAAATTACTAATAAAATCTTATGATTATTTTTTTTTTTTTTGGTTTTTAAATCACTGGAAAAAAAGAATTTCATCGAAAATATTTATTTATGATTTGCAATAAGCTCCTTACGATAGGCAATAAAAAATTACGATTTGAGAAGTTGATAGATTTTTTCCACCGTTTTCAATAAACGGAGAACCTGAATTGGAGTGATTTTCTTTACAAAACGTACGTATTCAAATATTTGTCTTTCTAAACTACCAGCAATCAATTGCGAATATATAAAATTCTGTTTGTTAAATATATTTTATTTTTTTTTTTTATCTTAACCAGCACGAATTTTTATTGGATTTTGTTATGGTGAGGGTGGCGATGGTCGAAGTAGTCTGCACGTTGACTACAAAGCCAAATATTTCCTGGATTCAAGCCCAGTTTCAGACTCATAAAAATATCTCGAATTTTTTCTGGTGTGCATTTGTGTGTTTTAGTGTCAGTTGTTGTCGGAAGGTTATAATGGCGAAAGCATAGTCCCTGAACAGCAACAGCTGGTGTAATGCAAAAAAAAAATAGTGCAAGTTGTTGATTCAATGGTGGAAGTAGAGGATCATGATTTAACTTTTACGACATATTTTTAGCGAAGCAGTACTCTATTTTGAAACTTTGTTTTAGAAGCCATTTTTTTTCATAATAATTTTACTTCGCTGGTGCTACACAATACCGGCAAAGGAGGGCAGTCTGATATGCCTGTGGATTGGTAGGAGCTGAAGCCGTTACTGTTCAGTTACCAGTGACTATGCCTTCGCCACTGAAACCTTTTGACAACAACTGACACACAAACCCACACTAATGCACATCAGAAAAAATATGAAATGTTTTTATTACTTAATACGAAACTGGGCTCGAACTCAAGACTTTTAAGTTTTGTAGTCAACTCCGCAAATTTTTTGTCAAATAGACTTTCGATACGCTTAATTTTTCTGGACTTAAAAACCTGCTCGAATACTGCAAATATTTGATGAAAATTTCAAGTATGCCCATATTTTTTTCTTTAACATTCTCGTATTTAGACCATTTTTATTATTATTTTTACTAAAAAGTTATGCAACAAAAATTAAAAAAGTTTCCTTAATGTTATTGATGTGGAGAAGTATAAAAAATACAAACAAACATTTAAGCTTGAAAGAGAATATAAGATATATTTATTAAAATTAATCATTGAGCTTTAAAATAAGCAAATTGATTAATTACATGAGATTAGAATGGAACGCAAAATGTTCGTGCCACTTTTTAATCTCCTAAAATTATGCAAGACATTTTACATCTTTCGCAAAGAAAGAAAGAGACAAATTTCAATAACTTTTTTTTAACAAAACTATTCGTGAAAGTGATTGAATTACATCGCACTTGATCAACAAGATGGTATTAACTCCAAAATTTTTTTATTTTTTTAATACTTGTTTTTTAACCTTTTCTATTATAAGAACAATCTATATATTTAAGCTTAAAGGTTTTTATTTTTTATTTTTCTATATATATGTCGATATTTCGTTAACCATTGGTTAACATCTTCAGGAAATTTTTTATTATTAAAAAAAAAAAAAAAGATTTTTTCAAAAAGAAAAAATTTCCTGAAGATGTTAAACGATGGTTAACGAAATACCGAGATATATATATAGAAAAATGAAAACCTTTGAACTTAAATATATAGATTGTTATTAACTCAATATGTTCAGATTTTCGGTACAAGCCAAAAACTATTTTTCTTAACATTTGAATTGTATTTGAAAATCCAAGTACTGCATGGTTCTTTGAAATGAAAAAGTAAACTGAATAACATGAAATATTTACAGTAGATATATTTATTGATGTTGTTAGTTGATTTTTTGCAAAAAGTGAAATTTTGTTAATAGAGCAGAATATCTTCCAATTTAATTGAAAAGAATTTCACGTTAGAAAAAAACTTTTTCTTTAATAAACATCACCAATAATTCTTAAATATTGAATTATGTCAATAGTTTGCTCCTAAAAGCAAGCAATATATTTTGATTAATTACTAGACTACCGCGTAATTTATTTACTTCATTGAACAGTTTGTGTTTGTTTCAAATTTCTACACAAAACGAAAATGTTTTATAAGTTTAGAACGGAAATTTAATAAGACTCCTTAAAACACGCAACAAATTGTGATTAATTAAAACTAAATGGCATGCTGAAGCAAGATCATTAATTTGTAGTAAAGTTTAAGTCTGTTTTTATTATTTTATTGGGAATAGAATGCTTTAACTATTTTTTTTTGTGTCATATAAAACTGCATAAAATTTCTTTCTTAAAATAAAATTAAAATTTTTTTTAATAGAAGTAATTATTATTTAAATTTGAGAGTGGTGGGTTTATATCCTGCTCTAGCCTAAAATTTCGCTCATGTACATTAGTGTTAATCGCAAATTACTTATTCGTGAATATTAAGGCAATAAAAAACGTCGTCGAAGTAAAATAATAAATAAAATTGCTCTCCTTTAGCTTATAAATTAATGCGTCAACATGAAACCAACGGCACACCCCACCATCTGTCTCTTCGGTACACTATCGTTTGTCCAGAAAGAAGACAAAACACCATGTTGGTAGGCATCTTAATTGCCTGAGTTTTAAATCTTGAAAAAAAATGACAATAATAAAGCTGCTTTCTCAGAAATTTAATTAAGAGATTTGTTTGTTTTACCTCATTTTAATCTACTTCCTTGCCAACAATCTTTTCTACATTTACACAGTTTCGACTCAGTTAATTTTTTTTCCAATAAATTACAATGTATTGTACATTGTTCTGCTCAACAATCATTTTAATTATGAGCCTAAAGTTAGGCTAACAATAATGTCTAATTTAAACATACTATTGAAATTTATGCCATATATAACAAAACATCTTTGTAAGAATATTTTATTAAAATGCCACTTCAATAGCCATTGTAAGAACAGCATAATTGTTACGAAAAAGATTATTGTGTGCTTCGAAGAGGATTTTATGAAGATTTATATACCACAAGCAGTTAAGACGAGGTAGGCAGGCAGGTTCAGCCCTCACCAAATTTAACATTTAATTTATGGCAAGCTAAAAATATTATGTAATTCTTATTTTGCTAAACTTTTGCCAGTATATTGTGCAAACAAGTCATAGTCATATCTCAAACAGCAGGAGCTAAAGGTGACCTGGATTAGATAGATAGGAGAAAAAATATCAATAAAACTACAAGAGTTCTTTGAATGTCGCAAATTGTAAGCAGGGGGCAGATTAAAATATGGACGGAACTTGAAAAATCTTTCGATTAAATTTCTTTTCAATCGTGTCATTGAATATTTTTACGATTTAATTAATTGATCATTGTTTTCTAAACAAACTTTAATTTTCTTTTAATTAATTGTAGTGACATGGCATTTCACAACTATTATTTATGTACTTCAATAATGAAAATTAATTGTGTTTTTTTTTTCCTTTCTCAAGTTTAAATTAAATGTGTAAATTGCAGCAAAAAGCCGTTTATAGTCACGCACACTATTATATTTATTGTTGCTGTAGTAATTTTAAGTTTTTCGAAAAGTATAATTGAAGGCGATTACCAAACAAACCGCTTTTCAAATGAAAATAAATAGAATTAAATTCTAGCATGACAATTTTGCCAAATGCCATTCACGTGGCAAATAAAAAGGCCTAAAAGTTTTTAATTTACTAACTTAAACTTAAAATTTTAAATTTTAATTTTATAAATTATAATATCATAAATTATAATAAAAATTAAAAAAAAAAAAATTAAAATTAAAAATTAAACTTAAAAATTTTTTCTTTAAAAATTATTTCATTGAAAATTTTTTTATTGAAAATTTTTTATATAATTTTTTTTTTTGAAAAATTTTTCATTTAAATTTTTTCATTTTTTAAAAAAAATTTTTTTATTGAATTGTTTTTATTGAAAATTTTTTCATTGCACATTTTATATAAAAATTTATTATAAGAATTTTTCAATAAAAATTTTACATGAAAATTTTTTCATTGAAAATCTTATATAAAAATTTATTATAAGAATTTTTCAGTGAAAATTTTACATAAAAATTTTTTCATTTAAAATTTTATTTCATTTCATTTATTAATTCTTTTCAAAAAGACCTATCCTAATAGGCCATAATCGGTACCACTATTCTACTCATGAATATTCTACACACATTTTATATAAAAATCTCTTTATTGAAAATTTTAAATAAAAATCTTTTTATTGAAAATTTTAAATAAAAATCTTTTTATTGAAAATTTTAAATAAAAATTTTTTCACGGAAAATTTTATATGAAAATTTTATATAAAAATTTTTCTATTGAAAATTTTATATAAAAATTTTTCTATTGAAAATTTTATATAAAAATTTTTCTATTGAAAATTTTATATAAAAATTTTTCTATTGAAAATTTTATATAAAAATTTTTCTATTGAAAATTTTATATAAAAATTTTTCTATTGAAAATTTTATATAAAAATTTTTCTATTGAAAATTTTATATAAAAATTTTTCTATTGAAAATTTATATAAAAATTTTTCTATTGAAAATTTATATAAAAATTTTTCTATTGAAAATTTATATAAAAATTTTTCTATTGAAAATTTATATAAAAATTTTTCTATTGAAAATTTATATAAAAATTTTTCTATTGAAAATTTATATAAAAATTTTTCTATTGAAAATTTATATAAAAATTTTTCTATTGAAAATTTATATAAAAATTTTTCTATTGAAAATTTATATAAAAATTTTTCTATTGAAAATTTATATAAAAATTTTTCTATTGAAAATTTATATAAAAATTTTTCTATTGAAAATTTATATAAAAATTTTTCTATTGAAAATTTATATAAAAATTTTTCTATTGAAAATTTATATAAAAATTTTTCTATTGAAAATTTATATAAAAATTTTTCTATTGAAAATTTATATAAAAATTTTTCTATTGAAAATTTATATAAAAATTTTTCTATTGAAAATTTATATAAAAATTTTTCTATTGAAAATTTATATAAAAATTTTTCTATTGAAAATATTGAAAATTTATATAAAAATTATTCTATTGAAAATTTATATAAAAATTATTCTATTGAAAATTTATATAAAAATTTTTCTATTCAAAATTTATATAAAAATTTTTCTATTGAAAATTTATATAAAAATTTTTCTATTGAAAATTTATATAAAAATTTTTCTATTGAAAATTTATATAAAAAAAAGAAAACATTTTCTTAGGGAAAATTTCGGAAGAAAACATTCTTGCGGAAAGTTTATCGAAACAATTTTTTAAAAAACTTTATAATGAAACACCCTATACAAGAATATTGTTGCTTTTTCTCCACACTTGTAGCTGTTCACATACGTCCACTTTACCCGATGAGTTTTTATTGGCAAATGCAAAGAAAGAAAATGAGTGACCGTACTCCCTTTCCTTCCCTAAAAGCTCCCCAATTGACGACCCAAACTGGATGTACGTGAAGCCGGTCTTATCAATAATCGGCCATGAACAGTTTAACTAAAACTTTTCAAATAACACAAACAAAAATACAATCATGATTAAAAATGTGTCAAAAAAAGTGAAGAAAAAACAAAATTTTATTGCATTTCGTGTTCTAAACACGCCAGAATAACGAAGTAAAAATTAAAAAAAGAACACGCCAAACTGAACTAAATGAAAATTAGTCACGATATCGATGGTTAATAAGAATTCTCATAAACAACAGTAACAGTAAGAGATGTTAAGCAAACATTTGTTTGCTTTGAAATTCAGTGTGCATTGTTTTTCTTCTCTTTGTTAAATAACAAGTCCCACCAGGCCTGTCAAAAAGTCTAAAAATGTTTCGCCCATTTTTATGCACTAGAATAGTTTAAACGAGAAATGTTTAATTTAGCAACGCCTACCGAAACACGCATTCACGCATATTTTTTTAATTTCTCTAGTCATCGCTGCAAAATATCGTTTATTTAGTCAGCATTAAAAACAAGCCCTACGCGGCTTAACTTGAGCAGAGCGTTGATTTAGTGGAATAAAAATGAAATGAAATTAAAAAACCATGGCGAAAATTTAAAAGAAAAGAAACTACTTAACTTTTGTTTTATCAAAGTGTAAAATAAAATACTTTTGCATGTCAGTATCTATTGAAGCTTAAATGCAAGAGTTGCGTTCTAAAGTTTTCAACCTTCCACAAATCGATTGCCGCAGCACCAACACCACCACCACCACTGTTGATGTGAATAAGTGCGATGATGACGATAATGATTGTCAATAAGAAAATGATTTTTATTACACTTGAATCAAGTTAAATCATGCTTTATCACTTTATTTCATGGATACGAGTACAATTGTTACTTGTGTTTGATTCGTAGCACAACGGCGGAGTGGAAAAACAACAAAAACTATAACAGTTCAAACAAAACCAACCATTCAAGATAAAAGGAAAATAAAAAAAAAAAACAATTGAGGGATTTACAGCACATGAATGAAAGTATAAAACGAGTAAAAAAAAAAGCATAAAATATGCCAAGAAGAGAAAATTATCTGCAATCAGACATTTGAAAATGTCGAAATTTGTTTCTTTTTGAAACATTTGCTCTGTGTTAAATGTGCTCCAATCAACTAGAAGTACGAGTACTACGAAATTCAATAATAAGCAGCACAATGGTGTTACTAATGAATGATAAGGGAAGGTCAGGTTCAAGAATTGAACGTTAAATTGTTCATAGCTAAGTTTGATTTTTAGAAAAAGTACCTATTTGGCAGCAATAACTTTTGAAAAAGTACCATTTTGGAAAAAGTAAGTTTTTTTAAAATGTACTTAGTCGAAAAAATGGGGTTTAAAGAAAAAATCCTGCTTAGAAAACGTTTCTTTTTAAGAATATTATAGTAATAGTAGTATGTATAAAAAGGTACTTTTTTAGAAAAAGTGCCAAAAAGTATCTATGTGGCAAAAGTACCTCTTTAGAAAAAGTACGTCTTCCGAAAAAATTCCTCTACAGAAAAGGTGCCGCTTTAGAACATGTTTTTCTTTACAAAAATTATATACGGGCAATTCCACCATCTAGAACGGGACACTCACTTAACTTTGAAGTGAGGTAAAATAAAGAAATCTTAAATTTTCTTTTCTACATATTTTTATAGCACATTGATGCCATTATAAATAGTGCAAAATTTAGCTTTTAACGAATTTATTTTTCTGTTGTAGAACCAATAAACATGGTATCACGAACGGGACAAAATTTAAAAGTCGCTTTCAACTGCATTTAGAAACATCAAAAAAAAATTTGCGAATTAGAAAGAACACCATTTTTTAAAGGAATTTATTTTTAAATTAAAATAGAATAATAAGGCTTCCCACTGATGGTTGTCATATTTAAATATTTGTGTTCCTTTTTTTTTTGAACAACCTTTACAATGATTTGATTAGCACGGGACATATTTTCCTACAATGTTTGTAATTTTAATTTTCTTAAGTTTAAAAAATTGTATGAACTGCGAAAATTTTTATACTTATTATTTTATAGATATTTTTACATACACATTTTTAGGTTTTGGTATGTAATAAATAAACTGTTGATTTTAAAAGTGAGACATCTCCATTCTTAGAAAAATATTTCTCAATCAGTCTCTCAGTCCTAAGTATTTTTACATGTTTTTTCTTTTTGAAGTAAATTGTAAATATTCAAGTATGTGATGGAAATCGATCGATTTGAAAAGTAAATCGTCTTCTGAAATCGACAGTAGTGTGATGAATTTCGATCGATTTCATATTCCACATATCTTCTCTAAATACAACTGTATAAAATCTAATAATACAACTGTAAAATATGTAAACATATGTGTATGTGAGTGACGTTTGTAAAATATTTAAACAAAATAACAAAATAAAATTTGTATTAACATATTTTATCATTTTTATTTATAAAATGCCTTTTTTTGCTGCGGTTTCGCTAATTCTCTTGGAAGAAAATAATAGGATGAATAGCGAAAATATTCCAAGAAAACGTTTAAGAGATAAATCGGATCACTTAAATTGGCCAGATGAAATGTGGGTATTTAAATTTTTAAATTTCACTTCTATATTAACTAGTATTTATTTAAATAGATTTGTTGAATATTTCCTTTTAAATAAGGACGGATTTATAATCATTTATGATTTATTTTTTTCCTTTTTTTGTATATTTCCTTACATTTTGTTCAAGTAAAATTAAACGATTTGAAAACGTCACATGTTAAAAACGTCTTTTTTTCAATGAAACAAGATGGAATATGAAATCGTCACAACAAATCGTCACATACAAATTCATCACACTATTTGTCGATTTCAAAACGTTTTAACGCCGAAAACGATTTTCATCACATACCTGACTATGTTATAAAATCGACTTGTATATTTGATATGTTTTATATATTTTAAAAAAATTTTCAGTTTCCAGACCAGTTTTCTGAAAATAACAAACACTACAAACTGAAAAGATATAATTTTCTTAAAATTTTAACATTTCCTATAGAATGTTAAAAAAAAATCATTTGTTGATTGACATATTAATTACAGTTTGTCGGTAGAAACACACAGGGTCTAAGCGGGAATCGAACCCGCAACTCTATATTGATAAGACTAATGCTCATGCACTAGACTACGGAGGCGCTTTTAAAAAAAAGTACCGTACATAAGCAAAAGTTTCCGTACATTAGCAAAAGGTACCTGTTTGGATAAAGTACTTCTTTCAAAAAAGTATCACTTTAGAAAAAGTAAAATTTTTGGAACAGTACCTTTTTTTTAGAAAAAGTACTGTAGATTAGCAAAAAGTACCTGTTTGCCAAATGTGCCTTTTTGGAAAAAATACTGCCTGCTTATAAAATGTTACTCTTTACAAAAAGTATATTTTTAGAAAAAGTGCCTTCTAACTTTTTTTTTTCGAAAAACTACCGCTTTACAAGAAGTACATTTTGTGGAAAAGGTAACTTTTTTTTTAATAAAACTGCCCTTTTAACAAAAATATTGTACATTTGCCAAAAGTACTTGATTGTGCTTCTTTAAAAAAAGGACCGCATTAGAAAAAGTAAAATTTTTGGAACAGTACCTTTTTTTTTGAAAAAGTACCGCACATTAGTAAAAAGTACCTGTCTGCGAAATGTACCTTGTCTTTTCAAAAAAAAGTTCCTTCTAACTTTTTTTCCGAAAAACTATCGCTTCACAAGAAGTAAAATTTATGGAAAAGTTATTTTTTTTTTTTGGAAAAACTGCTGTTTTAGAAGAAGTGTTGTACAGTAGCAAAAAGTACCTGTTTGCCAAATCTGCCTCTTTAGAAAAAGTAAATTTTTGGGAAAAATAGGCCCTCTCTAGAAACTGTCCGTCTTTAAAAAAAGTATCTTTTTTTTTAAAAAAAAGTACCTTTTTACGACACATTAAATGCGCAACAGAAAAGTTTTGAACGCTCTGAACGGAAGGCTTACGCATACGATCTTTTGCTTGTAGAATCAACGATGTAAAACAACTCAGTAACAACAACAGCCACCAATAACAAAATTTTCTCATAATCTGTGTGTGTTTTGCTGACATGCATTTTAAATTGGTAAAATGTGATTCGAAAAGCCCCATAGAGCAGCTGCTTATTAAAGAAATAATTTGCATGACTGAGCAAGTTACGTAGGGATACAGAAAACTTGTTTTTGGTCAGGCCCGTTCGGTGATCTCAAGGAGGCAGCAATTGCTGTCAATTTATAAAGAAAGTTGCAAGTTCCAACAGAAATTTTTCCTTAGGAGGCAGCGTGTCATCTTAAGCTTTGTTGTTAATACCTTTTCTCGCTCTCTCTCTCTCTTTCTCACTCTTATACTGAAAAAATAGTAATAAAATCCAGGCGCTTCACTATTCATTTAACAGATGACCAATTGTTTGCCCCTACAACAACAACAACAACAAAATAAAATTTCTTTCACTTGAATTCGTGCAAATTGTTTGTCCGCTTTATTCTGAAACCAACAAAAATAGAAAGAAAAAAAAAACTGAAATGGCTTTCGCTTGAATTCGTGCAAATTCTACAATGTGTCTAAATCAAGGTTGTCATCAAACTGCAGTTCATTAGGTTCATGCAGTCAACGGAGCAAATGAATGAAAATAAAATCCTATTAACTTAATTAGATTTAAACGAATTGTATGGTTATCTTAGCAAACTCAGGCAGAAGTAGGGTCTACCGCCAAAAAAAAAAACACTGCAATAAATTCTAAACTTTGCCTCTAGAGATATGCGAATGGAAAAAAAGAAGAAAAAAAACTTTGAAAAGAAAGTTCCATTTGATATTAAAATAAGGTTTTAAATGGAAAAAAATTTTATAAAAAATAATAAAAACTTCCTGAAGATGTTAATCAAGGGTTAACGAAATATCGAAGTAGAACAAATAAAAATAAAAACAAATCTTTAAGCTTAAAATATAATAAATATATTGTTATAGTTGTAAAAATTTAAGCGAAATTATTAAAAAAAAATCAAGATTGCGTACGGTATGGTTTTGAGGAATCAGTTGCAGAAAGCACCCAGAATTAATTTTTTTTTTAATTGTCTTAAAAAAAGAAAGCAATTTTAATGAATCTTCCCGAAAGTGGACATAAAGTTTGGCAAGTTTGAGAAGAGTGAGAATTGCCAAGCAAAAGAGAATTGCAGAACATATGAAACCGTGTACCTCTGCTCAATCTTCTCATCACTCTCGCCGATACACTCAAGAATTGCTGCAACAAAAATTGCAAGTGTGACTCGGGGACTCACCGAATCGCACTACTGGTCCAAGAAAAAAAAGTGATTCATAACACTTTAATTAGTTCTTTTACTCCTGTAACATTTTAACCACCCCTGTAACAATTTATAGTTTTTTATGGTTTAAAGTTAGAATTCATTGTAACATTCGCGAAAATTTGCCTACTGTAATATACCGATTTTCTTTTTTTTGTTTAGCGTAAATAATAGCAGGCGATAAATTAATGCAGTCTACTTTTAGGCGTTGGTAAACTTTATTTTTCCAACACTAGTTTTTTCTTATTATATTCAGCTCGCGCGCACACACACACACTTAATTGTGTTCCATGTATTGAAATCTGTATTCAATAGTTATTTATAGGGGATATTAAAATATTTCAAATACACAGCACAACACATACGGACCGGTTAGAAAAACTGCTGGATGTTTTGTACATGTTATTTTACTAGACGAATAATAGTGTTTAGAAGGAGCGAAATAGCAGTACATAAATCAAAAAACGAAACGTTGTTTTACAAACAGCCATAAAAATATAATTATTCTCAAAGGCAAAATTTTAACTGTCTGTTTATTTAAATGCGAACAAGAGAAAAATAATTTCGCATAATTCTGTTGAAAACGAAAACTATTTTTTATTATTTCACACACAAATTTTCGAACGGAATTTTCGTACCCATGTAGAAACACATGAAAGTAACGAAGAAGATGATTAAAAAATTTATGTGGCGAAATGATTTTTATAATGATGGTTTTTTGCTTTAAAAAATGTGATAGAAAGATTTTAAGTTTTTAACTCGAACCGTGAAAAACACGTGAATTTAAATGTTTTTATCAGGCCTGTTCTGCAAACTACTTTTTGTCAAAGTGATTTGAAATCCCGAAAATGGTGTTCTGCACACAAAAATTTTAATAATCTCGTGATTTGAAATCGTCAGCTAAATGATTGACGATTTGAAATCACTTGCTTATTTTTGCTATGTATTTCGTTTAGAATTTTAATAAAAATGCTATAATATATTTCATGTGATTTGTTTTCTATTTATTTTTATAATGAAATTGGGTTTGGTGCATATAAAAACTTAAATATTAGCAAATTTGTAAGAACACTGTTTTTTTTTGTAAATAATTGTTTTGCTTTAGCTTTTAGCAATGTCGTGGTTTACATTTACTTTTTAGCAGTCAGCTGGTTAATTTTTTCGAACATGTTTATGAGGTTGCCAAAGTCATACAGTCTTTGTAAGTCATGCAAATATATAGATATTTTACCATCATGTTCTTTATTTAAGACAAATTTTATATATTGTTGTATAAAAAATAAATATGGTCAATAATTAAATCATTTTTGTGCAAATTTATAAACAATTAAATGCAAAATTTTAGCAAATTTCGTTAATGAAAACACAGGCAACTTCGCAGGTATTTTGTTGTGCTAATATAAAATTTATGGTTTGTAAAGCTTCACCCTCTTTTTTTAAATGATGCTTTCTTAAAGCAATTATTGACAATAAAGTAGCTCCTGACATTTTTATATTCTTCATTTCATCTAATATTTTAATTCACAATGCAAAAATATAAACAAATATAAAACATCAGCTGTTTTCTCTTGTTTTCGAAAAATTAAAACCACAGCTTCAAATCGTCGGCGTGGTTTCAAAACGGTTCGTGATTTCAAATCATGTGGTTTGCAGAACAGGCCTGTATATTATGATAGATGATATCGAAACAAAAATACTAATAATAATTTACTAATCAGCTGTTGTCTAACTATTGGTTAACCAATGACATTTGACGGTTTAACTAATAGTAAACAAAAATCTGAGAATCAAATATTATTGGTTAAACTATTGCTATTAGCTAACTAATGACTGTGAGTTTGGGCATTAATAGACCATATTTCTACTCAGGCTCTTACAAGAAAGCCGAATTTTGGTCCTTAAGAAAAAACGAAAAAATTACGGGGGACAAAGATTGGCATTTTCTGACATCATTGAAGTTAAAAAATTCTTAATACCTGTAATTACCTGTAAATTTAGCTGAAGAAATAATACAAAAAAACCTCTTTTAACAATTCACTTTTTTTTGAATAATCTATTTTTTTAAGCTTTAAGGTTTTTTCTCTTTATATTTATTATTTCTATATATATTCTCGATATTTCGTTAACCTTCGGTTAACATCTTCAGGAAATTTTTAAAAAACATTTAAAAAAAAAAAAAAAAAAAAAAAAATTTCCTGAAGATGTGAAGAATATATATAGAAATAATAAATATAAAGAGAAAAAACCTTAAAGCTTAAAAAATAGATTATTCAAATAATAAAAAAGGTTAAAAAAAGTATTAAGAAAAATTCACTTTTATAATAAATTTGAACTGAAAACGAAACAACTGGGACTTCCGAAGTTTGACAATTGATAACGGCCATCTTGTTGAAGCAACATCTGTCAAATTAGTTGCCATTTATTCAATCTGTTTTGCCAAATCACCATGGCCGGATTTAGCATTCAACAATACGCGCAAATAATAAAATTATTTTATCAAAATGTGTGTTCTACTCGTTCAACGTACCGCGTGCTTCGCCCATTTTACGGTCGCCATAATCGTCCTACCGAGAGGACTATTCGCAATGTGGTTGATAAATTTGAGTCCACTGGTTCATAGCCGTACGTTGAAGAAACGCAAGATCTGTCTGAGAGTGTGCAGAAAAATTCGAAGGGATCGATTTCGCTTCGCTCACAAGAACTGGCACTTTCGCAGATCACAATTTGGGTAATTTTTTCCTCGCGACTTGGGCCTGCTCCAAAATAGAAAATCGCCGAGAACGTCAAAAACGACCTAAGTACTGAGTATGCACTTCAAACTGTGAACATATATTCGGAACATGTACCTAAACAACAACAACAACAAATCTATAATCGCTAATATACGTTACCTGCGAAATTTGAAAAGTCACCTTATTTTTAGTACACACCTCGTATATGTGAATCCCCCAATACCAAGTCGATGGAGTATAACTGCAGTGAATGAATGATATGCCACGGAATTTGATATTGTCTCCCAGAATCCTAATATTTTTTACAGTTTATGTGAACAAGAAAAACGTTTTTTAATTTTTTCTTTTATGTTGCTTTAAACTGCATAAAATAACACCTTTTGAAACACGTTGTAGAACCCAACAAAAAAAATGTATATTTAATTTACAAAGAAATCATTGTTGCTTTTGCTCCCCGTGCAACGGGGGGAAAGAAAACTAAATAAAACTAACAATCAGTTAATAAGGTCGACTACTTTTGGGCTGGATCATTAGCCAGAAATCATAGAAAAAGGAAACATTTCGTTGATAAAATCAACACATTGACTTACCTTGATTAACTTGTAAGTTTTTCAAACAATTTCAGACAATTTGAGACAAATCAGTGAAAATGAAATCTCTTTGATTGCTCACAAGCAGCTGGAGACCAAAGGAACCGTACGCACACACACACACAAAAGAAACTCACGAAAGCAGTCAACTAAATGAATTTTAATTTCCCTTAGCCGGGAGGTTTGTTTTTTAATTAATTACTTTTGAAAGCTGTTTTATATGTTTATAAAATATATTTAGTTATATTTTTGTTATTAATAATTTAAGGCGTTTTAACAAATTTTTAAAATTTATTTTCAAGTACAACAAATAGCATTTATTTTTTTTATATGCAATAAATAAAGCTTTTCTTTGCGTTTTATTTAGTTTTGTTAATATTTTATAACAATTCTAGGATGATTTTTATTTAAATTTAATTGAAACAATATTTATAATTTCTTCCGTTTAAAAACCAGCTTCAGGTGCTACTCGGTCAACGTTTGAATTGGTTTTAACAGTATTTGTGGCCTCATTCCCTTCAGTTCAGTTCAGTTTGTTAGATTTTTGTGAACGTTATTTCGTTCGATTTGTAGGAAAGTATTAAAATTTGTGTTGCTTTTCTTTGCTCCTCTTTGCGATTTAGAAGACAAGCGCAAGAGTCACAAGTCTGTTTTGTCGATTTTTCGTTTTTTTTTTTTGCTAAGATGAAAATACTTTGATGGCGATGTTGCTTTACTCAGTTGCAGTGAGTGAGTGAGTGCTTGCTATTGTAGCCAAAATAAAGGTTGTATGGCAACTGTTATTAAAGGGATAACAATTGGTTGGGCGAAGAAAAATCAAGAGAGAGCTTTTTCTACCATTCGAAGGCATCAAGTTTAAATTGAAACTTTTATATGCAAAAAAAGCTTGCTTAGAACTGGAGCAGCAAAGAGCTTTCTTTTATCAAGGCATGTGTACGAAATGCATTGGGTAAAACGAACATGTTTAGAAACAAATGCTGCTGTAGCAGCTGTCATACAGGCCACCCTAAGCGTTTCAACCAGCAATAATATTTGCTCAGATGGGTATCAGAAGGCAGTGTCTGCAGACAATTCTGCACAAAGATTTGGATTTGTTCACCTATCAGGTTCAAGTTACAAGCAAATTGCACCTCGCCCACTTGCCTATTCGCTTGGAATTTTGTCACAGGCAGAGTTAGCAAAAAAAAAAATATATATTATTTCTAAAACTAATAACAACTGAAAAAATAATGTTGAAAATTCCGAAATCAATTATAAAGAAAAAAAGTTCTTTATTCCTGGGTGAATTTCATTAAAATATCCTCTACTGGCTGCTTGTAATGTATAATACTATTTTGCTCAACACGACATTTTGGTGGAACATAAAACCCGTTTTGTACGAAGTGTAACTGTTATAAATATTTTTTTTAACTGCAGAAATTGTTGCCATTGCTACTTGGCATTCTGTTAGTCCAATTACACTGCTATTAGTTTTAATAAACTTTCAATAGCAAATATTTACATTTGAACAAGAAATAATTTTTTCATTAAACATTTACAGAGGAGTGTTATTATTTGAAAGTAATGTAACACGTAAACCGAAAATTTTATTATGCTGGCCCTTCTCAAATGAAAACAAAGAAGATCTAAAACAAAAATATAAATAAATTTTATTCACGTTTTCGAATAGTTACTGTAAAGAAAGTGGTCACATTTTCAAGTGATTCATGTTGCGGCGTTTTCATATTATCGGTAGTTCACTCTATGTATATATGTACATATGTATGTATGTACTTATGTATATCCACATATGTGTGCTTTCTTTATAAAATTAGCGACCTGGTAAATTTGCGAGTGTACGAGTAATTTTATATAAAATGCGTTTCCCTTTTTTGGAAGCTTTAAAACAGTTTCGAATTATATAGTACGTAACGTAAGCCAAGAAAGCTATCCTATCAATGACTAAATAACGGTATTTCAATAATAGTAATAATAATGCACCAGAAATAAAGTTTTTGTTAAAGCTTTATTATCATTTAGTACCTCAAAGCTTTTTGTTAGCTTAATAAAGCTTAATGCAGCTGTTAGGACTTAAAATTACCTTAAAACCAATGTCATAAATACCTGTTAATTGCAGATAATATTGTTATACTATATACACTTTGTAAGTATTTACCTGTAAATAGAAAAAAAATAAAGAAATGGTTTATATTAAAATGATTAAACATATTAAAGCAAAGATTTTAAGAGAAAACCACATACAACACCACATCTCAAAGATACAACATCAAATGAAACATTTTATTTATTTAGGGGCACATTTTCTACAATGAAACAGTTGCAAAACTTTTAAAATCAGATTTTTAAGAAAATTTTAAAACGGTTACAAAATCTCAAGTGTAGAAAAGAGCCAGCCTATTAACTAAAGAAAAATGCCAATTAATGTAGAACAGTTTAGAACAATTAAGAACTTTTTTGGTTTAAGAAATCAATTTCAACAGAATTTCATGAAATGTATATTTGCGGTGTATACGTATTGCGTATACCAGTATGTAATATATGACATTTGCATTTACAAGTCGTGGTGTGAAAAGAATGATATGGCGTGTTTAAGTTTCTTGAAGTGGTGAGCTGATAGCGAAAGCATTTATTTCTGTTAATAACGAAAAGTTACAGATGAAATATAAGAAGTGTTGCGAAATGTATTTAATTAACAAGTCGTTATGACAACTTTTCAATTCTTTTTTTTTTTATAGATTTTCAATTAAAATAAACGTTAGTATTTTTCTACGATATCTAGGTTATTGTTATAATAAATTAATAACAAATTTAATGTGAGAATAGCTAAGAATAGAAAATATGAACAAACATGCCAAAAACAAATACATTTTTACTTACAGTTTAAAGCCCTAAACAATATTTAAGGAGATGTTAAATTTATGGAAAACGTATAAAATAATTTTTTAGATTCCATTGTAAGAAGAAGAAAAAATATGCAAAGAAATTACAACAATATTTTATACATATGTACGTATAAAATTTTCATTTACTAATTTTTATAATAGCTTTCTTAAAATGAAACCAAATTATTATTTTGTAAAATTTGTATAACATTTTCATATAAAATGTTGTATATAAATTTGTTTGCTAGAAATTTGTTTATAAAAATTATTATAAAAAACTATTTTCTTAAAATTTTTATATAATTTTATAATAAAAAAAAATTCAAAAATATATATTTATTACTATTTCGAATATGTGTAAACAAATTTCCTGTAAAAAATTACTAAAAAGTATTTTGTAAAATAATTGTTTTAAATAGCTTATAAAAAATTTAGGATTGAAAAAAGTTTTAAATATATTTAATTTTTTAATTATTAAGCTCCAGGTCGTTATTCTTGTATAATGTATGTTTTGTACTTATTTTTCGTATTAAATGCATTTTTATAAAAACATCTTCTGTAAGTAAAAATATATTGATGTTAATTTTCCAATTTATTCAAAATTTTCTAAACATTTTTTAAAAACTTTTTAAATATTGCATGCTTATTTAATTTATATTCTGTTACAGAAAAAAATTTACATTCAAAATATCAGAGCGAAAAATGTACGAACAATAGATATGTAAAGAGAGAAAGGAAAAAGAAGAGAGAGAAAGAGCGAAACTAGAATTGAAAATCTTAAACTCACACACACACCAATTTTTGCTAATGCTGTAGCTTTTCTGGTAGTAGTTGTATGGCTAGAATTAGAAGCGGTACTTGTTGTTGTTGTAGTTGCAGTATCAGCTGTTGTTGTTTTTATACTATATATATGATTGGTTGCGGTAGCTTGTGTTGGCTAAAATGAATTCACATCAAATTTGAAATCTAGATCCAAATTTTTTAAAGGATTTCGATGAATTTTTTTACTGCCATGATGATGATGGTGGTGGGGTATATGAATTTCCACTTCCGTTTCATCCTCTTTTTTTTGTTTTTGTTTGTTTTGTGGTTTAAGTATTTTATTTGAATTTTTTTTTTTTTTTTGTTTTCATTTAAAATAAAAACGCAATTTACGGTTGAAGTGCATTATTAGCAAGTGCAGCATAATATATATGTATATGTAAATATTTTTATTTTTAACAATGTTGTTGTTGTAGTTGTTGGTTTTTAGGTTATTTTTACAAACGAATGTATACAACAACAAAGGGATTACAAAAAATAATAATAAAGTGGAGAGAAAAAACAAAACAGTATAATATAAGAAGAGAAAAAAAAAATATTTTTTATGAATATATTTTTTAAATATATGTATGTATGTAAATTAAAGTTCGTATGTACATAGTATGTGAGTTTTATGTGTATATGTGTTCAGTTTCGTACGTATGCCAGCGCTGAAGTATGTGCATCTACATACATACATACATACATACATACATACACATACTTTGCATACATGTTGCATACTTATTAATTAAAAACTAACAAATATAGGAAAACAAAGAATGAAAACTATAAACAAAATGAGCAGTAAGTTTATACAAATTAACAAAAAAAAAAAAAAACATTTTAATAGACGTTTTTTTGTTAGCATACGTACATATTTCACTAAAGTAGGAAATAAACATTAAAATAATGCTTCACAAAGTGGCATAAAAAGCGTATTAAAAAGTGTGTGTTTAAAAAAATACTTTTTTCCCCTGTAAATGCCGCTATTAATTATTTATTTTACAAGTGAAAACTTTTTAGAGTAGTGCACTAAATTACTTGGGCGTATGAGGAATTATCTACTTTTTAATTAAATATTAAGTATACGTCACATGATATGTTTATACTCGTACGTACGAGTTATTTGCCAATAAAACACTATTAGCAAATACTGGAACACACTATTTATACAGCAACAAATTTTGCAGTCATATGGGAAATAATCAATTGTATGGCAACATTAAAAAACTTTCTAAATGTGTTGAAAAACAGACAGATGTTTACAAAACTACCTAATGGTAAAGAAAACACTGAAAGTTTTCAAACGATTTCAGAACTTATTTGCAAATAATTGGGTTATTCAGGAATTTTTTTTCCTGTGTTAAGGCCTTATGACACTTCATTTATTTTTCATTAATTGATATAAAACTGATAGAATTGATAGGACAGCAAAAGTCAGAAAGAAAGAAATATAAAAATGTAAACAAAAGTTTTTTCTTGCATATATTTATACACATTCGTCCGTAATATACATTTCAAAAGCCTAAAAATAAATGCAACGTGCTCTGTGGTTCTATTCTGTTGGATCCATACTTGCAGATAATTTTTCACGGCTGGCATTAAATTATGAAAAAAATCATGATTTTCTTCTGCAATAAAATTCAGCGATTTTGGCACGTTGTTCAATTGTGTACTATTCCATTTTCAATTCCCCAAGTCTTATTTACAAAATACTGAAATCAGAAAAAAAAAATTATACGTAATTCAAATACCTTCGCGGCTTTTGTGCCACTCAGGTATATGTTTTTTGTGTAACGACATTAAACGAACAATTTTATTGTTCTTCAACTGTAATAATGATTTCAAATTTAAAATGAATTTTCTATTTTCCCTCTGTTTCTTGTTATTTTTTATTTTTTTTTTTTGTTATTATCAAACAAAAGTTTCTTAATTACACCAACTCCAGTTAACAATTAACTCGATTATGCAAAAAACATTCGTTTATGTCGATTCGTTTATCTTGCAAAGATGCTCTTCACAATGTTGTCCTTAACATTGGCAATTAGTGCAGCGAACTTGTGACCGGAGAAGAGCTTTACTGCGACTAAACAAACTTTCCATTCAACATTGATAAGGAAATAAATAAACCCAGCGAGCATATACGAGTATACCCAGTAAAAATAAATTACTATGAATTGGTAATTTCATGACTTCTTAAGGAACTTCTTTATCTGAATTTTTGCAATAATAAAGGATGTCCCACTGAAATGATTCCTAATGAATTAGTTTCTAAAAAAAAATTAACCAAGTCAAAAGAAAATTTAATGACAAAAACGCCAAGAAAAAAGTAAATAACTCTACAAACAAATTTTTGTTCCATTTAAATGGAAGAAAAGAAGTTTTTTGACGTAGGTGGAGTAGAAAATCTTTAAGACCGGCCGGAGGAAAACTAGAAAAGAAATATTTTATACGTAAAGCAGCTATTTCACATACTGGGAAGAGAAAATGTGCAAGTTAGCCCGAAGGTCGTCTATGTAAATAATCTTCCATACGGAAAGCTGCCAAGTGATGGATACAACGAATTCCCTATTCCGCCCGAAGCCGCTGCAATAAAATCATTTCGATAGCACATATTTTCCAAACTTGTTAAATTCAAGTAAATGAAAAAAAATCCAAAAATGTTGCAGCAACTCTAAAATTTTTTCTTCAAAAAAAAAACAAAAAAAAAAAAAAAATTTTTCATCACCGCATTTCATTTTGCAACTCTAAAATTTTTTTCTTCCATAAATTTTTACTTCAAAAAAACAAAACATGAAAATTTTTTCATCATCGCATTTCATTTTGCAATTTTACAAGAAAATAAAATAAATTCGAAAATATTTCTCGTAATTAATTCGCTTTAATAACAATGGCGATGGCTGAGGCAGTTAGCACGTTGACTACAAAACCAAAATTCCTGAGTTCGAGCCCAGTTTCGGACTGAGTCATAAAAACACTTTACATTTTTTTGGATTTTCATTACTGTGTGTGTATGCAGTAGGCACCTGCAACAGATCATTCACTTCTATTAACAACAATGAATTCAGCTTAATACTGTGATGGTATTCACTACGCAATACACCCAATAACACTATTGAATCATACACATAAAAAATGTGTCATTCACTTAAACATGCATTCATCATTCACTGCGCAATAAGCAGCCCAGCAGTAATAATAGACAGCATCACAACAAAATTCATTCATTGATTCACATGAAATCAACTGAATTCATATTTTTATTTTGCGTTTTTAAGAAAGCAAAAACAATTTTTTTTATGTTAGAGCACAAGAGCAATATCAGTGATTCCGATTTATTTTTCCTTTTTTGTTAAATTTATTTTTTGTTATACATATCGAGCCTTTGGTGCAATACCGTAGTAATTCAAAATTTGAATTTTTTGAGCTGGGTATGCAGAAATTAGCTTTGGGGAAATATATGTCTATAGGAAAAAAGATTATGGTTCTATCTCTAACTGTTCAGATTGAACAGCTACAAATGTCTTTATTGTCTCCAGCTCTTTCCAACAATATTTATTTGCAATAATGAAATATTTCCTTTATGACAAGAAATTTACAAACAGAAAACATTACAAAACGTGCCTCTTTATTTAAAACACTTGTAAAAAAATAACTTTAGAATAAACGAAAATACTATCAAAAAGATGGCTCAATATTTCAAATGCATTTTTCTCAGTTCACAATTTTTTGAATTACTACGGTATTGCAGCAAAGGCTCGATATGTATTTTCTTATGTTTGTGCGTGATTTTCTTTTTTTTTTTCAATTTTAACCATGGAATTTACCATATTTTTAAGAAAATAAAATTAATTTAAAAAAATCGGACAAAATCATTGAGGTATTTTATTATCAAAGTGTTAGCGAAGCGGCAACACTGATGACTACGTTAAAGCTGGTAGAAAAAAAAAATTCAAAGACAGCATCATTCACGGTTTCATTCATTCATTCATTTATTCATTCATTCACTGATATTGTAATTCATTGTTGTGACTGCACATTTAACAAGCAACCATAAACTGAATGCACAGCACAATGAATGGACGAATACAACGACTTTTTTATTGAGAGATATACAGGCCTGTTCTGCAAATCACGTGATTTGAAATCACGAACCGTTTTGAAACCACGCCGACGATTTGAAGCTGTTCTGTAAATCACGCGATTTTTCATTTTTCGGCGTGGTTTTAATTTTTCGAAAACACGAGAAAACAGCTGATGTTTTATATGTGTTTATATTTTTGCATTGTGAATGAAAATATTAGATGAAATAAAGAATATAAAAATGTCAGGAGCTAGTTTATTGTCAATAATTGATTTAAGAAAGCATCATTTAAAAAAAGAAGATGAAGCTTTACAAACCATACATTGTTTATTAGCACAACGAAATACGTATATATGTATGTAT
Source organism: Dexiosoma caninum (assembly GCA_963924685.1). NCBI lineage: Eukaryota > Metazoa > Arthropoda > Insecta > Diptera > Tachinidae > Dexiosoma > Dexiosoma caninum. Next base: position 52,783,954 of record OZ004728.1, on the reverse strand, counting down.
GTATGTATAATTGCGAAGTTGCTAGTGTTTTCATTAACGAAATTTGCTTAAATTTTGCATTTGATTATTTATAAATTTGCACAAAAATTATTTAATTATTCACCATATTGATTTTTTATACAAAAATATATAAAATTTGTCTTAAATAAAGAAGATGATGGTAAAATATCTATATATTTACATGACTTATAAAGACTGTATGACTTTGGCAACCTCAAACACATGTTCGAAAAAATTAACCAGCTGACTGCTAAAAAGTAAATGTAAACCACGACATTGCTAAACAAAGCAAAACAATTATTTACAAAAAAAGCAGTGTTCTTACAAATTTGCTCATATTTAAGTTTTTATATGTAGCAAACCCAATTTTATTAGAAAAATGAATAGAAAACAAATCACATGAAATATATTATAGCATTTTTATTAAAATTCTAAACGAAATACATAAAAAAAATTATCAAGTGATTTCAAATCGTCAATAATTTAGCTGACGATTTCAAATCACGATTTTATTAAAATTTTTGTGTGCAGAACACCATTTCCGTGATTTCAAATCACTTTCACAAAAAGTGGTTTGCAGAACAGGCCTGATACACACACAGTTGTTGAAAAATGCTATTAAGTCAACAGTCACAATTCAAACAAAATATGAATGTACAATTTTACTGATTTCTACCATTCTTGCAGGTGCCTAGTATGCACATCCCATATCAAAGTAAATAATGATTTTATATATATCTTGAGAACGGTTAAAGTTTCTCATTTTGATCCAACTGATTTAATATACGTTATACGGGGAGTAAATAATGGGGAAAATATGCTAACTAGCAACATTTTTACAAGTGACAATCCTATTCGTTATACAGGTGCGCACTCTTCTTCATAGAACCAGAGAACTGAAATTGGGTATACGGGTACGCACTCGGAAGGTACGGAGGGGAGGTAAAACATAGATAGGCCGTCTAGATGCGTCTAGATGGACACATGGACTATATATTTTTTGAAAGATAAGACCACGACGAGTGGTAGGGGACAACTTCCGCGCCTCCGAAACTAACTTACCGATTTCACTAAAGGACACCTAACACATATATATTTTTTTTTTAATAAAACTATTATAAAAGCTACAGCAACGCGTGGCCAGGCCAGCTGGTAATAACTAATTTAAAAAAAAAACAAGTTTAGAATTAAGTTTTACTCCGTCGGAAATGTACAAACCTTTCAAAAAAAAATAGGGAATTTATTTACAACCAATTAGGGGATTGCTTTTCCTTAAACTCAGTATCTGAAATTGTATTTTTCACAAGAAAAAGTTAAAGAAAAAAAGGTTAAAATGTGTGTGTGTATGTGTGTGTGTGTGTGTGTAGTCGTATGTCTATGCATGTCTATGTCTACGTCTGTATTTGCCTTAAGCAAACTAAATTTAAATGTTTAAGAAACTTTTCAGCTCTTCTATATTTTTTTGCTAAAAAAAAAGCAAAAAGAAAAAACCTTTCTATAGAATTCTTCTATCCTACTGGTTTTAACAAATGTCTGTGCGCATGAAAGCACAACTCCGAAAAAAGATTTTGCATCTGAAGATGTTTAAATTTTCCTATTTTATGTTTTGTCTGCCTGATTTTTAGTCGAACGTGCTTAAATTCTTCTATGTTCTTTTTTCTTCTGTTGTTGCTCTTGATGCGGAAACATAGACAGCAAAACTTTCTGAATTAGAGGCATGAGCCGGGCGAAAGCAAACAAACAAAAAAAATATGTGCTTTTAGATTTCGAACAGGCACATCACATCACATTTATAGACACACGCCCGCTTTATTTATTATTTTGAAGCAGTCATATACTACATGGCACACACTTTGGCACGCAGTATATTGGGGGTGCAAACGTTGCTGTTCTTTTTCCGGCAAGTTTCCTTGTTTTTATATTCCGATAGTTGTGTTGTAATTTTTTTCTTTTAGAAAAATTAAATTTGGTTCGGTTGTATGTGTTTTCTATTCATTTAATAAACTTAATTGTATAGAAATTATACACATTTTTTCATTTTATTCTTCTTTTAATGAAATAAAATTCCGCCGAACTGCAGCTGTGTTGGTTGGTTGGTTGGTTGGTTGGTTGGTTGCATTGTAGTCAGTGTTTACTGTAGCAGAATAACAATAAAAAAAAAAAATCTACCGCTAAAAATTATATTAAAACAAGTGGCGCCATTTTCACAGCCATCTTGTCTACTACAAAAAAAAAACTGTATAAATATCACTCATACACACACACACATACATCCAACATTCTGTTGTTACACACAAAAATTTTAAAATTACGGGTTAAAATGACACAACAGTCTGTTCAAGTAATTGTTGTTGTTTAACAACAACACAACCCTAGGAAAAAAAATTAACAACAACAAACAGTGCAATATTTTTACAAAACGTTTTACAATAAAGACATGTTCAAAAGTAAAAGTACATTGAGGCTTCTACAAGATCATATTGTCATCATCTGTCACATAAAAGAGATTGAGAAATGAAAAAAAGAGCATCGGTGATACTGCATAACAGAGAAAAATCTTTTTTTGGAATAGACTATCCGCACAAGTCTTTCCTGTCACTTTTGACGTGGGAAGATTCAAATCGAATGTCAACAAATCCTAATCCCTCTATCCGCTCTACCAAAACCTTATTTTCGTAATTGCGGCACAATTCAACGAATGTGTAGGGGTCGTACCCTGAGTACCGGTGCAAGAAAAAAAACTTCAGTCTATTTATCTCCGCTGCATCCAATTGAAATTTTCTTGCATCAAGCACAATTTTCTTCAAAATGTTTGCACTCTTCGTCTCTTTACTTCCCATAAGTTTTACAACAAATTTAGTTGTGGTCCACATAAAATCCGTTCCAGCCGATTTTAGTCTTTTGGTTTTTCTTCTTTCTTTCTTCGCATTTCTTCCATTTCTGTTGATGCTCAAAAAGTTTTTAATTAAAGCAAAAATATAATAAATTAATTTTTCATTTCTTTGTGCAGGCTTTTTCTCAATAACTCGCGAAACTAAATCTTTACAAAAAACTGGCGCATATTAAAGGGTGTGAAAATATACAAAGTAATTTATTTGTTAGCTGGTATAGTTGATGCATTATTTGCTTATTAAATATCAGCGGCAATAATTGACAAAAACTATGTTGAGTTTTAGAAAAATTCTTTATTTTCCAATTTAGTGGCCCAAAATTACCGAAGGGCTTTCAGTTCAAAGAGCCACTTCGTCCCTCGCAGTGTGCGCTGTGGCTCTATCCTGTTGGAACCATACTTGCGCTTTTTCCACGCAGTTTTCCACGGCTGGCCTAAAAAACTTTTCCAACATTGTGCGATATCTAACACCAGTGATGGAAACGACGACACCGTGTTCATTTTCAAAAAAATATGGGCCAATTATCCTTTCCAACGAAACAGCGCACCAAACGGTATACTTAAGTGGATGTAATTCTCGCTGTTGAACTACGCTTGGATTCTCCGCAGCCCTTTTTTGTCTATTAACGAACCCATTCAATTGGAAATGGGCTTGGTCGCTCATAACACAGTACAACATATGATTTTGGGACTCAATTCTGAGAATTGCACGTGAAAATTACCCTAAAAATAACAACTTCTGCATTATTCGCTTAGTCAAGTTGGCAGCATTAATAATTTAATGGCCATACGAATTTTTTTTCCTCAAGGAGGATTTTTATCAATTTTTATATATTTTAAAGTGGTTATATCTCGGTATACCGTACGGAATATCTCTTTTGTGTGCAAAGTTGCTGATATTGAATTGAAGGGAAAAAAAGCGGAACAAACCTGCCCGAAAAAAGTGCAGCCAGTGCGTTAAAAATCGCAAACATGCCCATTTTTCACCTTTTTTTGCTCAATAACTGGATTACAAAACCACAAATATGCTGTTTATAAACTTTATTTTGCATGAAAAACAATTAAAATTACGTAATGAAGCTTTGATAAAGGATGCAGGAATAAAATCATGATTTTATTTTTAAATAAAGTTCAACGTTGTTCAATTGTATACTGTTGCATTTTCAATTCCCCAAGTCTTCTCCACAAAATACTGAAAAATAAAACAACAACAAAAATTATTATTAAAAGTGCTCAAAATAAAGCTATAAAGCTTGTTTATAACCTTCCTATAACGCATTCTACGTTGAAACTGTTTACAACTTATGCTAAAAATATTTTGCCGATTCGAGGTCTATATAAACAAAAAATTTAAAACATATGTTTTTAAATCATTGAGAGGAAATCCCCAACAATCCATTCAGTTTGCCCAAAATGTATTTCATACGCGACGTAATACCAGGCAAGCTTCAAATTTAAGTTCAGTAAGATGTCGTCTGAACCTGACTAAACAGCGTATTGCTTTTGCTGGACCACACGAGTATAATCAACTACCAGTTGACTTGCGAAATACACAGGCTCTTTCAACGTTTAAGAACCGCATTAAGAGCTATTTAATTCAAAACGTAGAAACGCTTCTTATGTAAATTTGTTTCTTCATCAGTAGACCTTAAACCATAGATAGATAGCGAGACATGTCTCGAATAATAAATTTAATAATATTTTATATAAAATAAAAATATATATTATGTAAATAATTTTCTAAGCATACAATGTAAAGTTGCCCACCATGGTCTCTAATAAGCCTGTAAGACACTGAGGCGTTAATTTTTATTAATTGTTACCTTTTATTTATTTTATTGAATTAATAAAAAAAAATTATAAAAAAAAAAATTCAAACACCTTGTATTTGCAACACCCTGTTTCAATACGTTATTAAAATTCACTTTTCAAACTCTACTCAAAAAAAGATACTGCATTAATAATCACTTTGGAGTTATCTCAACGAACAATAAATATCCTTGTAAAACAAAGAGAAAAAGAAGAACTAAATAAGCAAATTAGCAAAAAATTACTCCTTTTAAAATAATAAACCATTTCAAGTTGAAAAACTTAATGAAAAAAAGCAATTAAACTTTGATACAAAGATTCCAAAAAAGAAGAGTCCTTCGAATAGCTTGTGCTCTATACAGCACAAACCATACATACATATGTATGCATGTGCGTGTAATTGTATAGAAATGAATACATTATAAATATAGAGGAGGGGAATATTTTCCCTTTTGGGTTGTGGTTGCACCACCAACGGAACACTGAGGGCGTATCGTGTTGAGTGTTATTAAGGCAAAAGCGCCTTAAACCAATTAATAAATTCAATTAGTAAAATAATGAAACAGACATACATATGTCTGTACGTACATACCTGTATGTGTACATTCATTTATTTCAACAGTGTCGTAACCCAAAAAAGTTAATTTTAGGAAAAATGAGTTCGAAATTTTTAATTTTCATACAACTTGGGCGCTGTTTCTACAATGTAAGTACCGCTTTAGAAAACTGTGTCTACGCCTCGATGGTGGCGTATCAGCAGAATAATGACATCACTGATATGATATGAGGGTGGCGATGGCACGAATGTTAGAAGTTTGCATGTTGACTACAAAACCAAAAACAGACCTGGGTTCCAACCCAGTTTCAGACTAAAAATTTTAAAATAAAAATAAACATCTCGCATTTTTCTGATGTGCATTAGTGTGTCTTTGTGTGTCAGTTGTTGTCGGAAGGTTTCAGTGGCGAAGGCATAGTCAATGGTCACTGAACAATACCGGCTTCAGCTGATAGCAATCCACAATCACATCAGAACACCCTCCTTCGTTGGTATTGTGTAGCACCGGCGAATTGAAATAATAATAAAAATGGCTACTGAACCGAAGCTCCAGCACTGCTACGAGTATAAACAAAAAACGTGCAAAAGCAGAGCTGCAAAATAATTAATTAAGCTTCACCTCCTGTCGTTTCTCCTACTATCCCTTTCCTATAGTTCCAGCACAATGCTTCGCTTGTGTAGGAGTCAGCTCCTGAGTGCTGGTCCCAAATAAAAAAAAAAAAAAAAGAAGTACTCATTGTGCCTATCTCTTGCGTCGGTACGTTAATGTCATTTGAAAAAATCAAAGTATGATGGATGTCGGTTTCTATGTGCCCGGCCTTAAATCAGTACTGCGTATATTATGTACAGTTTAAAAACCAATAGTGTGGCAGCACTACGATAAATGTAAACAAAATAAAAGCTGTTTTGCAGCGAGGAATCAATTTTTTGCACATGATTAAAGGAGCTTTTTAAACTTTATAAAGCTATATAAAGCACACAGTAGGCCAATAGACTTAGTTTCAAGGCGTATCAAACAATTTGTTATTTGATTTCTGGTTAAATTTTTTGCTGTACCTACGTTTGTGCAACAAACGTCAAAAACACATTGTGCCTGGCTAACGATGTCACTCGAATTCGTTCGTTTGCATAACAACATTCAAAACAAAACTAACATTTTAAATTTTGCTTTTGTTTTAAATATTGTTATGCGAACGAACAAATTCGAGTGACATTGTGAGCCGGCAGATTGTTTTTGAAATATTTGCATTAGTTGTTTTTGACATATGGCGAACAAAAAACGTGTGTGGTACAACAACAACTCCATTCGCCACCACCTAGTTAAAGATGCCTTGCGTAATTTAAATGACAAATTTTTGCCCTTTTCAAATGGTTTAAATGTTTACTGATTTGCTGTTTTATTAGTTTAAACATACTTTAAGCTAAACAACGAGCTGAACTCGCACTGATTTATTAGCCCTTAAACGTGTAAAATCTCTGAAATTAAATTTCATTTAAAAAGCAATTCAATATATTTTTTTTGCGTTTCAGCGATTTTGCATAACTTTGGCCTATTCAGAGAGTAATTTTCTTTTTTACTTCCATTAGTCCAAACTTATCCGAACTCATCTAGAAGAAAGCTAATAATTGCAGTACGAACTCTGCCTTATTTGAATATGTTTATAGTTGATAGTGTGAACAGCACAGAAGGCTCTCCTGATTTTTGCCATTGTTGAAAAATAGTCACCCATTTACGCTCTGTGTAATATTGACGAATATCGAAATGGTTTTGATATTCATCAAAATATTGAAGGAGTGTGGCATCGTTATTGTCAATGTTCATTTAGAGTAACAAATATTTGTAATCGAATTAATTGAAGTATATCGCTCATTGATGGCTTTTTGGGACGTGAATATCAAAAAATATAGTAACAAAAATATAAAAATATCATCAGTGCTTTTTCTTAATAAATAACGAAATAAATAGATATGTATTTTGCCGACGGTAACTTAAAAAAATGTTTTGCCGACAGTAACTTCTACACGGTGGGCCAAAAGTCATCACCCGGGGCATAAGTAATCACCCGATGTCTTTTTGCTGTAATTTTATTTAATAAAAACCTTTGGATCTGCATGTACGATCATCAACTCTGGAGGCGGTCACTTAGCCCATATCATAAGCAGTGCCAAAATTTGTCTTAAAAAAAAATATTACAGCAAAAGAACATCGGGTGATTACTTATGCCCCGGGTGATTACTTTTGGCCAACCCTGTATATGTTTGAACTTGAAAAAACCCAAAAAAATGAACATTGATGAGAAATGTTGACGTAGTGTGTCAGAAGCGTCAATATATATACTAACACAAAGACAAATATTGAAGCTGAATACTGATGCGTGTAGCATGCGCTTAAGAGTCTCCTAATGTTTCGATTGTTACTAAAGTCGAAACAAATTTTATTTGCGTTTCATAAAACATTTCAATTTTTGAGTTGGTCACCTTTGAAGTATACGACGTGTGCGATGTGTGTGTGTGTGTGTGTGTGTGTTAAAGCCTCAGCCAAATGTTTAAGTGTTGGCAAGAAAAGCCACATTTTGTTTATTAAAAAATTTCTAAATGCTTTCGTGGTTTTTATATAAAAACTCTAACGACTGTTTTGAAAACCACAATAACGTTGATGTTACAGTAGCCCTGATGAACTGTTCGATGCTAAGTTTACGAGTATTATACCATTGAACAATTTCTTTACAAAATTTATGTGAAAATCAATCATCATTTTGCTGCTGTCCCTTGTAGCACTTGTATCACCAAAAAGCCAAAACTTTAAACAGAAAGAGAATAAATATATCTCTATGTATAATAGATATAAATTTAGTTATAAAACATTTTAATGAAAACGAAAATGTTTTAAAGCTTAATCGGTTTAATGTGTCGTTTTTGTTTTGTTTTCTTTTGTTTTGATTTGATTAAAAAAAAATTAGCTTTAACTACGCCTTAACAATTTCTATTGTTGTTTTTGTTGCGTTTAATATTTCGTTTGCTAAAATAAATAAATCCCTTTAAAGGATTTTCTATCACCCTCTCTTTCCGATGCTTTTTTGTGTTGTTGTTTTTACTTTTGTTTACTTTTTACGTATTTCTGTGGGAGAACCCTCCGGAGAATGGAGTATAAATATTAATTAATGTGTGTATGTGAGTGTGTACGTTTATCAATGTTTGCAGCAGTGATGTTAACCGTACGGTAATTTAGACCACCGAAAGATATATCGGTTATTTCTATATTTGTTCGGTAATTTTAAAAGTTTTACTTTTTAAGTATTAAATACCGAAAGAAGTGTCTACACATGACATACATGAAAAATATGGTTTCCTTACACCTAAAAAAAAATAATGCCAATTGTAGTTAATTGCTCTGCGTTTTTGCCACAAATTTCTAACTAACACGTTCTAGCTTAAATAAATAAATTACATTTATTTCTTGAGCGATGGTCTTTTTTTTAAAAAGTTTTTTAATTATTTATTTTCAATATTTCGCTACCAAATATGTAGCATCGTTAGGAAGTAATAATTTGTATTAACAAAATAATTTTTTTAAAAAGAAGAAAAAGAAAATACTTTCTTCCCTCTTGGTAGCGAAATATTGAAAAATAAATAATTGTTAAAAACTTTTCATAAAAAAGAATTATAATTTCCTATTATTCCTGATGATGTTAACAAGCTGTTAACGAAATATCGAATAATAAAAACAAAATAAAATAAAAAAAGACCTCAGGCTTAATAAATTTATATCAAAAAATATAATTATATATATATACAAATTATTATTTCCTGACGATGCTACCTATTTGGTAGCGAAATATTGAAAAATAAATAATTGTTAAAAACTTTTCATAAAAAAGTCCACCGCTCAAAAATAAATATAATTAAAAAATGTAAAAGTTTACTGACAGTACAAATTGTAATACTTTATTTTATTATTACTACTTGTAGCTTTACATTTTTGTAGTTTTTTAACCTTCGCATTACCAAAGCTCTTTATGTACATATTGACCCAAAACCCACCCGTGTGGGATATTGCACATATTTTACATACAAATTTTGCATTTACAGCAACATTTCAAGTTTTTTTGCATTTAAATGTTTTAACATTTTCCATTAAAACTAAGAGAATTAGTTACTGAGTCGAAATCATTTTCAGTTAAAATTATAATTCAAAAAGTTATCACTGATTGAAAATCGAAAATGACACCCGGATGGGTTTTGGTAGTGCGAAAGTTAAACAAATATATTGAATAGAATAATACATCTTTTAATAAAAATAAATATTATGCGTTCCGAAATTTTTGTAAGACTGTACGGAAAACCTATTAAGAACAGTTAACATCACTGATTTGCAGCGTTATATCAGGGTGGTGAATTTAAGGGATATAATGGCAAGAGTGCGAGCTTCAATAATTTGGGTATGCAGATATACTACATACACACATACATGCATACAGGGTGGCACAAAAATAGCTATATGGTTTAAATGGTTTACAACTTTTTTATTTATGCAATTATTATAATTTTTTTTTTTAAATACAGTATATTATTGGGGAATTTTTTGCAATTAGCTTTGAAAAATGATATCCTGTAAGTGATTTCCATTTTCTGCTTCGCACATACGTACCCTTTTTTGCATATTTTCCATAACTTTTCGCAAAATTTCGGGTGTAATGGCCATGATTTCATTTCGAATGTTGGTTTTTAGTTGGAGTATGGTTCTTGGTTTGTTAACGTCCACTCTTTCTTTCAAATATCCCCAAAGAAAACTGTCAATAGATGTTAAAGCTGGTGAACGTGGAGGCCACTTAAAACCGGTTGTGCGCGAAATAATGCGTTCGCCGAATATGTCCCTTAACAAAGCCATTGAGGCACCTACAGTATGTATTGTGTTCGATCGTGTAATGATTCATAATTAATTCCCCAAGTCTTCTTCACAAAATGCTGAAAAAAAACAAAAAAAAAATAATAATTAAAAAAAAGTTATAAAGAATTGAAACCATATAGCTCCTTTTGTGCCACCCTGTATAAACATGTGTGAGTTGTGTCTATTTAAGAATAGATGTTTTGCCATAAAATGGTAATAAAATTCTCGTTTGTCTGTATTTTTTGTTTTTAATTTATCATTTATGTTGCTGCTGCTGCTGCTGCTCAGTTTAAGCGACCATATCAGCAAATAATGCTAATGAATTTTTGTTTTTCAATTTCATCGACATTTTCTTAGTGTTTTTTTTTTCACCACTTCTTTTTTTGTATTGAAATTTTTTTATATTTCGTTTTTCCCTTTTTGCTAAACAACATAAAAAATTGTTATTTATTCACGTTGTTTGTCATTGTGAAATTACATGATATAAAGACATTACGGTTTTTTTTTTCGAACATTTAATTATACAACAAAACATTTACCATACAACGCCATACAAATGTCTGTATGTGCATGTCTATACAGTAGATTGATAGAAAACAACAAAAGGGAAATTTATTTGTAGTCAGTCAATAAAGATATTGCAATTTTGTTGTCGACTTCTTTACATTGTTGCATTTGTTTTACACAAATTTATTGACCTAAGTTTTGTTAGGAAATTCTTTTGTGCGTTTTATATTGCTTTTTCTGCTGTGAGAAGTTCGTTAACTTTAAATTTGTTGGAACACCAAGTTGGTTAGTTGGCAATACGCTAAACTATTTATAGGGCGGGATTGTGTATAAAAAGAAAGAAATATATTTTTATTTACAAAAAAAAAAAAAAAAAAAAATATGAAAAATTTTTGCGTACATTTATGAAATAGCAAATCAGATTCAATTAAAAAATTCGAAGATTCAATTAAAATAATAATTAGAAATCAACCTATTATCACGGCTTTAATTGGAAAAATTTTAACATTTTCTTTTCGTTTAAGTATTGTCGGAAGATTGCAGTGGCCAAGGCATAGTCACTGGTCACTGAACAGTACCGGCTCCAGCTGTAACGAATCCACAGGCACATCAGAAAGCCCTCCTTCGTCGGTATTGTGTAGCAGCGGCGAAGTAAAATAATTAATAAAAATGGCTACTAAAAACGAAGCTTTAAAATTTAATACGTCTCCTGGACATAAGAGGCTCTTCAACACTGCTATTAAAAAACTAAGAAATTGCAAAAAGCAGAGTTATAAGATAGTGAAGCTTTACCTCCTGTCATTTCTCCTACTATTCTTTCCTCTATTTCCAGCACAATGCATCGTATGTCTAGGGCTCATCGCCTGAGTGCTGGTTCAAGATAAAAAAAAATTATTAATTAAGAACAAAAATGTTACTGAGCAAAGATTTAATTGGAAAAAAATTTTTTTTCTGTGTAACCGAACCGAAGCCACAATATAGATAGCGATTTCTCCCTGTCTGTAGTCATACTCATAATAGTCATTATGAAGCGAACCTACGACCCTGAAACTACTAGTCTAGTAGACTATTGGGGCAGCTGAATGGCTGCTAAAAAAAAATTAATAAAAATAAAATTTCATTCTTGGAAATATTTTTCATGGTTGGGACTGGTGTTCTGTTCAAATAAAAAGTAAAAAAAATATATAAATAAATCTCAAAAGGTAGAGGTAGTAGGGCTAATACAGCAAAAATTTAAAAATTAAAGCAGCTTTAGCGCCAGAAAGAGCATTTGCTAAAAAGATTAAGGAAAAGAAAAGATGCCCACACAAAACCAACGAAATTAGTAGTTGGAGGGAATGTTCTACATGAAAGGAAAAACTTTTTGGCAAAGAAAAAAAATGTTGTTTGCACATAAAATGAACATGATTAGGGTTATTGAACTTAGCCAAGAATTTTCACACACACACACATACATACATCCATTCAAAGCAGTAAACGCAACTTTTTCTCACATAATGGATTTTCCTAAACGGCATGAAACATTTGTAAAGCAAAAATATTTATATTAAATTCATTGAATTGTCTCTAGAATTATTTAGAAATAATTTCTTCTTAAATTTGTTTATTTCTAATTTATTTCTCTGCGTCCTTTTGTAATTTTTTCTAACAAAAAAAAAACTGTTTAAGCTTTCTACGTGGGTTTTATGTACAATTTCTCGCTGTGTCACAACATTTGGATAGTTTCCAAATTGTTATCTGATTTGGCCTCATTTTTATTGAATTGTTTTCATTACTTGTAAATTGCAAATGTTTATTTCACATTCAAATCATTTTAGTTACACAAAATATTATTAGTAAAGCATTTGGTTACCAATTTGCTGTTGCGACAAGTTTGCTATAAGAATTGTGATTTTCCAAAGTATTTTCTGAAGTAAATACAGTGGAGTTCTGTTATGACAGACTGTGCAGATCCCAGACATTTTGTTCGTTATAGGCGAAGTTCTTTGTAAGTGTAGTAAATAATAATCAGGAAAATTGTTTTTTTTTATAATTAAATTATAAACAAAATCCAATTTTCCTGAAGAAACTACACACAGGAGTAGCGAAATATCGAATAAAAATAAATATTACATATATAAAAAAGACCTACAGTTTAAATAATTAGTGTAATTAATATAAAAAGAGGTCAAAAAACTAGAAAAATTATGGAGTAAATAATTTAGTTTTTTTTATTTTATTTTCTTTAAGCATTTCAGATTTAGTTTTACTTCTATTTTTGTTTGGTGATTTAGTTATTTGTTTAATTATATATCTTTTGAGCAGATGATCTTTTTTTATAAAAAACAGTTTTTTCCATTAGTTTCACTTCTATTTTTATTTGACCTTTATTAAATGTTTTGATTATTGAAGTATGATGGTCTTTTTTATGAAAAGTTTTTTTAATTATTATTTTATTTATTATTTTTTATTTATTTATTATTTTTTTATTATTTCCTTACGATGCTGCCTATTTGGTAGCGAAATATTGAAAATAAATAATTTAAAAAACTTTTCATAAAAAAGACCATCGCTCAAAAAAGAAATTAAGTGTTTTTTTAATTTTTTTTTTAAATTGTTGAGAATGTAGAATTTTATTTTTTTCTTGGACCGGCACCCAGGGGATGACCCCTACACATGCGATGCATTGTGCTGGAAATTAGGTTATGGGAAAGAGGATAGAGGGAGTAATGTCTATAGACTTTTGATTTGAATTTTCCCACGTCAAAAGTGACAGGAAAGACCTCGGCAGGGAGTTTGTTGCACATACGCGATGTTCGGCCGAAAAATGTGTTCTCCCTATAATGCGTAGTGCGAGTCGCCGCCAAATTGACCACAAATGTATGCACTCTTAATGATGATGGCGTCGTGCGCGCGTATGACCGGGTTTCGGGAACAAGTTCCCTGATTTCATCAGAACACATCCCATTGTCGTAACGATAGAACAACGAAACGCACCCCACGTTGCGACGATGCTCAAGCGAGTCAATAGAGTTGGCTACCCTACTGTCTCTTATGAGTTTCCTCGCCCTTTCTTGTACACGGTCGATTAACTTCAAAATAGTCCATTTTCGGTCGGATGTAGGCGGTATAAATAGTGAAGAAATCAGATGGGGTGAAGTATGTCTTACACCGTCTTAAAAGGCCGAGGTACGTGAATGCTTCCTTTGAGACCTGAAAAATGTGCTCAGTCCATCGGACATCACTCTGGATTTACATGCCAAGAACATCAAGAGCTTCTGATTCCTCAATGTTTATGCCGCCCATAATTACAAATGAGGCAGCGTGATCGTGCATGCGGCGATGGATAGGCATGCAGCATTGGGGTCTTTTGGGCATTGAAATCGACCCTGTTTACGTGACCCCATTCCGATATTCTCGTGAGGTCACCTGTTAGCGAATCATTCATAATCTGTCGCGTCGCCGCGATCAGAGTTGATGTCGGCCGACGATCAAAGGAATATGAATGGCAGATACTGCTGTCATCTGCGAAAGAGTGGATAGGGTTGGAAGTATGACATAGAAGGTCATTAAGAAAAATAAGAAATAGGGTAGGAGAAAGAATGGAGGCTTGTGGTACCCCTGAATTAATCTTGAACTCGTTAGAAGAGATCCCGTCTATAACAACTCTTATAGCGCGATCCCTGAGAAAGCTCGATTTAAATCGAGAGAAGATATCACCGACACCGAAAGTAATAAGTTTGGACAAGAGTGCTCCATGCCACACTCTGTCAAATGCTTTTGAAATTTTATATACGGGTATTTCCACAGAAAAGTCTACCGTGGCCAAAATATTATAATTTAAGGAAAACAATTTTTTGACACGTTCTTTTTTCCAAAGAAAACGCTTAAAATTTTATTCTACTGAAAATTCCAAAACTGTTGGGACCGGAGAATATGCTCGTTGTAAGGGAAAATTCGTTATAACCCCTGTTCGTTATAACCGAGCTCCACTGTAAATTCACCGAACTTTGAGAAAAGTCTTGTTTGAATTGTTCTGTTCTGTTTTTTTTGTTTGGTTGCTTTTTTTAATTTCTAGGCGACATTGCTTTGATTACTTTCATAGCGAAACAATACGTACATGAGTGGAATTTTTAATATATTTACGAGTACAAAATTGAAAGAAAATATTTGACAAGAAAAATTCACGTCTGTTAGAGAAATCTCTTATGAAGAGCATATTTCGAATATTTGGATTTTTTTCCCCCATTAGAAATGTTCAAGAAACGGTGTCGTATTAATTGATTCGTGGAAATCGATATGGCAACGAAAAATATTTTTCTATTTTCCCCGCCATCACGTAACGATTCACATCTTTATCTGTTTGGCTGATATGTTTATCTTCAAACACCGCAGCAGCCGGAAGTGTATATAATGTAATAATAAATCTGTTCACTTTCTAGCCCAGACATCATAAAAGAATACTTTTCACTTCACCCCGCCAACACTGACTCAAGAAATAAATCATTTACAAATATTAATCAAAGTCCCCCCCACCCAAATGGCAAATGAGTATAAACTCATGTCCCATAAAAACAAAAATATTCAGCATAATAAATTTTTTGTGATAAGACTTCATTCTTCCATGAAAAAAATAAAAAAAATTAAAAAGAAAAAACAACAAATCAGCATTAACTGACATTAACAGAAACTACCCTGCTGCTGAGGAAAAGAAAAAGAGAATATGAACACATTTGTCTTTGAGACACCTCCAAGTCATCGAAAGCACATTATTTCTATAAAGATGATTTTTTTAATGAATCCCTACGAGCCATGCAGCGGGAAGAAATGCTAACGAAGCATCACAATGGCAAGCGTAATGGCAGCCAAATAGAAGACCATCTACTATTTTAACGAAACAAATAAATTAACATATGAAAAGTATTCTTTCCAAAAAAAACTAATGAAAAATTACAATTTATCTTTGTTGAATTCTTTGCTTTATGGAGATGAATGATTACAGGCACATTCGTTGAAATTTTTATAAAATGTTTTTACTTTTCAAAATAGAAATATCCAACGGCTGTGTTTTTTTGGAAACATAACTTTCAAACAGACTTCTCCTCACAAAATACAAACAATAACTAATGGATGGCTCAAGTATCCTTTTAGAAAAAGGAAAATAAATCAAAATGCTTGCAGCCACTAAGACAAACATTTCCTTTAATCCTTAAGAAGCTGTAAAATATTACTTTATCAGAAAAACAAACATATTTCATGCATTTAAAGTAGCGTGAGATATTTGCCTCTATTATCAGCTGCATTCGATGTTCGATCTTCGCTGGGTTATCGAAGATTTAGGTTGATGATAAACTTTTCAAAATCTCCTCATCATACCCTTTCATTTGATACCCATATTGCAAAAAAGAAAAAAATAGGTAAAAAAAATAGTGGGAGTAAAGTAGGCGTGGTTAATTTTATTCGGATGAAAAATAGATGTTGTCCGATTCTCAGACCTACCCAATATGCACACAATATTTCATGAGAATCGGTCAAGCCGTTTCGGAGGAGTTTAACTACAAACACCGCGACACAATAATTTTCTATATTAGATTTTTCATTTCCTTTGATTTAATTTAATTTTTATTTCATTTTCTTTTACCTTTTTTTTAACACAAATTAACGTAAAACCATCTTTACAGCTTTAATATGCTGTTAAAAGAAATATATAAGTATATAAAACTAATTTCTCTTTCACCGTAAAAATTTCGCAAACTCTGGAAATTAAAAAATCTTCTAATATTTATTATTACAATCACCATTAATGTTTAATTGCAAAGTTCTTAACCTACAGAGACATTCGTTAGAAAAGAATTTGCCGCCTAAGCAGTAATTGTACAATCTAAAGGCGGTAATTTGCTTCTTCACGTTATAATTTATTACCATTTTTACTTTTAATAGAGCTCTTAGGCGTCATTAAATAAAAAGTCCGATGATGAGGAACATAATTACAAAAAAAAAAGAAGGAAAAAAATGATCATCAGTTTATCATCTTCAAATGAATTATGAATAAAATCAGCCTAAGAAACTGTCGCAAGGAAATTAAAAGACACACGCACACACACACACACACACACGCAACCTCGCTAGACATACCAAAACATTTGCAAATTTATGAAGGAGAAAAATGGAAATTATTAATGAGAGAAATTTTTTACAAATGACTAAAGCTTCCACTTGTGTTGTATGTAAAAAAAAAAAAAGAAAATGACAGCAGCATACACACACACAAACACACATGCATACAGCATGTATTCTACGGTATGCCGGACTTCACTAATTGTGTTGAGAGGTTCACCGAGACAAAAAGAAAACAACAACTACGGTACAGCTAAAGAATACTGAACATAACTTGGGACGTATAAGCAATAAATTCTGCGTTTAATGTTGAAGTGTTAAAAATATTAAGTATACGGCGTGGTAATTTTATTTGTGAATTCAATGAGTTGGAATGAATTGTATGGTGGTTCTTTATTTTTTTTTAAGACTCGGCTGATGCGCAAAAAAATTTTTATTTGCCAATAAAGTTGGTGGGGTGGAAAACATGGAAAAATATTTCTTTCTTGGGACTCAATTGTTGCAAAGCGGCAAAAATTTCTTTTGTTTTTTTTTTGTTTCTGGGAAACCCGGAATTTCAAATGTCCATGAATCTTGCTGTTTATTTATTAAATTTTTGGGGAATGATAATATTTTGATATTGGCGGTTTTTAATTTGATAAAGCCCAATAAATATTGCTTTAATTTTTTGACGTGGCTGTGAAATTTTTCTTCAAATATTTTCGAAAATGAAAATTTTTACCATTTTTCCAATCGTACCGTTTTTGTTTTGTTGCTTCAGCTTGCATTCGTTTGCATAAATACGAAAAAAATTAAAAAAAAAAAACAGTGTAACCTAGGTTATCGCAACCCTCGATAATCGGAACACCCAAATTCGTAACATTGGTGACTCTGTTGACGCAACTATTCATAAAACGCAACTTTATACACAAAATTTTGTTTTTCTATTTCGCTTTGCTTTTTACTGTAGTTTTTATGACTACAAAACTACAAATGTACGTTTACCTTTCTGGGTATTTTGAAAATAAATTAAAAATCTTATTTGAAATTCAATTTTATTCTTAAAAAATTGTCAAAGATGAATAGTTGGCGGTTCAAGAGTAGCAGTTCTGATAGCAAAACATTGCAATGCTTTTTCGTTTTTATTTTCACATTTTTCTTCTTGTTGACTGTGAAAAATTCGCTATGAAAACTGGTTTTCCATATTTTTTTAAGACATAACTAAAGAAACAACAGCGTTCTCAACCATTTTAATTATTTTTTTGAACGTTTCTTTTATGACAAATTAACAATTTAATTTAGAAGGAAACATTTTTGCGTTTTACGTCTTCAGGAGAAGGCAAAAACGTTTTTATTTTCACTTTCATACGAATTTGGTTTCAGTGACACATCTGTATATTTCACAATTTTTCCTTTTTGGTATTTAATAATAATTAATAATTTTATAATTCAGATTAATAGATTCCGAGAATGAACTCAATTGTAAATACGAACCCAAATATTCATAAAATTTAAATTGAATTTGAAATCTATTTTATTTAAAATTTTTCATACAAAATTTTCTTAAAATAGATTTCAAATACTTTTTAATTTTTTTCTGAATACACAGACGTATGAGCCGAAATGGTTAGGAATTTTGGAAAAAAGTTTTTGAATGTTTGGGAATTTTTCTTTTTTAAATCAGACCTGCAGCATTTCTGGTGTTAAGAAGTGGTATTTTATTTTTACTTAGTCGTCATTTAATTGCTCAAATAGCAATGAAGAAGCACGCTATGATGTACTTTAGTATAAACGCTCATGCGCATAAGAAAAAATGATGTATGACAGGTGTAGGGTTTGAACCCACGACTTACGAGCTGTAGATTCACTCTTATAGAGTTATCACACCAAAAGTTAAAACCTGATTTTAAACTTAAAACAGCTGATTTCGCGTTCTCACTATAAGTTTAATTAAATCAGGTTTTAACTCACAGTGTGTGTAATAAAATTTTATTTATTTTCTCCTCCCACAACTCGATGAAAGAATTTTCATTATGCTCTACTCAATATTTTCTTTCTTAATTTTTCATTGTTTAAAATTATTGTAGTGACTTTATTTCCCAAATTTTCCTTTATTTTTTTTTTATTTCATTGAGTGCCATTTAAATTTTTTAATTAATTTAATTTTTTTTAACTGGTAGCACTGTTTTAATACATGAAAATCAAGGTTGTATTTCATGAAATCAACTCAAAACGCTAAAAAAGGCTTTAAGATGGTTTTAAGGAAATTCAATTTTGCTGTAAAACCAGTCGGTGTGAAAACATTATTAAGCAAAATTCTTTATAAGTTTGAACTTTTTTTTGTCTTCGATTTTCATAAGAATGGCTTGAAAGATTTGATGAGGCCGTCGACCATGACACGAGTGCTTCTGATTCTTTAATATTTATATCGCATATAATCATAGATGAAACAGTATGCTTTCTCATATTTACAAACATACATATATATATGTATGTATGTACTTCATCATGTATCACATTTGGGTCTTACAAGCATTACAATCGACCGTATTTGCGTGACTCCATTCAGAGAATGTTCTTGATCCAGTGAATTATTCACACTCTGCCAAATGCTGCTGTCATCAACAAAAGAGTACACAGTAGATATTTTTGTTTGAAATTTACAATATACCCTTGAAGCTCCGACAAATATTTCTCCTTGCCCCATATATTTTTATTTTATATATTGTATAATATTAAAGAAAATATTAAATGAAACTTTTCTTGAGCTGTAAATAAAAAAGACACTACCCAACGAAAAGAAAACAACATCAACAACAACAACAAAATATAAAAACTTTTTTTAAATTCAACCTAAAATTAAATGTCTGTATAATGATGATTGAAGCAACTGGGAAATTGTGGCAATTCATTTCATTTCAAATGGAATGTATAAAATTAAAATGGAAAAAAAGATAAATTTCATTAAATTGGTATGTGCGTAAAAACCGCAAAATAATAAAAAAAAATGTGCTAAAATTTATGCACAACTTTTAAAGCAAATATTTTTGATAAATTTTTAATATTGAGGATTTGTTTTCGTTTCATTCATTTGCCATAGATTTATAAATCCTTTTAGCTTTTTAGCTGATGATGATGAAGCTCTTGCTATTGCAGCCATACGAATTTTTAATAGAGAATAAAATTTTAATTGGTTTGTAATGGCAATGACGCCTTAATGTATGCTTTACAAAAATTAATGTGAAATTGACTACGAGTATTTTGAAAAGGAGTTGAGAACTCCGTTCCAACATTTCGTAAATGCCAAATAAAATACAGTCAAATCCCGATAATTTGTACCCCGATAAATCGTAATTCCCGATAATTCGTTATAAAATGACGGTCCCTTGAAAAAATCTCGTTAATTCGGAAAATTTCCATACATTTTGTTCCCCTCGCTATTTTTTTCAAATAAAATCTTCTTTACTTTTTATAAATCGTAATTGTTTGCTCCAATCCAATATGTCTCCAATCATACTGTAGACGAAGAAATTTTTAATTCCTTAATAAAAATAGAAAATACCTTGGACAACCTCCGTGAGAAAAGTCTGAAACAAATGCAAATCACTCATATTTTTAGAAATTAATTTTAGATAATGTAAATATGTATTTTAAGTTAAGAAAATGAATTTGTCAGTTTTATTTTTATTTTATTGTTTTTTGTTTGCTATTAAAATTACACGTATTTTACGCTACGTAATGAATTTGGTATTTTATTTCATGTATTTTTTTTTATTTATTATGTATTTTATTTTTAACAATTGTTGTTGATATTGATGTTTTTTTTTTTCATTTTTGTAAATAAATTGAAAAACCCCGTTAATTCGTATTTATTTTATTTTAACACCGTTAAATCGAAACCCCCGCTAAATCGAAAACCCCTATAATTCGTAAGAAATGGCCGGTACCTTGCGATTACGAATTATCGGGAGTCCACTGTACATAGACAAACAGGCGCAATAAATCATAAAATTGTTTTAACAAATTTTTGAGTTCATAAATAAAACAAGCGAGTAGTATTTAGGAAGGAGAAGAAATTCGATGGGAAGATGTGCGGTTAACAAAAAAGTAAGAAAAGCATTTTACTGACTGAATGTCTGAGCTACTTGTTTAAATTAAAATGTATATTTTTGATTTAAATCCATACTTATAGTGTTTTCTCACTTGGTTTTACGTTAAAATTAACTATTAAAACATGTTTTTACCATATTAAAATATTTTCTTAAAACCAGCTAAAAACATTTTTTGAATTTGGTTTTAAGTTGATTTCATGAAATACAACCTTGATTTGATCATGTACTAAAGCCAGTGCTACCAAGTTAAAAAATTTAAAACAGCTGGCAATTTAAATGGCACTAAATGAAATAAGCAAAAAAGTGAAAGAAAATTCGCCAAATAAAGTCACTACAAGAATTTAAAACAATGGACGCAGCAACAACAACAATAAAAAATTAAAAAAGAAACTATTGGGTAGAGCATAATGAAAATGCTTTCATCGAGTTGTGGGAGGAGAAAATAAATAAAATTTTATTACACACACT
This sequence comes from Dexiosoma caninum, assembly GCA_963924685.1. NCBI lineage: Eukaryota > Metazoa > Arthropoda > Insecta > Diptera > Tachinidae > Dexiosoma > Dexiosoma caninum. The sequence goes on along the minus strand of OZ004728.1, from coordinate 52,762,649 downwards.
GTGAGTTAAAACCTGATTTAATTAAACTCATAGCGAAAATTCGAAATCAGCTGTTTTAACGTTAGAATCAGATTTTTGATTAGAGTATTTTTTTCATTAACTTTACTTTTTCCAAAAAACTTATAGTAACGAATTTTTCCCAATATATATATATTTTTAAATCCACAATCCACGGTCATATCAGAGCGCCCTCCTTTGACGGTATTGGGTAGCACCAGCGAAGTAAAATAATTATTAAAAATGGCTGCTAAAAACGAAGCTTCAAAACTGAATACCTCTCCTTGACAGCAGAAGCGTTTTAACAATGCTTTAAACAAAACAACAAAAAAAAACCTGCAGAGTTGTAAAGTAGTTAAGCTTCACCTGCTGTCATCTCTCTTTTCCTATCCTTTTCCTCAAGTTCCAGCACAATGCTTCGCATGTGTAAGGGTCATCTCCTGAGTGATGGTCCAAGATAAATAAATAAATAAAAGAAAAATACGGACGCAAAATTATTGTGCATAAAAATTTAAGGACGGTAAGATATTTTCCGCCCAAATAGTTCAAATAATTACCAAAATAATTACCCATAGTAATTACAATGAAAGCTGTTTAAACTTGCTTTAGAATTATTTTTCTTATATAAATGTATGTATTACACTTAATTTTGAATTTAAATAATTATTTGTCTTAGCTACTAATCATATCTTGAATTCTATGAAATTTAATTATTAATACCTTTTGTATACACATAAGTATATCCAAGGCTTTGCATAATTGTGAATTATTGAACGAAACTTACTTAAAGATACAACCATGCATGGAAATCTGTTCGTCGATGACGAAATAATTTGTAAAGAGGTCTCAATACTAAAAAGATTCTCTATACCAAGAAGGTTCTCTCTCTATTGTCTCAAAGTTTTCTCGGCCAACAGATTCCTGCCGGTTGTAACCACGAAAAGCATCATCCTGTTTGTAACCACTAAAAATTATCAATAAACCATGTCAGTTTGAATGAAATCATCTAATTTTACTATAATTGGGACTCGGGAATCCTTTCTGGAACTAATTATTGCGACTGGGAAATTCTAGTTAACGGGAACTGGAAATTAAACAGTATCGAAGAATTTGTTAGGTCACCTTGCGTTTGATTTAACTCCCACTGCGGCTTCACGCCATTCCTCGCTGTATCCAATTGTGCTTGTTTAAATCAAACTCAGTTTTGTAACCATCTATTCCCAGATAACGCAATTTTGTTCAAAGGCAGTAGGGGGAACCAGGAGCAAAAAAAACAAAAAATCAGAGCATTAACGTTCTCATGCGAAATGAATTGTTAAAGTTAAAGGTGATTGAGTATCTGACCCACGATGTCGCACAATGTCGTACGATCGCTTTATTAAAAAGGTTTTTCTTGTTTGTGAATTTTTTAAAAATATTTTTTCATTATAAACAACAAGCAATTTTCCTAAAGGAGCAGCGAAATAGCGAAATAAAAATAAATAAAAAAAAACAATTATAATTTCCTATTATTCCTGATGATGTTAACAAGCTGTTAACGAAATATCGAATAATAAAACAAAATAAAATATAAAAAACCCCTCAAGCTTAATAAATATAAAAAAAAAAAATATTATTTATATAGAAAAGACCTTAAGCTTAAATAATTAGTTAGATTAATATTAGAAAAGAGCTCAAAAGACTAGAAGAATTAACAAAAACCAAATTTTAAATATTGCAATGTAATTTAGCAAGCGATCGATATAATGTGAGGGCATTCAGGGTCAGACAGTTAACGTCCAAAGAATTAAAAAAACATGTTTCAAGGCACACGGTGACAGAAAGAGGAATTCTTCAATTCTCTTGATGATGAAAAAAAACCCCTTGACCACTAAAAGCTCCCCTGTGGTTACTTTCCCGCCCTTAATTTCAAATGACATCAGTTGCTGAATAAATGTGTTTAATCCCATAATTTATTATTTACATTTGTAACCTTAAAATACACGCAGATTTGCCTTTTTGTGAATTAATTATTGCAAAAATTTCATTCCGCTTAGCCTGCTACAGAGATTCAATTCAATAGAAAATCTAATTTATTTATAATATCGTTGGTCTTATTACTTGGTCCATGGCTGTGTGGCCTGTTTTCTCTTGCTGTAACAAAATGGTACAAAAAACTAAAAAGCCCTAAAGTATGTTACGAGTTTTTTCACTGCTGTCTACATTAAAAAATACATTATGAAAATAATCCCTTAAGGATAAAAATGAACGAGCGTAAGAAAATAATACACACAGCATTGAATCAACTGACGACAAAAACACTTTGTAAGCGGTTTGAATTGAAAAATAAATTTTAGTAAAATGTAAAAGAAAGGAAACTCCCTAAAACACACCTTTCAAACGGCTTGTTGGAAAAATTATGGACAAACTAAAAAGAAATTATTTAAAAAACAAAAATTATAAAACAAAATAGAAGAACTAAAATGAAACTGTGTTGTCAAAGAGGATTTTGGTTGAATTTTTTGGCCTATGAGTCACTCACCTTCATCTTCGCCATTATCCATATCAATGAATTCTGTTAACTCGGCTTTAGAATATGATTGAATTTGCTGCTTTAGCAGAGAGCCGTTTTCCTTGACGGGCGATTTAAAGTTGGACGTCGAATGCTTCGAATTGGCTGATGAAGAATTTTTAGAAGAATTGTTGTGGCTGGTGGCATCAGCGACAGCATTCGAGGTAATGGAATTTGATTTGGAATGACTGGTATGGTTGGCTGAGTTGTATGTGGTCGTCTGTGTGTATTGCTGCTCGCCGGAAACCGCACCCTTTTGTTGTTGGGCATCTTCATTGTTTGTGTTTTCCTCACAACTATTATTATCATCATTTTGGGCTGAGCCATTGACGGCGGTGGTAGAACCTCCTTTGGTTTTTAATTCCTGACTAGTATTACAACCCATTCTTTTTTTTAGCTTTTTCTTTTTCTTATGGTTATTTTGTTATGGTTTTAAAAATTATTTAAACTCTTTATTAAATGAAACCTTATTTTAGATTTGCAAAAATATTTTTATTAAACCAGTTTTTTTCTTATTTGCAAAAAATTTTAAATTTAAACAATTTCTGTTGTTTTTTATTTTTATGGAAATTTATCTATTATTTACCAAGGCAACGTTTTACTTGTTTAATTTGCTCATGAAATTGTTTAATCAATTATTTCCTCTTATTTTATGTTACCTCTGTAAAAAAAAACGTACACTTCACTATAATTATTTTAAATCCTTTAAAATTCTGCGATATATAAACAATCTGTTTAGTTTGAAATATGGAAACCGTTTTATTTGAGGTATAGACAGTTACATTAAATTTTTTCCCTTTATATTTCTATAAAAAAAAGCGTCTATACTCTACTTGTTAACGGCTAAAAATAAACTAAATGTTTGCAAAGAAAATTTCCCACAGGATAACCTTTACGCTCACTCACAAAACATACACACAAACACGCACGCAAACATATTCTCAAATACCCAAAAAATTCATGAACTCATGGTTGAGATGTTTGATACATATTTACACACACACACACACACATGTGTATACATATATTTGTATGTATGTACACAATGTTACACCAACAATACAACAAGAGCATCCAACGGTATTAAAGAGTATTAAGTACTAAATTCTCCTACAAACTAAATACAGACACTCTCTCTCTCGCTCTCAAAACATATGTACGTAAAACTCTCACACACTGTTGCCGGATTTGCAGATTTATTTATATTTTTCTGATTTTTTATTCCAAAAGTGAGGAAATGAAATTTGCCGATTTTTGTTCTCAAATTTCAGATTTTATGAAATTACGATTTTTACATCACTGTGACGTTTAATGTAGTAATTTATTTTTTTTTTGTTTTATCTTGGACCAGCGGTCAGGGAATGACGCAAACACATGCGATGCATTGTGCTCGAACTAGAGCAAAGGGATAGTAGGAGAAATAATAAGACGTGAAGAGCTTCACTATCTTACAACTCTGCTTTTGCACGTTTTTTTTATAGCGAAGTTGAAGCGCCTCTGATGCCAAGGAAACGTATTGAATTTTTCTGAAGCCTCGTTTTATTAGCCATTTACAGTAATTATTTTACTTCGCCGTTGCTACACAATACCGACGAAGGGGCGTTCTGATGTGCCTGTGGATTCGTTACAGCTGAAGCCGTTACTGTTCAGTGACCAGTGACTATGCCTTCGCCACTGAAACCTTGCGACGACAACTGACACACAAATGATCATCAGAAAAAGAGAGATGTTTTTATGAGTCTGAAACTGGAGTTGTGAATCCAGGAAAATTTTTTTTTTTTGTAGTCAACGTGCAGGCTACTTCGACCATCGCCACCCTCGTGAATTTAGATTCTGAACGAAAATATTTTTCTTTTTATTTAATAACTTGTATTTTTTTTATTCTTATGCAGACTTTGCAAATTTTTCATACAAATTTCGAAGACAGCTCTCAATTAAAAAATTTCAGGTCCATAGAATAACATTCAATAAATTCAAAAAAAAAAAAAAAACAACAACCATGTAATTTTGTCCCCTTGTTAATTTAAAATTATTATAATGATTAATTTGAAATTTTTCTTTGGTCACTGGAATTTCAAATTATCGAGAGACGACTGTATCTGAAAAATTTTAATGAAACGCAAAAAAATTTTTCAAAATTGTCTGTGTCTTATTACTAATTCCAGCAAAGCAAAAAGGATATCTATCCCAAACTCCGTATGTGTAGGCACACAGAGAAAAAAATTAAAAGCCATTTACCACCAGTGTTGTTAATTTTTTTTTTTTGTAAATTTTCGTTCAGCCGTAAAAATATTACCATTTTTTTTTGGAAAAATTACGGTATCCAAAGTCTTAAACAAAATTAAAAAAATTTCTTATTAAACCAGGTTTATATTTGTAATGCAATATATTTATTGAAAAAACAAGTAGCAATAATAAAATAATTTGTGTTCTCTTCTACTAAAAGCAATTTATACATTTTTGTAATATTTAAAATTTGGCTAAAGTGTTATGCGTACATTTATAACAGAAACGTATGAAGCCGTAATTTTATGATTTGTTTTTACGGGAACACATTCTAAAAAAAAACTTTAGGCCTCAACGCTTAAAAACTAAAACTTTTTAAAATTACCTTACAAATATTTAAATTACCTGCTTAAGGTTTTAGGATCTAAATTACCGTACAATACGGTAATTACTATACGATTAACATCACTGTTTAGCGTCCAGATATTCTCTTAAGCGCATGCTACACGCATCAGTATTCAACTTCAATATTTGTCTTTGTGTTAGTATATATATTGAAGCCTCTGACACACTACGTCAACATTTCTCATCAATATTAATTTTTTGGGGTTTTTTCAAGTGTAAACATATAGAAGTTACCGTAGGCAAAATATTTTTTGAAGTTACCATCGTTTCTTTATTTATTTAAAAAAAAGCTTCAATATATTCGATTCGATATACTTCAATTAATTCGATTACAAAAGTTTGTTACTCTATTTGTAATGCATCACAACTACGATGTGCACTCAAAGTTACCAGAAATAAAATGAATATTGACAATAACGATGCCACACTACATTAAACTGCTTCAATATTGTGATGAATATCAAAACCATTTTGATATTCGTCAATATTACACAGATCGTAAATGGGTGACTATTTTTCGCACACAATGACAAATATTGAAGTTGAATATTGATCGTGTAGCATCCACTTTAGGCAGCCAGACCCCAAAACATAAACGTTCCCATAACATCATTTAAAACAAAAACAAAATTTAATTTTGAATGTTGTTATACGAACGAAAGAATTCGAGTGACATCGTGAGCCAGGCAAAAAGCTTCTATCTTCATTGTTTTTTTTGTTACAAATAATGCTGGGAACATAATTGGGACAAACGACGAATTTTTCGTTGCGAATTTTCGTCATCAGAATTAGAATGCATTTGTGCATATGAAAATTATCGCAACACAACACCGCCGTCAACGAAATTTATCGTGCGTCCTCAAGCACGATAGATTTATTTCTATTTCCTACGCCAAACAGAGTTACCGTTTTTAATTTTAGTTTTCAAATATATTGATAAATGAAGTTAATTTTTATTTTAATCATTGTTTAATTTTTAAAATTAATTTAGTCAAATAGAAACAATTATATACCATAAAATTGCTTTTTGTTAATGTTTAATTTTTTCTATTAAGCTTAAAGGTTCGTTTTTATTTTTTTTGTTATCGGTTAACATCTTAATATAAAAATTGTTACTAAAAGAAATATGGTTAAAAAATGAGTATTAAAAAGTTTAATTTTTTCAAGTAATTTTTTTTATACCGTAACACAGACAGCAAACAACTTTGCTGATTATGACAGGTGTAGTTTTTTCGTCGCAATTGTGCGAAACACTGAGAATTTACGCAACAAAATTTTACCGACGAATTCGTTGTGCTGGACGAAATTCGTCGTTCGTACCAATTGTATTCCCAGCATTACACTGCTAACGGATTATGCCTTCTGCTTTTATCTGAGTTTAAAACAGAGAGAGAGAGAGAGAGAGAAAGAGACATTTTTAAATAAAACACATGTTTGTCTGAATCTGATGAAACCGATGGTTTAAAAACAACAAAAACAAAAAAATAAAAGAAAAATCTAAAAACACAGTGCTGCATATTGGGGAAATAAATCCGGGTAATAATTTGTTCTTTTTTTTCTTTTTTCTTTTCAGCGTTGAGAGAGTAACTCAAGAGACAATTATTTTGAATAACAATGCAAGGTTAAAAACAACCAATGTAGAAACTAAGACACCAGAACAGAATCCTATTTCGAAAGATCTCTTGTAAAACGGGTAAGTACTAAAAATAATTTATAAAGAAATATTTATTTAATTTATAATAAAAAAAAAAACCGTGGTCGTACAAGTGACAGAATTTCTATTCAAAAATTAGTGCTTTTCTCTAGCAAATTAAATATAAATAAATGCTCGAACAACCACACTTGGTCAACTTGCAGACTGGTCTGTCCAAGGTATTATCCTAGACGAACCGTTCTTGCACTGAAAACAATATTAGTTAAATTATTCCCAATTAAGTCTGCTCAGTAAATTATTTGTAATTAATAATTTAATTGAATTCACGTTTATTTTAATTGATTTTGGCATTCTCTCAAAACAGTGGTCAAATTACAAAAAAAAAATGGTGAAAGCTTTTCAATTACAAATATACAAACAAATAGTTAATTGATCGTACAATTTTTTTTTATTTGATAGATTGAAATTTAATTATTATTTTAATTGAATTATGTGTCTTTTTTGTAATTGAGTCTTGATTTTACTTTTTTCTGTGTGGCAGAAATGTCAAGCAGACGGCTGGGCATGACGGTGAGGGTGCTCACAGGTTAATGGCATATGGGTCTGCATGCAAGAAAATCAAATCTGCCGAATAACGACGTATGCACAAGTTGTGAGGATGAGAAGGACGAGGAAGTAGACAAGCATTTGCTACGTCACTGTCCTGCTCTTGCCGATATAAGAACGTGTCTCTGTTAAAAATTGCCGTTTGTGCGGCACCTTGCTGGAATAAAGAAATGCGTTGCGGGGGTTGGAAATCTAATTCTCAGGCTTGTTTTAGTATTGTCTTACTCCATTCCATCCACACAACTCACAAATGAATCTTAAAGCAGCCAAGTGAGTTATTTCTTACAGAATTGGTAGCAGCCTGCAAACAAAACCTAACCATCGCTTGCCCGACAAAAATGAGCTTAAAAAGCTGTCTACAACTTTCCTTTACGAAAATTTATTTCACAATGTTCGTCTAATCTATTATCAGAAAATTACAAGGAAAATTTAAGTATTTCTTCATTCCTTTATAAATAACGATTTACGAATTTTGGTAATGTTTTGCTGCTTTTATTGAATTAGAAAAACTTGTGTGTTTTCAAATTCAACAACTACACTGACTGACATTAAAAGGAATCTCCAGTGTGTCTGGCATGTAATTATTTGTTGCTTTAACTGCTACTCGTATGTGTGTTTAGCACCATTACCCTTAATATTCCAGTCATGTAAATTTTATCATTTCGTTTGCAAAATATTAAAAATATTGCCCCCAAAAAAAAAAACAAAAAATCTATTTATGTGATGTTACAAAAATGCCTTTTTTTATAACATACAATTGCCTACAAATTTAACAATTTCATATAATGATGTACTATATATGCACATACATACATATGTGCTCGTATGTGTGTATTTCTATATAAGAAATTAATGTGACCTTAAAGTTTTTCCAAAAGTTTATTTTCGTTGTCATTAGAAGAGTGAGTTGAGCAAAACACCTTCTGGTGCTTGACGGTTTACAAGATTCGTTATAACTGCGTATAATATTGTGTCCTTATGCTTCCTTATTTTTGATATTTTTCTCCAATTTTTTTTATTGTGTCTGGCTGCCGGCATTTCAAAAAATACCTAAAAATATTGTGTTTTTTTTTGTGTCTTCTGTGTTGTGTAGCCACATTTTTCTTTTACACTGACGAGCATAAATGTAATGTTGATACTTAAGTCCGGGCCACATAGAGTCCGTCATCCGTCATACTTTGACTTTTTGTTGAGTCTTGTTCCAATTCATCAATTCAAAGTCATCTAAAATTCTCAAAGTATATTATCGTACGGGAAATATTTCGGGTGAAAAAATATTCACGATAGAGGTAATTAATTTCACAGTTGAATTATAAAAACGCAAGACCAGAGTCAGTTGTTTGTGTTTGTGCGGCGCTTGGTGTTGATAATTCGGTAGTACAGCATCAGAAATAGCAGAAACAAAGTAGAGAATTTTACATATTTACGGAAGGCGTTGTGGAAATAAACAAAATCAAAGAATAGTCTAGAATAGTCTAGAATAGAAATGGTAGTCTGCACATTGACTACAAAACCAAAAACAGACCTGGGTTCAACCCCAGTTTCAGACTAAAATTATAAAAAAAAAAAAAAAAGTTACCCCAATATATTAATCAAATATCAACTAGAAATCAATTAAAAAGTTAATTGAGAAAAAATATTTTTTTAATTTTTTGTTTTAATTCAAAAAGTAAGAGGGTGGCGATGGCTGAAGCAGTCTGCACGTTGACTACAAAACCAAAACAGACCTGAGTTCTACACCAGTTTCAGACTAAAATCATAAAAAAAAACTTATCGCATTTTTCTGATGTGCATTAGTGTGTCTTTGTGTGTCAGTTGTTGTCGAAAGGTTTCAGTGGCGAAGGCATAGTCACTGGCCACTGAACAATACAGCTTATAGCAATCCACAATTACATCAAAACGACCTCCTTCGTCGGTATTGTGTAGCACCAGCGAAATAAAAATAATAATAAAAAAATGGCTACTAAACCGAAGCTTCAGCACTGCTACGAGTATAAACAAACAAAGAACGTGCAAAAGCAGAGCTGTAAAATAATTAATTAAGCTTCACCTCTTGTCGTTTCTCCTACTATCCCTTTCCTTTAGTTCCAGCACAATGTTTCGTATGTGTAGGAGACATCTCCTGAGTGCTGGTCCCAGATAAAAAAAATAAAAAAATTCTTTTTAATTTTCAATTAAATTAAGTAATTGAAGCAATTAATATAATAAGAATTAGTCAAACAATGTTTTGATTGATTCAATTGAACACTTTTGACTCGATTAGGGATTGCAACCGAACTGTCGTTTAGTTGCCAGTTGCTAAAAATTGTAATGCAGATCGAAACTGCATTAACTCCAGTTGCTTTTTAGCAACCACAAATTTGTGATTGCTCCCCTACCAACTCAACTGAACTTCGGTTCGGTTGCAATGCATTATCGACCCATTTGTTTAATTTTATATATTTTTTTTAATTACTCGTATATATTTAATCAAAACTAAAAATATCGTTCATTGGAAAAAAATTCAATTATTACACTTTTGATAACTGGTATGATGATTTCGGTGAGAGGTGCGTAATTAAACATTTTTTTTTAATTGTACAGGGTGTCTGGTGGGAAATTTATATTTTTAAATACGATTATTTCAAAAAGTAATAAATGGTGCGGAGGAAGGGTGGCGCCGTTGGAATTATTGATTGAGCGGATTTGTCAGTGGTCGAGTGAGCATCGCGCATTCGCTGTGGAGACATTTTTTAAGACTAATGATTCTTACGTAATAGCTTGTCGACAATTTTGTTCCATGTTCGGTATTCGGCGTATTAGTGATGGACCGAGTGTAAATTTAATTTGTTCGTGGGTGCAGAGATTCCGCACAACTGCTTCGGCTATGAATGCCTCACCATCGATCTTCAAGGACTCCCGAAAACATTGAACTGGTTGAAACCAGTTTACGTGAAAATCCGCGACTTTCAATACGGAAAAGAACAGCCTCACTGGGACTTCCAAGAGCGATTAATCATGCAATTTTAAAAAAGGATCTGAAGTTCCATCCTTTTAAAAAATTTTAAAAAATTCAATCCGAATTTCCATTCTATCCTTCAATGCTCTTAATAAAACTTTGTGTCCAATTATTACGTTTTTTATTTAAGTTTGAAAATATAAATCTGCTACCAGACACCTGAATTTATTTTAGGAATTCTCTTTATATTGTATATGTTTGCTTTCCTTCTTAATTATTGAGTTTGCTTTTATAAAAAATACTTTATCTCTAATATATAAAATTCTCGTGTCGCGGTGTTTGTAGTTAAAATCCCCCGAAACGGCTTGACCGATTCTCATGAAATTTTGTCGTTTAATTTTACCACATTAAAAACTAAATGGACTTTCCGTTAAATTTAAATAAAAAAACAAATAGAGGGGGTTTTTTTGTGAATTTTCAGTTCATTTTTCGTACAGAATATTTTGAGTGCAGGATTTTTTTTGTCAGCTGTTTGCAACATTTATGCTCGTCAGTGTTTAAACGTACTCTGAAAACATACATATGTATATGTATGGCTGGTGTGCTGTATGTGCATGTATGTATATACATTTATAAAAATAAAAAAATACGTATATATGTATTTGTATACCTAGCCTATGTAAAAATACATGTGCAAACATATATATTATATACTCAGCATGGAAACTTATACCAACTCGGTTACTGTTCTTACACGTGTATATAAAACGTGTATATAAAAAACCGACAAGTATGTACATAATTTTTTATTATATGCGATAGAAATATGTATAGCAATCATTCTCCCAACCTGTGTATACACATCCATATAAAACATAAAATAGTATCACATACATGGTTGGTTAGGCATGTACGTCCATATACATACATACATACAAACATATCTATATAATCATGTTGTTGCCGGCATTTTTGAGATAAATATGCATACACCTGCAAACCGAAAATTTCAAAAACCTGCAAACATTTTTCGCTCTCATGCTTATTGTTCGTTCTTCTTTTAATATTTGCAATTCTGCACGTAAAAATCATGTCCATACTTGCAATTGTATTTGTAAATGTTAACCGTTAGCAAGGACACTAGCTGACGTAGACAATTTAAAACCATGAATAACAGAAAATATATGGATTTTCTGGTCTGATATTCCAAAACGTGTTAATGGAGTTTTGTCTATACGGCCTGTGGTGCCAAACAGTTTCTATATATTTTTTTTAACACTGTAACTTTTCAACCCGTAAAGCAATTTCAGTGATTTTCCCACCGTTGGATAGATCTGGAAATTGGCCACAAGATGTTCATCCTTTTTTTTATCTGGAACCAGCAATCAGGAGATGACCCCTACACATGCGGTGCATTGTGCTGCGAACTATAGGAAAGTGATTGTAGGAGAACATCTTGCAACACTGCTTTTAAGCTTCGTAATGGCATTTATTGCAAAAATCGCAATAAAGCTGCATGTCTGAACACTAGAGTTGTGTCGTTCAGCTCTGAGCTAGCTCAATTGAACGATTCAGTAAACTGAGCTAAGTGAGCGCTCACTTTTTTTTGATGATTCTAGTTCAGTTTTTTTTTCGTTCATTTTATTGGTTCATCAGTGCTACCAGAACCAAAAAAATTTTTTTAATTAAATTTGTATGATGCCAGATGTGAATAGTTCACGTCATTCGCGATTTAGTGCAAACACTATTTTTTCTTAAATAAATTTCTGTCTTGCAGTTTCGATACTTGAATAATAATAATCTACATTTTATTAAAAGTTTTTTTTATATATTTATATTAGCCTATGTAAAACATTTCACAAATTTCCCTAAAATAACAAATTTCAGCACCAAAAACATATTTACCAATTGTACCAATTTCATTGAAAGCCTTTTTTACAGTCCTTAAATTAATTAATTAAGGGCAGTTTATTGGCTTTTAATGCAAAGGGCATATGTACATATGTTCTCACATGTATAATGAATATTAATGGCAAAAACTTTATAGTTTTTTTTTTAAATTATTAGTCTATTGTTTTGGGAGTGTAATGTTTAACTGAAAGGTGAAAAGAAAATAAACCTTGAAGACTAAAATGGCAAATGTTAACGCTATTCCCATCAAATGTTTTTTTTAGCATGTAGCATTTCATATATTTTACAGAAATTATTTGTAAATTACTTTTTTATGTATATAAAATTTGCAAGCACAATTTATTCGTGTTAAAATGCATTTAATGTTCATAAAATGTGCAATTTTTTCTATTACTACAGCAGTCGCTTTATACTTAAAAAATATTTAATGGAAGAAAAAGTAATTTAAACAAACTTACTTAGATGTGCATATGCTTAATTTTAATGGATGTTATAAGGAGGGGGTTTTACCTCTTTAAAAGAAATCTCAAGAAAAAAACCCTGTGTACTACTGAAAATTGGTTGAGGAACAACAATTTGAGTACAACTGCTGCAAAAGTGTTGGCAACAGTTACATTTTAGATACAGTTTGATGAACAAATGCACGAAATGTCAGTACAAAGTTAAAAGAAAGTTTAAATGGCTTATAACAACACAGAAAAAATTAACTTTTAATGACCAAAATAATTGAAACAATTAAAATAATGTCTATATGATTGTAATTTCAAAATTGTGCTTTTTCGCGAAATAAAAAATATATGAAATGTATTATTAAATACTTTATGATATTCTCACTAGGTCACCGTCCCGGCTTCCACGCAATCTCTTTATTAATGAGAAAAAAAATAAGTTTTGCTGTGTTTAGCTGACCCGGCAAATGTTGTTTTGCCATGTACATATATTATTTCTAGGAAACATTGTTTTAGTTCAATAATTGAGGGTTCAATTGAGGGTGGCGATGGCGCGATGGATGGTAGTCTGCACGTTGACTACGAATCCCAAAACAGACCTGGGTTCAACCCCAGTTTCAGATTAAAAATTTTAAAATAAAAATAAACATCTCGCATTTTTCTGATGTGCATTAGTGTGTCTTTGTGTGTCAGTTGTTGTCGGAAGGTTTCAGTGGCGAAGGCATAGTCACTGGTCACTGAACTATACCGGCTTCAGCTGATAGCAATCCACAATCGCATCAGAACGCCCTCCTTCGTCGGTATTGGTAGCACCGGCGAAATAAAAATAATAATAAAAATGGCTACTAAACCGAAGCTTCAACACTGCTATAAACAGAGAACGTGCAAAAAGCAGAGCTGTAAAATAATTAATTAAGCTTCACCTCCTGTCATTTCTCTAACTATTCCTTTCCAATAGTTCCAGCACAATGCTTCGCATGTGTAGAGGTCATCTCCTGAGTGCTGGTTCCAGATAAAAAAAAATTTAATTAATTAGTTTCATAATTGAATTTCAATATTATATCAGCTTTGATTTTTTTTATTTTATAAATTCATGTTGACTTCATGTAGAGAAAAAGTTCTTTAATGGACAAAACACAGAACTCTTGAGCTAAGCGGAACTACCCAACTAAGACAAACACTCAGCAGTTGTGAACGCGGCCATTTTCACAAATTTCGATTCGCATCGAATGCCAACATTTGGCTGCCAGATTGTTATTTCTTAATCGAAAAGCATTCACAAGGCATTTGTACTACATATTGCTTCATCTCTTCTTCAACAGAGAAATGCATGAAATTCAATTAAATTAAATCAATAGCGAACTACATTAAAATGGTTTTATAAACGAAATGACGTTGACAAGTGAAACGAATTTCAATGTCTCACAAAGCCACGCATGCCACGCAACAGTTGAGAAAACATAAGATGTTTTGGCAATGACAACTTCTTAATTATCTTATTTTTTTATTTTTTTTTGATTTTTATTAAATTAAAAACACTTGTCATTCTCAATAACTTATTCAATATTTGTTATTAATTTATTTCACCAAATCTACCAGCATTTGTATAAAGACATGCGTATGTCAAATTTAAAATGCAAACCCGTTTGGTAAAATATTTTTAATACACAAAGTGCAGGCATACCCTGTCGGAATTTGAGTTGGCTTAAAATTAAGTCAGGCCTAAACATGACGAAAAAGCTATTCAGTTTTTCATAAATGACCTACCCCTCAGTACTCATTCACTCACTCACGAGTTAGTTAATTATAATTTATTGTGTGGTGCATGAAGACAAAAGGCGTTCATCTTTGCATCATTTCTGAATAACTCTAAAAGCGAGTTAGTTTTAAGTGAACTACATTTTGTATTAGTTCTGAAAAAACCCGACAGGGCATTGCTTGGTGTATATATACATACATACATACATTCATACATATGCAAATGTCGGTGAGCATTCATGCCTGAGTATGTGTATTCAAGAGTCGTATTACCATATTTAATACAACACGCACACAATGTCCTTTGCAACATGCAAATATAAATTATCTTTCCATATTGAAGTATATAAATTTGTGTTGAAAGCAAACCAAAAAATATTTATAAGACAGTTCGTGTGTGTGTGTGTGTGTTTGTATAGTACGCTTTCTATATGCCGCCATCCTTTAGTATAATTTTTGGGCGTTACTAACTTTACTTCCGTTTTGTTGGTGTCTTTTAAATCAAATAAATATTACGTTTTTAATTTTTTTTCTTTTTTTTTGCAAAATATTTTTGCGCCTTGAAAACAAGAAACCAGTTGGTAATGGAGAACACACAATATAAAAAAAGATATCTTAATAGAGGGTGGTACCAATTCACGTGAAATTAATTGTAATTGTAATTAAAAAAAAATATTCTATCAGGCCTGTTCTGCAAACCACTTTTTGTCAAAGTGATTTGAAATCACGGAAATTGTGTTCTGCACACAAAAATTTAAAAAATCTCGTGATGACTAAATGACTGACGATTTGAAATCACTTGCTTATTTTTTCTATATATTTCGTTTAGAATTTAATGAAAATGCTACAATATATTTCATGTGATTTGTTTTCTATTCATTTTTCTAATAAAATTGGGTTTGCTACATATAAAAACTTAAATATGAGCAAATTTGTAAGAACACTGCTTTTTATTGTAAATAATTGTTTTGCTTTGTTTAGCAATGTCGTGGTTTACATTTACTTTTTAGCAGTCAGCTGGTTAATTTTTTCGAACATGTGTTTGAGGTTGCCAAAGTCATACAGTCTTTATAAGTCATGCAAATATATAGATATTTTACCATCATGTTCTTTATTTAAGACAAATTTTTTATATTGTTGTATAAAAAATCAATATGGTCAATAATTAAATCATTTTTGTGCAAATTTATAAATAATTAAATGCAAAATTTAAGCAAATTTCGTTAATGAAAACACTGGCAACTTCGCAGGTATTTTGTTGTGCTAATAAAAAATTTATTGTTTGTAAAGATTCATGTTATTTTTTTAAATGATGCTTTCTTAAAGCAATTATTGACAATAAACTAGCTCCTGGCTTTTTTATATTCTTTATTTCATCTAATATTTTAATTCACAATGCAAAAATATAAACACAAATATAAAACATCAGCTGTTTTCTCGTGTTTTCGAAAAATTAAAACCACGCCGAAAAATGTAAAATCGCGTGATTTTCGGAACAGCTTCAAATCGTCGGCGTGGTTTCAAAACGGTTCGTGATTTCAAATCACGTGGTTTGCAGAACAAGCCTGTATATATCAATATGCAATAATTTAATGGTTTTGATTTGATTGAAGTGAATGAAAATAAAATCTGACAACGCGGGTATTATTTAAAAAATTCGATATTCAGCCCTGTTCTGAAACTCGCAGCTTTTCAAATCGCATGCTGTTTAAAATCTCACGTGTAATTTATTGCTGTTGTGTAAGTCATACGATTTTTTTTTTATGTAACTAATCTTTCATTTATTTAACGTAAGTCAAAATTAATTACGATTATTTATTTATGTTTGTTATATGGTTCAGCTGGTCAAATAAGTGGTGCATCAAATAGCTTCTTTAAAAATGTTTGTTGTATAAAGAAAATTTTTTAAGTTGCTATTTGGTTTGTTTTCTTTGTATATTTCGTAATTCTCAAAGATTTTGTGGGAGCTCTTTTTTTTTATCTTGCACCAGCACTCAGGAGATAAGCCCTACATATGCGGTGCATTGTGCTGGAATTAGAGTAAAGGAATAGTAGAAGAAATGACAGGAAGTGAAGATTCACTATCTACAACACTGCTTTTTTGCATGTTACTTGTTTTTCTAGCAATGTTGTAGCGCCTCTGATGTGAAGGAGACGTATTACATTTTGAAGCTTCGTTTTCAGTAGCCATTTTTTTTAGTAATTATTTTACTTCACCGGTGCTACATAAAACGGACGAAAGAGGGCGTTCTGATGTGCCTGTGGATTGGATACAGCTGAAGCCGTTACTGTTCCGTGACCAGTGACTATGCCTTCGCCACTGAAACCTTCCGACAACAACTGACACACTAATGCACATCAGAAAAATGCGAGATGTTTTTTTTATACTTTTAGTCTGAAACTGGAGTTGAACACAGGTCTGTATTTGGTTTTGTAGTCAACGTGCAGACTACCATCCATCGTGCCATCGCCACCCTTAAATTAATTAATATAATATACAATACTAGATGACCGTCCTGGCTTCGCAGGGAATCTGTTTACTAATGAGAAAAAAAATAAAAGTTTTAAGTTTTATAGTCAACGTGCAGACTACTTCGACCACCGCCATCTGAAATTTCTAAGCTTTTTGCAAGAATTTTATTTTCTTTCTTTTTTTAATTCACAAATGGCAGCAGTTTGAAGTACATTACTAGACAAAATGTATATTGGGTGCCTACGTAGCGTAGTGCATGAGCATTCGTCTATCAACGTGGAGGCGCTGGTTCCATTCCCGCCTAGACCCAGACAAGATATGTATATAAGAACTTCGTAGAGTTGGTGTTGTAAAAAAAAAACACCGTCACGCACATGTTACATTTGTCACGCACAATAACACCGCACTTTTATAAATGCTGCATTTAAAAACAAAAAGTTGTTCATGTTCGTCTTCTCTCTTTCACTCTCTCCCTCTCTCCCTCTCTCATAAAAAACGCAGCGACACTGCTTTACAAATAATCAAAAACACGCACCTGCAGAGTTCAACTCTCTAGCCTTCTTATACTTTCGCCATCTGTCTCTTTTCTACTCTATGAGGGGGTGGCGATGGCTGAAGTAGTTGGCACGTTGACTACAAAACCAAAACAGACCTGGGTTTAAATTCAGTTTCAGACGAAAATCAAAAAAAAAAAAAAAAAAAAACTTCCCGCATTTTTTCTGATGTGCATTAGTCAGTTTCAGTTGTTGTCGGAAGGTTTCAGTGGCGAAGGCATAGGCACTGGTCACTGAATCATACCGGCATCAGCTGATAGCAATCCACAATCACATCAGAACGCCCTCCTTCGTCGGTATTGTGTAGAACCGGCGAAGTAAAATAATAATAAAAATGGCTACTAAACCGAACCTTCAGCACTGCTACGAGTATAAACAAAGAACGCGCAAAAGCAGAGCTGTAAAATAATTAAGCTTCACCTCGTGTCATTCCTCTAACTATCCTTTTCCTATAGTTCCAGCACAATGCATCGCATGTGTCATCTCCTGAGTGATGGTTCCAGATAAAAAAAAACTGTCTTCAGACTTGTCAGATATTTGACGGAACAAAGGGTAACCACTGTTTTGCACAAATATTTCGTCAATCTGAAAAGGGATATAATATAATATAAAATGTAGTGATGTAATAAATTATTGAATGCCAATGGCCTTTTATTTAAGATAAAGAACTGTTGCAAATCATATTTTTCAGTAATGAACAAACTATATTTTATTATTTAATTATTAAGCTCGAGGTTGTTATGCTTTTATACATAATTGTATTTTTTTGTATTTATCTTTGATGTTTCTTAAACAGTTTGTTAACATCAGCAGGAAATAATTGATTTAAATTTTTAAATATTTTCTAGAAATGTGACAAAAAATTTTTTGGTTACGCTCGCTTTTTTCTGCAAATATTTGCCAAGTCTGAACGTAGCTTTATCGATTATGGAACATCCTTGGAACACTGGTGCCACATAAAATATTATTATGCAAATGTTCTTTAGGACAAAAAAAACTTATGGGAGCAGTACAGTTTTTCTGAAATAATACCGCGAGTAGTAGAAAATGTCGCATGAACGTGTTCTATCAACTATATAATTCAACTTCAAAAATCACGTTTATGGAAACGAAAACATTTTCCCACACCCTTTACCCGAAGAAAATAACCCATAAAAAAATATAAGGAATTCAAAAAATTTTTATACAACTAAAGACGTAAAATACAAACATTTTCCCCAAGGAGTGTGAACAACATAATATTGCTTTTAGTTTTTATGGGACGGAGGGAAAAACAGGCCACGTTTCTTAAGAATTGAAAGCTAAAAGCAAAATAAAACAGAATACATATTTCATTTTTCTTGCTTTCATTTTAACTTTAACCCATTTGTAATAAGTACACGAGTACAATACAAGTTGGGGTAAAGAAGAAAAAAACAAAAATTTTTCACCGATTTTATTATTCTTGAAGGTAACAACCAAACGACCCTTAGGTTATACAACAACATGCTTATGTTGACATGCTTATGAAAAATTTCTATTTTAATAAGTTTGACACCTGACAATACTGATATTTATGGCAGAATAAACAAAAATTGAATTAGGCTCTTGTTGAACAAATAAAAACGTTAAAGGAAATTACCTTTTTCGAAGCAAATGTATCTGAGTAGAAAGGAAAAGAAAAGTATGGTGAGGAGAGGTGTAAGTTTCAATGAAACTTTACAATAACAAAAATACAAAAACAATAGCTTAAGTGTGGAGTTTTTATTTATATTTATTTTCCACGCTCCACAGGTTCTTTCTATACTTTAGGAAAGATAAGCCCTGGATGGTCCTTCGGACCTACTTCTTCTTTGCCAGCATTCGTAACACTGAATTTTGCAACTCTCGCTAATACTACCAATGGTCCCCAACTTTTGTTTAACGTTTGCATCATTCGCCAACAGATGTTTACATATTTGTATCAGCTAAGTTTTCTTGGGCAACTACTGACATCTGCCAATCGCTTTAATATGCAAATATTTTTGTAGTATGCTGGCTGAACTAATTGGGTAATTTTCTGCGTACGCAAATCGCAAAGCGCAAAGAATTTTAGAAAGGCATCTTAAATCGCGCCTCTAGTGTATTGGTAATTCATACCACCCACCCCCTTCTATTCTCCTTAAATTTGAAGTGCTTTCAATTGTTGAACATGTGTTAGCAAATCGAAGATTGCATGCAGTCGTTTTGAAGGGTAACTGATCCAGTTATTCCTTTCTATTACGAGTGTTATTGTTATTATTAGGTTGCCTTTCATGGTCATTGGGTTTTTAAATAATTTATATCTATTGAACGGATTTGCTGGCATTACTTTTTTTTTGGGTATATCTTCTTTATTGTTATTTGTGTGTTATCAAATGTTAAATTAATTTCATATATAATAAAATTTTCTTTTCGATTAAATTCTGTTGTCTTGCTATCATTGAGATAACTTTTGTTCCATTTGCTGGCACAACTTTTTATTTTTATTTATTTATTTTTATTCTTCTATTTGTTTTTAAGTGGAAAACTTACAAAAAGGCTGAATGAAGAAAGAACAAATCATTACCTAAACCCATTCTAGGAAATTGAATGTTTTCTTTTATTTATTGCTTCAATATCAAACGCTCTTTATAATTAAGTTGTAATATCACGAAATCCATGTTGTAACCCACTGTTACATTGTGCGAATAATTTTATTGAGAAAATATTGTCTAAATGTTCCATTAAAAAGAAAATTAGAAATATTTCCATTAGTTTTAATAAAAATTTTTTTTTTGCTCTGGAGCAGCGCCAATTATTCCATTGGTGGCTTCAATAAGACCGAATAATTCTTTTAACTTTAACTATTTATTAATATTTATTTATTTATTTTCTCTATCATAAAAAACGAATTCTCCAATGGACTCATATATTTTGATTACCTTGACCATTGGCACGATTAAATATTACGTGCACGTTCCTTTTCATGTACATTTCATATACATTCGTGGATATTTTATGTTTAACATAAGGCTGGTACCAATTATACGTGTAAACTGAAATTGTAAGCATTTTTTTTTTAATAAATAATATAATATGGCTCTTAAGTAGATGAGATAACAATTAATTTCTGTTAAAAAAAAAATTACTTTTAAGAAGTCGCCAAATCAGCAGCTGAACATGCAAATTCTATTGAACCGCATTTAATGAAAAATTTTTTTTTTAATGTGTCAAGGCGCAAAGAGCTTCTAGAATTGGAGAGAACTACAAAAAAATTACAAAATTTAATAAATAATATATTATTTATGAACAAATTATTATATTATGAACATTTTATTATAAATTCAGTTGAACATGTTTTTCGGTTTTCATAAATAAAAAAAAAAGATTTTTCAAAAATTATTTTTAATTGTTGGCCTTATGCATGCTTGTAGCGATTGTACAGCGATAAACCAAAGACGAGTATCTAATTGCCATCTTAAGGCATTAACTGGTTGGGAATTATAACGGTAATGCTTCGTCAGTTCCCAACTTACTTTTTGCGTTACATCCCATGTGCCATTCATGTGGAAAAGAAAATTTCTAGTCGGGATTGTCTTGTGTTTTTCGATTAAAAAACAATATAAAACTCATACTGGCGAACTTTTTTCGCTTTTATTTTAAGCAATGATTAAAGAGGCTCCGAGTACATAAAAATTCCCTTAGCTCGTAGCATCTTCCTTTTATAGTAAATTCTTACTAAATTCTTCTTTTAGTTAGACATTTTGATAAATATAATTCTTTTCATATCAAGATCAGTTATTACAGTGCCCAGATACATAAATAATAAATAAAATGCCAGACAACGAATTGTGTTCTGTCAAGGAGCTTTGAAGTTCTCTTACAGATTAACTTAAACTGCTGCTAGTACCTCATAGTTTCATATCCTAACATTTTATTAGAATAAGACTAATTTCAATTAAGTTTAAAACCAAACCAAATCAAAAAACAACACCAGAAAATCAGATTTAAGCACTTTTTCCACAGATTTTGTTAAATTTAAGATTCGAACTCTTTATTCTAGAGTTTTTCAACCAAATGCACAACAACAATAAATATGTAAATGAAGATTTTTTTCATAAAAATACTTGTCTCTTTTTTTTCTTTTATAATTTATTGTTCCATTTACAGGCCCACCCTAATGTAATTCAATATGTGAAGACAATGTCATTTTGAAAATTTACAATATTTGAAATTTTATTTTATTTCTAGTTACAATGGACGTGTGAAATCAACACACAAGAACAAAGGGACATGATGTCACTAATAAAAATTAAATAAACTAGTACAAAACAAACGCTCATGCTCATACAAATGTACATGTATAGATATGTATATGCATATATACATATATCGCATTCTCCCTATTCTTGCACTGAGTAGCATTGCCAAAACTTCTGTTGCAATATATTTGTGGCGGTCTACAAAATTTTGAAAATTCGAAATAAGCCAAGTCTTGTTAAGGTCAAATATTTACGTTTTACACAACAACATTTGGAATTTCACACACATGCATATTCACATTAACAATAAATATTTGAGTTAGATTTCTTTTTTATTTGAAATCGTCAAATCTCACAATCACTAATCTGTAAATCTGGCAACATGGATTCAAGCACTTGCTCCAACTGTACTCGTTTTTCTATAATTGTTGGAGAGTGTATTACAATTGTTATTGTGTTCATTGAATCTCATTTCAGTAATCCATTTATTTTCCTTTCTCTTTATAATTTGTTCCGTTTAAAAAATTTTCTGTTTATCCACACAGGCACACACATACGTGAAGTTTGTAGCAATGTATGTTGTTTGTAATCGTCCATATTCGTATATACTCGTATGTATGTCTATGAATGTACAATGTACATAGACATATGAAATACTTCATTTGTGGGAAATTGACTTTTATTCATTGTCCTCGAGGATTTTATTATTATTTATTTTTTTTCATTTTATTTTACATGACACATGTGGAATAATAACTTTTTGGATGGTGATTGTTGTGCATGAAATAACTGGATTAAATAATTTGAAATATTGGTTGAAGTAGGCTTTTCGTCATAAAATAAAAGACGTTTAGATTATGTTTATCAATAGTTTGCAAAAGTTTTGTCAAGAAAATTTTTTTTTCATTAAAATTTTACTTGTCAGCCTTTCATAAATTATTATGAATAAGAGATAATTTTCCATGAGATTAAAATCTAAATCATAGGAGGGAGCATTTATTTATGTAGTAGAATCGGTTATTTATGGAAAGTCTTATATGACCAAAAAAAAATTCAAAAAAAAAAAAATTTTTTAATTAAATTAAAACTACAAATTTAAAGTGCAAGTATTTTATTAAGCCTGTCTATGAACACAGAGTGATAACAAGTATTTTATAAACTGCAGATTTACATAAAATTTTTTTTAATTTTCTTCAGAATATTTTTGTTTTAATGAAATTTTGACAGACGATTCGCTCAAATTAAAAGTCAAATGTAACAACTGCAGAATTCCGATCAGCGGTAGGCAACTGTTTGGTCCCTTACAAAAATCACACTAAATTCCAATCACTCCAAACATTTCGGTCTCCTTCTTAACCCCTTGACGGTCCCCATAGACAATTGTTTTTTTATTCAGTGTACTTCTCTATACACGCACATGCTTTTATCAATTTATTTGTCATCAGCTAAAATAAAAGGTATGTACAAGCATATGAACTTCAACGTCTGGGCATCATATATGGTGCACAGTACAGTCAAAGGGTTAATTAGCAGTTTTGTTGTAATTTTAAGGTCGCCCAAATCGAAATGTTATTAAATCAAAAATGCACACGATTGTGTGCGCATTTGTAATTTTCAAATTGAATTGCCGTAAGCGTATGAGTATTTAAACCCAGCTTGTACAGCAATATTGCGCATACGCCTGCCATGACAGGCATTCTATATACAGATATGTATATACAGGGTGGGGCAAATATCACGGCTGCGTGTAAAATTTGAACAACTCTATTGTCCTGATATCAGCTCCATTGATGTGCTTTAGCTGCTCTATAGTTTGGGGCTTGTTAACATACACTCGTTCTTTGAGATAACCCCATAGAAAATAATCAGGGGCAGTTAAGTCTGGTGAACGTTCTGGCCAATTCAATTCTGATTTTCTTGAGATAATTCGGTCTTCAAAAATTTCATTTAAAAGACTAATTGTAGCACGGGCCATGTGTACTCTTGCTCTATCATGCTGGAAGCACTTGTTGGCTGCCACAGGGCGTACAAATTTATTAATCATGGTACGATACCTGTCCTCATTCACCGTCACTGCATTACCAACTTCATTCTGGAAAAAGTGGGGCCATATATCTCTTTCTGATGTCACTCCACACCATAACGTACACTTGAGCGAGTGCAATTGGCGCTGGTGAACAACTCTGGGGTTTGCAGTACCCCAAAATCGCATATTTTGTTTATTTTGTAACGATTCACTGTCTCGGTGGTATAATTTTTTTTTATATATACATATATATGTATGTATAGTATAGGAGCGTTCAATTGATTATTCTTCAAAATTTATTTGGATTATTCAGGAATGGAACTTAGATGACCGAAAGTTCTGCCAGGGTACGTTTTCTTGTACAATATGATTTAAAATTTGCTTCTTAGTCAGCACAATGACAAAAATGTCCAATTATTCAATTATATAAACTTTAAACGAATCGGTGCACTATTGTTAACAAATTTATTGTCCTGTTTGATCAATCCTCTTCAATACTGCCACCAGGTTCAATATATGTATTTGAATATTAAAATGTTAATTTTTCTTTCCAGACAAATCTTTGCAAATCGTAAAAATCTTTCTTAATGTTTATTTGCGTTACATATATCCTCTTAGTAAAAATATTCAGCAAGGATTAATAAAAATGCTATTTTTAAAATTTAAATTGTCAACTCACACAAAAAAAATTTTAATTTTAAAATGAAAAAAAATTTGGAAAAAAAACCAAATAAAAATTTCTAAAGCAAAATTCAAAGTTAACTAAAAAAAATTTAACGTAAGTATATTTTTGATCAAGTATTTAGTTATTCTCCCCCAAATTTTCACATACGATATAGTTGTTATAATTTCAAACTAAAATTTGTCACAATTTACATATCGATTAAGATGAAAATTACCTTCATCACGATAATTTCGTAATGCTCGGTGCTTCAGTGAAATTGAATCTCCATTGGAAAAGTAAAATTCGACCACTTTGGTGCGTAACACGGTTCGATGAATAAAATCTACAAAAAAAAAACAATAAAAAATAATTAGTCTCACTTCTATTTTTATTTTGACCTTTATTAAAATTTTTTAATTACATTTATTTTTGAGCGATGGTCTTTTTTTATGAAAAGTTTTTAATCAATATTTCGCTACCAAATAGGTAGAGAGCATCGTCAGGAAATAATAATTTGTATTTTTAAAATAGTTTATTATTCTATCCGAGGATGTAGGTTTATGATACCAATCTATTATTAAATTCTGACCTCTTCTCTCAATTAATACATGTAAATATGGAAGTTTTAAATTTAATTCTTTCTCTATCGTAAACTTAATATCCTGGTTAAAATTATGAAAAATTGTCAACATATTTATTTGACTATCCTCAATATTACAGAATAGATCATCTACATATTTAGTTAATATTCTCGGTTTTAAAATTAATTTTTCAATACAAGAATCTAATAGCTTTACCTGCTACAATTGGTGATGCTGGTGATCCCATAAGAAGTCCTTCACTCTGAATATATATTTTATTTCCATATTGAAAATATCTGTTATCCTGGGGCCAAATCGTTACATCCGTGAACCCAACGACAATCGTACGAAAGATAATTACGTGATACGTCAAACGTATGAACGGAGTGAGATTATGACATACGATTGTAAACGTATCGTAATTTTACTTTTTAACTTCCACAACACTGTGAATGGCATATTACAGTACATCAGTCATAGTGATTCAAATTTTAAATGTAATAACTAAGTTGTTATTGCATAAAAGGGTAAAATCATAAATGTTTAAATTAAAAATTTAATTCAGTTTGTGGTTTTCTATATTTGATTTAAATAATATTTCTAAATAATTATTTACACATTATTTTAGAGGTTTTTATGTTGCAGATTTTTTATTTGTAAATCTAGGTCCGCTTTTGCCACATATTTCTCATATTTTTCTATTTTCATTTGAAGCAGGCGTTCTGGAATTTCAAGCAAACGATATTAATATGTCCACATTACCAAATGTTGGCACCGATTTGATGCCTACAACAGTAGCTTCCAGCCCAGCTGCACCAATTAACAGTTCTTCGTTGAGCGTTTTTGGAAAATTTATTAAAAGAGAGTTTCTTCTTTGCCTGATAATTCTGGTCAGCGTAAGCCTAAATCACAGAGACATCAACAACTGATTCTTTTTTTAACGATATTCAATATTTTTACCTTCTTCCACATCTTCACATCTTTAACTGGTGGTCCTACTGCATTGAGACGCTTCGACAACTCATCCCATAGCCGGTTGGCTGTGGCTTTACCCTGTGCACAATTGGTTAGCAAATTTTTTGCTAACTGTTGGTGTTCATTCATGAACTCTGCCATTAATTCCTTTTGTTGTGATTCAATTTGTTATAATTAGTCTTAAAAATACAATATTACATTACAAATATAATTTATTCAATGAAATTTTAGTTTACTTACATTTTTAACGAAATTTAAACAAAACTTTGTATGTATACGCATTCAATTTTATTAACGGATGACATTTCGTAAATATCATACGTTCATTTATACGTTCACGTATGTTATAAAAGCAAAAATGTGTTTTTACGTGACAAGTTCTACGTTCACGTATGTACCGATTTGGCCCCCTGTATACAAAACTTGACAATACGAAGAAAAAGATTCTTATTTATATTTGTATGTCTTTCTAACTTATCTCCCATTTTTCTTTTATTATATCTAATGCTAAATTAACTGGAATACTTGGAAATAAATATACAATATTAAATGATATTAATCTATCATCCTTATCTATATTCAAGGTTTCAACTTTATTTTTAAATTCCAAAGAATTTTTAATATTATAATTTGATTTAATAGTTAATCTTTTACGAATATTTGATATATATTTACATAGATCATACAAATTATTATTTCCTGACGATGCTCTACCTATTTGGTAGCGAAATATTGAAAAATAAATAATTGTTAAAAACTTTTCATAAAAAAGACCATCGCTCTAATATAAATATAATTAAAAAATTTTAATAAAGGTCAAAATAAAAATAGAAGTGAAAGTAATATAAAAAAGACGGAAGCAGAATTCATCATTATTCAAAAATAATTAAAGGACTATAAAATTTGGAAAAATAAAAGGAAATTTTGTAAGCATAGCAGCAATAATATAGAAAATTATTTGGAAATTAAAAAAGAAGTTAGACGAAATAATTGTTAAAAACTTTTCATAAACAAGACCATCGCTCCAAAAATAAATATAAATAAAAAATAATAATAAACAAAAAAGTTATTAAATTTTTACACGCAGGCGTGCGTTTTGGCCCACCCTGTACATAGTATAATATGATTTAACGATATTCTTCATTGATAATCGCTAAAAATTCTTCTATGCTAAAAAAGAAACTGTCCCTACTTTTCTTATGGGCTTTGGTTTGGTTGTTGTTTAAAGAAAATTTAACAGAAAGAAATTTGAAAAATGAAAAGAGAAATGTATTTTTCCCAAAACGCTATTTTGCATATTAATTAAAATTTTTAATAGAAACGCAGACGTTCCTGTATATAAATTCTGTCTACTTAATGTTGCGTGCAATAAAAATATAATTTCATAGTTCTCAATTTAAATAATTTTAATGCTATTAATTTTAATGCTTTAACGACCATTTTCACAATGTCTGATTAAAACTTAATTGGAACTTTTAACAGTCGGTTAACTAAAAATATATTTCACAATGTATGATTAACTTTTAACTGGCACCATTTAACGAAAAAGTGTCTCTTAAATTTAACCGAACAAAATGTGGCGGTTAACAATATAATCGACCACTATGCATAGCTAATTTTAATTGATAAATAGAAAAAATGTACACATGTAAAAAATGGGAAAGCTACACTTATATTTTTTCAATGTTTATAATTTTAAAACTTTGAAACAAAAACAAAGAAATCTTGCTGTGATATTAGAGGATCTACAAAAAACTTTTTATTATGTGTATATCTTAATATTTTTATAGACCAATATTTTACCTGTCTCACTTGTTTTTTTGAATGTTCCAAACTGGAACAATCTTTTGCTTATGAATATTCCGCCATTTTCCTTTCAGTATACTTCAATGTTTTTTTTTCACAAAGATTAAGATTTTTTTCTATTTTCTGTCATTATAGTATTTTTCGTAAACAAACACAAACAATATTGCCATACTTTTTAACGAATTCTTTTGTTAAGTAACTGAAGGATGGTGAAACTGAAATCATTAACCGTCGATTAAATAGTGCCTGTTTGCTTAACGGCAGTTAGTTATTTTCTGTTAAAAGTAAAATAATTAGACATTGTGAAAATGGCCGTAAGGCGTATTATAAAATTTTAAAATATTTGAAGAGATCTTGAATAAAACAACAGAAAACAAAGATGTAAATTATCAATTATTTAGTCCCTAATAAAGCCATACTACAAGCAAAATTTGCACATAATTTGTGTTCCTTAAGCTACAAAACCAATTTGTTAACAAAATAAATTTGTTTTTTTTTTTGGTAACAATGTGGTATCAAAAACTTATGACATCTACAGCTAAGAAAAACATGTACATCTAAGAGAAAAACATGTACATGAAAAAATCTCTTCAACGAAACTCATAAAAAGTACACATTGTGTGTATGAATGGAGGAATTTGCAAGTGTTTGACGATATTTAGACATTGAAATGTCTGTGCATACGACAATGTTTGCCCGAGTATGTTCCTTAAAAACTAACCTTCAAATACTAACAGCAATTTTCTTAAATATAGAAGAACAAGTTTGCTTATGTTGCAGTCAAAAGCATACTAAAATACTTAGAACATGGCACAGTGGAGCAAGTGAAAGTTTTATATAAAGCTGCTATAGACATCGGAGAATTAAATACAAGTTAATGTAACACTGAATAAAAATGCTTTTTTGTTATTCTCTTGTGTTTCACTTTATTTTATTCTTTATATTTATGTTTAGTTGATGAACACTTGAATAAACAACTTATGTTTGGTTAATGAATATTGAAATAAAACCTTGTGTTTTTACTTAAGCTAAGATCGACTAATCTTTGTGAGTAGTACTTAAGGCCCGTTCAGACTATTATACAAGTATTAAGACTTCCATCACATTTTACGATACAGAAATCTAAATACATTTATTGCGACTGTCAAAAAATCTAACGTAAACTGACATTTTGTATTCACAACATCACACTTGAAATAGAGAGAAAATACAAAAAAAAAAAAGAAGTTGAGAAAACAATTTTTAATAAACAAAAGTGTTTTAAAATTAAAAAAAAGGAAGTCATGTTATTTCAAAAAAGAAATAAATGTAAATTTGTGGGAGTTTTGATGGCTTTAGCTATAATAAAGAAACACAAGCAGCATGCGCATATTAAATTATTATTATTGGCTAACGGCGGCAGGTTTTTTTACGTAGATGGCAAACGTGCCGGCTCTTGAAAGTATGCAGCAGTTAAAATATTCGATTTAGATAAAGGAAATAAATCAAATGAATAATATTAAAAAAGCTTTTAAGACGAAATATATTTCTATGCGATTAAAATTTTAAAAATGTTGGGCCTTTATATGAAGAAAAAAATAACAAAAAATGGACGGCACGCCACCGGCGGCGGAACAGTTGGCTTGTGAATTTTAATCAGATGAAAAGTATTATCGTTTAGAAAATTCTCAAAAAATGAGAATATATTATGGGATGTCAATTTTTTAGCGTAATACTGAACGGGCCTTTAACGACTAACTATACTTGTCCTATGCTAAAGAAAGGTAAGCTTGACGATCAAGAAAAAGATGAATGCCCGCGTTAATGGAATGCTATTGTAGTGCAATGAGTGCAAGTTTATTGGAACGTTTGATGGGGTAATGACTTCAAGTAGTTTATATGGGAACTGCTGAGCTCTGCGCAAAAATATTTGTTTCGTTTTGTGAAACATATTTGTTGTTAACTTACACAATTATTTTTGCTTATGAATTACAAACATGGCATGGCGAAAATTTAATTTTTAAAAAAACCTATTTCACTCAAAATTTAATTTCTAAAACTTCTGTAATGCTTAAATTATTTTTATGAATACGCGCCAGTATAATTGTAAAAAATAAATATTTAATGAACAGCAAATAATTGTAATTTTACATTTCTGTTAATTGTTGACCACTATTCAAAGGCAAATATGCTGATGTACGCCAACAAAAAGCCTCAAAACATTATTATTATAGACTCGAACAAGAACATTTCTGAAATGCTGAAAAACTCAGTGAGTGTCAGCTGTGTGCTGTTCCATTCATGTTCTCACATAATGATGTGTGTGTGTGTGTGTGTGTGTCAATTTTCAATTTGTGCAATGGTACGTGTTAAGCATACTCGTATACATAAATTGTATGACATGCATAGATGATAAACATGCAATATTTTATAACATACATTTTGTCTGCCGCTACACATTTGCACAAAGATTTGGAAAATGTTAATGGAAATTTAGAAAAGGGAGTTAAAGGCAGCCAGAACATCATAAAATCAATCGTTCATTATGAGTTCTTGTAAATTTAGCCAACAGTAGCCAAAGGAAAGAGGTTGAATGCAGAGAATAACGCTTAAAGTTAATCTTTTAAAATAAAAATGTTGATAAAAATTAGCTGCCGTATTAATAATTTTTTTTATGCAATAAATTATTTTTGCAAGTCTTATTTTTATAAAAAATTTTAATTTATTCATTAATATTTATTTTTGAACGATGGTCTTTTTTTGTGAAAAGTTTTTAACAATTATTTATTTTCAATATTTCGCTACCAAATAGGTAGAGCATCGTCAGGAAATAATAATTTGTATTAACAAAAATATTTTGTTTTGAAAGAAGAAGTAAAAGAAAATATTTTTGAAAGGAAAAGAAAATTTTTTGTCATTGATATTTAAAATATTCTTTATGCACATGTTTAAATATATAAAAAATATATAATATATAAATAAAAATACAGACAGACATATAAATACACAAAAAACAGCATTGTGCAACATTAAATTATTATCCAAAATTTGAAGACACAACTATATTAGAGAAAGAAACTAATTATAAACGACGTTTTATGTTGGAAATGTTACAGATAATTAAAATACCTGCAGACAATAGAATAAACTATAAATCATGTCTATTTTTTAAGGGAAAAAGGACAATTAGAATCATATATAATTAAATTAAATTAAAAATATTCTCCATTAGTATACTGTATTTAAAATAAACAAAAATTTAATAAGAATGTCTTAAATAAAATGTTATAAGGAACTCAAACCCCTTCGTTCATTTTGAGCCACCCTGTATGTTCTGGGATATAAAATAACACAATTTATTAAAATACCTTTTAACATGCAACATGAAAGTCTTGCCCTTACCATTTCATAGACAATAATTGTTGATTTTCTTGTTTTCGATGCCAAAAGCAAGCGAAAAACATATGCAATTGTTGCCAGCTCTAAAGTGTGCCTAAAAGTATGCTACTAACAATCGCAACAACATGCAAATTTATTGTCGAGAGTAACAACACTCCCTCAACTAAGCAAATATCAAGTACGAGATAAAGAAGAGAAAGCAAAACAAGATTGCACAACAAAAAATAAAATCAGCAACCAGCAATAAAATCGACAAGCACATTTGGGTGTGTGTATGTATATGTATATATGTATGTATGTATGTATGTATGTATGTATGTATGCATTGGGGTTGATGAATCGAGCTCATGCATGAATTAAAAACGCATACCCTTGCTGTAGCATCGAAACATAAATACCAGCATCCAAGAGTATAAATATGTATTCATTGGAGTGTAAAGGTATTTATGTACGAGTACATAAATAACGATGTTAAGGTCTCTTCAACTTTCTGTTTTTCCAATTTCATACCCATTTTCTATGTTCTTTATTCGCAATTGATGGCAGGAAATGGATGGTCTGAAAGCTGTCATTCGTGTAACCTTAAAGTAGACACACACACATTTTCCTTCTTTTTTTTTTTAGTTCTGCACATGCACAAAAACTTTAAGTCGAAATAGTAATAATGAAAGTCGTAAATTATATGATTCATCTTCATTATTATTTTAAACGATATAATATTTTTTTGAATTTTATACAGATGTTACTAAAATGCAACGCATGTGTAGGGGTCCTCTCCTGAGTGCTTGTCCAAAAAAAAAAAAGAGTTGAGGTCTTACAAGTCGGTTCTGACTATTTACGCAGCAATGATGATGATGATGTGTGTGCATGTGTGTGTTGTCCTTCAACTTTAAAATTTGAACATAAAAAACAAAACGGAGAGAGAAAACGCACACATAAAAACATTTTGGAAATTAAAAACTCTACAGGCAGAAATAACAAAAACTGAGCTACGATTCGGATCAGTATTTAATACTTTAAAAATTATATGAGAAATTATTTTATAATTTATTTTTATATTTATTTTTATAATTATTTTAATTTTAATTAATAGAAAAATTATTTTGGAATAATTAAAACGCATATGAAAACTTTAGTTAAATTCAACCTCAATGAGAAGCAGACAACAGAAAATTAATTAAGTTTTAGCCCACAAAATTTCGTATAATTTTACATACGATATGTACAGGGTGGACCAAAAGTCAAAATTTATTTTTTTTTTATTTTTTTTTTATCTGGAACCAGCACTCAGGAGATGACTCCTACACATGCGAAGCATTGTGCTGGAACTATAGGAAAGGGATAGTAGGAGAAACGACAGGAGCTGAATTATTAATTAATTATTTTACGGCTCTGCTTTCGCACGTTCTTTGTTTGTTTATACTCGTAGCAGTGCTGAAGCTTCGGTTTAGTAGCCATTTTTATTATTATCTTACTTCGCCGGTGCTACACAATACCACGAAGGAGGGCGTCCTGATGTGATTGTGGATTGCTATCAGCTGAAGCCGATATTGTTCAGTGAGCAGTGACTATGCCTTCGCCACCGAAACCTTCCGACAACAACTGACGCACAAAGACACACTAATGCACACCAGAAAAATGCGAGATGTTTTTATTTTTATTTTAAAATTTTAGTCTGAAACTGGAGTTTAACCCAGGTCTGTTTTTGGTTGTGTAGTCAACGTGCAGACTACCATCCATCGTGCCATCGCCACCCATTGTCTTTTGAAATTTAATAACATTTTCATTTATATATTTTTTTTAATATTTTTTTACAGATTATAAATGTATTTTCTTTTCTATCTTGGACCGGGCAGTCACACATGCTTTGCATTGTTCTTAAACTAGGTAATTCGGTTATGGGAAGGAGTATAGAGGGAGTATTCTTTAAGAACATTTAATTTCAATCTTCCCACATCAAAAGTGGCAGCAAAGACCTCTGCAGCTGTTCGGCCGTAAAATGAGTTCTTTCTATAATGCGTAGTGCGATTCGCACAAATGGATGCGCTCCTAATGATGAACGTATTGTGCGCAGGAAGGAAAGGGTTTCGGGAACAAATTTCCTGATTTCATTAGAGCACATCCCATTATAGTAGCGATAGAACAAGGAAACACGCCTGTAAAATAAATAATGGAGAGATTCACAACTCAAAAAAGAACCAGAATAATAGAATTTTACTATTTAAATCAGCGATGAATTATTTTCACGCAAAGATTATATCATCGAAATTTTAAGGTCAGAATTTCGCATTTTGACGCAATGATTCGTTGCTTAGTTCATCGCCACCTTCAACAATACACCGTAAGAAATTTGCCTGGAAACGGTAGACCACGTTTAATTCGCACTGCGGAAAATATTGAACGTGCAGAGCCTTATTTCTTCGCAAATAAAGATAGAAGTGCTGTAAGCGTAATTGGAGAGCGATATCGGTTTTAGATAGAACATTTCTTAGATGCTGCTCTTGAAAAACAGATCTGAGATGTCGTTTCAGCAGGATGGAGCCAATGACCACACTGCCCGGACACAAATTTTTGGAGAGCGAATAATTTCCAG
The DNA here is from genome assembly GCA_963924685.1 of Dexiosoma caninum. NCBI lineage: Eukaryota > Metazoa > Arthropoda > Insecta > Diptera > Tachinidae > Dexiosoma > Dexiosoma caninum. Next base: position 52,728,863 of record OZ004728.1, on the reverse strand, counting down.
CAATTTGAAAATTAATTGGCCAGCACCCGATACTTTCTTTGGGGTTATTTGAAAGAGCGAGTACATGTGAACAAGTCCGATGCAAGCTTTGAACTGAAGGCCAACATTGTTGCAGAAATTCGAGCCCTATAGGTACAAATTTTGCAAGATGTTATGGAAAATGCTTGTGGTATCACAATGTGCCTAAGCTCTGACCTAAGTGGGGCGATCTTCTTCGGCCTAACCTATGGAAAATGCTCTTAAAGCGAAGCTGAAAAGAGGGCGTAATTTCAATTCTTATGGTAGTTTCTGTTCAAGCAACAGTGCATTGCATTTCTTGCCCTTGCATTTTTTGAGAATCGAAATCGCTATTAATGTAAAAAAAAAAAATTTAGATTTAGTATAATTTATAATCTGACAAAATAAAATATATAAACGAAAAAGTTATTAAGTTTCTAAATCCCATGATGACTTTTAGCCCCCCTGTACGAGTATTATGTACTAAAATCGACCGTCGCGTTTGATGATCAAAACAAAAATAATAAAACACAAAAACTTCTGTCCATAATATGTTATTGCATTTTAGCACGTTATTTAGCCACGTACAAAAGCAACATATAATTCTATAGAGACATACGCCTCAAACTGTCTCTGTTGACGGTTCAATACCCATAAATACATCATAACCTGAAGTCTATCACTTGGAAATCCATACATACTCGTACATGCATACATGCATACAGTCAGACAGTTAAGGGAGTGATTTAAGTAAAATTTTGTACGAGTGTTTTGTTACAGTAAAAAAAATATTTTTGCTCGTGTTTAATGCTTAAATAGTCTAATTTCTATTTCTATAATTTGTTAAAGGTGTGTAACATAGTTCAACCATTATAACAGCCCCCCCACCCCTCAAAAAAAAGAAACAAACGACAATAATATGCCACAAACCAGAAAAAATTTGCCCATTTTGGAAATTGCGGTATTTGTGGTAAATATTATGTATTTCAAAGCCGTCATGCATGTTATTTAAATTTTTCATATTTTTTGCCCCAAAAAATGGAATATGGGAAAAATAAACACATGAAATAATAATAATAAATTTATTGTTTATTTTTCGATAAAGAACGAATAATGCAGGAAAAAAAAATTAAATTGTAAACATTAAATACTACTGCATGGCGCAGCTCTTAATATACATACACATTCATTTTACTGGCCTAAAAGTACTTCATTAATGTAACTATTCTTTTAATTATTCAATGTTACTTAAAATTCATTACGATTATTTATCTATGTCTTTTATATGGTTTAGCTGGTCTATATGCAGCATATCATTTGGTGCTAATACCAAAATCTTCAGTAGACCTTTAACAAAAATTCTTGAAAAAAGCTAAGAAATTTCAAATGTGTATACAACAACTCTGAAAAAAATATTTGAGAATTAAGAAATATACAAACAAAATAAACTAAATAGCTTCTTAAAAAAGTTTTTGTTATACAACAACATTCTTTTATTTGATTTAAATCTATTTAATTTTTCCAAACCTTTCTTACAATTTTTATGAAACATGTTATGTTAGAAGGAATTTTTATATTAATTTCAAAAAGAAAGAAATTTATTAAAACTAATAAAAATTTCCTGAACATCAAAACAAACCTTTAAAGCTTAAAATCTCATATATAAAATTCTCGTGTCGCGGTGTTTGTAGTTAAACTCCTCCGAAACGGCTCGACCGAATCTCATGAAATTTTGTGTGCGTATTTTTCATCCCCCTAAAAATAACCACGCCCACTTTACTCCCACTATTTTTTTACCTGCTTTTTCCTTTTTTGCAATATGGCTTTCAAAGGAAAGGTTATGATGAGGAGATTTTGAAAAGTTTATTATCAACCTAAATCCAATATGGCGACGGACCCTAAAGGGATGAGAACGAAGCCGGTCTCCTGTCTTACTCCACTATACAGTTGATAGTAAAAATATTAATAACTATTTTTAATGTTTCGATAGCTATCGAGAATTGTAATTTAAGATATATTTGTTACTTTGATAAAGATTAATTTATTAACCTAAATAAAGCATACTTTCATTGTCTAGAACGCTTTCGATTATAAGTAATTCCCCGCACACTTTAGTAGATAGTTATTTTTATTGAACTAAAAAAATGTTGCCTAGAAATAATATACATGGCAAAACAACGTTTGCCGGGTCAGCTAAAAACAGCAAAACTTATTTTGTTTCTCATTAGTAAACAGATTCCGTGCGAAGCCGGGACGGTGATCTAGTATAATATATAAATTGTTGTTCAAATAAAAAAGGTTAAAAAATAAGTACTATTAAAAAATTTCTTATAATTAGTCAGCGCTTTTTTAAAGAAGATATTTACTTTATTTTGTTTCTATATTTGGCAATTCTCAAATATTTTTTAATAAAAAAAGATCAAAGAAAGGGAATATACAAGTGGAAGTTGAAAATTTTCAATTCACCTAGTGGTGAGTGGGGGCGTGGGGAAATTTTATTGTTGAAAAAAACTATGTCTGTACTACCAAAGCACTAACAACAATAACTTTTTCTGTTTAGGAAATTTAAATATTTTATTGTGTTTGAAAAAATTAAGAAAATGTGAAAAGAGATATGTATGTACACATGTATATAACTAAGCGGAAACGGAAACATTTTGGTTTTGTCACCACTCCCTAAAATTTTATAATGGCAAAAATGGAAAGGCATCAAATACTCAATTGTTGAGTTGAAAGGAACTGCTCAACACGACTGAACTCACCATTTTTATTGTGTTAACAGATTGATATTCAGACTATTTGCAGTAATCTAAATAATTTTAAATTAATTAAAAAACTACTTTTTTAAACATTTTTTATGGTATACTTAAACATGTAAATAGAAATAAATGAATATCTGTTTACACAAAAATATATAAATTTTTATTTTCTGCTCTTTTGGTTTTAAGATTTATCGTTTAAATTAAATATGTAATATATATTTACAAATACAGCATTTAAGTTAGAAATTGTGCATAAAATATATGAAATACAATTTACAAATAAACTTCATTAAAATTAATTACACATAAAAATAAAGCCATTTAAAATAAAGTAGGCAGAATAAGAAGTCTTTTTTGTATGCAACTCTTATACGAAAATAAGCTAGAATTTAATTTAATTAAAAAATTTAAGATAATATTGTCTTGTGTTCTGTAATTAAATTTAATTTACTCATGCGTGACAAGTATATAAAACACATTTCTTTACAAAGAACTATACACAGATTGGACATCGATATGAATGTTAATCCAGAGAGGAATCACCATAATTCCAAGGTTTTTGGGATAAATACAATACAACAATGGTAGATAAGGCGCTGACCAGGAATATAACATCAAACCAACGATGGTAGAAATTGAAATGTAAATTACCCAAAACTTCGGTAATTATGACACGATATTCGGCCGGTAAATTCATTCGCATTAGTAAAACGGAGGAACAAAAATACATGCCCATGATTTGGGCTAAAATTAATACTATAATATTGGAAGATTTACTAGAAGAAATGCGATAGAAGAACTGTAAAGACCAAAAAAAAAGTGTGTACAAATTTATAAATAGAAATTAACATATTATACGATACCTTAGTTAAAGTTAATAGTAAGCCGCGTATAGAGGTAACCACCATACATCCAACTAATAGAAAAGAAATATGTTGATTCCAAAATGCCAAATCTATGTCAAAACCACACCAATGTACGGCTATTTCTAAACCTCTAGTAACAGGATCTTTACGACCCACTCTATCGAATATTATATTAACACAGCACTGGAAATTAAAAAGAAAGCAATAATAATAATTATTATTTATAAATAAATAAAAAAAACAACAAATGCATCTCAACTCACAATAAAGATTTTCCACAAACAGTAGACACTGAAGAAATGTCCTATTACATTGAAATATTTTCCTTGCAAAGTTTGAGACCATTTTTGACGCTCTTGCATATTTTTTAAATAATTTATTTCCAAAAATAACTGACGTAAAAGCTCTTCCAAACCATAAATTTCTAAGCGCAATTGCGTAATATCTATGAAATAGAACTTTTAATTTTTATTTATTGCATTATTACGTGAAATTTAAACTCACTTTCGCCTCCTGAATCCACTCTATTGACTGCCGAACTCAAAATATTCCACAGTCTTGGTCGTGTTTGGTTAGTCTTATTACGCCGGTGCAATTCTAATGCTATACGTTTCTTTTTACCCGTTAACATATCAACTGTTAATAAAAGTCTTCGTTCCAAATTCATAATATCACTTTGTGACACCGGCCTAAAGTTGATATTTACGTTATTATAACTTGTTTTATATTCTACATATGTATATGAACGTTTTATTTTTACTTGCCTTATGAAATAAGTCATACTTTGATAAGGACAATTAACCGCTCCAAAGCCCGATAATATGGCCATTACAGTTACTCCTATAACACTGATGCGTGAGACACCTTGCTCTATGGTAAATATACCATTGGAAACACTTAGTAGAGGAAAGGGTTCCCCTATGCGCCATAAAAAATACAGAAATATAAACCAACAGCAGGTGGTCATTATACGTACCCATTTTTCGGATACTAGAAATTTTAAAAGATTATCGAATTAAATTGAAATGCTATTGGAAAAATTAAACTTATTAATAATATTTATAGAGGAGTAAGATGTGGAATGAAATACTATTAATAATAAAAATTATGATGTTTTATTATAGCTCGAGTTAAAATCTCCGCAGACTTTTAAGGCAGACTGAAAAATAAATTCATAAACAACCAAGCTTCGCCACTTTGCGTTAAGAACAATACTAATACTTTAATTAACATTATTGTACATAAAACTGCAACTTTATAACTTTTCAAAACCTTAACTTGTTGGGCAGAATGTGTCTATGTATCTGGACAAGCCCAAAATGAATCACTATTTTATTAATTATAATTCGTATAAATAAATACATAAGCTTAAAATTCGGCACTCACCAAACGATATACTGTGTATGATGGAATGGCATATATACAGAGGTATGACGGCTATTATCATCAACAGTAGGCAGGTTAAACCTAAACGCCAATGAAAATAACGCGAACTGGAATCTAAGACTCCTAAAATTTCAAAAATAATCAGTTCAAACATGGTCAGCGACAAGGCAAATGTCACTGAAAATATTAACTGCACGGATATATGACGAATCTCATAATTCTTAAATAGTTGCTTAACAAAGAAAATCCAGCCACCGGCAAAAAATAACACCTATAATGAGCCAAAAAGAATGCCAACAAATTGAAAAAAAAATAGCTATCAGCATACCGCAACACTCACCTGGGACACAAACACTATAATACAATCATATAAAAATGCCATGGCCGTTTATAATTTTCTCGAAATAGTTTAACTTTTTTTTTATTCTTTAGCACTTATCTTAAGCATTTTTCGGCAAAAGTAAATCTATAAATTAGGAAAAAATATTGGAAAAAGCTTGCGCCTACCAACCAAAAACAAAATATTAAAAGAAGTTGTAAACAAAAAAACAAATGTAAAGCCGTCAGAAATGAGAACAGTTATCTTATGTTACCAGCACTAAAATATATTCCTTTGGTATATGTATGTATATGGCAATACCCTGACCTAATGATTTAACACATCGGTGTTTAGTTTAGTTTAGCGATAAATATCAATTATTATTATATTTTTCTCATAATCCAATTATAATGACTTGTTTGTACAAAATGATAGCAAATTAACAACAATTTCATCATTATAAATAACGGCAGATTTCAATTGTTTTCATGTGAGAATTTCAATATTTTAAGTAAGCAAATTGAAAGGCACAAGGCTGTAGAGCGGCCCCTTAATTACGGACATTATTTCATTGTAGGATCATTTTGTTTTACTTGTATTCCTGTGTTTACGGAAGTTTTTAAGAATGTCTTGTTATTTCCGTCAAAATTCCGACTGTGAAATATCAATACCCAAGTATAATGAATCACCTGCGGGCATTATCTTTTATGACATCAAAGTACGCGTAGCTCAGGTAGAGTGGATGGTTGAACGTAGATATAAGGATTTCGATCAACTTAATGAAAAGTTGGTAGAGGAAATTAGCATATCGAAGAAGTTACTGCCACCCAAAAAGGTAAGTTGCGAAAATCAGTAAACAACATGCTGCTGTTTGCATATTTTTCATGCTTTACACAAAAAAACAGAGGTGCCGATGTGCCTAGACCCTGGTAGTTTCTACAGACAAGCTGTAAGAGCTTCATTGAGTTTGTGTTTCGTTTGTTTTAAAAAAATTGATTTTAGGACAGCAGTGGGTGTTTGTCTTTTTACACGAAGTTTAGAGGCCTACAATAACTCTTGATTATTGCTGCCTCTCTGAACTTTATATGTAAAAATTAAAGCTTCCTTATACTATTATATTTTTGTTGCAGATTGTTGGTAATAAAAATCCAGCATTTCTTGAACAAAGACATATTCAACTGGAAAAATACCTCCGAGAATTGTTGGTACTTTTTCGCATCCAACTACCACGAGTATTGGCAGAATTTTTAGAATTCAATAAATATGATATCATATATTTGCTGCAGGATATTGCTCAATTATTTATTGAAAATGGTGATGCATTATTAAGTGCCAATAAAGAATTTTATTTTTCAGCTTTAGAGGTAAATAGTACATGTATTGAAAGTAAAATAATATTAAAACTTTTAATTTTTAGGTGTATGCCATAAGTGAACGTTTAAATTTACCTTGTCCACCGGAAAGTATAGAACAAAGAGGAAAATATGATTTTTCACATGTTCTAGACTTTTGTACTCAACTGGAGATTCTCAAATTGTCACCGGTGAAAAATAATGATTCATTTGCTAGCGATTACAATGCCGTAGACGTTCCTATTGGTCGCAGTAATATTATACCCAAAAATCTTAAATTCAATTTAAATGCTTTTCGCAATTTACTATGTTTAAAAATTTTTGCTTTACCTACCGAAAATATTGTTGATATTGTCTTACTAAAGCCTACTTTGAAAAAAATATGTGTACATAATACCACAATTACTTCTATTAACCAAGTTCTACTGTGTGACAATGTACACAAAGATACTGCAATAGATATACCAACTGGCGATGCTATAGCTTTAAATCGTACAGTGTCGTCTGTTGTTAATACGAATGGTAATAACATATTGTCTTCTAACTCGCCGCTCTGGCGGAACATTGTGGAATTAAATTTAAGCGGTAACCTACTAACTCAGATAGATGAAAGTATAAGAACCGTGCCCCAAATTAGAGAACTTAGTTTGGAGCAAAATCGTTTACGGGGCATTAAAAATCTAGCTGAATTGCCTCATTTGCAGGTTTTAAATCTATCGGTTAATATTATAGCCGAGAGTATAGATTGGCATTTGGAGCTAGGTAATTTGGTTACTTTAAATTTGGCTCAAAATAAATTAAAGTGTGTCCGGGGACTGCGGAAATTACTTTCCTTAATAAATTTGGATTTGAGTTGTAATCTCATTGAAAATTTAGAGGAAGTGGATAACATTGCCTGTTTACCTTTGATAGAAACATTGCGGTTAACGGGCAATCCTTTAGCCAGCAGTGTGGGTAAGTTTCGAGTTGTTAAAATACGTTTATAAAAGATTTTAAATTTTACTATTTATGTACACAGATTATCGAGCTCGTGTTTTGGCAAGATTTCACGACAGAGCTTCAGAAATTATTTTGGATAGTGAAAAGGGTACTCATAAAGAATTGGATACAGCTTTGGTATTATCAGCATTGCACACTTCTCGCATGAGGCAGAAATCCCAGCAATAGCGTTAGATTAACACGATTGCTAGAAAAAGACAGCTAATATATTAGCGAAATTTTATATTCTAGCATTATATATAAATTTTAAATATAGTTAGTAATAATAATTTAAGGCATTAGGAATTTCTAAATTTATATTTTCATTCCTTTAAAATTTTGTTGAGAACTAAAGTTATTGACAGCGTAATGTTTAGCATTTTATTTTATAAAACACTTAAGATTTCAAAAATGAGATGGCTACTGTGACGACTTTTATGGGCAAAAGGAAAACGTTGATTGCTCTGAAATTGTTTAAAAGTTAAAAAATTATTTCTTTATTGAGAACAAATTTAATAGCTATAGGAAACTACAAACTCCGCCTAAAAAGAAATAATGAAACCAACTTTTTTACAGGAATTTTTAATTGCTCTAAACATTGAACCATAACTTTAGCTTCATATAAGAAATATTGTAATGTACTTTATTAGTTGTGTTTATGTTCGTTTAAAGTCTTAAAAAAATGTTTTAATTTACAATTTTGTATACAAGGAAAGCGAAAGAACTATTCAAAATTTATGTAATTTCCAGGCATTGGAAATATTGTGATTTTATACATATATAATTTAAAATTGTCTCATATATTTTAGTATTTTTTCATATTTTGTATTATAAAGTTTGGTATTATTACGCTGATTTTTAAAAAATTTTGTATTTTTAGTGTTTGTTCTCCTTATAACATGATGGTGAAGGATTTCAAAATTATATAACTTCATCGATTAATTTTATATTGAAGGTATTTTCTTACAAAACTTTAATAAAACGAAAAAAAATCTGAAGTACATATATTAAAATTGTTAGCTTTTAGAATTGAATTTTAACTTTAAAATTGTTCTTATAGAACTTAGAATTTTGAAAAATTGTCTCAGTAATATTGCCAGGGTGGTATAGATGGTAAACGTTCCCTAGCAGTTTTGGGTCATTTTCATTGTTGCTGATGATGCTGGATGTGGGGATGCTGTTGAAGGTGATGTTGCTGTTGCATCATTTGATGATAATGCTGTTGTTCAGCAGCTGCTACGGCATCAAACATCGGTGTATGTACTTCGCCAAGAAATTGCGGTGTTGGCGGTGGATTCGGATCCGCCAATTCTCCTATTAAGGGCATATCAATATCGGCCGCATTTAACGTGTGAGGAGCTACTTCAGATTGGCCAAATCCCAGATGATACTGATTTTGTCCCGGCACTTGTAAATGACTGTTGTTGTCTACAATATGAGCATAATGTTGTGCAGAATGTTGCTGTTGTTCCACCGGTGTAGCATCCATTTGTCCAAATGGAATTGGTGTTTGATCGGCTGCAATTGCTTGTTGGGTATCCATAGCTTCATGTTGCTGTTGCAGATTTCCATCAGGAGATTGCTGGTCTGCACTTGTGTCTGGTACTTCCATAGCTGATGATGCTTCCCCATCTTCTCCCACCTCCATATTTTGATCTGAGCTGCCAGGCTCACCTTCGTTGACGGCGTCCTCGTCACGTTTAATCAAACCCAGCATATCCAGCATGTTGCGCTTCACAGTATTCTCTTGGGCCACTAGAAGTGACGTATAAGCTGATTTTTGGCCACAAGAGGCCAAATGGTGCGCCATATTATTGCCATTAGCTGTAGAGAAACCACAAATGCAATGCATCTCGTTGGGCAACGGCATCTCCATAACATCTTTGGTGCCAGTTGTGCCTGTGCAATCGGCGGTATGTTGAAACATTGCGCGTTCGCAAGCTGTTTTATAATTACATTTATTGCACTTCAAATTACCACTGAAAAAAAAAATTGCGTATAATTAGTGGAACTCTTCTGATAAATTCATTATAGTTTATTTTTTTAATGGGCTCGAGTTCGAAATCTCTTACTTTATCGCAAAACGTCTTAGTTTCCACAATAAAAAAATTAAATCAAATTTGTCTTTTTTGATCACAAAATTTACAGAAATAAAATAGCAGTGGGGGAACAGATTGCGACTGGAATTTACTCCGGGTGCACGAGCAGTCTAGCAGTTTGGGGGATGTTCTAGTTTCGATTCCTAGCAGAGACTCTGATGTGTTTCACTACAACAACTGAAAGTCTTTCCACTACATGTAACACAATGCACCATTGATTGGATTGGAGCCCCGTAGGCTGGGCCATTTACATTTCCATCCAACAACCTGCCTACCTAACCAAACCTAACCTTAGTCAGAAATTTTAAAATAAATTCGAACATCCATATGTTAAATACTTTACTTACGTAAAATGATGTTCGTTGATAATTTCCGTATTACACTCGGCGCATATAGAGCCATCAATGAAGGCAAAGAATTCACCCAATTTGTATTGCACTGAGAAGGGCAGAGGTTCCTTATGATGGCTACGTACCTAAAGCAATTATTATTGAAATGTATATGTTTAAAAAAGCAAGTAATTCTTTATCTAGCCACACTCTACCTTCGGTTGTTGTATTAACATAGAGTTCCTTAAAAGTTGGCGTACGTGCTGAGACTGTTTCAACAAGGTGGTATGATGATTGGAAATATGTTGCTTTAAAGTACCTAAAATGAAGCAACAGCTTAAGAACTACTCTATAGTTTAACAAATAGTTTAAAATTAACATACCCTTATCTACAAAACTTAAAGCACATTTAGTGCACTTTAGATTTATTTCCTTTTTACTCATATGCTGCCTCAAATGCATGTAATAATTTTCGATATTACTTTGATTTATAATGCCCTTGTAACAGAAACGATAGATCTGAAAAACCCAAACGGATATTATTATTTCACAAGAATTAAAAAAATAAAGTATTAAGTTATGACGAGAAACCGAAATTCAGTTGTGTTGTCAGCGGGATAGCAAAAATTTAAAAAAGCTCTAAAAAGAATTGCAATTTAGAATTCCCAGCTGCCAGTTGTCATCTGTAATAGCATATACAGCAATTGGCAGCTCAACTGAGATACGGTACTCATACTTGATCGATTCATAAATTCTTACATCCAAACAGTAGGGACATTGCAAGAAATTCTGATGTTTATGATCATCATAAAAGTGCCGCACGGCATCACGATGCGATGAAGTTCTGTAGGCACACGCCTGACAGGCATACGGTAGTTCCAGCATAGAATGCTTGTTTTGCAAATGTGACGTTAAGAAATTCAAAGAATTAAAACGTTGTTGGCAAATCAAGCAACGATATGAAGCCGAGTTGGAGGATTTTGTTTCCTCCGGATGCATGATGTTATTGTGTTTGGTCAATACCGTTTCAGTATCCATTTTTTCCAAACAGAACAAGCACTGCAAGTTATGATCCTTCCCATCAATATTGAGATGAGAAACCAAATGGGTTTGTAATTTTTCATTGGAATCAAAAATAGTGGCCGTATCGCAAATGGGACACTCAATATCGGTGGCATAAAGATTGTCATCGTTCTTTTTGTCACTTTTATAAGGAAATGATTCATAGTTTTCCTCATTGCCATCAATAATACCATAGTACATTTCCTCCAAACCCTTCAGTTCATCTTCTTCCTTTTCTTTTTCCTTTTTAAGAGGTTTTGTCTCGATGGCTTTTTTAGCAGACGCCGTGGAGGATTCCTTTTTACTGGAAACGGGTTCTTTTTTAGAACTTTTGGCTGGCGTATTTTTCGATGACGATTTAGATTGTTTAACATCTTCCTCGATTTTGGATTTATGTTTTTTGCCAGATGACGAATTTGTTGTGGGAATATCGTCGTCTTTTTCTTTCTTAATATTTTTGACATTCACCTTCTCGGAACTGACGTAGTCGGCCTCGTTAATTGCTAAAAAGGCAAGAAGCAAAAATTTTTTTTGCATATTTTTTTCTTTTTATATATTATAGCATATCTACTACTGCGTTCTTCACAACTTTCTAATTTAATATAAACAAAAAGCATAAATTTATTATTATTACTAAAATTAAATTATGAAAGTAAATAAACTTACGTTTTATAGAAACATTTAGAGAAAAATAATTTACTAAATTTTTGTAGATTGTTCAAAAAACAAAAATTTATTGATATAAAAATGAGTAAACAAAAGAAATTTTGCTATTAACAAAATTGATTGGTTTAACAAACAAACATAAATTTTTAATAATAATAATAAATAATAACTAATTATGCTTTTTGTTTCACATTGCATTCAGGTAAGTTTGTTTATGATAAATACTAAAAAAAACATAAAATTAATTTTAATAATATAAATATGAATATACGATATAAAAACTTCATGGGCAAAACTAGTATTGATTTAATTTATGTAGGCTGCATGCTGTATTTAGTTCAAATATAATTTTAATTGAAATTGATATCTAGATATAAAAAGGATAAACAGAAGTTTAGTTGACACTATGAAAAACACTGTCTTTAAATCGAACAACAGTAATTGAAAATTATGAAAAAAAGCAAATGGCACTTTAAAAAATTTTAATTCAATAAACTCCTCCAAATGGGAAATAAATTATATATGTACATATGTATATGAATATCATTCCGTATATTAAATTAAAAGCCAAGTATTCGGTATTTTAATAAAAAAAAATACCATAAATAAATATCCTTTCAATCCATTGCACTATTAAAAATAGTCTCATAATTTACTAATGAATTTATTGAAAATATTCTCTTTATCTAAAATTCGAAATTATTGAAGTCTATTACGAAACATGTTGTGGGAATCTTTGATGTAGTACTACTACAAGTCAAAGCGGAAATCATAATAAGGTCGAGCAAGTGGCAAAGACGTTATATGTAGCAAACCACATGTTCGATTATTGCATATAAGGGTTGAGCTAAATTGCTTGCTCTATAAGCGAAGAGTTTTCAAGTAATTAATTTTAACGGCGTAAATATTGAAAAACATTTTATTTTTGTTGGGGACATATACTATTCCTTATGAAATTATCTTTGTAGCAGAGAATATCATTATTTTTTTAATTGGCGACTTTTTGTAACCATTTCTATTTGCATAATACAATTTAAAACTTCTCTATTTCCCGGGAAACTTTATTATTTGAATTAAATGTTTATTTAAAAAAAAACATAAATATAAAAAATATATTGCAAACGATAATTTTTAAATTTCCAAATTTTTCAATTAATATATTTTGCTCTCTACAAAATTTTCTAATCAAGTAGTCTGTACAAAAAAAAATTAAATATAAAGCCAGACATTTTTTAAGTGTTACTAATTTTCCGTATTTTAAAATACTTTGTAAATGCAGAGTATAAATGAAAGGCAAAAATTTTATACAATTTTCGTTTTTGTAAACATCACTTGCATTTTCAAAATTTAAGAAAATGTTATCTATAAAAAATTTCTGCTCTATATATAATATATATATATGTAAAAAACTCAACTTATACCACAGAGTGAAATAAATTATGGTCACATTAGGCAGATATTTACGAAAGCCAGCATAAGCAGTCCGAGAGCTTTCATATCACTTAACGTATTTGCACTTTTATCTAAACAGAAATTAGTATATAATTGTAAAGGTTATGCTCACCAGAAATTGATAGCTTTAAAATTTAACAGTCGTGTTCTAGTATATACAATTATTTTAAACTAAACCTACACATAATTAAACTTAGAGAATACAAAACCAACTATCTAACTTTAAAGCTTTATATGATTCAGTAATATTCAGCCTCTGTAAATGGCAAAATTGGTTGAACGACTCAATAAAAAGAACTTAAACAAAAATATTCTTAAATTACTGTTGCTCAGTGTATTACTTATTCTAAATTACTAACGTTTTTTTAATCTTTTAGGAGTAGTATTTGCTGGTATTTCCTTAGCATTGGCTGGTAAAATACTCCAGTCCTTAAAAGGGTTTGTTGCCACCTTGAAAAATAAATGAATAGAAAATCAACAAAATCAGTTTCGAGGACAATTTAATAAAAAGATTTCGTCTTTTACTTACATGATACAATCGCTGAGTCAACGATTCATTACAATTAATCCGTGTTTGTTCAGCTATATGAGCCGTTATGTTATTAAAGGCTTGCAAAGCATAAGTACCAAATTGTTCGCGCCATACCAATTCATCCAGAAATTGTTGAATCATTTGACGAGATAAGAGAGATAAAGTATTTTGGAACATTCTGGGTACAATTCGACGCAAATAATCCATGACAGCCGAATTAGTATGTTTAGCGGTACTGTCAGTGGCAGCTGCCTGAACAACATTTTTAAAACCCATGGAATACAAAGTCATTTTGTCAACAGTCAAATCAATGCATATTGTACTGTCATGTGCTACCCATCGTTTGAGTGGCTCTAATATAACTTGGAAACGTTTTTTATAATTACGATCCGAATCGGATAAAGGTTCCACAGCTCGAAGACGTATAGTTTTCTCAGCATAATCTAAAACACCCAAAACTTCCACCTTCAACTGACGCTGCTGACCATCCTGAGAGGTGGTGCCGAATGAAATGACACCAACTTCTACAAATTTTTCAGGACCTCCAAGTTTTTTACATTTTTGATGAACAGCCAAGGTGCAAATAGCACGCAGCCAAGTGTAAACGCCTTTAATGTACACGTTGTCTACCTTCACCCACTGTACAACATTTTGGATGTTTGTCTGACATGCCCAGTGATAAATGAGCTTAAGAATACAAGAAGGTGGATGGGGAGCCCCTTCAAAAATTGAGCCGTGAAAAACTGAAACAAAACGTGTTGGACAGCATTCACTAATCCAAACATAGCCGCCAGTGTATGGGAATTTAGAGGCATCGGAATAAACGCCTACAAATAGAAACGTATTAAATATAGCCCACACATCAACCGTTGATACTGAATATATGTGTGTGTAATTGTTACATCTCAAATTTGTTTTTAAAGTTATACAGTTATAAAAATGAAATAAATATTAATGTATGGGATGGAAATAGATTGAGAATATATTTCGTTGTTGCAGTTCATAGGTTTTTTTATAAAATTAAACTTCACACTGCTTCATGAATTATTTTCAAAATCAGTTTGAATGCAACACTACTCTTCAAACTATTCGTTTTAAAATCGATCAATCACATGCCTTTTTAAATACATATTTCTAACCTTTACACTTAACAGAAAAATGATTTTTTTTGCAATTCTGAAAAGTATTTTCAAGTGGATGTGGGTTTTTTAAACTATAAGGTTGCATTCCTTTTTAATTCTGCTAAATATTAATTTATACATACCCAATTTTAAATCATTTGTTTTATGATTTGCACACTTTTGTTCCGCTTTAAGAAGACCCTCTTGGATCAACCATTCCGTGAATTTGTTAGGTGTAAGCATTAGCACCAATTTAACCTTAGAATCAAGTTTATTACGCGTAGCCGACATATCTTTAACTTTAAGCCAAGGCTTAGCCAATACCACCAATGAGGGAAATGTTTTTCCTTGTAATTTGGTCTCCTTGTTCTCTTTAGCATTTTTACCATCTTTTCCGTCTGAACCAATAATTAGACCACCCACAGCAGAATCCTCAGATGGACGAAAGTTTGGTGCTGGTGTAGGCTCTTCATTAGAAGTCTTGCCACCTTTCTTAGAATCTTTGGAACTTTTACCCGCCTTGATAGCAGAAGCAACATCTTTGTTATCTAAAGCACCTTTCTTACCTTTGACAGGAGTGGGGTTATCATATTTATTATTTTTACCAGATGCTACAGCAATTCTTTTTGCCAAAGGTACATCATCATCTTCCTCATCGGAGGACTCTAAATATACAAAATTTGGAGCTCTCTTACGGCCGGATCTACTACCTCCCTTGGCTGGCGCTTCATCAGGCTTAGGCGTTTTCTTCGGTGGCAATGTAGCCTCTTTTAACTCTTGCAACACTTTACCTTTAAAGGAATACGCCTGAAAAACCTGACCATTGAAAAGTTCTTTGCCATCATTGGCATTTAAAGCAGTTTTTAGAGCATTTTTAATGGCATTATGCTCGTTGGCAACTCTTTCGTAAGCACCCAACTGAGCCGGCGATAATTCTTCAATTAGACAGTCTAAATCCAAAGTTATATCACACTTAGAGATTTTCATTTTCTTAAAACTTTACTGTAACATATAGTATTTATATAATTTTTTAATTTTTTTGCCTCCTTTTAATTATTTTTCGCAAATTGCTACCAGCGCGTCTGTTTTACAAGAATTGTCTTTCACCAATACACACCAAAGTAAAAATGGCGGCGATATACAAACACTGCTACCCATAGCTAAATTATAACATCCCGAAAATGGATGACAAAAATCGCCCAAAAATAAATAAAAATTATATAAGAGTTAAAAGAAGTAATGCCGAGTTTTTGACTAGGTATTTAAATACGTATTTAAGTAATTTTCATTTAAATTTAAGTCTGTAAATGCAGCTTCAAGTTTTCAGTGCTAATTATTTGTATTTAAATGAGGTAAAAGTATGGTAGCACTATAAAATTATGGCTACTTTTTAAACACAACGCTGTTTATAATGGCATCATGAGGTACTGAATCATTTTAAAAGTAATAGAATTCCATTTTTAGGTGAAAAAACAAAAACCTTTTAATTGTTCATATCATTTTTATATTGGAATAAATGTCCACTGTGGGTACATATGAAAAAAACAAAAGTAACTCTTTCCCTGACCACATGATGTTTGCCAAAACAAAAACATATAGTGGAAATCATATGGTAACTTACATATGCGACATTGGCTATTTAAGTAGTACTTAAATAATATAAAAAGCAGCACTGTAGAACTGAATTTCGCATTTTAAGGACACTTAAGGAAAAATACGATTTAATTACGAAGTCTAAAATTGTCATTGCTTTTTTTTCTAAAGATTCATATTTCAAAACAATATTTTTATAAAACTGAATTTGAAATATTTAATTTGCTCCACAATGTTTATTTTGTGCTTTTTATATTTCTTGATGGGCATGGTAATACTGCTAAAAATATGTCATATTTAAGAAATGCCAGGAGATGGATAAGCCGATCGGCGGCCATAGCCACGCTGCCGACAATTTTAGCAACTCCAAAGTTGAGGCGGTGTCAAAAAAACGCCGTCTTCCTCAACTGAGCCGTAAATTTTTTTTATTTTGCCGCTATGTACTGATTACAGATATGCATTTATCCCTAAAATTACATACATGTAAATATATAAGAACTAAATGTCATTAGTTTGTATAACACTTTGTCTTAAAACAGTTTGACAGTCTGTCAAAAATATCAAATCTTATTAACAAGACCTTATGTATGAATGCATCCAGATCGAAAAGTAGCAAATAAATATGTGGAAAGAAGAAATAAACAAGTTTTTATATGAACAGAACAAAATTTATTAAATAAATGCTGTTTTATATCTATAAATTTGATATAAATTTAGCCGCCACCAAATTATTGTAATTCGCGCTGGCACCGCTGTTGTTTTTGTTTTTACCACCGTCGTGCTCTTGTATTTTTACTCATTGCTATATAATTTGAAAAAATATATATGTCCATTGTGAATTGCATATACAAAAAATAAACATAGTATGCTTTGAAAAAATTTTGAAAGTGAAAATTTGTAAAGTAATTGCCAAAAGTTAAAAGTGCATAATTAATAATGAGAGATTCTGATAAATCATCTAGCTATCAACGCTCGAGACATAAAACAAAATCAAAATCCCGCGATAGGGAGCGCACAAGGGAACGCAGCCGTGATAGAGAACGAACCAGAGAACGCAGCCGGGACAGAGAAAGATACCATGATAGAGATCGCGAACGTAGTAGTCGGGACAAGGATCGAGACTATGACCGGGATTATTATTCCTCACGACACTATAAATCAAAGTCGAAAAAATCAAAGCACTCTAAGAAATCAAGACATCGCCGCCGTAGCTCCAGTGACTCATCCACATCGTCATCGAGTTCTCGAGGCAGCCGTAGCAGCCGCATTTCAAAATATTCTAATTCACGTGTTAGCAAAACAAGGGCTCCCAGTTCTGAAAGCAACTCGAGAAGTACTACAAGCAATGCGGTATGTCTTCCAAAGACGGTTGATTTAATGGACTTTAAAGTTCAAAAGGCTTTAGAAACTATAGAAGAGGATACATTTGTTCCAAGGGCATTCTTCAGTACAAGGGACAGGGAAGCTCCAGAGAAAAACTGTGCACCATCTAACAAAGTTATAATAGATTTACAAACAGAGACGGTAACTTTTGCAATGTCTTTGGAAAAGTTAAAAGATGCGAACTCTAAAGAGGAGCTGCTCAATCCCAGTGTAAGTTGTCAGTTTTCTCAAATTGTGTAATATTAATTTTCTTTTTAATAGTTTCTAGGAGACTCTGAGCAGAGACAAGATAAATGGGTGCGAAAATTTTTTTTATATCGGCAAAAGTACATGACCGAATAGTAAAAAACTTCGAAATTTTTCAAACACTAAAAAAATGTTATTTCAAACCCTCCCAATCAAAATAAAATTTCAACTAATTCTTAAGGACTTTATGTAAGTTATTTCCAATTTTATTTTATATGTATCTTTTCTTTAAATTTAAAATATATCAGATCCTGTTTTACGTGCTCTTCGTAAAGCTTCTTCAGGTGTCAACAATTCATTTTCCGACGGTTCCTTCGGCGAACCATCTTCATTTAATTTACCTTCTTTGAAATCTTCCATAATTTTTTTCGAATACATTGCATTAAACAAATCCAAACTAGTAAATTCCGATTGTATGACATCAGGTGCCCTATAAGAAACATATGGTTTGAGTTTACATCCCTCCAAGTTTGGTACTATAAGCTCAGGTATCATTTCGGGAATTTCCACGTATTTCCCGTTTATTGTTACACCCGTATTGCGCACACCCATTCTATGTATGGGAACTTTTGGGTTCTGCTGTTGTGTGCGTTGAGCCTCTTTGACAACCCTTGTGCCACGCTTGTTGTAGGTTAAGAATTTTCGGAAATTTCGTTTACCTTCCAATGGGGCCGTGCTAGAAATTGAGCGCTGTTGGCTTTTAATGACAAATTTTAATAGTTGCTTGCAATCTAACATAATTTCGGCTTTATTTTGGAAATTGTTAAGTAGCTACAGAAGTTGGAGAAATTGTGTGAAATTGTTGCTATGCATATTAGTTATTCACAATAGTGTTCAACAGCTGTTATCCCATAGTTGTGTATAAAATTAGTTCCAGTGAAGTTCACACAGTAGATTAATTAATAAAGGGTGCCCCGGTAGGTAGTTAGTAGTGTGTTAATTTATCAGTGGGGCGTTCAAGGTTCGATTCCTAGCAGAGACTCTGGTCTGTATCAATACAACACGTGAAAGTCTAAATATTTTATTTATTAATTAATTTTTTAACAACAATTTATATATTATATTTCAAGCTTGAAAGGTTTGTTTTTATGTTTATTTGTTAAAAAATTTTTTACAAAATTTTATAAAAAATAATGAAAATTTCCTGAAGATGTTAAATAAACATAAAAAGAAAACTTTAAAGCTTAAAATATTATATATAAATTATTGTTAAAATAAAAAATGAGTTTTAAAAAATAATTTTTTTATTTTATAAATTTAATAGACGAAAGTTCCAAACAAAATTCAATCAATATACCTTTTAAAAATAAAAAAAATAATTTTTAATACGGCAGTTGAAAAACAAAAAGTGGAAAATTCTTACCTTTACACAGACAGCACTTTAGAAAAATTTCAATTGCCCTTCCTTTCCATTGCAAATATTTTATTTGAGATGCACATTTCCTTACACATTTTCAAAAGTTATTACCATTTTGGTCATTAAAAACAGATGAAAACTTAATTTTACAAATTACTTTCATTATTAAATTTAATCACACTCGATTGACTTAGGACCGACTTGATCAACTGTTGAAGTAAAACTAAAATAATTAAAGAGCAGCTCCTGTAAGATGACTCAGCTTCATAAATCAGCTGTTATTACGATCATCCTTAAGTTATGCTGCAAAAATTTTATTCTTACTGTTACCACTACGATTGCTAATCTTTCCGTAGTGCCAAATCTCAATCTGATAAATATTTCGTATAGGCAACACTCAACCTGAGAAATGTTTCGTAGTGGCAACACTAATAATTTATAATTTGCGGCATACCTCAAGGCTGATCCAAGGGTTTGTATAAATGTGCATATCAATTGAAATATTTGTAATGGAAAGGAAGGACAACTGGAATTTTTCTGACGTGATGTCTGTGTCAAGATAAGATCTTTTCCTTTTTTAAAAGAAAATATATATTACTTAAGCTTAAAGCATTGTTACCGATTTTAGTTATATGTTTCCCTCATGTTCATATAAGAATTAATTTTCTTAGTCCGTGGATCCTTCTGGTTAGTATTTTCTTGTTGTTTATAAAGTTTGATGAATGTGCAAAAGCCTATCAATAACCGGCACACATTTAATGTCGATCTTATAGCAGAAGAATTTTGCTATCAGCTCTAAATACATATATATTGCATTAGTTAGAACTACCTTTTTGGAAGAAGATTTATGTAAAGTTTAAGTTCTATTTCGTGGTAGGTGAGTTAGGTTATACTAACGCACATATTGCTGACTTCTATATATGTATTACAACGGTTCTAAAATTGTAATTAAATTGCAAACATCAAAATCACTTAAACTCCTGTCATTGCATCTCCGAAAAGTACTTAAAAACAACTTACTTTGCACGATAACAATGCGCTGATGACCTTCTTAATGGCAATTAAATGTCATGAATAAAGCAATATCAATAAAAATGCAATTATCTTAAGAAATAATAATCTATGTATTAGTATGTGTTACTAATAGCGTGTGATACAACAACCTTCAAATCCTTTAGCCTTACGATTATACTTCTTAGCACTGCCGCACACATCTCGTACATTAACAAACATTTATAATGGAATACACATAAATTTTTCAGCCGACAAATTGCAAATAGTATTTCAAAACGTAAAAACAGAATGCAGTTGTTATACATGCATATAAGTATGTATACTTAATATGTATGTACGTACATACACAAGTCAGCATAAATAAACTGTTATTACGCATTGGGTGGTGGGGCGAATTTATTTTGCTATTATTATTATTATTTTTTTATCAACATGATAAAGTCTGGATTTTTATTATTTATTATTCTAAATATAATTATTGCTTTTTTTTTTATCAATATGGGCTTCATTCAAAGATATTGCTTGTTACTAAGCGTACTCCGCAGAAGTTTCTTAATGTCTAAAGTTACAGCACTACACACTCCACTGCTTAAAAACAAGCCTCTTTGTTACGGATTTAATGTCTTCGATATTATCTTCACTGTAAAAACGCAATTGAGCTCACGTGATGGTTATTTCTTAGTAAAAATCTTAGTTCTTGAATAGTTAAGGGAACGAAATTATTTCTTTAAAAATATTTAGAAAATTGTACTTTTGGATAATTATACTGATTTCTTTATTATTATTATGCTTTTGCTATAATTTTGTTAACGAGACAGAAATAGTAATTCTATTAAGTAGTAATAGCAATTAAATTTCCATACCTGAATATGCGTGAAAAATTTCATTGTTAGTGGAGGAAAATAGATTGGCACAGTTACCAAATGAGAAAAATTAAAAGACGTCGAATTGAAAAATTAAAAAACTAAAAAATTTTTATAATTTAAAAAAAAAAAATTATATTTGTTTGCATCTGTTTTATATTTATATATGTATGTATGTAAAACTGCTTATTGAGAAATGGATATTTTCGAAGAAATTATTTGGGTGTAACTATAAAATAAATAACTGGCAGCTCCCAAGCACATTAGTTTTTACCGCATTTTTTTAAGAATACTTGTGAAAAGAATTCAGTCAGCGGCCGGCATTGAAACAACTAAGAACAAAAATGGGAAACGAAATTAAGTGGATATACATATATAGACAGTTTAATTTAAAGTAATTTTGTATGTAGAGTGCAATAGTAAATTAGTGTTAAAATAAACAGATTTCAAAAATGACTGCTTTATTGGGTGCTGCCATTATTTGGCAACCTGATGATTACATATTTTTTAAGAAATGTGGCGAAATTACAATATCACCGGATGTTCAAAATGTCGGTTTCAACTGTTTATTTTGTACAGGAATTTGTTTGGAAACCGAAGTTTTTTTAAAACATTTACAAGAACAACATAAAGAGGAAATATTCAAATTATATGAAAATCAAAATTTAATTACTTTAGCTGACCAAGCACAGGTTGCATTGGCAAATGATTTTAATGCATATGGTGTTGTGAATTTACAAGAAAATTTATGTAATTCTGCTTTTACAACAAATAGTACTTGCATAAATAGTAATCAGTTACAAAATCAAGCATTAAGAGAAACCAGTATAAATCTAAATGTTGCTTTAACCACTGAGGGAATTTCATCGCCTACCACCGACCTCAATTTAGTGTACGATATCGAAACTAGCAATTTATTATCATTAACCTCAACAAATCAAGACTTTGCAAATCTTATTACACTTAATCCCCATGAAAATCTTATAAACGCTCTAACGGCCCCTGATAGTAACACCTCCACAATGACCAGTAATAATGGTACACCCATCATCAACGTTGCTACACCCTCTAACTACACTTCCGGCTCCTCCGGCTTATTGAAATGTTCGTCGGATGACAATGAATGTGAAATAGGTGATGGCGAAGATAGTGGTATTATGTTAGTTCAAAGTCCCTTCCATAGTGACTACGGTGGTATAA
Source organism: Dexiosoma caninum (assembly GCA_963924685.1). Lineage (NCBI taxonomy): Eukaryota > Metazoa > Arthropoda > Insecta > Diptera > Tachinidae > Dexiosoma > Dexiosoma caninum. The sequence goes on along the minus strand of OZ004728.1, from coordinate 52,706,286 downwards.
GTGATTGCATGTTGTTTACTGAAGATAGCAGCAGCAAGGTATGTAACGTTTAATTCTATAAAAAGTGAAAATATTTTATGTAGAACAATGTTGCCAGGGGATTATTACAGAATATATGTGGAATGAAATCTTATAAATCTCCTTAAGCTATATTAATTGCTCTTCTCCGTTCTACAAAATTGCATTTTTGGTAGCACACAAGAAAAAAATTTATATATAATGAAACTATAAAATACAATTCTAGTATTCGACATAATAAAATTTTGTTTAATTTAAAGCAGCACATTATGCATAATTGTTGATTAAGGATAAATTAAAAAAATAAGAACACGTCTTCATAAAGAATAAGCGCATGTTATTAATGTTATATTTTGTTTTTGTGCAAAATATAAAACAAAAATACGGGTAGGATAAGTAATTTTTAGCTAATGATGACATACGAGTATTAAAATTTTAACCGAAAATACGATATGATCTAGAAAAACTGGGAGGGACGGGTATTTTATTTGTCGACGTAGATTCTGAATATCGTTAGTTGAAATGCGAAACCACATAACTGACAAATATTTCGAAATATATTTTTTGAACGATTATGTTGCATATCAGAAAAATGAATGTCCTCACAAATTTTTAGATTTGAATAATAAAAATTGGCTGCTTTATAAGCGAAAATCAAAAAAATGTGACTACAAATATTTGTATAATATTAAAAAGTTTTTTCTTCCTCCTGGTAAAGTAAAAAAAATACACTTTAGGAATATTTTGTCTTGTTTTAGCTGGAGTTTTCCCTGTTTTAAAGTATAAAGTTATCACAAGGAAGTTTCCTTAGATACTCTGCTCATTTTCGAATCAATATATATAATTCTTCTAGGTTTTTTTTACCTCTTTTTATATTAATTATACTAATTATTTAAGCTGCAGGTCCTTTTTATATATGCAATATTTATTTTTATTCGATATTATAAACAAAAGCCAATTTTCCAGAAGAAGCTACACAAAGAAGTAGCGAAATATCGAATAAAAATAAATATTACATATATAAAAAGGACCTGCAGCTTAAATAATTCGTGTAATCAATATACATATGTAACTTTTATACCATCGACGTATAAAATAAATGTATTTACCTATTCGTTTGACATAATCGGCCCCACCGATTAGTTGTACGTGCTACTTACTTTGTACAAATTTGAAAAAATAATTCATTTTTTAAAAAATAAGGAAAATTTATTTAATATAATAGTAATTTTAAGTTTTTCTGTTATAATTGTTAAATATTTCATATATAATTTGAGTTATTTTGAATTTTTATGAAAAAGAAAAGAACAATTTTTTCAAAATACTTTTATATAAATGACAGAAAAAAAAGAAAAAATTGTTCTTTTCAAATAATGCAAAATATTTTGATTTTATGTTTGTTAAATAATTTTATTCAAAAAAATTAATTTTTCCCGATGAAGGTTAGCAAAATATCGAAAAAAAAACATATTACTAAATAAATTAAAAATTTTATAAAAATAAGACCTGCATTGCTGAATAATTTATTGCATACAATTAATTTTTTTTTTTAATCTTTTTAAATATTTTACATTTTTGTGTTATTTTGTTTTTTGAGGGCATATTTTCAGTTTTGTTCCCATAGAAAATAAAATATAATAAATGAGATGATGCAACTCTGTTCATATGGTGGCACCACCATTACTTTGCTTGATTTCACTTTCAATGAAAATAAAAGGCGTAAATAACACTAGAAATTGCATTCTCAATTCAACTGAAATCCATTTATTTACTGCTTATCTTTTAGCTTGTTTTGAGAACAAATAAACGCAAATATTTACATATGTACGTACATACATACTTATATATATATAGAAGTGAGAGAAAAATATATGCAGTATATTTTAAAAAATACCATAGTCCAGTTGGTTATATATAATAGACTTGTTGAGCTATTTTTAGCAAATTGTTGGAAAATAAATAATAAACATAAAATAAAATTAACCATTTTATTCATTCTTATACAGGATTTGAATTTTCAGAAAATAATAAACGCAAAAATATATAATGGTTGTTTTTCAAATATTACACATCTCTACACTATCCTGTCAATAAGAAATACAAATTTTTTTTTACAGTAAGCCAATTGGAAATGTTGTTTTAACTTATTTAAAGCAAAAAAGTATGGAATCTCTCCAAAAATGTACTTGACATCCGCTGAGCACTGTTTTAAGAAAAAAATAAATAAATAAATAAATCAATCTGAGATACACACATATGTGCGTATGGATACTGTACTCAATATGCAATAATATCTCTGATAAAAGAAGTATAAATGAAATTGCCTTAAAATTGTGCGCTACCTGAATAGGATATAGGAATCTAAGGCTTTATTTTTTTGACAGTTGCACGCTCCATAGTATAAGTATCCGATTACGACTCCTTCTTTTTGACTGTGTGAGCGCATCAATTGTTGCCATTTGAAAAATTTCAATAATTTTTTTTTCGTAAGAAAAACATCTCTCTTAATAACTGTATAGGCGATATTAGCTTTAGATATACATAGTTTGAGACCTTGAGAGAAACGTAGGATAGTATTAATTATCAATCTAAGAAGAGGATATTAAAATATTCAGGTTAATTTGAGAATGATTTAAAATTTTTTAATATCTTATTTATATCATATCTACAGTGAGTGAATCTAGCTTATCCAATATATATTTTAACATTCATCAGTGAATAAATTTGTTTCTTGTCGAATTAAAAATATAATAAAATACACAAAATACAGGGTGTCTGGTGGTAAATTTATATTTTTAAATACGATTATTTCGAAAGTAATAAACGATGCACGGTGCAGAGGGAGGGTGACGCCGTTGGAATTATCGATTGTGCGGATTTGTCAGTGCCGATAACGCAGTGGTCGAGTTAGCATAGCGCGTTCGCTGTGGAGACATTTTTTAAGAAAAATGATTCTTACGTAATTGCTCGTCGACAATTTTGTTCAAAGTTCGGCATTCGGCGAATAAGTGATGGACCGACTGTAAATTTAATTCGTTCGTGGGTGCAGAGATTCCGGGCAACTGATTCAACTATGAATGCCCCACGGCCAGAGCCCAGTCGATCTTCAAGGACTCTCGAAAACATTGAACTGGTTGAAAGCAGTTTACGTGAAAATCCGCGACTTTCAATACGGAAAAGAGCAGCCTTACTGGGACTTAATTTTGGACAGTGTGTTCAACTCGACGGAAGACATTTGGATGACATACTCTTTAAAAACTAAAATCCGCATTTCCATTCTATCGTTCAATGCTCTTAATATAACTTTGTGTCAATTATTACGTTTTTTATTTAAGTTTGAAAATATAAATCTGCTACCAGACACCCTGTACATATCGAGCCTTTGGTGCAATACAGTCGTAATTCAAAAAATCGTGAACTGAGAAAAATGCATTTGAAGTTTTGAGCCATCTTTTTGATAGTATTTTCGTTTACTAAAGTTATTTTTTTACAAGTTTTTAAATAAAGAGGGATGTTTTGTAATGTTTTCTGTTTGTAAATTTCTTATCATAAAGAAAATATTTCATTATTGCAAATAAATATTGTTGGAAATAGCTAGAGGCAATAAAGACATTTCTAGCTGTAGAATCTGAACAGTTAGAGATAGAACCATAATCTTATTTCCTTTAGATATATTTTTTTTTTTTTTTTTTTTTATCTAGGACCAGCACTCAGGAGATGACTCCTACACATGCGAAGCATTGTGCTGGGAACTATAGGAAAGGGATAGTAGGAGAAACGACAGGAGGTGAAGCTTAATTAATTATTTTGCAGCTCTGCTTTCGCACGTTCTTTTTGTTTTTATACTCGTAGCAGTGCTTAAGCTTCGGTTTAGTAGCTATTTTCATTATTATTTTACTTCGCCGGTGCTACACAATACCGACGAAGGAGGACGTTCTGATGTGATTGTGGATTGCTATCAGCTGAAGCCGGTATTGTTCAGTGACCAGTGACTATGCCTTCGCCACTGAAACCTTCCGACAACAACTCACACACAAAGACACACTAATGCACATCAGAAAAATGCGAGATGTTTATTTTTATTTAAAAATTTTTTTTTTTTTTTTGTCTGAAACTGGGGTTGAACCCAGGTCTGTTTTTTTGGTTGTGTAGTCAACGTGCAGACTACCATCCATCGTGCCATCGCCACCCTCATATTTCCCCAAAGATCATTTCTGCATACCCAGCTGAAAAATCTCATATTTTGAGTTAGTGCTGTATTGCAGCAAAGGTTCGATAAGTAATTATTCAGACGCAATAGTAAAGAATAATATTATGCGCTCTGAGTATTACTAAACTTATTTGTTTCACATTTATTTAAAAAAGTATCAGCTGTTCGAACACGTGGGGTGTTCAGGCGGAAGTGGGTATCAATAATTAATATTATCCGATCGAACATATACGCCTACACAGACGTCGCAACGTATGCCCAATATATTACCGCATATTCTATCGACACCTGTGCGCGAAATTATCGTATGTTACAAAAACAAAATTTCACAGGAGAGCGTTTTTATTCGTCTTTTTTTTATGTACATAGTGTTACCTCCAGAACTATAACAATTAACGCTATAATACTTTATCTGCAGATGAATTAATGGATTTAGAACCATTTTGCATAAAAAAGTCGATTTCGAAAAAAGTGTAACATACGATAATTTCGCGCACAGGGGTCGATATCGTGAAGAATGTATGTATGTATGTAATAATTCCGCGTGTCTCCAGTGAAGCGTAATTATTAATTTCCTGGAATTACCTTATTCTGATTACGTGTTTGAAGTTGGAAAAAGGGTACCCCGGTAATCTAGTGAGTAATGTGCTAGTTTTTCAGTTGGGGGTACTAGGTTCTTTATTTTCATTGGCGACCTGACTACCTAAACCAGTTCAGAGTTTTTTTTTAAACTTTAAAATAAATACGAGCATATCAAATTTCTATTTTGAGCATTTACCTTGTTTGCTACTTCGCAATCTGTTTAACTATTTTTCTTTTGTCATAAAAAGGCCATTTCATTGGCATTCATTTATTTTCCATAAGTACATTTTAAATTATTCAGCTGTTCAAACAAAAAGGATTTTTTTTTCCAACCGTCGAACGAAACGTTTACGTTACGTAAATATGAACAAACACTTAAATAGTTAACACGTGATGTATGCAACCTATAAAATGTCTCTTTTTTTAAATTATTGTCCTCTAAAAGTTCATTAATTAAAAATTAAAAAAAAATGCACACATACTCGTACACATATTGGCATATTTTGTTTTGATTTACATATGGAATTATTTAATACAGCAAATGTTGGCATTGTTGGATCAAGGTTGTTGCGTGGAGCTGATATAAAAAACAAAGTCGTATATTTTCATTATCATTGAAGGTAACTTTCGTAAAATTAAACAAATCGTTGGCTAAATATTTTAATGATAGACAACAACATTAAAAAAATGCATTCAAGCTTCTAAATTTTTTAGATTTTATTTTAATGTACGCGATGTTACCATAAGGAGTGAAATAATAATAAATTTTATGTTGGTTTTTTCTTTATTTGACCAATGTTTTGTTATTAGTATAATCGGGTGTTTCCCTAGGCTGAATTTTTGGTAAATTTTTGTTTTTGTGTTGTTAATAAAACCAATTATTTGGGTGTAATTAAATCTTATTTGCTCAACGTTTCGTTGGTTTTTTTTCCAACTTCTTCAGGAGCTTTCTTTATTAAATTAAATCTGTCAAAATAATATATAATTTTACTATTACTGTATGAAAATATGTGTTGTGTGGAAATTACTTTTTTTTTTTTTTTTTTTTTTTAACTGGGGCCAGCATTCAGGAGATGACTCCTACACATCCAAAGCATTGTGCTGGAACTATAGGAAAGGGATAGTAGGAGAAACGACTGAGGATAAGCTTAATTAATTATTTTGCATCTCTGCTTTTGCACGTTCTTATACTCGTAGCAGTGCTGAAGCTTCGGTTCAGTAGCCATTTTTTTTTTATTATTATTTTACTTCGCCCTACGGTATGCATTAAGGACATTAATTTAAATAAAATATTCGGCTTTATTGCGGTTGTCAACGTCGACTCCTCTCTGGAAGCGATATGTAAGAATTTTTGTAAATGTCAATTTGAAATGAAAGCCGCAGCATATCGATGTAACAGCGGCTACATTTTGGTGTCCACGTAGACCTTGAGAACCGCAATAACGCCGATTATTTCTATATGTACAGTGAACTCGCAGAAACGTGAACTAATTTTTACCGAGAGTGTTCACGTTTTAGATTGCATTTTTTTTTTAACATATGTTAGTCTCTTTTATTTAATTTAAAATAAAGTATGTACGTTATTTTTCACCTATAAAACATGCTTTGATACTACTTGTTGTAAGTTCCTGCCATATTTTAATATGTATACTATATAGCTAATATGATTTGCAAAAGGTTTTCTAAGATACTAATTGAATTCATCAAAAATAGAGGTTAGCTGAATTTAAACTACGATAATTATAAATTTGTTTCATTAGTTTTTATTGAAAAGGAGCAACTACAAAAAAAACATTCTTTGATACAAAGGCAAATAAATAATTTTTCAAGACAACAAAAGGGTGTGTTAAAATTATTTCATTCCAAGGTTTTATATAACAAATTAAAAATGATTTTGATGGATGGATATTCATTCATTGGATAGGTGATCTCTTGTTGACGTTGTTTTTGCTTGAGCATTTGTAATGCAGCCTTTTCTTTGAGGTTTCTTAATACTCTGTTTCTTATTGAACAAATCGTCGATTTTGCGACATTATACTTTTTCGACAAACCACTTATAGATGAACCTTTCCGTAAAAGCTCTAAAATATCTGACTTTTCTTGAAGATTTAACACTTTTGATTATTTTATTTAAAATATTTTCAAGAAAAATATTTTTAGAGATCACTTGTTTATATTCAGGTATGTGATGGAAATCGATCGATTTGAAAAGTAAATCGTCTTTAGAAATCGACAGTAGTGTGATGAATTTCGATCGATTTCTTATTCCATATTTGTTTCGTTTCCATATATCTTCTCTAAATACAACTGTATAAAATCTAATAATACAATTGTAAAATATGTAAACATATGTGTATGTGAGTGACGTTTGTAATATATTTAGACAAAATAACAAAATAAAATTTGTATCAACATATTTGATCATTTTTATTTATAAAATGCCTTTTTTTGCTGCGGTTTCGCTAATTCTCTTGGAAGAAAATAATAGAATGACTAGCGAAAATATTCTAAGAAAACATTTAAGAGATAAATCGGATCCTTTAAATTTGCCAGATGAAATGTGGGTATTTAAAATTTAAAATTTCACTTCTATATTAAATAGTAGTTATTTAAATAGATTTGTTGAATATTTTCGTTTAAATAAGGCCAGATTTATAATCATTTTTCATTTATTTTTTTACTTTTTTTTGTATATTTCCTTACATTTTGTTCAAGTAAAATTAAACGATTTGAAAACGAATTTAAACTGGCATTATCGAAATGCGTCACATGTTAAAAACGTCTTTTTTTCATTGAAACAAGATGGAATATGAAATCGTCACAACAAATCGCCACATACAAATTCATCACACTATTTGTCGATTTCAAAACGTTTTAACGTTGAAAACGATTTTCATCACATACCTGATTATTTATATACCTACATATATGTTCAGTCAGCACAGAGAGATGCTTCCAGTGAACTGCCGCATTAATACTAAACCTACTTATTATGCCACAGAAGTTGTTCACAACAAACAAACTACGAAATTCTTCTGCGGGGAATCCCAAAATTTTTAAATATTTAAGCTTACAAAATTGAATTTCAACGTTCGATATATAAAGTTCACATTTTAGAGCCTTCAGCCTTTGTTCACGTTTTAGAGTAGTCAATGTAAAAAAAAAAAATTTCATGTTTCTGGGTAGTTCATGTTTCTGGATGTTCACGTTTCTGCGAGTTCACTGCATATTAATAGAACATTGTGAATGAATTTAAATGCAATACAGAGATTGTAAAATATTGAGTGGAATATTGTCCATGGGATTCTTTCAGTTCATTCTTTCGATCAAATTTATTGCAGTAATACTGTCGAATACTTATTATTTTTTTTCTCGTAAATTTCTATTTTCTGTTTTAATAATTTCTATGAGGCAATCGGAAATTATTTGCAGTTTATTTGAAAATATTTTTAGAATAAAATATCTTTAGTGGTTAAAATTTGCAGAGCTTGCTATTTTTCGTCATCAATAAACAACAAGAAAATAAAGTAAATAAAAGGTATAAACATATTTAAAAATAAGTAAATAATGTCACAAATATAAAAATATCTATACACACATGAATAAAATTTTGCAATTTTAAAAGAATCGACATTTATGGACTTTGCGTCATTTATTTATTTTTTTTTTAATAATTTTGCCATTTAAAACTAAACATCCAATTTATGTACTACACATTTGTCCCCCGCAGACGTATGTACTACATACATGCAGAAGTTTTTTTTCTTTTAATTTTCGGCTAAACAAAAACGACATTTAATTCATTAAAGGAAATTCGAAAAGAAAAAACTTAAAAAAGAAAAACTTAAATATTTTGTAAAATAAAATCGATGTGCAGAACACTATCCCAGAAGGATTCCTTTTAAATCAATTGATTTACATCACATACCCTTGGGTTCCACAGTTCCATTCCTTTGTGATAACATACATATCGAGCCTTTGGTGCAATACCGTAGTTATTCAAAATTTGAGCTGGGTATGCCGAAATGATCTTTGGGGAAATATATACATATCTAAAGGAAAAAAGATTATGGTTCTATCTCTAACTGTTCAGATTCTACAGCTACAAATGTCTTTATTGCCTCCAGCTATTTCCAACAATATTTATTTGCAATAATGAAATATTTCCTTTATGACAAGAAATTTACAAACATTACAAAACATGTCTCTTTATTTAAAAACTTTTAAAAAAATAACTTTAGTAAACGAAAATACTATCAAAAAGATGGCTCAAAACTTCAAATGCATTTTTCTCAGTTCACGATTTTTTGAATTACGACGGTATTGCACCAAAGGCTCGATATGTAAAGGGTGGTTAAATTTCAAGGGCCGATGTTGATTTTGAATAAAACACAAACTATTTAGGAAATTATTGTAATTTTATTTTATTATGATATATTGGTATTACTCAATTATGTATGGAACAAAATATCGGCCAAATGGGCGCCGCGACCACGGCAACAGTGGATGATCAATTTTCGAAGAAAATCATCTTCAGTGATGAGGCACATTTTCACCTCAGTGGATTCGTCAATAAACAGAATTGCCGCATTTGGGCGAATGAGAATCCAAGAGTGATTGTCGAAAAACCAATGCACCCACAAAGAGTGACTGTTTGGTGCGGTTTATGGGCTGGCGGCATCATCGGGCCGTATTTTTTCCAAAATGAGGCCGGTCAGGCAGTTACTGTGAATGGTGTTCACTATCGTGAGATGATAACGAACTTTTTATGGCCCGAATTGGAAGATATGGATGTGGACGATATGTGGTTTCAGCAGGACGGTGCCACTTGCCACACAGCTAACGAAACAATGGCTCTTTTGCGCAACAAATTCAATGGCCGTGTTATCTCACGTAATGGCGATGTCAATTGGCCGCCAAGATCATGTGATTTGACACCGTTGGACTTTTTTCTTTGGGGTTATTTGAAAGAAAAGGTGTACGTCGATAAGCCAGCAACAATTCAAGAGCTAAAGGATGAGATAATTCGGCACATTAACGGCATAGAACCTCCATTATGCCTCAGGGTCATCGAAAATTTGGACCATCGGATGGAGGTGTGCCGCCGTGGTCGCGGCGCCCATTTGGCCGATATTTTGTTCCATACATAATTGAGTAATACCAATATATCATAATAAAATAAAATTACAATAATTTCCTAAATAGTTTGTGTTTTATTCAAAATCAACATCGGCCCTTGAAATTTAACCACCCTTTACTTCTTAATTTTACATTTTTAATCTTGTTCGAAGCGACCGGCTTTGTGGACATATTCGTTTACGTTAAAATCATATACCCCATATTTTATCAGCTATCAGATCAGCAATTTCGTCATTTTTACTATTTTCAACTATCGGTAAATCCACAAAGTTTTCATTTCAATAATATACTTTTAAGCTCAAAAAGTATTAACATGATTTACACCCTCAATTAGCTGTTGGAAATGCTTGTCAAGTGAAAACATAATTATTATGTATATAAATACAGGGTAGGCCGAAAGTCACGTCTGCGTGTAAAAATTGAGTAACTTTTTTGTTTATTATTATTTTTAAATATAATATTAGTATTGTATGATCTAAATTTTAATTATGAGAAATAATATCAGAGAGAGAGAGATGACCACCATTTTCATCATCAAGCACAATTGGGCTCTTAGACAGGCGTTTTGCATAATTGCACCCAAAGCTTCAGGCTCTATTGCCCTGATCTCAGCTGCAATGTTTTAGCTACTCTATAGTTTGGGGCTTGTTAACATACACTCGTTCTTTGAGATAACCCCATAGAAAATAATCAGGGGCAGTTCGACTTTGATTGTAGTCAACTGGAAAAAGTTGTTGGGCCAATTTGACCTGGTATGGATGCATGGCTAAATGACGTGATAAAATGCGCAAAAGTGGTGTTCAAGAGATGTCCAGTTGTCCAGAACGTCTTCGCATTGAAGTTTCTGGATATTCCTCAACACTGTCCCGTGCACGATCAATGTTCACTTGGTTCTGTACTATTTTCGGTCTTCTTGATCGTGGCACTGTCTGACACTGCACCTTGTTGTCAGAACCGTGCAATTAAACGATTAATTGCGGTTTGGTAAGGAACATTTCTGGTGCTGAAATAATGTTGATATGCTCGTTGCGTCAGTGAAATTGAATGCCCATTGGAAAAGTAAAATTCCACCACTTTGGTTCGTTGCTCGGTCGAAAAATTTTGCATGATGTACACGTTTCGATGAATAAAATCTAAAAAAAAAAATTTAAAACTATAATAAACAAAAAACTTATTCAATTTTTTGACCCACCCTGTATAAAGTAAAACTATCAGATATGCATTTAAATAAAAATAAGCCATCATTTTGTGCATTTCATAAAATGTATATTTATTTAAGTATTGAGCACAAGAATTAATTAAAAATTTAATTGAATTGATTAAACTTTTAAATACATATTCAGTTCCGGATAAATAAATGTAGAATCTGAAGAAGCCCATATTAGATGTCCTCTTAACGTTGACAGCAGAACAGTGCCAGAGCATTAACTCAACTGTTTCCTCCCTCCTCCGCATTAATGGGAGCATTTTATGCTAAAATACATGGTAAAAATAATGGAAAAATATTTGGACCAACTTTTTTTTGCTGAGATTGAATCGACCAATTTGTGAAAGATTTTTTTATAGTTGTTGTATCAAACTCACACAATTTTATATGGCAGACAAACGTTTTTTTTTACACGCAGGCTTGACTTTTGGCCCACCCTGTACATATGTACATATTTACGTTGCATAAGTATGTATGTAAATTAATATTTTTCAAGCGATTAGCTAATCAAAATAATTAATCGCCACTAACAAATTCGATTTCATATTTACTTCTACGAGTATATTAATTTGTCAGCATTATATTGATTTGCCGTAATTGACGTTCATAATTTAATTGTATTTTTAAGGTGATTAGAAATAAGTCACTTATTTTTGGCACTTGAATAAACATTAATTAAAAAAAATTAAACGAAAAAGCGGCATAACTGCAGAACAGAACACACAAACGAAAAATAAAACAAGATAATAACCATGAAACCAAAAACAACAACACAAATTAATACACCCCAAGGAATACGTTGTGGATAAAATATTTATTTGCGCCATACGAATACAACAAAATGTCAAAGATAGTTCAATTATTACTGAAGATGCAATAAATAATGAAAAGAAAAAAAAAACCAAAAAAATTTTAAAATAAAGGGTGATTTTTCGGACTTTGCCATCATTAGGAACAACAAGCACGTACACTGCCGCTCATCTGAATAGGTTGAATATTTCAGCAATATATTTTAGCAGTTTTCTTCAGAATTATTGCTCAAACTACCAACAAATCTGGTTTTATTAGTAAGTGAGACACATTACATGAATTTGTCTAAAAAAATCAACAAGAATATTGTACCGTTATTTAAATAATTGCTTCACATAAATTTTTGTGAGGAAACAGTTCATTTTTGTTAGCTCATCAGAATAGGTTTATGACTAATTTGACTAATTTGACTAGTTTACACCGTAACTTTACCGCGAGTTGTTATTTTCTTTCTAAGGCGTTAATACAATTTGCAATTAAAATGGGTCGAGGAAAGTTTCTATATGAAGTTGAGAGGGTCAAAATTAAACGTAATGCTGAAGAAGGCCTTACTCATGACCAAATCGCAAAACGAATTAATAAAAGTCAAAATTGTGCGAAATGAGACTAACTACGGAAAGACAAGTAGTTCTGACAAGTAGTCAGAACCAAATGATGATTAACTTTACCTTTCTCCAAATGGTTTGCAAATTTTTCTTTGCAAAGTCCAAGCGGGCCAGTTTGTGGCGAGGTAAGAGTTTTGGCATTGTCATACGTTTTTGCCTTTTCAGTTTTCCAGACTCTTTTATTGCTCACACAGATTAGCAATGTTTGAAAGTTTTTCAATTGAATTGCTAGCAATACTGATAATTCTACGCTTTTCTCTCTCCGATAGCTTATTTTTGGGACCTCCAGTTTTCTTTTTACAATATTCATTTGTTGAAAATATTACCTACTTGTGTTTCTGTATATATGACAGCGCATAGAGAAAGGGACCTAAGGGTAAAATTTTCACTTTTTTTTTTTTGATGTGGACAACATCTGAGCATTGAATGAGACCGATCCCATGCCCCAAAAGTGTTCCCTCCCAGAGATATGCGCGTTTTATGAAAGTGAAGTACACCAAAGATACACGTATTTAAATCTTTAAAATGGCAAAACCGGTTTTTACCCTTAGGTCCCTTTCTATTTTGCGCGTCACATATATGCTTTCTAAGCAACTTTTGATTTTTGTTTCTAAATGTTTTTCTTTACTCTGATTTTTGTGTAACTTCTTAATAAAACTTTTAACTGAAAAGACGTTATATGTTTTTGTATATTTATATAAAATAAATTATTAAACCAAAACCATTTTAATTTTTTTTCCAAAATTTCTGATAACTTTCTCCGATCTATTGATTTTTCGCCCGATTTCCCTAAAACTCATCCCAGTTTCCAAAAAAGCTACAATTTTCCCTTTTTCGTTATCAGTAAGGTAAGTACTGCGCGGCATTTTCTTTTAAAGTTAATAAAATTTACTTTTCAATTTAAATATTTTAAAATTAGATATGATACTCTTGGTTTCTAACTGTCTTTAAGCACTGCGTCTATACTTTATGAAACTAAAAATATTTTATGAGTCATCATTGTTAAGTAATTTAAAGAAGAAAACTTGTTTGTATTTCTAAATTTAATAGTACCGTTATAGAAGTCGCGAAATCTTCAGTCGCCTTTATAATTCAATGCTCTAACAAACATTTGATACAGAAAAGTAAATGCGGCTATAGTTATGATCCGCAGCATATAAGTATATATATATATATATATATATATATACATATATCTTCATAAAACAGAAGAAATTGCCAGCAATTTTTGTTTTGGTTCATCAGCAGACAATTCCTTTTGTCGGAAAGCAAAGCCAATACTTATGCGAGAAATTCTTTGCGATTTATATTAATCGTTTCAAGTGCTCAATTTTCTGGACACTTTTGGTAAGCAAAGTCAGCATTCGAAATACTATAGAGGAGTAAATTCTTGAAATTTCAAATGCTGTCAATTCGAACTGTTTGACTGAAATATCTACCTTTCTATTACACAGTGTAAACGATACTTTAAAATAATTTTATTCACACTGAAGCTGTTTTTTTTAAATTATTTACTTATTGTTATTATTTCCCATTCCCTTTTTGTTATTTTTGGCAAATATGCAATGAATTTCTCATAATTCTTCTTTGTGACCACTATCTTTATATTTTTTTTTGCTCTTTTCATTTTTAAAATAAACAAATACGAAAACAAAATTGAACTAGTCAGCAAATTTATGCAAAAAATTTTGTTTCATATTAGTTTTCGTCATTGTTGGAAGCTATTCATTAATATTGAATAATAAAAATTATAACTTTGTTATATTTTTGTTTTTCTAGCATGTTTTATAATTTCGATAGTCAGCTCCTGAAGCAAATATTTAATTATTTTCCGCAAAAAAGAAAGAGTGTTAATTTGTAACAATTTTTTCTTATGTTTATTTAATTATTAATACAGAACTAATTAATTTAAAATATTTTTAAAAAGTGACAACTAATTTACCTCATGGCAAAAGTATTGAAAATTTTTGAAAAGTTAAGCGTCCAAATATGTAATTAATAATAAAAAATATTATTTCTTTTGTATATTTTAAGAGTGCTATAATAAAGATAGCAAAGCATTTGTGCTCAAGAAAAAGTTAAAATAATGAGATACAAATATTTTAATTCACAAAACAGAATAAAAGAAATTAAATTTTTGAATTAATTTACCAATGCAAAAATACGACGCGGATCCTAACCATTTTTTCCTAACAACAGCTCTGTAGACTAACTCACATTAGGTGTGTTTTTTTTACTTTTCTGGTAAAGTTCGGTAAAATGACAGTAAACTATAATTTATAACAATAAGAGACAAAAATTTACAAAAGTAAGAAAACGCAAAAAAAGAATAAAATTTACAACAAAATAGGTCTGTTCCATCACGTGCATAACAAAAGAGCCCAAATAAATTTTATTTTAGTGATTTTAGAGGCTTCAATTGCAACGGCTGTAAAATGTCGACAAAAATAAATTGAAGAAAAAAAAAGTAAAAGCCATTTTTTATTAAATAAAGTGATAAATATGCACAAATATATGTACTTACAACTTCAAGTTTATTTAAAAAATCTACTTTTTTAAATTTTTAAATAAAAACTTTTGTCGTTTCTTTGCAATTATCTGATTAATTTCTTAGTTTCATATGGTAAAAAGAAACAGCCGATAATTTAATTCTAGAACGAGCTTGCTCAAAGAAAAAGTTCGTGTAACTTTGTACAGAAAATTAAAAATTGTACTCTCTAATTTTATTTCAAAATTGTACAAAAATTGTTATCTTGAACGATTTTGGATAAATGTAGAGCATTCCATCCTACACGTAAAAGATAAGCTTCTCGCAATTGAACTGATCTAGATTCTGAATATTCGCAATTTAATTTCCAATTTATATATAGTAGCACTCTAATAATATTATAACTATTATTTTTTTCATAAACATTATTTCTAGCTTATTTGTTGCCTACATATTTAATTATTCTTATGTTGCACTTGTAGTCCACCAACTATATATGGCCCTATGGGCTCGGTTGGTTATTGTTATAAATAAATAAAATAGAATATCTCTTTATATATGATTCTCATTTTAAAATCGTGCTTTTATATATATATATGTATATGTATATACATACAATATACATTGTATATAGTATGTTTTCCTCCTCAGTTATTGAGATTGCTTTTATAAAAAATACTTTATGAGAATATCATAAAGTATGTAATAATACATTCACATATTTTTTCGGGGAAAAACACAATTTAAAAATTAGAATCATATATAAATAAAATGAATTTCTGCGAGTTCGGGCAATTTTGTTATGCACCTGGAACAGACCTAATGTATATAACCATGTACAACTACAAATCTACACACATTAATACATCCATAAAAACACAATAATTTGACTTATATATGTTAATTAAAGAAAACCCAAATAATTTTTAACTAAATCATGAAATAAAATTAACTATTATTATTTGGGAAACTTTTAATTTTACTTCATTATTGTTTACTTATGAACCAGCTGTTGGCTTGTTCTTCTTGCCCAAACTAGCCCGAAGAAAATGTACGGGCTGATTCGTGCAAAAAGTACAAGAATATTACTCTCTCAAAACGTCTCTCATGTACCCAATTTTTGTGTAAGGAAACGCTTTCTGGTAAGATTGGGATCCCGCGGGTGCCCAATTTAGAGTAAAAAAAACACACCTATTATAATGTTATAAGTGTGTACATATCTATAAACATACATATGTACATATGTAAAACTGGAGTAACCTGTTGCGCTTCACTAACCCACACCAATTCATTTAATCTCGTCCACTTTTGTATAAATATTGTAATGAAATTTTTCGTATATCGATTTTAAATATTTTCCTTAAGACCAAATAAATTTGCTTAGTTTTTGTTTTTTAAATAAATTTATAAAAATAAAAACTATAAAATTCCTCTATAAAAAAAATTTTAATACTTGGAATATCAAAACAAATAAACGCCATTGTAAAACATACCGTATTAAAAATAATGTTTTTTTTTGTTAAATACATTTTATGGGGATATTAAGTAGTCTTAATTGATCCATAACGATTTTGAGACCCTCCCTTATAGACATGTCTTCGTAACAGCTATAAATTTCATTAATTGTTAATTTATTTCGGAAAAATATTTGTTAATTAAAATGTTTTGTGTATAAACTAATAGAAATATTTTTTGCTACACATTTCGGATAAGCAAAATTTTAATTATCTTTTTAATATTGCAAATAAATACAATTTAATTCAGAACATGTAGGAAATAACAGGCATAAAGAAGTAAGCATATGTGTATGTATGTATGTAGACTTTAAAATTGATCGTACTTCTTTGAACATTAAAAACATTATGTGTGAATGTATGTACATACATATTTACATATCGCTCATTTACTTAAACAACGTGGTGGCTCAAAATCTGGTTTTGTAGACACCGCTCTTAAAATAATAAATTTACAGAATTTAATAATTTCTTCTGTCACAAGATGCGTTTAGAAGCTGTTGTATGGATTTTTCTACACAATAAAAAAACCAATATGATGAATAATTTAGCATTATTAACTCAAAAATTGTGTTTTTCGAGTTATGATGTTGTTGTAGTAAATCAGATATGCATATAACAACTATAACAAGTGTCATTGTCTCATATTGACACAATCATAATTCAAGTTTTTATTGCATTTTATTTTATGAATTCTATTCCTTTCTTCTTGCCGAGTAAATACATACATATGTACATACGAGTAAACAATTCATTAATTTTATGTTTACACTGGGTTAGTTACACAGAAAAAAGAAAACAATTGTTGGTTCTTGGCAAACTTTTTCGTTTAGTGTTGGAACTTTATTCAGAAATAAAATCGTGTTTTATTAACTTTTAGTTCAATATTTTTAAATAGTTACTTGAAATTTTTATAACTGCAAGAATTTTCTATCGTTGCTGATTATTAATTTATAAATTCTCGGTAATAATATTTCTTTGTAGACAATCTTAATCTCAAAATTCCCCTTATTAAATGGAAGTGTAAACTTTTTTTTTTTTTTTTGTTTGTTAATAAATTGTTATTATTACATAGAGACAGACGCATGTAATTATTTCGTGAGAATAAAACCATTCAAAATAAATTAATGAATGAATTATTTGTAGTGACAATATAGTTGTAGTTTTTATTATTATCGGTTTTATATTATTCTGAAAATTTATTAGGCGTGTTAAAAAGTGTAGTGGAATGCTAATGCCCGCATTTATGTAGTTGAGCAAACGAATACATTTCATCTTCTCAGTTATTGGAAATTATATCTAATCATAAATGCATCTTCAATATGGCATTACAAAAAAAATTTAAAATTAATTTAAATGAATCACACGAACTAAGAATAATTAGGTGTGTTCGTTTACTTTTCTGAGAGAGACCAAAATGTACAAAAGTAAGAAAAGCAAACAACCATAAAATTTACCACAAAATAGGTCTGTTCCACGTGCATAACAAAAACATTTGCATCGTTGGCAACGGCTGTAAAATGTGGACAAAAATAAATTGAAAAAAAAAAGTAGAGACCATTTTTTATTAAATAAAGTGCACAATATATGTACTTACATTTTAAAACTTATTTAAAAAATCTTCTTTTTTAAATTAAAAACTTTTGTCGTTTCTTTGCAAATTTTCTGACTAATTTCTTAGTATCATATATAAATAAAAAACAGCCTATAATTTAATTCTAGACCGAACTTACGCAAAGAAAAAGTTCGTGCAACTTTGTACAGAAAATTAAAAAATTTACTCTATAATTTTATTTCAAAATTGTACAAAAAACCCATGTATCTACCATATTTTTAAGAAAATAAAATTTATTTAAAAAATTGGACAATCAAGTGTTAACGAAGCGGCAACACTGATGACTACGGTAAAGCTGGTAGAAAAAAGAATTAAAAGGCAGCATCATTCACTGTTTCATTCATTTATTCTTTCACTGATATTGTAATTTATTGTTGTGACTCCAAATTTAACAAGCAACCATAAACTGAATGCGCAGAACAATGAAAGGACGAATACAATGACTTTTATATTGAGAGATATACAGACACAGTTGCTGAAAAATGCTATTGAGTCAACAGTCACAATTCATACAAAGTATTAATGCACAATTTTACTGATTTCTAAACATTCTTGCAGGTGCCTATTTTGTAGGCAGATATGTATGTATATTTTGATACGGTGAATCATTATCAGATTATTTAGTGGGAAAAATTCTATTTAGATCTTAAAAAATTGCACGTTACAGAGACAACTTCGCTATAGGGAAGTTCGTTATAGGGAGATCAAAATGTATGAAAATACTCACAAAAATGTTGTGTTCACGAATTTTATTTGTTATAGAGAAGATTTCGTTATAGAGAAGTTCGCTATAGAGAAGTTTGACTGTATAGATATTTAATTTTATTCAATATTTCACTACTCCTTTGTGTAGCTTCTTCAGGAAAATAGATTTTTGTTTATAATATCGAATAAGAATAAATATTATATATACATATATCATTCTAATTGTGCTTTTTCCCAAAAAAAATAAAAATAATAAGGGGAAAAGCACAATTAGAATCATATATAAAGAGATATTCCCAAAATAAATTCAGTTAATATAAATATTACATATATAAAAAGGACCTGCAGCTTAAATAATTAGTGTAATTAATATAAAAAGAGGTCAAAAAACTAGAAGAATTATAAAATTATGTATTCTAAACTTGATTATTTATGAGTGAGAATATATGAAATTGTTACTGAATTCTTGTTTTACAGTCAACTCATAATTTTAACAACAATCTTAGGCCTTTAAGTCCTAGCAGTGTCGCACATTTTGAAGCTTCCAACAAACATGTACAATCTACAAGGCCTTCCAAACGGAAATATTTCAAAACGGTAAAAATTTCTTTTACTGCGTTTTCCTAAAGAGCAAATTTTTAGTTTAATATCACAGTTTTATATTTAAATATTTTCCCAGCCTAATATGCGTAAAGCATTAACTAACAAGGATGTAATAAAGTATTTGCTAGAAGCCTATAGAAAAAATGAAAAGCTTTGGAATCCTAAACATCCATCCTACAAATACAATGCTCCTCGCACGGTATACAAAGAGTTATCTCAACCACTGCTGAATGATAAAAAATACTCGCTGACGGGTGAAGAAATTTTCGGTATTTTAACCGAATTGCGAGGTCGCTACAGAAGAGAATTAAAAAAATTTGAAGTACGCAAAGGCAAACACAAGACTCAATTGTGGTATTTTGAAAAAATGCAATTTCTTCGCCAAATTATTGAACAGAAACGCAAGGAGCGTGATAAGGGAGAAAAGGTTGATATTGCTGCAGCTTCAAAAATTAACGAGGAGAATTTCACCAATCGACAAATTTCAAGTTATTTATTGGATTTGTATAGGAAAAATGAGTGCCTTTGGAATGCTAAACATCAGGATTATGGAACATGTAATAAAATAAATGTTTATAATAAAATGGCGAAAGAATTAAAACAGGAACTCAATATTCATATGACACAGACAGAGTGTTTGAATGAAATACAAAAATTACGTATCAGATATCGTAAGGAACTGAGAATTTTACATAAATCAAAAGGCCTGTATATGCCCAAGTTGTGGTATTTCGATGAAATGGAGTTTCTAAGGCCTGTCATGGAAGAGAAGTTAACAAAGCATTCGCTGAAGGTAATTTAATATTTTATATCGATTGTACTCGTAATTAATAATTAGTTAAAATAAAGAATTTTTTTGGTTTAATTAATTAATTAAAATTAAATTAAAATTTAAAAACTTAAAAAAAAAATAAATTTTGTTTTTTTTTTATATAAAATAAATTTTAGTTATTTATATATACTTCTATGGTTAAGACTAGCTTAAGCATACAACAAGTATATATAAATAACAGTAATTCATTTTAACTTACATTGAATAAATAAAAAAATAATAATAACAGTCTTATGCAAAAACAATTTTTAAAATTAATGTCTGCTTATGGTAAGAATTTTGTTTGGAAAACCCGGTTTTAACGTACATTTTAACGTTAACAATCGTTTTTGCATGTGGAGTTAAATTAAATTTATTTTGTTTTTTCTTTGATGTAATAATTTTTTATTTTTCTTTTTTAATAAATTTTTTTTTCTTACTTAATTGAATGTTTTTTTTTTTTTTTTTTTAATTTAAATAATTTCTTTAATTCCAATTTTTTTTGCAGTTTACCAGGACAAAATTCTCTCGAACCAAAAGTAAAAAAGATTTCCAAAATGTTGCGGAAATCATATTTGTGAACTTAGAACAGCAGCTAAAATTTATAGAAATATATCAGAGTTTTAACTCTCTTTGGGATGTGGATCACCCAGATTATAGATCAACGAATTATAGAAGAAAATCTTTAATTGAAATGTTGGCAATAATGAATTTATCCTTTAAGGAAGCTACAGAAGTCAAACTGGAACAATTGGAAAAAACATTATTTATGATGCGCAAAGAGTTCTCCCATGAAAAACACAAACGACTGACAAAAGCCGATTTAAGTACAGATTCGAAAATGTCATTTATAATATATGAAAAATTGAGCAATTTTCTGGGTATTAATTTGGGACCATTTCTTTGTAACTTTTGTCAACGGATATGTAAAACTTACGATCAATATAAAATCCACAAATCGAAACATGATGGTACACAGCCCTTTATTTGTACATTATGTGGAAAAGGCTTCAAAACGCCTGGTAATCTCACTATTCATATTAGACGGCACCGCCGAGATTTTCCATATTCATGTGAAATTTGTACGAAATCATTTGCCACTTCAACGGAAGTTAATATACATATGCGTTGCCATACTGGAGAACGTCCTTATGCTTGCGAATGGTGTGATAAAACATTCAAAACCTGGTCATTTTATGACCTGCATAGAAGAACGCATCTCAATCAATCGAATTTCCATTGTCCTATTTGTGATAAATCATTTTATGAACGTAATCGCTTCACTGATCACATGAACATGCATTTGAATATACGCAAACATGAATGCGATCAGTGTGGTAAAGCATTTACTACAGTAGGAAATTTGAAGAAGCATTTGGACTTGCATAGTGCCGTTAAAAAATATAATTGTCAGTCGTGCGGCAAAAGTTTTGCACAATTAGCTGGTTTAAAATGGCACCGGAAAACTCATCATGCACATTGAATTCAATCATGGTTTTTTGACTATAAGTTGATTTCTTTCTGATTAACTACGACAGATACTTAATACAATAATAAACAGCTGAAAAAGTTTCTAAGTATTTAATTTTTCAACATTATAACGTTCGTCAGTTGTTAGTGAAAAAGTAGACACTGTTTTATATTGTATATTTTGATAATTTAACTTATTGATAATGTTTTTTACATTTTATTTAACACTTGCCATAAAGATATAAATAATGTGAAAACCAAGAATGTATTATTAGTATGTATATTTCAAATGTTTTGCTAAAGTATTATTTTTGAAATTTTTATTGTACTTAATTTATTGCTAAATGTTTAAACGAGATAAGTATCTTTTTGAAATAAATACATACTAGAGATGCGCAATACTCACGTGATTAGCAGAGTCATGCATCGATCACTCGCTATAAACTGCAATCAACAAATAATCGTTGTGCGTGAGCTTATTTAGAAAGCAAAAATGTTAAGCTATTTTTATTGTCAATACCATAACAACAAGGCATGAATGGCTTGGAAATATCATTTTGAGTAAAATAAAAGAAAAAATTCAAAAAATTCATTGTAATAACACTTGTTTTTGAGTACTATGGGAGCATACGATAGCGCCCAGCATGATTTGATATCACTAACGATCACATTTTTTATACAAACTGTACATAATATGTACTATATACGACGTGGAGTGAATAGTGTCCTAATCCATATGTCGCTAAATATAAAGAGATTTAATTTAAATTGTAAATCTACTAATTGTAATCTACTATCTAGTCTAAATAATTGGCATTTTCTAATTTTTAAACTCGGTGTACAAATGCAGTCACCACCTCCCATTGGCTTGATCTCTGTGTGGAATATAAGCAGCCCAGCAAATATTTTTCAATGCCAAAAATTTAACGACATTTTTTTAAACCTTGCTCATGTTGCAATTACATCATGACGTTGTTGTCTGCTATAAAAATAATGCATAGTTTACACAAATCGAACAATCAACTCGACGAAAAAAACTGGTATAGAGACCATTTTATAAATAAAAAATAGTTCTCACCACACATGGAAATCTGCAAGAATTTACTTTTTTTTTTAATAATTCTTTGCATTTTATTTAATTATTATGTTCGAAATAACAAGTAAAACCGTGCGACAAAAAATTCTGCCAAAACATTCCCTTACGACATAACTTACTGGTAAGCTTAAAATCAAAACGTTATTAAACCAGGTGGCATCGCTACGTCAGGTGATTATTTTTTTTTCTCTGCTTGAGTTTGCGACAAAATGTCAAAATTCTATGCAAACATTTCTTTAACAGTTTTTAAATTATTGATAAGCAATTTAATTCGTGTAATTTTATTGCAATCGGGATTTTGTTTAAAAATATATATTATATGTGCTTAAACATTGCGAGTGTAAAGTTTTTCTGACATTTTATGTCGCAAAGCACAAACAAATGAGCGCATGTGAAACTTTTAATGCTGCCACCTTAGCAATTGCATCATTATTCGATTAATAAATTAAAAGCTTACTGCAATTAACTTTTTCAAATTATTGATATTGATAATGTAAAATTTTTATTATATTCTTAATTGACCTCTTTTTTTATTATATTGAAATATATTTATTAAGCCCGAGGTCTTTTTTTGGTATTTTATTTGGTTTTATTCTTCGATATTCCGTTAACAGCTTGTTAGCATCATCAGGAATAATAGGAAATTATAATTGTTTAAAATATTTATGTAGTATTCAATTTATTATATTTATATGCGCCTATATTCCTACTACACAATTTTTGACTTTTCAAACAAATTTTATGCACAACAATTTTGTGATATGTTTCAAAAATATTTTTATATTTTAAACAATTCTAATTTCCTATTATTCCTGATGATGTTAACAAGCTGTTAACGAAATATCAAAGAATAAAACCAAATAAAATCCCAAAAAAAGACCGAGTTTAATAAATATATTTCAATATGATAACGTAAAATTATTTTCTTCAACTTAAAAGTATTGCATACTTCCATATCGTAATTTGAATTATTATAACTGCAATAAATCCGTCTCTAAAATAGTACCAAAAAATTTTAGGGAAATTTCTGACAACTAATACTAATGTTTTCATGCCTGTAATGTTAAAAATTTTCCTATTACTGGCACGGGCAACTCTTTTCAGTATAGAGAAATATTCAGTGCTGTTAAATTGTGCTAGATTGAGTAGCTCCGTGAAAATTTTTTAATTAAAGTTTTTAATTTCAATGAAAAATATAAAAATTTATATTAAACAAAATAAATAAAGTTGTATGTTTTTGTGGATGAACTAATAAATAATGTATTTAAAAAGCCGTTGAAAAAAATTTCGATCAAAAGATTAAAAAAAAATTTAATTCCAGTCTGTTCAATTAAAAACCAGTTTTAAAAGCTGTTTAAATATTAAAGAAGAAACTATTGTACATACAAAATCCATTTAATTAGAAGACTAAAAAACCAATAATGTGTTTGCAAATCGATATAATGGAATGTTCAAAACTCAAAATGTATGCTTGTGGGCGTTGCTCCCAACCATACACTGTACACCATCATCGTATTAAAATAAGGAGTTATACATAGAAGATAAACTTATTTCATCATGTAATAAAATTTTAATGACCTCTTTCAACTCTTGCTGACAGCAATTTTTTCTGTATCTGGTATTTTTTTCCAATGCAATGAAAAAGAGAAAAAAGTCATCCCATAAGTTTTTCTTGTTTCTTATGTTTGATGAGTATTTGTAAGACAATGTATGCACGCGTAACCAAATTGAAATGCATTTAGCGGAAAGTATGCATAAATGCAGCACCAGTAAAAACTGTCGTGTGTGTTTGTATATAAAAAGATAATGCAAGATTATGTGGGGCATTTTCGTCTGCAACAAAGATTTTTTTAATAGCAAGGTATGTAATTGTAGTATGTATGTTCTGATTCTTTCATATTGAATACGAATTAAGTATAAATCTATTTTTACAATGAACATTTGTGTATATTCACTCTGCCATTTCTGCAAAACTTGATTTCTTTAAATATCTGGACTATGCCACACCTTATGTATTAAATCTAGTTTAAGGACGAACGCATCACCAAATGGACAAAAATTAGGTGGGACGAAAAATGAAAAGATGAAAGTAGGAGTGGAAAAAGTTCCGGCAACGTATAGTTTTCGATTTATGAACCTCCGAAGTTTTCATATAGAATTGCGAAATTACTACTACATTTCTGAATATTTCCTAATATTGGTATCAGTTGAAATGTTTTAAAAATATTTTTCCATGTACTTAAAATTTCCAGCTGTAATAATTCTCAACGTTTTAAGAGCCAATATAGTTTTAATTTTCTATCAAAAGGTTACCAAAGAGCACTAAGTAGAAAAAATGGCTACTGATCCTAAGCTTCAGCACTGCTACGAGTATAAACAAAGAACATGCGAAAGCAGCGCTGCAAAAATATTTAATTAAGCTTCACCTGTCGTTTCTCCTACTATCCCTTTCCTATAGTTCCAGCACAATGCTTCGCATGTGTAGGAGTCATCTCCTGAGTTCTAGTCCCAGATAAAAAAAAAAAAAAAGCAATAGTCAACGTTTAATTACCCTTCGCTTAATTACCCAAAAAAATATGCCCCAAAATAAAAGTTTCTTTAAATTTCGCTCTTTTATTTACCAAAAAGTACCAACTACATAATTGCTGCAACTCTGCACCTGCAAGCAAATTCGTTTTTGCACTTGTTATTTACATATTTATACAAATGCAGATAATTTTTTTCGAGTGTTAAAAATTAGATTTTTGTTTTATGTATATTTAATTAAAATGTAAAATGAATTTAAAAAATATTTATTTCACGGAATGGCTCCGTTTTTAGAGTTTAGTTTTTGATTTTTTTTTTGAGTTTTAATATATGAATTGTTATTGTTTTTCAATAAAATATTTTAATAATAATTTCTATTTATATAATATATAATTGTGCTTTTTCCCTTAAAAAATATACATATGTAAAATTTATTATTACATACTTTATGATAACGTTGGATAGATAATAAACTGTAAGTTGATTAACTCTTTATATATACATATATATATATTTTTTGTTTTCAAAATTTGCATTTAATTGATTAAAAAATATTAAGATTAGATATTTGAAATTTTACTTCAATTTCTTTAAATTTTTTTATGTAATTATTTCCTTTCTATTTTTCACACTTTCTATTCTTCATACATCATATGAAAGAAGTTTTGTTATTATTAATATAATTTTTTTTTGTCACACTTCAATTCACTAACTTTTATTAACTTGTTTAATTTTAATTCTTTTTGTAATTTTTTTATTTGTTTAATTGAACGGATATTCATACATGAATTTAATTATTAAATAATGTAATTTCTGACATATAATTGTTTACAAATATGGAATTTTGAATTTAGAGTTACGGTGGTACGAAAGGTGAAGACAAATGGGGTAAACTACTTTTTGCTTAATTTTTTTATCGGGCTAATAAGTGGATTTTTTTCTTGTCAGCATGAAAATGTGGCGAATTTCACCATGGCTCAACTACGAGCACGGCCGGAATAATAGGTAGCCCCTTTTATTTTTTTATATCATCTTAAATGTACAAATCGTTACAGAGATTTTTTGTAAAAAAAATACTTTATGAGAATATCATAAAGTATGTAATAATAAATTTCACATATATTTTTTAAGGGAAAGAACACAATTAGAATCATATATAAAGAGATATTCCCAAAATAAATTCAGTTAATATACAAATTTCTATATATTATACGTTTTATTTAGTACATATGTATATGTATATTTATTCGGATAATTGCCTCTTTAGAGGTATTTAAGAGTATTCGCATAATTACCCAGGTGGGGTAATTAAACGTAATCGCTTAAAACCCTTCCCCGTATATTTACCCAAAATTCTTGGCATTTTTGATGAGTTAATTTAGCGGGTCTTACTGTACAATAATTTTGCGCACAGGGCTCGATATGAATACATTTTTTTACATGCAACATAATTTTTATTTGTCTTTCCAGAAAACCTTTTTTTTATCACTTCAAGTGAAATAATAAGTGATTCGAAATCAATATGTTGTACACATTTTAATGCTTGGGTAAGTTTACTTTTATCATATTTCTATGTGTGTTTTTCCTGCTATTGTGTATTTTTATTTTATTGTTTGCTCTGTCTTATTTAACGTTTCAATGGAATGTCATTGACCATTTAATCTTATCTACAAATAAAGTAAACAATCATTTCTGTGAACAAAATTCAAAATGTTTGTGTTCTTAATGCACGCTTTACTGTACATTTATTTCAAGTAAACTTTTATATGTTTTCTATATATTTAAACAAATTTTCTTTTTGTTGTTCTTCAAATAATCATATATGAATATCATCTCTACTTTACACTATTTTAGATCATTTAAATGCATAAGACAATAAAGCCGCATATTATTTAATGGACAGCTAAATTGTGAAGAGCTTTTCATCATCATAATGAATGGACTTGGATCTGGTACATATGATATGTCTATGCTATGCTAAATAATAAACAAAACTTGTATGAAGTGCATCACAAATAATTATGCAAACTTGACTAATTGTTAACTGCTAATTCTACTCCACATTAAATGTCACCTCACTAAGTATAAATAATAAAACAAATCAACAAACTATGAATTATATATTACATTATATTATTCCTACAACATCATATACGTACATATGACCCAATTGGTCATTTCTATATAAAGTCTCTTTGCAGGAAATCTACAAAAATGAACCAAACCAATCCTTATTACAAAAATCCATCAGCAAAACATCATCAACAACTAATTAATATTTTACATTTCACTATATTGTTTGATTATATTGTTAATAACCAACCCAGCATATTTACGACGTTTTAATTGTAACGAAACATACTGAAATAATTCATTAATTAATCGCATTGTTAAAACAAAATTTTTAGCACCAAAATATCAAACGGCTTATGCTTGTGAAGGTAAGAAATTAACGATAGAATGTGAATCGGGTGATTTGATAAATCTGATACGGGCCAATTATGGGCGGTTTTCAATAACGATATGTAACGATCATGGCAATATGGAATGGAGTGTTAATTGTATGTTTCCCAAGAGTCTAACGGTGCTCAATTCAAGGTTGGTAAAATGTTGAAAACAAAACTGCTACTAGTGGAAGGTTTTTAAAATTTTGCTGCAATTTATCTTAGATGTGCTCATAAACAAAGTTGTAGTGTTTTGGCTACAACCAGCATGTTTGGCGATCCTTGTCCGGGCACTCACAAATACTTAGAGGCTCATTATCAATGCATATCAGCGTCGCAAACGTCGACAACTACAAATCGTCCCAGTCCGCCACCTTGGGTTTTATCAAATAGTCCACCTTTATTACCAAATGGTAGTTCTTCTAATACAAATCCTGCCGTAGTATCGCCACCTTTGCCGCCAGCCCAACGACCTCAACTGCCTATGCCGGGTTTGCCCAATACAAACCTGCCTTTGGGTGGCAGTCTGCCAAATGCGGTGCCCTCATCGCCGGGTCCACCCATTATGCACACAACGTTACCGGGTGGTAGACTAAAGGCTGGCTATAATAATACAGCTTTAAAAGCACCCACCAGACATGATGGTCTACCGCCTCCGCCGCCTTTACATCATCATCACCATACCTCGGCGGTGGGCCATCACCCGCCCAGTGATCAGGGTAGGGAGACTCCCAGTAGAGCTGTGGGTGGTGAACAGCATAATCACAAGAGCTCTGAAGAAACAAAAACCTTAAAATCTTCTGTAAGTTTTAACAATAGTAGCAACAATACCACCGCTCCACCAAATACTAGAATATTAACGGGTGTAGGAGGCACCGGCAGTGATGATGGCACTTTACTTACCACGAAAACGACTACCCGAGGACAACAGCAGCAATCTCCTTTGCCCACAGGCACCACCACTGCCTCGTCTTTGGGTAGTTTAAATACTACATTAGTTGGTGGTGTTCTAAAATCTATTAACAACATTAATCTCAATTCCGGTTTGGGGGGAGAAGACGAAACCAATATGTTCTGTGGCCCCATCAATGCACGCAATCTTTTTTGGAATATGACCCGTGTGGGAGATGTTAATGTGCAACCTTGTCCTGGCGGTGCTACTGGCATAGCCAAATGGCGCTGTGTGCTTATGAAAAGAATCACGTTGGACGATGACGATGACTCTAATGTCGCCACGCAAACACCAATTTGTAATGGCACGGCCTGCGTTAATCTAAGACTACGGAATTTTGAACCCACCTGGCATCCTCTGACGCCCGATCTAACGCAGTGTCGCAGTCTGTGGTTAAACAATCTAGAAGTACGTGTCAATCATCGAGATTCCTCACTCATCTCTATAGCCAATGATTTATCAGAGGTGACAAGTAGCAAAACGTTATACGGCGGCGATATGTTGGTGACCACAAAAATCATACAGACCATGTCGGAGAAAATGTATCATGACAAGGAAACTTTTCCCGATCAGCGTTTGAGAGAAGCCATGATATTGGAACTGCTTCAGGGTGTAGTCAAAACTGGTTCAAATCTTTTAGATGAATCCCAATTATCCTCATGGCTAGATCTTAATCAGGAAGATCAAATGCGAGTGGCAACATCTTTGCTAACCGGCTTAGAGGATAATGCATTTCTACTGGCCGACACCATTATCAGAGAACGTAATGTGGTGCAGAAAGTCAAGAATATACGTAAGTTGTGCAAATAAAGTTTAATCAAGAAGTCTTTGTGTCACCGAACACTTTGTATTCTAGTGCTTTCCGTACGAGTTTTGGAAACCAAAAGCATACAAAGCAATGAGATTTTTCCCGATGCTGAACAATGGCAAATTAGTGATGATAGAATAGAATTGCCCCGTGTTGCCTTAATCGAAAACAGCGAAGGCGGTCTTGTACGCATAGTTTTTGCTGCGTTTGATCGTTTAGAATCGATACTGAAACCTTCCTACGATCATTTCGATCTGAAATCCGCCAGAAGTTATAGTAAGTTCTTTATAATTGTTATTGCAACTCCTCCTTCAATTAGACTAAAAAAAAAACTATATGTACATATATATTTTATGCTTTTTTGCAAACAGTACGCAATACTGCCATTTTAGCAAATGATACAGATTCTGCAAACTCTCAGCAACGCATACGCATATTGAACAGCAAAGTAATATCAGCCAGCTTGGGTAAAGGACGTCATATACAGTTATCGCAACCCATTAAACTGATATTGAGACATTTAAAAACGGAAAATGTAACCAATCCCACTTGTGTTTTTTGGAACTATATAGACCAGTAAGTAGATACGTACCCAAATAATAAGTGCTGTCATTAGAATCGGCATTGTGAAATTACAAAAAAAAAAAAAAAAAAAAAAAAAAAAAAAAAAAAAAAAAAAAAAAAAAAGTAAAGTGAAAAGTGGAAATTCCGGCGAAATGGAAATGCCACTTGGCTTCTATGACAGCTCGAACTAATTTATTTTTGTACATTTCAATAATATTTGCGCCATTGTGTATTTAATGTTATTTCAGTGCCTGGTCCGCCAATGGCTGTGTTTTAGAGTCCACGAATCGTACTCACAGCATTTGCATGTGCAATCATTTAACCAATTTTGCCATTTTAATGGATGTGATGGATGATCACACGCATTCTCTGTTCACCATGTTCGATGGCAACATGCGTATCTTGATTTATGTTAGCATATCAATCTGTTTGGTATTCATTGTGATAGCCTTATTAACACTGAAAATTTTTAATGGAGTATTTATTAAGGTAAGAACCTCAAGACAACAAAATCAATTAAATCGTTCGCGTAGGGTCCAAAGCGGCACTGCAGTAGCTGCCGTAGTGGCCAATAGTGTAGGAGGCAGCACCAGAAGGCAAAATAATATTATTGATCAAACTCATGAATCCATACAAATAACAAATGCAACCAATAGTAATGCCACAAATACATCCTCATCAAATACCTCATCTGCGAATACCACAAATAATATACACAATTTACAACAGCAATTGAATTTGCAGCATTTGCAAAATCTTGCACAGGCTCCTTCGAATTTAAATGCCAATAATTTCATACAGCACAATTCCATACGAAATTCCAATCGTAATAATTTAAATGCTAATAATTATAATTTACAACAATTACAACAGCAGCAGCAACAGCAACAAGTTGTAGCTGCAGCTGCTGCCGCCGTTGTGGTGGCCAATAATAATCAACGTAATTTACAAATGAATAATTTAAATTTAAATCTTAACCTGCAACCTCCTCACAATCATCACAATCACGGTCATAACTTGAATCACAATCATTTAACACACCAACAGCAACAGCAAATGGAGACCTCCATGTCAAATACTTCAGCAGCAGCAGTAGCTGCAGCTGCTTCAATAGCAGCTGCACTGCAACAGCATCACAATAATACCAATACCGCCGCTGCGGCAGCCGCCATGGTAGCCCAAGCCAGCAATAATTTAAATGTCAATAATCGTAATAACAATAACCATAACAATAGCAATAATAGTAATCGTATTAATAATTCTGATCCAAATAATATTATAATGCAAGGAAATATGGATGATTTACAATATAAGTGGTGGTGGTGGTGAATAATTTATTGTTTATCATTTAATCATTTAACATATCTTTGAATTATTTTTCTTTTTTTTTATTGTATTATTCATTTTAACATATAGTACATACATAATTTCTTTTCTAAGTTATTGATGCACTTTTTTGTGATATAAGTTTAAGTAGTTTAAAAAACTAATTTTTATTTCAATAATTTTTAAATACTGTTTAATTTAAAATAATAGATAATATGAGAAAAGAACTTCTTTAAAATATAATTTTAAATAACAATAATTATAAAAATATTTAATATCAAAGAAATTTAAATATTCGTTAATTTCGAAATAATTTTTTCGAAGTTCCGTAATGGTGTCATTAAAATTGAAATAAATTTCGTTTGATTGACATTTTTTCTGTTATAAATATTTAATTTATTTAAGTCATTTAACGTTTTTAAGTCATTGAAAATTTTTTGATTTTAATTTCTTTAATGTAATTCATTCATTATTTTAATGTGTGTTTTTTTATACATAAAGACCATCATAAATAAATAAATATAATTTATTTTCTAATGATTTTGAATTCAAAACAGAAATTGTGTTGTTATTTATTTTTTTGTTTTTATAAAAAAATACTTTCTCTAAAAGAAACACAAAAACTATATCTCCACCACCACCATATAATCAAAATTCATTTATTAATTCTATCTTTAAAATCACAAATACAAAGAACGTTTAATTTCTATGTTTTAGCCTTAAATTTAAGTCTTGTGTTAAAACATTTTAAATTCCATTTAAATAGTTTTACTATTATTTAATAGACATTTAAAATTAAGGCTTAAATCATAATTACAACTTATTTGTGTATCTTTCCAATTTCCTTGTGTTATTTATCACCTTTTTTTTATTGTCCCTAAAATTTTATTTAATTTCCTTATTTTTATATTTGGCTTAAACTAACTAATTCTTTACAATATTTTCTTTGGATACTCTTTCTATTTTCTTTTTTTTTTATATTTATTTCTTTGCAGTCTGCCCGCACCTCTATTTATCGCAACATTTATATTTGCTTATTATTAATCGAAGTTCTATTCCTCATCGGTATCGAACAAATCGAAGCAAATATAATATTTTGCGGTTTTACTACGGTATTTTTACACTGTGCCATATTAACGGCCATTGCATGGTTTTGTTTTGAAGGTAAGTGGAAAATTGTTTTAAGCTAAAATTAAAAAAAAAACCGTTATTTCCTAAAACCTGGGTAGTAAGTCAGACACAAGTTCATCTTATCTTACTATTTCCTCAATAATACTGAGATTACCTTTTAAGGTTCCAGTATAAATTTTAAGAGAATAATTTCTACGCGACATTAATAGAGCTTTAGTAAATTAATGGTAAGATCTAAAAGCTTTTCACTACGAACCGTGAATTCCGCTAATGTTAAAAGCCGTGTAGTAAATTATAAACTAATGAATATTGCTATTGTGGTCTTTTAAATTTACCACAAGATCTAAAAGGTGTACAATAAATAGCACTTTACTACAAACCGCGTATTCCGCTAATGTTTTTTTTTGTTTGATTGTTTGGTGGCGATGGCACGGTGGATGGTAGTCTGCACGTTGACTGGGGTTCAACCCCAGTTTCAGACTAAAATTTTAAAATAAAAATAAACATCTCGCATTTTTCTGATGTGCATTAGTGTGTCAGTTGTTGCCGGAAGGTTTCAGTGGCGAAGGCATAGTCACTGGTCACTGAACGATACCGGCTTCAGCTGATAGCAATACACAATCGCATCAGAACGCTCTTCTTCGTCGGTATTGTGTAGCACCGGCTAAAATGGCAACTGAACCGAAGCTTCAGCACTGCTACGAGTATAAACAAAGAACGTGCTTCGCATGTGTAGGAGTCATCTCCTGAGTGCTGGTCCCAGATAAAAAAAAAAAAAATCGTTTTGTTTTCAGGATCTATTACCAACATTTTATCGAAAAATTAATTCTCATATTTTTTTTAATACATTCCCATTAACGGCGAACAGGTTATCCAACGGACGCAACTTCTGACTAAGAAAATGTGGACCTTCAATTTACAAAAAAATTAAAAAATTTTTCGATTTTTTTTTCTTAATTGTGTGTATTTCTCTTTATCCGTATTGTTCCCATAGCATTCCAATCCTATACAACACTAACCACCGATGACATAATGCTGGAGGTTGACCAAACCTCAAAAGTCAACTGTTACTATTTACTCTCGTATGCTCTCTCGTTTACTATTGTAGCCATATCATTGGCAATAAATCCCAGTACCTACACCGAAAATGATTATTGCGTTTTGATGGAAACGAATTTTCTATTCTATGCCACATTTGTAGCGCCTCTAATGATATTTTTAATGGTAAGTAATACTAAGAACTTCATATTAAAAGGTTTGGAAAATATAACAGCTTTTTCATAAAAAGGGCGCTTTGTGTTACACTTTCCTGTCGTGGGTAATAATGTGCCGGAAAGCTCGAACCGCTCTAAAAAATAAAGAGCACACTAGATTGGCTAATGTCAGGTAAGCTGGTCTGGGCAAATTTTAATATACACAATTAATTTGTTATTTATTGTAAATCTATTTTAAGATTTGATATCCGCTGTAGTTTTATATTTTTACTCTTACTGTGTGGTACCTGGTTTTCGGCTTATTTCTATTTAAGACGCTCCAAAATGGACGATGAAATATCACAATTATATGGTTATTTCTTTATTGGCTTTAATACAATGATGGGCATCTACATATTTATCTTTCATTGCATTCAAAATGAAAAGGTATGACAGGAGTAGTTAACAATAAGGTATTTTTCGCGATTAATAAATTAATTTAAAATTTAGATACGTCGGGAATATCGGAAATATGTGCGACAAAATTCGTGGCTTCCCAAGTGTTTGCGTTGCTCAAAAACTTCCATATCTTCGGGTATAGTAGGAGGCAGTGCTTGCGGCATGAATTCGGCGGGCAATACGGGCACTTTGAATACCAATACAAATGTTTTGGTGTCATCGATGGGCACACAATTGAAGAAAAGTAAAATTCCCTTGGGCGATGCAAATGAAAATGATGAAACTGGGAATATAATAACGGCTACTGAGGATGCTATAATGGCTTCAAGTGATTGTGAGCTTAATGAGGGTGGCAGTAAAACTCGCAGACAGGGCTCATCCTCTAATAGCAGTGGAGTTGGAGGTGTTAATGTAGCAGGTGGTGGTAGCGTGAAGAGTGGCACAATACCTGGAAATTTTGTAGTACAGCATGCAAATAAAAGCAGTGATAATAGTTTACAAGGGCACGTGGTATTGGAGCGTAATGGAGCAGTCGGTCCTGGTACAACGGGAACATTAAGATCAACAGGAGGGATGCGCACCCCAAGTGCGGGGCATACATCGCCTACCTCCTCCGTCAGCTCGACGCATTTAATATTTGGACAGGGTCATAAACAACAGCAATTAGCTGCAGGCAGCATGAATGGCGTTCAGCAACCGCAAGAAGCTCTTTATCATCAACCCGATTATTATGCCTGGCAGAAAGCCAATAAAGTTGCCTCAGGTCAGCCGAGAGACTTCCATGGCACGGGTATATCACCGCAACAGCAGCAACAATCGCATGAATTTTTCTATTGGACCCAAAAACACAATCAGGGCCATGGTAAGAAGAAGCGCGGAAGCAACACTGGCTCTGATTCGCCTAGCGGATCATTGCACTCGCGCAATACTGCCACATCACAGCAAATTTTGTTTTATCCCTCATATAAGAAAACTGCATTGAAGCCACAACAGCAACAAGCACCCCTACATCCCTACTATGCTGAAGCTTTAGATCCCGGAGCACCGCCGGCGCACTATCAGCAGCGACTTCAACAGCAGCAAAGAGCACCACATCCATATCAACAGCAGCAGCAACAATTGTCTTCAGATGATGAACAAATGGAACACGCAGCCCATGCTCACCTGCTGCAGCAAATGAGTCGTCGTGGTCCAGGGCCCAGTGAATTTGGCATCTCACAACCGGCCACTCAACAGCGTTACTATAGAAATAAGCATTCCAACTGTGATTTAAACCAACCAGATAAATTTGATTTAACCCGTGGTGTAAATGGTGGTGGTGGTATTGGCACTGAAACTTATTATAATCAAGGTTCAGTGGCCAGTGATAATGGACCCGTTTACGAGGAGATTTTGAGTAATCGTAGCTCAGATGTACAACATTACAATGTCGATGATCTGCTACCGCATGACTATGAAGATGAACGTGTCATGCAAGCAGCCTATCAAAGACAACAGCAGCAGCACAGAATGTTGAAAAATCGTTATACACATAATGGCAGTAGTGGTGGTGGTGGTATCGGTTTAATGCCTGCCAATGTGCATCGTCCTCACCACGATTATGTGGACGATTTTGAGGGTCACGAGGCTGAAAGTCCTTATACGGATGATGAAGATGACGAAGATGAAGAGGAGCCCGATGATGAAGGCATTGATGATCATTTACCGCCACAAAGTGACGAGCGTATGCGTAAATTAATGGCACTGCAGGATGCTGATTTTCAAAGAAGATTTCAGTAAGTAAAAAAGAAAACCGTAACTGAAAACAGTAAATGCAACTAAAGTTATTAAAATTATGTAATGAAGAAATTTTAAGGGCCGAAAGTGAAATTATCGCGTAATATTTGGATCACAAAAATTTAATCTTCACTTAATTGACAATCGTGTTATTATTCAATAAATCAAATATACCTATGTATTTGAGTCTATTTTTTTAAGAAAGAATTTAAAATGTGCTTTAATTTTATAAATCTATTTGAATAATTTAAAATCCATGTGTAACATATTTAAATGGGAATCCGTGTTTAATTTTTTTTTTGATAAATATTTCTTAAATGAAATAAAAGTAATTTTCTTCTTTGACATATTTAAAGCTGCTGCCGCGCTCGTAGTTAAATCCCTTTCGTGTATTTATTTATTTATTTAGGCGTCAATTGCGCAAAAATGCACAAGTAAATGAAGGTTCAGCAGTAGCGCCCAGCTATAATGACTATCACGAACCACAATATCCCGTACCGCCACAACAGCAGCAGCAACAACTACAACAGCCGATAACGGTTTTTGGGGTAAGTAGCGGTGCTGGAGGTTCAGTGCGTAGTTTCAAAAAGACTACAACTGCCAACGGTAGCCGCTTAGCTGTTAATGAATTGTTTAGCACAACACATGGTCCACCATTGCCACCAGCCAATCAACATCCCATGCAAAAAAAACAACAAATCCAGCAGCAACAGCAACAAATATCACCACAATCAGTCAATAATATACCAGTAGTGGGACGTAATATATCAGCCATGTTGGATGAAAATAATACTGTGAGATGTTATTTAGAGCCTTTAGAAAAGTAAACATAAAAAAAATTATGAAATTAAATTAAATTTGAAAACATTTTTATATACATACATACATACTTATTATATACAAAGACATTTAATTACTACATGTTCAAGAAGGTGTATTTATTAAAATAACAAACAGAAAACCGTGCGATAACTTAGTTAAGATTAAATTTAAATATATATACATATATATATATATATATTAAAAACAAAGAAAAAACCAACTCCTTCCTTTTCCCGAATCAAAGAAACTAACTAAAATTCCTTGAAGTAACATTAAAAAAATCCTTCTCTATATAGAAAAAAATTAACAATAAAATAATGTGTAGTAGAGGCAAAGCAAAAACCGCGCATTAAATGTAATTTCCAAATAATTCAAAAAAAGATTTAAACCTTAACAAATGTAAGCTAAAGAATAAATTAAATGAAAAGTTATATAAATTATATATAATTTATTTGAGAATCCCTTCAGTATAAAAAACCTGCTATAAAAATGCCATTTTGTTGACAATTAGATTGATATTTTTATATAAACAATATAATTCAATATTTATTATTATTTTTTGTTTTTATGTTTTATATAATGCAATGTTTTTTCTTTTTTTTTAAGTTTTATGTAACAAATTAATTAAAATTTATATATAACCAAACATATACATATATTTTTTATGCAAAAAAAGCTTTTCATATTTTCGAACTTGTTTTGTTTCATTGACAAAATGAT
The DNA here is from genome assembly GCA_963924685.1 of Dexiosoma caninum. Lineage (NCBI taxonomy): Eukaryota > Metazoa > Arthropoda > Insecta > Diptera > Tachinidae > Dexiosoma > Dexiosoma caninum. The sequence goes on along the minus strand of OZ004728.1, from coordinate 52,668,692 downwards.
GAAAATTTATTAAACGAAATACTTGAAGTAAGAAATAATTTAGTTTTTAGGTTTAAAATAGTTTAATTATAATATTTAGATTTATAAATTCTTCAAATGCTAAAGAAGACTAAGCATGCTCCAAAAATCCCAAAAAAATTTCATTGTGTAAATGCTTTGTATTAAAAAATTATATGTATGTATTGAATGCAAATAACATTTATTTTATCCTTTGTTCGTATTTTTTTTTGTATATTCATATGTTTTCATATATGTTTATTATATTTCGTTTAGTAACTTTTAAAAAGAGCCCGTATTTTATTTTTGCATTTATTTCTTTTTTTTTTTTATTAGCGAAGACTTATTAGCATTGTGTTAGGATATGCTTTATTATTCTCTAATATATATTTTTTATAATTAACTAAAAGAAGAAAAAAAACATGTAAACTTAATGTAAATTTATAAAACTCGTATTTAAAAAAGAAGAATGGAAAATTTAATAAATGTGTATAGTATGAAATGAAAGTTATGGCGTTTGATTGCTAGCAACATAAAAAATAGCCTTTTTTAATAAAAAAAAGACATAATTGTCCCAATGGCATCACAGTAGAACATTGCTGCAAATGGTGGTACTATGATAGCTGCGTGATAAAGGAATTCTACGATAAACTTTTTGAATGCAGAAGTAGTAATTTTGTATGGTAAAACCGATTTTAACATTCATTCGTTTTTGCATAAGGCGATTAATATCTACTAAAATAAATTTTAAACTTTTTTTTAAATATATAGCATAATTTGTTTTAGAAATATTATATGGTAGCATGTACCTGCGCGGTGGCAATATATTTCTCTCTTCCAAATTGACAGCCTATATCTCAACAGCTGTTGATTATTGAGTCATATTTTGCATTTATTAGATTTATGAGTAAATAGTGAAATAAAAATTAAAAAAATTATTAGGAAATAAGAATAATGACTGACTTTCAGTGGCCGTGGGAATACACATTTCCACCATTCTTTACGTGAGTTTAGTAAATAAATGTAATACTACAGATGCTTTTCAACTTTTCTCTTTAAAGGCTACAAATAAATGAAGAAACACTCCATAAGCAGTTAGACGTTTGGAGCAATTTATTTCTGCAGTACCTCAAGCACATAAACAAATTTAGTCTGAATATACATGAAAATACATTTCCTCTATTCTACAATGAATCATTGAATCGTCATCTATCGCCAGAGATGATCTTGAAGATTTTGGAAAGATTAGAAAGCACCAAACATGCACATCCATTGGATAAAAAACGTCAAGAATGGCAAGTATATTGGCACACGTTGGAAGAATATGGAAACATGGTTTATGAATGGATACAAGAAACTGGTCAAACTAACAGTGTATGCACACTATATGAAATAAGCCATGGTGAGAGCTCGGAAGGAAAAAGTTTTTATAATATTGACGAAACAGTGTTGTTGAATGTATTACGTTTGTTAGAAGATAAAGGCCGGTGCGAGATCTTCGAAATGGATGGAAGTCACGGTGTTAAATTTTTCTAATATAATTTTTTATAAAACATTTTGTTAATACATATATGCACACCCGCAATTGTACATATTTATACACATACATACATTCGACTCAAGTTCAAGATGTTACAAAACAACGAAAATCGTGTCCCATGATCCAACAAATAATTAGACCATGCCTTGCCCCTACCACGGTCTGTTTATATCAGTAGCCCACAGAAACCTTCAGATACCTAAGCCTATGCTATGAATTACACCAAGACCCTATCCAGCAAAAATGCTGCTGTTTGCAGGGTTTTGTTTTTGTAAAGGTCTATACAGCTCTACAACAATGAACAACACAAGAAACAACAACAGCTTCTGTACATTAACTTTGGGATGTCAAAAACAGAAGACTACTACTCTCAATAGTAAACACACAAAGGCTACAATAGAAAGAAAAACATCAATTTCATTTAAGTATACCGCAACTGTTTTCGCAATCCTAGGCAAAATAAAGAAATTGGTAAAATTGTTAATTGGGCAAATTAAACAAATTAGTAAAATTAAGGTTTATTAATACAAGGTTGTCGCAAGGCGAATTCGTCAATTCGCTTTTTGTCCAAACGTCAAATTTTTTGTATACAAGTGCTTTGTTAAATATCATATAACCTAAAAAGAACGTGTTAAATTATTCAATATGAGTTAAAATTAAATTAATTATTAAAAAAAGTAATATACTTTGCAACCAGTTTTCTAACTTTCTCACAAAAGTAAACAAACTTTGACGTTCGGCTCAAAAAATACGTTACAAATTCTTGTATCAGCTGACGGGTGGATTTTGCTAATGAGTTTACATGGTAATTAATTTGCCTTGACAAAATGAAAGGAAATTTTGATAGTCAAGTATAAAATACTTGTAAAACACATGGCGATTTGCATAGACCTTGCGACAGTATATTTCATTCCTTAATCATCTAGTATCACTGCTGCTTGTAATATCTCTATTGCAGCAAAATGGCTAATTTAGTAAGTTCTTAAGAAATTTATAAATTGTTTTACTTTAGTAAAATGCTCCAATAATAAATTTAGGGTCTTCAAATTGAAGAGATCATTGATGATGTTAATAAAATACACTTAAAAACTTTGCGACGTGCTGCTGAAATATCGCCATTGGTCAACAGTCGAACAATTGGTCCCGATATTGTTTTAACAGATGAAAGTGATGAGCTATCCACCGATGGTCTGAATAATGGATGCCATGAAATATCTAAGCATTGTAGTAATGAAATTATTGCAAAGAAGTCTCCCCAAAAAAACAAGGACACACGGAAAATTTCCAAAATAGACACGTTACCCAAAGAACCAAATAGTTTACATGTGAGTAGTAAAAGTCTTTTTTTTTTTAAACTAATTGTCTTCGTACTGTCGTAGGGCCTAGATTTTCAAACCATAAATGCCAGTATGTTGCTAAAGATAGCCGAAGAACAGCGTAAACGCTCTCTTCGCCAAGAAGTTGTTGATTTTCAGCAGAAGCGCGTAACATTTTTGAATGAAAACTTGAAACCCATTCAGGAAAAAAGTCAAGAAGAACGGAGAAGATGGCTGGAAAAGAAACGTCGCACTGAACTTCAAATTCTGCAACAAGCTGAAGAACAAACTGTACGTCAACTTAATGAATATGAACGGCAAATGGAAGGTATACGTTCGCAAACACAAAAACGATTGCAACTAGTAGCGTTTCAAGGTATTTCGCAATACCAATCGAAATTTCGCAACAGATATGAGGCGATTGTTAATCTCTTATTGTCCATAGACAAGCAAGCTTTAATATCTTGCGCTGAGTATAATAACAAATTAAAGCAACTAATACAAATGTTTGAGCAGTTAATAGGCAAAATAAAATCTGGTGAATGTGGTTCATCGGAATTAAAAACCGCAAACCATTTGTGCAAATCATTAGAAGATTTAGAATTAAATATAGTAGACACTTTCAAACAAGAAAAAGCAAAATTAGAGGAAAAAATAAAAGCGCAGCAACAGAAAGACGAAGAACTTGCAAAGCAAGAACAAGCACGACAGGCTGAACAAGAATTTGCTGAAGCACAGAAAAAGCAGCAACAAACACCAGCGCCCTTGTCAAATGCAAATCTTGAAAGCCAAAACATACCGTGTAAAATACAACCAGACCCACCACAACGTGATGTGTCTAATACCAGCGGGGATCATGAAAGTGGGGAGATATCTTCTTCGAAGTTTGTTAATTCGGACCGTTTTGAATTCTATACAAAAATTAATAATTTCTATCAAGAAAAAGTCGAAAAAGTTAAAGTCTTACAGTCCGATGAATCAATGAAAAAGTATCGCTTCGATTGCCAAAAGAACATAAATATACCGGTGAATGCAATTTCTGCTGTTAGTCAGCAGCACATAAAAGACAAATTTGATAAACTTTTCACATTTGTCACGGCACAACCTGACCTAGGTAGAGATTATTGTATTCTGCTAATGGCGAAAAAATTTGTTGGTCAAGGAGAAACCACAATTTCCAGTAATCCACAGGCTGCTTTTCCGGTAGCCGCAGTCATTGTTTCATTATGGAAAAATATACCCGAATTTGGACAAATATTTTTGGCCTACGTCTTCAAAGAGTGTCCTTTTCTAGTGCCTTATTTTATACCCCAAAAGAAAGGACAAAGTTTAGAAGAATATTCAAAAGTGCTGGGCTATCGCTTGACAGATGGTCAAATTGAACAGCAGGGTTTATACTTAAAACGACAAATGGGTGTTGCACGTCTCTATGCTGCTGTAATGATAACTAATGGTCGTCAACAAGATAATGCGCCTCATCCTTATGGTTTACAATATGCTTGGTGTTGGCTAACTAATTTCATAGCCTTAGAACCTCTGCCTGACATTTGTGCAACTTTAATTTTGGAAGTATTGCAAATTTTGGGAAGTGAATTATGGTCTACATACGGCAAACAATTTGCTAAGTTGCTAGTTTTTATACAGCAACATTATTTTCCCAAACTTTCTGTGGTGGATGAAGGAGGCCCCAAAGCTAGATTAGAATTATTGTTAAGTAAATTTTTTCGAGAAGGACAAATACAACAGCCTCAAGGTATATTGCCGCAAGGATTTTGGTAAGAAGTTTCAAATTATATTTATTTATTACCTTTGTTTAAATTTAAGAAAATTAAAGTGCTTATAGATAAATTTGAACAGTTTTAAATTTGTTAACTGCCATTTAATAATATATATTTATAAATCCTATATTAATACGTTCTTTTTCACTCAATAATGATTTTGTTTTTTTTTTTCTTTTCCCAAAATATTTGGGTAAAATTTGTTTTACTATATCAACTTTTATTTAAATTTAAAAACATGCGTTACATTTGCTTCATTTCGATAGTAGGGTCTCATAAAAATGGCCCTTATGATTAGTTTTAATCATCGTCATCTTCCAAATCTAGATCATCAAGTTCATCGGCGAGACCCATAAATAGATCTTTATTGATAATTGCAGCATCCGAGGCAGGTTCATTTGATTCGTCAGTTTCGACTGCTGCCGCCGCAGCCTCTTCCTCAATTTTAGCTAAAGCACTAGCTTGCTCTGCTAACCTTGTCTCAGAAGCTACAGTTCCTGTCCCATCAGCTTCCTCGGCTTCTAAAGACAAAGCAGCCAAATCCACTTCTTTGTATTCCATTCCTTCATATTCATCATCATCACGATTGTACATTTCAAATGCAGCATCACCATCTTCCATTGGACCATCATCAACCAAGTCTGGGTTAAAGCTAAACATTTCTCTGCCAGAAATACCAAACTGTTTGCCTTTGCTAAAATCAGTTTTTTTGCGCTCTTCGTCGGCGGCCAATTTGTCTTTTTTCTCTTGAATTTTTCGTTTCTTCCAGGCTAAGAACGTTTCCAAAGTAACTTTAGTTGTATTGGAACCTAAAGCGGCTCTTTCTTTTTCTATCAAATCTACTAATGAAATTTCAGAGGGTTTGTTCTCTTCCATTTTCTTTTTATCCTTTTTCAAAACGTATCCCTGGGGTAAAGCATGGCGATAAATACATTTCTCACCATTGGGACACTCCCAAAACCAACCATATTTCGATTTCTCCACCGCTTCAATGAAATATTTGCAAATCTGTTCAACGGAAAACAAGAAATTCTTGAGTATTTTGGATAAATACTTTTGCGGCTCGATTATGAACGAAACTTCAGTTGCTTTGCCGGCTGCCAAACGGAAATTTGTAGTTGCTCAAAAAGCACTAAAAAGGAAATGCAATTAATAATTCTCAATTGTTATTTGCCATTCGTAGTACCATATTCGACAAGTGGCAATACAACCGAGGTTCGGTTGCCATACATAATCGAGCCATTAAATTGCTTACAATATCTGTTGTGGGCATTTTCTTGTCACCACCATGTTTCTTATCTACAACTTCCTTAAGCTTGGCATCATCCCAATTTCTCATATCGTCTTCAGTTTCATCGCGCATATCCACATAAATAGAACGTTTTTCCACCTTATTTTCAACTGCCAAGTCATGAGAAAATTTACATTTTTCGCCTTTAGTACACAGACCTTGCTTAAAGAAGGCACATACCACCGATTTAGGATCAGTACCCTTTTCGATTTTCTGAGATTGTACAGGCTTGAAAATAGAGGCTAACTCTTTTAACTCCTGAATTTTCTTTTCTTTTTCGTCCTTCTTTTTACTGGCATCTGTTTTGGGGTGAACACCACCACTTTGCACTTGCTTGGAAACTTGTTGTATGAACTTTTGCTGCTTAGCACCCTTCTTATTCTTTAAACCAAAAGTTTTGTCCTGTTGTGAAGACACAAATTAAAATTTTATTCTAAAAGCTATTGCAATTTGTAATGATTTCCGTTGAGGTTATGTTTCTGGAGATGCAGTTATTTTCTCTTTTTACCGATATTATATATATAATATATAACTCACCTCAATAACCTTCTCCTTTTTCTTCTGCTCCGTCTTTTTACTTGGTGCAGGAGCCTTTTTAGGAGGCATTTTTCTTATTTAGATGTAAACACTAACTAAAGTCTTCAGAAAAGCTATAATCCAAGTTTTTGTGCTCGTGTACAAAGAGCGGCTGCGTTGAAGGTTGTCAAAAAATAACAACATGAATTTTTTACAGAGATGCCACGTCGCCGTATTTATTTGCAATCTTGCCGTATTATTGAAGTCAAAATCCGAGAAGTTGTATTAATTATAGATTACATGACTATGTAAAATTTAATCATTAAATTAGATTTGTAATTTGCTGACACGTATAAATGTAGTTGCACAAGCTATAATTTCATGGAACGCGTGTAATTTAACAAGAAAAAAACGCATTTATTGAAAACAAAATTATAACGGGCCGAATTGTTTAGAAAGTACGGCAGCCCTACAAGGCAAAATTATTATTTTGGCACCCAATGCGACGTTGCAATATTGGCAACGTTGCTGTTGCTAAAGGGTGCTTATAATCATAGAATATATTTTGTGCTTTCGGTGTCTGCTGGCGTACCATAATCTTCAGTGTAGCTGCGATACTCAATACAAATGTAAAGCAGCACAAACGCTAACAATTTTGCTTGCTTTATCAGGCTTATAATGGAGCTGACGAGCACCAAGTAAACAACGGAAGCGATTTTTCAGTACACCAATCGTTCTTTCAATTATGTTTCTTGCCGATGCATGTTTACTCTTGAAAACTGCCTCAGGACTTCTTTCTTGAGCAGACCGATATGGTGTCATTAAATAAGGTTCGAGAGGATAACCAGCGTCACCTGTATAAAAAGACATACACAAGTATCAACAAACATGTGGACAGAATCATAAAGTTGCAATCTTACCTAAAAGCCAATTTTCTCTCACGAGCTTCGTAATGCTCTCGCAAAACTTGTCTTAACGTGCTTACCTTCCAAATAAGCGAATCATGAGAGGAGCCTGCATATCGAGCATCCACATATCTGATCCTCATCTTATGATCGCATATCTAAGAAGTAATGAATGAAATAAACTTTTTAAGTGATATAAATAATTTTCGTTTTTATGTATATTACCAGCATGCCATTCAAACTAAAAAATCCTTTTCTGTTATAGTACATATCTTGGTTGTCCTTTTTAGGGGCCAGAATTTTTATATGCGAACCGTCTACGCAGCCAATTACGCCAGGAAAGCCCGTCTTCTCAAAAAAATTTAATTTGCACTCTAACTTTTCTTCCTCTGTCATATCCAATTTGATATAAAGAGGGCAAATAGCTCTTTCTAAAACATCAAGAGTTTCATCCAAAATTAATGATACCGTGGGTTGTGACAACCCAAGATTAAAATCATTCCCAACACTTGATTGGTATGAACCTTGAGCCAAGAACCGGAGAGTTGCTAGATTAAGCGTCTTGGAGATTGATGTTGAGCAAATTACTGTCTTCATGAATGGCTCGATTTTGTTTAAAACTAAGTTAAATGCCATTTGTTCAACCGAAAGTACTCTATAAATCTGCATAAACAAATAGAATTCAATGTTTTTGTATATAATTTTTATAAAAATGTATGTACGTTTGTAAACTAGTTAATTACTTATGTACGTGCTGTCCGGCAAATTGTATATGGATGATCTTTGACTAAGAATTTTCCTTTGAATCTTGAGCATTTCTTTATTTTCTTCTTCACTACTTTCACCAGAGTCAGACAAATATAACATTTTTTGGTTCAAATTAGAAATAAATAATTTTTTCGCGCAAATTTCAAAAGCAAATTAATTTACTGTCAAAATACTTAGGGGTGACAAATAAGTTTTTAAAAATATCGATAACTCGTCGACGTCAACACATCCTCCCAAATTAATACCGATTTTTTGTCGTGTTGACGTCGGCGTCGACTAAATTTGACTGCATATAAAAATTGATGACGGCGTCGACGTCGAGTTTGGCAATATGGCTGAATATATTACACTAACATTTCATTTAGTTAAAATTTCAATTAGAAGTGTGTACTGATTGTTTAGTGAAATAAAATAAATGTATAATTAAATACTATAACAAAGGTTAGTCCATTGTATATTTTCATTAAAAATGTTGTGCAATTGTAAAATAATATAAAATCTATAGAAGCATCGATATGATATGATCCATATTAAGAAAATTTTTTTTCGCGGGAACAAAAGGAGTAACGCTATAACTTAGGAAATGACAATTTTTGTAAGTATAAAAAAATTGTATTCCGAAAATCAACAGCACCCACTGGTAGAGGTGACATACATATATAAATGTTATAATCTGTGATATAAATATACTGGATGAACTTCCGTAGTTTAATGAATTCCTATTGCAAAAAAAATATTTGTTCAGTCCGTTTATATGTTATTAGCGTAGCGATTCTGTTTGATGCTAGATTTATATATAGTACATGTACATACATATGTATTGTGTTCAGAATTATTGTGTGCGAAAAAAAATTAACGTATGGCTTTTTGCACTTAAATGTTTTCCAAACGCACTAAGATCAGTGTCAGCTACATAAACGCAAATTTACTTCTAAGTTATTATTCAAGTATACTCAGTGCGTTGACTCTGTAACCAGAAGAAGGCGGCTCAAGACCCGGTAAGACCACAAAATTTTCTATTGAGTTTGTGATAATAGACATTCGTCGGTGTTCGATCAACAAGAAGTGGGATGAAATGAAATTATAAATAAAATTATTCTCCCTTAGGTTAAAAATTAATGCGTTAACATAACACTATAGACGCAGCAACTCTGCTTTTCTAATTCTCAAAAAATGTGGAACTGCAGATTTGTGTAAGGGGTGCTCATGGCTGAGTAGTTAACGTTTTGGTTCTTCAACAAGAAGGACTCGCGTTCGATTCCCACCCTAGTCAAGTTAAAAAAAAATTTTTTTTTTGTTTTCTGTGTAACAGCACCCTCCTTGGTCAATATTTGAGCAATAAAACGTCGGCGAAGTAAAATAATAAATAAAATCGCTGCCCTTGGCTAAAAAATAATGCGTTTAAAATTAACATGGCAGACGTTGCAATTCCAAAGTTGTGCAAGAACTAAGCTCTATCTCCCTACCACTTTCAGCACCTGCCTATCGCACTATCTATTTATTTCCAGTAAAATGCACTTCATATGTAAGGGATTTCCCCTGAGCACTGGTCCAAGATAAAAAAAGAATTATGGTCTCTATCATTCTATCAGTTTACGCCATTTCTGCTCTCTACACTATCACTTTTCCACTATTTCCTGTCCAGTTCATACGTAGGGGAAGTCGCCTGAGCACTGGTCCAAGAAAAATAAATAAAAAATATGATTTAAAATTTCCTGCTGAGATTTTTAATGCCACAAACACAGCATGTTCTTTGTAAGGACTTTATTCAAAAATATTTCCGATGATTTATTTTCAAGGTTACTCAAGTTGTGATATGACCCTGTCATTTGTGGCCACATTACTTATTAATCGTGTACAAGTGGAAATTCATAAAATAACATGTTTTTGTATATAATTTACTAAAATCATAAGTCGCAGTTATTATAGTACATAAATTTATTTTTCTGAAATTTTTCACCTTGATCGGTGACGTTTTTTTGGAAGTACATAAAAACATAAAAAAATAATAATAAATTATTTAACTAACTTTTATTAATTTCTAGGTAATGGACATTTTTATTTACGCGATATCGGTAGTGATAATAAACAACGGATTATCGATCAAAATACTACAGTGTTAAAAAAAACCGTCTTGGTAAGTGAACAAATACTTTATTACATTTTACGTACATATTTTTTTTATTTACGTACGTATTTAAGTAGGTTTAATAATTTATGTTGTAGTTGCTTAAATAATTCTGCTGTTGTGTATTCATAACCAACTTATGTGTACCAAATTCCGTTCTTCAGATATACAGAAATACATATATTTTTTCTTTTTATGGTATATCGCACATCTGCGTCTCTGTATTAATTAAATCTGTAGACCGTTGTCCAACAATTGGGACTTTTTCATGACCTCCATACACCAACTCATCATGAAAGTAAAAACCTTATTAATTCACGGATGGTCTGTAGTTATACCGTCATGCACAATCGTTGTCCTTTAGCCCACATATTCTACCAGTGTTCTTGCACTCATATCCAAAGACTCGCTTTTGTGTAGAAGATATTTCAAAACTATCGAAAAAAGCATGAAAAAGCTAATACAAAAATAAATAATAAACTTACCTGCAATTTCGCTAAGGAGCCACTCATCGGCCCAAGATGGGTCCACGTACGAAAAATGTGCAAGACGTGATCCGTAGGCCAAACGAATTCACAATTAAAAACCACTAACAAAAAACACGGCAACACTCTTCACTACATACCATGGTACTGCACTATATTTATACTATTACCCCCTGTACACAATGAGAAGTGCGCAGTAGTCACTAATGACTTCAAAGCACAAAAAACGATGTATATCGTTAACGGCTGGATGGATTTGAATGATTCTTTCACTATGAGATAGATCGTGAAGTTGGCTATACTTATGGTCCCCTTATGACCCCCTAGGTGCCATATTATTTATTAATTGTTGAGACAGAACGGTTGCAGCCATAAAATTAATTTTTAATTTAGCAAGAGTGAAAGTAGCACGGACACAGGCTGACCATCTTGTGCTCAATTTCCAAATCTATCCAATGGTGAGAAAATCACTCAAATTGATTCAGGGGTTCATAAGTTACAGTGTTTAAAAATTGTTATGCCCCTGAGATAATTCCATTCATCCATAGCATTAACTACATACATACATATGTATGTATTTTTTTTTTTTTTTTTATCTGGGACCAGCACTCAGGAGATGACTCCTACACATGCGAGGCATTGTGCTGGAACTATAGGAAAGGGATAGTAGAAGAAACGACAGGAGGTGAAGCTTAATTAAATATTTTTGCAGCGCTGCTTTCGCACGTTCTTTGTTTATACTCGTAGCAGTGCTGAAGCTTAGGTTCAGTAGCCATTTTTTTTATTATTTTACTTCGTCGGTGCTACACAATACCGACGAAGGAGGGCGTTCTGATGTGATTGTGGATTGCTATCAGCTGAAGCCGGTATTGTTCAGTGACCAGTGACTATGCCTTCGCCGCTGAAACCTTCCGACAACAACGTACACACAAAGACACACACTAATGCACATCAGAAAAATGCGAGATGTTTATTTTTATTTTAAAATTTTAGTCTGAAACTGGGGTTGAACCCACGTCTGTTTTTGGTTTAGTAGTCAACGTGCAGACTACCATCCATCGTGCCATCGCCACCCTCATGTATGTATGTATGTATCGCTTTTGCATGTCTTTTTTTTTTTGGGGCTTCTAAGTGTATTATGACCAATGTTTCTGCGGCTTTAAGCAGAGTTTTTTTCCATTTATACATTAATAGGCAAACGTGTTTTTCTTAATCCGTACTACTGCGCTGATTTTGAAAAGATATATGTATGTATGTACATACATACGAGTATATGGTTTTAAAGATTTTTTGACATAAATGTTTACGATCTTAATTTGCTTTACGTATTTTTGCAGAATTAAAAACAAAGGAAAAATTGAGGGAATCAGATATAGTTTTTTTCTTTCTCTTTAAGTAAATAAAAACGGAATTAATCTGAATCATATGTATGTATGTACATACTTAAATGTGTATGGACGCTCTTTCGGAATTCGGATTTAAGCTGCAGTGAATCAACTCTTTTTTTTTTTTCTATATTAACACAGGTTCGTTGGTTTTTTAAATTTTAGTAGAATAAAATTCTTAACAAAGTTGTTATCGTTATTGACAGTCATTCCTTTTTTTGTTGTAACACCTAATAATATTTTGATTTAAAAATTTTTGGTTTTCCTGATAAATATTGCGACCACCCATTATGTGAAGATAGTTCATGCGTTGCAAATGTGTGATGATAAAATAAGCTACATGGAGCCAATCGTAAAACTGTCTTGAAAACTAATAAAATACTACAACGAAATTATTTGACACAAAATCCACAGCAAAGTATGTACTTATCAGTTAAAAACAACAAACATACGCCCAAGCTGAGAGAAAAAAAGGATCAGAAAATCTTGACTGACATATTACACACACATGTCCGCAGAGATTTCTTTAAAAATTTATTTTACTTGTTTTATTTTTGAAGAAAATACATACTTAAATATTTATTTTCGCATTAAAGTAAATTTTAAGGAGTCTTAATCAATCATTATCCGGTATTTAAAATTTGAGAAAAATAAACCTTTCGCAATTTGGGTGGTCCCTTAAATAATTTAAGCTTCTTTTATTGCGAAAGGGGGAAACCATTATCAGTCTGTTATAAATACATACATATGTATGTATATTTAAATACAAACTGTGTGTTGTTAATTAAAAGTTAAAGAAAATCAAATTCCATTTAATAACTTGATCAGAATTAAAATGAAAAAAAATTCTATCGATTAAAAAAATATACACTAAAATTTTAAAAAGTAAGAAAGTAAATTGTTAATTAGGTTACAAAAATAATTTTTAGGAATTTCATCATTTCGTTATTGAATCCGGCTCTCAGTAACTGTAGATTAACTTTAAAGCATTTGATTTTTTGGTTTTCTTAGGAATCGATCGAGATTTAGGTGGAATGTAGATATCAGAACAAGTTGATATTTTTTAACATTCTTTGATGGGATCTGAATAGTTTGATATACATAACTAAATTCACTCTTATGTGTATATTTTATTGATAAAATATTCGGAAAAATAGCTGTGATCATAAATAAAACCCCGAATTTGAAAATCTTTGTCCCGATTGCAGCATCGCATTATTGGATCCGCCCCCCAAAGATTGTTGAACCAACATGGAGCATATTCTTGTTTTTTTAATTGGTTGCCAACTCACTAAAACATAAAAAATACAACAGGTTTATTCCTTTGTAAGTAAAATGGCTCTCATTTAGCTTAAAAATGAATGCTTCAACACAGTAACTCTATTTTACAAATTAAGAAAATTGCCCACCTGTCCTTACTTTATCGTGCTCATCTTCTTATCCATCCACTAAATTGTGAGCCTTTTCGACCACCTTCATGTCCCAATAATTCCCGGTCTATCCAACAAGTGGCACGCCCATTAAACACGGAAAACCTCGAAAATAAATTTCCTCTAGAATATACAACATTTTTGCCATTTATTTTAATACAGACATTTATTCAAATATCACGCGGTAATTAAAAAAAAATGTGTGTTTTAATAATTTATGAATTTTCCTCTCGACCATTATTTCCAAACTTAAAAGTATACAAAAAAGTATTTAGCACTGCAGGCGTTATTTTTATAAAATTTTTAATTTATTTATTAATAAGTTTTTTCGAAATTTCGCTAACCCTTGGTTAGCATCATCAGGAAAAATAAATTTTTTTTAATAAAATTATTTAACAAACATAAAATCAAAATCTAATATATAAAATTCTCGTGTCGCGGTGTTTGTAGTTAAACTCCTCCGAAACGGCTTGACCGATTCTCATGAAATTTTGTGTGCATATTGGGTAGATCTGAGAATCGGACAACATCTATTTTTCATCCCCCTAAAATTAACCACGCGCACTTTACTCCCACTTTTTTACCTACTTTTTTCTTTTTTGCAATATGGGTATCAAATGCAAGGGTATGATAAGGAGATTTTGAAAAGTTTATCATCAACCTAAATCCAATATGGCGACGGACCCTAAACCTGCAAAAACTTATTTTTAATGCTTATTTGCAATATGGGTATCAAATGAAAGGGCATGATGAGCAGATTTTGAAAAGTTTATCATCAACCTAACTCCAATATGGCGACTGACCGTAAAGGGATGAGAACGAAGCCGGTCTCCTGTCTTACTCACTATACAGTTGATAGTAAAAATATTAATAATTATTTTTAATGTTTAGATAGCTATCGATAATTGTATTTTAAGATATTTGTTACTTTGATAAAGATTAATTTATTAATCTAAATAAAGCATACTTTCATTGTCTACAACGCTTTCGATTATAAGTAAATCCCCGCACACTTATAGTAGATAGTTATTTTTATTGAACTAAAAAATGTTTCCTAGAAATAATATACATGGCAAAACAACGTTTGCCGGGTCAGCTAAACATAGCAAAACTAATTTTTTTTCTCATTAGTAAACAGATTCCGTGCGAAGCCGGGACGGTGATCTAATATTTTATATTATTTGAAAAGAAACAAAATTTTTTTTTTTGATTTCAAAATATCTACTTTTATATAATTCACTGAAATTTTTTTTTTTTTTTTAATACTTTTTTATAATTGACGAAAAAAAAATTAGTTTTCTTTTCATATAAAATATTTTGATTCTATGTATGTTTGTTAAATAATTTAAAAAAAATATTTATTTTTCATGATGATGCTAAAGGGTTAACGAAATAATGAGGAAACTTATTACTAAATAAATTAAAAAATTTACAAAAATAAGACTTGCATTGCTAAATAATTTATTGCATACAATAAAAATAGAAGGTAGAATAAAAAGGAGAATCAAAATTAAAAGTTTTCAAACCGCTGTGCTGCGCACTCAAGTGTACTTAAGTGTCGTTGTTGCTATAAGTTTTTCTGATTGTAATAAATAAATAAAAACAATGCATTAAAAACTGCATTGGCACTTACTGCATCAATGCCAAAATTGCATCTAAAATGTGTTGCTTGAATTGCTATAGAGGCGTTTTTTTCAATAGCGGTAGCAAAATGATGTTACGTTGCCGGTTTAAAGCTTTCTTCAACGCAGTGTTGCCACTATCAAAACAATTTTGTTTTCTATAAAATAACAAAATAAATTTCTATAATTTTTAAAAAAGTTACTTTCAGAAATGCAGCTAAAATTAAAAAAAAATTCCAAACCAATGTACATATTCGAGAATTATAACGAATTTCTGGTTAAAAATACTCAAACCGCAACGCTTTTCCAAAACAAAAAGATAAAATATTGAAGTTTAATAATTTTTTCCTTGCAGACATTTTTTTTGTGTATTTTTATACTCGTACAGATATGCACATATGTACGTATAAATGAGGCGTTTTATATCAAATTGTAGCCAAGCGTTTGTTTGTTTTGAAGTTTCGACATAAAGAGAAAAAATGAATCACTGTCATCGACTGGTCACACAGTCACAGTCACTAACGCCTGCATTTAATATTTCCTACCAATTTCATGGTTATGGTCTTGTTGTTATCAGCATCTTTTTTCATGTCTGTCCGTTTTTATTGATGTTTCGATCATTAGCAATTACCACACACCTTTAAACTGCATACACAGTATTTGCTGTTGTTGTGTTTGTTATTATTGGTGTTATTTGCCGTTGCAGTGGAGTTCAATGCAATAAAAGTTCCCGCTCTATTAAAACGGTTGGCTTAATTCAATTAAACATTTTTGTGTTTTGTTATTCTTTTTGGGCTTTTGCGGCAGTTGTGAAAAGCAAGGTGGTCTCTTTATAAGCAATCTAGAGGAAGAACATTTTTGTGGCGTTTTAACCTGTTGATAATCTAAATATCTCCATGTTCTTTACTGATCTGTGTAAAATAATTTTTATTTACTTGTGGCGGAAAACTGCTATTTGAAATAGTAGTTGTACAATGAGGAGCAAAAAAGCCAGATATTGAATGTGTATGTCTGACAGATGGCAGCCAAAATATTTGCATTTTGTATAAAAATAAAGCGGCTTATTTTGTCAAACTAAGGCATATTCATATGTAGAATGCGCATTTCAAACAAAAACCTGCTCTATGACGGTTTTATCATTAAAACCAGTCTTTGAATATTTTGTATGCGTGCCTGGAAGAGAAATGGGGATTTTGTTGCGGTATTAAAAAATTTCTTTTATGTCTTTTTTGACTATAATTGTAAAAAACACATTTATTTATAATTAGATTAAAAATAGTAAAGTCAAAGTTCCCAATCACAGGTCTACACGCATTCTTATTACTTTGCTGAACTAACAGGATGTTGCAAATCCGATACAATAACTTCTTTTCCAAACAACAATTTGTGACATACGAAATAATAATTTGAGTCAGAGATTGTTTTATGTATATTTTTAAGCTGCATGAAAACTTAAAGTGATAATGCATGGCAGAAATATTGTTTAAATGATTTTTTTTTCATTGTTAAAATGTATAAATATATGCGAAGATATGTGAAAATTTCGTTGTTATTTTTTAATTTGGTTTTTTCGGTATTAAATATTAATGTTAAAGAAAACTAATACTGAGCAACATTGTTCATCAGATATAGCCCTAGAATATTTGTGAATAAGGTTTTTCTCTAAAATAAATATTACTGAAGTTATGAACAATTAAAGCGAGCCATAGTGAGAAAAATAGCATTTTTAGCAAACTTTGTGGGCTCAAGGCACGCCCAATAATTATGCAAACGATCTAAAATTTTTTATATATTTTTTTTTCTAATTTGGAACCAATCTAAGGGGTTTGCCAAGTGAAAATACGAAAAAAAAAATTAACGGTCACACTAGTGTACATACATACATACCTTAAGAAACAAATTAATTTTTTTTATTGTAACTTTGTAGATAATTTCATGGCCTTTTATTTTTATATATGATTTGCGGAATATGTACGCCGTGGCTTACGACGACTTAAATTGTCCATTTCTTCAGTCCAATTTTTGACTACTTTTTCCCATAAATCTGGGCGTACGGCGTCAATGGTTGCTTCAATATTGGCTTCCAATGATATAAGAGTTGCTGGTTTGTCGGCATAAACCAACGACTTAACATTATAAAAAATGATAGGTATTTATTTTGATATAAAAAATATTAAAATGCAAAGTACGTATTATTGAAGTTGTAAGTACCCATAGCCAGCCTCACAAAAAGTAATCCAGAGGTGTTAAATCGCTTGCATAGCTGCTGCGGCTATTTCTGAATTCTGCCATCCTGTTCTGCATTTCTAGTTTTAACGACTGACTTTTACTTAAAATTTCATACATAAAAGTTAAGCAACGCTGTAGGTTACGTACCATCAAAACAAATCATGACACTATCCATTCATAGTAGGGTGCCCATGAACTCTAACGAAAAAGTTATATATAAATTTATGATATTGATTGTTAGTTAAATATACATACATATGTAGACACATATGTACGTGTATATGCATGTTTTTATTTTGTAGCATGCCACCCCATTTGCTGTTATCTTTTTCCTTTTTTTATGCTTAAATATTTTGCTGGCTGTTATTTTTCCTTCGTTTGTGTTTATTAGCCCCCACACAGCCATACAGCAAAATAAAAAAAATAATAAATGAAAAAAAAAGAAGAAAAAACAAATGATCATTTAAAATTGTTGTAGCGCCAGTTGTTGTTCCGGTTTTATTATTGATAAACTAACAAACAGTCGTTTGTAGACAGTAGCTTTTTAATACACACATTTCAGTGATTGTGTGTATGTGTTTGTTTAATTGTTCGCCTAAGTGGCGGCTTTTTTCTTTTTCCCCTTTTTTATTTTGCATTTTGTCGCTTGAGCGGCATTGCCACCCAGTCTGTAAAAGCAGCTGCTTTTGACGGTCTTATTGCAAAATACGTTGGAATATATTAAAAATAAGAAATAAACATAACGAAAATAATAAAATAAGTTTTCAATGCAGCAGCAGCATTATCATTAAAAACAACAACGCAGTCATCAACAACAAACATCAGGAACAACAGTCGTCGTGTTGTGTGGCATTTGGATTTAGTGCGTTTAGTTCTTGGGGCCATTTCTTTCGTTTTCTTTAATTTTATTTTTGTAGGTAGATTTCGTTTGTTTTATTTTTTATTTTTGTAAATACCACACACAGCGTTGGTACTGTTGTTGTTTTGGTTGTAACGATTGAATTTTAAATTGCAATCGCCACAAAGTGCGATTGATTAACGCAGGCTTTTTGATTGTACAGGGTATTACATTAAGTGAAATTCATTCATAATTTTCGATTTTCAAAATGATCCGAACGGAATTGTCGAAAGCGATTGACAAGTGTAACAGAAGTACAAAAAGAAAAGTTAATGTGAAAAATTGGAGAGATAATCAAAATAAAAGGTTAAGAAATAGTGGAAATGTCTACATAAAAAGAAAAAATCAGAGCATACCTCAAAAAAATGCCCCAGAGCCGGTAATGTGGAAAAACGTTTTAAGTAAATTAAATTTTTGTTACATAAATAGGTTTGTGATAGCAAATGTTATTTTAATTGCAAAAAATTTCTGTAATAGCAGCGTATCATTTGCAAGAATAATATACCAAATGCCATGTTCCATTCTGTTGTGCACATGGAAGAACGTTTTAAAAACTACCAGTCACAAAGCTTTATGTAGTGGAAAAACGTTTTAATTGAATTTGCATGAAATGTTGTGATGAAACGTTTTTCCACTTTAAAAAAATAAAAGTAATAAATTTCTTAATTCTCAGCAAAAAAGCTTTTATTATCCTTAATTTCATAAGATAAAAAAAAATCTAAAAAAAATATAACACACCCTTAAAATAAGTTGGTTTGCTCTCATGAAAAATTATTATTTTGTCACTTACATTGTTTTTCGCGGGTGTACTTCAATTGTATACCTAAGTATTATTACAAATTCACATTTTTTACAAAAAAAAAACGAAAAAAATTAAAAAAATAATTTTCTTCGATATGTCCTTGAAAGTTTGCCCAATCTGAAATTGTTTAAAGTACTACTAATGAATCCCAAACGGTCCTCTATTGAACACCCTTTAAACCCTCAAAATCGGTGTAGAAATAACTTGGCTAAAATTTTTTTTATCCACAATGTCAGTATTGTTTAGCACCGCCGAAAGAAAATAATTACTAAAAAAGCCTACTAGAACCGAAGCTTCAAAATTTTGATGTATCCTTGACATCAGAAGCGCTAAACCACTGCTAAAAAAAAAGAAAGTGCAAAAGCAAAGTTGTAAGATAGTGAAGCTTCACCTCTTGTCATTTTTCCCACTATCCCTTTCCTCTAGTTCCAGCACAATGCATCGCATGTAAGCGTCATCTCCTGAGTGCTCTATCTCGATTATACAACTTCCCGCGTAAAAAAGTGACCATTTTACATAATTAAAAAGTAATGACTTGTCAAGAATTGATTATTTTAGTCTCTCGCCTTGTTAAAATCATTAAGTTGGTAATCCAATTGGGAAGTGATTCCACCAAAAATGCTTAATTCCAAACTCGATTACCTTTTTTTATAAATTTTTTGCTGAGTTACATATATTAATTTTTTCCTGTGTGCAATCAAAAGTTCCATTTAGTAGAACCATGCCAGTGAAATAATTTTCGCTGTTCTTGTTAAAAGAATCTGTTGCCTTAGATATGTACGTTTGTATCGGATGGCATGTATTTGAATGTTATTTATAACATGTTTAATCGAATGTGTGTAACATAAATTATAATAGAAAAAGTTGTTTGGCCAGCTATTGGATTAATGTTTTTGATTGATGAACGGAACGGTTTCTTCTTTATAAATTCTGTTGCAACTCCAAGATAAATTCGTTAATTGTTTTTATGAAACTGTTAATGAAAGATGCATTAGTTGAAATTTATGGCATTGACTAATAATAAACCAACATTCTAGTACTTACCTGCAACATTTCTATAGTTTACGATTAATTCTTTTCGATTGGGAAATATTTTCTAGTAGCAAAAAAGGCAATAGAAATACATAAATGGATTTAGTATTGCAGTTATTAAAAATATTTCAATAAAAGAGAGAACGAAATGATTGCTGGAAACAGCCAAATTTGGCACCACACACAATTCACAGACTTGCGCTGTAATGATTTCTGGAAATCGAATTTCATTCTCGTCACTTAATTCTTAGTAAGCGCTAGAATTTGCCTTACAGTTTAAGCTAAATTACGACGCAAAGCGCAACGTAACTTAGCGCTTAGCTTTTGCGCTGAAATGAGTAACCTAAATTAGAGCGTTAACGTTGCGCCGGAAACAGTAATATTTACTCATTCTTAATTGAAATAAGAAATAGAGATAAAGCACTAAATTGACCTGAAAACAACTAAACACAACTGCAGAGTTGTGCTATTCTCTCTATTCTTATATCTCTCCACCACCTGTCTCTTCTATACACTATCCCTTTCCAACTAGTTCCGCTGCATGCATTTATGACGTAGGAGGACATCTGAGTACTGGTATCAGAGAAAAATACTAGTCCATTGTTTTCTTCATCGAATCACAATAGAATCAAAAATGAGAAAACCTAATTTTTAACAATTGAAACTTTAGAGAAAATCTGTAGAAAATCAACAAATCAAATTTCAAAAAAAAATCAACTTGCCTTGCTGGATTAAAAATTTTGTTACACTGTTCTATTGGCTACATAACATAAAAAATGTGTGCACGTGTAGTAAGTAAGTATGTATGTATGCGTGTATGTGTATAAATATTTTAGTGTTGTTGTTGTTGTTTCACATTATTGAGTTGTTATCTTTTATGACTTGGTTGGACATTTTAATTGGTTTACTTTGACTTTTAAAATGAATCTTGTATTCTACACTTCGAGCAAATATATTCGTATGTATGTACGTAGTACATACAAACATCTGAATAAAATAAGTTGTCTGCGGCTGCGTGTGTCAGAAGAAAATTATATGCAACCGGGTAACCGATTGATTGTTGCCCGAACGATCGCCCACACAAGAAGTTAGAATTATTTTTTTATACAATGATATTTTAAACAAAAAAAATTAAGAAAAACACCAAGAAACAAACTAAATGTAACAAATATTACGTTGCGTGTATTCTATGGGTTTATTGTCATTTTCTGTTCTGTGCATTCAGCCGATGTAAATTATGTTTAAATAGTATTGTTGGTTTTTTTTATAATACATTTGGATTTTTATGATTTTCCGATATTAGTATTAGAAATTACTTTATTTATGATTTCGTCTTTTGTGTCTTCATTTTGACATACTTACATACAAAGTTGTCTCTCTTGATCTTCGTAGTGAATTTGTAAGTGATGACTCCATCGACTTGACATCATCTGTGATTTATGTACGTTGCTTAAGTGTAGTTTGTTGTAGTCACTGTAACAACTTTCTTAAGAAAATATTCTTTAGAAAATTTCCATTTTTATTGCCTTCACCACAGTGGAACGCCATATAAGGCATAAAGTTAGTTATTTCTTTACACCAATATACATACATACAGCTATTGAAAACTAATAAGAAACGCCTTGGATTGACAAAAATGGGCTTATAATTTATTTCTTTGCTTTTCATATTTATCACATATTAAAATGAATTCAATAAGTATATAAGTATTTAAAAAAAAATAAAAAATTCATGTATTCTTTTACTATTGGGACATAAAAAATTTGATTTTCAATTGAAAATGATCTATTAAAGCTGTCAGTTAACTGTGAATGACGACATAATCAGTAAACATAACATTTCTGTCATGAATGGAACAACGGTTATAAATTTTTAAAATGTACTACCGAAATTCTGAGAATAATAAGAACGCTTACTCCGGGTTACTTTTCGGCCGTAGTAAATGTACCACGCAATAAACTGGACCGGATAAATTAGAGTCATAATTTTCACTACTGGATGTTGCCGAGCCAAAGAAACACCGTACCGCTCGAAACAACGAAAATATCGCAGCCTTGAGTGCATCGATTCAAAATGTCGTCTCCACGTTGTTCCCTGACATTCTTACAAGAAGTCAGGAATTAAAGCCATATAAAATCATTGGTCCGTGCCAACAAAGCTGCAGTTTCAGATCAGTTCAGAGACAACATCCAAGCTGAAATTGTCAACGTTCTGCCCGAAAAGTGTGCGAAAGTGTGGGAAAATTGGATGCTGCAAACAGTCACCACTTGATCACATATTTGCACCACACATAAAAAGAATTATAACTAAACAGAAACATCCAGATAATGGAAGGGCGATATTCTCACTATTGGGATATCACACTACCACTTCTATTTCCTCCCATGTATAAAAAATTATCGGAATTTTTTATCCAAAAAAAGTGTTTGAGTGAGTAAAAGCTCCCAAAAATACAATCAAATAAGCTAATTGCAAGATGTGTAGTCACTTTTTCTGATTAAATTTTTATGTTCATTAGCGTCTAATAGCCATTTTTTAATTTACATATAAATTTCAAAGTATTGCCCCATAAATTTAATACGCTTCAGTCTAACAATAAAAAATATGATAATAAAATGTATTAAATTAAGGCAAAAGCAAGAAACCAATCATTTCGTATTAACAATGCATGCATGTATACATGGATGTGTAGCAAAATTATACTACAAAGAAAGAGCAACATTTGTATAAAAAGCACACATACACACACAAACACTACTAAAAACACGATTACTAAAGCAGCAACAACAGCAGCATTAGCAAAGAGGTAGAGCTAAGACCACACACATTGTACAAGTCGCGCGCTCATTCTGTATTTGGTTGAAAGGACCACCCATGTTGCTTAAAATTAAGGACCACACGCAAAGCATTTGGCATACGAGATCCAACAGCAAATGAAACTTAACATAAAAACAAAAAATAAAAAGAAAAACCAACGAGTGATGTAATACAAAGAAATAACAACAAAATACACGTCTCTCTCAATTTGGTTTAGTTTTAAATGAAATGTGAATGTATGTATGTATGTACGTACTTCTTCAGAGCATTTTATATGAGAAACTCAAAACGAATATAAAACGGAATGTGTGCAAACAATAACAACATTGCCAACATGCAAAACAACAACTTTTGTGATCGCAAACAATTGCAATTGAATCGTAGCAATAACAACAGTTTTCAGATAAACGTTAATCTCAGTAATGCTAACTTAATTTAGTAGTGATCGCTGTTACGATGCACTCACTATTTTCACCAAATTTAATGATTTTGCAAAGTCTGTATTTTTATCTTGGACTAGCACTCAGGAGATAACCCCTACACATGCGATGCATTGTGCTGGAACTAGAGGAAAGGGCTAGAGACAGAGAGAGAGAGAGAGAGAGAGAGAGAAATGACAGCTGGTGTAGCTTCGCAGTCTTACAACTCTGCCTTTGCACGTACTTTCTTTATAGCGGAGTTGAAGCGCCTCTGAGGCCAAAGAAACGTATTACATTTATACATTTATACCTTCGCCAGTATAACATTCCGACAACAACTGACACAAACTCACACAAATGCACATCAGAAAAAATTCGAAATGTTTTTATGACTTAATCTGCAACTGGTATCGAACGCAGGAAATTTTTGGTTTTGTAGTCAACGCGCAGACTACTTCAGCCATCGCCACGTCTCTTTGGAAATTTGCCTCTTAAAGCCTATATATTTTTAGTCACGAACTGTCCCGGGGGAAAACTTGGTCACACGAGCTTACACACTCACGAAAAAATCTTGTTTTATCACACGTGCGAAAATTACCTTCTTTTTTATTCGCACATAAAAGAAACTTTTGTTTTAAACAAGTTTTTATTAAAAAAATTTGGTTTTCTAGTTCTAAATTATCAATTATTTTGAAAACATGCTTCTCCATTTTTTCATTTTCGCTCTCAAAATATCGTTCGTCTTCCTACTGTTGGCAGTCTCTTCGGTTTCCTCTGATTTCAGTACATCGATTACTTCTAGTGAGGGGTTTACTTTTTTTTGGTGGCAATCACGTTTTCCCAACGAAAGGCTGGATATAAGTGCATTTGATATGTCCAATGCTCTATAAAAAATGTCTTATAAGTTCTGAATCATAAAAACTTTTTAAAATCTATGACTCTTAAGCCACCTTTTGCTGTGATTTGAACAAAATGTTTGCGGCTGCTCTTTTATATGTTGTTTAAATATTCCTTTAGCAATCGTTTCAGTCGTCAAAAAGAAACGCGCAATTGCAGAATTGTGCCAGAATTAAGCTCCCTATCCTTCTATCATTTCACCACCTGCCCTTCTCTCCCTACACTATCTCTTTCCAAATAGTTTCGGAGAATTTTATTTATTTGGGATTAAACTTTTTTTGCATTATAGTAACCCGGAAACAAAAACAATTCGTGAAGTGCTAATTTTGCATTGACAACACTGTTTTATTTATTTGCAAAAAAAAACGAAAAGAATGGATGTCACCTGAATAAAATAATGAATGGAGAATGATTACATGAATGAATAACTATTATTAACATTTTTATATGTATGTATATTGTAACTGTAATAATCGTTTTACGTGCAATGTTATCTGTACTGCCAAGTACAGTATAGTGCAGAACAAAAGCAAAAAATTTGTTTATAGTCATGTGATGTGTTTAGTGTTATTAAATTGTTTGTATACAAGGAGTGAGTAGTGCGCTAGTTCATTACGAAGTAAAAGTCTTTTCAAGTATCATAATGGGACCATAGTGAATTGGACGCAAGTGGGCTGTGAGCTTTCCCATTCCGTCCAGCAATCTCCCTACCCGACCTAGCATATGGACGCAATCGCTTTGCAATAGCTAGTGTACACTGTTCTCACTCAGATTTTAACGTTTAACATATTCAGCTATATTTTTGAACAGCCTACCGGCGAAGCTGCTCTTCCTTCTCCCAAAGATGTTTTCAATGAAATTTGAGTCGATAAAGGTCTTGAGTACTATTTTCTCCTCGGATGAAGTACTTTACAAATTTCATTGTGCCCCTGTTGGAGCATATTTCATTTAGCGTGTGGCAGCATTTGACTCTTCCATCGATTTGTTAAAAGGAAAAAAATTTTTCAACTTTATTGTCCTTTTCAAGTGGCCGTGGGTCTATTATCTCTTATCCACTACCTGTTCTTCTAAATATGAACGAACATTTCTTACGAACAGTTATGCTGGCAACAGTAACTAATTCTTGTTTTTGTTATTATTTGATTTTCTTTAAAATTGCTCCAGAGATATTTCTGTTCGCATTTAAAGAAACAGGCAGTTAATTTGCAGAGTTACTGATTAAAAAAAATAGAAATAACATACAGTGACTCAATGTTATAATGTGACAAGCTGTTTATCCAATAACTTTCGAATTATTTTTTTGAATTTATTGGTTTAAGAAGAAAATAAAATTATATTTATACTTTTATTTTTATTATTTATTAAGAACATAAATAAAAAATACATTGACTACCGTCACTGGGATATAAAAACAAAAAAACTAAAACAACACAGAAAATCCTGTCAAAGTAATAATGGGACAATGTAATAAAGTAACAAGTTAAGTATTAAATATAGAATGTTTAATATTTAGTTGGAAGGCCTTTTTTTCTCTATTACAGCCTTCAATCGATACGGCATAGATTTCACAAGTTTTTGACAGAATTATGGGGTTATTCTACCCCATTCCTCTTTCAGAGCACTAATTAGGTCCGATTTGCAACTTATTTGGTAATTTCTTAATTTTTCTTCTAAATAGGCCCATACGTGCTCTATCGGATTGAGATCGGGTGATTGCGGAGGCGTTTCGAGCACATGTGGGCAATTATAAAGCAACCAACACCTTACATTGTGAGCCTTATGCTTGGGGTCATTGTCTTGGTAGAAGTAATAATCATTCGCCAGTCCCAATTTCTCTGCTGTTTCTGCAAGATTAGCACGCAGGATGTTGATATAATATTTATGATCCATAATTCCTTCAATAATGTGAAGGTTACCGGGACCAGCTGCTGATATTGCACCCCACACCATAACTGACCCCAAGCCATGTTTAACAGTAGGTCTCAAATTTTTTTCTGACAGTTCTTCATTTGGTCTTCTCCAAACGAATGACCTTCCATCCGATCTGAATATGTTATATTTGCTTTCGTCAGTGAATATTACCTTATTCCAGAATGATAAATCCTTGTTTCTGTGGTCTTTAGCAAAGCGCACTCGTTTAAGCTTATTAACCTTATTAATAAAAGGTTTTCTCCTAGCTACCCGGCCATTATAATTGTGTTTCCTTAACACATTTCTTACCGTTTCGGGATTAGCTTTCTTTGCTAGATGTATTTCCGCTTAAGCAGCAAGTCTGGGAGCGCTTAAGTAGGGTTTTTGTTTGATTTGTTGCATAAGCCATCGTTCATCCGCGTCGGAAAATATTTTTCTTTTGCTTGGTTTCGCTACATTTTGAAAAGTTTCTGTACCTCCATATCGCTTTATGATGTTAAACACTGTAGATTTTGGTTTATTTACTATTTCCGCAATATTTCTCACGGTTTTTCCTGATTTCGAATGTTCTAATATCAGTTTTCTGATTTGAGGAGATGTTTGTGAACCCCGTGGCGCCATATTTTAATTTTCTTTAAAAACTTATCAAAAATTAATCTGTAATACACTCTAGCAACTTTTAAACAAAAAATTTTTGCAAAATGTTCCGTTATAAAGCCTAGATTATATAGTGATGGCAGCTGTCCCATTATTACTTTGTACTGCATTTTTAACTTATTGTGAATAATTATTTATAAATTAATTTTGACAAACTTAAGAATCATAATCTTTTGAGATGGCAATTAGCACAGTGTTAGCTACACAGAAGCATGAAAATTTTGCATTAAAATCAGTTAACATAGTGCTTAATTATCTCCACATAAATCATTTTAGCTTTGTCCCAATATTACTTTGATTCACTGTAATTAACTGACCAACTTTAATAAATAACAATTTTGCTTTCGCATTAAAATTTTTCATGGAAATTGTGTTTTTTTTTTTAGGTTTTTTGGGTTTTCAAAAATACATTGAATTATGAATGTTCTTTCAAATTATTTTTGAAATATTTTTAATTAAGTTCTTGTTTTAATTTTTGGTTGTTAATAACAGCATTTATTGGTTTTTCAAAAGTCCTCAAAAGACATTGAGTTTTGATGTGTTTGCTTTAAATAATTTTATTTGCAACTATAGAAATCAAAGTTATTTTTCTGTATATCACGAAATATACATACATACAGACGTACGTATATATACATACATATATGTACATACTTATATATATCACTCATTTACTTCAATAATGTCATAATTCAAAAAAATAAAATTTTTGATTTAATAATGCAACGTAATTCGTCATATCGGCTTTGATCTTGTGTAGAAAATTGAAGAAAATAACTTGAAAACTTAACTTGTAACAGAAGAATATTGTTTCATTTTCCCATTGAACTGTGTGTGAATTGACTATTTAAGCACGTGTTCGTGGGAATGTCGAAATCGCCATTTTTTTAAACGCTGTAACTTATCAACCACTGAAGCAATTTAAGTGATTTGAAATTGAGCACAAGATGGTCAGCCTCTGTCTGTGCTACTTTCACTCTTACTAAATTAAAAATTAATTTTATGGCTGCAACCGTTCTGTCTCAACAATTAATAAATAATATGGCACCTAGGGGGTCATAAGGGGACCATAAGTATAGCCAACTTCACGATCTATCTCATAGTGGAAGAATCATTCAAATCCATCCAGCCGTTAACGAACTATAGCGTTTTATGTGCTTTAAAGTCATTAGTGACTACTACGCACTTCTCATTGTGTACAGGGGGTAATAGCATAAATATAGTGCAGTACCATGGCATGTAGTGAAGAGTGTTGCCGTGTTTTTTGTTAGTGGTTTTTAATTGTGAATTCGTTTGGCCTACGGATCACGTCTTGCACATTTTTGGTATGTGGACCCATCTTGGGCCGATGAGTGGCTCCTTAGCGAAATTGCAGGTAAGTTTATTATTTATTTTTGTATTAGCTTTTTCATTCGAAAGGAATATTGTGGATGGGTTCATAACGTGTTTTTCTGGGGAATACGAACTTTATTTCATAAGCCAAAAGAGAACCATTGTTTATTTATTACTTTTTCTCGCACAAATATTGATATAACTCGTACGTTGTAGTGTCATATGCTTTTGTCGTTAGTTTTGAAATATCTTCTACACAAAAGCGAGTCTTTGGATATGAGTGCAAGAACACTGGTAGAATATATGGACAACGATTGTGCATGACGGTATAACTACAGACCCTCTGTGAATTAATAAGGTTTATACTTTCATGATGAGTTGGTATCTGGCAGTCATGGAAAATGCATCATTGTTGTACAACGGTGTCAGTCGGGAACGTTTCTATTTATCAAATGGCCTGGGCGGATAGATATTCTTTAATATTTTTGCGAGTTTAAATAGATTGTTGTGTTGACTTTCGCGCCGAATACGGGGAGGAGTTTTCATGATTAAATTATGTGTTATACAAAAAATATTAATTAGTGCGCTTCCCTGCCTTCAAAAATTCTTCAAGGAAATTTGTATGGAATATGTATGTATGGCTTAATGTTTTCATTTACTTAAAGAGGTAGAAAAAAACTCTGCTACTAATTCTCAGCTTGTTGTGGGCTCTCCGAGAGCAATGCCGGTCCATTAAGAGCTTTAGGAAAGAGGTCTAATGTGATGGGCTTTGTACAATAAATTTTCTTTGGTCGCGGTGCTTTCTGGCCCCAAAAATAATAATAATCTTGTTTCTTTTTATGTATAATCTTATAAGCTTAAAGGTTTGTTTTAATTTTTTTTATTTCGATATTTCGTTGACCATCGGTTAACATCTTCAGGAAATTTTTATTATTTTTTATAAATTTATTTTTGTTTTAAATTAATATAAAAATTTCTTTTTTATATATAACATGTTTGATAAAAATTGTGTAAAGAATATGATTAAAAATATTTTAAAATTTTATACAACATTAACAAAATGTAAAAAATTAAATTGTTATTGAAAGAAATAGGGTTAAAAAATAAAGATTAAAAAAATAATGTTTCTGAACACTTGCTTATATTGATTAGTCGTAACTCGTATATGTGCATATGTTATTACTAAATCGCTGAATGACATATCGTTGGTCTCATGTAGAAAGGCCCTAATTATCTTTCAAATCCGTGTTTTTATTTTCGATCGTTTTGGATAGCGGGGCTTTTTAAACCATAAATTTTCACTTGTTTACCGAAGGCCACTCAATCGGCACAGTTTTAATTTCGAATTAAATTTTGATAAAAAAAAATTTTTTCCGCTACAGTATCATAAATGAAGATATCGCGGATTTTTAAATTTTCAATTGTTTCCTCGGTTTCCAGAAACTTTGCATTATAAAATCCATTTCCCCTTATCAACATTTTTATTTGTTTGTGTAATTTTCCATCCGTCTGTGCTGCTCAATTTTTTTTTTAGCTGTTGGCGGTCTTTTTGACGTCTTTGTTTGTTGTACAAAGCTTTCTAAGGCTATAATTTGGAGGAAATACAGGAGCCATGAAATTAAAAAAGAAGAAAAAAAAATTAAAGATCTACACCATCATCATCGTCATCATACATCAACCGTGAAAATCACAAAAGGAGCTGCATATGCACACAAGAAACTCAAGTCATAAAAAATTAAGAAAAAAATTATTTTTTTTTTATGAGAAAAAATATTCAAGCATGAAAATCTCAATAATCAATACGAGCGAGCACAAGTTTTAAATTGAACGAAAATTGTTGCAAAGGTCGTCTGTGTTTGTAAATGAAATAATGAATGGAGCATTGAATGGTTGGATGGATTGATGGAATGATGCATTCAGGCATTTACAAATGAAACTGTCTTGTAGATAAAGTTGTCTACAATGTATACACGTAGTTAATGCAATTATCGGAGTACACAGCCACAGCGAAACCCAACTTTACTTCACTTTACAGAGAAGCGTGACACAGTCCATACACATGTGTTTTTAGTGATTCATCATTCTCTATTTTTATGTATGTACGAGTATGTTTAGATACTTTTGAATTAGGATGATATACTTTTGTAAGTGAACTGAAGTCAGGTGTCATTTGTTGAAAGAAAGCAACGTAAAAACAAATTTAAAAATGTATTCTAATGTCTGTTATGTCTAAAAATCTCTTGAAATGTTTATTATACTTGTCTTAATAAGTTGAAACATTTTTAATTTGTTACCTCTTGATTTTTTTTTTAATTTTTTCTTGTAGCTCTAAAAATAAGTGAACTGACAGTAAGTGTTTTTTTATATAGTATATCAAAGAGTTTTATTTACAGGGCTAGCGCAAGATATAGAATTTGGTTGTAGTGTTTTTTTACTACTAAGCGAGTAAGAGGACAGCATTTACCCTCCTTAACGTGGCCATTATAAAGCAGACCGTTGGGGGAAAACTTCTTTTTAGAGAAGTAACACTTAGGATGCCTATCAAAAATGGAGACTTGTGTATTATCTTCTTATTGAAAAAAGACAGGGAAGACCTTCGTGCTGTACAGTCAACTCTCTAACTTCAGTCAGTCAACTGCAATTTCAAATACATTTGGATTAGTCTGGGTAGAAAAGATAATAAGGCGAAGTGCTAGAGTAGGGTTTGAACTCAACTATCTAACTATTACGTAGTCAACTGGACCCTCAATTGGATTGGTATGGGTCTGGGTTAGATCTTTCTGTAGTATTGAGTTTTTGAGGGACGCCAGTTACTATGCTTAGGGTTTTGTTCGGGCTCTTTTGAATTTTCATTACTCTCGATACTGAGATACAGTTACCGGTAACTGTATATCAAAACACCATTTTAATTTTAGTAGCGAAGTGTCATGTCATCAAAAGTATCCCTGGTCTATGCCGCATTTTTCGAAGCGATCCGATTTGCAAATATCATTTAGCAAGATTTTGGTCTCCAAAGATGATTTGTTATTGGTGAGTTTTAAGGAAAAAATTTATAAAAAAGAATAGCGTTACAAATCCAGAAGAGACAGTGCACCATATCTCAATTCGGTTTAAACGATGGCCTTATCACACGAATATCTTCCCCATCCACTGTCGCAGGTTTGTCTGTTTGTTTTAAAAACAAAATGCAATATTCAAGTTGAATGCCCAGATACACTACTCCCGCTATCGCCACCTGAAAACCTTAGTTATTAGTTCCAGCTCAATGCATTGCATGTGTAGCGATCATTTACTGAGTGCCGGTCGAAGACAAATAAAATGAAATAGGGAAGAGATTTGGTTTAAATGTGAATATTATTGCGAAAACTGAGACGTATTTGGAGGTCAAGTGTAATATGTCACTCTAAAAATAGTTTAATAAAAATTTGAGGGGCAATTATTGCGTACAATATTGCGGCAAAATTTCGAATTAAGTTCTATTAAAATGTATCGAATTATCGACCAATATGGAATGTAGTCAATTTATTTTATTTTCGCCAAACAGTTAAATTTTTAGCATTTTCATTGGAAATGGAACAACCGAAGAAGACGGTGGCGGGGCAAAAATGATAATTGAAACATTTTCTTATAAAGCATTTGTTATAATATCGCAAATAAATAAATGAAAATAATTTTTTTTTGTCTACAAACAACGTGTGTGTTTGAGCGTTATCCCACACATCATTACAAACCAAATAAAAGATCGTAAACCATGACTGGAGCAATAAATGAAGCGTGATTGTTATAACAGACAAACACTTTCCATTAAGTTTTTTTTTCCAAAGAAAGCAAATAAATATACAACGGAGAAATGAAAATACCAGCTGTGGTAAAATAAATAGCACGGAAGTCTGAGTTGATGAACCTAGACATATGTATGGCTTGGTATGGTTTGTGTAGAAAAGATAAGATGGCGCAGTGCTGGACTAGGTTTTGAACTCAACTATCTAACTAGTACGTAGTTAACTGCACCCTCAATTGGATTGGTATGGGTCTTGCTTAGATCTTTCTGTGGTATTGACTGTTTTTATTGTTCATAAGGACGTCAGTTATCACGCTTAGGATTTTGTTTGTTGTCTATATAAATATTTCTCCAACAAATGAGTAGTACGTACATATATATTTTAGGTAAATATAATTTCCATTACAGTTATGTTACTTTTATTGCAATAATTTACAAAATGGGGTCAACAAACTAAATTTGGCGATAAAAAATAGCACTATTCCTGATTTACGCTAAACTAAATGCAGTAAATGTCTCTATTTTTTTTTCCAAGGACTTGGCAGGCAATAACGTTGCTTTGGAACGGCGGTTTCAATTTGTTATATACATCGACTCTTTAATTACAGCATAAAAATTTGCTTCCTCGTAGTGGTTTTTAATTCAATTGTGCTACCTTATAGCTAAACCCGAAGTATCTATCATGTATTGGGTGGGGGTATGTCTGGCGACGCTTCTCCATTGCTTTCTTTATGAAAGGCAATTGCTTCACTCGGCGATATGAAACACATTAACATTCCATTATGCATAATATGCTTTTATTAATTCACCTCTGTGGTGGGTTAAAATTGCCATTTTCACTACGACGCCCAAAAGTCTTTATGAAATTCACTCTACAGGCTGGAGAAACCCACCTAATATCATCGATGTGTTATTGAGTCATTTATTTTAGCATTCCGAAAATCCCTTCCGAAATTATCACTTCTTTGCTTCACTACTTTTCTCCCATCACTACCATGCTTTTCACTCCTATGAAGTTATCTAATGTGACACTGTTTTACTACGAGTGAACTCAAACCAAATTATTTCGAAGAGAATACCATTTGATTACAATGTAATCAAAGGCACTATAATATTTGACAGCCCTGTACACGCTAAATAATAGTGATGTTAATAAAAAACAAAGAAAAGTACACAATGAGGAGGAGATGGAGAAATGAAAAGAACCTTGCCAATGACAAACGACACCTCAGACAGCTTGACAACAATGAAATCCGATGAATACATCACAGCGTTAACATATTTCAAGCTGTCAAAGCTGAATAGGAATTTAAGAGGTTTTGCGTTTCACTCAACGACTTTATGAAAAGATACATTCATCCAGTCATCCAACCAACCAACCAACCAACCATCCAACCACCTCTATTCTTCATTTAAAAATACCAGCACACTTTTACATACATTTTATAAGTATGTATGTATGTACATATCGTGGAAAAAAAGACCATAGATTTTTTAATTTTATCAAAATATCTCCATATGAAGTGTACTTAATAAAAAAACAATAAATATTAGCAGTATATTGTTGAAATGTTAGACCTACCGCAGTTGAAAAGAAAAACCAATATGGAAAATAAATGTGTGCATGTTGAGAGAAAGACCACCAACATTTCAGAGAAACTCTCAGCTTATATAGTTAGAGGACGAGAAATAGCATTGAAATTTTCCAAGGAAAATGTCATTTAAATTACATACAGCTGTGAACATACAATTAAGGCACAGTCGATGTACAATTAACTGTCTGTTTGTAGAGCGCGTAAAATAAATCTCACTGCTGAATTTATATTGAGAACAACTACAACAACAACAATACAAAAAATTATTGCTTTTGTTGTATTCAATATAATTTTTTTTTTTAGCATTTGATCAATTAATTAATTTTAAACAAAAACAAAGTTAAATTTATCTGCCGTATTCATACAATTTTTTAGATTTATAAAATGTATAATAATTAAATTTTGCATGGAAATTTAAGAAAAAAAAATTTTTATTAATTAAATAAATTAATTAAAAATTATTAGTACAGTAGATTTCGGATATAACGAACACTGATTATAACGAATTGTTCGCTAAATTCTCCTCTCCCAGCAGTTTTGCATTAATATTTCATACAAATTCGTACGGTTATTGAAAAATCCGGTTATAGCAATTTTTTGATTATACCGAACTGTTTCTTAGGTCGCATAAACAAAAATGTCTGGAAATTTATACTGTTATAACGAACAAAAAACATAGCAAATTTTTGTCTAGCGTATTATGAAACTAAATTATTTATTACAATTTCGTAACACTATCAGGTGTGTTTTTTTACTGTAAATTGGGCGCCCGTGGGCTGCCAAACTTACCAGAAAGCGTTTTCTTACACATAAATTGGGTAAATGAGAGACGTTTTGAGAGAGTAATATTCTTGTTCTTCATGCACGAAACCGCCCGTACTTTTTCTTCGGGCTAGTTTGGGCGAGAAGAACAAGTAATCAGCTGGTTTATTAATAAACAATAATGAACTAAAATTAAAAGTTTCCCAACAATGCAATGAACAAATAATAATTAATTTTATTTCATTATTTAGTTAACAATTATTTGGGGTTTCTTTAAGTAACATGTATAAGCCAAATTATTGTGTTTTTATGAATGTATGCATGTGTGTAGATTTGTAATTGTACATGGTCATATACATTAGGTCTGTTCCAGGAGCATAACAAAATTGCCCGAACTCGCACAAATTTATTTTATTTCTATATGATTCTAATTTTAAAATTTTTCCGAAAAATATGTGAATGTATTATTCCATACTTTATGGGGATTCTCATAAAGTATTTTTTTATATAAAAGCAAACTCAAATATTGAGGCGGAAAGCATATCCATATAGTACTATTTCGCTAATGCTTACTTAGTTCATCAGTGGATTTTATCTAATTTCTGACTACCAATTCAAGATTCTTATGTTCAAAATTCAACTAATCAATTGAGAATTGAAGTTGAATACCCAACAAAGCACCAAAAATCTATAAACAAAAACATAACAATCCATGAGTTTACTTTTTTTATTACACATACATATTTCTATTTTAGATTTTTCTTCTCATCGATATATATATCGATATATATACATATATAGGCAAAAAATAAACTAGAAATATTGTTCAGGAAAAATGTAATAGTTATAATATTACTAGATAAGGCTACTATATAAATTGGAAGTTATATTGCGCCTGAATTTGATTATATATATTCAGAATCTAGATCACTTCAATTGCGAGAAATGTTCAACAAGCTTATCTTTAAGTTAATTACATGTAAAATGGAATTCTCTAAATTTATCGAAAAGCGTTCAAGATAACAATTTTAGTGCAATTTTGAGAGAAAATTGAGAGTAAAATTTTTAATTTTCTGTACAAAGTTGCACGAACTTTTTCTTTCGATAAGTTCGGTTTAGAATTAATAGAATTAGAAAATTTGCAAAAAAGTTTTTATTTAAAAATTTAAAAAGAAGATTTTTCAAATAAATTTGAAGTTGTAAGTACATGTATTTGTACATATTTATCACTTTACTTTTACTTTTTTTTTAATTTATTTTTGTCCACATTTTACAGACGTTGCCAACGATTCAAATATTTTGCTTTTCCAATATTATGCATTTGAAGCGTGTAAAACCACTAAAATAAAATTTATTTGGGCACTTTTGTTATGCACGTGGAACAGACCTATTTTATGGCAAATTTTATGGTTTTTTACGTTTTCTTACTTTTGTACATTTTTGTCTCTTATTGAGATAAATTATAGTTTCCTTTCATTTTACCGAACTTTACCAGAAAAGTAAAATAACACACCTATCAATTTAAAAAATGACAAAACAATATAATAGAAATTCTCTAATAGCTTTGAAAAAAAAATCGTCAACAATTTTGAAAAATAATGAAAATTTGGAAAGAAAATATTGTGAACACTACCACAAAAAAATTATTTACTCCGGTTATAACGAACTTCGCCTATAACCGAACTCCACTGTATATTCAATTAATTTTTTCATTTAAAAACTCTAATATTTTGATGTTCCATAAATCGAAACTACGTGATCTTACTTGTCGAAAATATTCATTCGAAAGCAAATAATTACTTTATTTTGAAATTATATTAAAAGTGCTTATTTCTCTCTTCATTTGAGAATTTTTTGTGTCGGTTTATTTCTTATCGTGTTAAGGATTAATGTTTTAAGCATCTTCGCCACACATCAGACTGATTTAATAAATTTATGCATGTGTTCGTAAAATTCGATTGGTAGAAGTTATTTTGGCGAATATCTAAAGCGGCTTGGGCACACTTCAACCTGACTCATCATACTCAAATTTTTTTTTTATTGGATTAGTAAACTCACCTCACACGTATATGTTGAGGTCAGAGTTGTCACCTTTAATATTTTTAAAAGCGCAATAGCAATTGTTCAGTTCACAAGTATTAAGGCCAGGGTGCCCCGGTAGTCTAGTGCTAGTTTATTAGTTGGGGGTTCTAGGTTCGAAGGGCTGGGACCTTCCTTTACCTTTACATCTAGCAACCTGCCGACCTCACCTAAGTATTAACGCTGTATGCATCGTGTAATCGGTTTATTATACAGTATTGTATTTTTGTTGTTGGTAATTTTCATACAAAAGTGTGTTCTGATTATAGGATTGAATTTTATGTTTTGGAAATAGTTATATTGAGGACAGTCAAATGTATTACACACTTAAAACGCCCTTGCGTGAAACGAATCAGCTGATTCATAACGTATTCGTTTGCTTTATTGTAATTCTGATTTTACTCAAGAGTGAATGCGTTCGTATGTGGTCTTGCGTGATAAATTATCCGCTATACCACATCCTACCTTCTAAATATAATTCGGCTTGCAAGTAAAATTGTTGTTTACAGCATGTTCCCATTTAGATTTTGCATTATAAAAATGTTTGTATGATCGATGAGACATAATGTACATAAAGAAAATTTTTTTTTGTTTTTAATATTTTGTGTTTCGTTGCAATATACTATCTTATAAGTAAATAAGTATGTACTATATGCATATGTAAGTACATTTTTCATGTTTGTATGTGGCTACCAACATAATTGTTAGTATGTTTGTCTGGCTGTTAGGGTGGCACTCTACGCGGGATGTAATGAAATATTTCAATAACATAAACAAAAATACTGCCTGGAGTGACGTGACGCAGTCATTCAGTCAGACAGATACATTGTAATATTATTTGCTGCTGTTTTTATCTATAATTTATATACAATATGTTTACTACAAATAGCATTCAGTTGGTAGTAGATTCTGTAGATTTAAAATATCACTTGACCACCATGAAGTCAAACGAAAAAATTTTAGAAAACATCACCAGCATCATCAGCAACAAAAATCAAAAATACTGCCGCTGCAACAATAATGCTTCTGACGATAAAATACAGCGGCAATAGGAAAGCAATGTGACCATCTATGGAAAAAAATTATTGAGCAAAGAACATCAGAGATGCCGCAACAGCAGAATTGTGCAAGAATTAAGCTCTATATTGCTACCACTTTCACCACATCTCTATTCTCTACACTATCCCTCGCACTATCTAGTTTGAGTGAGCACTGCTCCAAGATAAAAAAAACTCAAAGTAAAAACGGGCAACGGGCTGTTTACAACTAAAGGGTGCTTTAGACCATAAGATCTGTCGTACGACATGTCAAATTTTTGTGTAGAAGAGCACAAGTCGGATCGTCTAAACATAATATGTAATGAAACTATAAGATTTTGAGAGAAAATACGGATGAAAATTTGACAGGCGTATGGCTCTCTTGATTTTTTAAAATTTTTCAAAAACCAACACACCATTAGATCAGGGATACATTTTTATGTAAACAAATGTGAGAAAGCCAGGGAGGGAAAACTGGTTTCATAAATTTATACCAATTATAAAATCGAAATGTACATTTTAGACCACGACAGCACAATTTTATAAAAATATACGTACATTTTCTAAAAGTACACTAAAAATTTTGACCACGAAAATAACATATTCGAAAGTTATAAAAATATTTTTCAAGGTTATTAAAAAAAAATTCATTTGCACAAGAACTCCATCCCTGGGAAAACAAGCAAACAGATGTAGTTAAATTAAATGAGAATGTTTTCATCTTATTTGATTTTATCCATACCAATGGTGTAAAAGCCAGAAAACAACCATTAGATTTTTACTCTCTTTTTTTGAAGTACGGATGCAATTTCATTTTATTTTCTCGCTCATTTTACGTACGACAAATCTTATGGTCTAAAGCACCCTTAACTGTTCACATTCTACATCTACAAATGTCTTTATTGCCTCCAGCTATTTCCAACAATATTTATTTGCAATAATGAAATATTTCGTTTATGACAAGAAATTTACAAACAGAAAACATTACAAAACATGCGTCTTTATTTAAAAACTTGTAAAAAAATAACTTTAGTAAACGAAAATACTATCAAAAAGATGGCTCAAAACTTCAAATGCATTTTTCTCAGTTCACGATTTTTTGAATTGGTATTGTATTTTGGTATTGCACCAAAGGCTCGAATTATTCTCTTTTTGTTTCAAATTAAAATGATCAGTAATCATTATAAATTAATGATCAGTAATCATTTTTCCTTTGTGAAAAAAGTCGAGCCATCGTGGCTAAAATCAAAAAAAAATTTCAAATAACTAATTCTTTTTTTATTTATTCAACGCGAATCAGATGTATGGTTAAGCTACTCTATATCGCACACTGAATCATAAACAGTCACAACTCAAAATTCATAAAGTATTTAGGAGAGGCAAAAAACTATTTTTAGAAACATGATTGCAATTTTATAATTAAATTGTGTTCCACAGTAAAGAACATTATCTTTAAAGAAAGTTAACTTAATTTTTTTTAATTTTGTGCTATTATTATGAAATTAAGAAGATATTTTGAGTTGTGGCTCTTTCATTGCAATTTTTTCATTGAGTTGTGTGTAGTATATCAAATTATGACTTTCTAATTGCAAATAAACTAAATTCTAATAGACTAAATTCACTCCCATAATCGCTAAATATATTTACACTACTATCACTATTTGTACGAGAATCAGTTTCTTCACTTGAAATTTTTAGTGTAGATGTATAATGTTCAATATTTGGGCACGACATTTTCGACAGCTAAGTCAAAACTAAGGAATTAAATTTTGCATTCAACTTTTTGACAAATTTTTGAACTTTAAATGATGCACCACAAAATTTAACACTTTTTTCATTAATAGCGTCACAACTCGAAATAATACTATTAACGTGAAATTAAAATACTCAGTTACTAATAAGCGCGCTGTCACAACTGAAAATAGTACTCTTTAGTTGATTACGTACAACCGGCACAAATAACATAAAAACAGACATAACGGTATTTTTCCAGTTAAGGAAAACAGTGATGCCAACAAAATTTTTGTGGTCGTTAGAGATTTGTTCTGTGACCTCGATTATGCAATAAAAACGATTTTGAAAAATTTCGAGTTGTGACTGTTTATGTGGTTATCCCAACTCATCAGTAAAATTAAAATTTTTTTAAACCTAAAAATTTTTTTTAAATGTTAAAATATCTCACATGTTTATATTATAAAAACTCTCAAAAAATCTTCGAGAATTATTTTTGTATTTTGATAATTCTCAAAGATTTTGTGTTTTATATAAACCTGTGAGATTTTTAGCATTTTAAAAAATTTGATTGAAGGCCTACTGATTCGTTGGTATAAGCACCATATAGACTAGACTAACCGTAACACAAGTACTTACATACATATGTAGATGTACGAGTATATAAATAATCGTAATTTAACATAAATAAATGCATTTGTGCTTATAGTTGGTCACATCATTGAGGTTTTTTTTTTTTATTTATAATCATTATTATGATCGAATATCGTAAATAACAACATCTCTCGAACGGCAGCGAGTAAAAGCATCACCATTAACAACATCATTCCAATCAACATCGTCATCGTCGTCGCCGTCGTTGTAATGAACAGCACCAACAGGCAGTTGCAATCGCATTAAGCGTAGAACAGTGGCAGCCTAAAGCGGTTTATAAACCAACCCCATACACCCATCAACATTTATAATTTAGAAGGTTGTTTTTTTCTTTTTTAAATTGAATAAAATTACTGACTGAATAAGGTGAAGCAGTAGCTGTTGTTTCAAAGATGCACCGGCTTAAAATGACGATGGCTTTTCAGTTCTGTTTTTTATTTATTTACTTGTTTTTTTTCATATTTGTACAGTGGCTAAAACTCACCGTAATGCAATTTTAATAACATTTACAACTGTCTGCACTAAATCGTTTTATGAACGTGTCAGATTGTAATAATGAAAAAAGAGGAACACAACAGAAAATACAGAAGTCATTTTTAAGAATTAAAAAAAAAAATTATTAAGATTACTTTTTCATTATATGTATGTATGTATGTATGTACGTATGTATGTACACTAAGTGCTCAAGTGTCAGGGAAAAAAGTGTAAAGAATTAATTTCGAAAGAAGTATGAAGGTAGCGATAATATCTGGGAGGGATAATAAAAAAAAAGTGGGAAAAAAATTGCGAAGGACATGAAACTACGAATAATCATTAATCTTTTTAACATATGTATAATGAAAATTCGCACAAAAAACGCAAATGAAAAGTTTTGCAATAAAGAAGAGGCGATATGGAAATAAGTTACATATACGTACATATGTAGGTTAGGTTATGTTAGTTTAGCTGGCGGACCTTTCCCGAAGGAGAACGCCCCACTTAGGCCAGAGCTTAGACCCATTGTGGGTCTAGGCGAGAATCGAACCCGCACCTCCGTATTGAAAAGACTAATGCTCATTCACTAAGCTACGGAGGCATCCTACATACGAGTATGTACATACATATATATCCTATCCATTCAGCAGCATTCTCATTCTGAATTTAGTTTGCGAAAAAAAAGATTATCCAAGTATGCCGACAGGGTATTTTGGCTCGAAATTACAATGATTTCTTTTCTCTCTCTCTATTTATTTTGAGAACTTTGCTTCCATCCATTCTTATCACATGTCACTATTTATCCCGTAATGTTTTCACATATTTAAAAAAACTCGTTACGATTCAATTTCGCCACATTTAGTTTCGATAATAACTTGAGGGGTGCTAACATTAGGCTTTCGTATCGGCTGCCTGGCCACTACAGTGTCATGGCCATACAGAAGGCTGTGCAATGCTTGTTGGGATATCGTGATTTTCCCTGAAAATCCTCTGACAGTCAGGCTGCAATCAAATCCCTGGCTGGCGTGACTTCAACATCACTCCTCATCCACGAATGCCTGTATTTTTCTGAAGGAAATCTTGGATCATTCTAAGGTGGCTGTTATATGGGTACCGGGAGACAGGGATTTCGACCTTAACTGCATTGCTGATGGCCTGGTCAAGGCGGGTACCGAGCTCGTAATTTTCGAACTATTGGCGGGCATAGGCGTTCCGATTGCCTTGCTTAAACTGAGTATACTTCGGCCGGTGTAGGCAGGGGCCTAGTTCCGTTGGCAGCATAAGGGTAAGTGCATTATTGGTAGGCTCTGATGAACCAACCTGGATAGCAAGAGGTCTAAGTGTCTTCTTTCCCTGAATCGCATGGCATTCAATGGCACTGTGGCGGCTTTCACGGGTCATTAGCTCATTGAATGCATAACGATAGACTTTAAATTTATCTTGCGCGATTTTTGCAAGAGCTTTGTATGTGTGGAGAATGAGCAAACGGTACCAGTGCCCAGCTCTTGCAATGAAACAGTGGAAGTTCTTCGCCTCTTCCTTATGAGAATTTGCGCAATAGTGGGATTTATTTTGGAATAGGCGTGGTTTCATGTGGCTACTGTTTGATCCCCGGCTGTGAATGGTATAAGAATGGGCCGAACCTTTGGCCTAAGTTGGGCGTTCTTCATCGGGGAGGGTCGGATATTAAATGTATTTCATACGTTTGGAATGTATGAAAAAATCCGCGGAATTGTTTTGTTGTTTTGCAAAAATTAGCACAAACATTTTTTTTTTATAAAAACTTGTTGAGTTTGTAGGTGTTTTGGGATGCAGCCGAACTTAGTGGAATATTCGAGTGTTTCTACTGAATTTTTCAAGTATCAAATCATCATTTAAAAACTTTATTCGATGCACAAACGCATTCACTTTCGCTGGTCCAAGTTGAATCGTTTGATGCGCCATCCATATTATCCAATGTCCAGCTTGATTTGGATTTAATATTAAATCAAAAATTAACTAATAACCACCAGTAAAATGTTCGAAATAATTATTACATTGTTATGAACGAATATATTTCACTTCTGTAGAAGAAATCTGCCAGTCATTGATCAACGTCGATATTTGAGCAACGGAAAAATATTGTCATTCGAACCACGCAAACATACTGCCTGCAGCGCAATCTCACGCGATATCGTTCGGTCGTTTAATTGTATTCAAAACAAAAATGAAATTTTAAATGTTGTTTTTGTTTTAAATTTAACCTTTTTAAAACGTTTTTTTTTTTCGATAACCCCAAATTACATAAAATAGATATTTAATTACACAAGCATTTGAATGTTCTCTTTCATAGTTTTATTTTTCTAATATCCCGTATCGTAACAAAAGCATATTGCATTTCATTGCTTGGTTCGTCACAATATGAGTGGGAATTTATGTTTCCGAACCACATAATATTTTTAATAATACTTGCACTAAAAAAAATAAAAAAGTAAACAAAAACAAAAACAAAAACTGTCGCCTTAACTATTATTTCAGATCCATCGTAGTTACTCTTTTTGTATACATACATACATACAGATGTAGTATGTATGTACGAGTATGTATGTGGATATCTTTATTGTATTTAATTTTTGTTTGTTTCTCCTTTTAAATTCATTAAAATTATAAACACC
This sequence comes from Dexiosoma caninum, assembly GCA_963924685.1. NCBI lineage: Eukaryota > Metazoa > Arthropoda > Insecta > Diptera > Tachinidae > Dexiosoma > Dexiosoma caninum. The sequence continues at coordinate 52,625,770 of OZ004728.1, read as the reverse complement.
ACCACCTACACATGAATGATATTGAATGGAATTTGTATCGAGCTGTGTATTTGATTTCAGCTTAAAACTATTCAACCAGCCAACCGTCACCCATCATCATACATACGAATATCATAAGAGATTTTTTTATCGTTTTCCACTGATGCGCATAATTGAAAAAGACAAACAAATATTTATTCACTGACACTCTAAACTCTACTCTTTAGCTGGACGTGTTTTTTCATTGCGCATATTCGTAGATATTGAATAGTCTAAAAGATTAAATGCATGTGAAAATGTGCATGTACGAAGACAATTTGAAAAGGATCTTTCTTTTGTATAGAACACGATCATGGAACAAGGCTACGAAAGTTGGAGGATGGATGGAATGGGCGGAGTAGCAATTAATTGTGGCTACGCTTATGCGATAAACCGTCAAAGCAGATAATGAATAGGGAGCGGAGGAGCATCTCACACAGAGAAAATTAATATCAATCAATTCAATTAAAAAATACGAAGATTCAATTAAAATAATAATTAGATATCAATCTATCAGGAATTTTAAACTGCAGCATCAATTAACTGTTTTAATTTTTTTTCTTTGTCTTGGACCAGCACTCACTGTACGCTTTTTGGTTAATGCAGTGCTGCAGCGCCTCTAATGTCAAGGAGGCATATTAAATTTGTAAGCTTTGTTTTAGTAGCTATTTTTAGTAATTGTTTTATTTCACCGATGATGTGCCTGTGGATCGGTATCAGCTGAAGGAGGTACTGTTCAGTCACCAGTGTCGCCACTGAAACGTTCCGACTACAACTGACACAAAGCCACACTAATGCACATCAGAAAAAAATTTAAAAATTTTTTTCCCATTTGACGATTTTGTGGAATTCTGATCGCACCGTTTTGAGAGAACACTGTAAGCAATTAAAATAAACGTGGCTTCTATTAAATTAATAATTAAGAAAAAAAAATTTACTGAGCAAAGACTTCATTGGGAAAAATTTGATTATTGTATTTTCTCTGCCCGGCTAGTTGCGGTATGAACGGACAACTGGGTGATCGGTAGATATGCTGGGGACTGGGTCTCCGTCATAACACATTTTGACGCAGCTGTCGAATACGCGATAGATAGACTACGGTTTTCCAACTGCTCTACGGGTGCACGAAGTGCGCCACAGATTTGGGATTGAGACGAACGACGAATTTCGTCGTGCTCAAAAAATCCGTCGGTAAAAGTTCATTGCGTAAATTCGCACTGTGGCACACAATAACGACAAAAAATTGTAGCTGTCATAATGAGCAAAGTTGTTTGCTATCTGTGTTACCGTATAAAAAAATATTATTTGAAAAAATTAAGCATTAACAGAAAGCAATTTTATGGTAAATAATTGAGTATATTCAACTGAAATTATTTATTGTAAAAATTATGTGGAAACGAAACAAATATGGAATATGAAATCGATCGAAATTAATCACACTACTGTCGATTTCAAAAGACGATTTACTTTTCAAATCGATCGATCTCCATCACATACCTGATTAACTTTATTTGCTAATACAGTCGAACTTCTCTATAGCGAACTTCTCTATAACAAATAAAATTCGTGAACACAACATTTTTGTGAGTATTTTCATACATTTTGATCTCCCTATAACGAACTTCCCTATAGCGAAGTTCTCTCTGTAACGTAAAATTTTTTAAGACCTAAATAGAATTTTTCACACTAAATAATCTCTCTATTGCAAAGTTTTTAGCAATCGATTTTTTGCATCAATTTAGTCACATATGTATGTTTGTATTAATAAAAAAAAATTAATGTGTTCATGTAAAAACAATTTTTTTTTGTCTTAATAAATATATTTTCTATATAAAAAAAATGTAGTCAAAATTTTCTGCAGTTTCTCTATAACGAATTTTCTCTATAACGTAGAAATTTGACGGTCCCCAACTGCTACGTTATAGAGAAGTTCGACTGTATATTAGAAAGCTAAAATGAAAAACGGTAACTCTATACGAATTTGTTCGTCGTTGTCGGCGTATGAAATAGCAATAAATCTATCTGAGAGTTTGTCACGCACGACGAATTTCGTCGACGGCGATATTGTGTTAATTTTCATATGCACAAATGTGTTTTATTTCTGAGGACAAAGAAAGTACTTAACGAATAATTCGTCGTTCGTCCCAATTGTGTTCCTAGTATATAACTGACCTTTGCTATATCTCAATGCAATGTGGTAGATACCGACTTATCTGCTCTGCATCCAGCGATACATCCCGATTTTTTACATAAGTTAGGATTCCGATGAGTAGGTGGTAGTTCTCCAATCAAGAATCTCCTGATTCTATTTACTTGAGTGCCGTGTGAACCAACCAACTATATTTTTACTTCAATGTTCCGTGTTTGATCATCAGAGAACAGTCAATTGTTCAGTCCTTGGAAAGAATTTTACTTTCCATTTTCAAAGAACTTTTGGGATCGCCCCAATATGTTTGTTTGAGGAAGGTGTAGATTTAAATATTGTTTACTGATGCATAGATGTGAGACTTCAATATTGTTTAGCTTTTAGTATTTAATATTTAAGTATGCACGCATGCATAGATCGTGTGCAGCAGATTAACATGAAAACACAAATAAACTCAGACAGTGGTGGACAAAATACGCTCATTTGCATATTATTACAATTCACATAGAATGCATGATAATCATGATGCCCTTCATTCTGTTCCTTCGCACTGGACATTTTTTTTTTTTTTTTGGCGTGTGAGGTAGGGTTGAAAATGCCTTCGCACTTACAGAGACCGTCGTCTTCTGCGTCGAGTGGTGTTACCACTAAAAAATTCCTTCCTCTTCCTCTGGGTAGATTCCTCAAATATACATACATATATATTGGTGTAAAGCTTACAACATCTAATTCTTTCAATAATTGGAAGTCGTCAGACTTTTATTTTAATCAATAGCATTTCCTAGATACTATAAAAAACTCCTAGAAACGAACACGCCATAACTTAAAATAACTTGTATCTAAAGTGCAAATTCATAAAAATAATGTTGTCAATTAGTTTCAATTGCATCATACGCTTTAACCACTTAATATGTCAAATATTTGACCACCACTGCATTTCAGCTACCCGTTGACAAACATAAATATTTATTTAATTCTTTAGCTGTAATGTTAACTTTTTTAAAGCGAAAATACCATAAAAATGTTATTGGAGAAATCACTAAAAATTGCAATGTTGGTAACTCTGTTGGACAACTTAAAAATCTAAAGTTTGAGGAAAGTTTATGTCTGCCATAACGATTGCGTCAAAATGTTATAACTGTTTTGCTTTATTCTCGATTGCTTTTTTTATACGATTATCTTAATTAAAACTGCAGCACTAACAAGGGAACCGAAAACATATGTAAATAATTAACTTGGTGGTTACACATTGAAATTTTGCTTTCAAATTTTTTGCACATACTGCTTGTCAAAATTCATGTGTCATGTAGGCTGCACGTAAGTTTTGAACAATTTAAAAGCAAATTTATTTATCAAGATGTCTTCAATGTTCATAACAATAGTAATCAGCTGTTTCCTTGCCCATAATTTGAATTCGAAACTCCAGAGAATTTGAAAGCAAATTCTTGTCTGACTGTATTAGTAAAAAAAATTAGAGAATTTTAAAATTTTTAAAAAAAGGCAAAATTTGAACGTGTTAATTATTTATGTTTACGGTTCTCTTGTTATTGTCCGATTAGGGTCCCTTTTTATCTACATATAAATATGTACAGTTTGTAAAAAATATGTTTACAAAGCTTAGAAAAATTAAAAAGTTTAAGGGAAACTCTTATTTGCAAGTAAATTATATAACTTTTATTAAATTTTTTTCTTCATGTATTCAATTGAAAATGTTTATAAACACTTTGCACAAAAAAAAAACCAAATTAAATTAAATAACAAAATAATAATCGTAACTTAAAAAATACTTCCAGTTTCTACGCTGTAAAATAAATGTTTACAAAATTGTGTTAAATTGAATTAAATATATTCTAAATGGTAAAAAAAAAGATTTGAGGGTGCTAATACTTGGTGTGCCCTCCTTTAGCTTTAATTACAGCTTCTAAGCGTCTAGACATGGATAAGCTTTGGTATATCGTAATTTTCAGGTATTTTTTCCCACTCTTCTTTAATAAATGTTATTAACTGTTTGTTTTTTGGTGACCTTTTTCCAACTTTTTTCTTTAGGTGGACCCACAAATTTTCTATAGGGTTTAAGTCTGGGCTTTGTGCTGGGGTATCTATCACTTTTGTACAATTATATAACAACCAGGATCTACAAATATATGCCTTATGCTTCGAGTCATTATCCTGGTAAAATTTATACTTGAGCTTTTCTGGGTTTTCTGGGTCAACAAAACCGAATTTGCGAACACTTGTACTCAATTCCTTTTTTAAAATGTTTAGATAGACTTCCTTGGTCATTATATCCTCTAATATTCTTATTTCGCCAACACCCTTGCTCGAAATACAACCCCACACCATAACGGATAGTTTACCGAACTTTACAGTGGGTATTATATTTTTATTTTCTAAAGCCGTCAGGGGTTTTCGCCAAACTTTTTGAGGTCCATCATGGTAGTAAAGCATCACTTTCGTTTCGTCACAAAAAATAACATCATCCCAGTGCTCCGGAGGAAAAGAAATGTGTTCAATGGCAAACTTATACCTTTTTTCTATGTTTGCCGCTGATAGCAAAGGTTTTTTCCTCGCAGCTCTTGAAGAGTATTTATGGTTTTGTAGCACATTTCTAACAGTCTGATGAGAGATACTTACTCCACATTCATTACTGATGTTAAGTGCAATTCCTCTAGTACTAAAATGTGGATTCTCATCAATCATTTTCAAAATTTTCTTTTCAATTCGCCGAGTTACTTTTTTTCGTCTGCCTGGTGATACATTTGGTTCCAGTCTTCCTTCTTTTTCAGCACGGTTAATAACATTATATACCGTCTTTAGGTTAAGAGACAACATTTCAGCAATTTCTCTGTGAGATTTTCCTTTATAGTAATTAAAATACACCAGTTGGGTAATGTCTTTGTTCAGTCGCTTTCCTGGCATAGTTTATATATAATTGGATAATCGCTTGTTTGTTATATGAGCTCAATTTAAGAATAAAAGACAACAGCTACTCTTAGCGTCCGTATAAAACTCTTACACGCAATACATGTGCAAAAAACCAACGGTTCTTTCTTGACTTTGCATTTTTGTAAACATTTTTTTTACACTGTTGAAAGTATACAAAATTATTTTGTAGCGTTGTTGTTGTAATATATTCATAAATTTGCCAAAGTTTCGACGCCTGCTTGTCGTCAACATACAAAACAACAGTTATAAAAAAAAAAATTTACAAATATAATGATATTGTTGTTGTAAATATTTATTTAAACTTAAATTCTTAAAAAATTTTTGTTTTGTAAACATATTTTTTACAAACTGTATATGTACATATAAGACATCGACTAATCCACAGACCTTCTTTAGGAAGATAATTCTTGCACAACTCTGCAGTTTTTTTTTATTTAGGACCAGCATGACCCGTACACATGCTTTGTGTTGAATCTCGGAAATGAGGTTATGGGAAGAACGGTGGAAGGAGTAGTGTTTTTTTTATCTGGGACCAGCACTCAGGATATGACTCCTACACATGTAAAGCATTGTGCTGGAACTATAGGAAAGGTATAGTAGGAGAAACGACAGCAGGTGAAGCTTAATTAATTATTTTGCAGCTCCGCGTTTGAACGTTCTTTGTCTATACCCGTAGCAGTGCAAAGCTTCGGTTTAGTAGCCATTTTTTTTTTTATTATTATTTTACTTCGCCGGTGCTACACAATACCGACGAAGGGGGGCGTTCTGATGCGATTGTGGATTGCTATCAGCTGAAGGCGGTATTGTTCAGTGACCAGTGACTATGCCTTCGCCACTGAAACCTTCCGACAACAACTGACACAAAGTCACACTAATGCACACCAGAAAAATGCAAGATGTTTTTATTTTTATTTTAAAATTTTTAGTCTGAATCTGGGGTTGAACCCAGGTCTGTTTTTGGTTTTGTAGTCAACGTGCAGACTACCATCCATCGTGCCATCGCCACCCTCCTTTATCTTTTAATGCTACAGCGATGTGTTTTGACATGATTTCAATAAGATTTCGGCAAATTTCAACGTACATATACTTGCATGTGTATGTATGTGGGAAATTATCGTATGCTGCACTCTTTTCGAAATCGACTTTTTTATGCAAATTGGTTCTAAATCCTGCTGACGCAGTATTATTGCGATAATTATTATAGTTTTGGAGATAATGCTATGTATATTTTATCGTATATGACAGCTAATGCTGTCAGGCAAATAACAAAAAAAGAATAAAAACGCTCACCTAAAGAATTTATGGCTCGATTATGGATAGCAACCGAACTGTTGTTCAGTTGCCAGGTGCTAAAAATGGTAATGCAGGTAATGCAGATTTACAATGCATTAACTACAGTTGCCTAATTTAAGTACATTTTAGTGCTTTTCTAGCAACCACAATTTTGTGGTTGCCGCCTGACAACGCAACTGAAGTTCGGTTGCTATCCATAATCGAGCCATTAGTTTTTGTAACATACAATAATTTCACGCACAGGGGTCAATAAATAATACATTGTACCCGAACTAGTTGGAAAGGGATAGTGCAGAGAAGAGGATGGTAATGTAGTAGTAGAAGGACAGAGAGCTTAGTTCGGGTACATCTCTGCTGTTGCGCATTTTTTGAGAATTTGTAATGCACAGTTACAGCGTCTGGTGTTACGTTGACGCATTAATTTTCTTTTTAAGCTATAGGAAATCCATTTTATTTACTATTTTACTTCAAACACCAACAGAGGCGCTGTTAGTACAGACAAAATTTAAAAAAATGTTGGTCTGGCCGGGCGTTCCAGCTTGGATATTCTTGTTCCAGCGGCCATGCGCTTACTACTCAGCCAACATCGTGCATTATTCACCAAAAGTGTTTAATGATATCTGTGGTTGGATTGAGAACTTTTTTGATTAAAAACATTTAAAAAAGTAAATTGTTTTTCTGGGGGAGTTTATTATATAATAACGATCATACATGCTCACGTAACATAAAAACCTACTCATGAACGCTCTGGCTCCACCTATTTGTCTTACCTCACCATGAATTCCGCATGGGTATCCTCCCCCCGAGGTAAGGGATGTGTTTTCTTCACGGAGCGCTGATCAGATTTTTGCATGGTAGCTCTATAGCATAAATGAATCTGGCCGCCGGCAGACATTGTTTTCATTCGAGCTAGTTATTGGATGATGGAGTACACGCGTTGTCTGTGGGAGCAACTCCAGGTGTTGGAGATGCATACATATGCCCCCTTTCACCAAAAAAAAAAAAAAAAAAGGATGGAAAATCATATCTGGGAAGCAAACGAGATTGAGCAGGTAATCGGAAATGTGAGCAATGGAGGAATGAGATAGCCTAGTATTTACTGTCGGTCTGATGGGAAGCTTATTGTCGAATTATCTTCCTATTTTCTATATTAAGACCACATTTATATTTATTAATTTTTTCATCATGACAACACTGGCGAATCTAACAGTGCATGGAAATTTACATGTGCGTTTGTGTTTATATATATACGTTTGCTTATTTGTAAATTCCCGTATTTGCGTTTAGCAAATGTTTGCGATTTTAATAAGAAAAAACATTAACTTTAATATGTTTGTGTATACTATATATGCATTCGTATTTAGCAGAGAGCTGCTACCACCTAACACATTAACGCTAAATATTCAGTACTACTTTTGGCAGATTTATTTTCGGTATAGTTGTATACACGACCCACAACAATTGGCTAACAAGTATGTAGTATGTATCAGTTGCCACATTCCATATGTACGAGTATGTCTCGTTGACTTTTAACTCTATTCTTGTACACTTGGAAACGCAAAATAAAAACCCAATCGTGCGAACGCATTTTTATTACATCACACTCATGTGATGAAACATTAATTTGTCACTATCAAGCACCTACGCTCACGGAACAAATATCAAAATTTACAAATTAACAAATATGTTGTATGTATCTTGAAATTTTTCTTTTTATTCAAATCACTAAGCAATCAGGCACGGCGACGTGAGTGCAAAACTAAATTTATTACGGCTACACTCGAATTGATCTAAAAGTATGAAAATACATAGTCCTTTCGAAATACTAGTATTTAAAATTTAGTGTTTGTAGTGCATGCATCATAAATTATGGCAACCGAAACGCAAAACTCTCGAAGGCCAAGTTTGGCTGCACTTTAAGGACCCATGCTTTGCAACAGCATTGTAGGAGCTGTAATAATCTGGGGGAGGAGTACTTCAACTACTTCGGTAAGCCCAACACTGTTCGACGTTCGCCGAACTCTGACTGGAATGGAAGAATTGTCAAGGGTGTTGACCGGACCGGTCAAGTCAAAAATTTATTTCTGATTTTTCTGTGCTACCCTGTGCAACCCTTCTCGTTGGTATTTGATAAATAAAACGTCGGCTAAAGGGTGCTTTACAATGTCCCACAAGTCGTACGACATGTCAAATTTTTGTGTAGAAGAGCACAAGTCGGATCGTCTAAACGTAATATGTAATGAAACTATAAGATTTTGAGAGAAAATACGGTTGAAAATTTGACAGTCGTATGGCTCTCTTGATTTTTAAAAATTTTTCAAAAAGCCAACACACACCATTAGATCAGGGATGCGTTTTTATGTAAACAAATGTGAGAAAGCCAGGGAGGGAAAACTGGATTCATAAATTTATACCAATTATAAAATCAAAATGTACATTTTAGACCACGACAGCACAATTTTATAAAAATATACGTATATTTTCTAAAAGTACACTAAAAATTTTTACCACGAAAATAACATATTCGAAAGTTATAAAAATATTTTTCAAGGTTATTAAAAAAAAATTCAATTGCACAATAACTCCATCCGTGGGAAAACAAGCAAACAAGAAGAAAAAGAAATAATTTTTGAAAGGAAATGAAAAATTTTAGGCATTGATATTAAAAATGTTTTGTATACAGAAGTATAAATGTGTGTACATAAATAAATATGTATGTTTTCAAAATTATTTTATTTGTTAAAGAAATGTTTGTTAATACAAATTATTATTTCCTGACGATGGATGCTCTACCTATTTGGTAGCGAAATATAGAAAATATGTAATTAAAAACTTTTTATAAAAAAAGACCATCGCTCAAAAAAGAAATATAATTAAAAAATTTAATAAATGTCAAATAAAAATAGAAGTGAGACCAATACTGTATTTAAAATAAAAAAATTTTGATAATAATGTCTTAAATAAGAAGTTATAATGATATCAAACCCCTTCGGTCATTTTGGACCACCCTGTGTAATTGAAACTGCTTGTAAGTTTTTAAAATTCACATTTGTGTATGATTAAGAAAACTTTTATTAAGATTATATTAAATACATAATTTACATATGCGGTGCTTTAGTTTTGGAACTCTTTGAAATATTTCCCATGTGAAATATTCTTTACTTGCCGACTTAAATGTAAAATATTTTGATTCTACCCCACAGTGCGGAGATAAATCATTTGTTAACTCTGCATTCATGTCACAAATTGCACAGAAAGTATGTTTGAAAATGTTTCAACTATAAAACTCACCCCATATTCTTAAACAATTATTGCTGATTCCAATGTATTTCATTTTAATTGTTGCAAACAAAAAATTGTTTTCGCTCTAATTCATTTCCTACATCAAAGTGTTATTAAAAATCTTGCCGACGCCTTTCAGAGCGTGTTCTACTGTTTGTTGTGTAATTTATATGGCATGAAGCTACCTGTTGTTGCTGTAAATGTCTTAATTTATTTTTAGATTCCCTGTATTTTCTTGCAAGTGTGAAGGAAAAATTTGCTCTTGTCATTTATTATCTTTTGAAAGAGAAAATTAAAAATTTATATTTGGAATTTCGTTGTTAATGTGTGTCTAATGTGAATTGAAATTGATTTTTTTTGTTAATGATTAATAATTCTGCATGGTGTTTTGCAATTTTGTTGTATGCTTTTTGCTGCAAGGAGTAATGAAGGGTCAAGCATTTTCCTCTCCGAGGGCAGAGGAATTAAATTCTACAGCATTAAGTGTAACATTGATGTTGCTGGAAAATAGTCTTTGTAGCAGAAGTTTTTTATATATAAGTTTTGAAGATATTAATAAATATATTAATAAATATATTGCAAAAAAAAAAATATAATAAAAAAGGTCAATTAATAATATAATTAAAAGTTTTGAAGATATTGTATTTTTTTTGTGATATTTAACACATCAGTCAATATTTGCCGCCAGTGTTCACACAAAGTAATTGATCGATAAGTGTCATGCGTCACTCTTTAACACTGTTATAAAAACACAAATAACTCGAGGTGAAAATAATTGTTCGCCATTTATATTGAAAACATAAACAATTTGAGTTTTTTTTATTGTTGTTTTCAATATAAATGCCGAACGATTATTTTCAGTCGGCTTCTAAGAACAGGCAGTAAATGTTTCTTTTGGAAATGTTTCATCGTCTAAACTCAGTCTTCAAGGCAACATGAAAAACTTGACTGACTGAAATTTTGTGTACACATGACTTTGCATCCTTCTCTAACTTATGAATTTTGTCGTTTATAGATATAACGGATGTATGTATATCCGAACTGCTCATTCTTATATTGTTTACTGGTCAGGGTCCACGTGAAATGATCAGGCTCTAAAATCAGTCGTGCAGAAAATTGATTTCGTCATGAACTCTGTGGTACGTAGTGGCCTCTTATTGGTTTTGATATCATTAAATTCTGGCCAAAAAGAAGTTGCTCTGCATTGACGGCAGATTGTTCCCCGAACAGAACACCCTTCTTGATGAAATAATTTTATTATTAGCACTTGTTGCAAAACAGAGTAAAACAAATGACAGCCCATTCGACCGATGGTAACTTCAACAATATGCCAGTTATCGGCATTCCCTATTGGAGAACCCACCCAATACATTCACAATTTATGTATCAATAAGGCCTCCATAAAACCAACCAAACGCAGAGACTTATTTTATGGTTTAATATTGGTTTTTAAATAAATACAATAAACGAATTTATCGATTTCCATAATAAAAACCAATTAAATCGTTCAATAAAACCGCAATTAAAATTAAAATCCCTGGGTGGTCTAAAATGTGCATATGCTGTGCTATATAATTTATGCTACAATAAACTTACATATGCACGTCTAAAGAGATAATAAAAAATTTATTTCATTTATTTAATTATTAAAGAAAGTCATAAACCAGCAACACAGAAGCATTAGAGATGCTTCTCCTATGACTACAAATATGTGGGCATTTCTAAACATTAAAAATAACATAAATTACCGCACTCTGCATGCAGTCACATTAATGCGTTCAAATTCGATGCGCTCTTACATCCGTAATCATTACTTTTGGTGTAATACCCCCAACACTCAGTTAGGCAACACAGGGAAATACAGTTGCGGGCAATTCAGTGTTGTATGATGTCCAAGTGTAGCTTTTGACAATTCCTTTGCCGCCAGTCATTTGACCGCCGATTTGGATAACGGCGACAACTCCGTCATCATGCAGACAAACCAGAGTGGCGAATAATTTTTCTGTCTGTCCTCCTTTCTGAATACATAAATTTTTTTTTTAAATTCGTCACGCCACACCACTATGCTCCGATACTGTTCGCAATTTAATGTAGGTTGATGTTAGAAAAGAGACAGATTTACTCATTGTGGCCATAAGTCTGTCTTTGGATTCAGTGCTTTTTCTTCCCACATTTTCAAAATTATTTACATATCGCCATGTGAAATGCGAATGGTTGTAACAACCAAAAAAATTTAAATTGAGTTTTTAATGAATATTGGTACAGCGCGTCAAGACATACGTCTTCACAAATTTTTAGCTTTCTGTTTTTAAAAATAACGACTTTATTAAAGAAATTCAAAAGGCAGTTTTTACTACGCTTTCAAAATCAGTGTATTTCATGCTGTTGAGAAATAATGAAACAATGGAACTTTTTTTATCAGCATACTCCTTTTGAGACATAAATTTTAACGTTGTAAATAAAAGCATCACTTTATTTGGATAATATTGCGCAAAAAAATCATATTTGTAACCACAATAATTTCCATTTGTTTTTTGTCTCTCCTGTAAATTTTTAAAAAGTGCTGATAGGCTCTTATGCATTTTATGGGACGATATATATTTGATCCTGCGTAATAATTTGTGTCAGTAGACCGATTCCTTTCCAGAGATAATATTAAAAGCGATTCCATTTTTTTTTCTTGGACCAGAGCTAAGGGGAAGTTTCCTTCGTATGGACCGGATCTACGTGGAAAGGTATACAGCATACAGAAGAGATAGTTGGTGAAGTGATTACGAAGATAATTCTTGCACAACTCTGAAGTTTTTTTTTTATTTAGGACCAGCATGACCCGTACACATGCTTTGTGTCGGAAATGAGGTTATGGGAAGAATGCTGGAAGTAGTAATGTTTTTTGACGTCAAAAGTGACAGGAAAAACCTCTGCAGGGAGTTTATTCCACATACGCGCTGTTCGGCAGAAAAATGTGTTCTCTCTGTAATGTAAATTTATAAAGTAGCATTCCGCTGTCTTTGACATTATGTTGACGCATTAATTTTTAAGCTAAAATAGGCCTATTTTATTTATTTTTTTACTTCGCCGACATTTTGTTGCTCATAGATCCGAAGAGGGTAACTACTCAGCCAACAGCACCACGAATTGGTTAACGTATTTTTAAGCATATGCATTCAAAGATTATAACATTCAGCGTTGTATTTTTATGCTCCCCACTGTAAAGGAAAACAATTAACAATATTACTAAAATTGCCTTAACGAATATTGGCAAATTTACGCGTAGGCTGACAGTGAAATGCCAAGAGCCTACTCTCAGTAATAGAGTTAATGTTCGTCAGTGCTTTTTGTCCCCATTATACCGCAATCTTTTTGCAAATAGTACAGTGGAGTTTTCTTATAACGAACACTGTTAACCGATAAGGCACGTTAAAGTTGTTTCCTGAGGGCTGCAATGGCTGAAGTAGTCTGCACGTTGACAACTAAACCAAAAGAGACCTGGGTTCAATCCCAGTTTCTGACTGAAATCATAAAAAAACATCTCGCATTTTTTCTGATTGCATTAGTGTGTCTTTGTCTGTCAGTTGTTGTCTGGTCACTGAACAACACCGGCTTCAGCTGATAGCAATCCACAATCACATCAGAACGCCCTCCTTCGGCGGTATTGTGTAGCAGCGGCGAAGTAAAATAATAATAAAAATGGCTACTAAACTGAAGATTCAACACTGCTATAAACAAAGAACGTGCAAAAGCAGAGCTGTAAAATAATTAATTTAGCTTCATTTCGTGTCATTTGTCTAACTATCCCTTTCCTATAGTTCCAGCACAATGCATCGCATGTGTAGGGCTTATCTCCTGAGTGCTGGTCCCAGATAAAAACAAAATGAGACTTGGCAATAATACGACAAAGTGTGATTGTGTGAAAACAATTATGTTATGAAAATGTCAAATAATACGAAAATATGTAAATTTGACATGCCACAAGGCTTGAATAATGGTATTTTAAATTTTATAAAGACGGCATATTTTTCATTGTACTTGAAGTGTGTCGGTACAATAACAAAAGGATTTTTTGCCAATAACGCCATCTGTAATTAGAGGTCTGTCTTACAAGATCCTACGAAAATTTCAAGACTTTTATGATGACAGGTGACTGGGCCATATCGCTCATATTGTCGAAAATTTACATGATTTTTTTAACATTTCCATAGACTGATTGGAATGATTGCAATATTTCATCTAACAGATAAAAATACTCTTTGAGTGGTCATATTAATTCAATTGATTTTAAGTTTTTAAACTGTTAAAAATAAAAACACAAAGCCAACATAAAACTGACTAATAATAAGCAAAAAAAAAAACAAAAAAAAGGGAAGAAATCAACAACATCGGGTGATGGTGATGAGAGAAGCCCAAACCACAAGCCAAACGCAAAGAACAACATTGCAACAATAACGCAAACGAACCAAATAGGGGACCACCCAAGTTGGACCACACACATACAGTGATTATTCATTTGTATGGGGATATGTATGTATGGACGAGTATGTATCAGAAATATGACCGACCAACAAATCGTACATTGAAACCCAGCAGCAATAAAATTATCTTCTTCATATGTGCACACACACACACATACGTGCATATGTTCATTCGAAAAGCCGATTCAACGCTGATTGTATGATACTCTCAACTCTATTTATTATATGGGTCTACTACATATTTATAAAAACAGCAAAATTTCACTGAGACTGCTTTTACATTAGGCAATTTCTCTTGAAGCAAGTCTGATTTTTCGGGAGAGCGGGGATAGAAGATGGCTACAGCATTGCTTGCGCAGAAAAGTTACATCAATTCTTCTTTGTTATTTCATTTTCATTCTTTGAATTATTATTGTCTCCATGTAATATTTTGGAAAATTGCCGGAGCAGACTGTCTGTGTTTAAACATTCCGACAGTTGTTAAAGAGAATTGAAGAAACTTGCTTCAAGAAAAATTGCTCAATATAAAAACAGCCTAAAGCTGACAGTTTGAAATAAAGTTGAGAGGCTAACAAAATTAAAAAAAAAAAAAAAAAACAAGAAAAAATGATATGAAATGGAGGAAAACAAATGTTTTGTTTATTGATTATGATGATGAAATGAAGGGCCCCAAAAGCATAATGCCAACAAAGTCACGCTAATGGACACATTTAGAGATTTAGCTACCTCACCTTGCACTCACTAGCTATTGTACAATATGAGTTTTCTTGCAAGATGTGTTATTTAATGCTAATATACTCGTAGAACCGTGCACAATAGCTCTGTTCATTAACTAAGAAAATGTTTGCAAATTGTTAGCGGAAGAGTTCATGTACTTGCAAATTTTGTAGCCAAAGAAGGGGGGATGCTGTAAGCTGAATAGTTAGCGCGTTGTAGGTACAGCAAAAATTGCCACCTGTTTTAACAACTTCACCTTGTTTGAGACGCCTTGAGTGTACAGACCTGGGTTGTAGAGAAATATTAAGGTCCGAATTTATCACTTTACCAGATCTGTTTGCACTATGCCTATGCAAAAGGAAAAGATAACACACAATGTCGCCATCGGTCGGTAGGCATTGCAGAATGTTACTTTTCGTCCAAATAAAAAAAATAGATTTTTTTACGGCGCACAGTTATGTCGGCGGCCAAAAAATAAATTTTTTAATTAAATCGAAAAAATTACTTTGGTTTAAGCGTAACATCCTAATTAAATATTTTTGAAAAATATTTATTTTTTGAATTATTGTAATGATTTAAAGTCAACAGTTTTAGTTAAATATTCAACTATGAGAAAATATGGTAAAAACATATGCAAACGAAAACACGTTAATTTAAGAAAAGAAGTGCCAATAATATAAAAAAAATTTTAATAAAATATAACATAATAATAAATCAAGAAAAATTAAATAAGGAAAGACAGTTAAAAAAAAAAAGTTGTATAAAAACTAATTTCGTTCTCAGCCGTACTGAAAACAGAAGCTTTGCCCTTGGGAATATATGAAGTATGACCCTTACTAGAAACATAAAAAACAACAAAATTGGCAACCTTTGTTAATAGTATGTAGACAGTAACGATTAGTCTCGTATGCATTTTCCTAAGCTCTGACGGGTTAAATATATGATATTAATGACTTTACAACTACTTCCCTGTTGGCACCAATAGTACTGATGACATGCGTAGTGGCATAGAAAATACATATTATACTCAACTAGTGTTGGAGATTAACTGTTCTTTTTTCCCCTTATTCTAATCAAAAAAGTAATTTCTTCACAATATTGTAATAAATTAACTGTGAACTTGAACACGACAGGAAATTTTCATTAATATGTAATAAATGTAGTTCTATTAAATTCTATTCTGAATATAATATTTTTCTATATTTTGTCCACTCATAATGAAAAAAAGTCAGTGGTCAATTAAAAAAAAGCAAATAAATTCTCAAGAATAAAAAGGTATTCATCAAAGATTGCAACCAGTTTAGGATTTCGCCCCAACTTGAGAGTACAGGGTCAAATATTTTGCATATTTTCCCAGTATTGGTGCAAAATATTTAGAATGGTGGCGATGGCACAATGGATAGTAGTCTGCACGTTGACTACAAATCCAAAAAACAGACGTGGGTTCAACCCCAGTTTCAGACTAAAATTTTAAAATAAAAATAAACGTCTCGCATTTTTTCTGATGTGCATTAGTGTGTATTTGTGTGTCAGTTGTTGTCGGAAGGTTTCAGTGGCGAAGGCATAGTCACTGGTCACTGAACAATACCGGCTTCAGCTGATAGCAAAACACAATCGCATCAGAACGCCCTCATTCGTCGGTATTGTGTAGCACCGGCGAAGTAAAATAATAATAAAAATGGCTACTGAACCGAAGCTTCAGCACTGCTGCGAGTATAAACAAAGAACGTGCAAAAGCAGTGCTGCAAAATAATTAATTAAGCTTCACCTGTCGTTTCTCCTACTATCCGTCTCCTGAAGTTCCAGCACAATACTTCGCATGTGTAGGACTCATCTCCTGAGTGCTGGTCCCAGATAAAAAAAAAGAAATAAAAGAACGTGATCGCTTTTGAGAACGGAACATGAATAGTAACGAAATGTAGCGTATATATTACATTTTTCGCAGAAAGGGAAACGCCATTAGTACATAAAAGTGCGATTACCCGTCGTCCAGCCAAAAAATATCTATATCTTAGAATAGAGGTATACGTGTTCTTTATAAAAATGTTCCAATTTTTCTCATAATACTCGTAATAGGTTTTTATTATTCAATACCCTGTAGAATTTTAATGCTTTTTACCTTTAAGTGGTTGAGAGTGTATTACCAGTGGCAAGTAGTAATTATTATATTAAGTGCGGTTTGGCATGTGGAACGTTATATGTATAATATTGCTTAATAAGAAAAACACACGGCATCGGCCACGTTGTGAATGACGGCGATGCACATTGGGTAGAAGGGCAAAAAGGAAGCATTAAATCAAAAGTTAAAGTTCTAATGTTCTAATAGTTTTTTTTTTGCATTCTTCAATTTCAAAATGTAGTGATGTAAACTGTTGGAATTAATTATGTTGTGCTTTTGTGGAAACGCATGACGTAGCAGATAATTTCATACATCCGTATCAGAGGTAATAGCGTACAGTAAAAATTCTGAATACTTATATCTTCTCAAAGCTTCTTAGTTTTTAGGAGGGTTTAAGATCTTCTGAAGGTACAAACCAGGAATAATCTATACCGTAGCCTAGTGTGTGAGCATTAACATCAATCTGGAGGTTGGGTGTTTTCTGCAGACGATCAAAAAGCTTCGCAGATTGTTACATAAAATAAAATATTCTATATTAAATAAAAATAAAAAATGTCTTGGGAGTATTTTTTCGCATGTAAGAAACAGATACACGATTAATATAACAGAAGTCTTTTAAGAGCAAGAACGAGAGTTTTCAATCCATCAGTCTTCGATCGGGTGGCCTGCCCCAATTTCCCTCTTTTGTAGAGATGCTGCTGAAATAAATTATTTGTTTTAGTTTTTCCTACTTTTTACTTTAGTCCGCTGCCACCTTGTATTATTATTATTAAATATTTTTTTGTAGTTATTAGGTCCATTTGTTTACTTTCTCAGTCAAATCCTCTAGTTGAGTAAATTTTGTTTAATTTAAACAAATTACTCTCAGTAAAGTCTCTAACACAAAAAAGTAAACGAATGGGAAAAATTGCCAAAATTTGCAGATTATTCAAAACAGCTGATGACAAAAAATCACACTGTTGTAAAAATATGAGTTGTGTTGACTAGTCAATATATACAAGTTTTTGGTATTTGATACAATTTATGATTTTGTAATCATACATTCGTAGAGAAATGTATTTAAATGGGAATAATGAATAGTTTTAAACTTTTTAATTTGCTGTAAGATTTTTTTATTTGTTTCTGTTTAAATGTCATGAGAAAATACATCAATACTAAATTTTTGGTATTCGGTACCCTAAATAATAGAGTTGTGTCGTTCAGCTCTGAGCTAGCGCAATTGAACGATTCAGTAAACTGAGCGAACTGAGCGCTCACTTTTTTTGATGATTCTAGTTCAGTGAAGAGCGCTTGCCATGTTTTGTTTTGTCGTTCATTTTATTGGTTCATCAGTGCTACCAGAACCAAAAAAAGTTCTTAAATAAAATTTGTATGATGCCAGATGCGAATATTTCACGTTATTGGCGATTTAGTGCGTATACTATTTTTTTCTTAAATAAATTTCTGTCTTGTAGTTTGTATTTATTTGATTTAAATTTTGATACTTGAATAATAATAATCTAAATTTTATTAAAAATTTTTATATATTTATATTAGACTATGTAAAATATTTCACAAATTTCCCTAAAATAACAAATTTCAGCATCAAAAACATATTTTCTCTTTCTACTACTGATTAAAGCTGCCTTGGTGCTGTATTTGATTGAATCAAATGAGCTAAAAAATCAGTTCAGAAACAAAATCAACTGAGCGACAAATTTAACTGAGCATCAAAGTCAACTGATACTACTGAGCTACTGAGCGAACTAAACGAACCAGCTCACCAAAAAGAGCTGAACTGAATAGAGCGCTCACTTCAAAGAGCTCATGAACCCAACTCTACTAAATAATATGCTGTAATAAGTACTCAAATATATACTAGTTTTATGTCTCTAAGAAATTAATGTAAATGAAACAATTATAAGAAGTTTAGCTATTGAAGATAAAAAAAAGAAAATGGTAAACGAATGGCTTTGAGTAGAAATTTGTGCAAATTTACACAAATTTTTGGGTAAACGAATGCAGCTATTTATACTTCATACGGCCTTATATTTTCTATTTTTGTCATTATTCTTTTTTAGCTAAAGTTATTTTTCAATAGATAATTTGCTTGAAACATATTTTTAATACCTGTGTTTTAGTATCGGTATGCCATAAATTTTTATAGTGGGAGCAACGTGCAGAAGCAGAGTTGTAAGATAGTGAAGTTCCACTTCCTCTCATTACTCCTACTATTCCTTTCCTCTAGTTCCAGCACAATGCATCGCATGTGTAGGGATAATCTCCTGAGTGCTCGTCCAAGATAAAAAAGAAAACAATTTTTTTTTTCTTACTTAAATTTCGGTAAAACATCAAGCAATTTTGTATTGGCCGTTCAATTAGACGTCAGCACTTACGAGCAACAATTTCTAAATGAAAATCTACAACATCCTTAACTCTGCAAAAACAAGAGATCAATCGACCAAATTAGGTCTATAATGAAAATATCATTCAAACCACTGTGCGAACGACGTCTGCAATACGTTGCCATCAATATTTTAAAACTTAATACAGTTTGGTAAACGTGTTTCTGCTATAAAAGGCAGCAAAGTTTAGAGTCTTGCATGCAAAACAAATAAAAAAGAAGACACTCTCGATACTTAATACTTGCGGCTCAAACCAACTCTCTTTTTATATTTGTTGTTTTTACAAATTTAGCGGTTGGTTAAAGCTTAAGACCAGCATGCAGCTTAACAGCCAACTGAGCTTACAGTAATATAAAAAAAATAATACAAGCACATTTCACATCCATGTGGCCAACGTGTGCGATGGGGTCTTAGATTACAAACACGATGACGGTGACGACCACAAGAACCACGATGATGACTGCGAGTGTAACTAAGAGTATATTGTCATTTAACTTGTCTACAATCATGTATAACAAACCAGCAAAACACAGAAATAATAATGATATTGCTTAACCAAAATACTTTATGTTTACAATCGCTAACAACTTCTTCCCCCGAAAAACCTTTTGCATTCCATAATTGTATTTCTTGCATTCGGACGGCTCTTACAGCGAGTTACACACATGTTGCTCATTTCCTCTCTAGATATGCACGTAATATTTTTTCGTTTACTGTTTCTTTTTCTCTTTGTGGGAGTTTTCACGATATTCTTCTCTAGTTTTCTTTTCACTTAAAAGTCTTTATTACCCGCCATCATAGATAATGGTTGGTGGTCTTAAATGATATAAACAACATCAAAACAACATTGGATCTATAAATTAAGACATTATACTGCAACGGTCGGTCTGAAACCATTAACTTGGAAGAAGCAAAAGAAAAGATTTAAGCTGTTGAATGCAGCAGCAGTGACGAATCTTAAATAGCCCTATGCTGAATGAAGCAATGAGGCAGAGCAAACGATTAATTAATTAAAAGCTGAGATTTTACCAAAAACACATCCATCATGTACATATAATATTGTATGTCGGAAAATACCACCTAGATATTTGACATCAGTAGAAAAACGGTTAAAAACCACTCGCGGCTTGCTTCCGTTGTCTATGGGTTATATTGCTTTTGGGCAGTACGATCAAAGACTATTGGTGTTTTCTTTTCTGACAAAAATGTTACATATATGCTACATTTCGTTACTATTTCTGTTCGATTCTAAAAAATATGTGACATTAAAAAAAGCTATTTCGTTCCTTTCTAAATATGTTGCACAAATAACTGGCAAAATATGCAACATATTTGACCCTCTACTCTCAAGTCGGGGTGATATACTAACCTTTTTTACATCTTTGTTAAGTACTTTTTTATACAAATAAGAATTATGAAAATCAATATACTCTTCACTTTGACTAGAGTCCATCAGACTTTTGTTAGAGGAAGATTCTGTTTAATTTATTATTTATTTTCATGTAAACTTTTTTGAACAATTTTTGGTTTAAAGTTTTTGCAGTTTGTTCTAGGTAATAGCAGGTGATTAGAAAACAATGTTGCTGACGATTTTTATTGACAAAATCGTGCTAAAAACCGTAGAAACAGTGAAACGCTAAGTATACATTAATGTTAAATCTCAAATATTTTGTACCATTGTGGCAGTAAAAAATGTATCACTTTTTAATGGTATGGGCAGGCAAACTGTAGAAAATGTTATCCATCGAAAGGACAACATTTTTGCTCAGAAAGGAAATCACCATATGAATATACAAAGATATTGCACGTAGTTTGTACAGCTGTGTTCAAAGTAATAGTATTTTTAATTTCTAAATTTTCCAAATCTGGCAGTTTTGATACCACGACACATTCAAGTAAAATGCAAAAATCGAGCATGATAACTTTTGTATCATGGTTTTATTTTAATTCTTTCTTAATTACATTAATTATTTAAGCTGCAGGTGCTTTTTATATATATAATATTTATTTTTATTCGATATTTCGCTACTCCTTTGTGTAGTTTCTTCAGGAAAATTGGTTTTTGTTTATATTGAAAAAATATATTTTAAAATTTACAATACAGAAAAAGTTCTTGTCAATGAAAATTTCAAATAAAAATATTAACAGCCATATTCATAAAAATATATTATGGATTTGAAATGGGTATAAAAATTCGATTTTGTATTGAAATTTGTTCTTCAGTAGCGAAATATCGAATAAAAATAAATACATATGTATTACATATATAAAAAGGAGCTGCAGCTTAAATAATTAGTGAAATTAATATAAAAAGAGGTAAAAAACTAGAAGAATTATTAATTCTTTCTCTGTATTTTTTTTATAATGCTTTATTCGAAAAAATAAGAGTGCTGAAATTTATCCATAACTCTGTTCAAGTTTCTTCATAAATATTTGCATTTTATTTTTAGTTGGACGAGGAATAATTTTTTATGCGGTTTGGTAATACATATCGTCATATAATATCGTCATATTAGATTTTAAAGGAGACTGAAAAAAACTTGTTGATAACAGGGCTAAGTAACCAACCTGAAAAAAATCTTAAAAATCTCGCATAAAATTAAAAGAATCACTTATATATTGATGAAATAGTTTATTTTACATGAACATACATTTTTAGATGGTACACAATATTCAATAGAGAAACCGATTTTTTTAAATTTTGTCACTTACATGGTTTTTTTTTTTTATCTGGGAGCACTTAGGAGAAGCATTGTGCTGGAACTATAGGAAACTGATAGTAGGAGAAACGACAAGAGGTGAAGCTTAATTAATTACTTTGCAGCTCTGCTTTTGCACGTTCTTTGTTTATACTCGTAGCAGTGCTGAAGCTTCGGTTTAGTTGCCATTTTTTATTATTATTTTACTTCGCCGGTGCTACACAATACCGACGAAGGAAGGCGTTCTGATCCGATTGTGGATTGCTATCAGCTGAAGCTGGTATTGTTCAGTGACCAATGACTATATAATAGTGTGAAATGACCTTAAATCATCTCCTGAGTACTCGTCCAAGATAAAAATAACAATATGCAAAAGCGCTTTTTTGTAATTTCTATATAATTTTTCTGAACTAGTTAGCAGATCAAAACAGCACCCTTATTCTTTATGTACATCCTCGTATGTATTCATGATCATAAACTTTAACTTGCTAAAAAAAAAGATGATCAGCCAACATCAATTTCTTTTTTATAGTTGTATTAAACCACCTTTATGACCTTTCAAGGAATTATTTTCACGTCCTTAGTATTCTGCGAATTCCATTGTGTTCTTAAATTGAAAGCCTATAGCTGTGAATATACAATTAAAGATCTACGTAGTAAAAATGTATCGGCTTCGTGGGGATCGGCTGGCAAAAAACTGTAACAGAAATAAATATCGTTGCTGTGTATTAAAAAAAATATAGATTTTTACCAAGGCGAATTCATACCAGGTGGCTGCATTAACTAAAATTCTGTTCAACCCAAAGCATGTTAATACGTAAACTGTTTTGACAACTTGAATAAAATTGTTGTATTTCAAGGCTAATTCATTACCAGGTAATCTCAGTAGCAAATTCGCCCGTCAGCTGATACAAGAATTTGTAACGTATTTTTTGAGCCGAACGTCAAAATTTGTTTACTTTTGTGAGAAAGTTAAGAAAACTGGTTGTAAATAATTTAATAATTATAATAATGCTGATGGCGAGTAGTCAGCGTGTTGGCTCTGCAACCAGAAAGACCCAGGTTCGAATCCCAGCCGGGTCAAATCAGAAAAAAAAGTTTTTTCTGAGTTTTCTGTGCTACAGCACTCTCCTTCGTCGGTATTTGAGCAATAAAACCTCGGCGAAGTAAAATAATAAATAAAATGGCTCCAATTAGCTTAAAAATAATGCGTCAAAAAACACCAGAGACGCCGCAACTTTGCTTTATAATTTACACGCAACTGCAGAGTTGTGCAAGAATTAAGCTCTATCTTTCTACCACTTTCACCACCTGTCTGTTTCTTCCCTATCCTTCTCTCTAGTTCCAGTGCAATGCATTGCATATGTAGGGGATAGCCCCTGAGCACTGGTCCAAGATAAAAAAAAAAAAAAAAAAAAAAAAAAATAAGAATGCAAAATATATATTACTTTTTGTAATAATTAATTTCATTTGAACTCATATTACACTAATTTAACACGTTCTTTTTAGGTTATGTTATATTTAACAAAAAATTTGACGTTTGGACATAAAGCGAATTGACGAATTCGCCTTGCGACAACCTTGTTTTAATAAACCTTGGTTGTATTTTTAAACAAATAATGCTGTTGGTGTAGGGACGAGATCATATGGCTATGAATTCGTCTTGATTTTTATGTTGCAAAAGTCAAACTTGTCATTACTTAAACGCTCGAAGAAAGATAAATTAAATAATTTTTTGTTTTAATGGAAAATAGTAAACATTGAGTTAGTTGATTAAAGCATTTTCTTCATCATTTTAACTTTTTGGTTGAATTTATAAAATGTTGGCTGCAACGGCAGCTTTATAATGCTCCTACTGCTTAGACGGAGTTTAGACGAGAAAACATTTGGAAGAAAAACATCTGGAGTTATCTTTTGTTTTTTTCATTCCATTATTATTGTTAATATTGTGCCATTGTTATTGTTATTTTTGTAAGCAGCGAAAATGAGAACAAAGCGTATCGCCAAGTACCGAACACAAAAACGATGCTCTCTTTCCCAACGATAATATACTACCGAAATAAATTCTTCCATCCCAATTGTTTCCTCGTCTAAACACAGTCTGTAGTCATCAGTTTAATCTATGTTAAAAAATAATTTCGCTGTCTATATGTATTCACTGGATGGAGTAATCCCATTAATTTTGATTCCTATTTCCGCATTAGCAGTATCTTAAAATTGTGGTTTTTATACAGGACGGGCCAACTGCGACTGACTGGATTTGGATATTTTTAACTAATTTAAATTTTAACTGAGCACTTGGCAATTAAGAGAAAATAATGCTAAAAATTTTGCAATAACTAACTTAATTACATACCCGCGAGTGTTTGTAAGAATATTTCCTCGAATGTATCTCTTATTTTTACACTAAAACCAATTCATTATGAACATGCCTGGAATTATATTTTAAAACTTCAATACGAAAGAAGAAAAACATTCATTCATGCATTCCCATAAAATTTTTTAAATAAGAATGCAAATGTGTTTTATATACGCATACGTGTGTACCTGTGATGTTACGAATATTCGTATCAACGAAGATTCGCCTATTTCATGGTATTCGTATTCTCCAAATTCAAGCGAATATTTTGCTAATACATTATAAACCAAAATAGAGAAAAAGTGTAAAAAAAATAAAGAAAAATAAAGAAAAATGTAAATTTTTAATAATTTTTATTAAAAAAAACAACTTTTGAGTAAAAAAGTAAAAAAATACAAGACTTATGTATATGTATTTTAAATTTAATGACATTTCTCTAAATAAGAAAATAAATTTTACATGCATAGAAAGATATTTTTAAAATCTTTCAAATGATACCAATATTGGCCATATACATTCAGAAACGTATATGAAAATTTCAGAGGTTCATAACTCGAAAACTATGCGTTGCCGGAAGTTTTGCTTTTCATTTTATTCATACATATGTATGTACATATATCCTTCTTATGGTGATTTCCTTTCTGAGCAAAAATGTTGCCCTTTCGATGGATAACATTTTCTACAGTTTGCCTGCCCATACCTTTAAAAAGTGATACATTTTTTACTGCCACAATGGTACAAAATATTTGAGATTTAACATTAATGTATACTTAGCGTTTCACTGTTTCTACGGTTTTTAGCACGATTTTGTCAATAAAAATCGTCAGCAACATTGTTTTCTAATCACCTGCTATTACCTAGAACAAACTGCAAAAACTTTAAACCAAAAATTTTTCAAAAAAAGTTTACATTAAAATAAACAATAAATTAAACAGAATCTTCCTCTAACAAAAGTCTGGTGGACTCTAGTCAAAGTGAAGAGTATATTGATTTTCATAATTCTTATTTGTATAAAAAAGTACTTAACAAAGATGTAAAAAAGGTTACTATATCACGCCGACTTGAGAGTAGAGGGTCAAATATGTTGCATATTTTGCCAGTTATTTGTGCAACATATTTAGAAAGGAACGAAATAGCTTTTTTTAATGTTACATATTCTTTAGAATCGAACAGAAATAGTAACGAAATGTAGCATATATGTAACATTTTTGTCAGAAAAGAAAACACCATTAAATTTCAATTTTCTATCAGCTTATATAATTTTTTTCTTATATTGAGAAACGTTCGTAAACTAGATTTGTTCAAAGAAAAGAAGTGACAAATAAAATATATTTCGGAACTGGAGTTAAAATAGAGTCTTTTCACACCTTCTTATATTAATGACCAAATTATCAGTATAGGCATGTTGAACTTAAACAATATAAGTATGTACATATATATATTTTGAAGCCTTTTGTCCTTCAAGTCTATTGCGTGGGGTTGCGTAAAATAAACGGCATACCACATTTGCTCGATTGGAACAATCGTTGATGGTGTCACTACATATTTTTTTAATACAACTTTAAAAAAGAAATTGATGTTGGCAGATCATTTTTTTTAGCAATTTAAAGTTTATTATCATGAATACATACGAGGATGTACATAAAGAATAAGGCAGCTGTTTGGAACTGCTAACTAGTTCAGAAAAATTATATAGAAATTAGAAAAAAGGTGTTTTGCATATGTATGTACATATGTATATACTCGTGCATATGTTTTAATTTTTTATTTTTATCTTGGAACAGCACTCAGGAGATGACCCCTACACATGCGGTACATTGTGCTGGAACTAGAGGAAAGGAATTGTAGGAGAAATGATAGGAGGTGAAGCTTCACTATCTTACAAAACTGCTTTTTGTACGTTATTTGTTTTTGTAGCAGTGTTGTAACGTCTCTGATGTCAAAGAGACGTATTAAATTCTGAAGCTTCGTTTTTAGTAGCTATTTTTAGCAATTATTTTACTTCACCGATGCTACACAATACCGACGAAAGAGGGCGTTCTGATGTGCTTGTGGATTGGATACAACTGAAGCCGTTACTGTTCAGTGACCAGTGACAATGCCTTCGCCACTGAAACCTTCCGGCAACAACTGACACAAAGACTCACAAATGCACAACATAAAAATGCGAGATGTTTTTATGAGTCTGAAACTGGAGTTCAACCCAGAAACATTTTTTCGTTTTGTAGTCAACGTGCAGACTACTTCGACCATCGCCACCATCAATTTGCCTGGCTATATTTAAAAGAACCTCGTGTTTTTCTTTATTTACTCTACACCATGTCCGTGGATTGGATTGCATTTGCTAGTGGTTTTTCAACTAAATATTCCCCTATAGTTTTTTCAATTAAAATTTTAATAGATTAGCTCGGAAACTAATCTCTGCAATGTTCAGCACTGGCATACAGGTGCGAAGTCAACTTGCGTCATCGGAATGTCTTTGTTATTGACGCAAAGGGGAGATATTTTCAATTAAATTTGAAATATCGAGTGGCGCTAAATTTCAGATTGAATATTCATACTCGAAAATATTGGCGCAAATATTCGTATTTGCGAATATTAATATTTGGCATTCGTAACATCACTAATACGCACATATTTACATACCACATTTATGCAACGATATAAAATAAAAGTACGCTTTGCCACCCAATACCGCACAAATATTGAAGCATTTTTCCTCTTTTGATTTTGTTAGGTATCAGGGTAAGAGATACGTCCACAGCTGCCAGATGTAACGATTTATCGTCATTTCTCAAAAATATCAAATTGTCGATTTGACGATTTTTTCCTTAAAAATTACGATTTTTTTTAATAATTTTATTAAGGACAATTTCTCATGGCATCGAAGATAATAAACATGTCATTAATTAATAAACTATAATTTTGTAAAATCAAATAGCTTCTTCAAAAGCTTTTTAATTAAAAATACTTGGAGCATTTTTTTGTTACGGTATAGATCAGGCATACTCAACCTGCGGCCCTCAAATCTGTTCTTAGTGGCCTGCTTCTCTTAGTAATCAAACAGTGAACTACTTTAAATTTCGCGCAGATTAACAATAGGAACACTTAGTTAAATAGCAAAATTAAAATATATTTTGAATAAAATTTAGAAAAACTAAAAAAATATTTGTTTTGGCGATCTTGACATTGAGTTTAACGATTTCTAAGATTAAGTTTTGCGGATAGCTTAACATGAAAATGTTTTAAATTTATGTGTTCAGTTTACATTTAATAGAAATTGACGCTAACGACTGAATCTTGATCGATTATTATTTCATTTTCGCTGATTTTGTAATAATTAAATAATGTCAGGAGTGTCTTCCAGTCTTAAAAGAAAAATATGAAACCTGGGAAAGAAAATTTTGTTGTGGCTAACAAAAATCATACAGCAACTTGTTTTATATGCCGTGAAAAAAATATAATATTTCTCGCCATTTTACTATAAGAAGTGAGAAATTGCCTTCTTTAAAAAGATCATTGCTGCAACAATAAATTGTTATGTCCATGGCATTTTCACAAGATTCCGCTGTAAATGAGTAATCTTTTGAAATTTGTATCAGTGGAAATCCCCTACATATGCATTGCACTGGTACTAGATAGAGAGAGGGATAGTATAGAGACTAGGCAGTTGGTGAAAGTGGTAGCAAGAAAGAGCTTTATTCTTGCACAGCTCTGCAGTTGCGTACAAGCAAAATTGCGACGCCTCTGCCGTTTATTTTGACGCATTATTTTTAAGCTTACGCCGACGTTTTATTGCGCAAATACCGACGAAGGAGGTTGCTATAGCACAGATGTGTTCAAGATTTGTGTGGACACATACGTATAGCCTCTTATTCCACGGTGCTCTCAACACTGAGTGAAATCAAGACGATCACTACCGCCCCCATGGCACTCGGAGAAACAAAATCCTGTATCACTACCAGTGCACACGGGTGGCAAATCAAATTATAGTTATCCCTGGGCTACAAACTACACCTTGCTAAGGTGTTTCGAGCTGTCCAAACTCTGTGTCACATCAGAATTTATTTAAGTCAAGAACTCTTAATCCAGTAATACTGTTTGTAGAGACTACTGTCACCGGAAAAAAAACTTTTTTTGACAGGGCTGGGAATCGAACGCTGGTCCTTCTGGTTGCAGAGCCAACACGCTACGTACTCGCCATCAGAACCCTCAGGTTTTACTAAAAACTTTTAAATTTAGACTTAATAAACTATTATTGCGTAAGTTCGATATGTAAGTTCGTGTAAATTAAATATTCTGCACTTATAACGATGAATTGTTTGTTATTAATAGATTTTTTTTCTTCATCAATAAAATTGGGCACGTTCATAAAACGTAACTGTTGAGCTCAACTGCTACCAAACTGTTGGCAACTATTGAACTTAACTGTTACGTCTTAAAAACGGCTTGATGCAGAACAACTATAATAAAGTAAAAATCAAAATAAAAACCATAGACAATGAATATTCTTAGATAAAAACTATTTTATTCAATTTTTTAATTTTTATTGGATCAACTATGCGTTTCTAAAACAAACACTCAACAGTTACCTATTATGAACGCGCTAATTGAATATTCATTTTCCGTTGTCCGATTTTTTTATATTTGATCGGGATTCTGACTGTTTTTGAAGAATTTTAGCTGGCAGCCCTGGATACATCCTTTCTTTGCTGGCCGCAAAAAGGAACGGAATGTATTGTACGAAATTCAGACATGCTACACGCACAATAAAAGTGTTTTTCGTCAGTCAAAAAGTGGATATTTTTGGTTTTAATTGTCGTAGTACAGTGTTGCTCCAATTTGCAACTCCTAAAGGAAAAATTAATCAAATTGGGAATA
Organism: Dexiosoma caninum; assembly: GCA_963924685.1. Lineage (NCBI taxonomy): Eukaryota > Metazoa > Arthropoda > Insecta > Diptera > Tachinidae > Dexiosoma > Dexiosoma caninum. Next base: position 52,596,454 of record OZ004728.1, on the reverse strand, counting down.
AATGCACATATGTATATGAGCATACACAACATGAAAAAAATTCTTGTGTACTATAAATGAAAAAATGGAAGAAATTGATTTAAAATTCGTGCTAAAATTTTTCCTACAGTTTTCTAGTCTCGTAGTGTATATTAAGAGCCGAAGATATTGAGTTTAGAAGTTAAAAAGTGCAAATATTTGACAATTTTAGGGGAAATTTTGGCCACTATATTTAGAATTTGCCTAATGTAAACTGTAGACCCCTGAGACAGAATGGTTACAGAAATGAAATGTCATTTCCTAGCGTTTGAGTAATGAAAACTTCGGGAGTTTCAATCTTGCAATGCGTGGAATTGATTTTAATTGTAAAATTTATTTTTAGAAAAACATGGCCAACAAATATTTTACAACTATTTGGGAATGTTCTTGGCTAAATAGTTAGCGAGTTGACTCAGCGGTGAAACCAAATATATTTAAAATGCTGTTGCAATGGCGCGTTTTGTCGTCCGTATTTGGGCAATGAAACATCGGCGTTGTAAGTTAAACCTAATATCGCTGAAAAATGCGACGCAGCAACTCTGCTTTAGAAATTCACAAAAAACACGTATCCGCAGAAATAAGCTCTCTATCTTTCCATCACTTCACCGCCTGTCTCTACACTATTCTTTTCTAACTACAGGGTGATCCAAAAATAATCACCCGGGGCATAACTAATTACCCGATGTTCTTTTGCTGTAATTTTTTTTAAGACAAATTTTGGCACTGCTTATGATATGGGCTAAGAGACCGCTGCCAGAGTTGATGACTATACATGCAGATCCAAAGGTTTTTATTAAATGAAATTACAGCAAAAAGACATCGGGTGATTACTTATGCCCCGCGTGATTACTTTTGGCCCAGCGTGTGTAGTTCCGGTGCTACATTGCATACGTAGGAGACAACCCTGGACATTGGGTCCAAGAAAAAAAAAATAGGAAGAAAACGAGATACTGGAACAGTACTTGTGGCACTGTCCAGCGTTTAGCTGGATTTGGGAACGGATTTTCCGAAGGACCTCGAATGTCTGAGGGACTCGAATTGGAGACGCGTAAGAGAGTATATTGAGCGGACTGATATTTTGGAGGAAAGTAGAGTTATCCCGCGCGCACAACATGTTTGTTTTGGGCATATGTGTAATTTCGTATAGCATTAGGACGACGTCGATTTAGCACTGTAAATCGTTTCTTCTTTTTCTCAGTCAAACATCGATTAATTTAAATCATCAAATCGTTTTTACTTCATGTATACCACCATATACCCCTCGCATGTACGTATTTCGATGTTCCAAATGCTACAACAAAGTGAAATGACTGTTTTTTGTTTGTATATAAACGGATGAATGAATGATAGTATACAAAATATGGCATGACCAATAAACTTCAATCTAATAAATTTGTTTTAAAAGTGTAAAATTTTTTTCCGAAACAGAAAGAAGACCAAAAAAACAAAACCAAAGAGAAGCGAACAAACTTCACGTCCTTTAGTAGGTAACCAGCATATAAAGTTTTTTTTAAGTTGAAATAAACCAAGTGGGTGGTCTAAATTATTTTGTGAATGTTGAAGTTGTCGTATTCGTTGTTGTCGTTTTATTTCATTTCTGTTTCAGTTAAACAAAAAGAAAACCTTTACCTAGACAATTGCAAAAGACAGCGTCATCATCAGCGTCTCCAACAAAGTCATCATCATGTTTGTTGCAGTTGTTGTTATTGATGTTTTATTATTATTTTTTTTGTTTCTTCTTTTCCCTTTTTTTGGAGGGAGAAGCTTTTAAAACATAATTGGTTATACCAACTTAACCCACAACAACAAGTAGACGTTGTAATCGTTGTAGTTGTTGCTGTATTTATGAATTAGCGTCTGTATGTGGTACTTTAACCACTCTTTTTAAATGTATGTATGTTTGTTTGTATGGATATATGCCAAAATGTACGAGGTCATACTGAAAACACGATTTTTAAGCTCTGAAAATTTTAAAATCATTTTCCTTAAAATAAACTGTATTGAATTATGATGATTTGCATTTAACCTTTATTTAGGCGCATGGGGTCAGGTGAAATTAAAATCGAAAAATTGACACGTTAAAATGTTCGGAGCGAACTTGTTTTTTCTATAGCGTACATACGTGTCGTTTGACTAATACGTGTTGACCCCATGCGACTAATAGTGTAACTTTTTTTGATCGTGCTAAGTCTTAAGTAAGTTTCAATCAAATATAATAAATGTGCTAAATTTATTTGTTACAACATGTTTTCATGTTCTGCGCTGGATGCAGAACATCACAACTTGTTGATGAGTCTGACTATTTTTTTTTTATAAATAACTGTTAAAATAGTTGTAAGAAACCAGTGCTGAATTTTATATATGTTTTTATATGAAAAAATGTTGTTTTTGTTTTTTTAAGCATTATTAATATAAATAACTGAAAATTTAAAAAAACTTACTAATTTTTATTTTTTTGTAATCCAACACTTGCAATAAACTTTGGAGTCATGCGATTAAATGTGTGATTTTCTTAATGCGCCTAATTAAAGGTTAAAAAACGAAAAATTAACACAATTGCATCAATTGGTTTGCTAGTACATTCAGGTATATCTTCAAAGTAAAACATATGGATAATTATGTAACTATTCTTTCAGTTATTCAACGTTAGTCTAAATTCATTACGAATATTTATCTATGTTTGTTATATGGTTTAGCTGGTCTATATGCAGCATTTCATTTGGTGCTAATATCAAAATCTTCAGTAGACCTTTAAACAAATTCTTGAAAAAGCTAAGAAATTTCATATGTTTATACAAGAACTCCCAAAGAATATTTGAGAATTACGTAATATATAAACAAAACAAAACAAAAAGCTTCTTTAAAAATTTTTGTTTTTATAACAAACATTTTATTATTTGATTTTAAATCTATTTAATTAAAAAAGAAATATTGTTGTATATCACGAAATCCATGTACCGCACTGTTACAGCGTTCAAATAATTGTAACTGAGTGTTTGTTGATCGACCTTTTTATTACTCGATTCATTCAAAATTTAATACATCTCCTATACATCAGAGGAATGCTGCAACACTGCTATAAACAAAAAACGTGCAAAAGCAGAGTTGTAAGATAGCGAAGCTTTCTTCTGTCTATCCGTTCACCACATGCCATCTTTGTCACTATCACCTTCCTTCAGTTCTAGCAAAATGTATCGCATGTGAGTGCTGGTCCAAAATTAGAACAAATTAATTCTATTCAAAATATGTCAAAGTTTTACTGCTCTGATTTTTAAGTTCGTTATGATTCGCTATTAAGCAAAATGTATCGTACGCACGGGCTACAAAATTTTACTTTTGAATTTCCTTCTGATAAAATGTTCATGTTTTTTTCAGCTATTAGAACCTTTTTAATTTAATTTTTAATTATACAAATAGTTATGTTATCATCGTCACGCACATGTTACATTTGTCACCCACAATTGTACCGCACTTTTATAATACATGCGAGTTGTTGTTTGTTTCCAACATGCTAAAAAATAAAATGCAATACAAAATAATTAAACTTTTCATATTTTAGTATATTTTGGTTTTTATGAAATCCAAATTAGGCTAAAGTTCGTAACATTTTTGGTCAGAAAGAATTAGACATGAGACAGAATTCCAAGCTAACAAGGAAAAGTCAACGTCAAGCAATATCAACTAATACCAGGGTATCGATAGGCACATTCTTGTGCGGCGCAACGAACCTAGCAGTATGAAAGAAATTTATGATATTTATATCAACTTTTTCGGTTTTTATATTCCTCATTTGTGTTTTCTATTTTAAAAATGTAACATTTGTTTGCGACGGCAGATTAATAAAAAAAAATCCGAGAACACTGAAAACACCCTGAGTACTACTTCTCTTCAAAAAAAAAAAATTGTTAGAATTTACGAAAGACAAGGAATACAATCGATCATAACTCAAAAATACGAGTTTTATAGAAAAGTATTTTAAAATGTTCAAAACCAGTGTTCTTCTTTCGGGGTTTGCATGCACAAGCTATTTGTAAGAATTTTTTACACATACATACATGAAATCAAATGAGATGAATATTTATTTTGCATCATTAACTCGTAAATCCTTTTATATGACGTTGGTTGAGTAAATGAGTAAGTGATATGTTGTTTAGTGTTTCATCATCTCGGAGTATGAATAAAAAAATTATTCTTCCCAAATCTTAATCTGTTAATTCATTTACATTTGCTTAAGTCTATTTTCAGTCTGACCTCTTATGTCTACAGTTTTAATGGTTTTTTGGTGTTGGAGATGGGCTAGCAACCACTTGCTCACGATGTGAAAACATGCACTACGTTATTTGTTTTATTTGTTGTTCACACTCATGCAAGTTTACGTTAGTGAAGTGCTACAATTCGTTCACGAATTAAAGCTTGTGGGACATTTGTCTCCTTGAAGTGCCTTAAAGTGCCTGCATGATGAAAAACGAAAACAAACATTTATTAAGAAGATTTACTTCATAACCTTAAATTGTATAACACTTCGTGGAACTTGAAATTTTCTCAAAACATATTTTCAGAATTTTTTTTGAGATTAAAATTTTGAGTTTTCCTCTGTCCTACATTTCGGTAGGAGTAAAAGTCACCCCACACACATTGTTATCGACGTACGAAATCTGGCAATTCCTCTGTTTTAATTATGAGACGTGTACTGCACTACAATGATATTTAAAAAAAATTTTTCGTTCGGCATCGATATAATATATATTATATAGAATGACTTCGTCTTGACACAAACCAAGTTATATCATACCAAAACCGCATTAAAAAATGTTCTTGTAGTTTCTCCGTATTGGCTGTTATTATGAAAATTCTATATTTCTATGCATCACTAAAACATATTATACATGCACTGATGGCAGTATCATATGCAGTTGAAAAACGGCTAAAATTATTGAGCTCTGCAAAATATCGAAAACGATGGTCGTAAATAAGAATCAATGAATCGATATATCGGTTTTTTAAATATTTGAATATATCGATATATTTCGTTGCCCATCTCTAATTTCTAATATCTATTAGCCATTTATACTTCAAACTTGTATTGGAATTGAATAAAGAGATTAATTATGGTCACGCTTGATCGCACTTAATAATCATGTGACCGTTGCCCATCTCTGCTATATAAGAATTTGTTTTCAAAAGTATGTGCGCCAGCGTCGTATTAACGTTGGCAAATTTGTTAACATTGTTGTTGCCGTTTGTGTGGCAAAGTAGTTGACTGTTTTTATTATTGTTGTTACAAAGAAGTGTGTATGTGTGTGTGTATGTAAAAAATAAATTTATGTCAGAGGATTTGTTGACTTAAATTGTCCATTTGTTTTTAGCTGTATTTTTTTTTTGACAGTGTTTTAAAAGCTGATGCCACACAAGTTGTAGTTTCATTTATGTTTCTTTTGCAAACGTTTTTTATTTTTTTCCCTTTTGCTCTTGTTGTATATATTTATTCTTTCTAAAGAAAGCCCAAGTCATAATCATAATTTAAGTTGAAATTTTAATTTAAACAAGCAAACGACTGTCCATACAGCTTGGTTTTGGAATGGTTCTTTTAATTCATATTTTATTTTTTCTCGGTTTTTTTTTTGTTTTTAGAAAAACTTAATTCCTTATAAGACATTATAAGAATAAGGTGATATACACAAATACTTAAATTACAAAAAACTTTTATCAAAGATTTCCAGTAAACATTAAATCTATCTTTAGGATATGTATATATTTTTGGTGTGTTGGTTATGGTGGCGTTACTTATGTTATGTGTTCTATGCCCAGTTTTTACGCCCGCATAAATAAATAGTAAACATCTCATTCCTAGGCAACGAGCTATTTTGGCAATATATTTTTACCTCTACCTCTAATATAGGAATTATGGGAAAATTAAGTTAATAATAAAAACAAAAAAAATTAATGATAAAAACATTTACATACAACATTGAAGCATTGAAGTTGCTCTACTACAAATTCGTAAACATTTTCACCTTCACAAAAGACCTTAAAATTATTCAAATATACAAAATAAAAGAAATATTTACAGATGTTTATCAAATGGTTATATTGTAATTTGTTTGAATGAATATGAATATTTTTGATTTTGAATTAATGAAAAAAAAACGGTCGCATTATGTGCACCTATAGCTATTTTGAACGCCGACGTCTCTGAGTTTTCTTTAATATTTTAACATAAAGGTAATTTTCATAACATAATTTATTTAGGAATGGCTTTATTTGCAAGCCGCCCCAAAATCACACTTTCGTCCAACAACATTAAATTAAACAACTCTTCATAAAAATGTGTTTAAGAGATTCTTAAAAGAGAGGAAAATATTTAAATCAATGTTGTTGCCATACTTGGCCGTTTTGTTGTCATACTGGCGATTTTTTATTAAAAAAAGGCTAACCTTTCCACTGCGTTTATCTATAAATAGCGATTTTGGTGTTTAAAATTGGAAAATTATTTATGTACATATATGTATATATATATATATTGTTTTTTTTTACCTGCATGAGAAGTATCGATATCGATGTCAAAGTGTGTTGACATTTCTGTTCAGTAAGGTTTGGCAAGTCACCATAAACAACGTTTCCAAATTGTGGAAATTTGCTTTGCAAAAAAATAAATCTGTTCGCGAAGTTCATAGAGCACTTTGTCCATTTTATCGATCTAGTAAGGAAGCAATTCGTGCAGTTATTGATAGTTTTCGCGTTAATTTAAATCTTTTGGATCCAAAACCCACAACTAGACAAAGAAATGTGCTTGCGGAAAAGAATATTGCTGCTGTGGCGCGAAGAAGACGCTGAAATGTCGATTCGTTTATTGGTTTATGCCGATAAACCAGCAACTCTTGAAGCATTGGACACCAATATTCAAGCCACCATACCAATACATCCATTGGAAAGGTATATTTCCACGAATGGTTAAACAAAAAGAAAACGTCGAAAAATGTCTATAGAATATAGAACGAAGCTTTTTTCGGCATTCTTTTCTCCTAAAAGAAATCTTAAGTTTTACTTTTTTCAACTTCGTGCACAGAGGGGGTAAAATTGTACCTGGGTACTTTATGTCATTTAAGTACATACATATGTATGTAAATTTTTTACTGTGGTATGGCTATTAAATTAAAGGGATTTTTAAGAAACAACTGCAAATCAAATTAAATTACTCTAAGCACAATGTGGTGGAAACAGATAATAAAATATTGCAGAAGATCAGTAAAGGCATGCTTGAATAGAATAAAATGTGAACAAATTTGAAACTTTTCTGAACACCAGCATTTTTAAAGTTGGGATTGTAAATGTTTCTAAATGTTTTAATTGGCATTTCCTTTACTGCTCTATTCTTTCAGATTATCAATTAATTTTTTCAAGATTTTTAAAAATATGTCATTGTTTTTTAATCTGGCAGCAATGTTACAAGCATAACTTATCTTTTACATTACAGTTACAAAGAAAAAAGATAGCAAATCAAGATGGCCGCATATGAAAAAATTACAAATAACAGTTAGTGAGAGTAGAACGCAAATAGAGCGACAGCAATAAGAGTAAAAAAATATATACATAATGCATTTATATCTGAGAAATACATTTTATATAGATACAATTTTCATGAGTAACCGTGTGTATGGGTGCGTGTGCTATGTGACTTTTGTTTGCACACGCTAATGAAGTTGTTTCCAGACTAAAATTTTTATATCTCTATCGAAATGTTGAACAGACAACTGCATCAGATTGAAAACGATCTTCGGTCGAGCAACACGTTTTAGCGGTTGAAATACATTTTGTGAATTTGCTTCAAAGTAACAACAGCAAAAAGCTAACACATAAAAAAATATTCTACACCTACATATATCTTAAATTTAAAGAATATCAGAGAAATTTTGAAAGCAATTATTGAAAAATAAATACTTGAAAGTGTATGAATTAGATGTGCTCAAATAAAATAAATTAATTTGATTTTCATAAGAAAAAAGTTATAATAAATTAAAAATTATAAAGCAGCTTATGTCCGATATAAATGGAGTACTCTTAAATTAAAGAAAAAATAAATATTACACATCCATTATAAAAAGAGAAGAGAATGTAACCAACACGAGAAATTTTTTGTATAGTTTATTATGAAAAAAAGGTTAAAGCAAATAAAAACAAAAACGTGACAAACACATAAGAGCAGAAAATAATTTTAAAAATAAATGAAATGGAGCTCTTATTTATTTTGATTCCGAAGTGTTAACAAAATTGGATATTTTGCAAACAAAATAAATACATATACCTAATAAAAGCAATTGATTTTAAAGGAAATGATCATTTGTACAACTAACAAGTAAAGCCACAACAAAATCCCTCAAACAAATGTTTTCGTATTAACTCAGAAACTTGGCAGCACTACATACATACGGCGGCTAATGTCGCGGTTTTAAGTACTTAACAAAGCAATAATTGTTAAATTATAAAAGTAATTTGTTAAAATATAATTATATATAAAGCTTGCATTGCAAAAACATGGTTGTACCCACAATGGATAGTTTACCGCGTGTACCCGATACACATGGAGATGTAGTCGATGAAAAATTATTTTCGGATCTATATATTCGCACAACATGGGTCGATGCCCATGTAGCACTCGATCAAATCGATAAGGTAAGTGTATACACATCTATGTAGAAGTCATTTATATAAAAAAACTACGTTATAAAACTTTGAAATAAATTAAAGAAGAATGTTTTTCTTATAGTTAGTTTTAGTTTTTTCGTACTTTTAAAGAACTCTCTTCTTCGATAAATGTTTTTCGAATCAAAAAATGTGAAATTTGGATATAAATTGGTGAAAGCAAATTAACCAGCTACTGGTGAGCTTTTTTAAATGTTAACCACATGTACATGTGTTAAAAAAAGTTAAAGGAATTTATAAATTTTGTGACTTTGAAGATCTGTAAAAAATTCTGCTGATTCTATTTTGCACTTTGCCTGATAATTGATTGTTTTCTATTGCCTAGCAATATTTCGGCTTTAATCAAGTATAATATCGTTTTTCAGAAGTTTCTCCCACGTATTCTCAACTATAGTATTGATTTTGATTCAGATGTACTTTTCTTTAAGTGAGCACAAATTTTATGTACCTCTTTACTAGTATGTTTGTGTTGTTCTCTTATTGGAAGATCCAAATCCAAATCCAAAGCCATTTGTTCTTTTATATTAGGCAAGATTATATTTTCTAATACGTCCACATAAACATGCTGCTGCATTGGTATCTTTAAATTGAATTAATGTGAATTGACTGTATTTACTTCATCACCGTTTTTTATAGTTTGCGTAATAAATTTCTGATTGTATTCAGCGTTGGTATGTGCTCGAATACTCGTATTTCTCCATTTAACAGCTATTCAGTTTGAATAATTTTAAACGAACTTAATATATTATTCAACAGTGAAACTTAGCTACTTTTCGTTAAATAAATGCACTGGTTGCTGCAATTGTTTCTGTGATGCTATCTAACGTAGCATTTACACGTGAAATTACTTTGTGGAAATTGCAACATGTCACTTCTAACAGGACAGGGCTCTTACATTTTTTAATAATTTTGTTGTTAGAGATCTATTTACTTAACTTACATTAAAATTAAAAATAATATAAGTTGCTGCACAGTTTAAAATAAAAACATCGGTGTTTATCTTGTACATATATCTATCTGAATTTAAATTAAAAGAATTCCATATGACAATGTTTAATTTCTATTTTAAATAGGCATGTATGTCCATACCTACGTATGTACCTATTTACATATTTATACCTATTTATTTAATTTTAACAAAGCAGAAATCGTTTCTCTTTAAATCGAGTAAATATACAAATAAACTCGACCACCCAGTAAATAGAGGAAAAATTCATTTTGGAAAAAAATCAAAAGATTAAAAATAATGTTCATTTTTTACATTTAATTGAGTCATTAAAATAAATCGTTTGCGGTTTGACAGCTTTTTTATAACAGTTTTACATACTTATTTTTGTTTTGTTTTCTGCTTTCTGGCAATTTACTACTACCAAAAGAAATACACAAATGCAAAACATACCACCAACAAATTCCCAATAACAAATCAGCATAAAAGGAGCAAACACAAAAAGAAAATCAACACAAATACAAAACAAAACAAAAATAAAAACGGGTATAAATAAACCAGCAATCACTGTTGTTGCTTTTAAAAACCCCACTCCCCAAAATAAATAAAAAACAATATGGAAAAAGAAAAATAATAGTGAGTGCATTTTAGATCAATCCATAATGGCAATCAATTGATGGCTTTCCAAAAATATTACAAAAAAAAAATACGAAATCTTCATGAACTGCTGCTGTAAAACTATAAACCTAAAAGCCAGTAGAATGTTCGAGTTCAATGTTGTTACACTCAAAGAAAAGCTTAGGAAAATTAACTTGAAAATTTTTAAAATTGCTTTGAGATATTTTTTTCAATAATTTCATAAAATTTTTCACAAAGAAATTTTTCGCTATGTTGAAAAGCAACTTATACCAAAAAATCGTCATACAAAGTGGAAAGTTTATTTTTACAAAGTCTATAAAACTTAGTTTGCTTTGTGTTGATACGGTAGCAATACCGCATCCCCATGTATGACTTCGTTATTTAAAAATTTTTTAATGTTTAATTTTAATAATCCCCAAATTCAAGAAAACACATTGTAGCCATCCGTCTCAATGACATAAACTGCTCTACATCCTCCATATTTTCCACGTCCTGGCTGCTTCTTTCTGGCTAAGTGGTCCACAACAAAATTACGGACATTTTTTAATGTCATTTTCGATTTACAAAGGTTTAAAAATTAATTTTGTATAGCAATTTGTTGTTTTTTACAACTTTTGTTAATTAAAAAAAAATATACTATGTATACAAATGTATGTTCATACATACATATGTATTTATATGGATACGACAGTTAAAGCAAATTTGATAATCCATATATTTATTTCGATAGCGATACCTACAATGTGTATAAGTAAGTTTTATCTAATAGATAAAGAACTATGTACCCTGCCGGTAAATTGGTAGCCGACTACAAATAAAATTGACTTACTGACTTTTTAACTAGACAAGGAAAAATAATGGTTCTTAATGGGTTTTCCTTATAGTTGACTGAAATAAAGTGAACTAATTCCATATATGTACATATATTAACTTTTTATTGACCTCAAAATAGCAACTTTCATACAGCTTATTACTTAGTAGTTAAGTTCTAAAATTCAACTTATACGAGTAACTAGCTGATAAACAGTTAGCTTCTGAGTAGTTAATTTTAGGCTAACTTTTGTGTAACTATTTTTAAGCAAGTTGAAAAGTAATGCAGAGTCGGAAAATTTACTACTTCTTAGGTAATAGCAATGTTAAAATAGTCACCTATGTCCATTAAAAATAGTCCAAGGGTCAACCACCATCACTTGTAAAAAAGTGAACTTAAAAATTCTTGCAAGTTAACTGAGTTGCCGACAGTGTAGATGTCAACACTTACAAACGTATGTATGTAACTTTATAGCTTGTATATACGTTTTGAAAATATTTAAGAAATTTACTATATCTATTTTTTTTATGTGTAAATTTATCGCCTCCACCTAAAATCTACTTCCACAACTACCATGAGTCGCTCAAGTATTACGTGCAACTAAATTGTTGATATGATCGTGGCTCTTATTTTTGTGTGTTTGTTGTTATTGGTGTATTTTTTGTGTTGCTTTTTACATGTTACATGTATTTTACGTTTTAAAAGAACACACAAAGCCAACAACGACGGCAGCGGCAGCCACAACAACAATAACAAGCAGATAAAAGAAAGATGAAATGAAAATACATAAACGTAAATCCAAAATAATGAAGACATTAAAACGTTAAACGAACACACACAGTCAGTGAGACGGATAGACAGACAGTCGGCCACAGAGAAGAAATACTATAATACAATAGCTATGTTATGTTGTTGTTTTTTTTTTCTTATGGTTGGTACATATACATTATAACCCATTCAAAACATCTTAACTACTATAACAACAAAAGCAGAAATAACTGCCATTAAGATCATCATGATGTAGAAAAAAACGCTAAAACAACATTTTGATCCAGTCAAGTTGGTAACCGCGCCAACCCTAAAGCACAACGTCATTATTAAAGTTTATTTTTCCTTAATAAAAAAAGCCATACAAACTTAAAACCTTGGAGGTTGCGCTTACATGCAAACTAATATCTATGTATGTAAGTTAGTATGGCTGTATGTGTGTAAGCATTTATACATCATGCATGCACACTCATACATACACATAACCTTAAACATCATTAAATGTATGTTGTAAAATTGGCTAGTTGTTGATGAAAATGTAAAAGAAAATTATTGTTAAAGGAGGAAAAATTATACGCTGGTGTTATCACTAGGTGGTAATGCTTTGTCATGTGCATGTATGTATGCATGTACATATGGCAGAACGATCCATAGTATGTTAATGTTACATATTAAAATAACATTTAACAGACCTTCTGTCCAAGATGCCACACTATTCTTTGTTACTTTAACCGCAATTAACAATTGCAAATACCTATAGTAATTATGAATTTTCACAATACACAGCTAGTAGAAATTTAAGTACAAAATTTAGGATATTTTAAGTTTTTCATATTATTTTTTCGTCCATACTAAATAGTTGCTAAAAGCACAATTGGCTTACCAATTTAGTGATTTACTTGTCAAGCACTAAATTACTACTGTGTATGAACAGGTGCAGAGTTGTAAGGGTCCGACTGGTAGGCATGCGTTCCCACACCACTGCAAGAAGATAAATATGGAAGATAGACTGCCGTCCATGACTTTCGTAGGTTATAGAAAAATGATTTGGAGGATTGTTTTCTTTTCCTTCTATGTTCCCACCCGCATCATGAAGTGCTTTCACAAAGTATTTTGTCTCTTCATATGAGATGTGCACCATTTATATATAAATATTCTTTGGTATGTCATTTATGGATATGTTTGTATGAACTTATGTATATGCACATACTTACTTACTATATCTGAACATCGCTGCTTAGTTAGTGGTTTGCTGACTTGCCGCTCGCTTTACTTATACAGCGAATATGTGTGCACGACTGCAAAAAAAATTGCTTGTAGCAGCCGGTATAGTGGCGACAGTGACCACCCATGGAGTCTTGTATAAAACAACACCATAAAAAACATTTCTTTGCACATGCGCACGTTTATATCTATATAAGTATATACATATATGTATGTGCATATGTACAATAGACGAAAGGAGCTTTGTCGTTCAATAACACATGCATACTAAGTATACTTAAGTAGTATTCTGTTAAATATTTGAATTTAAACGAAGAATTTAAAAAATGTGTAACATTTTATAAGAAAATTTCGAAAAAAAATTACTAACTAAAAAAAATATGCATTGAGAGCTTATATTTATGTATATATAAAAATTACATGTTTGTATGGATTTATGTATATATGTATGTATGTGTGTTTGTGCCTTAAGGACAGCTAAACGGCTTACCGTGGCAACGCCCATACAAAGTAAATATTTATTATTGTATATCTTGGGAAAGGTTGAAGTGAAATTTTCTGAATATAGTCCAAATCATTAGTCAAAACTGGGAGGGATTGGACAAATGGGCGTGTGGTACCCCCATATAAACTAAATATTGTTTTCATTGAGAACGGTTACAGTTAAAGTTTCTGTATTTGGTCTGAGTAATTCAATGGTTAGTACAAATCGTCAATCAAAAACTTGGTGGGATCGGACAAGTGGGTGTGGTACCTCCCATACAAACTAAATAATAATTTTTGTATATCTTGAGAACGGTTAAAGCTATAATTTCTCATTTTGACCTGAATAACTTGGTAGTATTTTCTTTTTGCTGCGGACACTTTTATTATAGCTACAGAGCCGAAATTCGATATACCACAGAGTAAATATTGGGAAAAATATGAAAACTGAAGGAATTTTTATCAGCGGGGCTGATATTTTTAGCATGTGCCACCACCCTTTTTTTAACGGGTGCGTACTCTTCATAGAGCTATAATTGGTTGTACGGGTAGGCACTCGGATTGTAAGGAGGAGAGTTAAAACATAGATAGGTCTACATCTAAATGGACACATAGACTATATGTTTTTTGAAAGATAAGAACACGACGGTAGGTAGGGGGTAACTTTCCCGTCTCCGAAACTAATTAACTGATTTTCATAAATAACACATAAGGCATATACATATATTTTTTTAAATAAAATTATTATAACAACTGCAGCCAGGGGTTGCCCGGCCGCCAATATTATAACTTGTTGTCATTTTGAAATTGCATTAAGCCTCTCATAGAAATCCCTGTTCCTGCTGTCAGAAAAAAAATAACCTGGAAGTTGTTGGCTGAGTAGTTAGCGCGTTTTTACAGTTTAATTTTGGATTCATTTTCTTTACAAAAACAAAGTTAGTGTCGTATTCAAGAGAAACGGGGTGTAATGTTTGACTAAAAAAATGCAGTCTTAGAAATATTTTTGTAATTGTTTACCTGTCAACTTTTTTAGTCCTCCTGTCAAAATGGCAGTTGCATTGTCACAACTTTTTTTTTTATTTAAAGCACATCAATGCAAACAATCTCCTTGTTATTTTTTGATTTTTCTGTATATTTTACTTAAGAAATGCCAAAAAAAAGCAAACAAACCTAAAAAAACACCAGCCCCAAACAGACACAAAAGGGCAAAAAAAAAATGTTTAAATTTCCATTGAATCATTCATACATACGAGTGCATAACTAATATGTTTGTATGGCCGCAATGGATATGGTTAATGGATGAGGAGGTACAAAAATTGTATATTCATTCTCAACAAAAACACAGCAATAACAACTAGTAAAAACAATTTTTGCGGTCGAACTACAAGCAGTACGTGAGTTCTGATAGACATGATCAAAGTACTCGTACGTACACACGAAGCAATACAGTAGCTAAAGCTTCAATAATAAAGTTGTTTACATTGTTGCGCCTTGTTGTGATTTAAGTTTGTGTGGATGGCTGTTGTTTTATTTATTTATCACAGATTCTGTTTTTTTTTTGTAGTTGTTTCTAAATTTTGCTCCTTTACCCATAAATTGACTTTTATTTAAAACAGACGTACATATATTTTTATGGAATTTTTGGAATGTTGGTCTCAAATTTTTACTTTCTTATTAATTCTTAGTATATTTTTGGTTATTATTAAATCCAAATGGGGGTAAAAGTTCGTTACGAAAGAATTATACATGAGACAAACGTTCCAAAGGTACAATGGGAAAAGCAGCAACGTTAATCAACACCAACCTACACAGACTATCCAGAACGCATTTTCGGAAGTGGCTAAAGTTCCACCATCAGTATTTCACTAGTTGTTTTGTGCTTTAGCTTCTAATTAAATTTGAAAGCATATACTAGGTGTGTTCGTTTACTTTTCTGGTAAAGTTCGGTAAAATGAGAGTAATCTATAATTTATCTCAATAAGAGACCAAAATGTACAAAAGTAAGAAAACGCAAAACACCATGAAATTTACCACAAAATAGGTCTGTTCCACATGCATAACAAAAACATTTGCTTCGTTGTCAACGGCTGTAAAATATGGACAAAAATAAATTGAAAAAAAATAAAAACCATTTCTTATTAAATAAAGTGATAAATATGCACAAATATATGTACTTACATTTTGAAATGTATTTAAAAAATCTTCTTTTTTAAATTTTTAAATTAAAAACTTTTGTCAGTCATTGGCAAATTTTCTAATTAATTTCTTAGTATCATATACATATAAATAAAAAACAGCCGATAATTTAATTCTAGACCGAACTTACCCAAAGTAAAAGTTCGTGCAACTTTGTACAGAAAATTAAAAATTTTACTCTCTAATTTTATTTCAAAATTGTACAAAAATTGTTAATAATTGCTGGCACGCTTTTGGGTAAATTTAGAGGATTCCATCTTACACGTAGTACACTTGTTGATAATCATTTCTCACAATTGAACTGATCTAGATTCTGAATATATATAGCCAAATTCATCAGCAATATAACTTCCAACTTCACTACTCGTTATGTGGTTTAGCTTCTAATTAAATTTGAAAGTATATAAATATGTATATATATACAAATTCTGTGACGAAATTGAATACGGGAGTTGTTATAAACTGTTGCCAACTTAATTTATAAAGTTAAAATTTACCATCACACATTGGTTTTATCTCATATGACTTTTTCTTTTCAGTTTTTTATTTTTCTACTTAAGTCCAACGGTTTTTGTTTGAATTTTGTATTTAAATATGTTTTTGATTTTTTGTCATCTAATGGAATGTAAAAATTCAAATATTTATGCGACAAAGCATAGTAAACATGCCATAGCTCAGGTCCGTAGCTTATATGTATATTTATGGTAATGTAATTATAGTTTATTTAAATGAGCTTGAGATCTTATATTATTTTGTGTTTTAAATATAATTTTTTTTCAATGTTTCGTTTTCATATTGTGAAATAAACTATAATTCAACAAGAAAAAAGATCAGAAAAATTTTGAGAATATGTATATGGCAATATATTATTTATTTCTAACATATTTCTTGGTTATTATTATGTAAATCCAATCAGGCTAAAGTCGTTATAAGTATAGACTTACACATGATACAGCATTGTTATTAATTTTTTTGTGCATACCTATTCTGTCTATATTTCAAACCAAATATAAATAAAATTTGAGTTCTCCCATAATATGTTCACTGGGTAATATTTAATAGTACCTTCATATGTATATTTGAGCTTGTGCATCGCATTGACAATTTAATTTGTGTCTGTGTTTTTGTACGGCATATAACAACACATTTTTATGCGTTTCAAGGAGGAGCACTAGGTAAATTTTGTCTTTTCTTTTTTTGAATTCCTAGCAAAAGATCAAAAGAAAGCGTAGGCATAGAAAGGGATATACACACCCTTAGCGATCACAATAAAACACATGAAAATCAACACGAACGAACACTTTTGATAAATTTTAATCCCCATTATTTATTTCAATAAACGTTTCTTATCAATGTTGAAAAAATATGTATAGTTTCTTATAATTTATTTTGTTCGGTAAGAGGAGGCCCGCATACTTAAAAGGAAAAGAGAAACAAAGACCTCTTTCTACCCTACTTCCGAGAATTAAAAAAAACAAACTCACGCACACTCAAATAACATGCGCGATACACAAACACCACACTAAAAACACGCCTACCAGAATTTCCGGTTATCAAAGAGATTATTACTTTGAGATAAAAGTAAACAAATTAGAAATTTTTTCGCAATAAACAACTTCAAATAAACCTAAATAAATAATACTATTCCTTTATTATAACAGATACACAGGATTTCATAATAAAGCAATAATTTTTATAAGTTTTTCTTGTCTTTTTATTCCTGAAAAATTATGAAGACATTAAAAACCGAAAGAGAAAAAAAAACTCAAAGCGACCACACTCAGTGATACTGTTTTTTGCTTTTACCGAAACTAACATAAAATTACGAAAAATCTTTTAAAGAACTTGATTGTATACACCAATAAAAAAATTATATATATTTATACCGGAAAGAAAAACAAAACAAAGGTAATAATCACACATTCGGTGAAATACTACATCCATACATACAATCCATGAAATCATACATACGTACATATATAAATAAGTATGGCATTCAGCAGCCAGTCATTCCGCCAAAACGTACCAAATGTACTACAGCACACACTGTACTCACCTACCTACCTGTTCGTAATAATAGCAGAATTTGGATGCAGCTCTACCTGATATTATACTTTACTCTTTAAGTAAGACATTTATATTTTGCCAAAAAAAAAACAATTCATGTTATTCAAAGCGACGGACGTTTTTATATGGTTGTATTTTGAAAACAAACAGCTGTAGGGACGGACAGAAAGACGTGGTTCAGTATTGAGCTGTGTTTTTTAATAAAGAAATCAAATTGTAAAAAAAACTTATACCTTGATCATTACACTTGGTAGCAGTGAGATCACAAGGCCACACGGAAAAACTTATATTTTACAGCGGCGTTATAAGGAAATAAAATTTGTATAATTTTTTGAATATTTTGGGTGCGACGGTAGTCTAGTGAGTGGTGTGCTAGTTTATCAGTTGGAGGTTCTATGTTCGATTCCTAGCAGAGACTGTGGTCTGTACCATTGCAACACGTGAAAATTTTATTACAACAGGTATCACAATGGGACCATTATAAATTGGACCCAAGTGGACTGGGGGCTTTCTTTACTTTTACATCCAGCAACCTGCTGACCTAAGCTAACCTTGAATATTTTCCCATTAAATCTTCATTTTTGATCAAATCTTTGAATGGAAGGGAAATTGTCGAGATTTTCAAAAAAAAAGCCGGCGTTTCATGTTGATTTTTTAGAAAGTTCATTTATTTTTCTATATATATGATTCTAATTTTAAAATTGTGCATTTTTTTAATTTTTTTAAAATTAGAATCATATATAAAGAGATATTCCCAAAATAAATTCAGTTAATACATTTTTCTATATATTTCAAAAATTCAAATTTTAATTACAAATATAAATCATTTATTAATGGGAAAGTAAAACATATTTCAGTATACATATGTCACATATATCGTCACAGAAAATGCAAAAAGTCTTATTTAACATTTTAAAAACTCAATATTTACTTTTTAGTTCTGGTGTCTGCTTAGTCCAAATAAGTCACCTAGCAAAAATTTTTTTAGTGAAACAAATTTTTTAACTTATATTGCAAAATTGTCTGGCAATTGTTAATATATTTATTATTTAAACACGTTTTTTTGCTTCTACTGTAAAATTTTTAAATTGTTAGATATGCCTTCTTGTCTAGAGTTATATAAAGTTATGTACATATAGTAAGCAGAAATCCGTTGGAACAATTTTTATAATTTCCAAATAAGTTTTTAAATATTTTCACAATCAGTAAGCGAGAGTTAAGTTATGAAATCCTTCCAAAAATATATTTTATTTTACTGCACACAAAAGTTGTATTAATATTGGGAACCAAATCTTATCTATAGAGACTACTTTCTATGACTGTTTCCGGAATTCATCTCCAGAACTTGATGATAAATGATGACTATCATCGAGTTCTGATTCTTCAGCGATTCCAGTCTGCAATAAAATTTAAAAATATTCAGTGAATTTATTCAAGTTGATCTAAAAATTATAATTTATTTTATCTTTTTGTTATTTTTATATAAAAATGTCTAAACATATTATAATACCGTCGTGTGCCGTCCTGCAACATGCAGTAATTTCTGTGTAGTTAAAGTGTATTATTGTCTAGCGCTACAATGATATATGTACTTAAATAAGAGTGCCAATTAGATCTCTTGTTAAAAATATAAATAGCGGCCAAATTTATAAAGGCGACTATTAAATTAAAAAATACAAATACACGATTTAAGAATTCTTAATCCGACTGTCACTTGATTTATATGACGCCGTCGATAAAATCTAATTGATGACTTTGCTCTCTGCAGTAACACGTAGGCCAACAGAGAAGAAGCAGCAGCATCATGCCTTTTAAGAAGAACTAACGAAAAGATGTTACGTTGTTGTCTCTTGAGGTGGTCAACAAAAAATGTGTTTGTTGTTGCTGATTGTTGTTTTGGGTTTTGCTGGCTAAAATATTGTTGTTTAAGCCATAAAAAATACTAAAATGCGGGTCGTTGCTGTTGTTGACTACTTTAACATCTTAATAAGAATAAATAACAGAGAACTGGCTTTAAAAAATAATTTAAAAAACTAAATAATAATAAAAATTTCATTGAAAAAACTACAATGCATGTACATAGTATGTATGTAAAATATTTAAGGCTTCGTTTTGATCTGTTTGTCTTTTTTATGCTAAATAAAGGCACACGGCATGGCACACGGCATGGCACACGTTTTCAAAAAAAAAAATCAATGTAAACGAGGACTTTTAAACCGTTATAATGTAAAATTAAATCTGGTTTAAATGAAAGTCATACAAATAAAATTACATCTACGATTAACAACATCATACATTTCATAAACAACACGTACTCATATTTTTATGCACATGTTCATAGTATGTATTCATATGTACATATGGCGTAGTCGTATATATGTACTACATATGTACGTATGTATGTATGTATAACTACATAACAAAATGTTATTTTGAACCCTTTTTACAAAAATTTGTTTTATTGAACTTGGACTTGGTGCTGCTCTTTTTATACTTGTTTTTCAATCACCAGCTCATGAGAAATTTTTGTTTACTTCTTACCACTTTTTAATTTGCTGCATTTTCTTTTCTTCTCATAATAGGGACATTATTTTTATACAAATACATATAATATCTAGATTTGTGTGTGTGTGTGTGTGTTTGTGTGTGTGTGTGAATATCCATACTTATTTATTCTGCAATTTTTTAAACAGCAGCACATGTTGACCCTCAAAACTTTGTCCCTTTGAAGTAAGAAGGGAACAGTACAATGTTACCATATGTTATTTTCTAAGTTTTTTGGGATGTCAAAAAGATTAAAAGTTGTATTAGCTTAAAAAAAGATTTTTTTTTAAATGATATTTAGTAGTTTTATATTGTTAATTGATGTTCCTATTGATTAAACCTGCTGATAAAAGTATTTCTCAATCAGCGAAATTCTTCCAAATGTCATTGATCCGAATAATATTCAACAAATTGATGACGAATACGAGAATTGCTCCACTTAAGTTTTAAGAATAAAATTTTTTGGTAGCAGAAAATATTTTTGTCGCTATGAAGCTTTTCATTGTTTTTGAAAAATAGATTATGTAATATGGCAGCAGCAATATCTTACATTGAAAGAATTCTTTATGAATGTGAACGAACTAATTATATACAAAAATGAATGGTGTCAATTTTTTGGTATTCTAAGCACATTTTGGAAAGAAATTCAACAAAAAAATTTATAAAAAATGTACAATATTACAATTTACAAACGTAATGTATGTAAATAAATATTTTAACTGAATTTGATTTAAAAAAATATATTTAATACGAAAATATGATTGTTTTGGTCTCTATGAAGATTTTGTAAAAAAAATCGGCAACATTGTTCAACAGTACCAACGCAAAAGCAAGTGTATTTACATATGTTTGTATGGATATGAAATCAGTGCATATATGAAGCAAATACGTACATATCTATAGCAGCAGCTGTTGCTTATTTAGTTTCATGTATCACAAAATTCAAATACATATTTCTAGTTGGGAGGTCTACAATTTTGTACATTTAGTTTCAAGTCTGTGAACGTCATGTAGTATATAATATCTTGTTGTTTTTGAGTTTTTTTTTTGTTATTATTAGATTTTTATCACTTTGTGATATGTTCATCAATTAACGGTATTTACCGTTCTTGGTTTCATTTCTCTTACAACTGTTAACTACTTACTTAATTACGACATCCCAAGAAGTCTTTTATATGCCGATAATAACTTGTGAAACAAAATATCTATTATGGTGTTGACCGTTAAAAACACAGTAATGAAAAATTCGATGAAATTTTAAAATCTTTAAATTTATCATGAGATGGTATTACTACTCAGTTTGAATTAATTGAAATTGAATAACTGAACATTTATCTGCAGCAATTTCTATTAGTGCATACTGAAGCATCTGTAAATGGAAAAGAATTTCGGATAAATCAATGAACGAGCTTTGGTTGAATGGCCATAATGGTGGATTATGCACAGCAATACAAAACTGAATAATCTAACCCAAACGACTTTGAATATAAGTGGAAAAATTATTTTGCTGCTGATGATTACAACACTTTTAAATATTCATTGAATTTACTTAATAATATGTAGTTCAATGACAAATTACAATAACCGTCGCTACTATAATGGGATGTGCATTAATGAAATCAGGGAACTTATTCATTCATGCGCGCAATGCGTTCATCATTACGGGCGCATCGATTTGTGGTTGATTTTGCAGCGGATCGCACTACGCGTTACAAAGGTAATCCATTTTTCGGCCCAACATCGTGCATGTGAACTAAAACTTCCTGCAGAGGTATTTCCTGTTACTTTCGACGTGGGAATATTCAAATCAAATGTCCATAAATACTAATCCCTCTATCCTGGATCCCTTAACCTAATTTCCTAGTTCCAGCACAATGCAAAATGTGTAGGGGTTATCTTCTGACTGCTGGTCCAAGATAAAAAAAGAGTTAATGTTCAGGGTATTATATTGCCAGATAATTTTTGACTTATTTTTCGTTTGTTTACTTGTATAAGTTAATAAATAAAATAACTTTTACGAAATTTTCCGTACAAGTGTCGACAATTATTTTTCCGTGTTGAATAAATTTAAAAGTAGCAGTATGATTTCAGGTCTTAAAAAATTACTACAGTGGAGTTCGGTTATAACGAACTCCGCGGGACCGGCCAATTTGGTTCGTTACAGGAAAAATTCGTTATATCCGGAGTAAAAAAATTTTTTTTTCCAAAAGTCAAGATTTTGAGAAATACAATTAATTTTTATTAAATAAAGTATTAAATAAAAAAAAACTCAGGTAGTTGATAAAAAGTAAAACATAAATAAAATTATTCACTTTTTCTAAGAAAAGTACTAATGTTTTTATAACATATGAGGGTCTTCAGTATTACATATAAAAAACATTATACATATGTATGTACATATAAAAAAAAATAATGTAAAATATGGAATATACAAAATTGTATCAGTCTTTAAAGAAATCTGTTATTTTCTTTTGATTAGTTGTATTAATCACTTCTTTATCAAACACGTTTTACCGGACCCTTTTTAGATTCGAAATATTTGCGAATAGTTTGCAAACTTTTTCTTACATCTTTGGTATTTAAGTTATTAAATACAACTTAACAGCAACTTCTTCCTCATCTTCTTCTGAAAAAAGGGCAAACTCCAATATTTTCGGCAAAGTAGATTCTTTCCATTGATCCGTCATAAAAAGTTGAACACTGGGATTCACCGCTAATAGTCTTGTATTTAATGTCATGGCGTGTTTTAAATCTGTGTAGCCATGCTGGGTTTGGAGTAAAATCTAGCCCAAGTCTATTCGACATCAATTGAGCTTTCTCCATCGTTAGACTCCCACCCACTGGTGGGAAACCATGTCAGCAGTGCCTGTTCAAGATTTTCATGTTTTGCAAGCCGCAGTTTTTTTTTTTTGGTATTTATTACATTATATTTTTCAAAGGTGTTTTTAATAATTTCCTTATTTTTTATAATTGTTGACAAAGTAGACTTTGGAATGTTATATAATTCACATATTTCTCCTTTTTTCTTCAATTTTTTTCCACTTCGTTAATTATTTTTAGTTTTAGAGCTATACTTATAGAATTTCTTTTATATTTTGCTGACATTGACATTTTTATTTGTTATTTTAAACTTTTTTGCAACAGAAAACAGCTGATAGTCTGTGTTATCAAGCGTTGATAAATAATTTCCTATTTGTTGAAAAAAAAGCGAGTCGAAAACTAGCGTTTTTTTTTTGTTCGTTATAAACGTATAA
Organism: Dexiosoma caninum; assembly: GCA_963924685.1. Classification (NCBI taxonomy): domain Eukaryota; kingdom Metazoa; phylum Arthropoda; class Insecta; order Diptera; family Tachinidae; genus Dexiosoma; species Dexiosoma caninum. The sequence goes on along the minus strand of OZ004728.1, from coordinate 52,572,804 downwards.
ATTTCCATATATTTTTTAATTTGGGACTAAAATAAGTGTTCGTTATAAGTGAAAATTCGCAATAACCGGAGTTCGCTATAAGCGTTAAAATTTGTATGAAACATTAGTGAAAAACTGTTGGGACCGGAGATTTTGTTCGTTATATCCGAAAATTCGTTATAACCGGAGTTCGCTACTGTATTATTAACCAAGCATTTCTAATTGGTTGGAAAAAAACTGTAAAAGGTCGAAGAGACGAAAGACTCTGAAGCCAGTTCATTTCTTCATCATTGTGGCTTTGATTGTAAATAAATTCTTCTATAAATGGTTATATAACCAAAAATTTCTTGGTTTCAACCATCAGTGGCGAAAGCATAGTCACTGATCACTGAACAGTAATGGGTTCAGCTGTTACCAATCCACGGGCACATCAGAAAGCCCTCCTTCGTCGGTCTTGTGTAGCACCGGCGAAGTAAAATAATTACTAAAAATGTCTAGGTAATAAAACTAAGCTTCAAAATTTAATACATACGTCATCAGAGGCGCTACCACACACTGCTGTATAATACAAAGAACGGACAAAAGCAGGATTGTAAGATATTAAAGCTTCACTTCCTGCCATTTCTCGTACTATTCCTTTCCTCTAGTTACAGCACAAAGCATCGCATGTGTAGGGATCATTGTAAACGAGGACTTTTTAACCGTTATAATGTAAAATTAAATCTGGTTTAAATGAAATGAAAGTAGGGATCATGTGTAAATTAAATAAAAAAGAATATGAGAGATTTCAGTAATTCAATCATGTTAATGTTAAACCCTTTACGTTTTGCCACCCACACAGATCTTTCAAGTTAATTTTCCATTCACAGAGAAAAATTTCCAAATGGAAAGTATATTTATATAGTACATACATACATGTGTGTATTGTATCGTATTGTACTGTTATTTCAAACTATTCTGGTCATTAATTTTACTAATGGTTTTTTGGTAAACAATTTTCTTTATTAATTTACCCCATACTGGCGTGTAATAAGTTTTTAAAACCAATCGTAACACTAAAAAACAAAAGAATGACATTCGTACATCTAAATTCTTACTCACATCCCCTTTTTTACATAGTTTTCTTTTATTTCTCTGCATAAAACAGAAATTAGGGAAATTTTGTAATGTGTTCCATTTATATCCCAAAAGGAAATTTGGCAGCATCATTATTAACAACTGGGTGGCCCTACATTGTGTGTTGAATATATGTGTGTGTACATTCATGGGAGTATTTGGGTGCCTGCTCCCTGCTTTTACAAATTATATTTTTTAAGAACAGTCTTGTTTTATACATATGTATGTTAGTATGTATATGCATATGTGTGTGTGTGTGTGTGTGCTTTTAAGTGGTTTCCCCTCACTCATGTTTTATTAGTTCTTTTTTATGTTTGTGTTGTACGTATTACTGTCAAAGATCTTTGAAATGTTTGTGTATATTCCATAGTTTTTATTATTATTATTTTTGTTTCTGTTTGAACATGATTTTATGAAATAAACCAATCAATCAATTGAAATTATTTTAATAAATTTATAGATTTGGTTTTAGTTCTTTTATTTCTTAATTAGTTTTATTTTTCTGAAAGTGGCATTTATTTTGACAGTTCACAATTTTAAATAAAAATAAAACAGAAATATTTTCAATCTCTATGTATGTACATATGAAACAGGTTATGTCGTCCGACTGACACTACTCTCATCAGGGTTCTTGGCAGACAGCATCTTCCTTGGCAATGAGCGGTCGGATTAACTAGCAAGGCGTGGGCTCAACTAGTGCGATTTAAGTCGCATTTCCATTTAACATCTTTATGGAACACTACCTTCAGTAAGCAGCAGATATATGGAATGATGGTAGCGATGGCTGAAGTAGCCTCCACGTTGACTACAAAACCAAAAAAAGAATTCAGGTTCGGGCTAAGTCATAACAACATTTCCATTTTTTTCTGATGTGTCTTTGTCCCAGTTTTTGTCGGAAGATTTCAGTGATACCAATCCACAGACACATCAGAGCGCCCTCCTTCGACGGTATTGTCTAGCATCATCGGCGAAGTAAAATAATAAATAAAAGCTTAAAATTTTAACACGTGTCCTTGACATCAGAGGCCCTGCAACACTGCTATAAACAAAAAACATGCAAGAGGAGAGTTGCTGGTCTAAGAAAAAGTAAATATGCTTAGCACTTGTAGGTTGCAATGGAAATATGCCTACGGTTGTACGGTACTGACGGTCTGCGTCGTCCCCATAACACAGAATGCAAACAGGACAGAGAAGAGACAGTTTCTCACCTGCGCTGTGAGTGCCCGGCTTTTCACATATACTTACATATATCTTACCTTATGCGTTATACCAACGCAATGGGCTTCATGTTGTATACTAGATTAGGTGGTATCATTAAAATAGAATCTTGCGATTCAACTTGCCTGTTTGCATACCACGGAAACCAACACAACCAAATCTGCCATTAATGTTTGAATATGATTCCCGGCCTTATGGTATAATCATACTTATGATTAAATGCATAAAAATCATTTTTTTTTTCAAAGTGTACAGCTACAATCGATTGAATAATACTTAAGCTACACTTCGAAATTGCTACAGATATGTAGGGTATATTGGCTTATTTATTTACTTTCATAAAATATTTTCTATATCCGCAGACCGTACCTTTAAAAAATATTTTTTTTTAAATTTCATAAATCGTATCTGATTATTTTTTCTTCAAAATGAATGCAAACTGTCTAGAGTTTGGGTGGTCTTTAGAATTTTAAACTATGGGATATTGTTGCCTAATGTTTATAAATTGTTATATGCAAATGAATATTTTTTTGTGTATCAATATTATTAGTATTATTGTTTTTTTTATTACTATTAATTTTTGTTGCCCATTAGAGAGCTAAACATAATTTAAAGGTTCGTTAAAGTTGTTTCCTCAAATTAAGTTATAAATTTTTAATAAAAACGTATAAAAATAACAGTCTCTCAAATAAAAAAAACGTTTTAAAATTTAAATGCTTATGTTTAACAAAAAAGAAAATGTTTATTTTTTTGTTTGAAAGTGATTAATGATACTCGAATGAAATAAATAAAAAACCAAATCTAAAAGCTAGTTTTATTTTCAATAATTTAAGAATGTTAAAACGGTTTGATTTTTTTAATAGTATTTGTATTTGAATTAATATTCATCTGGATAAATAAATCGATATTCATCTGGATCGGTTATTAACATGAGGATGTGAAACTTATCGAAATGAAGTGGAAAGTGGTACAGATTTATTGAGCAAATTGTTGAAACATTTTGTTGCCCAATGACATATTAAGAATACGAACATTAATAAACACCTTAGCGTACCAACAGTTAAAGTAGATAACGATAAGCAGGCGAAAACATATCTGCAGCCTTATTCTCTAATTCTCGTAGCTAAAGCTAAATCTCGATCGCTAAAAAGCTAAAAATATATTAGGGCAAATATTTTATCTATATCTCTAAATTAGTATTCTGTAATATCAATCGCTTAGCTAAATTTTTACATTTTCGCCGTAGCTAATTTGCTATCACTATACTTATCCTTTCCCACTGCCTTTATAAATTGCTGTTGAAAAGATACAAACATATTGTTATAGTTCTTGACACTTCATATTAGTGTTACCGCACTTTATGATTTGAATTCCTTGTAAATGATTGGCGTTTACCCACAAAAGACTTTTTAAATATATAATGAAGTATGTATTTATAAAAGTTATTTTGAAAAGAATACCAAATTTTTTTAATTTTCCTAATATACAGACTTACATACGTATGTATTTGTATAAAAAAAATTTATAAATTAAATGTCGTGTTTACCAATGAGATCATCAACCGCCGAAAGTATGGGAACATATTTGAAGATGGCAACACTTTTTGTTTATAGTATTTATATATTTGGCAAATAATAAAAATTGTTGGTCTTATTTTTTTAGAAAAATAATATTAAAATAATTCACTTGACTTCTTGTTGCCCAACCACAGATTCCTTCGCCATAATTCCAACTATTCTTTCATCTAACTCTGTCAGTTTATATTTTTGGGCTCCATTTATGCCGCTTCTTTCCAATGAGTTTTTATACTCTTGGTACTTCTGTTTTGCTTTACTTCTGAGAAATTATAAGAAACTGAAAAGCGCTCACATCTCCAAAGAATGGTAAGAAAATTACCTCATATTTGTCCATGCCCTCTCCCAATTTTCACCATTTTTTAAGGCACCTCCCAAAGCGTTAAACTTCTCTGCCAAGGCATCCCATTGCTCCGTAAGGCTTTTCACCCCAGTGGAGTTTATAAATCTAAAAAAGATTTTTGTTTTACTTTATTGGCTTTTAGTTAGTTAAACTCCTTTTTACTTGTCGTGGGCAAATTCGCGGTGCTCCTCCAAATATTGTATCAGCATGAATTTTTGTTCATTGGTCAAAAAAAAAATTTCCAACATTCAATTAAAATCCATTTCTGTATTACTTACTATTTAGCAGCTCAAAATTTCCGTCGCTAAAAATTTTAACTTTAAATAAAAAACTACCGCTTATTTGGCGTTAGAGAATACAAAAATAGAAAACTTTAGCGATGACAATGAAAGCTAAAATTACGACGAATTAAATTTTAAGACGTTGCCAAATTAAGCAATATACTTTACAGAATTCCACTTGTTGCTAAAAATCGCCAAAACGACTTTTTAGATTTTTAGCGATGGAGATTTAGCTTTAGCGAGTTACAGAATAAGGCTGCTGGAGAAACTCAAAAGCACCCAACTTAGAGAAAAGAATAAATCACAGAAACTTATTTCATTATCAACTTAATTCTATTTCCACGAGTGCATATCCATGGGGGTGCTGATGGCGAATAGTCAGCGTGTTGGCTCTGCAACCAGAACCAGATCCAGCCGGGTCAAATCAGAAAAAAGTTTTTTCTGAGTTTTCTGTGCTACAGCATCCTCCTTCGTCGGTATTTGAGCAATAAAACGTCAACGAAGTAAAATAATAATTAAAATGGCTCCATTAGCTTAAAAAAAAAATATTGCGTCAAAAAACATCAGAGACGCCGCAACTTTGCTTTATAATTTACACGCAACTGCAGAGTTGTGCAAGAATTAAGCTCTATCTTCCTACCACTTTCACCACCTGTCTATTTCATCCCTATCCTTCTCTCTAGTTCCAGTGCAATGCATTGCATATGTATGGGATAGCCCCTGAGCACTGGTCCAAGATGAAAAAAAAAAAAAAACAGACATACATATATGACATGTATGTATGTATGGATTTACATACTACGTAGTACAACACATCAATAATGCACTCAAAAGTAATAGACAAAATATATTGTGTCATTTATCCGTAGTTTTCATTAAAGATACAAATAAAATTCCCTTGAAATTGAAATATAAAAAGCAACAACAGTGAATACAATGAATGAGCACAACAATTACAACAACTTTCTTGATGATCCTTAAACATAATAAGAGGCCTTTTAACTGCTTAAGAAATGCCTAAAATATCTTCTTATTTTCAACTTGAAATTGTTTAAGTAAAAAAAAAAAAACTAATTCCAAACCTACCACAACGAATTGTTGTATGTATTTTTTAAAACAAAATTTATAAAGAATTCCCGTAGTGAATTTGCGGGTAGTTACAAGGAAAATTAAGACTTCACATACAAGACGGCATGATTCTTAAGGTATTGACAGGGTACGGCGGCACGGTATTTTCCATTTCTTTCAGTGATAACGTGCAAAAAATAATGCAAATATAGAGTCAATAAAGTGACGGAAGATAATTAGTACATGTCCATATGTATGTACATACATACGTGTGTATTTTCAGTAAATTAATTTTTTATGAATCCTTAAAAATACATGTATTTGTATGTATAAGTTTGTGATGTTAAATCTTAATTCACAAAATCAATACAACATATATATTTTTAATTAAAGATTTCCTAATTGTAACCGGAAATGTAATTTATATTCGACTTTTATACACTCTTCGTAATATAAATAGGACAACCCATCAATAATCTTTGTCTACATAAATATCTTCTAAACTAAACCAATTTATAATTACTAGTTTAAATTAGTGCGCTTCGCTGCCCTCAAAAATTCTTTAAGAAGAATTATTTTAATTTTACTATACATTTTTTAACAATTTTATTATGCACTCCCGCATAAAAATTAATATAACGCGTGCATACATACATATTTTAGTATGTATGTATGGTTTCAGATAAATTGCGTTTTTATTTACTTAAAGAGAGAGAAAAAAACTTTATATTTGATTCACTGTATTTTTCCTTTGCTTTTATATCTTCAAAAACACTTCCAAGTACGGCTGTAAAAAGGAGTACAAAAAACTTGTTGGGTGTTCTAACAAGAACGCAAGATTTAAATTTGGCGCCATTCGAAGTGTCATTGTTTGACATGTGAACAATTGTTATTGTTTGCTAGTAGAAGGTACGAGGTTAGTAAAAATGGAGCGCTATATGAATGAACAACGCATTCTCATTGTGAAATTGTTTTACCAAAATGGTGAAAGTTTTGCGATCAATTTGGGGTCACAATAATGCTCCAAAATAGTCAACTGTAAAGAGATTAATGGATAAATTTGCCGAAACTGGGTCTGTTAGTGATGTAAAGACAACAACGCGCCTTCGACCAGGTCGATCGACCGAAAATGTCGCAGCTGTACGTGATGATGTCGCTCAAACTCCATCCAGCTCAATTCGACACCGACCTCAGCAAATTGGTGTCTCCAAATCCACTATGCAGCGAATTTTGACGAAAGATTTGCATCTTCATGCATACAAAGTTCATTAATAATGAACTCAAAAATAAAACTGTAAAAGATACAATTTCTATACGAGTAGTTATTGAAATATAGTAGTGGAAAAAACTCTCTTTGCTGTCAGTCGCAGAAACACTGGTGATAATACACTTAGAGCCTATTTCACCAATTCTATTTAAATATCAATTCATATTTAAATGTCGATTTTCATTTTCATCTAGAGTAGCCAGCACTGCATTTAAATATTGATTTTGGAACAGCATGAAACAGCTTTAAAACAGCTTTTAAACAGCTTTTTAAAAAGCTGTAAGTTGACGCTATCATATTAAATATCAGAGCGTTACCATACTTTCTTGTGTTTCATTATTTCAGTTGGTGAAAATGAAATTTTTTTAAACATACTTTAAATAAAGATCATTAATTAAATTAAATTGTGTTTAAATATGTTTGGTGAAAGAGACCCTTAGAAGCCCACACAAGAAGAACACACAAAATTCAGGGATGTTACAACCTGTTCGTGGGAATGTCGAAATCCTCAATTTATGAACCCATGAAGCAATTTGAGTGATTTTCTCACCATTGGATAGATCTGGAAATTGAGCACAAAATGCTCGTTCTTTGTTCGTACTACTTTCACTCTTACTAAATTAAAAAGTAATTTTATGGCTGCAACCATTCTGTCTCAACAATTAGTAAATAATATGGCACCTAGGAGGTCTTAAGGCGACCATAAGTATTGCCAACTTCACGATCTATCTCATAGTGAAAGAATCATTCAAATCCATCCAGCCGTTAACGTGCTACAGCGTTTTATGTGCTTTGAAGTCATTAGTGACTACTACGCACTTCTCATTGTGTACAGGGGGTAATAGTATAAATATAGTGCAGTACCATCCCATGTAGTGAAGAGTGTTGCCGTGTTTTTTGTTAGTGGTTTTTAATTGTGAATTCGTTTGGCCTACGGATCACGTCTTGCACATATTTGGTACATGGACTCAGCTTGGGCCGCTGGTGGCTCCTTAGCGGAATTTTAGGTAAGTTTATTTTTGAGTATGTTAATTATTTTTTTTAACATACCTACTGGCATCTCATGTACACGGTGGGCCATAAGTAATTCCTCGATGTCTTTTTGCTCTAATTTTATTTAATAAAAACTTTTGGAACTGCATTTCTGGTCATCAACTCTGGCGGCGGTCACTTAGCCCATAAGCAGTGCCAAAATTTGTCTTAAAAAAAATATTACACCAAAAGAACATCGGGTGATTACTTATGCCCCGGGTGATTACTTTTGGCCCACCCTATATAACCTTTTTCATTGCACAAATATTGATAATGAAGGGTTATATTGTCCTATAACTAGAATGTCGTTGTGTATTATTAGTTTTAAAATATCTACACAAAATCGAGTCTTTGGATATGAGTGCAAGAACACTGGTAGAATATGTGGGATAAAGTTCATCGATTGTGCATGACGGTATAACTACAGACCCTCCATCAATGATGAATTGGTGTGTGGCCCCATTGTTGGACAACGGTCTCAGTCGGGAACGTTTCTATTTATCAAATGGCCTGGTCGGCTAGATATTCATCAATAATTTTACGAGTTTAAATAAATTGTTGCGGGGAGAAGTTTTTATCGGTAAATTATGTGTTACAAAAAAGTATTAAATAGTGCACTTTGCTGCCGTCAAAAATTCCTTTTCCAGAAATTATTTTAAAGCATAGGTAACAAAATATTATTGTCATTAATATCTAATATATAAAATTCTCGTGTCGCGGTGTTTGCAGTTAAACTCCTCCGAAACGGCTTGACCGATTCTCATGAAATTTTGTGTGCATATTGGGTAGGTCTGAGAATCGGACAACATCTATTTTTCATCCCCCTAAAATTAAGCACGCCCACTTTACTCCCACTTTTTTTTACCTACTTTTTCCTTTTTTGCAATATTTTGAGAAGTTTATCATCAACCTAAATCCAATATGGCGACGAACCCTAAAACTGCAAAAACCTATTTTTAATGCTTATTTGCAATATGGGTATCAAATGAAAGGGTATGATGAGCAGATTTTGAAAAGTTTATCATCAACCTAAGTCTAATATGGCGACTGACCCTATAGGGATGGGAACGAAGCCGGTCACCTATCTTACTCACTATACAGTTGATAGTAAAAATATTAATAATTATTTTTAATGTTTAGATAACTATAGAGAATTGCAATTTAAGATATATTTGTTACTTTGATAAAGATTAATTTATTAACCTAAATAAAGCATACTTTCATTGTCTACAACGCTTTCGATTATAAGTAAATCCCCGCACACTTATAGTAGATAGTTATTTTTATTGAACTAAAAAAATGTTTTCTAGAAATAATATACATGGCAAAACAACGTTTGCCGGGTCAGCTAAAAACAGCAAAACTTATTTTTTTTCTCATTAGTAAACAGATTCCGTGCGAAGCCGGGACGGTCATCTAGGTTTTATATAGATAATAATTTATATTTTTATATTATGCAAATAGGACGGAATAGAACAAATTGTTAATTGGTAAATTGTTTTTTAATTTTTTATATACGCTGTACAGTCTTAGCACAACTCGGTATGGAAAATTATAAAAAAGAAGTTTTTTTTAATATAAAATTTGAGTCATGTGAGGAGAGGAACGATGAAAATGAAAGTTAATTGCGATGAATGCCATTAAAGGGTGCTTTAGACCATAAGATCTGTCGTACGACATGTAAAATTTTTGTGTAGAAGAGCACAAGTCGGATCGTCTAAACGTAATATGTAATGAAACTATAAGTTTTTGAGAGAAAATACGGATGAAAATTTGACAGTCGTATGGCTCTCTTGATTTTTTAAAATTTTTCAAAAACCAACACACCATTAGATCAGGGAAGCATTTTTATGTAAACAAATGTGAGAAAGCCAGGGAGGGAAAACTGGTTTCATAAATTTATACCAATTATAAAATCGAAATGTACATTTTAGACCACGACAGCACAATTTTATAAAAATATACGTATATTTTCTAAAAGTACACTAAAAATTTTTACCACGAAAATAACATATTCCAAAGTTATAAAAATATTTTTCAAGGTTATTAAAAAAAAAATTCATTTGCACAAGAACTCCATCCCTGGGAAAACAAGCAAACAGATGTAGTTAAATTAAATGAGAATGTTTTCATCTTACTTGATTTTATCCATACCAATGGTGTAAAAGCCAGAAAACAACCATTCGATTTTTACTCTCTTTTTTGAAATACGGATGCAATTTCATTTTATTCTCTCGCTCATTTTACGTACGACAAATCTTATGGTCTAAAGCACCCTTAAGTCAGTTGTTCAATTAAAAGAAAATAATAACGACAAGAATAAACCTCTAGTGATTTTGATCGTTTGAACGCATCAGTGAAATTGGTTTTTAAGAACTTAATTTATTATTTTAAATAATGTGTGTAGTCTTCGTTTTTAGGAATTGAGCATAGATACTAATGGGAAGTATGCCGCGGTAGTCTAGTGAGTAGTGTGCTAGCTTGTCAGTTGGGGGTTCTAGGTTCGATTCCTACCAGAGACTCTGGTCTGTATCAATACAACACGTGAAAGTTTTTTCACAACAGGTATCAGAATGGGATCATAATAAATTGGACCCAAGTGGGCTGGGACCTTTCTTTACCTTTACATCCAGCAACTTGCCGACCTAACCTAACCTACTAATGGGAATATAAGTAGTATTTTTATAGCTTTGCAATTTTAAAATAAAACAAAGAAAATACATATGTATATTTAAATTTATTTTAAGATCTAAAGAAAAAATCAAACAAAAAAGTCGGTAAAAACCAATAACATATTTCACAGAATTTTTCTATATAAAAAATTTAAATCAGAGTTTTATTCAAGTGACAGAGAGTGTATTTTTAACACTAAAACTATTTGTTAACTTACCTTGCATGGATCCAAATAAGTCACGTTTCTTTTTATTAAAAAAAAAAGATATGTACTTGGTTGCACTTAGCTTCTCTTTTGTTTTAGGTTGAAAAATATAACTATGTATGTATGTATATTCTACGGCACACAAAAGTAAAAAAGTAATTAAAGTGGCGTTGAATGTAAAGCAAACAAACACATAATAAACTGTTAGCAGGAAATTGCCAATTTAAGAGTATAAACAAAAGACGGAAATTAAGATTTCCTTAAATATCATCAAACAAATAAAATTGTTTTAATTTTATTGCAAGTGTAAAAGACAGTGTTGAATAACATTTTAAATGCACTCACGTTATAGTGTTAAATAATCTTTAATATTATTTTTTATTTCTTTTTTAACGGTACAATTACAAGGTGCCAACATACAGGACCTATTAACTTGCAATTCTGCATTCTTTACTTAGCTATCAACATGCTGTTTTATTTTCTTATTAGCAAGTATCTTATTCAGTTTTATTCCTTTTTTATTTATGTACAATAAATTTAAAATTTCTATTTTTGTTTCTTTACAGGGCAAAGCCCGTGGCAATCGCACCGCTATATATCTCCGCTCAGTATTTCAATCTCACCTCGAATCCTTAGGAAGTTCAGTACAAAAACATGCCGGCAAAGTTTTATTTGTAGCCATTCTAGTATTAAGTACATTTTGTGTTGGTCTTAAATCTTCTCAAATCCATTCAAAAGTCCATCAGCTATGGATACAAGAGGGCGGGCGCCTCGAATCCGAATTGGCTTATACGCAAAAAACGATAGGAGAATCTGAAAGCTCAACGCATCAATTATTAATACAAACGGCACACGATCCAAATGCCTCCGTATTACACCCGCAAGCTTTATTATCCCATCTCGAAGTGTTGAAAAGAGCGAGCGCGGTTACAATACACATGTTCGATACGGATTGGAGTTTAAGGGATATGTGTAATTCACCGACAACGCCGAGTTTCGAAGGCCCATATTTTATAGAGCAAATATTTAAACACTTAATACCCTGTTTGATAATAACACCATTGGATTGTTTTTGGGAGGGCAGTAAGCTTCTAGGTCCAGAATTTCCAGTAATAATACCGTAAGTAGTTAAGTATAATATTATAATCGGCTTTATTACGGTTGTCGAATCGATTCGACAGTTTGCAATAGATTGATGAAACACACAGACAATTTTTCTTTAATCTATTACAAACTGTCGAGTCGATTCTACAACCGTTAAGGCTGATTGTTCATAATAAATAGTAGGTATTTCATATTTCCAAAAAAATTTAAAAAATCTGACAAAATTCTATTAAAATGTATGGGAATTTCGTTCGATATCGAATGTTTTAATTTGAGGCAATGTCTTCTAAAAAGTATTACAGCTCAATTGTTCCTACCACAGTTGTGAACTTGATCGTCACTTTGGCTTTATTGCGCGAGATAATCGTCGCACCGTGTAAAAGTTTAAACGCACTTATTAGAACCTCAATTTCTTTTTTTAATCCAAGGAAAAAAGTATTTCACATCACTGCTTTACACTCAATCAAATTCTTCGCTCATTTACTTCAATAACATCATAATCCAAAAAATACGCTTGTTTAGTTAATAATGCACAATAGTTCTTCATATTGGCCTTTATCTTGTGTAAAAAAAAAATCTTGCAAATAGATTCAGAACTCACCTCGTGACAGAAGAATATTATTTCATTTCCCCATTAAGGGGCATGTAAATTGGAAACTTTAAGTACGTTTTTTTGAATTATGACTTTGTGGAAGTGAATGGGCAACATGTTATAGTGAGTTTACATAACGCTTTAAAATAATGAGTGACTACTACGACCTTCTGACCACATACGAGGCAAAAATAAAGACTATAAATGTACATACGTGGGCGGAGTTGTGAAGTTAAATTTAAGCGTTCGGGTCATCTCATGACGAGACCTCATCAATAATAAAGCCACTATTTTGGTCAAGCCTCGAGGTCAGTATTAGAGATGCTATTATCGAAATAATATTGCATAGCGAGGCATCAGAAAGTCAATTAATATCTTAAAGCACTGCCCAGGTAACTGTTATTATTTATACCTTACATCGTTGTTATTTACATCAATTCCTTTACCCATACTTATGTTATGTTTTTGCGGATTTATTTGCTTATTAAACACATTTATGCATGTAGCTCTCACTGCCAGTGAGAGTGCTGTATTTGTAATTCACTGATTTCAGTCACTAAGCGTCATGTTTGTTTCATTCTTTCTTCCGCATCGTTTAGTGGTATAGAGCAACGTATTACGTGGAGTTCCTTAAATCCCTCTAGTCTTATGCAAACTATGAAAAAACAACTGAATGAATCAAAAATGTCATTTGACTTCGATACGGTTGAACAGTATATGAAAAGAGCTGCCATTACCTCCGGCTATACCGAAAAACCCTGTTTAAATCCAAAAGATCCTGAATGTCCTGATACGGCGCCGAATAAAAATAGCGAACAACCTCTAGATGTGGGAGCTATATTAACTGGTGGTTGTTACGGTTTTGCCGCCAAATACATGCAGTGGCCTGAAGAGCTTATAGTTGGGGGAGTACAACGGAATCGTACAAGTCATTTGCGCAAGGCCAAAGGATTACAAACCGTTGTTCAGTTAATGACAGAAAAAGAGATGTACGATTTGTGGAATGATAACTATAAAGTTCATCATATTGGTTGGACACCCGAGAAAGCAGCGGAAGTTTTAAATGCTTGGCAAGGGAACTTCTCTAAGGAAGTAGAAAATATTATGAAAAATTCTCGCATAGCTAAGAATTTTGATGTTTATGTATTTTCTTCGGCAACTTTAGATGGTATTTTGGAGAAATTCTCAAATCCTCAACCAATGAGTATACTAATTGGCGTTCTCGCTACTGTTATATATGCGTTTTGCACTTTAATAAGATGGCGTGATCCGGTTAAGGGTCAGTCAAGTGTTGGTGTGGCGGGTGTATTGCTAATTGGATTTTCGACTGCAGCGGGTTTGGGCTTGTGTGCCATTTTGGGTATTGTTTTTAATGCGGCGAGTACTCAAGTTGTACCTTTTTTGGCTTTGGGTTTGGGAGTGGATCATATATTTATGTTAACAGCGGCCTATGCTGAGAGCAATCGGAAGGAACACACAAAATATATTTTGAAAAAAGTTGGTCCCAGCATTTTGTTCAGTGCATGCACTACTACAGGAGCCTTTTTCGCTGCCGTTTTTATACCTGTGCCAGCTTTAAAAGTATTCTGCCTGCAAGCTGCTATTGTAATGTGTTTTAATTTAGCCGCTGCCCTTTTGGTATTCCCGGCTATGATATCCTTGGATTTAAGAAGGAGAACAGCAGGCAGAGCTGACATTTTCTGTTGCTGTTTTCCCATATGGAAGGAGAAGCCCATAAACCAGCTTGCTCATTTCAACAACAACATGCTGCGAAACAGCCAACGTTTAAGGAACTCATCAGCATCTTCGGTGTTGCCGAAAAATTGTAACAGCACACGAATAGGTGGCGGACAGCTGTCGTCAGCTTTGCCACAAGAAGAGGCTTTATTAAACTGCAATACAGACAAACGTTTACCTGCTTTTTCTTTAGCAAAATTTGCCATTAAATATTATACGCCTTTCTTAATGCAAAGCTGGGTAAAGTTCCTAGTGGTAATGTCTTTTGTTGGCAGTGTGATATTTAGTTTGTACTGTTCAACAAAACTACAAGATGGTTTGGATTTGATTGATTTGGTACCCAAAGATACCAATGAATATAAGTTTTTAAATGCTCAAACATCTATGTTTGGCTTCTACAATATGTATGCCGTGACTCAAGGTAATTTTGATTATCCCAACAATCAACGTTTATTGCATGAATATCATGAGGCTTTTGTTCGCGTGCCACATGTGGTTAAAAACGATAATGGTGGTTTGCCGGACTTTTGGTTATCTTTATTTCGTGATTGGCTACAAAATTTACAAAGGATATTCGATCGTGAGTTTAAAGACGGTCGTATAAATCAAGAAGGTTGGCATGCAAATGCTTCCAGCGATGGTATTTTGGCCTTCAAACTGCTGGTGCAAACCGGTCATGTGGATAATCCAATTGACAAGAGCTTAGTAACACAACATCGTTTGGTCGACAATGACGGTATTATAATCCCGAAAGCATTTTATAATTATCTTTCAGCCTGGGCAACTAATGATGTGTTTGCTTATGGAGCTTCTCAGGTATGTTGTATTAACTTAAAAAATGTGCTTCTTAAAGAAAAAATAAATAAAAAATGTTACCTTTTTTTCTAGGGAAAGCTGCATCCTGAACCAAGACAGTATTATCATATACCCGCCGAATATGATTTGAAAATACCTAAATCGCTCCCTTTGGTGTATGCTCAACTACCATTTTATTTGCATGGTTTAACAGATACTTCGGAAATTAAATCGTTAATAAGTCACATTAGAGATTTAAGTGTTCGATTTGAATCAAGAGGTCTTCCCAATTATCCCTCTGGTAATTTATTCTTTTTCACTTTTCTTTGACAGGAATTTAAATTTTTCGCTTTTTTTTGGGAACAGGTATTCCTTTCATTTTTTGGGAGCAGTATATGAATCTGAGATCTTCCTTGTCTTTGATTTTATGCTGCTGTTTGGTTGCTGCTTTTATTTTTGTTTCCATTCTATTATTATCGACGTGGGCAGCTGTGCTAGTGGTTTTTAGTGTTTTGGCTTCTTTAACACAAGTTTTTGGCGCCATGACTTTGCTGGGTATTAAATTATCTGCCTTGCCCGCTGTAATACTTATCCTCAGCGTTGGCATGATTATATGTTTTACAGTACATATATCCTTGGTAAGTGTAAATATATGCATTAATTGAAAATATTCTTAACTTTAAAACTGATCACATTTCTAATAAAAATAAATTAAAAATCATGCTACTTACATAGGTATAATAATAACAAGTGCTCAGATCTTAATATTTTTAACGAATTTGGTTAATGTTAAGATATATGTATGTATGTGTGTACGTCTTTAGTGGCTTATGTTTCAAATTTTATAATTTGTTCCATAAATCTATGTATACAATATCCGGACGGAAGGACAGATATATACATATCGAGCCTTTGGTGCAATACCGTCGTAATTCAAAAAATCATGAACTGAGAAAAATGCATTTGAAGTTTTGAGCCATCTTTTTGATAGTTTTTTCGTTTACTAAAGTTATTTTTTTTACAAGTTTTTAAATAAAGAGGGATGTTTTGTAATGTTTTCTGTTTGTAAATTTCTTATAAAGAAAATATTTCATTATTGCAAATAAATATTGTTGGAAATAGCTGGAGGCAATAAAGACATTTGTAGCTGTAGAATCTGAACAGTTAGAGATAGAACCATAATCTTTTTTCCTTTAGATATATACTATTTCCCCAAAGATCATTTCTGCATACCCAGCTCAAAAAATTCAAATTTTGAGTTACTGCGGTATTGCAACAAAGGCTCGATATGTATATGTATATACATACATACAGTTAGCTCATCCTATACAAGTGAAATAATATAAATATATCGTAATATCATACTATGCGTTCGGAACGGATTTAATTTGATACCAATGGCGGGGTGTGTTTTAAATGTGAATTCTACTTTAGTTGACCACTGGTCACGTCTTATCAGCGATGATAAGTCTGAAATTGCATACTAAATTAGTCATATTTTTCATGTTGTTATTTTAAAAAGTTTAACTTACAATATGATTTGCGGCAGTGCAAAAGAGAACATGAAAGAGAAAGTAAATAAACGACTGCTTTTAATGATAAAACCGCCGGAGAAAATTTTTAAACGACTTTAAAGAATTCGAGTGTATTTTTTTTAACGTCAGGGGAATACAACTCCTCCTAAACAGAACTTTTTATTGGATGGATCGATTTTGTAGATTATTTGTTCATTGCATAGCTCGTCCTTGCCGTGCGGTCGGTACCATTTTAATGGCGGGCAGATCTGGGAAATACAGCTCCCACTCCTCAGAACTTCATGCAAGTGAACCGATTTTGATCATTCTTCTTTCACTGTAAACTTCGTGCTTACAGAGTGGCCCATTTTAATGGAGACGGATCGGGTGTATACAGCTCCCCCTAGACAAAAAATTAAATTTTTTTAATTGGTGTACTTTATGAAAGGCGAGCCAGGAATAAAATAAATAAGCAGTGCACTGACAATGCATATAAAACTAAAATTTTATTATTATTTACTTTTTAGTTCCATTTTTAAGCTGGTTACACTTTTTTTTTGTTTCAAAATTTTTGTGTTATGAGATTCACATTGTATGTGAAGACTCTTTGGTTTTACTCTATTATTTAAACCGATTGAAAAACTTTATTCGCTTAATTGTAAAACAATTATTTGACACTTATTATTAATTATGTATTTTTCTTGCAGGGATTTATGACATCCGTAGGTAATCGAGAACGTCGAATTTTGTTATCTATGCAGGTTACTTTGGGACCTTTAACACATAGTATTTTGACCACTACTTTGGCCGTTTTTATGTTGTCCACTTCACCGTTTGAATTTGTTATAAGGCATTTCTTTTGGCTGCTACTAGTTGTTATATGTGTAGGTGCGTTTAACAGTCTTGTGGTATTTCCAATAATACTCAGTATTATTGGACCGGAGGCAGAACTGGTGCCATTGGTACATCCAGATCGCATATCTACTCCATCGCCACAAATGGCACGTAGCAATAAACGTGCCAATAAAACGGTAATCGTTCATGGCGCATCGCGTTCATCGTCTCGTAGCTGTCAAAAACCCCATTATCACCATAAGGATGTCAATATCAATGATCCATCACTGACGACAATAACTGAAGAGCCACCATCCTGGAAGTCCTCCAATTCATCTATACAAATGAATAATGAATGGTGTAATAATAACGTAGCAAATGCCAGTGCAAGTGGAAATGGCGTGAATACAGGAGTTGCAGGTCATTATGTGCACAATACAAATTATGGCAATAACATGAGTTATCATCATCATCTTCATCATCCATCTGCGCTTAATGTACAGCAACAACAACAGCAGCAACCCGTACAACATCCACTTTCGGCACAAACACATAGTTCTCACCACCATCATCCCCGTTACAATTTCATTTATGCTACCCATCCCCCTTCACCATCACCACAATACCATCAGCAACATATAAATGCAGCACGTTCTTCGCAGACGAATTTAAGTAACCCTTCCAACCAGCAACAGTCAACTAATTTAAATGGTGATAACAGCAGTAGTAGCAACGAGAAGGACATGAATAGCTATCCACCCGAACTACAAAGTATTGTTGTCCAACCGGAAGTTACGGTTGAAACTCATCATTCCGATATCAATACTACTAAGGTGACTGCTACAGCCAATATTAAAGTGGAGTTAGTAACGCCAGGCAGAGCTGTTAGAAGCTATAATTTTACATCATAGCAATGATGCATAATATAGAAGAAAGAAGTAAAAACAAACAAACAATTTTTAAGTAATTAGGTAATTTTAAATTATTTATTACGCACACAATTTATAGTTTGTATATCTTAAATTTAATTGCTGTATATAAATTATTTATGAAAGTAAGAAGAATGCAAAAGAGTTATAGTTAATGTAGACCTGAATTTTAAGCCAAAATAGTAACCAAGTAACACAAAACTAACTAGCAAACGGAACAACAAATATTTGTAATTATTTTTTTTTAATATATTACTTAACTTTTTTTTAATATAGACTGATCCATTATTTTTATCAAAACATTTTCAAATCTTTTTAAATTTATATACTACATATGTATTTCATCACAATAATTCCAAAATTTTTTTTAATGAAAAGAGATCATGGAAATCATGACATCTAATTGTAGTGAAATTTCGGTTGCCCTACTTCATTCAATTATTTAGGGGTGTAGAAGAAATTTTATGTCAAGTATTTATGTATAATTTTATTTTAATATCTACATTTTATTTTCTTTCATCTGAAAAATTCCTACATTAAGTTATGAGAAAATATATTCATAAAAATTATAACCAGATAAACATATATACACAAATATAAACATTATTGGCAATTGAAAACATTCTTCTAGCAACAAATTTCCGTAATTATGTATTGCTTGAGAATGAGAAATAAGGGAAGAGCAAAAATATTAATTATTATATAACTATTTCATTTATTCAACGCGAGTCAAAATTAATTACGATTATTTTTTATGTTTGTTATATGATTTAGATGTTTTGATGTTTATACAAGAACTTAAAGAAAATTTTAAGAATTACGAAATATACAAACAAAATTGTTTCTTCAAAAATGTTCTTTACACAAACATTTTATTATTCGATTTAAATCGATCTTCAAATTTAAAATTAAACAATTTTAAAGACCATTTCGTAATTGTCAAAAATTTTTGATATATGGAAATTCTTAGCTTTTTGCAAGAATTTGGTTAAAGGTCTACTGACGATTTTGGTATTAGCACCAAATGAAATGTACATATAGAACATATAACAAAGAGATAAGTAATCGTATTTGCAATGTTATGTTATGAATATATGTTATAGTATGGAAACATAATTTATTGTCACCGTTAAGACATTTATAGCTGCCGTATCGTATATTAAGGAAATTTCCTTTGTTTACATCTACATTACTACACATCTAAAGTCAAAAGAGCGCGACCTCCAGCCTTCAAAAATGTTTCTAATGTCGGCGATGTTAAATAATAAATGGGGCTCTTATAGATTAAAAATTAATGTATCTATTCTACAACAGAGAAGCAGCAACTCTGTCTCACAAATTAGCAAAACGCGTTAAAGTAGAGTTTATTACCAGTCCATTCAATACACTATACCTTTCCATAAATAATGTAATACACAATGCCACTATTAGTTGTAGGCAGCCCAATTACTTGAGTCTTACTTTCTTAAAAAATAGTTTGTAAGTACATGTATCGGGAGTGACTGTAGCAATTCATTGGGATCTGGCTGTCCTCTAAAATTATCTAGTAGCAAATGAAGTTGTTTCTTCTTTGAAACATTCATTCGTTAAAGTTAAAATTAAATAAAGATTTCTTATCCGCAGTTTATGAAATAACGTTAACAAACAAATACACATACATACATTTGTAAAAAAAAAAACCATAACAATTTTTTTTTCCTTATACATAAATAAAAAAAATGGTATAACCTGAAAAATATTTTTAAAATTAATTAATAAGAGTGTAACGAAATTTAGTGGAAAATAGTAATTGAAAACAAATCTGTACATAATGTTTTCCATAAGATTAAATTATGGTAGGCTGAAACTATTTTATTTGAAATTTATTATTTTGTATTTCAAACCTTAAAGTATTTTAATATATAAACATATATTTTATGTTTATTTTTTAATTAATATTAGATTAATTAACTTAGTTAAATTCGCGAATTCCTCTTTTTACCGACTGTATACCAATTATTTAATTAAATATATTGTCATTATATATACATATTTTTTATTTAATTTTTTTTATTGTTTTTATTATTGTAAATGTGTTTTTAATTATTATTTTTTATATATTTGTTTTAGTTTTAACTAATTTCTAAAGAATTACAAAAAACAACTTATTTATATAAAATTGAATGTTAACTCCTAAAATACGATTACTGAATACTAAATATTGTGTATAATTTTACTATTTATGTAATATAATGTTATTTTTACAGCATTTATAACTTTTTAAGAGATTTAAAAAAAAACAAGGAAAACACTTAAATAAATAGCTTCGAAAAATATATAAATAATTTAAAATATTAAATGTTTTGTTTTGTTAATGATGTCGTTGTTTGTTGAAAGGTAAAATTTGTCAGTCTCACAAAAAGTGCTACTTTCGACACTAAATTTTTCGGGAATACCGTTTAATGACATTTAGGGTATTAGAAAACTTTTGTAGTGACGTCTTTATTCTCAGTCAGTTAAATATTTAAATTGAAAAATATAATTTTTTCGATTAGAAACGCTTTACACAAAAACAAGTTTGAAGTGTAACGTTTTTTTACAATCACTCTTTATAAAGTATGTCCGGCATCTTTATACAGCAATGTAAACGTCACTTATTAATTCGATCTGGTAACTACTACAAAAATCAAAAACAATAAGAAGCAGAATTTTAGTTTTTTAATTAGTTATCGGTGCCTTCCTGCTTTTTATGGAAATTTACTCGAATTAATAATTAATTTTCATGAAAAACGGCACAATGCCCGAAGAAACGAAAGAAAATAAAGCGAAAAAGTTGGCAGCTGCTAGGAAGAAGGTAAGTGCTCATTAAACAGAACTCCCCATATATATTATGTTAACACGGCATATGAAATGACACGTCATTTCGGATATAAGATAAAATAATTAAAAAGCGATATATTATATTGATTTCTATTGTAAATTATGTACTCTGTTTTAAACATTCATTTTTGTATTCAGTTAAAAGAGTACCAACAACGTGGCGTAGCATCCGGTTCTAACACTGCCTCATCCTATACATATGCGGATTCTTCTACAAATAGTGGACATGTTAGCAGTAACATATCTGAAAGATCTGAATCGGAACCACAACTAAATGGTAGTAATAATGACATGAGTTGTACGGAAACTGCAAGTGAAGGCGAATTAACAGTTGCCATGGTGAAAGAAGAGCATCCACAACTGGAAAATGTAAATTATTTTGCCTTAGATCAGTCGTTAGAATTGGATGATAATAGTAAGGCGGCTGATAAAATTCACCAGGATACTGAGGATAAAATTCAAGAAGGTATGCATAACATCAATGCTATACAAGTTTTGATTGCCGAAAAATCTCAGTTAACAACAGAGTTAAATAAATTTCGTACCTTGTGTCGTGAAAAGGATTTAGAAATGGAAGAATTAAGGGTACAGCATAGTAATGCTACACAAAGGGTTGATGATCTCAGCCAACGCTTAATTGATTTGCAAAAACAACAAGAACAACAAAGGTTACATAATGCTGAACTACAGCATAAATTAGCTCAAGCTAGAGCAGTACAAGAGGATCACTCTAGTCATGTCATAGAATTAAAACAACAGTTAACAATACGCGAAGAACGCCTTAAGCAATTAGAAACTGACTTTAAGGATAAATGTAATGCATTAGAGTTAAGTCACTTGCGCATACGTCAAATATCTGATGAAAATAATATAACAAAAGATAGTCGCGTGGAGACATTGACACAAACACAATTTATGTATGAACAGCAAATAAGAGATCTGCAAGCCATGGTGCAACAGTTGACGCAAGACAAAGAGCAGGCTAATATGCAATATCAAACATACGTTCAACAATTAAATGCACAAGTTCAGCAATTGACCGAACGTAACATTGAGATGGGGGACGAAACAGCAAAATTACAGGAAAGAGAAAAACAGTGGGTGGATCATATCCAACAATTAGAGAAAGAAATACAGAAGAATATAAGCAGACAAAATGAAGTTAAGGAGGGAAAAGAAAAGGTATTCATAAATAATTATAAAACAAATTTAACATGTGATTTTTTCATTTGCAGGAGTCAACAGAAACTTTGAATGAAGAAGTCCGAGCTTTGCAAGAGCGTATTATAGAATTTGAAACCGAGCGTTATGAGTTTATATTAAAAATAAAATCTCAAGAAGATCGCTTAAGTTCCGTTACATGTGAAGTAGAAGAAAAAGATGCCGAATTGCAGCATTTAAAAGACCATTGGAAAAATATATCCGCCGAACAACCGGACAAAATTAAGCTGTTGGCCGCCATGGAATCAGATAAAGTTGCCGCCTCGCGAGCATTAACACAAAATGTTGAACTGAAGAAGCAATTAGATGAGCTTGAATTACGATTTGTTCAACTGACCAATGACAAGGCAGAACTGGTGAATCACTTAGATTCCGAAAAGTTCGCTAATCGTGAAGTGCATGCTAATTTCAGCGCCATGGAGGAACGTTTAAGGACTATTAATGAACGGTTCAAGTTTAAAGATGAAGAAATGATACGACTGTCGCATGAAAATGAAGTATTAAAAAATAGACTTGAAAATGCAAACATGGATAATAATGCACAACCTCATGATCACGCACATGAAGAATGTGATTACCATCATAAATATAATGAACATGATCATCATCATCATGACAATAATCACGATCATCATGACCATCATGATCATTGTCATGACGATAATCGCGATGATGATCATCATGAAAATGGAGATCAGCAAAATTATAAACACGATGAACACCATCACCATTTGGAAGTGGAGTCCTGTGAACCGGTTGTAGAAGAAATTGCAAATAGTTCAACAAAACTTGAAACTTCCTTTGCGACCTGTAAATCATCCACTTCAAGAATTACGACGCCTCTCATTGCCACCGAAGAAGCTGTGGAACGATTACAACAACGTTTTACAAAGCTTATGACACAATGTGCAGATTTAACTGAAGAAAAACTGCGGTTAGAGCATTTGGTCACGCAACTGCAATCGGAAACCGAAACAATAGGGGAATATATTGCTCTATACCAGACACAGCGACGTATACTTAAACAACGTGAATATGAGAAGGCAGCTCAAACAGCTATGCTGCAGGCCGAACGCGAACAAATACGCGACCGTTTAACAATGCTTAATCATTTAGTACATAGTTTAGGCTTGGAATTGCCACAAAATGCAGAGTTTAAACAACAAATGAACAAAGTTTTAGCCCAAAATGTAGCTGTTGATGAAACGAGCCAACGTCCCAAAGATGTCGAACACGTACCGCCGAAATTGCAAGGGAGCCCAAATTTATCCGAAAGCGTCAGAACATTTACACCTGCAAATGATTTAAATTCGCCTGAATCTCAACAGATTCTCCACAAAATTCAAGATATTATTACGGAAATTAAGGAAAATACCAAAGAACTACCAACAATAACACATTCTGTGGATCAATTGAATTGTTGTTCTGGTAAGTTTGAAGTAGTCTAATATATTTTTGTAAGTGGTGATTATTTTTTAAATAATTAGCAATAGTGTTAGTTTTTAAAAATTAATAATTTTAATGTAAATATTTTTAAATACGTACAACATAAAAAAATAAGAATGCTATTTAATATATCATATGCCTGCTTTGTTAAACTGAAGAAATTTGCAAGGAAAAAAGCGATAAGAAAATTATTTTTGAACGGACAAAAATAAACCTTATGATGATTAGTTTTTCATCGAAAAATAAGCTAACTGATGTAATGATAATATTGTATTGACTTCTTTATTTAATAATAAGATTAATATTAAGCGGATATTACTACACAATTCTGTTGCATTATATTTAAAAATTCTTCAAAAATTAATTACTTAAATATTTTTTTATACAAATGTTTTCCGTGTTATTAGAATTTTATGTACTGATACGATTGAATATTTCCGAATTTACAAAAGGTGTAGTAACGGTCTTATTAAAAATAAAATAAATTGCAATCTAAAACTGTATAGACTATTTTTTGGTTTTCGATTTGCTTCTAGTTTTACTTTTGTTTTTAGTTGTAGTTTGACTTTCGTTTCTCATTTTTATCCTAGAGCTTGGCTCTACTAAACATTTCGGTCTACACTGCCGTGAAGGACGAACCAAGATGTCGTTTCGTAAGGCTTTAGTCTCTGATTGCGAATCACCTACTGACAATTCAGTTTTAGTGCATGATTCTGTAGAATTTATTAATGAATTTCGTTGAGAATTTGGTGTGCTGCAGGCGGCATCTTTAAAATTTCTTAATGATATGTCATTATAGATTGAAGTGGGTGAATTTGTGTTCACTGAAACTATATAATATGGAATTAGTTTGACGAAAAAAATTCTCAACAACATATAATATATATTTACTTTCATTATGAATGAGGTTTGTTCTTTTATTTATAGGTAATGATTTATTGGCGTCTGATGTAGGTCCTTCATTGGTGTTTCTGCGTACATGCTGCAAAGGTTCTTCTTCAATATCTATAACATTTCTGTCACTTAATCTTTTGCGAGATCCTGTTTGATCGATATCAGAATCTGATCCAAGTTTCATAGCAATTGTGTTATTATTTGTGACATTTTCTTGATCATTTGAACCGAGTATTTTAATTTTTTTAGGTCGGCCTCTATTTACACCAGTTTTACTTACTGTGTTTTCTTGTGTCGACAAGTTGATTGAAGCTAATGTGTTAGTTACTTCTCCTAGAGTACTTCTTGTATGGGAAGTACCAACGACTTCTTCTAAACTTTCATAAACCGAATCATCATATATTTCTTGCACCTCTTCCGTCTCCTCTTCTTCATCAGAGTATTCATAAATGATATCTCTAACTGGATTTAGTGGAGAAGGTGGTGCTGTTGCAGTTTCCGATAACTCCCATTCATAAGTTTTCTCAATTTCCTTTTTCTTAGTATTGTCTTGAGGAGGAGGTGACTTTAGTTCCTCATCTAGTTCACTAACTCTTCTGCTACTTCTTCTAATCGGTGAAGTGCTGCATAGAGATCTTCTTAAATTTATAACTGAATTAGATAGCTGAAATTCCTTTGTCAATATAGAACTATTTCTAGGTGCTTCGCTGGATGTTGTCGATGTCCGAGTAACTCGTCCATCTGTCGGCAATAAAGTACCTTGCGTTCCTACTTGTTCTTTTATTAGAGTAGGTAAAATATTACTATCTGGCTTTACGGATTCTATAAATTTTACAAAACTGTTTACAGCAAAATTATAACAATGATTTCGTAAATTTAATTCCGATTCGTGCCTTTCCATGACCTCTCTTTTCAATCGAAGAATTTCATTGAAGCATAATTTCAATTCTTCGCGCTTCTTTTGCACTTCACAGATAAGTTCTTCATTTAATTTTCGATAATGACTCATTTTGCGACTACTTACAGATTTAAACGTTTTTGCAAATTTCAATTTTCTTTTCTTATTTCTTAAGAATATAAAAGAATCTTTGACCAATTATTCTGAAAAGACGCTTGAAGTCTTTGAAAAGCCTGTTTTATCTTGTGAACCTGCATTAACTAAATATATAAATGTTATAATCTGTCATACAAATTGTCTTTAATGTACCAAGGGATCTGGCATGGTTTTGGTAACTATATCGTTACCAGACTAAGCGTTTTGATTATTTAAACCACACTTAATATCGAATAAAACCTAGCGTGTTTGAGCAAAGTACTATTAATTAACAATTTCAAGCACTATGGTTAAAATATAAAAATTGTTGGAAAACTGATTGCAAAATTTCTTGAAATTTTTTAACAATTTCGATTGCTTATAATCTGGTATCCCTGAAAGTATTTCCAGTTTGACAGTTTTCTCGTCTATGGTTTTCTTTGACGAATGAGTTTTGCGAATTTTCACTTCGTTTTTTTCATTGTTTAAGGAAGGTAATTTCTAAAAAAAAAACGCGCAAATCATTTAGTGTTAAAAAGAAATTTAAAATACCTATATGTATATAAAATATATTATTCATAGTACAATACATTACTGTTTTATTTTACAAAGGCCTACCAACGATATTGAAAAAACAAATAAAAAAGTGATTGCGTTGAATCAGCGGTTGGGTGGTTAACGAAAACAAACGAGTTGAAATATATTTATGTTATTAATATAAAAGAAGTTTATTCATGAATCAATTGATGTATATATAATTAAACAAATTTAAACAAGATAAATTGATAAATTTGTTAGTAAGCAAAACTATATAAAAAATTTCCTGTTTCTCGTTTTATTCTCTGCTTTTGATTTTCCTTTTTTATGCTCCTTTTGTATTGTCATTCTATTTGAGCAACCTTTTTAATTTTATTGCTCTATTATCGGGGTTTTCTTTTCGCTTTTGTTTTTAAGTAATTTTCTTTATATTAATCTTCATATATTAATTGTTTTAAGTGTTTCTTAAATTTTTTTCAAGTGAAATCTTAAAAAAATAAATTTATTTTGTGTGATTTTTTATTTTAAAATAAAATTAGTGAATATATAATTTTTCTTAAAACGGAATAATAAATTAAAGAAAAACAATAATAATTTTATTGTGCCTTAATATTGCAGAATATCATCATCATCAATAAAAATTTTTTGATCAACATCAAGAATTAACATCTACTGAAAAATTCTCAAGGTGAGTTTATTTTTTTCTTTCTTACAAGATCTTGTAATTTATATGTAGTTTGCAAAACATTCATTCGAGACATGCTTATTTGAAAAAATAATACTAATATACAATTGACCTAGTTCAAAATAAGTACATTTCTAATTGTTTTAATGGCTTGGAAAGAAAATTACGTTACCGATATGATTTTTATCATTAACATTATTTAATGATAGTCTGTAAGGACTTCTGAATCATAGACTCAAACAATTTAAAATAATTGACAATGATTCATCGATCCACCGTAAGCCATATAGAATCTTGTTGATCAGTTAGTTAAAACTTAGAACATTTTTAAAAATATTATTTTCTTGTTTATTCAACGCTCTTTGGAATGAATTATGATTTATATGTACCTATACTTGTTGTATGGATAAGCTAACATATATAAATTTCGTTGTTGCTGTACTCATCAGTAGACCTTCAACCAAATTTTATACAAAGCTAAAAAATCTTGAGTTCTCAAATATTTTTTTGTTAGTTTTTATATAAAGATATTAATTTTTTAGCTTTATCAAAAATATGGTTCAGTCTACTGATGACTTGGTATCCTTATAGCAACCTATATATATACGTATGTATGTATATATAAGAAATTACTTTTTCCTCTATTGATATTTATCTATCTATTGTGTTTTTATTCTATCTACATAAAGTATAAATAATTTGCTGTTATTCATTGGCATAAAATGTTCCTATCTTATCCGCAAAGTATTAGGTCTATATAATATGTTTTCTAAGAAAGATAAGATTGTAAAAAATTTGATTAGTAAAAAAGAAATAATGGATAAACAAAAGTTCCTTCGGAATAATTTTATGGAAAATACTTTCTTTCAAGAATTGAAAATGAAGGTAAATAACAATTTTTAAAATGTACAAACATACGAATATGTAAGTATATGAAATGTCTTACCAGCACTGTAATAATGTTATTTATTATTCCAGGAGAATTAAACACAATTTATGAAAAAGTGGCGTGCCACATTCGTAACATTTAAAAAACAATTCTGTTTGAATATATCAAATAATAAATACTAATAAATCATATAACGAAGTTAATCTTATAATAGATTTATTTCAATTTTGGAATAGGTACGGTTCAGCAATAGCCGGTTCATTAGCCAATTATAAAATTAATTTATTTAAATACATATCTGTGTTCATACATTTTCGCAGAATGCGTGGGGTTGATATTGAATCTCTTGCAACGCCGCTGATATAACATTTGACGGATATATAGCAAATGATTGTGCTAAGTTTAGTACTTAATTTTGATTTCTGTGTGTGGAATACGATTTATTATTATTTGTTTTTAATTAAAAAAAATTCTTAGAAATTTGACATTGAACCTTAATAACTTTTCTTCGTTTATTTTTTTTAACATTTATGAGTGTGTTTTTTTATTAATTTTATTTAGAACAGATGTACTGTTAAGATTTTGTTTACAACAAATGCCATTTATTTAACTATAACTTTTAATTAATTTTTTAAATTAAAATAGTAAGAAAGAGGGTTATTTTATATACAAATTAATTAATTATGCAATTACATATTTAAAATTTGTTCAGGTTTAATTAGGCTAATGATCGATAACTACAGGCAGTCAACATTTCATGTGATAGTTACTAAAAACAAACACACTCAGAGGCTAAAATTGTAAATGACAATGATAAACACTAGCATAACGGAATAACATGCTGTCTTCGAAGGCTGCTACACGTTCATCTTGAGCGTTCTTCGTGTTTTCTCCACCGTGTGGTGGATGTAAATTATTAGCTTTATATATTGTTTTATAATACACTAGCTTTTACCCGTGACTTATCAAATCAAATCCCAATATTTTTCAAAACAACTTCTGCTTGGTGCTTTGGTTACTAAATAATATATCAATTAGTTCCGCAACCTCTACTCAACTTACACGAATTCATTATTGAAACTGTGCACCCATGCTCCATTCGCTGCCAGCATAATGGCCGTGTGCAGTCCGATTTTCCCGCCCTGCAGCTCAACAGGAATCCAGCGAAACATGGCAAACGGTATTAAAAAAAGCATTTTTTTAAAAAAATGTGACTTGGTGTAGTTCCTCCGCAGTTTATAATATTTTTAAAAATCTAGCCAATTCCAGCAATTTCTTTGTTTTGTTGGCGACGGTAGAGAGGGCTTAGAATTTGCAGTTATGTTCAGTGTTTTTGTATTTTACCGCTTTCTTGTCTGTCATAAATGTAATCATTGTGTTTGCTATTATTCGCTTGGGGGGTTTTTTTATATAAATACGTTGTTGTATGGATGTATGACTTTAATTTTTGTATGTATGGGTTGTTTATTTATACGACGACACAACAACAGAGCAGCAGCTAAATCGCATATTCAATCTCACGCAGCATAAATCAAAATCATTAGAAAGAGAGGCAAGCAGCGTCGTCAAATGTTTGTATAAGTTTATAAACTTTATGTGGGTCATTTGAGAAAATGAAAACCAAACAAACCGTACGAATGAATGTGCATAAAATCATTAAGAGTCAATGATTTTTTTTTGAAAGAAGATTAACAATTAAAAAAAAAACAACAGCATTTAAAAGTTGTGTGCATAAAAGAATTTGCTACTTAAGAACATATAAAAAATGGACTGTAAATAGTAATAAGATTTATGGTGTCAAATTACTAAGTAAAGTAAGGTATGTCCATACACATAATTATTACCTTAGATACATACATACATACATACATACGTACTTATATACACATAGTATCTGGAAACATGATTTAGTTCTTGTTAAAAGTAAAAGTTTATTTCACTTCCGCTACTATATTATTTTCATATGCAGAGATCGTTAAAAACTAAGAAATCTTTTTTACATGCATACGATTTGGGCGTGATGTCCCACAACTCGTCTGATTTACTTTAATTTATTAGATTCGGCTGCCGAAGCATGACAAGAAGGTTAACAACCTATATCTACATTTATTTCTGCGTTTACTTGTACCAATTTACTTGGCACCGATATCAAGCAACTCTGTAGTTAATGCGGGAAATGTGATTTTATTTCCACCTCGTCTCGATTGAAATTTTTGCTGTAAAACCATTATCCAAACTCAATAGTTCTACTGATTTGCTGAAATCGGTGGGGAAAAAAATTTTCAACACTAAGGCCATATGCTACATCATACACTGCCAAGTTTTCTTATCTCAAATTATATCATAGCAAAAGCAAGAGCAAAAATTTGCAAAAGGTAAATGAACAGAAAATTACGGAGAAATCAAATACTTTAGCATACATTGATTTAATAAATCTGACTCACAATACTCGGCGTATAAGGCAAAATATATATTAATGTGTGTGAAGTTAATTTTCGAAATTTATAACCCTGGATACACACTTACCATTGTCCCTTATAGAATTCCTTTAAATAGTAACATTCCGCTGTTAAAGATGTGGAAGCTAGAGTGAGATACGTTTTCTAAATGGAACTGTGATAAAATGTTCGGACCAAATTGGGATGTTGTAGTGCTTTAGAGGAGAATTTCAATTATTGTTGTTGTTTTAAGAGAACAAGCACTCAGATTTTACAAAAATCTGCAAAATGGACGAAGTCCGTAATTTCTTATCAAATCTAGTTTCGATACGCATCAATTTTACTGAACTTAATTAAAAACCTTGTCAATGAAAAGGAAATTTTAGGGATGGTCTGCAAGGTCGACCGATTGCCATATTTTTTTAAAGTTTGTGGTCTCTTCTATAAAATTACCGATGGCGAAAAGTTTATATGGTAACCCAAAATTGTATACCCTGAAAATAATGCGTGTGTTTCTGAAAACTGTTTTGATAATTGATTTCATTTATCTTAACTTTTATTTTTATTTAGGCTTTTATTTCTTTAAGCCTTTATTTAAGCTTTTATTTAAATACTTTTCTTCAATTCGATAACTTTCGACTAAATAAAAAAACCTTATGGTTAGAGCACGAAATATTGCAAATATCTGTTTTTATTCATACATAAAACACACCAAACAATACAATTAAATAGATTAACTTTAATGCATTAGTATTTTTTTTATCAGCATATAGAGAAATAATTAAAGCAATGAATAGTGAAATGAAAACTAAAATACAACCTAAATTAAGGGCACACCTTCCATTTTTAGCACAATGTACATACTATAAACGCTTGTAGACATGTGATACATGAACCAAAAATCATTTAAGCAAATACTTAGTAAAACTAAATTGTATTGACCAAGGTGGAGTTTAGAAAATTAAACTCAAACCTAATTTTTTTCATCGGAAGTCTGTTAAACATTACAATTACAAACAAATAGAGGTGGATCGGGAAAGAGAGAAAAAGTAAAAAATGTACAAATAAAATAGGCCTGTCTATTAAAAAAAATTTTATTGAATGTGCGATGGTCTCATGTTCTCATAAAACGCAGAAAAAAATAAAACTGAATAATAACTTAAATGATTGATGTAAATAAATGTTAAATTCATTATTTGTTAGTCGTTTTGTACGAAAAATATGAAATTAATGGTATTTTATTTTCTACCGCAAAAATGGGGGAATGTAATGCCTTCCATACCCCATACAAAACCAGAGTGTTGATAATGCCCTGTAAAATTGCTTATAGTTTTGTGTCTTTCTACAAGATCGGGGAATAGCAAGAGTCACGTTTTTCTAAATATCATCATAATTTACCATTTTTATTCACATTTAATCATGCAAACAACCTTATGGTTGATAAAATCACAATCATAATGATGACCGCATGGTTTAGGGCTCAGTTACCCGACTGCAATGTCTAGAAATGTAGATTTAGTTGCATCAAACCATAATGTTTGAACTGTCCGCGTGTAGAACTTTCACTGTATGTGTTTTTATATGATTACGCGCTGTATATCATACATAGCAAATATTAAGGGTCCTTACGAGATCGGCTAAATTTACCATTTGTGCAGTTATACAAATTTGAGAGATCCGTAAAAAAAATGTATCAAAAAAACTGCGACTTTTAAATAGGCTGTGTATCATTCTTTGACCATGGTTTTTTTTCTTAAAAAGGCTTTTAGTTTTGTAAATAATTAAAATGGCCTAATGATCGAAAACATACAGGCAGTGATAATTACTAAGAAACAAAAATTGTAAGTCACACTGACAAACAAAATGCTTTTTCTAAAGCTTCTACACTTTCATCTTCAACATTCATCGTGTTTTGTCCACCGTGTGTGGTTATCAATAGATATAAATTAGTAGCTTTATACATACATATATGTATGTACAAATTATTATTTTCTATAAATAGAATACGAGAAAAAAATCCCCGTTACTTTTTCTCTTCTAAATGAAGATCTAAATTTACCATCTCTAACTTACAATAGTCCTTGGCATTACTTGACCATGTACACATGTTTTTTTTTCGTTTTTCCCTGTTTTACTAGAGGCAAAGCCATTCCTTTATTTCGTTTTATTTGCTGTTTTTCAAACTCAATTCGTTTTTTTTTTAAATTTTAATACTTTAACTTTCTGGATGAATATAAAAAATTTATATCAATATCTGTAAAGTAACTGTCATTTATAAATGTTGCCTTTTTTGCTTAACTTCAACACCAACCAACATTGAGTGGCGGCAGAAGAAAAAAATGTCAATGACTCACAAATGCTTTTTCTGAATCGCTGTGATCATTGCGGTATATAAATTATAGCTGTAAGCAACACATGTTGCATTCATCCATCATCAACATCAGCACCGTAATAATTTCCATCAACTACAGCATTGTCATCAACGCGATAAACATCTACAATTAAAGAAAAAATAAAAATAAATAAATAAAAAGCAGTGTAGCCACACTGTGTCATTGTTCCATTTAAATATTAGATTTCTTTATTAATTTTATTTTATTAGTATATGAAAACATCCACACTATTGTTACTACTTGT
Source organism: Dexiosoma caninum (assembly GCA_963924685.1). NCBI lineage: Eukaryota > Metazoa > Arthropoda > Insecta > Diptera > Tachinidae > Dexiosoma > Dexiosoma caninum. The sequence goes on along the minus strand of OZ004728.1, from coordinate 52,539,904 downwards.
TTTATATTTTAGATACGGTTGCATTAAAACCACAAAAGCACTCAAGTTGGCGTAATCATTTTGCACAAAAAAACAAAAAGCGCAATAGACAAACTAAAAAATTAAGGTCTAATTTACTTGTTCTACTATAAAGTTTAGTTTAAATACATACATATACATACATATGTATGTAAAGGGTGATCCATTTGGATTTTTTTTCGTAGACTAGTGCTCAAAAGACAGGTGGTGAAGTGATAAGAATGATAAGAGAGCTTAGATCTTATACAATTCTGCAGTTACGTGATTTTAAGCATTTGTACAGATTGTATTCAAGATTAACGTCGGTACCTGCGCATAGCCTCTAACGCCACGGTACTCTCAACACCGGGTGAATTCTATGACGGTAACGCTGGGAATGGTGTCGAATCGATGGTTGACAGTTTTCAACCATTCACTACGCTACAGCAGTTATATCTTTCTAACTGCATGCTGGATATTGTCTATTCAGTCGTATATCATCTAATAAAGTACGCGTGACAGTCAAATTGGCGGATGTTATTGGCTATAGTGGTTCAGCAGGTCGACGTTGCACCGAATATATTGCTTGATTGGCACGAAAAACATTTCTTGCAGATCGCTGGTTTTCGAAATAAAATGAGTGAATAATTTGGAGACTTTGTTATTGTAAAAATAATAATGACTGAAAAAAATTTAATAAGCAGACCTTTAAATGGATCACCCTCTAATAGCAACAAGCATTTGAAAGAAAAATTAAAATCTGTATTTGGCTGTGTGTGTGACTGTGTGCAACTCATACATAAGTTCCAGCAATTGTAATCGTATACGCATTGTAATTATATCATAAACAACTGCTTGTCAAGGATTATTTTACAGCCATTTATGTATTTTTATTAAAATAAATTAGACCTGGTGGGAAGGCAAAGAAATATTGGCTTAACTGTTAACTTTTTCTAACCTACCGCCAACACCTGATGAAGTTATATCATGATTCATAAGGAATGTCAAATGCTGACGCATCTATAGAACCAAATTACATAGAAAAGATTAAAAAAAAAACATATTGTACCTTGTGGGGAAGGCCATTTTCAATACTAAGCACTATTAAGAACATATAGATCCTTTATTTATTTAGCTTTTGGAATATTATATTGACAGTTCCACACCTACTGGTGGAATGCCCATGTGCCGGAATAAACAAACCATGGGAGGAGATTCTTAATTGCGCTGTCGACAAAAATTTTGCCAAAATAAAATCAAGTCTACAAAAACACAATATCAAGGAGATCTAAAGAGATCTTATATTTATCACACTTTTTTTTTAGATTTCGCACACATGTTAAAAAAAATTATAAATTCATAAATTTTTCAAACAACAATACGTGCCTTGTACATTTATTTTTTTATATATACATGAATATCAAAAAATGAAAATTCAGATCTCATTTTCATAGAACTTAACATTAGTCATTTTAGATTTAGATTATAGAAAATTAACTTGAAATATACTATGTACATAGTTACCCGGCGCCTAAATTTATAAATTTATTATATACAGTAATAGAGTAATAAATAATTAAATATACCTGATATACTTATCTACTTGTAGTTTATATTTTAGCACATTTTGAATCCGTATCGGAAATTTCATAATCTCTACATTTTATGCATAAGGTGTGTTCATCACTAATCTGTAAAACATTCGTTTTTACTGAACTGACACATTTTACATGCGTATCCTTTGGGCATTTTATTTTTATTAGTCGACTTACGGAACTATTAAGAGCTAAAGGCAGTGTGTATTAAAAAATAAACTGCATTTTCTTTACAATTATTCAGTATCCCTCGTATATATTCGTATACTAAGTAAATTCGTACATGTGTATATGTGTACATGAGTCATGCCTTAATTTCATAAATTAATTTTGAATTCATTTGATATTTTTCAAATCTATTTCAACAATAAATAAAATAATATTATTTATTTATTTTTTAACACTTTGTTAGGTCAAAAGTTGATATTTGTTTACTTATATTGTCTGACTAATATTATAAAAATGTTTACTGCGTTGGTGGTGGCACAGCAGAGGAATAATATACAGTTTGAATACGTATAAATAGCAGTTATTACTTCGCCTTTTAAATTTTTCTACTTTTGTTTTATTGAATTAAATTAACAAGTTTTTTTATTAACATTTGTTTAGTTAATAAAAATGTTATTATTGTTAATTTGAATTAAGCAGAGAGATAGATAGGAATAAATTTTAATCTACGGAGATAAGATTGTAGAAATAATAAAACACAGTGTTGCTCTTTTTGTTAATTTTCCCTAAAAGTTGACGATTTTCGAACGCATTTTGATGAATAAATATGTTTCAAGTAACATAAAAAAAAGTCTAGTAATGCTTTATACTTTTTAAATCTAATAAGTTAAGGTTTCTGATATCGTCGTGTTAAATCAAAAAAGCTCTAAGTTACATTAAAACAATTTAACAAAAGAAGTAAAAATCCTTCCAATTAACTTTGATTAAAATTGTATGTTTAATTGTATATTTAATTGCAGGCTCATACAAATCTTATGATACGGTTCACCATAATGAATTAAAAAGTTAATTTAAATTAACAACAATTTATATATTATATTTTAAGCTTTAAAGGTTTGTTTTTATGTTTATTTGTTCAACATCGGTTAACATTTTCAGCAAATTTTTGTTTAATTAAATTAAAATGAATTAATTAAATTAAAATTTTGATTAATTTAAATTTTTTTTTACGTTTTGGATTTCATATGACTATTGTATTTACATACATACATATGTTATACATACATACATATTTTATACATACATACATCAAGTTCTGTTTAAATTTAAAATCCTGCAAAACTCGTATGTGGAATGTTATAGTCACAACTCTTACGTCTATACCAAACCGCAATGACAGTACTACCTAACCAGGCGTTCCAATGGCGTCTCAAAGAAATTAATTTCTTTATATACCGTTCATACCCAATTTAGTGGTATATACCATATTTTCTTTTTAATCCTTCTTGTTACATTTTGGAATGGTACATTTCTAGTATTTTTTTTTAATTCCAAAAGTCTATCAATTAGGAAATCTTTCGTTTCAACGACATTAAAAAAAAAACTTGCACTTTCCTTTATAAACGATCAACAAATTTTTAAGAAAGTCGTCTATTTCATTAAAGTTTAATTCTTAATACGTACTTATACAGATTTTTCAAGAAGGGTTAGATAGTGAAAATAATTAAATCTCAAATATAATTCCTTTTCCAAAAGCTAATAAAGGTTATTGTACTCTATAGGAGAAACGTTCACGTTGTGTTTAAAACATTGCGACTTTTCCAATACTTTCGCTTTTATCAATACATACCTTTTTTTAAAACATTTGTAGGTAAAATATTTTTGCCAATAAAATGATAAAAATATGGGCCCGTGTGTTGGAGGGAAGAGAAAACTAAAACTAAAAACATAAAACGTTACAAATTTGTTAATTTTCGTTAAATTACATGTCGCACTGAAAATGTAAAACTAAATCGCACTTGAACATTTATATGTATGGTGTTTGCATACGAACAGAGTTTTAATTTTTGAAAGCGATTTAAAAGATTTTGTTTTGCAATCAAATGTTCCACAACCATTATTAATTGTCTTCTGTAAGTTATTATCATAGTAAATCGTAATAATGGTGACAACTTAACGAAGGCATTCAAGTGAACAGCTGATTGAAAGTTGAGTAGAGTGCTAATCCATAATAAGAATTTGACAACTACAACACAACTCAAGTATTTAGCACGTTGACTATAATAAATAAAGTAAAAATTAATTACACTTTGGGAAATAAAATTTTTTAAACCTGTGGTTAAGTTTCATGTTAAATTTTAATAATACATTGTGGAAATTGTCTTTAATCTAGCAGGAAATGACCGGTTAAACTATCGAATGCACTAATTAATATCTTAAATGGAGCAATTAAGAAAAATAACTATAACTGTTATAAACTGAAATTAGTCAATTTAATAGTCATTCAATGGTATAATGAATTTTATCAATTTTGTAGTTTTTAATTAAGTTTTAAATTGTTTCTCTTTTTTTATTAGAAGGTCGAAATTTAAACATATGTACATATGTGAGCAGTAATTTTGATTTAACAGTATAATAATTATATTTTCGATGATTTTATGTGCAGATAATTAAAAAAAAAATGCGGATGCACATGTTTAAACTTAAAAATAAGTAGATGTTTATAAATTTATTTCTATTATTTGACGGCTATTACTTTATTTTCTAGTAGTAGGATCTACTAGAAAAATATATTATTTTGGTTTTTAATAAATGATTGATTCGAATCTATTACGTTATGCATTTAACTTAAGTCGACTTAAGCTACTCTTCCATGCTGCCACAGATATATTTAAATATATTAAGTACATTTCCATATACATGAATATATGTACATATGTATGTATGTATATAGTGAACGCTCTACTCGCACACAGATCCTATAAAGGGACATCTCATGTAGCCTTTCAAAATTTCTCACACTCGTTTAAAATTACCGCAAGGAATTAATTCATGTTCTTTTCAACGGACATCTCCAGCCAACGTTGGGCGAGTGTTCGGTAATATTTTGCTTACTAAAATTTTTAAACAACAGCGCCTCTTTTATTACTATTTCACAATCACTGTCGATAACTTGTCGTCCTAATGTTACATTTATTTGCGTTCACCGCAAAATTCAAATAGTTGTTATAAAACACGCCTCCATTTTGCTTGCTGCCTTACACTTAAATAATATTTGTTTTAATCATATTAAATTACTACCGCTCTGACTACATAATGGATTATAATTTAACATTCATAGCGAAACGTACTGTATAACCTAAACCAATAAATATTTTATAAATCAATAAAACAAAACAAATACAATTACGTAACACTGACTGCCGTGGCAATTGCAAGTTAGGGACTGTCAATTATTATCCCAAAATCTCAAGCTTTTTACAAGCATTCTCGAATCGTATATTATCTCATCACTTCTGTATTCTCTATCACCGGTGAGTTTTTCGCCAAGAGGAAAGGGGCAGTAATAACACACCTTAAAAATATTCTATACTATCATTGAAATATATTTAATTACGATAAATTGAAAACCAAACATACTAAAGATTTGTTAAAAATGTATTTCTCATAATGTAACACACACTTTATTATTAAATAACGAAATAGATTTTGAACTGTTATTTATGAAAGTGGTATAAGTCCACTAAAGAAAAAATTATTTAGCAATTTTCCAATATGCTCCAAAATGTATTTTATGTACTTTTCTTGAATATATAGTATTATTTCATAAATTAACTAGTAAAGCGGGCAGACAAACGCTTCTATTTAATATCTATATTATGGAGTTACATGGAAACGGCTTAAGGCATTCCCCATATTGCATTTAAAATTACGCCATTTAATATTTCGTAGTCTTCCCAACCAACTCTTTTTTTTTTTCTTGGGCCAGTGCTCAGGCGATGTCTGTCTGCTAGGTATGCAATGCATGTAGCGGAACAGATAGTATGGAGAAGAGACGTGGTGAAGTGATAGAATTAATTCTAGTGGAATTCTGCAAGTTGCTTTTGCGCTTTGTTTAGCAATTTGTAATACCGTGTAATACCATCCATGTGTTTACTTAAAAAATAACCGGTCAGCCAAGTAGGGGATTGCGCTATATCGGACGCAATAAGAACGTCAATTGATTTTGCAAAATCTTACGAAAAAAATCTTTAATTATTTTTGGTTTTTCGTTTTCTTGTAATTTATAGTCAGTAAACCCTTTCATTTCAGCTAATCGTGTATTGTCATCCAAACCGAAAATTATGCTTACTTGGTTGAAAATGCAGTTGCAGGATTTGAGCCTGTGATTAAAAAATTTTAAATAATGCTTAAATTTGAAGAAATATCAATATAGTTTTTATGTGGATATATTTATATGAGTATATGGGTGTATCAAAAAAATTGAAGTTTGAAAGTTAATTTTAAGAAGTTGTTTAGACACAATTTTCGCACATGCACAAGGTTTTTCACCTTATTTTTGTAAATACATAGTGAACAAAAACATACAACAAAAAGAAAAACAAACAAAAAAAATCAAATAAACTCACAGTCAGCAAAGGGCGTTTGCTTTTTGTTATTTTATATATTTGAGTTGAAAATTTAACTTCATTTGTGCACATGCACTTCTATTCACACGTGCATATGTATGCATGCAGTATATACATCCATGTATACTTATATTCAACTCAAAAATCTTTTACCCTTTCAAACGTGTTTATACAAATTTTATGGTTTTTTTCCATAACTTTTTCCGATATGTTTAATACAAAATAAGGAGAGAAAAAGCTTTACAGTCCACGACAAAAAAAACAATGCAACCATATGCTCGACCGACCTTAAATAGTACTAAAAACGTTTGGGATTGGTTAGCACGGCGAAAGTTTATTTTTCTGTAAATGTGCTGTTGGGTGAGTAGTTAGCGCTATTAGATCGTGGGTTAAAATCCTCCTCCAGGACAAAACTTTTCCGATCTGCATTAGCGTCCTTTTTCATCGGCAATCGATAAAATTAGTCGATGAAGGAAATTTGAACGAAATGGTTTTCTTTTAGCTTGGAAATTAATTCATCAACAACGGAGATGATGCTACTCTGCGTTATAAAATAAGAAAACGCGCAAGAGCAACGTCCCTACTATATATCTCACTTGACCACCTGCCTCTTCTCTATACTATAATCGTTTCCGAAATATTCCGGCCAGTTTTACGCACAACAGAGTTCTTCTAGAGAGATCAACCATTTATAGACGATTTTGAAGAACAGACAACGCATTCCATACCCTGAATAGGATCAAATGAACACATCAAAAAGTGCTTCTGTATGCATCTAGTCTTGCTTTTTTTTGCTAGAAGTACGTTATTTCACGACTCCTTCTTTTTTAATCGTGCAGACGATTGTTGTACAAGTGAATCTTCGTTTACGCACTTTAGCGAGTCTGAGTTCACACGACTCATGTATTATTGACATGATTGCTACTTTCTAGGCATGAGTAACGCGGGGAAGGGTAACGAGTACTCACGTTCATGTACAGTCAGTCCGTTTTGCTTTCTCATTCTTAATTTAAATATACACACAAACTATATGTACATGTCGCAACATGATATGAATTGTGTGAACACCAAAGAGAGTTCAAAGAAGAAAAAGTAAGAATCATGTCATTAAAACATGAATCGTGTAAACTCTCACCGAGCATTGGAAGATTATTCGTAATTAACAAATGATATTTTTGCGAGTAATTTTGATGATTGTTCTATGTTGGGTTTTTTTTATTTATACCACAATCATCGTTTAAGCGTTTTGACGATCACTGAAAGATCGATATTTCACCACAACTGTATTTTACTCATTGGAATGATCTTTTGTTAGTTTTTTTTAAGGATTTTTGGACGAGTGAAGTGTGCTCCTCCAGAACATAAAGTCGAAAAACAAAATATTTTTGCTTCTTTTCAACTCTGTTTTTGATCATCGTACAACAGTCATCAAGGCGATTGATTCAAGGCTCGCCTGCATTAGGAATATAAGAATCTTGCACGATTCTTCTCAGATCATCGTAGAGGATTTATCCGGAAGAGGTAAATGGCCACAAACACTACTCCCGATATCCACCTCCCCAAACACCTCCATATTTGCCTAGTTGCGCAGTGTATTGGGGTGCCTCATACACTGCAACGAGTACATTTTGTTGGTTTTAATAAATAAGGTTTGAAAAACAAAGATTTGTCACTTACTGACTTATCCATATGTATATCCAATGTTGGAGATCATTTCTGCAATTCTCTCCTCTAATGTATGATTAATTAAAATTTTAAGACAAAAAAAAAATGATTCAACTCACAGAGATTACTGCACAACCAGAGACATAAATGTCCAGAACTACTTCCATATTAATTCAAATAAAATAATCGATCTACGTACGCACATGTAGATAAATTGTAAAATATTTTACATTAATAAAAAAAAATCGTTAAACAAGTTTTCATAATAAATAGTAGAGAAGGTGTCGTGCTACGTGATTAAAAAATATTTCATATTTTCCCCGGCAATTTACATAAAAAATATGTATATACAATGAATTATAAAATATATGTACTTCAATAGTGATAAACTTAAACTATCGTATTCACAAAAAATATTGAAATATTTTTGATTTATAAACGAAAATGTGTTTATATAAATTTGTTTTCTACGTGTGTAGTAAACAAATTATTTATTTATTAAATGTTACACATACAATTAAAGTTGCCACTCGCTAACTAGACTACCAGTTTAAAATTTAGTAAATGTCAAGTAAGCGTGTTAGATAACAAGAAAAAACCTTCTCCTGTAAAATTTGTGTTTTGGCGCTTACAAGCATTTGCGCTAAGGGGTCGTTTATATATTATTGCAAATTATCCAGTCCTTTTCCATTGCGTTTTAATTACAAATAAAGGCGATACCATTTTTTCAAAATAGTATATATTCGTAATGACATAATTTTGAGATCAAGATCACACTCATGAGCGTGCATTATAAACAATGCAAAGTCATTCACGAGCTCAACTCTGCTAAATGGTTAAAGTTAAACAAGTTGCCGTGTTGCGTTTCTTGAAAAAAAAGTGTTTTTAGTAATGTGGTAGTATTCTTAATGCAAATTATTCAGTTTAAGGTTTAGTCACCAAAATTTCATGGAAAATGTATTGTGGTTTGGTTTTCACTTCATTGTAACCGCTAATTTCGTTTTAAATTTAAAAGAGCTACAATACAAAAAAGTAAAAAAAAATATGACGTACAAAATAAATAATTCGGAAGTTTTTTAAAGAGCACATAAAATTGATATTATGTAATGACTAATATCATTTTTAAGTCTACATAAATATAAATACAAATAGTATGCATAAAGTAATTTTGGTTTTTTAGTTTTGTTTTATATGGTTGGTAACGTTTGGAAAATTTTTTCCGTTTTGTAATACTATGAATCACAGTGGTGCTCTGCTGTAAAATATATTTTTACTGCTACACAAATCTGAATTGCTAATTTAGAAATGAATTTTGCTATTAATAATTGATTACTTATGATTAATAAAAAAATATATTAATAAACACATGTGCGGTAAAAAATGTAGCAGTAAAGTTAGAGCTCGTCTTTCCAAACATTTTCATTTTAATTTTAATCATGAACTAATATCTCGATTCGCACCGAATGATAGTGTCATTATTTTTTGAAAATTCAAGTGTGTTCTTACAAAATGTGTATGTGAGGATGTATAGAACGAAGTTGTAATAAAACGAAAAGTTATGGTTGCTAATTACGTTACCTGTACTAATTTTATTTACCTATACTCGTATGTTATTTAAAAGTTCAATGGTTTAAAATTTTAATTTTTTTTCACTAGTTTTCAGTAGTTGTTTATTTGCTCCCCATGATTAATGCTTCCCTAATTATATAAGGAATAATTAATTTAGGATCTTCATTCTGTATTTAAAACAAGTCTTACTTTCAAAAGAATAAACCGTATTTTAAGAAAATTTTCGTGACAAAACGACGGAGAAAGTTTATTATTATTGGTACTTCACTTGATAACATTTCCGAACGGAATCGAAATATGTTGGTGTGTGGAACCGCACCAAAGAGGGGCCTCCTTTCATTGGATTGTTGGACGAAAGTGTCTCAGTAGGGAAATTTTACACTCCAGGCAATTAACATGCTTACCGACAATAGTGACGTTATGTATTACATTTTTCATTGGAAAACGATAGTCTGCTTGGCGAATAGATAGACAGTTGGTGAAGCTAATTGTGATAAATTTTTGTTATTACTTCATTTCACGCTAATATTCGTTTCTTTTCTCTAATCTACGCTTTATTCAATGCAATAAAATCTCAACTTTGTTACAACGAGAAAAAAATAAATTAAATACATAGTATACATATTCCCACTTACTAACGCGACCTCCACAATGTCATTATTATGCATTAAATAGTATAAAATAAATAAACAAACAGACAAACGCTTTTATGAAAAGCCTTTGTGTTTACACACGCGTTTATATGCCTACATATACTCGCATGTGTGCATTTTTATAGCCAAACATTTGTACGTATGCACTTGCGATGGCATGTAACTTACCCCCCTTTGTAATATACATAAATTATTTGTGTTTATGTAATTGTTAATAATACTCTCCCGCATGCTTTATGAGTCATCATTATGCTTTTTGTTTTGTCTCCTTTGTTTTCTCTCCCTGCAATCTCATTTGAAAATAATGCTTTGTTGTGATATGGTGTAGTAAAAACATTTATCGCTTGACATATTTTTTTATTATCGCATGCGCAACGGGTTTGTGTTTGTGGCTTTTTTTAATTTTTTTTTTATTTTTGCTTTGGATGATTTGTACGGGTTTGTGTTGAAAAAATTATTCGCCGTTTTTCAATATATTTTAACAAACAAACCGTGTTAAACGTGTTGTGAAAAAGATCGTGCGTGTTTAGTTTCTTTATTAAAGTTTTAATTTTGAAGTGTTTTGGTATTTAAAATATTTATTTTTAAACTATTGAAATGAATATGCATTTAAAGAAAGTTAATACTCGCAGTTTTATCTGTTAATCAAAGTGTTTAATTTATGCTATGAAAATTGTATGGAAAAGAAGAGCAACATACAACTGTGTATTTTTTTTTTTTTTTTTTTTAATAAAAAAGTAGCATGTTTGTATTTTGAATTTTATATGAAAATCAGAGAAATAAAATAACAACTTTACACTTGAATTGTTTAAAGTTCATTTTAATACAATTCGTAGAAATTCAAAGGTAAATTTTACTAATTAGAAAATAAAACACTTTTACTTCAACATCAATTGAAAGTTATTAAACTGCAAGATGTTTAAAATTGAGTGTAATATTTTTCAATTTATTTACTAACTCTTAATGCGTCAAATAAAAATAATTTGATTCTTTTGCTGTACTTTGTAATACGAGTACAAATTAGTATTTAGTAAAACTAAACTAATGGAAAACTAAAATCATAAATTTCGATGACTAACAAACGTTCAGTAATCTTTAGAAACTTATCTATAGACAGAGCCGGACAAAAATATTCACACAGCAACCAACTTTGTTTTTAATCTCCTATATTTTTTTAATAAAGGGGCAAAATGATATACATACATAGTTTTCCACAAACTTATTTGTTTATTTCATCCCTATTAAATGTAGAAAAAAAGAAGTTGCTAACTATGTTATTTAAAAAATAATAAATTAAATTTTAATTTAAAGTGATTTTTTAGGTGAAGAAAAGTATTAACACAGTTACATATTTTGGTGTTTATATACTTACATAACTATTTTTTTTTTATATTGGCGATACTTTTTGCATTGGAATATGTAAAAGTGCCGTTACAAAATATTTGCTGACAAGAACATGATTGTAGGTTCTTGTTTAAGAACTTTGTTTTCTACAATGGCCGTAAGCAAAAGGAAACAACAGAATCTGAAAGAAAAATTACTTTAGAGCTATATAGGGATAACAAATGCTATACAGAAATCGGCCAAATAGTAAAAAGAAGCCGATTTACTGTATCCAGAATATTTAAGAGGTTTAAGGAGTCTACAAACTTCAAGAATATTCATTGACTGGCCGGCCACGAAAGCTTACAGCAAGAGAAGAGATGAAAATCGAAAGAAAAATAAAAATAAACCTTAAACTAACATCAACTGAATTGGCTGCACAATGTTTAGAAGGAACAGGTAAACAAATTCATTCGAAAACTGTGGGCCGAACCTTGCACTGTGCCGGTTACAACTCTAGAGTCGCCAGAAAAAAACCAGCGATAAGTAAAGTGAATAAAACAAAACGTTTAAACTACGCAAAGCAGTTCGAAAATAAAAATGAAAGCTTCTGGGATGGCTTGCTGTTTTCTGATGAGAGCAAATTTAATATTTTTAAATCCGACGGAAGGACACTAGTTGGGGATAGCCGAATACCGAATTGGAAAAATAACGTTGTTTCTACTGTCAAATACGGCGGCTGAGAGGTTATGGTGTGGGGTTGTCGTGGGTGTGGGGTTGCAACAGTCGTCGGAAACCTAGTTTTTATCGACGGTACAATGGACATATTACAAAAAATATTTGCTCCAAAGCGCCGCAAAGTTTTGCTTTTGCAAAAATTTATATTTTGAACAGGACAATGATCCGAAACATATTGCGTATGATGTTCGTATGTGAATTGCTTATCATGTTCCCCATATCCTAGCCACTCCACCGCAACCTCTGGACATGAATCCCAATGAGCATCTTTGGGAAGAATTGGGCAGACGGGTGGAAAAGCGCAACATAACGAGCAAAACCCAACTTAAGGACATTCTGATGGAAGAATGGAATAATATTGGTAGCGACGTCACAAAAAAACTTGAGCATTCCATGCCAAAACGCTTAAAAGAAGTCGTAAAATATAATGGATACTCTACAAAGTATTAAATTAATTTGAATTCGAATTTTTATGCAAACTTCTCGTAATGTGTGAATACTTTTGTCTATCTCAATTAGTGCCTTAATATGAATACTTATGTTTTTATTTAAAATTTTTGTTAAATTTAGTCATATTTTTTAAATTTATATAAATAACAAGTGAATAAATAATTTTGTAGAAAACCAAACTATTATATCTGTTTATTTCAATAATATAGAAGATTGAAAACAAAATTACTGTGTGAATATTTTTGTCCGGCTCTGTATGTACATATAAAATAATTTTATGGAAATCCATCGATTTACGTCGCTGCATATTTTTTCAATAGCAGTCCCACCATGGTCTATTTAAAGGTGTTCGTTACGTAAATACTTCTTCCGATCCATCTGATCAGCTTATTGTCTAGATCACTTACATAGATTCGACAAAAAATGGAATACTGCAAATTATATTCCGAAGCACGTTTTGAAATTCGAGCGAATCGCAAAAAATTTGTTTATTAGTCGAACAGTTCGTATGTCCTGTCTACACGGATGTTGGAAAGTTCTAAAAGTCTCATATCTCATCACTTTTCAAAAATATACAGGAGAAGCAAAAAACTATATAATATGGAAACGGTTTGAGGTATTGAAAAAAAATTTTTAAAACTAGATTGACATGAAACAAGAAATATATTTTGGATAAAATGAATCTGTTTTTTACAGTACATTTTATGCTATGTATGTTACGTTATTTTGAACTGTTGTTTTCTGAAACAAACTAACGTATCATCAACCTTTTAATCTGTATGAAAAAATAAAAACAGTTACATACATACATATATGTGTTTTTATATTTTGTATTTTGATGTTAATTATAATTAATTATTATTAATAACTAAAACTTAAATGTATTTCATAAAATGTTCATAAAGACAACAAGAACAAAAAACTAGTATGTATGTATTTCAATTTATTAAAATTACATAAGACACATTAAAAAAATAAGGTGAACAGCTATATATTAATTAATTACTCAAAAGGCAATCTGATGGAAGCAAAGATTTTAGGTCCTGGAGATGTTGCCATTTCTTCTTGGAGATTGCAAGCCTTTGGGAGTGCAATAGTTTAGGTTGCTGACTTTCAAAATTTCTAGCAGTCCTTTGCGGAAGAATATGATAGTTGTAATTAATATTGATTTTGTAATAAATGGATCCTGTTGGTTCATACGGTTCGGGAAAAATAGAACAATGGCGAGTTCAACTTTTCTCACAATACTTGGACGTCCATCAAGCTTTCATTTCTCTTGGTTGTAATATGATGTAGTGAATCGTAATCAATAAAAAAATGAATTTTGATTTTTTTGATGATACGTTGTTTTGCACATACTACATACTTAGTCTGCAGATTGACTACAAAACCAAAACAGACCTGGATTTAACCCCAGTTTCAGACTAAAAAAATATATATATTCTTGTCGGAAGGTTTCAGTGTCGATGGCATAGTCACTAGTCACTGAACAATGCCGGCTTCAGCTGATAGCAATCCATAATTACATCAGAACGCCCTTCGTTGGCATTGTCTAGCACCGGCGAAGTAAAATAATAATAAAAAAAAAATGTCTACTAAACAGAAGCTTCAACACTGCTATAAACAAAGAACGTGCAAAAGCGGAGCTGTAAAATAATTAATTAAACTTTTACAACCTGTCGTTTCTCTAACTATCCCTTTCCTATAGTGCCAGGACCATGCATGGCATGTGTAGGGGTCATCTCCTGAGTGCTGGTCCCAGATAAAAAAAAATAGAACTGAAAATGTATTTATTTCATACGAAACTTTCGCTGTGAAGATTTGAAGTCGCTTGCTAAATTTTCTGTAAAACAGCAGTAATTTCGGATCCCTGATACATTTGTATATGTAAATGTTTTAATAAAAATTTTACAATAGCTTAACTCTGAATATTTCCAATAAAGTCTACATATTTTAAGTAGATACATACATACATACATACATACATATATTAAGTACACAAGTAATAAATTGTTTATAATAAATTACTGTTGCCGTTATGCACTTTGAAAAGCCTTGAGTCATTTTTATATTTGATGTCCAATTTGCATTTCCCTTTAAACTTTTAATGATTTTTTAACTTTGATTGCTTACTTTTAAAAACAAATTTATTTATTTCAATTAACAGAAAAAACACATGATTCATTTCAATTTTTTTTTTAGCGATTTGGGTTTGCATTAGTAAACGGTGTCATTGTATTTCTTTACAAAAAACAAACGAGTATTTCATATGGAGAATTTTCGTATGCCTCCCTGAATGACAACGTGTTTAGAATCATAATTATCTACTCTGCTGCTCAAGATTTTATGAATAATTTTTTCAACGCTTTAAGGTTGACTTTTTGATGATTTAATTTCTTATTTTGTTTGATTCATATACAGACCATAAGTATAATTTTATTTATTTTAAACCGACATGCATTCCTTGTTAAGTTTAAATATTTTTTTTGCTTGTATTTTAAATATCCGCATTTTTATGAGGCAAAATACGCTAAAAAAAAAAAACGTAATCGGAGGAACCTTTAACTCTTTGATGACCATATATGTATGCAAGTGTTTTTGCTCACTCAGTTTATGTTTAAAGATATGCAATGGAAAAAGTCTTCATTCATATAATGAATTTTTACATTAAAACAAAGAAATTTGTCATTAAAAGTCATTATATTAATGAAGGATATTTCAGTGTACTTAAACCTGAGGTGAAAGTGGGGATGGTAATGTTCGTAATAGAGATATCCCGATATTTTTTGTTGGCTGAGTAGTTAGCGCATTGACTTTGCAAGCCAAAGCAGTAGATTTCAAACTCTACTACAGTCTTCAAACATTTTCTGATATGCATTAATGTCTATCCCATGCCATTTCGTTATTTCAACAATGTAAAACGTCAGCGAGGTAAAATAATAAACAAAAATTAATGCTTCTTCTCACTCAGCACCAGATATGCTGCAACTCTGCTAGATACTTAAATTTATTTTAGCAATTTAGGCGACTGTATCACATAAAAACGAAATTAGCTTTTCTATCTTTGGGAGAATTTTATAGTTTAAATACTTATCAATCCGTCTGTAATAATTGTTGCACTTGTAATTCTGCTATGAAAATATATAAATAAAAGCTCAGTTTGCTAACTTGGCAATAGTTGAGTGGAAATTAAAATATGTACATATCGTCTGTCAATCAAATCCAAATTTCAATATTCATTTAAACATTTCAGTTCACTACTTAAAAAATACATAAATAAATAAAAAATGCGTGTAGGTTTCATTTCTTTGTGTTTTTTTTTTTGGACGAGAGCTTAGTTCTCTTAATTGTGATTTCTTTAGTTTCGATGGCCAATCTGTAGGAAGATTATAAATAGAGAATTGCTATAATATTTACCATTTAACATATTACAGTGTGACAAGAATTCTTATGTATGAATGACAATTCTTTAATGAAAGTGGAGCAAACTTTTCCAAAATTAAAAGTGCTCAAATTGCACATGGAAGAATTTAATTCACATTGAATAGACTTATTTTTTTCAGTAGAAGAGTTAAAAAGACAAGATAGGCCTTGTAAAAAATGAATTGAAATGCAAAGTGTAAAATATAAAACTCGTAAACGAGCATAGAGGTGAAAGGAATTGTTCGTAAAATTTATTCTTAAACGAGATTAAACCCGTCCGTAAATTGGACCCAAGTGGGCTGGGACCTTTCTTGACCTTTATAGCCAGCAACCTGCTGACCTTTGTCAAGTACAGCGTTCTACCATTTCCACAGGATTTTCTAGACTTCTCTGCTTCGTTATTAATTCGCAAATAACACGCAACTGCAAGGTTGTGCATGATATATCCTTCCATCAGTTTACCACCGGTCTCGTGTCTACACTATCGCATTGTATAGGCAGGTCCGAGAAAAAAATAAACTTAATGTTTTTTTTTTTATAAATTAAACATTTTTATGCTGAAAATGGCAGTTGAGAGAGTTAAGTTTCGAAGCCTAATTACTTTGTTACTCTGTTGATAAAAATATCCACTATAATTAGTTAAAATAAAAATAAATATAAAACAGCTGTAGACATACAATTAAGTCATTGGTACATTATTAGTTTTCTCTTTTAAAATAAGATACATACATTTATTTGATTAAAATTTCAACAAAAACGTTTTATTTCCCATTTAATAGCAAAATCTTAAAAAATGTATCTGTAAAATAACGTACATACGTGTAGTTTCAGAAAATAAACAATGACAATTGTAGGTTGAAACGTTGATAAATTACAAACTAGAGTTAATAGATTTTGGTAATCCTTAAAGTTCCTATTGTGAGAAAGGTAGAAAGTGAGGCGAATGTTAACAACAGTCTGAGAAGAATAGAAGAAAAGATAGTATGTAGTACTCGTGTCCAACCAAAATGTCAGAGTCATCTGCTTCCTCTAACGAAGGAGAGTAGGTTCCTGAGGTCCACAACGGATAGTTCGGAAAGACAACTGAAACACACACACCTTACCCAGCCAACAAAGGCAGTGGTTGCTCAGTGGGGCACAGGATATTTCAAAAGAATTTTTGTCGAATTTTAAAAATAAACCGAGAATGCCTTTTTAAGACCCGTATTTGCTATTAATATAAAAAATATTTATTTTATTGTTGATTTAACTATCGTATTCAGAAAAATATTTTGGGTTTAAAAAAGGGTTTTTTTAAATTACACCCCACTACTCCATTTTAATTGCGCCATTTTTATTAAAAGCTGATTATATACAAAGAAATATTAACTTTATGGGCTTAATTGTATATGCACGGATGTATGCACAATTTGTACTCGTATATTTATAGTAAAATACCAAAAAATGGAAATGCGTAGGATTCTTGTAAATACAAATAAAAAGACTAGAGAAATATTTTTTTATCTAAAGTAACAAAATCAAAAGTATAAATCAGTCTTTCACATAAATCTATACAAAACACATCTTATGAATTTTTCCCTCAATACTCCTAATGGAACAAAAAATATGGGATTGATTAGAAAGAAACGACTACTACATGTATTTGATAGTACAACTGTGCGAAATAATTCAGGCGCTATAAAAATTATTTTATTTTTTTTTTACAGATGGCTATACCCCCTCCCCCGGGTCCGCCACCACCACCAGGTCCCCCTCCACCACCTGCAATGGGTAGTTTGAAATTGGGCGGTGGTGCTGCTGGCGGTGCTGATGCTCGTTCTGCTTTATTGCAATCAATACAAAAGGGTACGAAATTGAAAAAAACCACAACTGTAGATAAAAGTAGCCCTGCTTTGCCCGGCAAAATTTCTGATGGCAATTCACCAAAACGTCAAACTACAGTCGGTTCTAATAACATAGGCAATAATAATATTGGCAATGGAGCTACAAAACTGGGAGGACTTTTTGAGGGTTTAACCTCAATGCCAAAACTGAAGCCTGTCAATGGTAGTAGAAGTAAGTCTGTGTTCTTTTATCGAAAATACGTATAATGAAAATCACAACTCAGAGTTTATTAAATTATATGTGTATATTTCAATCTAGTTACAGCATTCACCTCCTCGAGTGCTTCGGTGGCTTCCAGTAATCACAGTAATAGTCCATCTTCATTAACTTCTAACAGTACAACGACAGCAACTGCCTCTAATAATGGTCCACAAGATTTCAATGCTGAACTAACGAAACATTTAACATTAAAACGTCAGAAACAGCAACAACAGCATCCAACATATACAGCACTACAGCCCTCATCGGCAACGCCGACACATATCAATGCTACAGAAGCCAATTTGAAAACAAATCGTGGACCACCGCCGCAACCGCCATCACAGCCTCCTAAGAATTTATCAACGGTAAGAACAGATATTTATTTTTATATAATTTACAACTTTTAAAAATTCAAAACATCTGCTACAGAAAATTTTATTTTTCGAAAATAAAAGTTAAGCAGCGAGAAAATTTCTTGAAAACATCATTAAGGCATATTAGTAAATTGTTTAAACGTTTTTTTCGTACAACAAATTTTCTTCAAATATTTGCTATAGAAAATTTATTAGTATTTTTTAGTAATAAATTTTATTTACAAGCAAAATTATTTTTTATAAAGTTCATGTATAAAAACAAATTCCAATGTTTCGTTTAATTTCTTTAGAGATATTTTCTCAAAATAAAAAGAAATTATTAATAACGAAGCTCAAAAAGTTAATTTTAAAAAATTATTTTTTGGAAATAAAAAAACTCAAGCATGGGAAATTTTTTTTAAACAGACTAGTGAATCTCCTTACCTTTTATAGAACTACAAATTTTCTTAAAAACTTCCTATAGAAAATTAATTTATTTAATAATAAAAACGAAAAATTTCTTTAAAAAATTTGTGAATTTTTTTTTTGCTGTTTTCGTGCTGTAAATTTTCTCTAAATATTTTCATTAACAGACTTCTTCATGGAAGAGAAAACCTTTAAAAACTAATTTAACTATTTTAGCATAATAAATTTTATATAAATGAAGTTTTGCAAGAATTTTTCTTCTAAAACATGTATGTATGTACATTAGACCGTACCTCAAAAAAACTTCCCGTAATAGAACGTATTTTTTATTTATTTATTTTATTTATATATCAATATTTTTTCTGCCTCAATAGCCATTGACTTTCAGAATGACGTTCTAGTATATATCCAGCAGATCTTTTTTTCAACGACCCTAATGTACGACCCTAATATCAGAAAATTAAAGCTCTCAAAAAAACAATAGACTTTTGCTAAGGAAGTAATGCGATAATTCTTGCAGAACAGTCTATGTTTGTTGTCTGATCTACAACTAAGTATGATGTAACGTAATCGTGTCTATTTGTATAAGCTTCTCACTTCTCAATCCAGTTCGCTGCCAAACAAATATAAATGCTATTTACAATCACACCAAACATTCATGTGCATTGCTTGTATGTTCAGAAGGATTTACTAAGATTTTATCCGCCCGCAATGAGACAACAGGATGCATTCATCAAATGCTCGGTCCACAAGTTGGTAATTTTATAGACTTCGATAGCGACTCTTCCATTGACAAGTAGAAACAGAGATGTGGTGAATAAATACTGGAACGGAATACTGAAAGTCAATGGTCATTGATCAGAATATTGGGCTTCTTGAAACAAAAGCACTGATATATAATTTTTTAAGATTCGACTGCAAATATCCAAAAAAAAATTTTTTTTTAAATCACTGTCCACAAATAGTTTATATTAGGAGGTGTACGGAACACTTTTTCTTTTGCCTGTAAGGTGGTAAGATCTATTGTACATACATACATATAAGATATTTGGAGTTTAAAATTAAATTAAATAAAAAAAAATTAAAATACTCTAGTTGTGTTTAAAATAATTAAGTGCAATAATGTACATATGTACATTACTTTCTTTCAGAGTACTTCCGATTCTCTTATAGAAAAGAATAAAACAAACACCGGCCCTTCAGTAAATGCTCGTTCATTTATATTGTCTAATAATGAAGCATCAGCAAAGCAATCAGCACCACCACCTCCACCTACAATATCAGATAAATTTATGGAGAAAATAAATACGGGGGGTAGTGTTCGAAGTAAAGCGGCCAATTTAAAGTAAGTTTTTCTAATGTTTTCTTTTTATTTCATTTCTGATGAGTGTATCTATGAATATCTATATCCAACGAGACCATCATTGCATTTCTACATACATAGTATGAATGTATGTATATGTACATATCTAGGAAGAAATACACTAGAGTGTAGGTTTTTATAAACACACAAAAATATAATAAACATACATACATACCATGCATACGTACATATGTATTATCATGTATGTATGTATGAGTATATATTTATTTTATTTATAATTTACATTGAAATTATTTGTCATTTCCTTGTGGTTTTCTATTATTCATTTTTATAAATCAATGCTTCAGTTTGTATATTATTAATACTTTTAATAATTTTGCATTTTAAATATTCATTTCATTACTTATTTGCATATCTACAAGGTGGCCGAACTTATTTAAGAAATTATTTTACAGACATTATTTTTTTTTTTTTTTAAATACAATATATTAATGCAGAATATTTTCAATTTAATTATGAAAATTTATATTTGGCAAGTGGTGGCCATTTTCTGCTTCGCATAATCCTGATCTTTCCAAAACATTTCCATAACCTTTGGCAAAACTTCAGGTGTGCTGTTGTCGATTTCATCGCGTATATTGTTTTTTAATTGCGGTATTGGTCTAGGCTTATTAATATATACTTTTTGTTTCAAATTTCATTTGTGTGGGAAATAACTCGTTTACCAAAGATGTCGCGTAAAAGTGCCATTGTGTCCCTCGCAATGTGCGGTGTGGCTCCATCCTGTTGGAACCGTACTTGCAGATGGGTTTCCACGGATAGCCTTAAAAAATTTGCCAACATTGTCCGATATCTAACACCAATGATAGAAATGTCGACACCGTGTTCATTTTCAGAAAAAAAAATATGGCCCAATTATTCTTTCCGACGAAACATCGCACCAACACTTAAGTGGTTGTAACTCACGCTGTTTTCCTTATTTTCTTTAGGCCATATTTTGCCTATTAACGAATCCATTCAATTGGAAATGGGCTTTTCGTCGCTCATAATTTAATAATAAATAAAATCATGATTTTCTTTCGCTTTTCGACGAAAATACATTGCATAATCATGTCGTTGTGTACTGTTTAATTTTATATTCCCCAAGTCTGCTTTAGAAAATACTGAAAACAAAAAAAAATTTAATTTTAATAAAAAATGCCTCATAATTTAAACACATTCTTGCCAACTATTTAAACTGACAAATAAAAGTAGTTAACTATCATATTAGAACCCGAAAACAAAGATTAACCTTAACTACATAAATCTCTAATCTCCATGGTAAAAATCACTCTTAAATGACATTAAACATCGATAGAGAAAATGGAACATTATATTTGCAAATACAAAATACATACATGTATTAAAAAATGTTGAGGAAAATAAAACAATAAATACTAGGTTAGGTTAGGTTTGGTGACGGATCCTCCCCGAAGGAGAACGCTCCACTTAGGCCAAAGCTTAGGTCCATTGTGATACCACAAGCCGTCAAAACTCGGGTATCAGACATTCACCACACGAAACCATTCCGATTCCTTAATTTTACAGAAACCATTTTACAAGAATAAAAAATTAAAAAATTAATTTCCTATCAAAAAGATTTAAGAGGCTACTTTTACACTACTTTTTCCAATTGTACAAAAATTATAAGAACATATTCGGTACAACTGCATAATAAATTTTGCTGCTTTTTAAATAACATTTTATTGGTAATTCCCTTTTATTTTATATTATTTATTTCTTTTATTTTTGTTGATTTTATTTCTTTAAAAAATTTTTATTCCGTTTTTAACAGTTTGTGTTTAGGAAATAATAATGTATTTGTAAATAATAATAACAACAACAATAATAATACAACAACATCAACAACAACCACAAATTCCCAACACAAAACCAAAAATTTCAACAACAACAGTTTATCATCGTCGTCCGTTGCATCTGGTGGATCATTGCGTAACATAGCACCCAATAGATCAACATTATTTGGTGGCGGAAATCCAAATACTGGTGGTAGTGGCAATAGTAGTTATAATAGTAATGGCGTTGATACAATTAATCCATCGGCTTCTGCATCACCTTCACCACCCACAAAATCACCATTACCAGCATTGAAGCCAAATCATGGTAAACCAAATTTTGCCCCAAAACCACCTGGGTTGCAAAAGTTGGCCTTGGCCAATGGACAAAGACCCGGTGTAGCTCGTCATCACAGTATGAAATCGCCAAGGTATATCAACAAAAATCAGTAACATTTATTAAATATACTACTCGCTCTCTCCCACTCTCGCACATAAATATGTACATATGTAAATGTATAATACTTTTAAAATGCTTCTTTATTTTAAAACTTTATCATCACTTTTATAGTATAAATAAATAATAAACCGTACCACTCACACATCATCCACCTTAACCAAAAAGCAAATTAATATTAATTTAACTTATTAGTTAGCTTCAAACTAATCAAACAACTAATTTAAATACTAAATTCTAAGCTAAGGCTTCTTTAATGGCTAAATAACTTTGCCATATGCTTAGATTAATTAAAGTACTGAAATGCTTTAAAAATTAAACAATATTATAATATATTATTTTTTTTACATCTTTTCTGCTTAGATCTCCTCCTATAAGTACTACTGCTGAAGCAGGTAGTGTGGTATTTCCCACACAGCAAAATTTTGGTACCATGCGCACACCTTTTGCCCAGTCACAGGAGGCCATTAATTCTGGTTTACGCACAGCGCCCCAACCGCCCTTGGGTGAGTATTTCTAAGAAAACTATAAACCTTTACTCAAATTCGTCATTTCCAATAAAGGTCGTCCCACTGTGGCACCACCCAAACCACCAAATGTTAAACCACCACCACCCCCTACACCAGCCCGCAGTACTTCGAATTCAAATTTAAACCTCTCGTCAAATTCAGGATCTGGGATTGCCGGACCTATAAGTGCCGTTAATACTGCTCTCATATCCCAGACTAGTATTTCCTCATCACCTTCGTCTACCCAACCGCCTTCCACTTCTTCGTCTACCAATAGTGTTTCAGCTTTACGTGACCAATTTCGTACGGGTGCAAATTCAACACCACCACCACCACCGCCACCCTCAGCTACAACGCAAACTATGAGTAGTCCTTTAAGCAGTAATAAGTCGCCGAAACCAATTATACTTAACGGTGGGCCCATTAATGCACCACCATTGCCACCGCACAGAACGTGTCCAGCACCACCACCTCCTCTTAGGCAAGCGAGTAATAATGTGAGTTTAAAAATATGTTTGTCTTAAACTACAATATAACAAATATTCTTCAAGCCTGAGACAAAGACTTACCCTCTTATGCAAAGACAATTTTTAAAGTTTAAGTGTGCGTTAAAACCGGGTTTCCCATACAAAATTCCTACTTCAAGCAGACATTAATTTTAACAATAAGTTTTGCATAAGAGGGTATAAATATAAAAAGATTTGCACATAGTAATTTTGAATTTTTCTAAATTTGTATGATTCTTTATTTTCGTATTCATATAAAGGAAAAGTCTAACTAATGATTCACACACATCAAGTTTGCCTGGTCAAGTTTTGAGTACTTGGAAGAGTGTGGTAGAGAGAATGGAAGGGGAACAGACTTGAGGGTACCGTCAAGTTTGTTTCTTTCTCTCTTCTTTTCTTAACCTTAGTATTGCAAAACAAGCGAAACTTGACGCAAAAATGTTTTCGTGTATGAACGCAAATGCAGGTTCAAAAGAAAATCGAACAAAAACTGATCAGGTAAACTTGATATGTGTGAATCAGCTCTAAGACAGCTTACATACTATTGCACACGTGCCCAAAAATGTTTAGCAGCTGTATTGGTGAGAATATTTTGAATTACATTGACGAGCAAAAGAGAACTCAGAGATTTTATAAGCACAAAAAATTATGTTAGGTGTAAAACATAATTAAAATTTATACAATGCAGTTCCCTATGAATTTGCTAAAAGAAAATTTTTATAAAAGCAACATACATACATATGATTCTAATTGTGCTTTTTCCCTTATAAACTATATGTGAAATTTATTATTACATACCTTATGATATTCTCATACAGTATGAAAAATATCATAAAGCATTTTATTACAAAAGTAACTCAAAAATTGAGGAGGAAAGCATATCCATATAGTACTATTTCGCTAACGCTTACTTAGCTCATCAGTGCATTTTTCCCAACGTCTGAATATAAACCCAAGATCTATATGTTTAAAATTCAATTAATCAAACGAGAATTGTTTGTTGAGAATAAAAAACTAAAAATAGAAATGTGAGTATGTTATAAAAGTAAACTCATGGATTGTTATGTTTTTGTTTATAGATTTTTTGGTTTGTATGTTTAATATTCAAACAATTCTCGTTTGATTAATTGAATTTTAAACATATAGATCTTGGGTTTATATTCAGACGTTGGGAAAAATCCACTGATGAGCTAAGTAAGCGTTAGCGAAATAGTACTATATGGATATGCTTTCCTCCTCAATTTTTGAGTTACTTTTGTAATAAAATGCTTTATGATATTTTTCATACTGTATGAGAATATCATAAGGTATGTAATAATAAATTTCACATATAGTTTATAAGGGAAAAAGCACAATTAGAATCATATGTATAAATAAATATTCCCAAAATAAATTCAGTTAATATAAAGCAACATACATATATAGAAAATTTTCCAATTTTTATCAATTGAACAAATAGCAATTTCAGTGGGAACTGCGCCATTGTTGGAAAATTAAAAATAGGAATTGTATCCGCAAAAACTCACATAAGATCTTCCACATAATATGTTTTAAAACATTTATGTTACACACTTTATTTGAAAAAATATCAACACAGCTACTACAGCCTGTTGAATCGTCGCTGTCTCATAAGTAGCACTCTTAAAGTAAATCATATAAAAGATATTTCGCATATTTGTTTACACCTGTTTACACTGAAACTCATGAAAAAACTCCCTTTAATTTCGGCGCCAAATTCTCTTCGAATTCGTTCATCCTTGAACACTGAAACTCAATATAAATAGATAGATGCATAGTATGTACGTACCTACATACATAGAGTGTCTGTTAGGCTTTCTTCTGTAAACACAACACCCACCCTTATATCTCTAGGGCTGTTTGGTTGAATTTTGTTTTTGTGGTAGAAGTTTACATAGAAATATTTTATAGTTTAACTCCGAGAAGAATATCACATACATAAGTATGTTAATAGTGGTCAGTAATGACAAAGTTTGACTAACACACAAAGAACGAACCAAAATTCGTTTCCTTTCATGAAATTACATATTATTTGTTTTGCTACGCATAATTCTAAGGGCCATTATTACAACTAAGCAATAAAGTTACTGATAGCTAAAATTAACTTTAGGTAAAATGAATAATAAAGTGACCTTTAACTTGTTTTCATTATTACAACTGTTCGATAAAATAAAATTAATATTTTTAAATATATGGCAGTTCCAGAGTAAATACCGACTACTTTTGACAAACAAAAAAAGCTACTGGCAACGACAAGTTTTTATTTTATTCTTTATTTAAAAATTAATTTGTATACATTTATACTTTCCATGTTGCCATATTTAAAGTGCATAAAATATGGCAGCTTCAAATGCTTTAGTCCACTTTAAAAGTTACAGGTAGGATGAACTTTCCGTTAGCTTATCGGTCACATTAGGTTAAACTCAACTTGTAATAACGAAAAACAAATTATTTGTCCGATAGCATCCCAACTTTAGCTATCGGCACAACAAAGGGCACACCACAAATTGCGAATTAATATAAACAACAGAGACTTGATATAAGTGTATCAATTCTTCCCTATATACTTAATATAAGAAAAAATAGAATACGAGAATTAATATCTGTGTTGATTATAAAAGTTTGATGGTGAATATTACTTCACCACCATCAATGACAATTTACATATATTTAACACGCCCCCAGTGTATGCACCGATATTTGCTTGCTGATATTTTTACTGGTACCAAAAACAATTTTTATTGAACTTTTTTTTACGACCGTCATTAACATGCATGTTTATAATAAATGTTTATGCTTAAAAATAAATAATTTTGTATTCAAAATTAAATGTTTTTCAAATATTACAAAACGAAATGATACTTATAGAAAAATTAATGTACATTAAAAATTAATAAACTAAATAATAATATGAAGATATAAAATTAATGAAAATCGGAGTGTTTAATGCCGACTTAAGAGTGATGATTGCTCCGAGATTCTGCGAAACCAATCATAAATAACAGCAACCTGTAAAAAAAACATTAGAATTCATAAAAAGTAATCAAATAATTTAAAAATAATCTCAAGACAAATTTTCTTTTTATAAAAAATATGCAAGCATATAAAATCCATAAAGAAGTTATGTGTTTGATAAATTATAGAAGAAAACATAAAAATAAAAATAATATCATACAAGATTGAACTGAATTTTGCAGTAAAGAATTAAATTTTTTGTTTGACCAAAGAAAAATTATTTTTCGACATCTTTCAGTCCTCGCTTATATTTTTAAGGATCATGATAAAATCGCAATCTTATATATCGTAAAAATGGTGTGCAATTTCCATTAGAATTTTAATAAATACAATGCAATTATTCAGGGAAACAGAAGACTATATCGCAGTAATGTGGCATCTCACTTAATAATATTGATTTTTTTTTTCTTTTAAAGAAACGTAGTAATTGATTGTCTACTCTCTACTACTGTTAACTGTAGAAGAAGGATTTACCGTTATCTCTTGCTGTCACTAAACTGGAGAAAGTTACAATCAAAACAAACTTCACGATTTCGTATTGCGTTTTGATTTTATTTTCATCTACATTGCACTGACTATAAGCGTGTTGTTTTGAAATTCATACTCGTATTTTGCAGTTAAACAGAAAAAATAAAAGAAAACAATAAAAGGCAAATAAAAAAAAAGTTGTTGCTTGCTTTCATAAATATTTTTTTATTGTGCTCTAGAAAATAATTGACTGGCAGACTCAGTGTCGGTTTTGATTATGATACAATGGCATTTACACACACACATGCACTCAAATACTACAATTGTCAATTATAAGGGAAAAATCGTTAGAGGATACGAATAAATACTTACAGATTGCTTTCTCAATAAACCAACAGTGCGAAATTGCTAATAAATAATAATAATAAGTCTACAATAGGAACGAAGTCAGTGCCATAGTTTACAGGAAATCCCTTTGGTTAATCCACAACTAACTTACATAAAAGTTTACTTGATTTCTCTGTATTAATTTGGACAATGATGAACTACAAAACTAGGGTAAATACATACTTACATATGTATATATTTTATTTTTGTGATATTTTAAAATATTCATTTTATTGGCTGTTGTCTGTTTAAAACAACATTTTAGTTGATAATTTGTTAAAAATTAAATTAATAATTGTTTTCCTGACTACAACGAATATTAGATTTTCTAATTTCGTTAAAAAACGTTACAATCGTGTGCATGGTAGGAGGTAGCTTTAGGATATAATAATAAAAAATGCGTATGCACATACGTGCATTGTATATATGTATATATGTACCTAACAAATAAGGCATGGTTCCTCTGAAAATAAATGTGATAAAAAAAAGCAATAATTTTTATTAACATTGTGTGTGTGTGTGTGGTTGCATGTAAAGTTGGCTTTGAGTTGAATTGTAGATTTTATGCCACATTTGTAGCGTCCCATGTCTATGAATATTATCAATTTCACATATGTATGTAAAGGGTGGTTAAATTTCAAGGGCCGATGTTGATTTTGAATAAAACACAAACTATTTGGGAAATTATTGTAATTTTATTTTATTATGATATATTGGTATTACTCAATTATGTATGGAACAAAATATCGGCCAAATGGGCGCCGCGACCACGGCGGCACACCTCCATCCGATGGTCCAAATTTTCGATGACCCTGAGGCATAATGGAGGTTCTATGCCGTTAATGTGCCGAATTATCTCATCCTTTAGCTCTTGAATTGTTGCTGGCTTATCGACGTACACCTTTTCTTTCAAATAACCCCAAAGAAAAAAGTCCAACGGTGTCAAATCACATGATCTTGGCGGCCAATTGACATCGCCATTACGTGAGATAACACGGCCATTGAATTTGTTGCGCAAAAGAGCCATTGTTTCGTTAGCTGTGTGGCAAGTGGCACCGTCCTGCTGAAACCATATATCGTCCACATCCATATCTTCCAATTCGGGCCATAAAAAGTTCGTTATCATCTCACTATAGCGAACACCACTCACAGTAACTGCCTGACCGGCCTCATTTTGGAAAAAATACGGCCCGATGATGCCGCCAGCCCATAAACCGCACCAAACTCACTCTTTGTGGGTGCATTGGTTTTTCGACAATCACTCTTGGATTCTCATTCGCCCAAATGCGGCAATTCTGTTTATTGACGAATCCACTGAGGTGAAAATGTGCCTCATCACTGAAGATGATTTTCTTCGAAAATTGATCATCCACTGTTGCCGTGGTCGCGGCGCCCATTTGGCCGATATTTTGTTCCATACATAATTGAGTAATACCAATATATCATAATAAAATAAAATTACAATAAATTCCTAAATAGTTTGTGTTTTATTCAAAATCAACATCGGCCCTTGAAATTTAACCACCCTTTACATAACTTCTTTCATATTTTTGAGTACGCACTAATTGAAATTTTGTCATTTGACATTGTCGTGCAGTGAGCCTAACAAAACATCTACCTCATCATAGGAGTTACGGATTATAAACAATGCAAACCTATCTTTTACTTTCGCGGAATTCATTTCCTTTAGTTTTTTAATTAATTAAGAATAAAGTGCAATATTGCAGTTCAATAAGGCTTGCGTACTATTTTATAGAAAAAAAAATTAATTGGATCAATGAGATTTGAAACAAGGTAAATTTAGTGAAAATTGTTACATGATCATTTTATTCGTTATATTATATTATGTGTGGTACCCTATGTCAGAGGGTCAATTAAGTCATAGCTTCGTTTTGATACCCACAACTCGTGTTCACAAAAAAAAATTAAAAATTAAAAAAGTAATGTAGATTGTACTAGCCAGCACCATCTTCCAGCTAGCGCTTATATCCACCCTGCTATATCCAAAAATAGTATGATTCTGATAAGAATTATGTCCTATGTATTCTTGAGGTGTGCACTGTTGGAGCCCTAGCGTCTTAAACCTGCTTCTACAAAAGAGTTGTTTATCAAGACGACACGAAAACAATAAAAATAGTATCAATACGTCACTATATGTATGTAAGCGTTTTTTAATTTTTTTTTATTATGAAAGTTGCTTGCAAAATGTTCTGGTAGATTTCCTGAGTACAATAACAACAATCATGTACCAGTTAATTTGTTATATCAGGCACACAGATATAAAGAAATATAGTAAGGCGACAAGAAATCAATGGAAAATAATAACGATATGTATGTATGTATGTATGTATATGTGTACATGTGTTTTAATTTTTTCCTCTTATAAAAATTACTTGCGAAATGTTCTGTTCGCCTGGTAGGTTTACTGAGTACAAAAACAAGCGCTTTAGGTTTTTATTTACCAGTCAATTTTATATGAGGCGCACAGTAAATTTAGGTAAACCATAAAAAAATAAATAAACAACACTAACAAATCCTTGTTCTCATTCTATTAATTCCATTAATTTTGATTGGTTGGAAATTTACTGAGAAAGAAAACAACATGTGCACATATATACATACATATACATATGTATATATATCAGTGATGCTTTTATTTTTATTTGTAAAGTCTGGATTAATAGCACAGCAGCAAACTTAGAAGGACTTTAAAAAATAACGAAAAATTTTCTAAAATCACGTTGGATGTATCAATGTTTTTTTTTGCCTTTATTATTATTATTATTTATTTATTAAATCTTTTTATTCTAAATCTTTTAAAATAGAAAAAATATTCCAATATTTGCAATGACTTTTCTTTATTTATTTGGCACATTTTTAAGATTTGTGTTACAGTCGGTTCTACTTACACCGCTATTTATTTATATATGTATAAAAAAAATCTATAAAACTGTTGAATTATTTTAAATAAACTTATTTTATTTTTTTAGGTAAGTGGAGCTCCACCAGTACCCCCACAGCGTTACTCTTCTATGCGCGGCAGTGCACCTGGCACACCACCCACTAGCGTAACAACAACACCCACGTTAGGTAATACCAATAATGCAAACGCTGTTAGTCGTTTAGTCATTGATTTGGAAACAAAATACGGAAAACATTTCCACAATGTTACCGAATTTCCCAAGCCACCACCATTTGTAAATATTCAAAAAGTGTATCCTAGTCGAACAGTCAAAACAGCAAACGGTATGTAATTTAAACAAATAAATAAATCAACAACAACCATAAAAAATAATTAAGAGGAATTTCTATAATGGAATGCTGTTCATTTTCTTTTATCATTATCATTTCTTTTGTATAATTAAGTTAATTTAGTTTTAAATCTTGTCTTTTTTATAATTTTCTTATATATTTTTAGCAAAGCAATAGTGCACGTGAAATATTTTGATAAAACAATATACAAACTGAAGTCTTATAAAGAAATATCTAAATGTATTATTTTCTAAATATTTTCTTTTAACAAATAATTTGTAATATTTTGTAAATGAAGTTTATTTTAATTATATTTTAATTGTATTTCTAATGTTATCTAATCATTTAATATTAAAATTAATTAATTGAAATTTTTAATATTGAAGAAATTTTAAAATATGTTAAGCATTTATTAAACAAAAAAGAGAAATGTTTTTTATACAGTAATTAAATAGCTTTATTGAAATTTTGTTTTCTAGATTTTAATTGAAAAAAAAATTATTATTTTCTTTGAATTAATGTTGTCATTTGTTGAAAAAGAAAAATTTAAACCTCAAAATAACGTAGTCTTTTTTTTAGTAGCAACTCCTTCTTAAACAGAATAATAATAAAACATCAATAATACAACATACATATATACACACACACTTACAAATCCACGCAAACATATACTAGTTCTAGCATGCATTAATATAATTGTTTTTAAATATAGAAATAAAATCCAAAACATTAAATAAAACATACAACCATTTCTAATAAGTACATACGAGTACACACATACTTATGTACATACCTATATTATATATGAATATCGATTCTATTCTATGCATTTGTTTATGAAAAATACACAGAAATGTTTAATAACAATTTTATTCACATTTTATCATTTGAAAAAATAAATACGATTTCATTTTAATTTGTTTGAATTTTATTTATTAGAGAATTTCGAGTTTCAAATGTTCGACTGAAAATCTTTTGCTGCAGAAAACTAATAGGAAAAACAAATTTTCTTGCTATGCATTTATAAATTAGTTGTCTAATCATCTCTTTACTTTACGCAATAAATATTGCTTCTTTATATTTCTTCATATCAATATTTAAAATTCCACTGTTAATTAAAAATATGAACGCATTTTGAAAAATATATTATAATGTGGACAGAGGGAAAAGAGCGGCAAATTGATTTTACACAAAAAATTTATTCAGTGACATGTTTAAGGAATGCTTATTGAATATACATATGTACATACTAGCAGTGATGTTAACTTTTTTCTTTCGTTTCCAGTAAAATCGCAAAAATATTGCCGTCTTTTACCGTAAAATTACAAAAATATTATTATATTTTCTTACTAAACCAAGTTTTATATGTAATTCAATATATTTATTTAAAAAACATGAAAAGCTTAAACAAACGACTACCAATAATAAAAGAATTTGTATCCACCGATAGGAAAACCAATGTATACATTTTTGTAATATTTAATGATTTGTTTTTATGGGAAATATGTTTGAACACATTCTGAAAAAAAATTTTTGGGCCACAACACTTGAAAATTAAAAACTTTTTAAAATTACCGTGCAAATAGAGAAATTACCTGCCTAACGTTCTAGGGTCTAAATTACCTTATAATACGGTAATTAGCATACGGTTAACATCACTACATACTAGATACATACGTTTTCATATGACGGAGGGCGTGGCCGCGAGAAGCGGAATTCAGAGCAAATTTATATTCTCTTATTTAAGTTTAAAGAAAACTCAAACATGAATCAAAATGTCTTTACTGCAACAATTGTGACTCTCTCCGAAAATCGAAATGAAACGGCGAAAATTTTAACCTGGGCACTGCATCTCTATGAAATTTTCATTGGTAAGTCATTTCTTTGCGTAAATCAAGTGTCCAAGCGTTACTTCTGTCGTCAATCTCATACACAATCTCGAAGCCGAAGTAGAAAATTGCCAATCACAATAAGAAATTTTCATGAAGGAATTTAAAAAAATATTCATACTACATATTCACATTTGTTGTAAATAAATTTTAGAATCCAGTAAAATCTTCCAGCATGGCATGTTTCAGCATTAGCATAAAAATCGATTTTCCTTTCCTAAATGCTTACAAAGGGAATTTTCAAACCTCTAAATTAAAGCGCATTAATTTTACAAGGTGGTTATTGTCACTTTATTTTTCTATAGAATGAGTGATATGCAAAAAGTCGTAATTTAAATTTGTTTTTTTTTCCCAAATTTGACAACTATTTGTAAGAAAGTGAAGATGGTGTAGGATGCAAGATTATTATATATGATATTGAACATAAGCGTTTTAAACTATTATGACGCTGTTCGCAACTGAAATTTGATTGGAATCCATAATCGACCCATTAATAAACGCAAATAAATTAAAAGTCCCATAAGCGGACACTCAATTTTTGTTTGTTGGGTGGAAAAAGAACGAAATGAAATAGTTTTCTGTGTTAATTTGAAACCAAGCATTGTAATCGGATTTACTTCTGACTCGTGTTAAATACGAGTATATATTGGAATAATATAAACATGTATACATATCAACAATGTATAGATATAAAAATTTTGTGTAATTTCTAATTAGTAGTCAATAGTTTTAAATATTATTTCAATATTTAGGTCATGTTTACGGTTCTTTTCACAATGTACGATTAAAACTTAACGTGAGCTTTAACAGCAATTTTTGTATGCCAAAGTTTCCGTTAGAGTCCGCGTTAACCTTTAATTCGATATTGTGAAAAGGGCCGTTAATGTATTAACTTTTTTGTAGTTGTTGCATTTGTTGTAGTTGTGATGTCACCTTGTAAAATGAATGTGTCTTACTGCAAATATTACCTTATGTACATACATACACAAGTACTAGAAACAATTTTTAGATACAGTCGAACTTTTTAAATTCAAAAATATTTGTGCGAAGTAATAAAATGAATTTTGAAATTTGTCGATAATACAACAATGGTAATAAATATTTGTTTCAGTTGCAACATCTTCCACTAACTATAACAACAATAATAACAATATTACTACTACCAATAATAACAATTTAAATCGCAATACTACTGTAACAACACCAAAACCATTACAACCCGCCGGTTATCAGCCCTTTAAGAAGCACAGAGCACCAGCTCCCCCTCCACCACAAGTGGGTGTAGCTGCTGCAACTGTCTCAGTCATACGGCAATCTAGTTTTCTTTATGGAACCGCTGGTATAGGACATCAACATACACAATAATAAGTTGCTGACCAAATTAAAGTAATATTTTGTTGAAAATCTTGAGTGCAACCATAGACGAATATTTGCATGATTAACATGCAAAAAAACAAAAATTATAATAATTAATATACATATTATATGATTAAATCCTTAAATATAAACTTAAA
The DNA here is from genome assembly GCA_963924685.1 of Dexiosoma caninum. Lineage (NCBI taxonomy): Eukaryota > Metazoa > Arthropoda > Insecta > Diptera > Tachinidae > Dexiosoma > Dexiosoma caninum. Next base: position 52,505,876 of record OZ004728.1, on the reverse strand, counting down.
TGTTGTGTTGTAATATTGTAAAATCATGTAAAGAGTTAAAAACCTAAAATTGTTAAAAGAAAGACTTTAATCAATCCTTGTCTCTATTACGGATATGAACATATTAAAACAATTCAAACGTCAATGCCTTTATTAACATATAGTTGTGTATTTTATATAAATATATTCGTAACTAATATTAACTTACTATAAATATTGATACACAAACATGCATACATACTATGTACTATACATATATATGTATATACTTATTTTTTTTTGTTTAAAATTTCTTATCAATGATTTCACATTTTCTAACGGCTAAAAAATGGTTAAGTAAGAGAACACGGTAAAAAAAAAGAAAAAAGGTGACCATATTTCTGTAATACAGCTTTGTTGAAAAATTCCACTTTAAAAAGCTAAATTTAATAAATATACAGTTTAAAGGCGATTTTTTTAGAAAAAAATCTAGTTTTTCTGTAAAACAACGAAATCAATTTTTAATTTAAACTTAAAAAACTATTAAGAACTTAAAATACGTAATAAACAACGCATGATCACGCAATTTGTTTGTCACTCACGTGATCGTCCTTAAAAGGATTTCTAACTTGGTTAAATGATTTTTTTCATAACCAAAAAAATTTTATGATTTTTTGATTGTCAATATAGCCAAAGAAATAAAAGAACGAAATTTGCCGAGCTCATAACCTTCAAAGCTGTAACAGATAAAGTACACACTGAATGTACATAGCTAGTTTCCTCCTATTTCAGGAGTATATATACCATGTATTAAGTGTGAAATCATGTTTAAAACATATTTTTTTTTTCAAAACTACAGATGTAACGGAAGTGAGCTTGAACACATTTCTGATGTTCAGTATACGCAATATTTTTTAAGCTATAAGAGAGTTATTTTGTTTATTATTTTATTCGCTGATGTGTTGCTCAATGCAGGATCAACGCGCTAACTAATCAGCCAACAACACTATTAAATGCACGTTCGTGTGAACAAACCACCAGAGGAAATGAGAACTTTTTTCACGTTTCAAAAGTATAATTCAAATGTCTCTCACTACTAAAATCCTGTAAGGGAATCTTCGCAGAGTTGGATATTCCTACAGAAGGATACATATCCCTTATATAATTTTGAAGTTACTCGATCGCGTACGGGAGGGCCAAAGAACCTTATAGGTACAGCAGTTCACTAATCGTCGCAATAAGGGGTGTAACTCGCAATTTTATCGGTACTTTAACGGAATTTCTTATTCTAATATTGTCAAGAAACTCGTTTCTAAAAGTCCAAGTCAAGTCAAGTCAATTTCATTTTCCTAGTTTCAGTACAATTCATGTATATGTAGGGAATATGCCATGAAGAGTGGTAAAAAAAGAGAGTGCAATTTTTTCTAATATGTGCCATATTTTTGCTTTTTAGGGCCAAGAATTGTTTTCTGTCTTTTTTTAAGGATTTACAATAGACCCAACTCGACGCTAAATGGAGGTCTCCAGCCTCTCTAATGTAACTGAAACTAGAGATTAATTGCATTTTATGCGTGTATATTGTTAAAATATAAAAAAAATATACTGGCAATTATTTTTACTAGGGAAAAAAATAAATTGCAATTATTCTCGTAATAAAATAAATAAGTACAAGAAATAATTCTTTTTAGAAAAGAAACTTAAAAATAATATAACTTGCGACCTCCGCTTGAAAATAAATAAATCAAAGATTCGAAAATATTGGAAAGTTTAAAAGCACACATTCGTTACATCTTTATTACAAAAATATAACCGACTGTAACTTTTTTATAGAGCACAAGTAGCTTCATTAGCAATAATAGCACAAACATACAATATTAAATAAATTGAAAATTAAAGATTAGTAAACTAAGAAAACAGACATTTTAAATAATTCTTTCATATAACAACACCTGCTAACAACAAAAAATGAATAATAATAATACAAAGCAATAATATTTAGAATAATTCTAATAATTAAAGGGCGATGCCTTATAAATAAGTCATAAGATATAAAGAAATTATGTTACAACTAAATAATAATAATGATACTAACAATTTATTACAAAGCTCATTCCAAAAATTAAGCATTCTATTAATCATGGTGTTTTTTTTTCTGATCACATAAAAAATGTTATCACTCTAAATGTTCGGATGGGCTCTGGTAATAAGTCTTCCTTTTTGTTTGAAAAGTCACAGAGTTTTTAAATAATTTATAAACAGAGTGCAAAAAAATGTTTTCACCTTCTCTGTCTTGATATGAACCTATAAAAATATTTAACTGTAACTGTCTTACAAAAATTTAATCCTCCTAAGCAAAAGCAAGGACTATAAGTATTTTTTTTATTTTGGAGCAGCACTCAATGCGAAGCATTGTGCTGGAACTATAGGAAAGGGATAGTAGGAGAAACGACAAGAGGTGAAGCTTAATTAACTACTTTAAAGCTCTGCTTTCGCACGTTCTTTATTTATACTCGTAGCAGTGCTGAAGCTTCGGTTTAGTAGGCATTTTTTTTTATTATTATTTTACTTCGACGGTGCTACACAATACCGACGAAGGAGGGCGTTCTGGTGTGATTGTGGAATGCTATCAGCTGAAGCCGGTATTGTTCAGTGATCAGTGACTATGCCTTCGACACTGAAACCTTCCGACATGTTGCTCATTATCCATTTGATTTTCTAAAACTGTTTGTGTTTTGCATTTCACAAGAAATAAGCAGTATTGTTGGAACAATTTCCAGACGGAAGGCCGGACAGGGTTTATTTAATATGTTATACATTCTTCATTACAAAGGGATAATGTGGCGAAGCAACATTTGGTGAAGTATTAATATAATATTTGGTTGCGTTGAGTAAACGGATAACTTTTGTAAGCTAAAAGTTGTGGGCTCTTAATATTGCCAATTAGTTGGCGAAATTTGTTTCAATGTTGAAATCAGGAAGGGAGGGTGAGAATGAATTGCTGAGATATTAGAATAATAATTCCTTGTATAATAATTAGCTCCCTTTGTAATTTTTTTTTACAAAATGTAATTTATATCTAAACTACTTTGAATTTTTGGTGATTAACTTTTTTTAGTGGAGTCTCGGCCCACCCGATTATAAAATATTTCAAATTGTTCAATTTTAAATTGTTGGTGTTTGTAGTAAATATTATTTTTTAAACAAATTATTTAAACTATATTTATATTAATTAAATTAAACGAGAAATTAAAAAAAAAATATTATTATAGGTATGTGTTACTTGTCTGTTTTCATATACAATTATAATCTTAATTATCTAACATAATTAAAATTTTTATGAATTTACATTGGCAATAATAAGTTAATTTATTCAATTCGTATAAGTTAAATATTTTGTGAAATAAATTATTAAAAATAACTCATAAAAAAATGTTATACAAAACTCAACTGTAATATAATTTTTGGGGAAAATATATTTAAAATTAAATATTATTTATTATTTATATATTAAAATTAAATATTATTATAATGAAAACAAATCTATGGTTTTATTTAACTTCGGAAAAAAATGTTTTTTTTTCTTAGATCAGTACATGTCCTTGCAATAGTTGGAAAGGAATAGTGTAGAGAAGTAACGAGATAAGAATTGATAGGAAAAAAAATTATAAATTTTTGAAAATTAATATTTTTAACGAAGACAAGTGAAAATAATCATTCGGCCATTTATATTCAAAACAAAAACAATTTGAGTTTTTTTATTGTTGTTATCAATACAAATTCCCGAACTAATATTTTCACTCGTCTTCTTTAAACAGGCAGTAATTATTGTAAATATAATAAAATTCATGTTTGTAAAACTTTACTGGTATATAATTATTAAAAAACTATAAAACAGAAAATTAATTTGAGTTCGCCATCTTCCTGTTCCTTAACTAGCAAGAGCCTTATAAAATTAAAAATTCAGCCTTCACAAACTAACCAAACCAGTTAAACAGAAAGGATTCATTACCTAGTTTTTATTTAATAAAAAACCAACATTACTTGTTAAGAAATCCATTGCACAGCAATAATTTAAATTTATCCTTGCCAAACTACCAAAAGCAGTCGAACGGAAATACTACACTACTAGTTATTTTAAGAAAAATATTTAGACTGGCTACTTACAAAAAAAAGCGACATCTACTTCTCAAGAAATGAATCGAGCAGCTGAGTAACTTTACTTATGAAAAAACATTTTTATTACTGAAATAACATGAAAAGAAAAATTTTCTTACAAAGGGATTACGCTGAATCGTTATCATAAGTAAATATTAGGTCCAACTAACTTTAAATTAGTAACTACTAAAATGCAGAAAATGTGAACCAATTAGTAGCAAGTGACGCTCTCAATAAGCTAACTTTAATTATGGTAAAAAGTTAGAATACATGGTTACAAATTATAGAAGTGTGTTATTAAACAGATAAAGAGTTTATAAAAAGAAATATTAGAAAACTTCACTTACTTCAGGTTACTCCCCACAAAAAGCAAACACTAACATGTTTCCCTGCATGTTCCCTTTTAATTCAACGATATAGTAAAATCAGCAGTATACCATACATAATTTCACGGCACTTAATTTCATTACACTTTAAACTTTTATAAATATTTTTGATAATTTTAATTTAATTAATAATTAACAATAAAAAAGGAGACACGTACAAATAATTTTTTCGAGAAAGCAGCAGTCTCACAATTCATCCCAGTCAAACTAACAAACTAAAATAATCGACCGGACTGTTTTATTATCTAATTTTGATTTTTAGACGAAAAAATGCATTTTTACAACACTGGCAACTTTTTAAAGGGCGACATCTATTTGTCACGAAGCAGAAAGTTATAAAATTATTGAAACAGTTCCATGTATTTACTCATAAAACATATGTTTCAAAATATTTGTATCAACACTTTCATATTTGATATATATAAAAAAAAAGTAAAATGTTGAGCTCAATGGTAAAAGAACACCAAGCAAAACAAGTTAAACGTAAACAAGATCAAGGTGAGTGGTATTTCTTTATATACAAATTTTATATTTTTATTCTATTTCAAATGCAGAAGTCAAACGCAAAGAAGTTGTCGACGCATCCAACGAGTTGACCAAGGCGTTAGTGGAACATTTAAATGTGGGGTAGGTTTTTCATGCCACGTTTTTTTCGCCTTAAACATTCAATATTTTTTAGTGTTGCGCAGGCCTATTTAAATCAGAAACGTTTGGATGCCGAAGCCAAACAATTACACGTAGGTGCCACTAATTTTGCTAAGCAAACTCAACAATGGTTGCAACTAATCGATAACTTTAGCAGTGCTCTAAAGGAACTTGGTGATGTTGAAAATTGGGCCAGAAGTATAGAATCCGATTTGCAAGTCATACAAGGTACTTTAGAAATTGCCTATAAAACTAGTCGACAAACACAACAGCAGACACAAGCACTTGCAACAGCAACTGCTTCCAATTCGACATCGTGAAATACATTCAATGAACTTTATATTTTATACAATTATGATGCTGTTTTAATATAATAAAAATGTGTATTTTTTATTTCTATTAATAAATTACCAGTTTTAAGTATAGTTTTCCTTTTGATATTTAAATAAAAATATAAACATTACAATTAACTGTTTTATTAAAAATTACACGAATATTACATTTCATATTGAAGCAAATAAAGAAATGTGTTAGTTAATGGTCTCAAAGCATTCAAAATATTTAAGATAGAAATCAAAAGTTTATATGTTGTAATTGGATATTTATTTATCTTTTCTTTTTGAGTTTTATGGAAGTTGAAAATATAATATTAACATATAACCGTTAAAACTAACTTGCTCACAAGTGCTTATGTTACATTACATTATATTTAGAACCCTGGTTATATATAAATTTGTACAAAAAAATTTATTTTTAAAAATTATTGAAAGAATTCATTAGTGTACCGGGTCGTAAACATTGTTCAAAAAAAGTATGGTAATGTCACATAGAATCATAGCTGCCTGCTTAGTGATTACTCGTGATTAAATTTTACTTTTATTTAAACGTTAAAAGAAATTCATTAGATTACGATTATTTACAATTTTGCAAGATTAATAATTGATTACTTATAATTAAAAAAAATTTCAATTTCTATCTAATAATCTAAAAACATCCAAATTAATGCCAAAAAAAAGATGTAAGAATTAGAACAGGTTAGTGAAAGTATTATCGATAAAAATTTGCCCTCTATCTTTTGCCTAAGTTCAGACAATAACGAGACATAAAATTTAAATATTTTTAATTAAAATATAACAATTACCAAATTAGGGCTTGCATGGATAAAATTTGTTCAGACCTGCACTTGATGATGTCCAATGCGTGAAATGCAGAATTATAAATAGGTGAATTAGTCAAATTATTTTCTTAACTACTTTTGATTATTTGATAATAATCGCCAGTATCTGTATTAATTTTTTTATTACTTATTTATAACAGTAATCAATTACTAATCAAACAGTTTTCAACAAATTCCTTCTAGATTCATAATCGTAATCACAATTTATACATTCTTATGAATATCCTTATTTAATAAAGATAGATTGAAATTGTATTTAAATACAAAATTAATAATAAAATTTATATAATAAATGAATATAATAGAAAGTTTCGTAACAAAAAAAAGAAAACATTATCCACTATTCTGATATTAATTGCGATAGCGACCTGTAAAGATAAATATGAAAAGTGGATTTTTCAAATCCTTAAATTACTCATTTTTCACCTTAGATACGAACTTATTTATAATTTAACGATTATATAAGAATATTTAGTTTCAAGTATTTTGAAAATAGAGTATTCCTTAAGTTATAATATATTTTAAAGATGAAATTAATTTCATAAAATTTTGTGTATTATAAAAATGGGTGGAATTCTTTTTGCAGAAAATTTTAAGAAAGTAAAATGATTAAAAAAAACCAAATAAACAACGCCTTCCTTTTTTTAATGTGTACTTTGAAATAAACTTTTTTTGGAAATAATATTCTTTTATACCTGCATTCATAAAAAAATATTTTTAATTCCTAAGCCTTAATAAAAAATTAAATTCTAAAACAGAATTATGTATTTAACACATAAAAAAGCTTTATATATATTTCCCAGCTTTATATATGTATATGTATATGGGTTTTTGCACAAACTTGCCTTTTTGGCTTTGCTTCTGCACATTTCCCTCTATTCATTCACATTTTATAAATTTTTCTTTCCAGCCATATCTAACAATAAGAGACTATTTTGAAATATCAAGCCAAAGTAAACAGAAATCTTATTATTTTTATTAACTGCTTTGAAACCTTAACTATTTTTGTATTGAGAGTATTAAAATTATCATTACATACGTGGTGTATAGGCTCCACTGAAACTGCGGCTGCGACTACGTTCGCTACGATGCCGGTAACCTCTCCTATAATTAATAGGGGATTGATGGTGCCTTTTGTTTTTTTCACCGCGATGACGTTCCCTGAAATTTCTAAATGTAAAAAAGGAAAAAATTTAATAAAAAGCCGTAACTTTAATGACAATAATTAAGATTACTTGGCGGGTAGACCCTTATAAGAACCAGGGGTGGGTGTGTGCGGCCTTTCTGTTACAGAGTAGTCTACACGAATGCGTCTACCATCAATTTCCATACCACAACAATTATCGCAGGCGGCTTTAGCATCGCTTAATTCCTTGTAATAAATAAAACAAAATCCACGCGAACGGCCAGTCTACAGAAAATCAGTGCAAGTAATCACGTATAAATATAAGATGAAAACGAAAATTTCAAAGATTTTAAAAATTAATTTAGACCAGTGTTAAATTAGCATTCCTTAAATAATATCAAGTACACAATATATTTACATATACATATGTATTTATTTATACATATGATTCTAATTGTGCTTTTTCCCTTATAAACTATATGTGAAATTTATTATTACATACTTTATGATATTCTCATACAGTATGAAAAATATCATAAAGCATTGTATTACAAAAGTAACTCAAAAATTGAGGAGGAAAGCATATCCATATAGTACTATTTCGCTAACGCTTACTTAGCTCATCAGTGGATTTTCCCAACGTCTGAATATAAACCCAAGATCTATATGTTTAAAATTCAATTAATCAAACGAGAATTGTTTGAATATTAAACATACAAACCAAAAAATCTATAAACAAAAACATAACAATCCATGAGTTTACTTTTATAACATACTCACATTTCTATTTTTAGTTTTTTATTCTCATCTACACTAGGCTTGCCATCGGCCAGCATAACTAATGTATTTTGAATCAAATGAAAAAATTAAAAAATGAAACAAAACAAAAGAATATCAAAATTCAATACCGTGCACATGTAGTATTTTATATTAACTGAATTTATTTTGGGAAAATTTATTTATACATATGATTCTAATTGTTTTAATTTTATTAATTAATTTAATTTTTTTAATTCAGTTATGTATTTATATTCTCATTTCTCTAAATATAAACATATCGTCATGTAAAGTAAAAAAACCTTACAACGTTATTATTGTTTACGAAAAGTTAAATAATAACTCTTACAGCCAGTTTACAGAACGCGACAAAACTGAATCGCGGATGGGCGATACACGGGGGACCAAGTAAAAAATTGGGTTCATAGTACACGACGCGATTTTGTCGTGCTACTTACGTTGTATCGCGCAAATGTCAAAATGTAGTAACGTTGTAATGTTACCAACATGTTGAACAAACGTTTTTTATTAATTTTTTTCCATATAAAATTCTATTTTTAAGTTGAAAATGAGAACTCTATTTTAACAAAAAAAAATAGCAAAATAGAAATACAAAAATGTATGTATATATGTTTGTATTAATTATTACTCAATTAATGTTATCATGATTATTATTACTATACTATATATTCATAATAAATAAAACCCAATTAAATTATTCTTCACAGGTGATGGTGGTTATAAGTTGCAGCCATATGTTATGACTCCTTATAAAAATCTTATGAAAGAAATTTCAATGAAAAACACCGTCAATTGCGGAATGTAATTGAACGCTGTTTTGGTGTTTTGAATAACCGTTTTAGGTGCCTGATACGCAGAAACGACTTTTAATCTAACGTAACCTGACATATTTTATAATTACCATATCGTGTCATAACCGTCAAAAAAGCTTAAGTGACTAAAAGTAACTAATGATAATGATTAATGATTATACGAAAATGGTTGAAAATTTACTCCACATAAGAAGTCAGATGAAGCTTCCGTATTTTTAATAAAATCATTTATTGAAAAATTACCGGCTATTCACTCCCATTACTGTCGGAACCAAAGTAATAATTTATACCTTCCACAGGAGTTTGGGAATATAAAAGGAGTGTATAACATTTATACTGAACATCTTAAAAGTATAAACAAAGAATCTTGCCAATTGCCACTGAGAGTATTTCGTAGCATTTTTAAAAACAACTTCCATTTAGGTTTCCATCCTTTTATAAATGTATCACATGTGAAAGTTATAAGAATAGTCAATCGGAAAAAGAAATGCAATACACGGATAAATATCAAATACATTTAAGAGAAAAACAAAAATCTAAAGAAGTTTTTTTGGAAGAACAGAAAAAATGCCAAGAAAATTCATAATTTTTATGTACAAGTTTCGATCTACAAAAAGTTTTGAACACACCGCATGGGAAAGCTATAACGCTATTTTATTCACGAAAATACGCATTTTATAATGAAAGCTTTTACGAAAGTGGAACCAGAATTGGCTACTGTTTTTTATGGGGAGAAAGTATTTAAAAGTATTTAAAACTTGTCTACAAAAGGAAAACTTTCTCCTCTGTGAGTCTTTATTGTGACAGCTGTGCTGGGCAAAATCGTAATAAAGCAATCCGTACCAGCATAATTTTTTTTATTGAAAGATCAAAATACATACAAAATATAAAAATTACTAATTTGTTACCAGGGCTTACAATGATGCCCGTTGATTCAATTCATAGTACCATTGAAAATTTTACCCGTGATAAAACTGTTTGGGCACCAAGTGAATGGTCTACTTTAATAACCAATGGACGTAAAAATCCAACAAATTATAACTCCGATTTTAAAGATTGGAAAGCATTTTCGTAAAAGATGTTATCCAAATCAATGAAGATTTCATTTAAGAATTTACGTTTAGCTCTATTTGAAAAGGATAACTCTATAATTAGTTTGAAATATGGCTATTTTGGCAACTCTGAAAGAAAAGACTACGATTTAAGTTATATTCCAATATCCAAGCGAAACCGTGAAATTATCGTCAGGGGGTCTGTTCAGGTATATAAGCAATTGTTAAAAATTTGGTTAGCCAAATACAAGGATTTGAAAACACTTTGCGATAATAGGACAATACCAGACAGATTTCACCAAGAATTTTTAAATTTAAAACGCAGTAAACCTATAAATGATTCACTATGCGAAACTGACGAAGAAGATAATATCTATTAAGGTTGTGTTATATACATATATAAGTATATGTATATATATTTATGGATGTTTATTATTTATTTTAGAGCCATTGTTAAAACTTACAAATTACTAAATTTCCATTTCTTTAACACTACATTCTTCTAAAAATGAATTCAAATCAAATTTTTAATAAGAAAATCGATTAACTAAAAGTGTATTATTTTTATTTTTTTCATAAAGGAGATTATTTTATCTTAACCAACAAAAATTTCAGGAGTAAGCCTACAGAGTGACAGCAAAAAAATCTTAAGGACAAAAACGACCCTTATATCGCTAATATTAAAATAAAAAACCTTACATTGTATTTATCAGACAAAACAATGCTAATATACATGAATATATCAAAGTAATAACTATATTTTTAGCGAGGATAATTAAAAAAAACCATCCCCTGTAAAGTTTGGTTTTTTGCAATTAAGCTTTTTCTGCCGTTATAACACGATATTGTAGGTTAGGTTAGGTCGGCAGGTTGCTGGATGTGAAGGTAAAGAAAGCTCCCACCACACTTGGGTCCAATTTATTATGGTTCCAGACCAGAGCCACTGCTAGGAAATGAACCTAGAACCCCCAACTGATAAGCTAGCACACTACACACTAGACTACCGGGCCATCCAATTGAAACAGCCGTTGGTTTTTAAAAAGTAAATAAAAATTTTATATATAGCTAAATAAATATTTAATGTAACCCTTTAAACTGAGGCTTGAATTTTTAAAATTTTAAATTAAATTTGTTCAATTTTGGCAAATAAATGGTAAAAAAGTAAATAAAGCAATTAACGTACCTGAGCATCTATAACCACTTGTATACGTTCTATAGTACCAAATTTTCCAAATATTTCTCTAATTTGAGGTTGTGTAGTATATATATTTAAACCAAATACTCCAATACAGCGACTCGGCAAAGGTTTTTCCTACAAAAAATTTCACGCAATATAAATCAAACGATCTTTATATCTTTTTACTAACCCTGTTTCTATCGCTTCTCCGATACGAATTATGTGAACGCGATCGCGAGCGAGAATTTGAATTCGAACGAGATCTCGTATAATGTCTGCGACTAAAATGTTCTTCGTAACTAAGTGAGACAGACCTGTTAAAATTTTAAATTCAAAATCTATATTAATAGATATTTATAATGTTTGCAAAGATATCAACATTTTATCTCTTAATTTTTTTTCTCTTTTTGAGGCTTGGTGCCAGTGTTGAAAACTGAACTGCTTTGGTTTACTGAACTCGATCTAGTGATTAAGAAAATGTTTGCTAGTTTTCAAAGAAACACTTTATTTGCTTTGAAAATGTTGAGGAAAATAGTTTTTAATTATAACTTGAAATTTATCAATTTATAAAATCTTGATCATTATATTTTTTGAATTATTGCGACTTGTTTTCCCTATAAAAATTAAATAAAAGTTTAATTTATTTAAACGAAAGAAATTTGTTAAAATTTAAACTACAAAATTCTTGTATTGTTATTTTTTTTAATTAATTTGCTTATTGTAAAATAAATTGCAAATAAAATAGCAAAAAAATTTTTTTTAACAATAAATGGATCTTAGGGCATTCCATGTACATTGATAAAAAAAAAAAAGACAGGTTATGTGAACAAAGGTTTTTTTTCCTAAAGATATTCAATAAAAGCAGTTACCTTGATCGAGTGCTTCTTTCACTAGAGTATCCATTTGGCGGTCGTGACGGTCGTCTAGAATTATAAATACTTCTTATATTAAAAGCGCCACCATGATTTCAACATATGACTTACCGGCGGCCAATACGTCGATATGGTGAGTGGGAATGTGAATGTCGAGCACTTCTGGAACGACTACGGGAAAGTGGGCTCTATAAATAAAATTATAATTGACAATATTAACAATAATAATTGGAAATCTTAACTTTGCACCACAAAATATATTTTTATATGTATTTACCATTTTAGATTGACCTATCTGTATATTTATATGTTTATAATATTACTCCAAATAATTTAAAAACAAACTATTCAAAGCTTGTAGTTTTACAAACAGTTGATTTTTTATTTAACAAAACTGAAAAATTTTCCAATTCACTTGGAAAAAGCAAAGCCGTCTTTCTATTTTTCTAAAACAATGTTGTTACACGGTTGCAAACAAGATTGCCAATCTAGCAATTTTCTGACTAGATCTAGCGGTTTTTTATTTAAGTCTGCTTTTACACTTAAAGGGTGATTTAGACGATAAGATTTGTCGTACGTAAATTGAGAGAAAATAAAATGAAATTGCATCCGTATTTCAAAAAAAAAAAAGAGTAAAAATCTATTGGTTGTTTTCTGGCTTTTACACCATTGGTATGGATAAAATCAAGTAAGATGAAAACATTCTCATTTAATTTAACTACAGCTGTTTGCTTGTTTTCCCCAGGGATGGAGTTCTTGTGCAATTTAATTTTTTTTTAATAACCTTGAAAAATAGTTTTATAACTTTCGAATATGTTATTTTCGTGGTCAAAATTTTTAGTGTGCTTTTAGAAAATATACGTATATTTTTATAAAATTGTGCTGTCGTGGTCTAAAATGTACATTTCAATTTTATAATTGGTATAAATTTATGAAACCAGTTTTCTCTCCCTGGCTTTCTCACATTTGTTTACATAAAAATGCATCCCTGATCTAATGGTGTGTTTTTTGAAAAATTTTAAAAAATCAAGAGAGCCATACGACTGTCAAATTTTCATCCGTATTTTCTCTCAAAATCTTATAGTTTCATTACATATTACGTTTAGACGATCCGACTTGGGCTCTTCTACACAAAAATTTGGCATGTCGTACGACTTGTGGGACAATGTAAAGCACCCTTTAGCCTATGTTAGAGACGCAACAACACTGCTATAAAAATCAAAAATAACGTGCTAAAAGCAGTGTTGTAAGAGAGTGAAGCTTCACTTCCTATCATTTCTCCTAATATCCCTTTCCTTTAGTTCCAGCACAATGTACCGCATGTGTAGGGGTAATCTCCTGAGTGCTGGTCCCAGATAAAAAAAAAGTTTAGTTTAGCCAATACATTGTAATATTACTATGAACTTTTCTATTACTTAACTTCAATTGCAATTTTTTCAGATTAATTAATAAAGATTAATTTTTTGATATTGGCCCTTTTAGTTCCAAGCTACAGTTATTAAAATCAATTTGAAATTACTATTTTGGAACATTTTTCTATATTTATGAAAAAAATTATGCTTGTCTTTACTTTTCTCAATTACAACGTGGAAAATACAAAAAGAGTGACAAGTTCAATAAACTGGTATGAACTAAAAAACCCATAAAACATTAAACAAATTTTGTACTTGAAACTAACTATAACCCATACAAAATTAATTTTAACAGTCGTTTTTGAATAAGGCATTAAGTGTTTAGATGGAGGATATACAAGTCATAATTCATATTTTCCAAAGTTATATAAAATTTCTTAAAATAGTTTGTATATGCCATATCTGCAATTTATTTCTGCTTAGTTTCCTGATCAGTAACATAACGTACATATATTACCGGGTTGGGAATACTAGCTGGTGGTGTTTCAAGTTCGTCCATGTAAGAGCACGCAATAGTTAAGGTACTACCATCGTGACTGAAATTAAGTGAAGAAATAGATGTGTCATACTCATGAAATTGACATAGACGTTTCTTGTTAAATCCATCCCAAATATTCACGTAATTGTCAGAACCGCCTGTGGCAAAAGTATTATAAACATTATGGAAACTTAAGGCATTTACTGGATGAATGTGTTCGATTGAATTTTGCTTGTTGCGATGACACTTGAAAGCAAATTTACGTTTTTGAACTTCCGGACTGGGATCTAAATATTCAACTGCTACCCGACCTTCAATTGAGGACATAATGTAACCCTCTTTATTAGGAAATAATCGAATGCATCGCGTTTGGTACTTTAAAGACGATTCTCTCTTCATCATGTATTCTTCCATCTTACGCAAATCCCATATCAAAACTTTGCGATCTGAGGTGGCAACCACAATTTTCTCATCATTTACCGACATGGAGTATACTTTGCCATTGCTTTGTTCATAAGTGCCGACACAACGTTTTTCCCTCATGTCCCATAATTTAAGAGTTTTATCCCAACTACCGGTAAGAATACCATTCACCGATTCAGCATGCTCTACACAGCGTATGGCTTCATCATGGGATCCCACAATGTTTTCCGTATGGGTATTGACATCATATAAGCGTAGTTGGCTATCCAACGAGCCACTAACGACATGAACTACATCCTAAAATTTAATTATAAAACAAGACGCTTCTTTGTAAATTATTGTAAAGTTAACAAACCATAAATGTAACATCTAGCACGGGAGCTTCCTGTACAAATTTCTGTCTAACCGCATTGTTAACTACATCATAGAAACGCACTGTACCATCCCAGGATGATGCAATTAAATATTGATTTGATTTTGGTCCAAATCTTACAGTTGAAATCCAATCCTCTGGCGCATTGTTAAGTTTAACTTCTGTTGGTCTCATCTTTGTCATTAAATTTTTTTCGTTTTTCACCCAGCCTAAAAACTTTGCGCTTAACTTACCGAATTAGTAAATAAAGTCTTCTTCTTTTTTTACTTTGGCATTCTAATTCCTACAGAAGTAATAACAGAAATCGTCACTTCAAACATTTATAAAGATGCTATTAAGGCGAATATATACCAGGTGGCTGCATTAGCCATAATTCTCATCAGCTGATTTCTGTTTAGTTGCTAAAGTTGTGTTCAACTCAAAGCAAATTCATTACCAGGTAAACTCATTAACAAAATCGTCCGTCAGCTGATACAATAATTTATACGTATTTTTTTTGCCGAACGTCAAAGTTTGTTTACTTTTGTGTGAAAGTTCAGAAAACTGGTTGTAAATAATTTCCTAATTATAATAACAGAATACTATAAAGATGAGAACACAAAATATATATCTTTTTGTAAAAATTAATTTAATTTGAACTCATATTACACTAATTTAACACGTTATTTTTAGGTTATATTATATTTAACAAAACACATGTATGCAAAAATTTTGACGTTTGGACATAAACTAATCGACGAATTCGCCTTCCGACAACCTTGTATTAATAAGCCTTGATATGGCTTTTACAATTCAAAGCATTTATTTCCACTGGCTTTACATTTCTTACTACGTATTGTAAGGAAAAAAGGTTGTGTGAAAAGTTGAAAAAATGTGACGCATCAATTAAAAAAAAAACGAGTTTACTATTAAAAAAGTGTAAATGTATTAAAATTAGAAAGGCAAAACTAATGGTGTAACAACTAAATTAGTACACAACTAATGCAAATATTAAAAACAATGTGTTTTGACGTTTTTTGTACAAAAAAAATTGTGGCATGTTTTAACGACCCTACTTTTTTTGATACGCCTTGGGTGGCCGCAAAGTAATTACGAATATAGGCGGCTATTAGTCGGGTTTGAAAAAATCGGCTTCGGACTCATATTGAATATTCCTCTTCTTTTTTGTTTACATTTTGGTCCCGCACGTGCTGTTGCATTAATATTAAAAGATTTTCATTATTTTCAAGATAAACTACTGAAAAATGTGTGTGCACGTGTGAAAAATTAAAAATATAGTGAAAAATCTTATTATTAAAAAAAAAAACTTTGTAAACTATGGCTGAACAACAACAAAAGACAAAAAATACGAATACATTTCGGGTAAGGAGGAAAAGTTGAATATATATTTCGTAGAGTGATTACATAGAGTTTCGACATTTGATTCGTTTTTTTTTTGATTTTACTATATATTTTATTTTAATTTCTTTCTTTCAATTTTCAGTTCAAAAGTTTTGCTGATCGTGTCAATGAAATTGACTTAAGACGTTTAGCTCTCTATCATATTGGCCATGAAAATGAAGAGCTACCGGAAGATAATGAGACCTTTTTCCATCAAACTTTGAAAAAATGGATGGTGTTAAACTTATCGGAAGAATATTCAGTGTTCTCAAGAAAAGTTATTAAAATTATTACTTTGCCACAATTGGTGCATCAAAAAGATTTTGTTGTTGACTTACTCTTGGAAAGACTTGCCTGCGCTACCAACTTGTCTTTACAACCTTTACTGGAGCTGGTTTATGTATTGGCCAGAGATTTACGAGAAGAATTTTGTTCTTATTTTCAACGCGTCTTGGATAGATTGATATGTCTATTGAATACAAAAGATGCCGATCAGCTGGAATGGACCCTGGTATGTTTGGCTTATCTATTTAAGGCGCTTAAACCACAATTAAAGCGTAATATAGGCGTAGTATTTAATTGCATTCTGCCTTTGCTGGATGAAAAACGTTGTGAAGAACATGTTACAAATTTTGCGGTTGAATGTTTTTCATTTATTGCACGCGATGTACGAGATTACGAGAAATTCTTGCAATTTATATTGGAAACTATTGTGCGCGAAGAAGTCAATAGTGTACAGGGTTGTGGACATTTATTATTTGAAATTATACGCGGTGTTAAAGGAAAACTTCATTCCATTGCAGAAGACTTTTTGGAGTTTATCTTTAAAGCTCTTGTCAATGACAAACAGTTTAAGAAGCAACAAAGCGCGTTGCTAAATGATATAGTGGAATGCTGTATTTTCCGAGTATTGGAGTTTGTACAACCACAAGAAATGTCGTTGTTTTGGCACAAACTTTGCCAAGCTTCGGATAGTTGTCAAAATGTTGATAAAATCCACAATCTTTGTCGCATTTTTTTACAAGTAGTACAGTTCAAGCAATGTCGTTATTTAGCCGAAATGGATGAAATAGTACCTTGCCTTTTACGGTTAGTTGATAAATGTATGAATGAACATGTAGCTGTGGACGCTTTGAGAACTTGTATTCAAGTGATAAACTGCATCTTGTTGTCGGCGTCCAATTTAGTTACCCAATTGGATACCAGTCGTTTGTTTAAAAAGTGCTTGAGCATTAAAAACAGAGAAATATATTCTGAATTTGTTAAATTAACAACTTTACACGTGCAATTTGATATATTTATATTGCCCAGCTTGATACAATATTTTGAGTTGTATTTTGATAAGTTCGCTTTTGAATTATTAACAGATGTAGTGGAACAGAAACAACCTAAGCAATATAGTGCTTTCAATCAGCATAACTGGCAACCTTTAGAAATAAAAGTAAAATCTAAAGAAACTTTGATGAAAGTACACCAATATCTAGAAGAATTTGATTTAAATGGTGCACAATTTGAGGAGCAATTAATGCTGCTTATTATAGCACCACATTTAAAGGGTTTACAGAGCGAAGACTTACAAGAACCTCTAAATAAGTTTGTGAAAAGCTTAATAGTATCTTTACAGACTGAAGAACCTCAATACAAAGAAATTAATTTATTATGCCTGGTGCTGTCTATTTACATGCAATCAAAATTTGTATTGTCTGAAGAAACTGTGCTTTCCTTAATGAATATTTTGCTTAAAAATACCGAAAACTTAATGGCCTTGGAAACCTTAAATCAATTGATTGCTACTTACCCGAAAATTTTTAAAAATCAGAAGCCTGTACATACTGCTATGAGCAAAATTCTATCACATCATGTTCATGAAAAGCGATTGTTGGCCGCTCATTCGCTTCATATTATGTTTAGGCAGCAAGAAAAACAGACTCCTTATCATATTTTTTATCAAGCTGAACTTATAGAGCCAAATGTCCATAACTACCGAGAACAAGTGCTTTTGATACAAAAATTAGATACACAATCAGCATTATTTAAACAATTTCCCGAAGACCATTTCAAAGAAGATTGTATAAAATATCTATTGGGTTTGTTATATCAAAATTTCAAATTTATATGGGAACCTGTTTTAAAATTGCTGGAAGATTATGCTAAAAATATAGATATCAACAACTTTTGGTTGATTTATCAAGAAAAACTGCAAAGCACACAAGATAAAATCGAGCACTTTGGGAAGAGCCAGAAATCTTTGAATGAAATATTGCAATGGCATTCTGCATCCTTAAATGCCATAATTCCCTTACAAAAAGAACTAGATTTAACCCATCAACAATTAATAAACTATAGAAACCTGTTATGGCAACGTTTGCCGCAGTTTGGTAAATTATTTGAACTGAAAAATAGAGAATTGGTTGTAATGTTCTTAAAATTTGTGGAAGCAGAGTACAAACATCAATTGGAAAGTAAAGAAAACTCTTGGGATTTATTGTCTCACAAAGCAGAAAATTTTCAAGATATAGAAGATATTGATGAAAATGATATTGATGGACAGCTACAGGAGGAGAAGATTATTGCAAAATCAACCGCTACCAAGAAAAAATATAAATATAACACTAATGTTCACACGGCTAATGTTAAGTGTATTCTACAAAGTTTGCAAATAAAACTTAATGTATTTGCTGCTCATCCAAATCCTCGTTCTTTGTATAGAGAAGCTGAATTGTGGTCGCTTTATATACAACTTTTAAAATGTAATAATCCAGAATTGCAAAAGTCTGCTTTGGATTGCATATTTGCGTACAAATCCAAAGCTTTAATGCCATATAGAGAAAATTTGTACAATATTTTGGATGAAAAGAAATTTAAAGATGAATTGATTAATTTTAAAATCGAAACTTTGTCTTTGGATCATCGTCAGGAGTTTATGGAAATTTTATTGAGACTACTCTATGGCAAAATGATAACTCGCGGTACTCAAAAAGGTATTAGTCCGCAACAAAGAAAGTCCTTAATTTTAAGATTTTTAGCTCAGTGTTCTGTGGAAGAAATCCAATGGTTTTTGCAAATGGCATTTGGTTTATACAATGATTTTTGTCAAGAATCTACAGATATACTTGCCATACCTTCTTTTGTTAAAGAAAAGTTCAATATGCATTGTGTTTGGTCTCCCAAAAAATTACAAAGTGTGGTTAATCTAATAGAACTTATACGCAGAGAATTTGGTGGTATCATGCAGCAGAGCTTCCACTACTACATGCTTAAATTATTGGTGTTTGTGGGCAGCGTTTGTAATGAAGTGTTAATCTTAGACAAAACTATGATGCATCCCAAAATGCCTGTGGTGTTTAAAAATCTGAAACACAATGCTTTGCAGAGTTTCTACAATTTTTTCGAACACATTGAGGAGTTTGAATGGTCAGCAGAATTGATATATTGCCTGAGCGAAGTATTCGTGTTTTCCAGCGTAGAAAAGTTGCCTTTTGAAAGTATACATTCACCTACAATTTTATTGAAACTTTTTTTGCTGTGGAGTGAGAAACCCCAACATATTGTCTACTTGAATCAAAAGCTTCCCCACACACAGGATAATATATTTCATTTTATTATTTCGCTAATGATGAATGAAAAATCAAAGCCTGTGGTACGCAAGGCTATTATGGCTTTGATTGAACGTTTGTTTGTGGCCTCGGAAAATGACTCGGAATATGCCGCACAAGCATTGTTATTAGTCAAACCTTATATCCCTGACTTGTTGCAGCGTCTTAAAAAGAATTTTACTACCAAAGGTTCCAAACAACAATTGGATAAACGCGATTTAAATGTTTTATCGATGTTAACGAAACATGTTAGTGAACCGAAAACCTGTGACAGTTTATTGCAATTGCTATTACCCATACTTATTGCCAGAACACAAACTCAATCTTCAAGCGAGGTGATCAATCAAGTCATTTCCACTCTCTCAAATCTGATAAAGAGATTAGAGCAACCAGAATTGTATATTCGCAAAATTGCCCCCTTATTCGAGCAGGTACAAGAGGTAGTGGCTCGCAAACAATTGTGTGATTTAATAGCTGACATAGCTCGTCTTAAGCATAAAGAAAGTCCCACCTCTGCTACCAGTCAGCAGTTGAGAGCGTTGGCACGAATTATTTTCTTACTTAATGCCTGGGACAAACGCTGGGTAGAGCAGCCAGATTATGACAAACGTTTGGATGCATTTAAAGAAATCAAACAGCAAACAGAAACCGTTGAAGGTGTTGCTCTTGATTTGGGCATTTTGGTTATCTACAATTGTTTCTATTTCCTAAGGTACGATAAAGACATGGGATTGCGCGACAATGCCAGTGAAAATTTAAAAATTCTGATGCCACATTTGTGTAAGAAATATGCCGCAGATAAAATAAATATTGGTTACTTGGTGGAAGATGTGTTTATGAATCTCATAAGACGAGTTATAAAGGACTCTAATGAAAATGTTCGTAATGAGGGCATCAGTCTGTTGGGTGAAATGGCTCGAGAATGTCCCGAAACTCATGAAGTTTTACAAGATCTACATGCTTTGGGTGATAAAATGGATGCTGAGGTTGATTTCTTTGAAAACATTATACATTTGCAGACACATCGTCATGGCAGGGCTCTTTTAAAGTTTAACGCCCACGCCGCTACTTTGAAAAAACCACCCTGTGTCAGAACTCTAACGCAATTTATGTTGCCTCTCGCATCTCGCTATTTATTGCAAGAACAACATGCCAGTAAACATACTCTTGTTGATGCTGCCATCGAAACTCTGGGTGTAGTATGTCAACTTCTGCCCTGGCAACAATATCATTCCATTTTGCGTTACTATCTCTTAAAAATGCGTTCAACTCGTGACTATCAAAAGCAATGCGTTCGCATTGTTGTCAGAATCTTAGATGCCTTTCACTATGATTTATTCTCCGCGCAAACTGATCAACAGACATTGGAAAATCTTAAAACTGTGTTAAAGGAAAAAGGAGAAGAATTAAAAGCTGAAATGCAGGAATTCAAGCAAGAACAAGAAGAAGTATTGGAAAATGGGGATGATTTAGAACAAGATGAAGAAAATACTTCAAAATCTTTAAATCAAGAAGATGATGAAACTTTGGAAGAAGCTTTAGGAAACGAAGAATGCAGAGATGGAGAAGTTGAAGAGGGTGCTACTGCAGATGTTGTCAAGTTAGAACCTTGCGTGCGGAGAGTTACTGTTTTGTCGCCTAATGCTTCCAAGAAAGTTTTGACAACAATTACCACAATTTTAATACCCACTTTGAATCGTTCCATTACGGATAAATCGTCGTATGACAATAAACATAAAGTTAATCGTAAACGTTTAAGTGCCGAAAGAGAAGAAGAGGAAATTTTAAGGGTTCCCATTGGTTTGGCTTTAGTGAAACTAATGCAAAAGCTTCCTAAAGAATTGATGGATTCCAGTTTACCAGGTTAGTGAAAATATAATACGTTGTTGAATCTTTTGGAAAGAAAGAGAAGCACATAAAGAAAAAATTGATAAACTATTTAACGGAAAACATGAAATGCATATGAATTATGATATAGAGGTGTTGAGGTCTCGGAAAACATCGAGTGTGTATGTTGAAATGAATTGCCTTTTATATTATTCTTGGTTGTTTTGAATAGTGTTTCATTATCGGTTTCTGAATATTAATGAAAAGATCTTTGTAAAATAGGTTTTGGTTAGTATTCTGCCGCATTGGGGTATGGCACAGGGAGTAGCGTTATCTCGTGCCTTGTGACTATTAATTACAATACAGTTTAAAGACAAAAAGTTTCAAGGAGATGACATTGTGATATTAACAGGTAGAATGTTTCTTCCAATAATGGAAATATCTCTGGGCGAAAAAGCTTCTTTGGCTATCTGTAAGGGGCGAAGGAGATATAAAGTAGATAGCTTTAAGTAATTGCCTATTAATTGAGGTGCCTCAGTAGCGTAGTGTATGAACATTGCTCTATTAAGCTGAAAATTGTGGGTTTGATTCCCGCCTAGCAGACAAGCTAAGAAGTTTGCAGTTTGTGTGTTGCTAAAAAATAAATAACAACAAATTGGTTAACTGTACCTCTCCATAGCGGAAGAGTGACTATCCTGCTGCGTAAAGCGTGACATGTGGTCGCATATACCCATATGCGACATCTTCGATAGGTCGTCCAGTACATGTTTTAGTAAATTTTGTGTCACATCGTGTGCTAGGGCGGGTATCATAGAAGCTTAGCCGCATCTTCCTTGCAACCCCTTAACTGCTCAGTCTTTCATTACTTTATCATGTACTACCTACTTCGTAGTATTAAACTGCAATAAAACCGAAATTGCAGCAGATACTTTGATATAGGATCCACCCCTTGGCAGATTTTCCGCTCACCCTTTGCCAAATAAGTTGCTGAAAAAATTGGACATCTGACGACACAACCTTGTAGTACATCTTTGAATTGGTTCAGGAAAACCAACCAAGTTCTGTGGAATACATATACAACTCTCCATTTAATCATTGATCGATCCGTCAGTATAGCCACTGGTGCCAAATTATTGTGTATTGAGCCATTTTTCATCACCCTCTGGACGGGAAAAAGCCTTTGAATGACTTGATGGATGGCTAAATCGTCTATCGCATCCTGCTTTAGGAAATTTAGAATTTTGAATAGAACGAATCTATTCTGCAAAGGTGGAGGATTGAGGAACTTGTGCCCAATGTCTGCTAAGAGAATTCGGAGAGTCTTGGAAGTTCGTTAATTGCGAAGGTACTACTTATCGGGAAGGGGGCATACCTCAGTAGATACATTAGATACACATTCAGTTAGCATGAAAGGAAGTCACGCTTTAAGGGTTTACGAGTGGAAATGTCTTTTTAAGCAAAAATTATGAATCAAACCGTGAATTAGTTTTAAACGACTTTAATATGTTAATAGAATTAATAATGGTTCCGGGAAGGGAAATATATTTCTCTTCTAACAATTGTGCTTTACAAATCTATTCATTATTGTATTCTTTTGCAGGTGTTTTTATGAAAGTGTGCACATTTTTGCGTTCTCCTTTGAAATCAGTGCGTATGCTGACCCGTGATATACTTAAGAAAATCATGCTGTGTTTGGGCTCCAAATATTTACC
This sequence comes from Dexiosoma caninum, assembly GCA_963924685.1. NCBI lineage: Eukaryota > Metazoa > Arthropoda > Insecta > Diptera > Tachinidae > Dexiosoma > Dexiosoma caninum. Next base: position 52,482,517 of record OZ004728.1, on the reverse strand, counting down.
CATGCTAATGGATCATTTACAAAATTTGCTTACGCGAGGTTTTCAAGTGCATGTACTCTCAGTAACTGTACATGGCGTATTAGATGCTTTGCGCGATTATCTGCAACCGAGTGATATTGAAGCATGTCTACATAATCTATTAGAAGTGGCACTAAATGACATTTTTGGTGAAATCAATGCCGAAAAAGAAGTTGATAAATTTACCGCTCACACGCCAGAAGCTAAGCCAAGTGCTAAAAGTTTTATAGTGTTACATATAATAGCACGTAATATTAGAGAGGTTTGTTTAATGGATTTGCTGATGCCCTTCAGGGATCATTTAGCCAAATCAAAATCGCGAAAACTCACTCTTAAAATACAAGAATCATTTGCGAAAATTGTTAATGGCTTAGTGGAGAATATGCATATATCGCGTGAAAGTTTACTGATCTTTATTTACGGTACAATGTCGGAGAGCATAACGGATCTGTTGCCGGGAACACAACGGAGGGTATTAAGTGAAAAGGAAAAGGAAAAAATGCGGAGAGCTAGACCTGACTGCTTCATAATACAACCAGCGCCGCGTAGGCGATCTGGAGCCATAAATAAGCAAGTGAAAACCAATGCCCAAGCTAATGCTCATATTCTGATTGAGTTTGGATTGGAAATGTTGCATATAGTATTGAAACGTAAAAAGCTGGTGGACATAGATTATACGCCATTCCTAAATCCAATTTTGCCTCTTCTCAAAGATTCCTTGAAAAGTACTCACGTCAGGGTCACAACATTTGCCCTGAAATGTTTTGCCACATTATGGGTAGAGGAATATAAATTAACCGAAATGGAAGAACCAGATTATATAAAAGATGTCGTTGAGAAGATGTTTGAAATTTTGAAAAACTTTTCCAATTTTGGTGCCACCAAACAAGAGGACAATTTTCAATTAATGAAATCAGCCTTTAAGGCCATTGTAGCTTTGTTACGTAAATGCGATTATTACAATCTTAGCGATGAGCAAATAGACGAATTGGTTTTGTACATAGAGCAAGATTTGCATGCAGGGGAAAATCAAGCCCTAACTTTCAATTTACTCAAAGCCATGTTAACGCGTAAAGTGCAGTCCAAAGCAATGCATGATATAATGAAGACAATAGGTGAAATGTCAATCACATCCCAATCGGATTATGTGAGAGATGAAGCTAGAAATTTATTAACAATTTATATTATGGAATATGCTTTAAAGTCACGGGTCGACCAAATTATAAAATTTTTGACAGTACAATTATGTTATTCTCTATCCGCTGGACGGCTATCGGCCATAGAATTTTTATCCACCATCATAAAAAAGTTCCCCTTGTCTATATTAGCCAAAAGATCAGAGTTTTTGTATCTCTCGTTAGGCTCACGTTTGGCTAATGAAGAAGAGCCAGAATGTCGCAAGGCAGTGGCAAGTTGCATAGAAGTTATGATAACTCGATTAGAAAAAGTACATCGTCAATCGCTGTTTGATATGACATTATTGTTTTTCAATTCAGAAAACAAACCATCGCTCAGAGAAATGGGTGCTGCTTTATGTTCTAGATTCTTAAATGCTGAGAAACAGGCATTTGCTCCTAGAATTAAACTACTTCTACCGATTCTAGTGGGAAGATTAACAACAAATGCGACCAAACCTGGTAGATTTGTTAGAGCTCCTGATGCTTTACATTCTATAGAAGAAGCAGAAATTGAAGACAAAAAATCGAAAAAGTTCAAAAAGGTTAGTTGATAAATTGGGATGTATGATTTTAAAAAGACATTATTTTATATTCCTAATTATTCATCCGTTTTCTCTTTAATTCATAACGAATAGGAAACTATTCAAATTTGTAGTTTATTTACATACATATGTATTGCAAAGAAGTTATAAAAACCAGATTACACATAGAAATAATTTATTTTTGCAGAGACCCAAAAATCTGAATATTGCATTAGAACATGATGTGAATAAAATTTTACAAGACGATCAGCAAGAGGAAGAAGCTTTAGCACGCAAACAAAGGGCGTTGGATCATGAGATTATACAATTGCAGTACTGTTTGTTGAAAATTTTCGACTATAACTCGGCAGAATTATTTAAGTCTGAAGAGCTAAGCAATAATATAGATGAACTAGCTTATGAATCGCAACGTTTATTAGCCCACGAACATAACTGGGTGCGTTGCAATGCTGCTAAAATAATAAGCTGCATATTAAATGGATTTGATTTTCAATTAATTGGGATGAAATTGTCTAAAATTTATAGCGAAGAGGATGATGCAAAAAGAATCAACTTGGATTTTATCTACTTAAATCCAGAATATGACATAAAATCACTAGTATTGGATTTATGCGCCCAAATGATACCGGGAGAAACTTCTCAGATTATGATCGATGAAATGATGAAGATATTCCTATACATAGCAACTATGCTTAGAGATGTTCCCTTTAAAGTGAAACGTGAACTGGAGTTCGAAGAGGAAATGCAGGCTGCTCATCAAGAATCTTTAACTAAAATCAATCTTAATTGGTTAATGAAAAATATAAGATTTCTCATAAACAAAGAAGTGTCTAAAGCTCCTCATAGCACAACCATTGTAAGTAATAATGAGAGATTTTTATTTTATTGACTACAATTTATATATTACCTTACCACGTCTTTAGCGAACCGCTTTATTTACCCTTATTGAAGCACTTATTACGCTACTGCCTATAGAAACTTTAGAACTACTGGGACCCTCTCTACTGTCTGCTTTAGTACGTGAAATGTCAGAAGAAGATCAAAATATAGATGCAGAATTACGTCAATTGGCTTTACGTGTTGGCAGTCGTTTACGTAAGCGTATGGGTTCTGATGTATATGACAAGCTAAGAGCAGGTGCGCAAATGAAATTAATGATGCGGCGTGCTGAACGTAAAAAGCTGTTAGCTCAGGAAAGAATTCACGATCCAGTACGAGCTGCTAAACGTAAGGTAGCCACACAAGAACGTAAAAAATCGGCGAAGAAATTAAAGGCAAGCGTTATACGCGGTAAAACGGCTGATATTAAACAAAAGCTTAAGAAGAGAAAACGCAAAGCTGAAGATGATTTGTTTTAAAATTTGTTATAAGTTGTAAATTAATTTAAATATTATATATGTACATATGTACATGTGTGTTGATATATTTTAGAAATGTATGTACTATGTTAGGCTAGATCGGCAGGCTGGTGGATGTAAATGTAAAGATAGTTCCCAGCCCACTTGGGTCCTATTTATTATGGTCCCATTATTGTGATACGTGTTGTGAAAAAACTTTCACGTGTTGTAGTGATGCAGACCAGAGTCTCTGCTAGGAATCGAACCTAGAACCACCCACTATTCACTAGACTATCGGGGCAACCACACATTATCCAAACTCCCGAATTTGATTGAATATAATGTAGTACGCGTTGAAGAGGAAATTGAAGCACAACATTCGATGTCTTCAACTATTATACAATATATAGTGAAGCTACCCACTACAATCTGCCAACAACTAAAATACACAGTCTTATATGGCTACACGACCAGTGTTGAAGCTGTCGCCAAATTAGGTTAATTGTTCTATTAATCTACACATTTTCACACTCTTGGAATTTTTACCATTCGACTGCCAAGCAACCGCCTTGATCAACTGTTGAAGTAAAACTAAAAGAATTAATGAACAGCTGCTCTAAGATACTTACCTTTATCAGATGTTTCGATCATCCTTAAGTTATGCCGCAAAATTTTAATTAAATGTTTCGTAGTGGCAACACTCAATTTTATACATATGGCAATACTCACTGATAAATATTTCGTACTGGTAACACTGAAGACTGTTGCGGCACGTGGTGGCAACTTTAGAATGATCCAAACAGCTTATGCATAAAGGTGAGTATCTTAGAGTAGGTGTTCATTAATTCTTTTAGTTTTAACACAAAACACCGTTTTACTTCAACCACAGATTATACACTTCAACAATTCGGTCGAGTGCGGTTAAATTTAATTTTGAAGTGAATATGATTATTAAATGAAATTTTCATGTTTTAATGGCTAATATGGCTAAAGAGTGGATATGTATACAAAAATATGCATGCATAAGAATTATGCCTAGAAAAATATGCTTGCAAGGTAAGATTTTTTATACAAGAAAATGAGATTGCTTAAGCTTAAATCATTGTTACCGATTTTAATTTAAAAACTACTGCACAATTGTAAACACGATTTAAATAAATTTTTAATGTCCTTCAGGAACTGAGAATGCAATACAACATAAAAAAATCAATTCCCCGATGTTGAACTAGTAAATTTGCAATATAACCCATGCATTAACTATTTCTTTTGCATGTAATTTTTTGCTGGGTATATCTGTATACAATTTTGTTATCAAACACGTGTTGCCAAATATGGAAGCAATGAAAAGAAAATTGTAAATCTATATTGCATATTTTGTTTTGTGTTCATATTTTATGTTACCGGCTTATTGTGGATAACATCAAGATGTTTAGTTATTTAACATTGTTATTATTTGAACTTACTACTGTCAATTGTTGTTGATTTTGTTTGAAGATGCCAGTGCAATTTCGTTTTCTGTGAGATGTTTGTTTTGTTTTGTGCAATTAAACATCTATTTCTTCATTCCTTAAATACGAGTGAGGTAAATTTTTTTATAAGTCACAAATTGTTTGTTAAATATTTTAGTATTATAAAATGAAAAATAAAATTATACAACATTAATTTCTTTACAATTTCGCTTGTTAAAAAAAATTCCACTCATAAAAAGAGAAAGTGGCTCTCATAATACGTATTGTTAGAAGCACGATTAGCGGCTGGTCTAGGTGGTACAGGGTATATGATACACGGCAATCAAATGGATGGGTGAGTTTTTCATATTACTGGATTCAGTTATATTAATAATAATTAATTATGTTTATGTTCGATGCTGAAAATATATTAATAAAGTTAACTGCTTTAAAAGAAAACTGGTATTTGACAAAAACTTAATATGCAATGCTTTAAAAGCAATCCTGTTTCACCAAGTGATAAGGATTTGAGTGTTAAAAGTATTTTATCCAAACAAAATCTTAATAACAATGATGGTGCTATTATGGCCGATGCTGGTACTCTGCAATGTAATGGCCATGTAAAGGGTATACCAAATTTGTTAGAGTTCAAAGAGAGTACAGACGCTGAAACACCCTCATGTTCTCAACACCAGACACCATCAGCAGCTCCGTCACCACCTTCTCTCTCACCAAATATGAAGCCACAATATCGCGAACTCTTTTTAGCTTGCCAGGAACAGGCTACATATTTTAAAGATGATATTAGCGAGAGAGGCCAAAGATTGCATGCCGCATTAATGGCTTGGCAAGATTTTATAATACTCTCCGATCAGTTTGTACAACAAACAGAGGCTTTTGCTTGTGAATATGATTTTGATGAAGACACACCGGGTAATGGCTATCGAAGTTTTATATCTGTTAATAATTCTTGCATAGCATATGGTTTAGGTATATGCAAAGGGTTGCAGGCATCACGTTCCACATTGTTTTTTCGCAAGAAATTTTATATGAAAGAAGTGGAAGCCTGTTCCCAGATATTATCTTCATTGTGTACTTGCATGAAACATTTGCTGATTTTAAATGACTGGTCAAAGGATACAAATGATTTGTTTGCCTGTGGCAAGCACTCGGCGGAAGAACTTTTTGAAAAGGGTGAAACCATTAATCAGTATTGTTTTTATGGACGCTGTTTAGGATTTCAGTACAGCGATTCTATACGGGCTATTTTGCGCTTTATATCAATCAGTATGGCGGGTTTTTCGGAAACATTTTACGCTCATGATCATGATGGTACATTGTTGAAGACCACACGAAGTGTTTGGACTAGTGGCAAATATTTATTAAATCCAGAATTGAGAGCACGTCGGATAGTGAACTTGTCGCAAAATGCAAAAATTGATTTCTGCAAATCTTTTTGGTTTCTAGCCGAATCAGAATTAATGCATAAAATACCCAGCATAGTTGGCAGTTCAATAAAAATCAATCAAATTATAGAGATCCCTGCAGAACCTCTGCAGACCAGAAATGTGAGATATTCGGAAGGAAATATTAAAAAGGTCCAAACAGAGACACAAAATGCAGTTACAGATAATGAATTTTTAGATGTACCAGTACCGTCTTGCCATTTAGGTCCTGGTCTCTCCATTCAAGTACGTTTGCTCAGTTATCATCGTCGAGAAGGTATGGTGGGCTTGGGTTCACGAAGCTATAGAGTCTGGCGGAAATTACCAAGCCGTAGTCCATATATACTCTTTCACTGTCATGGTGGTGGTTTTGTGGCCCAATCTTCTAAATCTCATGAATTATATCTAAGAGATTGGGCGGTAGCCTTAGATTGCCCTATATTTTCGGTGGACTATAGTTTAGCACCTGAGGCGCCATTTCCGAGGGCTGTTGAGGAAGTTTTTTATGCCTACTGTTGGATGTTGAAAAACTCTGCTCATTTAGGCACCACAGCTGAACGTATTGTATTTGCTGGCGACTCAGCTGGTGCAAATCTTTGTATAGCATTAAGTCTCAAATGCATCGAGCGGGGTGTGCGGCTACCAGATGGTCAATTTCTGGCCTATTGTCCCACTCTAATATCATTTGTGCCCAGCCCAGCTCGCCTGTTGTGTTTAATGGATCCGCTTTTACCTTTTGGCTTTATGATGCGTTGCCTAGAAGCATATGCTGCTCCTAGTCCTGAGCTAGTAATTGAAAACTCTAAAAGCGAGGAATTTATAAAAGAAATACGTAACGCTTCCGAACTGGAACCACACTATAAATTAAATTTGGATCATCATGAGAGCAATGTATCATCCAGGCGCACATCCGTTGCCAGAAGCCCTTTATCATCTGTAGCCGAAAATTCAAAATGGGAACAGATAAAGGTAGGGGAGGTACTTTATAGTTTTTTTATTTTTGTTATTATAAGTAAGTAATTCACATGAGATTTAAATTATGTTAACATGACATTTATAATTTGTTAACATGCAGTTTGTTTGTCCTTTATATCAGCCTTACATTTGTTTTTTAGAAATTAACATGATACTTTTGCAATAAAAAATATTTCTTTTATACAGTGTAATAGCAACGATCAATTATTAGAAAGCGGCTTGAGTCCTCAGTGTGGTATTGAAATGGCTAAGGAAGAAACTGAAGATAGTTCAGAAAATACATTTGCCAGTGCCTCATATCACAGTCAAACTGTTGAACACACCGATTTACCGTCAATGGAAGATGATGACAATAGTTCGTGTCTTTCATTCGAAGACGACTCTCAGCCAATAGAACACTACCCTGTAGTAGCACACAAAAAATCCGATTCTGAAAAATATATTGATCGGTTTTTAGGCTCTTACATTGTGGATGGGTCCACAGAAGAAGCCAAAGAAGTGAGTGAGGAGGACAATAAAAGTTGCAGTGAGCGTCCACAAGATAATTTAAAAACAATGCCAGCGAAAACTTTATCGGAAGAAAATCTTTTCATAGATGCTAGTAAAGAGGCTTTAGCGTTAGAAACTATACAAGGAAAATTTAATAATGCCGTTCACAGTATTTCAAATACCCTTAATCGTTATACACAATCGTACGAAATAAAAAAAGGTGATGTTTCAGCACAAAAGTCTTTGCACGATTTGCGAAATATGGATGCTTTAATTGCTCGAAGCCCAAGTGCTGAATTTACTTTTCAAATACCGAAAGATCCTTTTCTATCGCCTTATTATGCCAGTGATGAGTGGTTAAAACAAATGCCAAATACTAAGATATTGGTGAGTAAATTAATGAGAAACAAAAAAAAAGCTTTTGATTGCTAACTAAAGTGATTTTTTGCTCATGCAACATGTTTTTACTTTCAATTTCTCTATTGTAAAAGAGGACTTAGTTATAGAAACTTTGTCATTATACCACAGTATCACTTCATTTTTTTTTGTACATCATAAATCATGGATTAACCGTTTAGTAATAGCGGTTACCTTTATTTGGCCAAATACCTGCCCAAACTTATCTCAACTTTATTCATATTTATGTACATATGCATACATTTGTTTATTACTTATTTTAGACCTTAGAAATGGACCCATTCCTAGATGATTGTGTAATGTTTGCCAAAAAATTAAAAAGACTTAATAGGCCCGTTACATTGGATATTTTAAAGGGGTTACCTCATGGTTTTTTAAATTTTACAATGGTAAGTAAGTTTATTATCATTTGATTTATATTTACAAATTAATTTTATTAAGATTTCAAACGAAGCCATGGAGGGATCAAAAAAATGCATAATTTTATTAAAACAACTATTCGAAATGGAAACAAATTCCGCAGAATCCTCACCCACCACAAAAACAATTTCCAATGATACGACTGAAAAGTCAACAATGGACGTAAAGAAAAAGTAAAAGGAAATCTTATTGTTGCACAATTTTTTGTACTGATTTCACCGAAAGTTCATCTAAATAAAAAAGAAAATCTCATTGAAATTTTTTATTGATATCAATAAAGAAATGCTTTTTTTGTACGATAGAAATTTTGGTTCGCACTTAGTTCAACAAATATTCATTACTTGTTTAAACATAATAAAAAAAATATATATATAAAAAATATATATAAATATAATATATAAGAAAGAACTAACTAATACTCGAAAATAATTTCTTATCACGCGCTTTTTTTAATTCAGAACACTCGAAGTATTTATGCGAAATTTAATATATAAATTATTATATATAATGGTAAGAGTTTAACACCAATAATTATTTATTATATAATTAATTTATACTGGAAACAAATAGTTTTACACATACATCCATACAAATGTATGGAATTGTATATAAAAAATAACAAAACGAAGAAAGGTTCATATAAAATCCGAAAACGCGTAACTGACATAAACATAAAATGTTTTAAAATTAAAATTACATATTGTACTAAAAACAATAAAATTTATTTATAATATTTTTACAAATTATTAACACTTCAACAGACAAAAAAATATAGTTCAGTTATTTACTTATTTTTTTTCTTTTTACTGTTACAATTATAGTACATATTTATAAATTATACAAATAAAGTATTGCAAAAATAAATTTTAAATCCTGGTTTATATTTGTTTACACTTAAGATTTTAAAGATAGAACTTGTTAGACGTAATCGTGGTTGCATTGAATAAAAAAATGGTGTACGGCATCAACAGGTGACTTTCAATTTGATCATATTTTAAGAATTTTATTTGAATTGTAGCAGTCCAACAAAAATGTTCATTTTATACAAAAAATGCAGTTTTATACAACTGTCGCTAGTTTTGATTTAATATGGAAGTTTCCCATCAGTACTTTGCAAAAATTATTAATATGGTTACCGGAAATGCTTAATTACTGTACATTTCAGTATATACCTATACAATTGCTACTTAGCACGGAAACTCTCTTTGAAGTTTAAACAGCTGTCAGCTTTTTAATATGTTCTAACATATGGAAAATTAACCGCGATTTCAGTTTAGAGTTATAAAAGTGTGTGAAAATTTAAAATTCTTTTAATTATAAAAAACGGTTTTCATAAACGGTTGATAATAAATAAAAGTATAAAATTTGGGTTTTGATTACCGTGTTCAGTGTGGTAACACGTGTTTCGGCTAAAAGTTGTAGATAAAGCACGTGTCCGGCGTAAATGTACCTTTTAACGCAAGTGTTGAGTTCAAATCGTCCTGTGTCCGTTCTAAATATGCTAAAGCACCTGCCGGTCGTAAATATGCGTTTTAAGCCTAGTGTTGCAGCAAAATCATAATTGTAAAGTGTTGAGTCTAAATTTGTTTCGTAAGGCAAATGTTCGACGTAAATGATCTTGGTAACACAAGTGTCCGCTCTAAAAGATCTAGGTTAAGCACGAGTCGGGCGTAAATTTGTCTTTTAAGGCAAGTGTTGAGTCCTATTCATAATTGTAAAGTGTCGAATCTAAATATGTTTCGTAAAACAAGTTATCGTTCTAAATAATCTTGGCAACAAAAGTGTCCGGTCTAAGTACGCACTGTGGAAATTTTCTTAGAAAAGCAAATGCTCCCTAAAGCAAGTGTTCGGTCTAAAAGCATGTGTCGGCCGTAAATATGCTTTCTAAGGCAAGTGTTGAGTCGAAATGCTCTCTCTCGGTAACCCAATTGCCAGTGTAAATATGCTTTTTAAGCAAGAACTTGGTTTCAAAATTTTTGCCAAGGAAGTGCCCGTCTCAATCTTATTTATAACGTAAATACACTGTTTAAATCTCTTTTGCAACCACAATGGCCGGTAAAAATTGTTTCTCCAATGAAAGTACACAGTCTAAGTTCGATATAGATATTTGAACGTGTCCAGACATGATCTTTACATTTAGTAATGCTGTTTCAAGTCATATTCACAATTAAGACAATGGTAAGTAGATGTATCATAAAATTGACAAATTAATAATAAATGCACAAATATCCGGCTCCCTAACCAGTTTTTGTCACATGAGAAGTCAGTTAAATCTAATTACAAATTGTCTAAAAATGTTGCGATACTGTAATTTCCAGTGAGTGCCAAATTACAAAATCTATGAAGGTAGTTTTGGAAATCGTATACATTACGCCAAAATACGAAATATTCCTATCTATTTAAACGGCGTTAATATAATAAATGCATACAATCTGGTGAAGTTCGTAATTTTTTTGTAATTAAATAAATGTATAAAGATAAATAGCCACCCACTCTAAGGCTGACAGTGCTTTTTCCATTATAGTTTACGTTAATTATACTTGTGCGATTCGTGCAGAACATGGGTTCGTTGGTAAATGTCTACTGAAATGGAACCGATGGTCTCTCTACTAGCGTATCTGATCAGCAATACATATTTCCACAGGTTAAACAAATTTTAAAATTTTTATACATATATTTATTTATTAGTGTATTTAATTTTATTAATTTTGATTGCGGTATAAAAAAGTCTTACAAGTCTTCTTATTTCTTAATAATAATATAATATGTAAATTAATTACTTTAGCTTTATGGTGTTTAAATATAGTTAAGTTTTTTTTTTCATTTCTTTGTATAAAAATATTCCCTAAACCTATTGAAAAAGTTTTGTTATGGCTGGCAATTTTAGAAAATACAATTTGTATTCAACTGAAATGGTGTCAAATCTTTGGTTATTACCAAAGTAGCACCATCATTAACCAATTTGTGTGTTAAGGCGGCCAAGTTTTTGGCGTCATCTATGCCGGAATGCTGTTTTCCATCGAAATGTAGGCCGACATGAGTGAGTGCATCAAGAAAATTGAGTGGTTTATATTTGTACCAATCCCTGTAGATTACGCGCAAATCTATCCACTGATTAAAATATGGTGGTTTCTTGATGCGTTTTCTGCAACACTCTTTGTATAGGCATATGCCAAAATCCCAATCAGTCCATGTTACAAAAGCACAATTGCCAATTTTATTATCTTTCGTGACTTTTGGCAGCATAAGATTTCTTGCTCGCAACTCTTTACGTAACCATTCTTGAAATATCATTAGAGCGGTCTGTAGCGGTATACCATTATCGACAGTTTTCTGTGCAATGCCAGTGAGTTGTGTGCAAAATGCACTCAATTTAGGTGACTCGATGGGCATGATGTATTTATGGAATTCTGCTTCAATTTTGCCAGTTTTTAAATTGATTAAGACAGCAGGAAATTCTATAAAATATAAAATAATTGTTTAAAAATATTTTTGTTTTTTTCATAAGAATTAATAATGTATACCTATAATTTCGGACTCTCGCCATTGGGGTGGTGCTTGATTTTCCCAACAGGTAGCTTCGAAATCTACTGCTAGAACGTATTCATAAGACTGTTGTGATAATTTCGATTTGCTGGTTTTTGTGGAAGTGTTATTTGGATGAGCACCATCTACATATATGGTGTCAATAAGACCAAGTTGCCTGTATTAACAATAATAGAAAAGAAAAAATTATATTAATTTAAAAAAAAAAAAACTAGTAACAAGTTGACATTTAACATAATATGCATTATACACAAATGTGTATTAATTTTTTTTACCAAATTCAAATTTTAATACCTTAATTTGCACATATAAAAATAATTTTGTCCTTATTGTATTTTACCACTTTTTTATTTAAAAAATTCGAAATATTTCCCTCAAAGCAAGAAATACATACATTTCATTTACATAGTCTATCAAATTTATCATTAAAAAAGATATATACAAAGTATATTTATATACATTTCGACTAATAATTTTTCAATTTTCCAAACTGAATATTGCGATTAATTTTTGTATTTTTATTAGAAAAAAAAACTGACAAACTAATGAAATAATAAATAAGTCTATTAAATAATAATAATACTTTTCAAGATATCTCTTCCTAAGATTGCTTTCCATAGCACACCACCATGGGTTTGTCACGTATTACAAAGCCATTCGTATTCGCTAAAGCCTGAGCAACAATTGGCTGTAGAATATCCACTTTGTCACATAGAAACGTTACAAAAGCCTGACCTTTCATACGGCCATGCTGCATAACTTTTATATCCAATTTAATATTTTTATTGTTTTCAATAAAGCGCTTGTAAAGTAATTTTAAATCTTCAACGGTTACATCTTTGTGCAAGTTTTTAATATATAGCTTATTACTGGTTTCTCCCTTTTGATAATTCTTATAAATGGCTAGACTTTCAATCTCTCGAAAATCGAGTCTTTGTGTCTTTAAATCGAGCGGCAAAATAAGTTCGGGTTTCAAACTGAGTTTGTTTTCCGCAGGTTTTTGAACTCGTTTTAATTGGAGTTCTATTTTTTGTGGTACTAATGCACTCTTATCAGATGTTTCAAATATTTCCTTTATAGATAAATTTGACTTGGTGGATTTTATAGATGATTCTTTGCTTAATTTTTTAGTTGTTTCAAATATTTGTCTGGCTTTCTTTTTATATTGTTCCGTTTGCGGAGGTAATTTTCTTTTTAATTGTGTTTGAGGCTTTGTTCTTTTTATTTCATCGTCGGAAGACTCCAATTCCGATTCGATTTCTGTATCTATTAGCTCTTGGTGAAGGTTTTCAGTTAACGTGTCTGGGTCTTTTATTATTATTTTCTCAGTTTGTGTGCCCGTTTGATGCGGCACACCAGGTGTTGTAAATTTATATCTTCTTTCAGTAAATGGTGGCTCTAAATTCATGCGATTCATTAAGTGCAAAACTTGGGTATAGAAACGTTTATTACTTAACAAGGATATACAAATATTATCCAATATATCCTTATTGATAGGAGGATATCTGTATTTTAAATATGGTGGAGGCGGCTGATTAAAGCCTAAGTCTTCCTCTGTGGCATATAATTTTTGTACGTACTTGCTTATTTGTTGTGGCGTTGAAGACTTTTCTTGTGTTAATCCTTCTGTTGTTTGCACACCTTTATGTAATTTTTTTACAATGGTTTTTATATTTTCTTTTTTAATCTCGTTGGGCTTGTTTTTGCAGAACAAAGAAATATTGGCGGTGTTGGTGGAAAATTGCAAATCATTTAAAATATTTAAAGCTTGCTCCGCTTCCTTTCTTAGTTCGTAAGTGATTAAAGCACGTTTCCGTCCGAAAGGCTTTATCTCTTTGGCCGGTATTTTGAGTTCGCTAAGAAAATTTGTTATATCAATAACTTCTTTGGGTATGTTCTTAAATATTAATGTTGTCGTATTCGAAAATTCCATATTTATTTATTATCTTCAATAATGTTTTTAATTTTTCCTCCTACTTTGTAAAAAATTATAATTTCTAACAACTCCAAACAGACCTAACATCTGTTTTATTAGCGTTTTGCTAAAGAACTGAACAAAAACATAGAACGAGAGAAAGAAAAGAGAGTAAAAATAAGGTGTTGCCAGCAAGTTGATTTTTTAATGAATGCCATTAAATTAAAATAGTATGTGGAATATTGGACCAGAGTACTTTTTATGGTATTTTCGCAATTGAGTATTTTAGTGATAGTGATTCCTATTAATTTCACACAAATACACATTATCACGAAAATTTAGTACAATAGTCTCAAAACTAACGGTTTTACAGTTTCTGTTATGTTTTTTCGTTCTTCTGTAAAGTTACAATTAGGTGTGTTTTTTTAATTTTCTGGTAAAGTTCGGTAAATTGAGAGTAAACTATAATTTATCTCAATAAGAGACAAAACTGAACAAAAGTAAGAAAACGCAAAAAGCCATAAAAGTTACCACAAAATAGGTCTGTTCCACGTGCATAACAGAAGTGCCTAAATAAATTTTATTTTAGTGATTGTAGACACTTCAAATGCATAATATTTGAAAAGCAAAACATTTGCATCGTTGGCAACGGCTGTAAAATGTGGACAAAAATAAACTGAAAAAACAGTAAAAGAAATTTTTTATTAAATACAGTGCTAAATATGCACAAATATATGAACTTACAACTACAAGCTTATTTAAAAAATCTTTTTTAATAAATTTTAATTAAAGAAAAACTTTTGTTGTTTCTTTGCAAATTTTCTGATTAATTTCTTAGTTTCATATGTAAATAAAAACAGCCGATAATTTTATTCTGGACCGAACTTACCCAAAGAAAAAGTTCGTGCAACTTTGTACAGAAAATGAAAAATTTTACTTTCTATCTAATTTTATCTCAAAATTGTACAAAAATTGTTATCTGATATGCTTTTGTGAAATTTATTATTACATACTTTTTGATATTCTCATAAAGTTCTTTTTTATAAAAGCAAACTCAATATATTATGATAATGTAATGTAAATAATAGATGAGGAGAAAAATCTACAAATAGAAATATTTATGTGTAATAAAAAAATTAAACTCATGGATTGTTATGTTTTTGTTTATAAATTTTTGGTTTTTTGTTCGTATTCAACTTCAATTCTCGATTGATTATTTGAATTTTGAACACAAGACTCTTGAATTTGTAGTCAAAAATTGGGAAAAGTACATTGGTGAGCTATGTAAGCATTAGCGAAATAGTACTATGGATATGCTTTCCTTCTCAATTTTTTAAGTTGCTTTTACATAAAAAAATACTTTATGGAAATACCATAAAGTATGTACATTCACATATTTTTTCGGGAAAAAGCACAATTTTAAAATTAGAATCATATATAAATAAAATAAATTTGCGTGAGTTCGGGCAATTTTGTTATGCACCTGGAACAGACCTAATGTATATGACCATGTGCAATTACAAATCTACACACATCCATACATCCATAAAAACACAATAATTTGGCTTGTACATGTTAATTAAAGAAACCGCAAATAATTTTAAAGTATATCATGAAATAAAATTAACTATTATTTGTTCATTGCATTGTTGGGAAACTTTTAATTTTACTTCATTATTGTTTACTTATAAACCAGCTGAGTGCTTGTTCTTCACGCCCAAACTAGTCCGAAGAAAAAGTACGGGCGTTCTCGTGCGTAGAGAACAAGAATATTACTCTCTCAAAACCTCTCTCATTTACTCAATTTTTGCGTAAGAAAACGCTTTCTGGTAAGATTGGGCGTCCGCGGGCCTTTCTACATGACTATAGAGCTACATGGCTACACGACCAGCGTTGTAGCTGTCGCCAAATTAGGTTAATTGCTCTTGTTGTAGAAAGTAGATCTAAATCAATAGGAACTATAAAAATATTGTATAAAATTTGGAGAAAATTTAAAAAAATGCAATAGTGGTATAAAATTCGCGACTTCAGTCATGGGTTCAAACCCTACTCCATCCATCATGTGCCGTCGAGGTCAGCAAAATGCATTTGTACAATTTTTCATACGTTTTTGAACGAACCTTACAGCTCTGCTTTTACAGTTTTTTTGTTAATAGCACTGCTGCCGCTCCTCTTATGGCAAGGAGACGTATTAAATTTTCAAGCTTTATTTCAGTAACCATTTTTAGTAATTATTTTACTTCGCTGGTGCTACACAATACTGACGAAGGCGGGCGCTCTGATGTACTTGTGTATCAGCTGAAGCCGGTATTGTTTAGTGACCAGTGACAATGACTTCGGAACTGAAACATTCTGACAACAACTCACACAAAGCCACACTTACGACTTAGTCTAAAACTAGGGAATCCCATGATTTTCTGGGTTTGTACTTAACGTACTTCAGCCATCGTTGAACGAATGAAGCCCTATTTCTATCCTGCCTCTTCGCTGCAGTACCCTTTCCAACCAGTTCCTGTCCAATGCATTGGATACATAGGGGGCATGCTCTTCGAACTGGTCCAAGAGAAATTGATTCCCTTGACCTTAGTAAACATTTTTGTTTCATGGTTTTCTTAAATAGGTTCCTATTCAGATTGCAAGCGACAATTACATTTTATTAATCACGACGATACTGGATTGTTCTCAAAATATGACATAATGTGCATATGTACATATATAAGAACAGTTTTCAGCTTTCGAATTACCGAGTGAGTGAGGAACATATGTGCCGCACACGGGTGTGCCTATGCCAATTATATTATTATATATTGTTAATAATTATTATATATTGCTTAATAAAAAACTTGATAATTACAAACATATTTTAATGTTATTACAATTTGCAAGATTTAATAATAAATTATAACAGTTTTTTTTTTCCTTATTACATTTGAAATATTTACTGCTGCCTCAGTAGACAACGATAAATTCCACATTTTTCATGTGAAATTATCTAAAGCATAGTCACCGCTCTATAGTCACTACTTAGGACTGTTTGAGAATTGAGGTAGGTCATAATTATAATTTATAATTTTTCTGTTGCTTTGCTGAGAGCTTTTACTGTTGTTTGTTAAAAGCAAAATATTCAAGAAATAAAATTAAAACTGTAAGCATTTTATGCATAAAAACCTTAGAAGTTATGAAAGCAACCAAAAATAAATAAAAAAAACAGATCCGCTGTAAAAGTTTATTGAATTTGTAGACGTTCATGCCCCCAATCGCCAGACTGGTATTATTAATATTGGCTAGTAAAAATACGTAAATGAATGTGTATATACTTATGCGTAAAAAAGGGTTGCCGAGTTTGAAATTCATTTTGCCGATTTTGGAGGCAAAAAAACTCTTTGCAAGTTTTGACGATTTCTGTTTAAAATTTTTTTTGGGTAATTAGGACGGTTTAATCCACCTTGCATTTATCGTTCCCGAAATTGATTTCAAGTTCATCGCACATCGTCTTACAGGTTAATTTTTATTTTTTAAATTGGCCGTGAAGTTGAAATAGTATATCGTAGCTTTAAGGTGCAGCTTTTACAATCCAAATAGTCCAAATGTTGGTCTAAGAGAGATAAATTTTGTTCAAGTGGTACCTCAGGCCGTGTCGTGTAGAGTACCGCGTCGAAAGGTTTAAGTTTGCTTTACATAGTAAAAGCAGTTTATACTCGTATGATATTCTGCTGTTGATGAGCAGGAACCGTTTGGCCTACCGCTGACGGGCACAATTATGACAGTGAGCGTCAAATTCCCTTTCCTCCCAGTTCCTTCGAACTTAATTTCTAAGCTAGAGAAAGCACTGCACTTAAATAAAAATCCATAGTTTCGATCAGTTTTGTCATCTTAAAAAATACCATAGTTGTGAAATGTGCCGTTACAATTTTACAGCGAAAACAATCTAGACGTATGTGCAATTTATGTATGTAAAGATTAAAAGAGAAAGGTTCTCTTGTAAAATTAGCTTTTTGGCACTTACGTTTTTTTTTTGGCGGTTATGGCTCGATATTTGAGAAAACTTGATATAAATCGAGAGAAGTCATACCGACACCAAAGCAAACACATTTTGATAGAAATGCTCTATGCCACAATCTGTCAAACGCTTTGGAAATATCGAGAACCACCAACTTACTTTCAGCAAAATGGTGTATTGACTTATACTAGTTTTCCGAAACGTTAGTAAATCACCCGTAGAGCGAACGCTTCGAAAACTGCACTGGCAGTCGCTGAGTATATACTTTCTGGGCACTAGGCTCTTGGAAGCTCTTAGCTACCTTTAAAACAGGCTATCTACTAACGCTATCAATTATTCAACATTTTTTAAACATCGGCTTTCGAATACTTTGAATATTTAAAAAAACCGGCAACGGTTTTGCAAATTAAAAAAAAACTGGTGATCGGTTTTTTATTAAGAAAAATTGCTGGCATTACGCGGTCTTTAATTAATTTTATTAAAGAAAAGTTTTAACAAATCATATCGACCCTTTGGTGCAATACCGTCGTAACTCAAAAAATCGTGAACTGAGAAAAATGCATTTGAAGTTTTCAGCCATATTTTTGATAGTATTTTCGTTTACTAAAGTTATTTTTTTACAAGTTTTTAAATAAAGAGGCATGTTTTGTATGTTTCATGTCATAAAGGAAATATTTCATTATTGCAAATAAATATTGTTGGAAATAGCTGGAGGCAATAAAGACATTTGTAGCTGTAGAATCTGAACAGTTAGAGATAATTTTATTTTATTTTATTTATTTACATACATCTATGGATTCATGATCCTTACAAATGATATAATGATATACAGTACATAATTAAGAGTTTAAAAATACAATTAAACTAGATTTGACACTATCAACATTAAGCGAATAATCAATATGGTTATACAATTTATTAAATTGCTTACAAATTCTTAACAATGGTTCCGAATTAGCATAATTTACTCTGAAAACTTTAACTGCAAGCGGATAGTAATGACGTGTAAATCGTGAAGGAACATTAATAAAGATATTGCTAATCAAAAATTCAGAACAAACATTTCCTTTTAGCAAATTTAAAACAAAAGTAACATTAAGCATAGTCCTGCGACTCTTAAGGGTCGGCAGCTTTATCAAGGCAAGTCTGCTAGTATAAGGTGGGAGATCCAACGGATTCCAGCGAAGCCCACGTAGACCAAATAAAAGAAACTGCTTTTGAACGGATTCAATACTATTGATATGAACCATATACGTTGGATCCCAAATTATTGAGCCGTATTCAAGAACAGGTCTTACCAGAGATGTGTACAATTGCTTTGTAATGTACGGGTCGGAGAACTCCTTTGCCCATCGTTTTATAAATCCAAGAAGACCGCGTGCTTTAGCAACAGTAGAAGAGATATGTTGTATAAAATTTAACTTGGAATCAAGTAGAATGCCAAGGTCGGAAATAATATTTAAATTGTCTAGCGAGTAACCATTTAAAATATATTTTACGCTTAAGTTACGTCCACGGAAGAAGCTCATACATTTACACTTTTTATGATTTAATTCCATCAAATTACGATTACACCAAGAGCTAAATGCATCTAAGTCCTCCTGTAGGTAGTGATGATCAGCATATTTTCTATAGCTTAAGAAAATTTTGACGTCGTCAGCATACATTAAGACATGACAAAACTTCAATATTTTCGGTAGATCATTTATAAATAAAGAAAACAAGAGCGGCCCTAAATGGCTACCCTGCGGCACACCAGACAATACAGCAATCGGCTTAGAATAACAGTTTTTAAAATGAACATTTTGAGTTCTATCAGTCAAGTACGATTTTATCCACTTAAGACAGTTTAATGTAAATCCCATTGAGTCAAGCTTTTTCAAAAGTATTTCGTGATTAACCTTATCGAACGCCTTGCTAAAGTCGGTATAAATAACATCAGTTTGCTCTTGTTGTCTAAAACCACGATGAACAAGTGATGTTAACTGCATAAGATTTGTAACAGTTGAACAACCTTTACGAAACCCATGTTGGAAAGGAGACAATACAGATGATACTTGATGAGAAAGAATGTCAGTACTAATTTTTTCAAAAAGCTTCGGTAGAGTGCTCAGTTTAGCAATGCCTCTGTAGTTTTCGATATTATTTTTACTACCATTTTTGTATAATGGAATTATGAAAGAGGTTTTCCAAACCTGCGGAAAACATCCAGTCCTTATTGATTCATTGAAAATAAGAGTTAGTGGGGTCGATAAAGCTTCAGCACATCTAACTAACAGACAACTCGGTATTCTGTCAGGACCACAGTTAAATGAAAATTTCAGTTTTTTTAAGGTATTAACTACGGTAAGTTCATCAAGAAGTGGTATTGAAACAGGTGGATATGGTAATTCAGATAGTGGATGAGAATCTGAATCAGCAATCTTGACATCAGAATATGTGGACGAGAAGAAATCCGCAAACAAATCACAGATTGCAACATCATTATCGGATTCAATATCATGGTAATTCATCACAGAAGGAAACGAACTCGATCTTCTTTTGGAATTTACGAATTTATAGAATGTTTTAGGATCACATTTTAAATTTTGTTTGACTTTAATTAAATAACTGTAATAGCAGGAGCGATTAGCTGAGATGTATTGAGCACGAGCTACAGAATACTTGGCGTAATCAGCAAAAAGTCCAGAGGATTTATATTTCTTGTAGAACTTATTCTTTTTATTTTTTATAGCAGAAAGAACTTTGGAATTCCATGGCGGGCCAGAACGATTAGAATCAAAACATTTAGGAATACATTGATTCATGTACAGATACATTCTTTTGTAAAACGTGTCAACCATTTTGTTAATATGTATTGAATTAGTATTTAAAGCAGCATTCGTAAAAAGGTTCAACCAGTTTGTATTAGACAGAAGCTCATCAAGCCTATTATAGTTTGTTTTCTTGAAGCAAAACGATTCTCTTCTCTCTGTTTGAAATGATGACACAGAAACACGACTAGATGCAACAGAAATTTCAATTCCAATTGTAGGATGATGTAAGTCCTCAGGCAAAGAGATCGGGTAACAGCGATCAATGGAGATGTCACTCAGTACATTTAGGAATATTAAATCAAGTAGTCTCGAATTTGCGTTGTATAAGCCATTTAATTGGCAAAGATTCAAGTCTAGAAGAGAATTAACAAAATCCATATGGTAAGCATTACCTCCAACCATTCTCGGAATGAAATAATTAACTTCAGAAGAGAAGTCCCATGATAATAAAGGCATATTAAAATCGCCAAGAGCAATAACGTAATCGTATTGATTTGCGGCCTTAACAACATTCCCAATAGCTGTTACATGTTTCATGTAAACCACTTCAGGTGAAATTGGAGGAATATATGAACAGGTAATAAACATTTTCATATGTTTTAACTTAACTGCAACACCAATAAACTCGATGTCATACAGACCTTCACTATAAAGAACATCAGAAGATAGACGATTAGAAACTGCAATCAGAACACCGCCACCTTTGATAAGATTACCACGATCGCGTCTATAAATTTGATAATTTCCGCAGAAAATTTCAGTATTGAGTACATTATCGACAAGCCAGGTTTCAGTAAAAATAATAACATCATATAAAAAATCAAAGCTTTGGTTGTAAATTGAAGGTAATTTTGTATTTAAACCACGAACATTTTGGTAAACTATAGACAATTTATCAGGTAAAATATTTAGTTTTTTGAAATTGTCAGATTAGACGATGGAGCATTAATTTGTGGTAGGTGGACTATATCAGAAGGGACGTTTTCACTATACACGTATTCACGTATAAGTGCGTTCTTCGGCCAAAAATCTGGATTAACAACTGAATCAAAATTTTCTTCATTAACAATAATTTTGAAAGAGGATTTACGTCTCTGATTAGAGTACTTAAATTTGTAGACGGATAAGTCAATATCATTACCAATTTTGAAACAAATATAACGTTTAACAGCATCGGTACTTGTATTAGAATCAAAACGAGCGGCAAAAATAATCCTTTTTGGTGGAATAACCTTTAAAGTTGGAGCAGTAGAGGTATTATAAGCAGGAACTGATGGGTTTAAATTAGTAGGAATACAGCTGTTTTGCAATGGTTGTGGTGAAACTAAAATTGTTCCCGAAGATATTTCACGAGTTTTAGTTGAGCTCGCGGTGCCACATACGGAAGGAACTGATTCAACAAAATCATATGATGGAGTTAATACTGGAGTGGTTACAAGAGATGCTCCAGAAATATCGCTTATTTCAATAGAATTAGGTTTAGATACCAGTGAACTTGTTAATGTTTTCTTCTTTCCTTTGGGTGAGCACGGTGCCTTATCAAACAGGTTCCTGTAATTCAAAAATTTAGTGTTTAAATTTTTCAAATCATTACCCAATTCATCCAATGTACTTTTAGTGGATTTAAAAAATTTATAAAATTCCACATCAAACAAAATACAGTTTTTACAACACCAGCGGAGTCCCTTGTTCTCATGCAAATTATCCACAGTGCGTGCAGATAAGTCAACGCATTTTGCATGATAAACCGATTCGCAAAGCCAACAGGCAACCATAACATCATCGGACTTATTGCGACACTTCGGCTTAGAACAGGCCATAATTAATATATTAGAAGCGATGTAAAAAGTTAAATTAATTTAAAATTACCAAAGTATATGTATGTAGACACTTTGTTAAACAGCACAAATATGTAATAAATTGCTTATATTGCTTTTGTTATTTAAAGATTATTTATTGCACCAAAGATAATGTTGTTGTTTCAACCAAAAAGTATGTACACTGTTTAAAGTAATTTAACAGTTAATTTAAAGTTATTGTTTGTGTAAATTCTTTGTAAGGAATTCCAATTGCAGAGCACTATGCATAATATGCAAAGAAAATTCAGTTGTTGTTGTTAAAAATAGATTTAGTGAGTAAAAAATGACTAAATCTTTAAGCAGCCAAAATGTATTTTATCACACAATTGAATAATTAAATTTGAAATTATAATGCACAATAACTTCAATAAAATCAGATAGATTTAATTAATTTATAAATTAAAAACTCAGCGCACAAAAATTTTCAATCGAATCGGAACAGTGTTGTCAATATCAATGAACCATTATATATTTTCCTTTAGATATATATTTCCCCAAACATCATTTCTGTATACCCAGCTCAAAAAATTCAAATTTTGAGTTTCGACGGTATTGCACCAAAGGCTCGATATGTTATACAAACAATATAATTTTAATTATATTATTAATTGACCTTTTTTATTATATTTTTTGATATATATTTATTAAGCCTGAGGTCTTTTTTTCCTATTATTCCTGATGATGTTAACAAGCTGTTAACGAAATATCGAATAATAAAAAACAAAATAAAATAAAAAAAGACCTCAGGCTTAATAAATATATATCAAAAAACAAACAATATAATAATGAAACTAAAAATAAAATAAAAATTTTTATACTTCAGATACAATAATCTTTTATAATGTTTATAGTATAAACTTTATTCATACGTTTCTCATACATACACATTCATATATGTACATATGTATGTATATATCAAGCCTTTGTTGTAATTGTCGCAAAGTTCCAACTTAAAATTTCCGAGTTAAGCGTTTTGAAATTTTTTTTAAAGATTTTATTTTTTGGTTTTATTTTCAAGGTACAATTTTATTAAATGCAAAAATGAGAAAGAGAGAAAAAATTCGACTGGCCAGTTTCTTCTCAATGACTATTCGACATTGATATTAACACTAAAAAAAACCGACAGCCATCGCACAGAAAAACACTGGTTCGAAGCCCTACTATATATAAATAGGGTGGCGATGGCACGATGGATGGTAGTCTGCACGTTAACTACGAATCCAAAAACAGACCTGGGTTCAACCCCAGTTTCAGACCAAAAAATTTTAAAATAAAAATAAACATCTCGCATTTTTCTGATGTTGCATTAGTGTGTCTTTGTGTGTCAGTTGTTGTCGGAAGGTTTCAGTGGCGAAGGCATAGTCACTGGTCACTGAACAATACCGGCTTCAGCTGATAGCAATCCACAATCACATCAGAACGCCCTCCTTCGTCGGTATTGTGTACCACCGGCGAAGTAAAATAATAATAAAAAATGGCTACTAAAGAAGCTTCAGCACTGCTACGAGTATAAACAAAGAACGTGCGAAAGCAGAGCTGCAAAAATAATTAATTAAGCTTCACCTCCTGTCGTTTCTCCTACTATCCCTTTTCTATAGTTCCAGCACAATGCTTCGCATGTGTAGGAGTCATCTCCTGAGTGCTGGTCCTAGATAAAAAAAAAAAAAAAAAAAAATAGCAAAAATTAAATGAAGTCCAGTTTATAAATTTTAGATTTTTAAATCGATTTCTTCTGGCAACTATGACATCGTACAATAATCGTACATGCATTAAGTTCTAGATACAATTTAATAGTTGTTCCTACGCACATACGTTCAAATACACAAATACATATCGCCCATTTACTTCAATACTGACACAACTCAAAAAAACTAGTTTTGTAATAAACGTACTTAAAGTTTTTAATTTACATGCCTCATAATGGGGAAATGAAAAAATATTCTTTTGTCACGAGGTGAGTTTTGAAGCTATTTGCATGAATTTTTTACACAAGATAAAGGCCGATATGAAGAATTATTCCGCATTATTAACTCAAAAAGTGTATTTTTTGGATTATGACGTTGTTGAAGTAAATGAGCGATATGTATATAAAGTGACAAAAAGAACAAAAAGACAAAAAGCTTCAAGTCAATGGACTCATTTTGCAATTGTCTGTTTATTTTGGTTGCGCTTTTTTTATTATTCCGTGATTTTTTATCAAAGAATTATGAAAATGAAGCTGTCATTTTATGTAGAACTAAAAAAAGAACCAAACAAATTCAATGAACTATAACGACACGAGACCAAATACCAAGTGAACAATAGTGACAGTGTTGCGTGTAACAATAAAAAGAAATTTATTTACTTTACATTATTAAAATGATGAGAAAATCATGTTTCAAAAAGCAAAATAAATTGCTACTTCCACAATCTGAATCGCTAATTCGTCTGGAAAATTTAAAAGAAATGCATTAATTTTAGCGCTATTTCTATTTGAGATGAAACCGTTAGTGACAGTAAAATCATTAATAATTTTGTATTTCTCCAAAACTACACAAGAATTTCACTCATGCACTCACAACGATTATGTTTTTACTCAGGCTAATCACACAAGCAGTGCGAATATTTTTATAAAATTTTTTCACGTCGTAACTGAACACGTTAATGAGTTTTTCTATTAATTTCGTTGAAATTTGGTATTGAATAATAAACAATATCGACTAACTCCTGTTGGAGAACCCTTTACATACCATTATGAATTATGTATACATACATATGTCTAAAATTGAATGTAAAATTTACGACTGCACATACACGTTGCATTTCACTTATGCTTCCTTAGCGGAAATAATTTAATTAATTTAATATTTGAATGAGAAATGCGTGCGTGTTTGTGTTAGTGATAGCGTAGGAGGAAGGCACAAAAAATCAATGAACTTTTGACTGAATATACATATTCTATCAGCCAGCGAGTAAACGTCGACGTATTTCATAAAGAATTGAAAATAACTTCAAAGATAATACGAATTATTTCGCATAAAAACTTTAAAGCTCCATTTCTTTACTCATGAAAAAATTGACATTTATGTAGTTATAAAACATAATTTATTAAAAACTGTGGCTAATGAGCTGCTAAGCCTTCGTCAGTATTTGAGCGATAAAACATCGGCGAAAATAATAATTAATATGGCCTTCCTTAGCTGAAAAACAATGAGTCAAAATGAACATCAGGCACGCCGCAACTCTGCTTTCTAATTAACACGCAACTGCAGAGTTCTGCACTTTCACCACTTGCCTATTCTCTACACTATCCCTCTCTCTGTCTAGTTCCAGTGCAATGCATTGCATACGTAGGAGATATCCCCTGAGCACTGGTAAAATATACAAAAATACACAGATATGTACACATTCACATGTACATATGTATATTTAGTATATACCTGATGTATGAAGTCATAGACACCTTTATTATTTTAATTCAAATTAACTATTTCTAGTTACAATTGCTAATAACCTGTTAACCTGCTTCTTAATTATTAAATAAACTATTATAATATTACAATGTTGTTTATTGCATAATTTGAATTTATTAAGTCATTTTCGTGAAATGTTTAATACAAAGAAGATTTATTAATTTTTAAAAGTTTTTCAGAAAGAAAATTCTCCTCCAAAAAAATTTTTTGGAAATGTTAATTTTAACTTAATTTCGATGGAACAACAGAAAAAAAGAGAAAAGAAATAATAATAAGAAATAATGGCGATCACAAACTGTATATACCGAAGCTATTGAAAAGCTAGAACCTCACCGAATTATAAAGGGAAGAGACTGTGTAAATATCCTCGATCAAATCTGATGTCGAGGATGGTATATTGGGATCAATATTATGTTCATCATACGTTGTACTGCCGGTAGTAAATTTGTCGAGGACAGTATAGCTATTATAATATGAGCAAAAAAATAATAAAAAAAATTGATCTCTTTTGGGTTAAAAATTAATGCGCATATTCCATACAAAAACTACTATTTATGAACTACTATCTCTGCTCTATACTATACCATTCCCATGGATAAGCAAATATATAAAGTCACTATTATCGGTAGGCATGTTAATATCCTGAGTGATTTCGCGATTCTCATTTAAAAATCTTAGCATACACCGTTGATAGGAAAGGAAAATTCGCACAATTGGAAATGCGATTTATTCAAATTTATTGGTCCATCGTCGGAAAATACAGTCTTAGATTAGACTGCAAGTTTTGTTTTATAATTATTTTCTAAAATCACACTTCTCATCAAATGTATAGGAATTTCCTGCGATATTGAATGATGTAATTTCGGCTCAGGCATTCCGATATTTGTTTGCTTAATAAAAGAAAAGATGGAGAATAAAACTGTTCTCAAGTTTCGCCATCGCATACATATTAGCCACGCTAATTAAAAAAAATACTGTACGTAATTGATAGAAATTAAAAAACAATAAAAACGGATTGTAATTTAGCGCATCAAGCAATTTATATTCATCATATTTTTATTTAAAAGACCAAAAAAGCGTTTTTTGTTGCTCAGTGTCATTAAGCAAATTGCTCAATTCACTATTTTCTGATACATTTTATTTATTTTGCCCAAACCAAGTACTCTCATACACCACATTTATTGATAGAATGTTTACTTTCAGTATTTTTTCTTTGAAATATTTCGATTTAATTTTGTTTTATTTTTCTATTTTTTTTATGCATGGACTATGTCTGTTTTATTTAATATAATTTTTTTCTTTAAATATAGAGTACAATTTTATTCTCAATTAACCGCTTTGAAGCGGTTTTTACCAGTTTTATCCATATTTTAAGAACCCTTGGGGACGTGCTGAAACTAAAATCAAACAAACATACGCTCACCATAGCAAATGAAAATAAGAATTTAATGCAATTTTCACTGATAGCAGTGAATGGACGACTTGCAATATGGAATATTAATTTGTTGAAATTGAGTTGCGCTGAAATTAGTGATGGGGCTACCGGTCATGTGATTGATGTAAATCACCAGTGACTAGGTATGGTTACAATTGCAAAAATTGTAATTCATTGAGCGTTCACGAGTAAAATTTTCGTTTGTGTAGTTCAAAATTATGTGGGTGATATATTTAGATTTTTTTTTTTAAATTAAACAACAAAATGTAATAAGATTTTTTACAAATTGTAAAGTATCGAGGTCATTGTTCCAAAGATTCTAAAATCTGAACTACTACTACTAGGTAGGCGCTATTCACTGATTCGATTAGCAAACGGGACACACTACACTAAATATTTGTTGAATCTCTCCGAGACACTATTATTTTTTTTTATATTGGACCAGCAGTCAGGGAGTGATGCCTATACATACATATAATGCATTGTGCTGGAACTAGAGGAAAGGGATAGTGGGAGAGGTGGCAGGTGGTGATGCTTCACTGTCATACAACTCTGTTTTTGGCACGTTCTTTGTTTTTATAGCAGTGTTGTATCACATATGATGTCAAGGAGACGTATTCAATTTTGTTTTAATACCTATTTTTAGTAATTATTTTACTTCGTTGGTGCTACACAATACCTCCGAAGGAGGGAGCCCTGATGTGCCTGTGAATTGTTTACAGCTGAAACTGGTACTGTTAAGTGACTATTTGGTTTTGTAGTCAACGTGCAGACTACTTCAGTCATCGCCACCTTCTGGCTTAATAACGTTACAGGTCAGTGCATATTTAGGTTAAACTTTTCCACCAACCCTTCTTTTGATATATCACGATTTATGATACAACCTTGGCACATAGCTCTTTTTTTTATGAAAGCTATGGCTTCCCATAAACCCACTCAAGTCCAAAAATTGTTTCTGATTTTACTTTGCTACAGACCCTTCCTTCGGCGCTATTTGAGCAATAAAACGTCGGTGAAGTAAAATAACAAATAAAATAGCCCCCCTTAGCTTAAAAAAATATCAGAAACGCAAAATAAACCCTTTTAATAATCCTCATAACGTACACTGCGACTCAAATTTGCAGAATTTGTAGTGGAGTCCATACCGTTGTCATATGCTATCCGATTAACGCGAAAAATATTTCTCACAAAAAACTGATTTTCATCTTGCAAATTGTCTCAGGATTAGTCTTTCCATAGCGAATTTGTCAAACAATACTGAATAAATGTATGATAAAAAAAATTAGAAAAATTAGCAATATATCACACAAATACATATTGAACACAACAATGAACAGCCATATAGTAAGGGAATTACTTACCTACGAATTGTATATTAAACTTTTTATAATTTCTATTATTTCATAAATATTTTAGAGCATAAACTGTACATTTGCATTAACTGCTGCAGGCGTACTGCTGTCGTGACCGTGACTTTGATTATGATTGGTGAAACAAGGAAAATATTACAAAGTCAACATAATATATATATATGTCCATAACTGGCACGTGAAGACAGACGTTACAATATTTTAATTGTACAAAATGGCATTTACTTTTTATATTCAATGTTAACGCCTCCAATTAGGCTTTATGATATTAATTAACACCGTTCGTACATTATAATTTGATTTAGTTTGGTAACATGTGTCAAGGTGTGTCAAATTTCAATTCCTTGCCTCATATAATAATTTCATATTTATTTGCCATCGGCCGATGCTAACAAGCAAGCTGTTAATTAAATCGATTAATCGCTTTACCGCGTATAATTTCAGTAACAGTTAATAAAGCAAATAATTTCGTTAATTAGTTTCATATTATTTCTTTCGTGACCGTGACTAAAAAAAATATGAAAATGACAGAGCCAAATTATTCACGACCATATCTCTGATAGAAATTTTATAAAACTTTAAATACGAAAATGTAATCGAAAAGTTCAATTAAGAGACTTGAAAAAGAAAAAAACAAATTCAAACTGACATAAATATACTACCAGTTCTTACTAGTCGATTCTAGATATTAATATTATAAAAATTATGTTGAATCAGTCTAGTTTTGGAAATAAAAAAAAAAAAGTTGTTTTGCAGGCTTAAATTAAGTCTGATTTATGGCGGTGAATAAAATATTGAATAAATTTGGTATCAGTCAAATTGTTTTTCCTATGCACACTGTTGATTTGACTACTGTGAACAACACATGTTGATTATTTTATTTAAAAGTTCTAAAAGTTCAACTTGAGTGAGAGAGTATGTCGGAAATATTTGGGTTAATTTTTCCATAATTGATTTCAAGTTGTTGCTCTTTTAGCTTAATTGATTAAACGCCGAGAGTCTTCACTCAGACCTTTACTCTACTAACCTACCAGTCCTTATACTTATTCGAATGCTGATTTTCTTGTTTGATTCTTAATAAATCCTAAATACTCAGCTATACACTACAAATGCGGCACCAATCAAAGCAATACATTTTACAATATTATTTCGTTATTACAGAAACCTTGACATCAGAGGTGCTAGAACACTGCTATAATATAAAGAACGTGCAAAAAGCAGATTTGTAAGACAGTGAAGCTTGACCTCCTGTCATCTCTTTCACTATGCCTTTCCTCTAGTTCGAACACAATAATGCATCGCATGTGTAGGGATCACATCCTGAGTGCTGGTCCAAGATAAAAAAAAGAATTGAAGCCAGTAAAATCAGTTGATGAGGTTATGGCCAGGGATTATTTGACAATAAAAAAAATTAAATAAAAATCTTTTTCAATCTCTTGAAGGGATTGGCACTCGAAGTTTTATCATAGATCTTGAGAAAATTTGCAGAAAAATGCAGAAAAATACAAAAAAAAAATTAAACAAAATGTTGACCAAATTTTTTTTTAATATCAATTAAAAATATAAACAGATTTTTAATTAATACTATCAATTAAATTATTATTGTTGACTTAATTGAACTAATTTTTTAATAATAATATTCATATATTGAAAATTTTAAACCAATTTTTAATAGTAAAAGAATTGTTTGAATCCAATTCGTATTGTTGAAAAACATCTGTCTTCTATGTTTTCTATTTCTATTAATGAATTTATTTTTTAATATTTGTATATTATACATAAACATGAAACTCATTGATATCTATTTTTAAAAAATTAATTATGTTATAAAGTAGTTATATATAATACAACATCTCCGATATTTTTTTTTTTTTTTTATTTTTTTTTTCATAAAAAATCTTAATTAAGTTTTAATATATATTATTTATAATACATATTCATAAGAAAAGAATAATAACATTAAAACTATAATAAGTGTTTATAAACAATAGATAAATAATAATAATTATGTATTTTTATAAAAATTTGTTGGATTTCTATTTCGATTACTTCGGCGTAAGTTGATAGTATTTCCATTTGACACATTTTTGTCATTTGTTTTTAAATGATTATCTACTACTTCTCTATATTTAATATGAAAACAGTTCTTCTATAAGTTTTATCATTTATTATATTTTTTACAATGTAAAATCTAGGTGCACTATGATAGTCAATTATAATTCCAGGTATCCATTTTCTTCTTATTCAAATTTTAAAATATATTTTATCTCCAATCTTAAACTCATTTCCTTTCCTTGTATTACTATTATAATATTTTTTAAAATTCTCTATCTTATTCTTCATTTCCTCCTTAATAATTTTATTATTAATATATTTTAAGTCTGGCTCTAGCATTCTATTTGTAATGGGAAGCTTAGTTCGTAAACGTCTATGTAATAAAACGTGAGCAGGTGAATAACTCAAATCCTTGACTGGAGTATTTCGATATTCCAACAAAGCATTATATATTTTTTGTTTTGTGTCTGATGTTTTCAAATTTTTTTTTTACAATTCCCACAGCTCTTTCAGCCAAACCGTTACTCTTGGGATAATTTGGACTACTAGTTATTATTGTAAAATTCCATCTGTTAGAAAATTCTAAACATTCATACGAATCAAATGGCATGTTATCAGCTATAATAACCCTATGTATACCAAATCATGAAAAACATCTATCCAAATTTCTATATAACATTCAAAGATGTTTTCGATTTTAATTGAAGTAATTCAATCCACTTACTATAATAATCTATCATAACCAGAAAATTTTTTCCAGAATACTCTAAGATATCACAACCAATTTTCTCAAAAAGTAAATTCGAAATACCATGGGGTATTAATGGTTCCTTAATATTAGATATACCAATTTCCTGACATTTTGTACATTTCAAAATGTAATTTTCTATATCCTCATACCTCATATTCCTCCAATATTCCCATATGACTCTCATGTAGCTTTTCTAAAATGCTTCGTTGTAAAATTTTTGGTATAATAACATGATCATTAAAAAATATTAAATTATCATCTACTGTAATATCATTTCTTTTATTGTAATACCATTTTACAGAATCTGGTATTATTTGTTTTATTGGTCATCCTTCTAAATAATTTATTTTTTAATATTTGTTTATTATACATAAACATGAAACTCATTGATATCTATTTTTAAAAAATTATTTATGTTACAAAGTCGATATATATATAATACAACACGTATGATTGTGGGTATTAATTTCTTTTTGTATAAAAAGCATTGCATATATGAAATAAAACAATCCGATAACCATTTAAATAAATAAAAACCCCTCATTTCATGTATTTCAAAGCAAAAAAAAAAAAAAAATTTTTTTTTAATTAAGTAAGGAGCCCAAAAATTAATTAAAAATTTAATTGAATTGATTAAACGTTTAAATGAAAAAATATATTATTCTAATTAAAAGTGTTAATTAAACACAAAAACAAAAATTTTTTCTGTGTACGTGCTTTTTGAAACGTATTGAACTAAAAAGAGACGTACAAGAAAACACATTTCTTTTTGTTTTTTTTTTTTGCCTTACTGTTGACTTTCTGACATTCCGTCCTCGTATTTTAAAATCAATCTGTATGTTTATCAATATTGAATTGAGAACTCATAAAGAACACTACGCTTTATTTACTCGTAAAACTTAATTTATTTTGGTGGTTTTTTTTCTTTTTTTTCAATTTCAATTATGTATTTAGGTATTTCAATTGTAGTTGAAATAATTTTCTGACACTCGTATACTTTAAACGTGATAATTTATTAGATAAATTTCTTGAATAAAATTAGATTTGCATAATTATAATTATTTGATAGAAACCATGAGGGGTTGAAGTTTTGAAAAAAATCTTATAAATACAATGACATTTCGACAAGAGAGATTTTATTAATAATTTTGTAATTGAAATGGTCAACATATAATGTTTGGAATATCATTTGAATTAATTTATTTTTCCGGTTCTCCAGAAAGTGCTTGAAATGAGTTGCTTGTAGCAATATATTAAAAAATGTCCAACGAGGAATAGGAATTTTCCACTCCGAAAATGTGTAACTCAGTATAATTAAGTATTTCCAGGCCTCAAATTTTGTAATTCGATGTCGAATAAAATTGTTATATCGTAATAGGGTTCCACATATTCAGGTTAGGATGTCAACAAATAAAATCAAAAGCATTAAAATTCCAATTTCAATACTTTTGATATAAAATGAGCCATTGGTACATTGTTAGTTGTGATTTTTTTTAATTATGCTTAAATAGATTAATACATATAAGATTAATGCGCGTGCCAATAATGAGACCCACAATAATCACACCGCACCAAAAGATCAGTTATGTAAGTTTTCAGACAGCAGCTTACGTGCCACCAGATTATCGTGGGTTCAAGCCCACTTTCAGATAAAAATTTTTGCGTTGTACATCAATACCTCTGCTAAAAGCAATAAAACTTCGGCGAAGTAAAATAGTAAATAAAATGACATTCCTTAAGCTTAAAAATTAATGCGCCTGCATAATAGCAGAGAAGCAGCAACTCTGCTTCACAAATTAAAACAAATCACCGTAGAGTTATGCAAGAAATACACTCTATTCTTTCTTATCACTGCACCACCAGACTCTTCTCTACACTATCCGTTTCCAACTATTTTCGGTACAATGCCTGGCATAGCTGGCGCACCCCCTGAGCTCTGGTCCAAAAATAAAGCCCTTTATTTTGAACAAACTGAACTGCAGGCTGTTCCATTTATGGTGAATTACAATTCAAATATGAATCATTCGATTACAGCTTTGATTATGCCCTTATCGTCACTTATTTTACTATTGCTCCCACTGTGCTCTAAAAATAACTTGATGTAAAATGATTACCGGACACTTTCATAGTGATTGATTACAAAAGCAACAGCAACATCATAAAAAAGAATAATAAAAAACTCAACTCGCTTCAACAGATAAAGAAACTTCAATTAATAATAATTGATTGCAGCAAACGAACAGTAGACAAGACCAATGCCGCCGAAGAGCAATAAATGCATACACTGAGTAAATAAATGTTATATTGCTATAAATATAAATAATTCTCGTAATATTAAAAAAACGACACAACTTTAACAAAGTTTTACACAGTTTTAGACCGTCTACAGATAGATAATAGAGACAAATTCAACGGTAAGAAAGAAACGTATGAATATACTTTGTAATTGCAAAATGTCTGTAAAATTTATAAAAAAAATCATATAAAAAGCACCACATTGTAGATAAATGTATATGAAAGAAACTTAAAATAGAAAATTAAAGAAAAAATTGCGTGGATTTTATAGCAGCAGACACAAACAAAAAGTTAAGACAGGCAGGCAAACCAGCCTCAATTGCTAATAATAACAATCACAAAAACATCTTTCCATACTTTACTTTAATGCACACGGCCAAGTAAAGGCAGATAAATCTTGGTATCAAGAAATACTAAAATTGCAGAGTTGTTCAACTGAAAGAGCAGAGTTGTAGACTCAAAGCTTTAGCAAGTGTATTAGGTTTCCAATGCATGGTAGCCGGATGGCTTCTAAGTTTTAAAGACTTTATATCTTTTGCGGTCACAGCATGTCACATTGTAACGAATTAATATATCGTTACAGTCGTCAAAAATTGCATGTGTGATGCATATGACATAGAGGTGAACGAGCCGGATCAAACTTCCAGGTCATTCGCGCGCACGACGCGTTCATCATTAAGAGCGCATCCATTTGTGGTCGATTTGGCGGCGACTCGCACTACGCATTACAGGGAAAATTCGTTTTTTGGCCGAACGGCACGTATGTGGAATAGACTACCCGCAGAAATGTTTCCTGTCACTTTTAACGTGGGAAAATTTTAATCAAATGTCAATAGACACTACTCCCTATATCCTCCTTCCCATAACCTAATTTCCTAGTTACAGCACAATGCATCGCATGTGTAGGGGTCATCCCCTGAGTGCTGGTCTCATTTAGAATGCCCCTAACTAACATAATTGTAACTTTACAGGAGAAGGAAAAACCACAATAGAAACTGTCAATATTACAATGCAATTATCAAAATGTAAATGCTTGTAAACCTGCTATTTTTGAGACTATTGTATTAAATTTTCTGGATAAGGTGTAGTTGTGAGAAATGAATAGGAATAACTTAAAAAAAAATTTCGAAAAAATGCAAGTTGGGGCCTTTCTACGTAAAACTAACTACAAGGTGGAGGCAAAAGTATTCACCCTATTGGCAAACACCATAACTTTTGCAAATGGCGCCAAATGTCAATTCGCTTTTGACATTTGTGAAGTAAACAAACGCCGAATACAAATCGACAAACCATGAATCGGTTTACTCCGAAAGAAGGCGGAATAATTGTTTTCATTTTTTTGGGCAACAATTCGTCGGTTTTGTTGGCGCAGCGTGATTTTCATTGCAGATTTCCTAGCAGCCCGACATCAACTGGACAAACACTGCGGCGTTTGGCCACTCGTCTTGAAAAGACTCTGACAACACGAGCTGTTCTCAAGGCTGCCCGGCTCCGGAGCAGCCGTTCTGCTCACTATGTCGTTCGAAGAGAACCCCGGAACATCGACCAGACGACGTGCCACGCACTTGAGCATTAGCCGGAGTCCCTACGCAGAATTTTGGTACAAGATTTGAAGATGTTCCCTTACAAAGTGCAGCCAGTGCATCAGCAAAAGAACAGTGGGTGATTACTTTTGCCCCACATTGTATATTTAGTTATATTTATTTAATGAAAAAAACTTCATTTCTGGTTTTCATATCGGAATTATTAATAATTTTTTGTATTTTTAACATTTCTTAATCTTTATTGTCATTAAAATACAAATTTAAATTATTTTACAAATAAAAATTTAAAATTTAGTATCTTTTTCCTGGGGGTGCGCTGGTAACTTGTTTTATTGTGAGAGAGAAAGCAGCTGATGAAGGGAAATACGAAGGAAATCTTTACTATCTTACAACTCTCCTTTTTGCAGATTTTTTTTTTTTGAAATTTAATAGCTCACGTGATGTTGACTTTAAAATTTTACGGCGATATGCATCCCATACTTATAGAATAAGTAATTTTAGTAGTTTTAAGATTTAAATCTTATTCAATAACAATTTGCATTAAATTTACAAAATTTTTGTCGAATATTATCACCTAAAAATGCACATGTGCAAAATTTGAATACTTTTCACTGAAAGTCTTAATCAAATAAAAATACAATGTATTAATTAATACGAATCACATGCATAAGTTAAAAATATGCTTCACCAAACTGAGGAACAGAGTGCTAATGAATAAAAGAAATAAAAATGAAAACAATTTTACAATAAGCCAAGCGCAGTAATTCACTTTAAAATAAGAACCTTTTAAGAACTCCGATATATTCATGAATTTTTTTGAATTGAAATAATTTTAAATAAATAGAAAGAATTGCGAGTCATATGATTTGTTGGGCATAAGTTTTATTCATGCCATTTCTCATGAAGAAAAGTGAATATTAAATTTTAGTTCTAATAAAAAAGCAAACATATAAATCAAAGTCAAATAAATGTAAAACGTTATGGGTAATTGCTCCAAATCTTAGCCCAGCTCGCTAGAAACATAGAAAATTTTCCATTGCGTTGGCGTTTAATTGCAATCTAGAAATTATATTATGCTGCCTGACAAACTGATAAAACTGCTAGATAAGTTTCTTTATTTAAAAATTTATTTTGGCAACACGTGTACCAAAAATAGTAGTACCTTGTACCCGAACTCTTATCGCATCACGCATTGAACTCTCTGTTCAGAGAGAAACGTCCCATCAAGAGTCATTATGTGAAGTGTGAATTAGGGGAAACCATCATATAATTGCATTATACACGCAACTGTAGTTTTGTGCATTAAAGTACATTTTCCTACCACTTGCAGCACCTGTCTATTTTCTCCACTATCCCTCTCTCTATCTAGATCCAGTGCAAAGCATTGCATATGATCCCTGGTCCAAGATGACATCACAACTTTTACTATTGGAAAGTTATATTAAGCGAACGCACCTGGTTCTTTTAACATCCGAATATAAAGGGTGGTTAAATTTCAAGGGCCGATGTTGATTTTGAATAAAACACAAACTATTTAGGAAATTATTGTAATTTTATTTTATTATGATATATTGGTATTACTCAATTATGTATGGAACAAAATATCGGCCAAATGGGCGCCGCGACCACGGCAACAGTGGATGATAAATTTTCGAAGAAAATCATCTTCAGTGATGAGGCACATTTTCACCTCAGTGGATTCGTCAATAAACAGAATTGCCGCATTTGGGCGAATGAGAATCTAAGAGTGATTGTCGAAAAACCAATGCACCCACAAAGAGTGACTGTTTGGTGCGGTTTATGGGCTGGCGGCATCATCGGGCCGTATTTTTTCCAAAATGAGGCCGGTCAGGCAGTTACTGTGAATGGTGTTCGCTATCGTGAGATGATAACGAACTTTTTATGGCCCGAATTGGAAGATATGGATGTGGACAATATGTGGTTTCAGCAGGACGGTGCCACTTGCCACACAGCTAACGAAACAATGGCTCTTTTGCGCAACAAATTCAATGGCCGTGTTATCTCACGTAATGGCGATGTCAATTGGCCGCCAAGATCATGTGATTTGACACCGTTGGACTTTTTTCTTTGGGGTTATTTGAAAGAAAAGGTGTACGTCGATAAGCCAGCAACAATTCAAGAGCTAAAGGATGAGATAATTCGGCACATTAACGGCATAGAACCTCCATTATGCCTCAGGGTCATCGAAAATTTGGACCATCGGATGGAGGTGTGCCGCCGTGGTCGCGGCGCCCATTTGGCCGATATTTTGTTCCATACATAATTGAGTAATACCAATCTATCATAATAAAATAAAATTACAATAATTTCCTAAATAGTTTGTGTTTTATTCAAAATCAACATCGGCCCTTGAAATTTAACCACCCTTTACATATATTTTACCCAGTTTACTTCAATTTGTTTTGTTTACATGCAAGTTTGATTCTATACTTGATTGATAATTTGCTATTGTTTAAAAAACAATTAAAAATGTAATTAAATAGAATTTATTATGAAATAATAAATGATAAACAATTTAAAGCAAATTTACGAGGGCCACTATTTTTTTTTTATATTGTGATTTATAGAGATTTAATATAGGCATTTTCTTCTTAATTAATTAAAATATGCGAGGGTCTCAAAGTGGAATAGGCCGACTAAGGTCAAAGAGCACACTTAACCAAAATTTCCCTACTTAATCTATATATATAAAACAGGATGTGTGTATGTATGTAACGTATGGATTCCAAAACGGCTGGGCCGATTTTGATGAAATTTTCAGGGAATCTTCAGAATATTCAGGCTGGTGACACTGTGAAGTCTGATTTTTGATTTACGGTATGCGGCCGGAGGGGCGTCTCAAAGTCCAATTTTCATATTGCACCACCAATGACATATACATATATTTATTTTTTTTTGCTTTTTTTTATTTTAAATAAATAAATCGTGTGGTAATACAACACTAATGTTTGATTAGGGCCAGCAACGCGGACCAGGTCAGCTAGTTATAAATAAAATGTCACCTCTTAATTTTTTTTCTTGATTATAAAATTACTCGTTTATCAATTTTGATTTTAAATTAATTAAAAATTTATTTGTTTGAGAAATCATAGATAATTTCCACTGCAATCTAAAACAAAAATACTAATACAAAAATTTCAAGTGGGCACTTAAAGTATTCAATACTTTACAAAGTTGCACTCGGTAATTGCACTGGATATAACTCTGTCTCTCTGTCCCTCTGGTACAAGAGCAGAAAGCTTGATTGCAATTAAGTACCAGATAAAAAAAAAACTGTCATATTAATTGGAGATATTATTACGCATTGGAAGTTGAGTTTGAAGAAAATATTTAATATATCTCAAATGCAAAAAATGTCATAGACATTAAAAATAAGTCAGCACTGACATTTTTAAATTAAATTACGCGATTTTCAGTATAATCTTGAGTGTTTTCTGCTTGTTTTGAAATACTGTGACACCAGGCTCATTCGAATGCATAAAGAGTTTCTGTCGTAATATGCACGATATCAGATTAAAACCACAAAATTAAGTAAATATATAGTATGTTCAATTATCTTATGTTGACTTTGTTTTAAACTTTAGCGTTAAAATTATCTACAAGTTGTGCTTAAAAAAATTCAAATATTGAAATTCATTCATATCGCCACTCGTGGTGAAAGCACAATGACTTCAGAAATCTTATTGGTTTTTATTATTGTCTGATTTCATTATTGTTGTTCTTGTCATTGTTTTTACTTAACACGTATTTGTTTGTTTCTCTAATAGATAAACCACAGTGGGCAACGGCATATTATAACAAAATATAATTTCTGTACAATGAGATTTGTTCCGGTCCCCCTCAAATTCCATATACATATATTTTTTTTATCTTGGACCATCATTCAAGAGATGATCGCTACACATGCGATGCATTGTACTGGAACTAGAGGAAATTACAGGAGCTGAAGCTTCACTATCTTACAGCTCTGATTTGCACGTTCTTTGTTTTATAGTAGTGTCGTAGGGTCTCTGATATCAAGGAGACATATTGAATTTTTGAAGCTTCGTTTTTGTAGCCATTTTTCGTAATTATTTTACTTCGCCGGTGCTACACAATACCGATGAAGGAGGGCGTTCTGATGTGCCTGTGGACTGGTTATAGCAGGAGCCGTTACTGTTCAGTTGCCAGTGACTATGCCTACGCTACTGAAACCTTCCGACAACAAATGACACACAAATGCACATCAGAAAAAATGCGAGATGTTTTTATGAGTGTGAAACTGGGGTGGAACACAGGAAATTTTTGGTTTTGTAGTTAACGTG
This sequence comes from Dexiosoma caninum, assembly GCA_963924685.1. Classification (NCBI taxonomy): domain Eukaryota; kingdom Metazoa; phylum Arthropoda; class Insecta; order Diptera; family Tachinidae; genus Dexiosoma; species Dexiosoma caninum. The sequence goes on along the minus strand of OZ004728.1, from coordinate 52,442,885 downwards.
CAGACTACTTCAGTCATCGCCACCCTTTGAAGTTTGGCTGGATTTCCTGTTCCTTTTCATAAACATTTTCCACAAATTGCAATTATCAAAAAGTAAAAAAAAAAATATCTATAATCCGGATTGAATGCAACTTTATAACTTCATAATCCGGATTGGATGCAAACTGTTCTGTAATGTTAATCTCTACTAATTACAATTTCGATACATAGTTTTTTTTGGTCTTTAACTGGAAAATCAAATTACTTTTCTATGCAATTCTATGTTCCTTGATTGGACACGTCAATAAAATGATCAGAAGAAAATCATGTCGACAATAGAATAATTTTACTGCTTCACAAAAATGTTTGAACTGCTCTCGACAAACAAACGTGAATGGCTATTTTACCAAATAAAATTATCTTTAAGATTTTTATTGTGAAATACTAGAATTTTTAGAGCTTGTAGATTTAATAAATTAATGCATTTTGTTGTTATCCTATGGCAGCAAGATCTAAAAAGTTCTTTACTACGAAGCGTAAATTCAGCCTAATATATCATTCCGCTATGTGTTTCAAAGGGATTTTTTAGTAGAAGAACAACGTTTTAAAATTTTATTCGGTAATCCGGATAATTTGATAATCCGGATTAGGTTCTGCAATCAATTATGCGTATTATTAAGCTTTTACTGTACTTTGCCCAACTAGGTCCCTATTCGCACCCATAAGGCGTAGGCGTTACACATACAGTCATGTGTCCTTCGTATTAGAGTCTGGTTATCAAATATGATTGCTGTCAGAATTAGAATTGAAATCGGCAATAAAATGATGTTGGTGTTATAGAAATGTATATTATCGGTTTCTTTTTCGGATCTGAATTATTGTCAGAATTCGCTCTTATAGAATCCCTTGTTATCGTTTTTTCGTCAGAAATATTCCGATCCGATGGCAGCCGCCAACATTAAGGTTTTTTTTTTTTGCTGTAAGCTGTTGAAAATTGTCTTACAACGTAAGTAAAATTAAATATGCGAGTATTTATATACATATGAAAATAAAATAAAAAAGTTACATAAATATTTTAAAAAATTTTCACACAAATAGGGGAAACAAAATCGATTGTTTATGGTATTCATGAAAAAAATGGTTTTCCAAAACGGTGTAGGGTTTCGGTAGATTCTCTCCGACAGGAATTTTGCGGAGTCTCTAAACGCACCTGGTGCTCCATCAATAAATATGGTACCATAGCCTCAACCATTTTATTTATTTATTTCGCTTCTATTTATTATATTTATATTGCTTCTTGAAATAAATATTTTGTTCTTAAAATATATCACTTCTTAATAAAATATTAAATTTGTGCTGAAAATGCCAGTAAAAAATGTAAACAAGCAGCAACCAAATTTTGAATTTGAAAAATAGAAATCATGGCGGTTGGGCGGAATTGGAGAAGAGAATACTGAAAAAGCAAAAAAAAATGTCAAAAATATTGCTCATTGTAGTACGAGAGTCATGCCGAGGTGCAAATAATCGTTCTCCAATTATACTGAAAATTTTGAGTTTTTTTATTGTTGTTTTCAATACAAATGGCGAACGAATATTTTCATTCGGCTTCTATGAACAGGCAGATAATGTGAAGTGCGCGATGAAAGCTTTTTTTCAACAGTTGCTCTTCTTTTTAATTTGAAGTTGCGTCCATCCGAAAAAAATGTTTCTTTCAAATTTGTGCATATACAAATGAGAGAATTCCCAGTCAATAAATGTCGTTTCCCCTTCCTATTCGTCTTTTCTCGGTCAGGTTCGAGATGGGAATGCAAGCAAATACAACTCAATACAATTTTGAGATTTTTACTACATGTTTCGCAATTTGAGTGTTTTTTATTGTTGTTTCCAATATAAATGGCGAACGATTATTTTTACTCGCCTTCCTTAAACAGGCAGTTAATTTCCATCCCTGGTACTTTTTCTATGCACAAACAAGAATAACAAAAGTGTTAGTAAGAGAGTATCCGGGGATGGTGTAAGCATAAAATGAGGTTATATTTCACTACAAAACATGCTCATTTCATAATCATTTTCAAAATACAAATTTAGATGTAAAAGTGTATATAATTTTGAGCTAAAAATAGTTTTTTATTGTTATGGAATTAGGAATTTTAAATATTGTAATCATTTGAAATGTGGATTGGTATGATTGGTACAGTATACTCTCGATAATATGAACGGCACAAACTATGAACACTTTTTTCCTTCCATTGACTATTCTAAAATATGAACTTCTGCAAAGCTCTAACATATGAGCAGCTCTTTTTGATATATTTTAAGGGACTTTATCCATACAGTGTTGAAATCTAAATCAAGAGGGTAATCGGTAAATTCTGAGTCAACTGCATAATAATTAGGGGATTTCCAAAGTTAGTTTGTTTTTTAATTGGATTGGATTGCTAATGGGAAAACTGTTTTTAAAGTGAAATTATATGCCATTTTCAAATATGAACATTCTCGTAAAAGTGAACTGGCTTTGCCTTAATTTCATTTATTAATTTCAAAATTTTCAAAAATACCTAGCCTAATAAGCCATAATCGGTCCACTATTCTACTCTTGATTACTACTCATTAATTACGTCATATTATCGCGAGTTCACTGTATTCTGGTGTTATAGATAATCTAGTGTGGCGGATGAGACACGATATCATGTATAACATTTTAGTAGAGTTTCTCCCAATTAGCCGTTAAATTAAAATGAAATAAATTTCTCATAGTTTTTTTTTAATGACAAAAGAAATTTGGTTGTTTTTAAACTGATTAAAGGTGTATAAATTAGTTCCCTTCCTTATCTAATATGTCAAACAGTTTTTATTAGAAATTATGACAGTTTGACTGTTGTCTGAAGTAAACACCCAAGGTTAGCAAGCGCCCAGGGGATGCCCCATATTGGTATTAAATTATTTCATGTGTTTGTGTATTTCCTTGTTTTTTTTTGTTTTTCATTACTGTGCATTTTAAAAAAAATATATATGTATATTTTTAATATTTTGACATACAATTTCTTAAAAAAACTTAGGGAGATGTAATAAATTTCCTTGGGAAAATATAATTTTTTAATTAAAGAAACTAAAAATTACAATGAGAGGTAACATTGCAGTTATGTGCATGTTTTACGAATTATTGTAAGGTTGCGCAGACATACTGCTCGTAAAAATTTATTTGACAGCTGTGAGAGTGACGTAGGCAGTCAACTTGTTTGTAAATTTCCATCTAAAATGTCATTAGAATACAAACAACCACAAAAAAGAAGGCGCGGCGCAGTAAAATTTTTTATTTATAAAATGGCTTCATGAGATAAAAATAATTTATTATTTCACCTTTATCACTAGAATAAATTACAGAAAGAATATAAATACAGTTACTGAAGTAAGTTAAGGCCTAAAAGGTTGTCTTTTTCAATAACTTTTTTGAAAATATTGTATTCAATATTTTCTTTAAAAAAATGCAAATCTAGATATGTATGAATATGTATACATATGTATACGAATTTAATTACCTTTGTGTGTTTATTTCCTTGTTCCCTATAGACTCTTAAACTACTAGCCGATTTTTCGGACATTTTCACAGTATTTTTCTGACTGCCCGTCGGTTAACAGAGGCTATAAATATTTACCAAATACCAAGTGAGGGTTTCATTCCCATACAAAGAACACATGCATGAGTATGTACATACATACACTTGTGCTCATATAATTAAGTCATTGCTGAAGCCTGGTGTTATTATTTAAATAGCACTTATGTACTTTCTTTTACATCCCTGAAATTTTGTCATCATAAAGTGCCGTTACTTTTTCTACTACTTTTATTTTTTATATAATAAAAACAAAAAACTTTCTGCAAAATTGTTTATAAATATCTGTTAACGGCATTGTAGTTCTGCTCACATAATTAAGTCACTTCGTTTTGAAAAGGTAAATGTATTATTTTATATATTACACCTTGTAAGTAAAGTTATTTTTAAGGAAATTCAGGTTATTTTCAACGTCATTAGTGAAGATTTTAGCAATGGGAAAAGGCAAAACGTCTACTGCAGCTGAAAGAAAAATAATTTGGGAAACATTTCTAAAATATGAAAATATTGCAAAAGTTTCAAATATTTTGGGCTTTTCCCGTGGAAGGGATCCAATATTATAAAAAAAATGAAACTTTTGAAACGTTAGCACGCGAGAAGCCACGCAAAACTACCCCCAAGGACGACAGGCACTTGGTTAGATTGAGCAAGTCGGATCCATTTTTGACCTCCACTGAAATTAGGGCGCAATTAGAGCAATATTACGACATTAAAATATCTGCGCAAACTGTCCGTCGTCGTTTGCAAGAGAATTTGTTGAATGGTCGCATTGCTAGAAGAAAACCGAATGTGTCGAAAAAAAATGTCAAGCAAAGAAAAGCGTTTGCAAGGGAGCATTTGTGGAAAGACTCCAAATTCTGGAAACTTGTTGTTTGGAGTGACGAATCTAAATTTAATGTGTTTGGTAACGATGGTAAGCCCTATGTAAGACGCCCGCCGCTACAAGAAAATAACCCTAAATATACTAAAAAAAACAGTAAAGCATGGTGGGTCGTCAGTGATGGTTTGGGGTTGCTTTACGTCGTCAGGAGTTGGTCCAATTGTTAAAATTGATGGCAAAATGACGGGTGAAATGTACAAGAGTATACTCGAAAGCAATTTGGACGGTGATTACGCGCACTGCTTACCCTTAGCTTGGATATTTCAGCAGGACAATGACCCCAAGCATTGCTCGCGCGTGGTCAAGACGTGGATTGCTTCCAAAAATATTAAAACCCTGCATTGGCCTGCACAAAGTCCCGATTTAAATCCCATTGAAAATCTATGGGGGATTATAAAAAGGGCGGTTGCTGCAAGAAAACCCAAAAATAAAATTTTTTTGTGGCAAATAATACAGGAGGAATGGAGTAAAATTAGTCCTGCTCAATGTGCTGCGTTGGTTCACACAATGCCAAAGCGATGTGCTGAAGTACTCAGAAATAGAGGTTTTCCAACTAAATATTAGTCCCATGTAAGGTAGAAATGATTTGAGAATCCATTTCTTCTAATAAATGTCTTTTTTTTCCAGTGACTTAATTATATGAGCACAACATGTACTAGCTATAAAGATGTTAATACAAATAAATTTCTTAAAGTGTACTTTCAACGAAAAGTAATAGGTTAATTTTAAACTACATTGAATTTCTTTTAATTTCATCATATATTTATTTAAAAATTTAATAAAAACAACATTCTGAAAGAACTTTTGTTCCTGGACCATGAGTAACTTAATTATATGAGCACAAGTGTATATTGATGCTTATTTATCATGAAAACGGTAAAAGGATCGAAATTTTATTGATGACGAAAAGTTAACACACATCATCAGTGAAAAAGTGAGCGGTTATTCGAAGTGGACACTACCAATATAAAGAAAAATAAATTTCTATATCTGGAAAATGGCAGCAATAAAACTTTCCAAATATATACCATGGTCATCAATATACACCAGTGGTCAAAAATTTAACTGGATTTGAAAAGTAAGGGTGCCATCTACCATAAACTGAAATAAAATTTTTCTTTATATAAGGAGTACGGTAACCGTGAAAGTATCCAAATTTGATACAAATAAATATCTAGCTTCATTGCCAATTCATAACAACTGTTAGCAAATGGACTAATGCCGCCTAGTACTAGCGGCGGAGTTGTATTCCTAAACAAAAACGGCGTTATCATGCTTTGTTCCATATACATATTGTACTGGCATGAGAACTTTTGACAGCTAAACAACGCTTGCCGCTTTTGTTTAGGTTTTGGTGTGTTGTTTCTACATTGTCATGCATATTTTTTTTTTGCTATTTCTTCTTCGCAGAACAATGGAAAGAGAAACAAAACAAAAACAATACAATAACTCTTTTTTTTTATGTTGTCACTCACCTTGCCAGTCTTGTTAATGCCATTGCAGTTTCTTAAAGGGATATGAACATATAATTTGGAAAGTATATGTACTGAATTTTTGTGAAAAAAACTTTTTAAAATAATTATTTGTGTTTATGTTCAATTATAAAATATGTGGGCAGTGATTATTTATTAAATCCTATTTTATTATTTTTAATTACTTTATTTTCTTCTTATAACAATGTTTACATTTTTGTTATCTGTAGTTAATTTCTTTTTAATTTGCTTGTGAAAAAGATTTTGTTGTTTTTGTTTATTCAAATTTGTCATAGATTTAGTTGTTGTATTATTGTTTATTTTTTATTGTAAGTTTGTTCGCTTTGTGGAAGCAATAGCAACAACTTTTTTTTCTTTTATCAATTACTATTTTTATTTCTTCCTGTTTAAAGCAAAGCTGCTTTTTTCAATCGTTTTTCACTGGAATGGGAGATCGCTATAACAAAAATAACTTAAAACCCGGTAAATGCGACAATAAATGAAATTAGTTAAAACAAAATAATAGAAAACAGTAAAAGACTCGCTTTTCGTTTTCGATTGCAAACAGAATAACTAATGAAATTATTTTAGTTGAAAAACTTGCTACAGCTGTCTCGCAGTTGAATTAGCTCGAATCAAACATTGGAATTAGAGTTGCCAGAAAGAAGAAATTTTTTATCAGCTTCATTAAAAGTATAGGAAACAAATTCCCCATCGAGTAAAACTTTCTTCCGAACAGCGTTTATGTGGAATAAACTCCCTGCACGTCACTTTTGACGTGAGAATATTCAAATCGAATACCTGTAAATACTATTCCCTCTATCAAAACCGTATATCCTAGTTCCAGCACAATGCTTGCATACCCTTCCGGTCTAAGCCAAAAAAAACTCATTAATTCTCAAGAGTTTTATTTTGTGCTCGTATGGAGCATTCTATTGTAAATTGGCTGATGCTGATGTGGAGTAGTTAGGGCGTTGGCTCTGCGAGCCGGCTACCCGTGTTTGATTTCCATCCAGGTTACGTCAAAAAAAGTTTTTCCGAGTTTTCTGTGCTACAGCACTCTCCTTCGTCGGCATTTGAGCAATAAAACGTAAAATAATAAATAAAATGGCTTCCCTTAGCTTAAAAATGATTCGTCAAAAATAACTTCAGAGAGGCCACAACTTTGCTTTATAATTAACATGGAACTGCGGTATTGTACAAGAATTAACCTCTATCTTCCTACCACTTTCACCGTTTCTCTCTATCTAGTTTCAATGCAATGCATTGCATAAGTAGGGGATTTTCCATGAGCACTGGTCTAAGATAAAAAGAAAGGCTATTAAAATTGCTTACTTTGTTGCATTTGTATTTATTTAAAACACCAAGATAAATATAATCAGTAATTTACAACTAAGCTTTGCTCTTGGACTACCTTTTCAATACCAAATGTTAAAGGCCATAATTACAATTTGCGTGAAAGTTCCTGATAACTAAACTTGATTTTAGTTAAACTAAACGATAAAATTCCTTTAAATTTCTTCCATTATTAGAAGTGTTTCATATACTGCACTGTATACCGACTATTTTTCGTCAGGGAACATAAATAACTGTTCAATTCTTCATTTGAAGAAATGATTGTACGTATACATTAACTGAAGTTTTCGCATACATCTGTGTGCATTTAAAAGAATCAAAAATATAATCAAATCCAAATTTGTTTCAAATTAAGGTAATTTTATCTAAAAACTTAATTTTTCTGGCGCTTTACGGAAATCCAAATTGAAAAGTTAATATCACTGCATGCAATGAAAATTTTAGTTAACTTTATAATGAAGGAAAAAGTTTTTTTAACTCTTTCCATTATGCAACCACACATTATGTATAATTTGGAACGGCAACTCTGCCGTAACATTATTTGAGTTCGATCGAACATCCCTGGAGAAATATGTATGACTAATTTTGTCTGGCACGGTTGCCAGATTTGACGATTTTGGCCACCGAAAATATAATTTTGACGACTGAGCGATTTCTGTTTTAAATTTGTAGATTTTTAAACAATTATAGGTTGACAACATTTCGAACTTGTTCAGGTTCTTGGTAGCTTTTTCTTTTAATTATAGTGTATGTAGACGTATTGAAAATATTACAAATTTATTAACAATGCTCAAATATTTACAAAGAAGCCATAAGTTTTTTTTGTAAATATACTAGAAATTCTACAATATGTGTGTATTAATAAGAATTCAGTTAATTTCATTGAGAAAAGTTTGTTTTTATTATCAGGTATATGATGAAAATTGTTTTCGGCGTGAAAACGTTTTGAAATCGACAAATAGTGTGATGAATTTGTATGTGACGATTTGTTGTGACGATTTCATATTCCATCTTGTTTCATTGAAAAAAAGACGTTTTAAACATGTGACGAATTTCGATAATGGCAGTTTAAATTCGTTTTCAAATCGTTTAATTTTACTTGAACAAAATGTAAAGAAATATACAATAAATCCGTCCTTATTTAAACTAAAATATTCAACAAATCTATTTAAATAAATACTAGTTAATATAGAAGTGAAATTTAAAAATTTAAATACCCACATTTCATCTGGCAAATTTAAGGGATCCGATTTATCTCTTAAACGTTTTCTTAGAATATTTTCGCTATTCATCCTATTATTTTCTTCCAAGAGAATTAGCGAAGCCGCAGTAAAAAAAGGCATTTTATAAATAAAAATTATAAAATATGTTGATACAAATTTTATTTTGTTATTTTGTTTAAATATTTTACAAGCGTCACTCGCATACACATACATATGTTTACATATTTTTAAAACAGTTGATCACTTTAGTGGTGAGAATTTAGTTTATTTGAAGTAGAAACTATAAATTTGTTTATGCTGTTCTTCATTAGAGTAAATATTTGCTTGGACAATTTTTGTTTTATTTTAGACGATTTTTCGCTCGAAATTTGCCGAATTCACTGCTATTTCATCTGGCAACTATTGTTGCTTGAAATGAACTTGCTGCTCGTTACGTCGCACAGTGCTTTGTTCCATATACAAACCTAAAAATAAATAAAGTACATACTTTTTGTTAAAAGTGGAGAGCGCTGAAGTCAAACAATTTTTACTTTCTTTTTTTTTTAAATTCGCACACATTCATTTCTATTGAAATTTAGTACTTGTGTTCAAAACTGTAACTATAACTACAGTTCGATTAAATTCTATTACTAATATTAATTAAGAAAAAATATTTTTTTTGTGCTATCGAAAATTTTTGATTTGATATTGAAATTCCCGAAATTGCTTAAGTTTGGTAGAGTGAAGAAAAAAATTTTTTAAGAACGGGTAATTTTTTATTTGCAATTTTAGCACATTTTGGACAAATTTTATAGATTTCTTGAACCATATTTTAAAAGTTACAAAGAGGTGGCTGAAGCCGGCACTATTCAGTGAATCCTAAATGCAGCTAAAATTAAGTTTTTGAAAAAAAAGGATATATGGGAGGTAGTCAAGTGCTTTCACCGAATAAAACAAAAGTTAGAACACATCTAAAATACACAGAAAATTTTTCATCGCCTTTTGAGGATATACCATGGTGGAGGAAATTTTTAAGCTCGAACGAGGGCCGATTACGCAGGAATCTGTTAAAATCAAATTTACAAGTCAGTTCTCATGCGATGTTAATAATTTAATAAATCATCTTATTTTATAAAATCAATCTATATTTGTAATGCTGAATCTATTTATTTAATGTTATACTTTTGGTTTGCTTCTTTTTATTCAGTTTAAAAACACATATTTAAATTTTTCTCCATCTATATATTTCGAACCATTAGGTTCATTTCCAGGATTTGTGTATCTATGTAACTTATATTATAATACAAAATAAAAATGTAGTTAAATTATATAAAAGGCTTTGCAAAAAAAGGAAATAAGACGAATTGTGGGGAAGTAATGGCTAGCAGCAGTGATACAGAAGACTCGTAGTGATTTCTTTTCTCAAAAAATTGCATTCCACTGTTCACATTATTCCTTAAAAATGTTTCCACGTTATTGCTCTTTTTTAAAGTACTGCAAAATGGCTTTAGTACGAAACAATAAACTGTGTGGGCCTTAAATGTGAAGGGCTAAATAATGCTATGCACTGTGGGTTGAAAAGGTACCACCTGGTGCAGTCAAATGTAAAATTCCAGATTGAAAAATTTAGCATTATTCTTTTAGCTATAAATTTCCTTGTTATCTATAAGTAGACAAACGTGCGAACAGGACGCTAACTTCCATTATATTACAGCAACAGCAACAGCAACGTTCAGCTAACGCGGCCTTTAGTTGTGGCGGCGTGTTTTTAATTCAGAAATTTCTAAATTTGTTTACATTTTTATATTTTTTTTATAATATATGTTTATTCAATTGTGCATAACTAAATAATTTAACTTACTCAAACGTCTCCACTTCTTTACTTTTACAATCTGTGATTTTTTCTAACAAGAAACTATAAAAAGAAAATTTATTTTCTCTATTGGAAATTAAATTTTTCTTTACTTATATTATATTTGAACAAAAAGTGACGATTATTCAAACGCTGACTGTTTACATTGGAAATTGTGGTAGTGAAGTTTGAATTTTTTGTAATTTTAATTGAAGTGTTGAGAATTGTAAAACATTTTTAGTTTTCAAGTATTGAATAAATTTAAAATTAAATTTGTTTTTAAACTTCAAATAGTTTTTTAATTTTCAATATTAAAATAGAATATGTGGGCCGAATACGAACGGAATAAAAATAACTTCCTGCAAAAGCAATTGAAACATTTAACTCCGCAAAAAATTAACGAAATGTTAAACGAAGGTAAGCCAAGCTAGAAATAAATTCTAAACGATAATAAAAATATTTTATGCATACATACATATGTATGTATTTATATACAATACTTTAGAAGTAATAAAAACCCAAAACTTCAGGGATAACTGCAATAAACTCTCGCATCTTGAGGACAATTGCAAAAGTTTTGACCACTATGCTGAATTAGCTTATGGTTTTTGGGCGTTACCCAAATTAATGAAAGAAATGAACAGTGATGATTCTGTGATTCAATCGAAGGCTTTAAATTCATTTTCTGAATACATAGTTAATCCACTATTTGCCGAAAGAGCTATAACGCAATTTAATGTTGTAAGAAGGTAAAAGTTTTCAAATCATTTGAAAATAATTTGTTAATTATTATATCCATATACATATGCATATACTATGTACCAACATACATTACCAGATGTCAAAATATATTTTTGCGTATACGTTTGAAAAATGGCCAAGTCAGAGATCGAGAAACTACGTGTTTCCTGGTGATATTTCGTAAGTATCATTTGTTTTTCAAATATGTGTATAGGGCTAAAAGCCTAGTAATAAGTCGTTGCAGAATATCATATTTGAAAATTTTGTATTTATTTATAAACGGCAAAATCACTGCGTAGACTGTTATACAGAATTTTCTTGTTGAAAAATTTCCCCTCAAAAATCTCTACGCGTTAAGGGAATGATACACGATCAATGTTCAGCTTCAATATTTGTCATTGTGTGCAGTATTTTATAAAAAATAGCCACACATATACGAATAAGTAGAAAAAAAACCAATACATATGTAGTTATAAAAAAATAATTTTATCCGCATATGTACATATGTATATTAAAGCTTTAATAACAAAAATTCATATTATATAACACAGAAACATGAACACATCTTATTATTTGGCATCACCAAGCCAAATACATCAATGCTTTCATTGAATCCAGGCGAAAGAGCCCGTACTTTTTCTGCGGGCTAGTTTGGGCAAGAAGAACAAGCAATCAGCTGGTTCATAAGTAAACAATAATGAAGTAAAATTAAAAGTTTGTCAACAATGCAATGAACAAATAATAATGAACAAATATGTTTTCATTATAAACAAGAACCAATTTTCTTGAAGAAGCTGCACAAAGGAGTAGCGAAATATCGAATAAAAATAAATATTTCATATATAAAAAGGACCTGCAGCTTAAATAATTAGTGTAATTAGTTACCATATATTTTTTAAGAAAAACTTTTTACTAAAAAAAAAAAAACTTAATTTTTCAACAAAATACTTTTTTCTACAAAAGTGTCCAAATAATAAAAAAAAGCATAATAATATATATTTTCAATTAATTTTTATTTAAAAAACGGTAAACAAAAAAATTATGTTATTATTCATCGTTAGTCAAAATTCGTTACCATTATTTATCTATGTTTGTTATATGTTTGGTCTATATGCAGCATTTCCTTTGGTGCTAATATCAGAATCATCGGTAGACCTTTAAGGAAATTCTTGAAAAAAGCTAAGAAATTTTATATGTTTATACAAGAACTTACAAAAAATATATGAGAATTACGGAATATACAAATAAAACAAACCAAATAGTTTTTTAAAAATTTTTCTTATACAACAAACATTTTATTATTTGACTTTCAGTCTACTTAATTTTTCTTAGCCCTTCCTACAGTTAGAAGATACCATCCGACGCACTTTTCAAAATCAAATTTAAATTTTATATTAAAAATTTTTGCTAAACGATTTTTTGTTGAAAAAATTTTTTTCAAACTAAAAGTCTGATTGGTTATTATTCATATTAGGTTAAATCTATTACATTTTTCTTTAATTTCTCAGATAATATAGTCAAGTATAGAAGCGGTGCGGAAAAGATTTTGCAGTGCAATCGTTTATTGGATGAGTTCTACGCCATTATTTGCACTCGTGAGATACACCTGGAAGCAACATCAAAAATTTTGCCATGGCTCAGTGATTCTAACGAAAAATGTCTACAACTAATCAATGATTATAAAGTATTTGACAAACTAAAGGATATATGGAAAACAGATCCATATATTTCATTTTATCCCGTGGATTTATGGTTACATTTATCGCATATATTAGAACAAGAGCCCCGGGAAGCTGTTAAGGAAGGTTTCTTTGAAATTCTCTACAATCGCATACATGGACATGTGTTCCAATATCATATTTGGGATATGAAATGTTTTGCTTTACTACTGCGGTGCCAGGAAGGCCAACATCGTTTTGTACAAATGGATGGCATCAAATTATTATACAGAGCATTGAATGACGAAATGTTGGATACTCATGAAAATGTTGTCTTTGCTTTAATGCATGGCTTATTTGCTAAATCAAGTTTATGGAGATGTCGAGAATTTACCAATTTCCCCTTGATTTTAACAAAATTGGCCCGAGATTCCGTAAAGTGTGAACAGCAATTGTTTTGCTTGCAGGTAAATTATGTGAAAACACAGCTGTATTTTTCTCTGATTTCTTTTTCGAAGGCGCTGCGTGAAATGGGCGTTATGCCGGTTATAAAACGCTTTATGAAAGAAAATTGTTACGATCACTTAAGGCAGCTGAAATGCGAAACTATCAACAATGAAAGGGAGCGCAATGAAATAGTTCATTGGCTGGAAAGAGAAATATATCACACTAGTGATTTGAGAAAGAAATGCCTAAATCTTAAAGAAATATAAAGGATTTATAACATGTTACATACATCTCTATATATACATATTTGTATATACATATGTATGTATATTTTCATTTAAAAATTAAATACTCTGATACACTTTTACTTCGTACGAGAGTTTGTATTGACTTCCGTGTTATCAAAATTATGTGAATGTCTATTTATTTTCTTCTTATTTGCTTCTTAACATTTACAAAATACATTGATGCTGTCTGTATACATACATACATACGCCATGCGCTCATAAACAAATTTTTTGACCAAAAATTGTATTTAAAACAAGATACACGATACACATGGTTATGAATTCCAGAAATATTTTTAAATCTTTATCAATCTGGTAGCAATTTTTTCATCAAAAGCTTTCTAACGAAAATTTTTTTACTTCCCATTCAATTCGCCTTGTTCACACTTGTACACATAAAAGCTTTTTATTCACAATAAATATTTGCTTTTCTTATCAATTGGTCGTTACATTTGATAGAGAATAGGAGTGTAAATTAATAAAAGTTTTCACGTTGGCTAGTCGTAACAGTTGAAGTTTGTTTCTTATGCAACAAATTAATTCAAACGACATTATAACTCAAAAAATATAAGTAATCATTTGGTAAACGTGAAGAAATAAACTAATATTCTACTATTAAGAGTTGAGTTTACAAACAATTTGTATAAAATTTTTAGACGAAATAAAATATTGCGGAAGAATTATTATGCAATATCAAGTCAAAAATAAATTTTTAAGTTAAGACGTTTATGACTAAATTGGCTATAAGTACATACATACATACATATATTCAGTGTGATTTAAAAATCTTTATTTATGATTTAATTATCCTCAATATTCTATTCGATACCCAGTTATAGTGTTTCCAGTTCTTTATTCCAAAAATTGTTGTTCGAACTTCTGTTCATTATCTAAAGAATGGCGCTCCATTTTTACTAACCTCGTACCTTCTACTAGCAAACAATAACAATTGTTCACATGTCAAACAATGACACTTCGAATGGCGCCAAATTTAAATCTTGCGTTCTTGTTAGAACACCCTTTATATATTTATCAAAGAGCTGTTGTAATTTATGTACAGTGAAACCTCTCCTAACGGACACCTCCTATAAGCCGGACACCTCTCATAAACGGACAAACTTTGTAGAACAGAGATTGTTATCCGGTTATCTATTAACCGGACGCGGACCTTAAAAACTTAAAAAATTGTACTCAAAAAGTCTCTCATACGCAGACAGATGCTTTAATTTTAAAAATAATTAAAATTTTGTTATAAATGAAAGAAATTGACAATGCACGACTCAAGCGGCTTGTTACAAAAGGTCAGCCGAAATATAGTTAAAGATCGCATAGAAATTTATGTTTATTTGTTAGATCGTGTTTTCAGCTTTACAGCCACAAAATGCCACTCAAAAATATGTTGTCAATTAAAAAAAAATTAAAATCATATGAACTAATTCCATAAATATGTACTTGTAATGAAGCATTAAAATAAATTGTCCGTTTGAAGCATTTGCTAGAGAGGACTTTGTCGGATTCCAGCACATCAAAAGCCGTTAAAATCATTTAGCAACTCAACGGCTCAAGTTAAAGCAGACAAATCTGAATAAATTTATTTAACCACAAATCACTAGTCGAGCATTACAACATAAATAATATATTTATATATTATAAAGCAAAGACCTCTCATAACCGGAAAAAATACTGTCCCCTTTATGAGTGGTATATGAAGCCGCAACACCACATCATCAGAGTTCAGGCGTTTTTTTTTATCTTGGAACAGCACTCTGGAGATGACACATTCACTATCGGAAACAATCTCACAATCTGCCAAATATGATATGGCTGTTGAAAAAATAGGGTAGTTTGGACTAATAATGCAGCTCTGCGACGATTTCTTTTGGTAAGTCGTGCGATTTAGAAAACTTTCATAAAATTATCATTTTCATGCGACAAGTTATGATAAAGAATTAGTTTTAATATGTTTCCATTTAAATAGCATATATAAATTTATTTCCACTTATTTAATTTTAGTACATCTGAGGATTACCCCAGTTTATACAAAATCATTCAAACGGTTATGCAAAAATTTTCCCTCACACATACTAGTTTGTCCCAAACAGCTGCGACTCCTGTGATAAAAATAAAAAAAAAATAAGAACATGTAAATAAACTATTTATTTCAACCCAAAGAGAGAGAGAGAGAGAGAGAGAGAGTAAAAACGAAACGTAAACAGAGAGCAACATTTACAAAACAACAAGAGAATATTTACATTTTAATAACACATCAAAAAAAGCTTTACCGTTCCAATAAAACCGTTAATGCACATATCTTTATTATTTATACGGGATGAATTTGAAGCATTAAAATCAGTTTTCTGTAAACTCGCGAACGGTACGGTTTTATTTCTTTGCTACTCCACTACACACAAGTTTTAAGGATTACGGTTCAAAGAATTGAAAACTTCTATTAACGCTACTAAAACGGATGTTTGTGTGCGTGTGGTTGTCCGGTTATTAATACATTTATTTACTCCTCACTTTATAGTGGAGCTTTGCTTTTGTTGATATTGTGTTTATGATTTGTTACTTCCATGTCTTTCTTTATCTTCTGCCGCTAAAAAATATACATAATTAAAAAAAGCAACAGAAAGTGAAAGAATAAAATATAACGGTTGGACCCTGTCGTTTTATTTTCAAAATAGTTGTGTTGTAGCTTTTGTAAGTTTAACCACGCATGTCGCAGTTAAGGACCAGAATTTACTTCAGAAATTAAATTAATTGCAAATAAATAAAACGTGTTTTAAAGAAAATTTGATTAACACAAATAGATAATGATGTTAAGCGGCTATGTGAAAAGAAGTGCAACAATTAAAATGAAAAACATTAATTAAAAACGAATTTATGTTCAAAGCAAAAGAAATTAAAAAAAGTTTTTTTTTTGTTTTTAAATAATATTGTAAATTGTGCTAAATAAGTAAATAAAAATAAGCAATAGTAGACAGCCTTAAAACAAATAAATTATTTTTTAAATGTTTAAAAATGTTAATTTAAAAATAGTTAATTTTTTCCGATCTTTCATAACATCATCTATATACATACATACATACATACATACATACATACATACATACATACATACATACATACATACATACATACATACATACATACATACATACATACATACATACATACATACATACATACATACATACATACATACATACATACATACATACATACATACATACATACATACATACATACATACATACATACATACATACATACATACATACATACATACATACATACATACATACATACATACATACATACATACATACATACATACATACATACATACATACATACATACATACATACATACATACATACATACATACATACATACATACATACATACATACATACATACATACATACATACATACATACATACATACATACATACATACATACATACATACATACATACATACATACATACATACATACATACATACATACATACATACATACATACATACATACATACATACATACATACATACATACATACATACATACATACATACATACATACATACATACATACATACATACATACATACATACATACATACATACATACATACATACATACATACATACATACATACATACATACATACATACATACATACATACATACATACATACATACATACATACATACATACATACATACATACATACATACATACATACATACATACATACATACATACATACATACATACATACATACATACATACATACATACATACATACATACATACATACATACATACATACATACATACATACATACATACATACATACATACATACATACATACATACATACATACATACATACATACATACATACATACATACATACATACATACATACATACATACATACATACATACATACATACATACATACATACATACATACATACATACATACATACATACATACATACATACATACATACAAACATATACATGTTAAAGAGTGTGACGTTAGTTTCTACGCTTATAACTCAAGAAGGTCTGGACCGATTTTGATGATTCGCACCAATTCGGAATGGGCTCCGGCCAAGCAAGAATAATACCCGAGAAAATTTCCGAAATATGCAAAAAAAAAATTATCAAGAAAAAAATGGAGTGATTTTACGACGCCATCTGCATAATACAGTTAAAGTTTAAGTTTCTGTATTTGGCCTGAGTAACTTAATGGTCAGTACAAATCATCAGTCAAAAGTTAGGCAAAAATGGACAAGTAGGCATGGTACTTCCCATACAAACTAAATATTGATTTCTGTATATCTTGAAATCTGTTAAAGCAAAATCTTCTAAATTTTTGTAAAAATTATTTTGTAATAAAATGAAAATCATCATTCAAAAACTGGGAGTGATTGGACAAGTGGGTGTGGTACCTAGCATCAAACAAAAAATTCAAATTGACTTTTTTTATTGAGTTGAAGTAGTTTGGATAA
Organism: Dexiosoma caninum; assembly: GCA_963924685.1. Taxonomy (NCBI): domain Eukaryota; kingdom Metazoa; phylum Arthropoda; class Insecta; order Diptera; family Tachinidae; genus Dexiosoma; species Dexiosoma caninum. The sequence goes on along the minus strand of OZ004728.1, from coordinate 52,424,865 downwards.
TTACAGAACATTAAATTCAGAAAAAAAATTTTTTTTTTCAATATAAGTTCATGAACATATGCTTTATAATTGAACTGTTTTTAATTTAAATAGGTGTAGCGAAGCATGCCGGGTTTTAGCTAGTAAAGTATAAACATGTACTTTGTGGACAACATTCCCCATAGAAGTAGCATTTTTCTTCATCCACTCATTCTCTTTTTTTTTTTTTAATCTTGGGCCAGCACTCAGGAGATGACCCCTACATATGCGGTGCATTGTGCTGGAACTAGAGGAAAGGGATAGTAGGAGAAATGATAGGAGCTGAAGCTTCACTATCTTACAACTGAGCTTTTTGCACGGTATTTGCTTTTATAGCAGTGTTGTAACGTTTCTGATGGCAAGGAGACGTATTAAATTTTTAGGCTTCGTTTTTAGTAGTTTTAGTAATTATTTTACTTCACGATGCTACACAATACCGATGAAGGAGGGCGTTGTGATGTGCCTGTAGATTGGATACAGCTGATGCTGTTACTGTTCAGTGACCAGTGACTATGCCTTCGCCACTGAAACCTTCCGACAACAACTGACACAAAGACACACAAATGCTCAACAGAAAAATGCGAGATGTTTTTATGAGTCTGAAACTGGGGTTGAACACAGGAAAAATTTTTCGTTTTTTTTTTTAGTCAACGTGCAGACTACTTCGAGCATCGCCACCCCCATTCTTTAATAAGGAATGCTCAACAGTAATTTTTTAAGGCACACGGAAGGCTGTTTAGCATTGTTTAAGGTAACTATGGGTTTCTATTGTTTAGCATTATTGGTAGTTTGAAGATTAAATGCGCAATTTGCTTTGTTTAAATATCATTGATTTGATAGTACGGTGTATTGCAGTAAAGCAGTCGAAAATCTAGAACTAACTTGGGATATTTGATATGCATGCGAAAATCTAGTAAAACTCTCTTGAATGGAATTGCAATCTCGATGGATGCTTTTTGCTTTTTGGATATTTAATCCAGTGAATTTTTGTTAAATAACGTTAATCGCCAAATATGGGAATAACTTCAGAATAGTAATTTGCTATATATAAGACAATCAGTTGTTTGTTTTTCCGACTTGTCACTAATCAGAAAATATTGGTCTGTATCTTTAGTCCGTACAAGTATAGATTAAGGCGAAAAATGTGGCTGCATATTTTTGAGCTTTTAATATATTTAATGAATTATAAAAAAAAAATATTCAGCATTATATTTTTAGGGGATTAGTTAAATGCTAAAAAGATTTTATTGAATTTTAATTAAATTTGTAGCCTTAATTATTCACTTAATTTACTTTCACCTATAATAAGTTTATAGCTGTCCGTATATACTAATAGATATTGCCAAAAGTTTAGGCAATTCGATAGTTATTTATTAATGATTTTTATGTCAGTTTTCGCTGAGGTTTCTCGCTCTCTCCGGTGCTGTAATTTGTTAATTTAACTTCGTTTGCGTTAGTCGAATAGATTATTATTGATTGAAGCTTTTCAAATTGATTAAATATATCAGTATTAATGAAAACGGTACAGCATGGTTTCATGCCTTTTCTTTCAAAGCGTGTTAACTTTTCAAACGTTTATGGAGAATAACTGAAAATTGATTTTTTTAAATCGTATAAATATTAATTTATAAGACATTGTATTTTCCTGCAAAAAAAATTATGCTTTAAGAAGAAATTAATACAACACAAAAATGTTCTAATTTTATTAGACGGCTTAGCTTATTTATTTGCTCTATCAGCTGTAACCAGCCTATTCAGTTGTGTGCAGTACGTGACAACGATCGAATCGGTCCTCAAATAGAAATTAATGATGTGGCTTATATAGCTCGATGTCCTTTTATACTATTATTGATTACAGACTCCTATCTTTCATTGCACGTATATCCTATTAAATAAGAGATTCGGTAGTAGGAACTTCATAGCATTCATATTTATTCGTCATAAAATTTAGCGGGTGGCGGATACTAAATCTCTCTTTCTCTCTATATATATACTTTAATATTTATATTTATATAATATATATATTTATATTTATATATCGTATTTATAATACGATATTTTTCTTATAAATTTCTGCGGTATGGAAGCAAATTCACACACGTCTTCACACAATATATTTTCCCTAAAGCATGCAACAATATTTTGGAATTTTCTTTCAGTCATAAAATTCGTATAATCTACGACAGCAGTCTTCTCTACAGCTATATTGTATCTTTCTTTTAGATCAAAAGACACTGTAGTAATAGTAGGAATATTTTAATACCACATGCAATGTATTTTTAAATTAAAAAAAAATTCATAATAAATGTTTTTGATTTATAAAAAGCTAAATAACGAAATTATTATACAAAATTAAATTTTTAAAACCAAAAACATTTTTTTATGCATATGCCATTTAAGGGTTAATAATATAAAAGTTCTTAACTACGTTTTGGCTTTATTAGAACGTTTGCTTTTTTCTGGAGTCTCAAAATGTGATTTAAACAAATTTCTAATTTTTAAATTTAAATTATTAGCATATCCATTATTCGTTTCGACTACTTGTGCTGACAAGAAAAATACTTCTTAATACGGCTGCATTTTGCCTCTTCAGTGTTTGAAAAAAAGAGCAGGAAAAGTTTTAGCAAAAAGTTTGTTTAAATATTCTACACATACCTTAAGGCGCCTCTTAAAAATAATTTTCTTGCGCGAAGTTAATGGAGGAAGAAATTTTTTCTCTTTTAAAAATATTAACTTTATGTTTCTTTTTATTAGAATATGTATTAGGATATATATTTTTTCATATGAATTTAATTGTACATGTATTTTCTATTTTATTTTGCTTTTTGCTGCTGTATAAAAATTTTGGTGTTGTTTTTTTCCAAAGTTTTTTATAAAAAAATTTTTTGCTTTTAAACTTTCTTTTTAAATATTTTTTTTTAGTTAATAGTACATAAAAAAAAACAAAAAAAAACAAATACGTGTGCAGAGTTAAAAATGAAAACAAAAGCCCAAAATACCAAGTACGAAATTGTAAATTATAAATGGTAAATTTAGAGCTTCATTATGGGGAAAAATTCTCGTATTCTATTAATACAAATAAGAAGTATATAAAAAAAAAATTTTAATTACGTCAGCTTTAAGTTTTGTTAATATAATTTTTTGATTTAGCTATTAGTTTTGGAGTTATTGATGAAAAAGTGAAACAAAATTTTTTTTTGGAAAAATTACCAAATTTTTGAATTCAAAAACCATGTTTTTCGTGTTGCATAGTGTAATTTGCTTCTACTGAGAACCACATACAGTGGACAAAACATGTAGAATGCTGAAGATGAAGTGTAGCAGCATTCAAAAACATCATTTGTTAGGCAGTGTGACTTACAATTTTTGTCTTTGATTTAGTTTGTTTCTTAATAACTATCGTATGTAATTTTATGACTGACTGTATGTTGTCGACCATTAGTCTGTTTAAAAATGAAAAAAAATTTCAATTAACTGCATAAAATGAGAGTCCATAAAAGGCAATATTTAACAATTGCTATATACATAAATAAGTCGAAACTTTTAAAGTTTGGTCATAAATTTTGTCATCTAAAGACGTTTTAAGGCTGGTTACTAAATAATTTTTTTAAGAAATAGTTTTTTATACAAACAATTTTTTTGTTTTCCGTAAAAATTGTTTGAGATTTTTTTAGAAAATCATAATTTTCAAGGAAATATTATATAAATTATTTTTATTTTTCACTAAAGCGATTTGTGAAGGTTTTCAAAAAAATTTTTTTGAAAAAAAAAAGAATTTAATTTTCTCACTTAATAAAAAAAAATTTTTTTTTTTTTTAATTTTTACCAAAAAAGTTACAGTGTTAATTTGCCACATTGTAATTAAGTGAATATTTTTTTCAGAGAAAAATAATTAAAAAAATTAATATTCCACAATAAATTGTTTAAATTTAAATTTATATTGCAACAATGTTGCCTTTATCTACGACTACAATAATGTCAACTACAAATAAAATAAAATCTTCAATTTCAATAACATCATCAAGTTCGACATCCTCTTTATCAACTACAAAATTATGGCCATTATGCCAACAACATTCACCCTTTAGCACAAACAAGACAAAGGCAACAACAACAAGTTTAGCAACAAAAATAACAAAATCCACAGCATCAAAACAACTACAAAAAATAATCACAAGACAGACAACAATAGAAAAAATTGCCTCAATTGAAAACAGCAAGTGTATTAGGCATAATAGAATTTCAATAACAGGAACTGCAGGCGGACAACAAGCAACTAAAGCTCAAAGTAAACATCAGCAGCAACAAAATTATCTAAACAACGAAAACTGTAGCAGCAACAACAACAACAACAAAAACAACAACAACAACAACAGAAGCATTTATGGTCGTAAAATAAGTACAATTTGTTGTAAGAATGTCATCAAACGAAAACGGCAAGAACAACAACAGGAACAGGAACGAGCTAGTAGTTGGTCCTTGTTGCCATCATTATCGTCATCATCATCAAAGTCAGCACTACCATTAGTTTCAGCGTATTCCTGGACATTTTGTCTTTGGTTATGTATAGCAATCTCATCATTGGCCTTTGTTCATTGTCTACCATCACCATCGTCATCCATGCAGCAGCTACAAAAAAGAGGTAAATAGTTTTTCTTTATGGTTGCTGCCATTTTAAGGACTTTCCATTTATTTCAAAAGGATGTGTTTTAATTTTTTTTTCAAACAACTATAGCATAAAGAGCCATAAGATTGTTTTCTGTTTTGAAAGAAAATAGCTGCCTACATGGGGTACAACTTATAGTAAACAAACGGTAGCATATGCTAAGGAGATCTCAATACCATTAAAATGAGAATTTAATTATTTTCTTTTGGAAAATTATTTTGCTGCAAGTAGTAAATTGTATGTATTAGATACAATTTATTAAGTCAAAGTTCTCCATTATAACATTTGTTAATTGATTTACTCTATATCAGGGGTGGGAAATACAGTACTAATGCCAATTATTTTTGATTTTTTGCAAAAAAAATTTTTTCTATAATAAAAGAAATAACAATGGGTGTTCTTATTATAAATTCAAGATATGTTAATTTAAATTTCTCCTACAATCCCTTTCCTATTTTTTTATCTTGGACCAGCACAATGCATATCTGAGTGCTGGTCCAAGATAAAAAAAACACTTCGCTAGTTAGTTTGAATACGAGAACTTTCAATTGATCTTTGAAATAATGCCAAGTTTTTTTGGGCGTATGAACTTTGTAACAAGATTGCTTGTAGTTAAATTGTCATTAAGTAGCTTTTGCAGGTTCATTAACGTGTTCAGCTAAAGTCCGGTTAGACCATTAACAGAGCGCTTTAAGCATTAGTGATGGTATTTTGTGTTTAAAAGAACCCAAGGAAAGATCAGTCCTCAACAGCTTTGCTCTGTTTTGTAACAGCGATTTTGATCGCTTCCATATCACCATATGTAGTCACGAAAGAGCTCACACTAACAACTGATGGGAAAGTCTAATTTCCGTGGGCAATTTGAACAAGAGGTCATTGATAAATTTCATCGCAAGCATAATATTTTTAATCTTATCTTGCAAAGCCGTACTATGATGTTTGGCATAGGCACGGAAATCATTTTGATCTCTTTCCAATATTTAATCCTAGCTGTTTGAGGTGATAGTGCATCTCTGGCTTTAGGCCTAGTGATTGTCACGCTCGTTATACTTCTAAGAAAGTAACACTAAGGAAAACAAGTTAAACGGAAGTGAGAAGTGCCCAAAATGTTGTGCAATAGAGTGAGTCTTGTCATTCTGCCTGAATTACTTTTGAAACTTGTGAAATGGGAACGCTGGTAACGAAACCTAACATAAGCAAAAAAAGCTTATTTGATGTTCAATCGTTCCCTTGCTCCTTGCGAAGAATAAACAGTAGCATCAATAAAAATTCATCTTCATTTTACCAAAACTTGATAAATAGACATCCAGCTTTACATGTAGAATTTCAACTGTACTCAACTAAGATTGAACGCGTGTCTGTGTGCGTTAGTGTATGTGCGTGTAACATTTTTCGTAGTTGTGTTTGACAACATGTCTCATTTTGCTTTCTTATTACTTTTTGCCAATTAAATAAGTTTTTTTTTCTCATACTGTTCAAATTCAGCTGTGAGTTAAAGTACAGTTATAAAAAGCAAGCTAAAAACAATGTGCTGGCAACATTATATGTTTTAGTTTGCTCATCTTAAACTTGAGACATTCAGACTCATACCCTCACATGCAGCAAACGAAAAGTTTTGCAGACTCATGTTTGTCTTATAACGGTATTTAAGAAAAAATGAAAGTTGTAAGAAGAGGAAAAAACAATAATTAACTGAGTAAACTCATTTACATGCATAGTACTTTGAACGCACACGCTCACGCACACCAATATCCAGATGAACCATCATTGTTTTTATAAGGAATGTGTGTGCCAGTATTGTGTTTTTGTTACAAAAATGTTATTAAAGAGCAATTAATTAATTATATTTTAATTAACTTCTTCTTGTTAAATTGCGAAAAAGAAAAGAAAGAACAACAACAACAAAAACAACTAAAAGCAAAAAATTGGTATGAGTAAGAATATTTATTGATTAGATGAATCTCTAGAAGATAAATTTGTATTAAGTTATTTAATACAGTGATATGTAAAACTATATATGAAAGGAAATTAAATAAATCATATATTTGGATGTAAAGATTGATTTTTGTAGCAACTTTCTTTTGGACAACACTGTTTTTGGAAGATCAGCTGTTTTCGTGTAACATGTTACTGCTAAACATGATTAGTTTGGTCTATAATTTAACCACGAATCGACTTGCAAATGAACAGCGCTTGCAGATTATTGAATTTTATTATGAAAAATTCTGGCTTGGTTAAGAAAGTTCATCGTGCATCATGAGTGCTCAGAACCAATGAATGTTCCATGATTTTGTTACGTTGTGGCATGGGTTAATGAGTTCCTGCAACAAATTTAAAAATTGTTCATATGAATTAATCGGCAGAGGGGAATGTGCTTTCCATGAATGCAAAAGTGATAATCTTGTTGACATTTAAGATGGCATTATAAATCAATTCAGATAAAAAAGTATTTTTTGTTTTGCTGGATAAGGAAAGTGTTATGTATGTTTGCTGCATCATTTTCCACTGGCGTTGGCCTCCTTTCTACACCCTAAAATTGCACTTATTTTAGTGCTCTTTTACACTTTAAAAATTAAAAGTAATGCAAATGCAGTACTGTGTAAAGGCTTCAGCGGAGAGTAATAAAGCGCAAATATTTTAAATGCATAGGTCAAAATCGGGCAAGAAATGCTAAGCACTTTTGCTTGAAAAGAAAACACCATCAATTCTCTTAAAAAATAAACTTACCTGAAATTCTCCTATTGATTATTTCACTATTGGATGGGCCCCTAGGTGCAATTATGAGGCTAATATTGTTTACTGAGTAGTTGTTGAAACAGAACGGTTGCCGACATAAAATGAAACTTTAATTTAAGAAGAGTGAGGTTAGTTCCGCCAAAGCCTGACCATATTTTTCCCCATTTCCAGGTCTAACCAAACAACTATCAGGGTGATCTGTTCTGTTCAAAATTAATAAAAGGCGACACATCCTGTCCATAACATTTGTATTCGTGTAGCTGTGTGGGCTGCTGTAGCTCATGTGTTTAATGCTGTATGAATAGCAAAAGGAATTTCGAGTAAATAATTTCATTTTTCATTTTCCATCCATTCATTCTTTATTAGTATAAAATATTCTTTCAATTCACATATATATATATTTATCCTCTTAACATTAATACTTCAGCTGCAAATTGAATTGTTTTTAACAAAATACACAATATTTCTTCTAAATCCATTTATGTTACTTTCATTCTTTACGTTATTTGTCAATGTATTATATAGCTGTAGTCCCTTGTCCTTGTCGGCTGAATTTTAATTTCCTCATTATTCTTCAGGTATGGTATGATTGCGCTTCTCTAGTGTCCTTTATTTGCTCAATTATACTCGTATATTGTGGGACCTTTCTAATTTTAATTAAACACTTAAGGCAGCACTCTTAGTACTACTTCTTTCTTTCTCTCTCTAATTGTCTAACAAAAATTGATGGCGGTGAAACTAGTTAAAAAAATATCTACTATTTCAAAACGTTTCATAAGAAGTTTATTAAATGAAATTTATATGAAATTTAGTTTAGAGGCCATCTCAATAATTTATTAAGAATACCGAAGCAAGTATTTGCCAAATGTATATTACTTTCAGTTGTCCATTTGCTAATTATAATTAAAATACATGCAAATACGATTTGTCCACAGTTTTTGATGTAAGTCATCCGTAATTTTATATAAAAACATTTGTGGTTTTTGCTATTATAAATTAAATAACTAATAATAACTAATCTCCATTTAAAACACTAATGAAAACTCATGGTATTTATTTTTACAAAATAGTAAAATAGTATAATCACAACTATCTTTTGCCTAGAAAAAAAATGTTTTTATTATTTAATTTTATAATTTAATTTGATTTATTTATGTGTATTTTAAATACAAAAAGTTTTGTAGCCACGACTAATCATGTAATTTATTTTAATTTTATTCATTGTTAAGTATTAATTTTAAACTAATTAAAATACTTATTTGCACAAAAAGCAGACAATGCAAAAAATAATAGAAAAATTACAAATATTTAACGCTCTCGGGCAGAAGTACAAATATAATTTAAAATATATTTCAGAAGTTTATACATACATGCATACATATTTATGAAAGATTTATTACATTCTTCTGTTTTTGGAAGCGCCCAGATGTAGGCAACACTCTTTGTATTTTCCATATTAAAAAAATTTACATTTTTATGTCACATTTGAACAAGTTTTCAAAAATTTTTATGAATATCAACAGTGGACACAATAGTGAACATTTAATAATTATTTGAGCAATAAATTTTAATGCAGACGTTGAATTGTGTGACACAAAAGTGTTCTTTTTCAGCGAAGTGTTGCTTGCATAGAATTGTTAGCAATGATAGTTTATACCGACGGCAAAAAAAGAACGTGCAAAGCACTGAAGATCATACATTTTTGGTCCTGGCTTTATAAATTAATGTCTCCTCAAGTATGCAACACGTTTTATGATTCAGGATTTTTTTTAAACCAACAACAGTATGTAGATATTTTTGGCAAAAAACTAACACTAACTTTTTGAAAAGAAATATTTATTGAGATTTGAAATTTATATCAACAGTTAAATTTAATTAACAGTAGTTTACTGCGCCCTCTAATAGACAACACTTCTGGTAAAAAAAAATACTTCTACGGCATTGTATTCTACTTTTCAAAATGACAATTAATAAAGTTATTCTCTTTTTTGTATTTATTCAACGCGAGTCAGAGTGAAAAGAAAAATAATGGAATCCCATTTTATATTTTTATTATTCTCAAATATATTTTGTGAGATTTTTCAGCTTTTTCAAAAATTTGCTTGAAGCTCTACAGACTAGCTGAACCATACAACAAGCATATATAAATAACGATAATTAATATTTAAAATTGATTAACAATCGCAAAAATCTCTAGCAATTTTCATTTTAGACATTTTTTATTTAGCTTATTGCTGATAATCTCTTTTGCAACTCTTCCGCACTAACCACAGTTTTATTGATGCAATTAAGTGTTTATTTTTGTTTGCTGGTTTTATTTCAATATAAACCCGAAATAAATTTGTTGATATTAGAAGAGGATTTATTTGTACAAATTTAGGTTTTCGTTTTTTTTTTTTTGTTGCTCTTGTTCAATTTCAAATTAGTTTCGAATGCGCTATATGCGATATATGAATGTATGTTTGTATATATGTATATGTGTGTGTGTGTGTTAAATATCATTGAACAATTTTTGTTTTATGTACTTCTAGATTACAAATATATTTTGTGGATTTTAATTAATGCTATACAAAAATTATTAGATGTCTATTGATTTAGTATTAGTTTGGAAAAATAAATCAAAAGGTAATTTTTTAATATTTATTTATTATGGGAATATGTATAGAATACAAATTTAGAAAAGTACTGTGAGTAATAATACAGCCAATACAAATGTGTAATTAAATTAAAATATATTTAGAAAAGCAACATATTTGATTTAAAATAAATTTAATTTAAAACAATTAATTAATTTTATTTGATTAAAAGCTACAATTTCGTTAAGAAATGCTTGTTTAAATCGAATAGAGTAATGAAAAACAAATTTTAAATTTCGTGTTTTAAAGAAAATTATTTAAAAAAAAAAACTTATGAATGGCGTTTAAGATCCTGTCTGCACGTAAGAGAATGTATAAATATATTCAGTATATTTAACAGACGTTCTTATTGTTTTTTTATTATATATCTGTGGGCTGGGTCCGTTATGGACGTATCGGACGCGTTTCCTTTTGCGCTGCCATCGATCAAGGAACACTACATTCGAAGGAGGTGGAACGGTCTGCGCAATATATTCGGTCGCAGCTATTGGGAATCGGATGAGGAGGAGACGGTTTTCCACCTACTCTGCGAGTGACCTGCATTATACGTGGCGAGGCATCGATTTCTGGGCAAACATATACTGGACGACCAATTGAAGGTGCAGCACGTGGATATGGCTGACCTTATGCGTTACCTCAACACAATGGGGATGATTTAGGTTTAGATTTCCCCTAAGGATCCAGAGGGGGATCCCCACATTCGTTAGGACTGGGAAGAGTGGGTGGTATCTTCGAAACGGAATCTCGCGATTCAACTCGAGTGCCTATGGGCAGCCACGTGGACCAACAAACCAACCAATGTATACCGTCACCTGAAATGCAAAAGGGCGTAAGAACCAAAAAAATCGAAATTGAGTTTGTAATGGATATTGGTACAGCGCACACGTCTTCACAAATCTTTAACTTTCTATTTTTAAAAATAACAATTTTATTAAAGGAATTCTAAGGGCCAGCTTTTGTTAAGCTTTCATAATCAATGTATTTCTTGCTGTTGAGAAATAATGAAACAATGGAAAAATTTCTTACTCTTTTTGAGACATAATTTCTAAAGTTGTAAATAAACTCATCATTTTACTTGGATGATATTGCGAAAAACTCATATTTGTAACAACAATACTTTTCATTTTCTTAAGTTTTTTGTCTCTCCTGAAAAATTTTAAAAAGTGATGATAGGCCGGCTCCATTGCATTTTAGGTGACGATATAGATTTAGTGGTTTTAAATGCGTACGGTAAAGTTAGCAGACAGAGTGCAAAAACACAGCTTTAGATACAAAGAAAGACAACCGAATATTTTAGTGTTTTTAAATGAGGGAATTTTGGACTTTGATTTTTGGTTTTGATTTTTCGTATATTTTTAATTATTATAGCCTACGGGTATAGACTAGTTTTTGCACTAAAGCAATTTTTAAAAATGTATTCTGCTTTATTTAACATTTATATTCTTGTTATATTTTATGAAGTGTTATGGCTAATAACAGCCTTTAGCTTGGTAATACTTTAGAGTTTTTTTTTTATTTTTTTATTTATATATTTTTTTTGTTTTTTTGTTTTTTAATTTAGTGTTTTTCCTTTTTTATTTTTTTGCATACTTTATGGCATATTTTTGCTTCTTAATTTCTCTTCAGCAAACTGTTATGACTTTTTTGCAAACTGTTTTTAAGTTTCAATCAAACTCTTTGAAATCCATATTCTTATTGTTGGCAACAAAGTTTTTATTGAAGAAAAGGAATATCAGTTATTAACTTAAAGAAAAAATATTGTGCTCACAAACTTTTTAATTACAACATAAAAGCAGTTAACATTTTGTTATTCCTGTGGGAATAACTTGACAATATTATTTTGCGATCGTTTTGTTCTATACTCTAGAATTTTTGTTATCGAATCATAAAATAGAAATATGTGTTAAGGAATTTATAATTCTTATGAATTATTTATAAATCTTTTATACTTATTGCCATTCGCCAAATATTACGAGAGCACAATTTGTACTTGAGTTGTCAATATTTTAGTTTCATTTGTTAATTTTCAAAAACAGAACATGGAAATATTTTATAGTATTAAAATTTCATTGGCATTTTTTTCAATATTAAAATAGATATTCCAAAGAATTTTTTAAGCGCTATATTTGAATAAAATTATCCAGCTGCCTTCAGATAGGCAAAGATTTTTTATTTAATATAAAGTTGTAGTAAAAAAGAAGAAAATTTCAAACAGGCATTTTTGATTTTGTGAAGATAAATTTAAATTAAAAACCCAAGACACAAACGGAGCGGAGCTCTTTTTCTACTTAGCAGAGCACTGTTAAGCACTTAACAGCGCTACTACATTCGATGAAAGTGCGATAATAATTGTTTATTCCGGATATGTGGTGACATACAGATGTATCCCACTACATGTAAATGGTACTTCAGAGACACCCCTCTAAGGGGCAGAAAAGGTCGTATTACCCAAATAATTTTGGGAGTTTTGAAAAATGAGCTTGAATAAAGTGATTTTTTGAACTGAATTTCTTCAGCGGATTAGTGGCTATTGTGGAAAAATGAACAATACTACACATATCCCACTATATACAAATGGTGCATCAGTGGGTCCTGTAACGTGCAGAAAAAGTCGTATTACCCAAATAATTTTGGGAGTTTAGAAAAATGAGCTTGAATAAAGTGATTTTTTGAACTGAATTTCTCATGGTTAACTAATCTCATGGTTAACTAATCTTTTAGTCATGGTTAAGTAAACTCATGGTTAACTAATCTTTTAATCATGGTTAACTAATCTCATGGTTAACTAATCTCGCGGTTAACTAATCTCATGGTTAACTAATCTCATGGTTAACTAATCTCGCGGTTAACTAATCTCATGGTTAACTAATCTTTTAGTCATGGTTAACTAATCTCATGGTTAACTAATCTCACGGTTAACTAATCCGTCAGTCATGGTTAAATAACCTCATGGTTAACTAATCTGATGGTTAAGTAATCGCATGGTTAACTAATCTCATGGTTAACTAGTCCTTTAGTCATGGTTAAGTAACCTCATGGTTAACTATCTCATGGTTAACTAATCTTTTAGTCATGGTTAAGTAATCTCATGGTTAACTAATCTCATGGTAGTATTGTCCATTTTTCCACAATGGCCACTAATCTTCTGAAGAAATTCAGTTCAAAAAATCACTTTATTCAAGCTCATTTTTCTAAACTCCCAAAATTATTTGGGTAATACGAACTTTTCTGCACGTTACAGGACCCACTGATGCACCATTTGTATATAGTGGGATATGTGTAGTATTGTCCATTTTTCCACAATGGCCACTAATCTTCTGAAGAAATTCAGTTCAAAAAATCACTTTATTCAAGCTCATTTTTCTAAACTCCCAAAATTATTTGGGTAATACGACCTTTTCTGCCCCTTAGAGGTGTCTCTGAAGTACCATTTACATGTAGTGGGATACATCTGGATGTCACCACATTTCCGGAATAAACAATTATTATCACACTTTCATCGAATGTAGTACCGCTGTTAAATCCTTAACAGTGCTCAGCTAAGTAGAAAAAGAGCTCCGCTAAAATAAATGGTTTGTGTCTTGGGTTTTAAATTTAAATTTATCTTCACACACATGCATTTTTGTCTCAATTTTATTCCAGCTTCATTTTAAAAAGTATGCTATATTTTTTATTTATACATTTCTCTTGGCCATTACACTGCAATTACTTAAATTTATGTTTAAGACTATATATTAAGCTGCTTAAAACTTTTGTTATTTTAATAAAAGATTTACATTCGTAAAATATTATCGTTTTTTTTTATTCTGTAAACATTTCGGTTTTTTTTTTGCATATCCTCTTGCATGATATACACATATTAGCCGTAGTTGCTATAAACAGTAAATATTACTTTCAAATAGTTCATTTCGTAAAAATTCTAGCAAAACAATTAAAGTTTGCAAAAGTTTTTTTTTTTTATTTTCAACACACATATACGCGACACATAGCCAAGAAAAGAAAAATATGTAAAAAATGGAAATTATTTTCAACAGGAGAAGTTGAAGAAATTGTTACAGTCATCATTACGACTTCGTTTCGTTTTCTTATAAAAGAAAAAAAAAATAAATGAACTTTAAACTACTTTTTGCTACAAAAACTTTTTCTTTATTTCCTCGACGAGAGTTGGAAGAATTTTTTTTTGCATTTACTGTTTCAGTTTGGCATCAGTTATTTTTTTTTCGGCTACTAAATTGTCCATAGTGTTGAATACCAGACGTACTGTTTCTAACCAATGTTCTTTGGTTACAGCGGTATTTGTGGTTGCAAAAATGGTCGAAATTTCTTGGCAACAACTAGCCAAATTAATTTATTTATTACTCTGCCATTTCTCAAAATAATATGCAACCGCATACAGTGGCGAAAATAAGCAAGGGGCATAAAAAATTAAAAAGAAAAAAACAATATTACAAACCGAGCACAGTCTGTCAAGAACGTGCACACGTTGGCTTCTGTTGGAAAAAAGAAAATTTATTTAATGTTTTTTTTTCTTCAAGCAACTGTATGGCAGAATTGCTAAAGTTTTCTGGACTCTTCGTTATTTCTTTCGGTTCTAAGTTTATTAGTTTTAAAAGAGAAACAAACGAAAAGGGTAGAAAAGAAAGCAGTTAAAAAATGTCATTTTCGGTGAAACAATTCAATTTAAAGGCAACTGCCTAAAAGTATGCGGTAAGCAATTGGTAATAGAGTGTGTAAAATGGTTTCAGATTAAAATTAAATTTATACCTCCTTTAGCCAAATAATAAAATTTGCTAGGATTTGTAGTAAGTCACAGGAAAATATTTCTTGCGCTTTAACGCCGATGGATATTTTCTCTGGTGCCATTTGAAAGACCGGATTTACGTGAACAAACCACAAACGACTGACGCTCTGAAAGATGAAATTCGGTGCTGCATTGACAAGATAACCGAAGCTTTGTTGTAAAATGTGGTTAAAAATCTTGTGAAAGAGCGGACGTTTATCGACGTATCAACTGAATTTGTCAAAAAAAAAGTGGGCTTTTAAGCCAAATTACTTCCTAACCTCAAATTTGCCCACCCTTTACAAGACATACACACATATACACTTTAATCATAATAATTGCTGAGATAAATTGTTCTTATGTAGTATAAAAGGTCTATTCCATTTAGGAATATAATGGATAAAAAAAAAATTAATATAGAAAACCAAATATGGAATATTATCTTGGAATGTGATCATAACAGCGCTTTTTTAACTCCTAAACAAATTTTTCATCGGCGAAGTTAAATAATTAATAAACATGGCTACTAAACAGGGCTAAAAAAAATTTAGTGCGTCTCCTGGACATCAGACACGCTACAAAACTGCTTTAAAAACGAAGTAATGCGAAAGATGTGTTGTAAAAATAATGAAAATCTCCTCACTATCCCTTTCCTATAAAAGGTAGCACCTGAGTGTTACTTCGCTTTAAAAAAAAAAAAGAAAACTATAGCCGCTTGGCTTTATAAGAACATTTCATAAGAACGTTCGGAAAATTTTTAAATGTTTTGCATTTTCATTTAATACTCTGAAATAATTTTTATATTCTTCAAATTTTTTTTTTTTTTAATTGAATTATAGTTTATTTAAACGAGCTTGAGATCTTATATTATTTTGTGTTTTAAATTAAATAAAATTTAATTCTTTTTAATTTTTTTTTAATTTTTTTCATCTGCCGCCTTAGCTCTCTCACAAAAAGTGAAAATATCGTTTTGAATTTATAACAAATGCCTCAGAATATGCAACATTTACATTTTAAATTCATGATGGCAAAGATTAAAAGTTTAGAAATCATCTCAACTTATTTTCTCAACAATATTCTCACAGCACATTGTTTATTTTTTATTACACTGTTAGTTAAGCATTATTTAAAGCCTTTAAGTAGGCAATAATTTAAGTTGTTTATCATTTTAGGCAAACACGAAAAACACCTTCAAAAAAATTTAAATTTTAAATACCCAAAGTGTACACGCAGGCGGATATTTGAAAATATCTTAAATTTTGCATTACTTTATTGCTGGTATAAATAAGTCCCTCTTAAAGTATACTTATTTTGCCATCTATTTTTTGTCTAATATTTAACGGAAGCCTTGAGTTTGGCTACAAATAAACTTGTTTTTAAACTACTATGTGTTATTTTCTTATGCTTGTAACTTAATAAAATAAGAAATTTTTATTTACGACAAACTTTAGCAAAGCTATTTTACCAAAGTTTATATATATATTTTTTTCATTACATCCCTCCTCTGACGTAATAAATATTTGGCAAAAATAATCATACACAAACAATAGGCTGGCAAAAGCATAATGTGTATATCAGAATGTAGGCTGGTAAAATTGTTGTAGGTTTCTGCTTTCGATTTATTTTTTTCGGGCAGCGAGACATAGAAAAGCAAAACAAGTCTTATATTCCCCATTGAGAAATGAAAGCAAAAGTTGTTCAATAGAAAATCGAACAAAGTTTCGTGTATTATTATTTTGTTTTTCAAAAACAAAACAAAGAATGGAACAAAAAAAAAAAAACTTGAAAAGAACACTCCAAACTCTGTTTGGAAGAGCGAAAGGCGCTGGAAAAAATTTAGCAGTTACGTGACTTAAATTTCATTTAACAAGCCAAATAAATTAGAGCATAGCGAAGAACAAAATGGCAGACACAATTATTTGTTTCTTACAATTGAAAAGTAATTTATTTTAATTAAATACTCAGTGCCGGGGGCTGTTTTTGTTACTACGCAACTCTATACTTTTGACAGTTTCGTGGAAAATTAAAGGCTCCCCCAGTATTTTGCATTGAATTTTAAAATGCCTAAAAACAGCTTTTTTCAATTTGAAAAATGTAGCATATGCCTGAAGATGTGCTTTGCTTGAACTCAATACGGATGGGGCAACCGTTGATGTTACTATTGTGAACATACTATTTGCTTGCTTAGTGTACTCGGGAACATACAAAAATGTGTATATGCATATACGAGTAATATGAACGCCAAATAGAGCGTAAATACTGGATTAAGTGTGGACCTAGAAAAAGTTGTAAATGATCTCATATTTTTCAACGCAACCTAATCCTCATTTATTAGACTTTCGCAGGAAAAAATAAACCGATAGTTTATTTTTTTGTGCATGCTTAAAAAAAAGGTAAAAAGAGTTGCTGTGTGGTTTTAGGGGCAGCAAAGTTGTGTGATTTATGCCAGATTGAAAACTAAAAGTGGGAAAAGCTTTCACTTTTATTATACTTTTAAATCAAGAGAAGGTAAAAAAGCAGTATACCTATATCTATAAAATCTAAATTGTGGGTGGCACAATACACCGCATACGTTGGGCTCACCTCCTGAGTGCTGGTCCAAGATAAAAAAAAATAATATAAATTAAAAATAAAAACTTTCCAAAGTTGCTGCATACTTTTAGGAGACACATACGTACATATATAATTAAATAACAAATTTTTACTGCTATTTATTACATATTTGAACTAATAGAACGTTAGAAGTGTTGCTGCTTATTCTTAGAAGTGAAAAATTTATGATAAATGATTATATGAATATAAAAGTTTAACCCTTATTTCGTATATTTTTATGTAAAATGTGCATTAAAACAAATGTCTTATACAAGGTGAGCCAAAAGAAGTCATCCGATGTTGTTTGGCTCTCATTTTTTTCTAAATAAAAAATTCCGATTCTGTTTTTTGATTATGTTTATCTGAACTTTTGGTCAAGTCGAGAAGATAATACAATTGATTGCTATACGGGCTCGTTTTATGACATTTTTCATCACTTCGGCGAGAACTTCGGGCGACAGATACTCGCACTCGTGTCTAATGTTGTCCTTAAGGGCTTCCAGGGTTTTGGGCTTGTTCATGTAAACACGGAACTTCAAAAACCCCACAAAAAAGTCTGGAACGATTAAATCGGGCGATCTTGCGGGCCAGTGCAAATCGCCAGAACGAGAGATGAGGCGACTCGGGAACGCCTCTTCAGAATATCGGTTGTGGCTCGCGCAGTGTGTGCCGTTGCTCCGTCCTGTTTGAACCACATGTCCTCCAGTCCTAATTCGTTCAATTGCGGCAGAAAAAAACGGTTAACATGGCCCTATAGCGCGCACTGTCCACTGTTGTCGTTTGACCAGCGGCGTAATTGAAAAATAATGGCCCGATGACTTCTCCAGCGTGAACAGCGCACCATGCAGTCACTTTGAGCGGCTGTCGAGGATTTTCGGTGCCCCAGAAGCGATAGTTTTGCTTGTTCACGTATCCGCTGAGGTGGAAGTGAGCCTCATCGCTCATTATGATTTTGGTCGAAAATAGTCGTAGGTTACGCGCTTGTTCACTTGTATTCTACATCTGTCTAGTTCACAAATGTCAAAACAGATTTGACATTGGCCGCCATTTGCAAAAATAAGAGCATCTTCCAATAGGGTTATTTCTTTTGGCCCACCTTGTCGAGAGGAACTAAATTTATATGGATTAAAAATTAAAAATATAATGCTGTCTTAAAAAAATGGACAAATGAAAATGCAATCGTTAAAAGGGTTATTGCATAATTTCAGGGGCAATGAAAGACTTAAATTCATATGAGATATTTAGTATACATGTATTAAGAAAGAGATTAAAAGGTGATGCTGATACATAGATGAGCAACGAACAAATATTTACTTTACTAAATTTTCTTTTTTTAAAAAAAATTTAAGATAGTGACTGCAGATATTGAAAGATTTCATTTAATGTATGAGGTACACAAAAATTACTGACCCTTTCCAAATCATAATTTTGATAATAACCAGTTTTTTAAACTTTAAAATACAGCTGCATGATTATATTTTACAAAAACCTATTAATTTTAAAACGAGTTAATAATTTGTAGCATAATTAAAGGCGAAAAAGAAAATCATCCACGCAGTGGCTTTAATTATTAAATACAATGCATAAGGGAATTCAAATTAAACATTTATTATGTGGACACTTAAATTTTAATATAAATAAACACGAAATATTGAAATTTCTCTTATTTATGGAAATATTTAACTAAATTCTTTCACCTTAAGAATCTGATATTCACTCATACAAATATTTCACTTTATGAAATTGACTAACTACAATGCCACTTCAAGTTTAAAAAAGAAAAAAAATACATTGCAGATTTTGCTGGAATAGGCAGTCATTCTGTCAGTTTGTAGGGAAAATAAAACCTATTTAAAAGTCACAAATCAACTCACACGGAAAGTTTTGACTGGTCTTGACATGATATGTGTTTTTTTCCTTCAGCAGAAGAGCAAGAAACAACTCAAATTAAAATTATAATTTTATATGGTTAACAATATTACTTTGATGGCCAAAAAAAGAGGAGAAGGATGAAATTGTAAAAATGACATTTTAATTTACATAAATAAGTACATACATATTTTTTATTTTTATATTCAGACGTTGGGAAAATCCACTGATGAGCTAAGTAAGCGTTAGCGAAATAGTACTATATGGATATGCTTTCCTCCTCAATTTTTGAGTTACTTTTGTAATAAAATGCTTTATGATATTTTTCATACTGTATGAGAATATCATAAAGTATGTAATAATAAATTTCACATATAGTTTATAGGGGAAAAAGCACAATTAGAATCATATGTATAAGTACATACATATATATATATAAATACATATGTATGTATGTATACACAGTCTTTGCTCAGAAATTTTTTTTTTGCTCAATTAATAATTGATTTTGGGGTTCTCTCAAGAAAGTGCAATCAAAATGGTCAAGTTTAAAAATTTTTTGCAATTAAAACTTTTAATTAATTCTGCGTTCTTAGTGATTTGTTGAAATCTAATTCTTATTTTAATTGAACCGTATTTTTTAATAAACCTTGATTTGACTTTTTTCTGTGTATTTAAATACTTAAAATTTTATTCTCAAAAAGAATGTGAATACTGAAGAGAATATCATGTGGAAAAAGATATAAATTTATGGATTTCTCGTCGGTCGGCGGAATTTAACTCTGTCAATCAAGTACGTGGAAAATTTTGCGCAAAGTGCCTACAGTCACTCAAGATTTAACTGTTGCAGGAATTAAAGCCATGAGATCATAATATGCGTCGTTTTTATGACGATTGGCCTCTAGAGCAGTTAGAGCAGTGTTTATTAATAAACTAAATTCCTGCATATGGAGTGAAACCAATCCATAAAAGACCCTACAAGCTCCAATACATCCAGAAAATTTACCGCTTTTTCCGGTTTTTATTTTTATTTTGGACCAGCACTCAGAGGATGACGCCTACACATTGCAATGCATTGTGCTGGAAGTACGGAAAAGGGATAGTTGTATAGATTACAAGTGGCGAAGGGATAGACAGAGAGGAAAGCTTAATTATTTTTACAACTCCGATTTTTGCACGTTTCTTGTTTTATAGCAGTGTTGCAACGATACGCATGCAATTTTTAAAGCCATGTTTAGTAGCCATTTTGTTTAATTATTTGACTTCGCCGTTTATGCTACACAATACCGACGAAGGAGGTTGCTCTGATGGTATTTGTGGATTCGTATCAGCTGAAGCCGGTATTGTTCCAGTGACTCTGCCATCGCCACTGAAACCTTCCGACAACAACTGACACAAAGGCAACATATGGCATATCAGAACAAATGCGAAGTATTTTTATGACTTACTCCGACACTGGGGTTGAACCCAGGACTTTTGGTTTAGTAGTCAACGTGCTAACTACTTCAGCCATTGCCATGGTGGTGGCATAATTTTTTTAATATTTTTTTTATCTTGCACCAGTGCTCAGTCGACAGCCCCTACATATGCAATACACTGCACTGGAACTAGATATGAGAGAGATAGTGTATAGAATAAACAGTTAGGAAGACGGAGAAGCTAAATTCATGCACAACTATGTAGCAACGTTGCGGCGTCCCTCATGTTAATTTGGATTCATTATTATTTTAAGCATTTTATTTATTATTTTACTTCGCCGACATTTTATTGCTCAAATACCGACGAAGGAGGTTGCTGTAGCACAGACAACTCGGAAAAAAACTTTATTTTGATTTGTACCGGGCGGGGAATTGAACCCCGGTTCTTTTGGTTGCAGAGCCAACACGCTGACTATTTGCCATCAGCATCCTCATTGGATCTGTCATTACTGTCAATGGAGAACGTTAGCACACCATGATTCATTATTTTTATTTGTTTAACATGGATGACATTGCCAGATGTGGTTTCAACAGGTTGGCGACCACAACCATCAGGTTATTGTAGTTGCTCTAAGATGATTTCGAGAAACTTTTCTTATTTACTTATTTCTTAATTTTTTTTTGTTATCAACAGACTTAAATTTGAAATTATGAGGGGTTGCTCACAGCAAACTCGCATTTTTTCCTGTTAGATACTCGTGTTAATTTAAAACACATGACTTGATAGGCGCATTGTGAACCCTCTAATTGCATATAAATTCCCCAAATTCATCGCGAGTATTTCTTTAATTTGTCCTTAAACACTGTGCATAATTGCTGGAGTAGCGAAACGAAACGAACAGAAAACCTGCTTTAAACTTCATATAACTATTTAAGTATATGCATTTTTATAGCCTTGTTTTTTAAAATAAGTTTTGACTCGTTTTGCCAAGTATTTGCTAGTAAAAGTATCTTAACGAGCATGTTTCTGGAACTCAAGTGTTTTTTTTCCTGTTTGCCGTGTCGTACTTTAACTCAGGCATAACACTTTTGGCCTGCGAGCAAGAAAAGAGACCGTTTTGGCTTTAAGTGTGAAGAGTGTTCGTGCTCAAGGACGTTCAGAATGTTCTATTACACCCACACTAATAGCCTAACTGTCAGCCTAACAGCTTTTCGATAGGAATGTTACGATAATAACGGTTGGCTTGCTTTAACAGGGTGTTGTATTTCGCATTCCATTTACTCTTACATAACTACCCTCAAACTTTTTACCGTACATTAACTTCTTATGCATAAATATTTATGTATGTATGTATGCATCTTCATACATACATACATACTCGTGCAGTATGTATGCATATTTCCTTTTTTTTTGCGTTTGATTCGGTTTGCTACGCATCTTGAATTTATGAGTACTGAATAAGATGTTAAAGTATACTTTGAAATCATTTTTTACGCCTGCTTCAGCTTCAGTTCTCATTTCATATAAATATTTTGTTCAAAACAGATGTGGGAATGAGGGTTCGTTTCCCGCATTTGCTTTTTTTTTCTTTTCTTTTTTTTTGTTTCTTATCATTAGATTGAGCTGTAGAAGTTAAATGTGCATAGTGGGTAAGAAATTTTAGTATTTAAAGGTAGTTGACGTGAATTATTGGATATTGATTATAAAAAGCAAGTACAGTACTAAAAGGAAGGAGCGTGCAAGCTGGCACGTTACGTAGGGTATCATTTCTTTTTTTCGTTTGTTATTCAAGTCATGCCAAAATATTACTATGAAATATTTTTCTTATAAGCAACTCTTGCATACTTTTAGGAGTTGAAAACAAAAATAAAGTAGAAGTTTCTATTACTTTAAATGATAAATTATTGCCTATATTAAGGGCAAGTATTGTAAAACTCGTAAATATACTAATTTATCTTCATTATATTTTTGAATAATAAAATTACTTTTTGCAACAATCTCATAAAAATTCCTGTCTATAATTTACAAGTTTTCTTTATTTTCCAGAAGTTTAAAATTCACATTTGAAATATGGGCATCAATGTTGTTGCTTACGCTGCGTAGTATATTATTTTTGCTTATTCACTTTAATCAGTTTTGTTACCTCAGTCTTATGCCATAAATCAAGATCATTAACTAAAAGTGAAAAGCGGCCGACTTTCCTCAATTTAACTATTGCACATGGGCATTATAATTCTCGTAAGAGATTAATAAATTACGAATTGTCTTCAAGCCAACAAATGTCTGTTAATTAAGACCTAATGTGGAAGGAATGGCTTTGCTTAATGATAATAAATACTGAGTGACGTTTTGTTTGCAAAGTTTTTTTTTTCGAAAGGTGTTATCTTTAGTAAAAAACTTATAGGAATTATGTTTTAAAAATATAACATTTTAAGTAAATTGTGGCAAAAAGTGCTCTTTAAGAAAAAGTAAGAGGGAAAAAAGTGAATTCTTTAAAAAACTGCCGTTTAAAAATATCTTTCTTCACAAGATACGCCCAAAATTCTTAATCCTTCCTTGTTAGTGTACTAAAAAGTACTGTTTTGTAAACATACATACAAACATACATACATATTTTCTTCTTTAAAAGGTATCAGTTCTAAAAACTTTAATTTTTGAAAAAAAAATTTTGCAATTTGTTATTTTACTTTATTATAATAAATAGCTGAATTTAATAAGCTTTATATTTATTCATAAAATAATATATTGCATATTTTGAGGCGAGTTATATGAAATTAATTTATTGCATATATTTTATTTGCAATAATAACAGGTGGTCCAACCATAACACACGATGTTAATTGTAAATAAAACAACAAGTTTTGAGAAAATTATCTTAGTATTTTTTATTAAAATGGAAGGATCTATGAAAATTATGTGTGAAACAAAATATCGGCCAAATGCTTGCTACGGCTTCGGTGGCATACCTCTATCTGATGGTCGATATTTTCAATGCCTCTGAGACATAATTGAGATTTAATGTCGTTAATGTGTCGAATTATCTCATCCTTTAGCACTTGAGTTGTTCTTGGTTTATTGACACACACTTTTTCTTTTAAATTGCCCCAAAGAAAGAAGTCCAACGGTGTCAAATCACATGATCGTGACGGACATTTTACATAGCAACAATGTCCCCTGAATTTCTCGCGCAAAAGAGCCATTTTTTGGTAACCTGTGGCAAGTGTGCCAGCACCCTGTTGGAACTACATATCGTCCAGGTTCATAACCTCAATTTCTGGCCACAAAAAGTTCGTTATCATCCCGCTATATCGAACAGCATTCGCAATAACTGCTTGACCGGCCTTATTTTTGAAGAAGAACGGCCCGATGAGGCCGCCACCCCATAAAGCGCTGGGCGAGCATGCACAGATGTTTTCACATTTCCGGTTTGCTGAAATTTGCGCATAATTCTCCCCATTGCAGACACATTTGGTCGTTTATGCTGCTCAAAAAAAATTTGCAAAGTGCACGAAATGCATTTTGAATTGAACGCCCATTTTCGTAAATGGCTTTAACAATCTTAACGCGCTGCTCAATTGTCTTCCTTCACATGGTTGAATTTGTCAAACACTGAAACAAAGAAATGTCAAATTAAGTTGGACAAAAAACTGGACGTTACCGTGTGACTCAGAATTAATATCGTGCATTATGGTTGGACCACCCTTTATAAATTTTATTTACATATTTACTCAAATACTTTTTCGTTACAAAATATTTGTTGTTATTTCTTAAAGTATTTTAATGAAATTTAACGATTTATTATGAGATAAGTAAATAGGAAATTAAAGAAATAATAATAAAAAAAGTAAAAAAGTTAATTTTTTCCAATAAAATAAAATTGTTTAAGTTGCTACCAGTATTTTAAAGTCTTCGTTTATGAGATGAAATTTTTTTGGTGCAATAAATGCATTTGCTTTTACACAAGGAATTTCTTCCTGCAGAAATTTGCCTATTAAATGTATAAATTGATATGGTATATTCGAATCTAATCAAATCTATGTATTATGAAAATTGTACCATGTTTTTCATACTGGCTTGTAAAAGCTTTAAAAATACTATATTCCTAATTTTTTGTTGAATTTATAGCAGGCGTAATAATAATCATTTTATATGGAAATTTATTAAACCTTTTATACATCAAAAAAATTTGTTTGTTCTACGCCAGTAAAATTCTTGTAATATTTGGGAGATGCAGAAACATTTAAAACTAAATAAAAAATACTTTTATTTAACACACCACAAAACTTTCAAAACATTTTGTAATCAATTCTGTTACTTTCATTTTAAATGCAGACTCTCTCAATATAGGAAACAGCAGAACAATATTGTACTCGTAAAATCTTTGAAAACAACATTTCGATAACATATTTTTAGGCCTAACGCAAACATACACCCAAATATGCACATTGTCAAAACAAGTGTTTTGTTCAGCTATAGATTTGCTAGCCTATATTAAGGCTGTTTTTGTATTGAAAATGAATTTTGTGGCCTAGATTAGATTTTGTTTTGATACATTGAATAAAAGATAAAAAAATGTTAGCATGTTTAAATACTCGTATTTGTTTAACAATTTTCTTTGCTAAATTTTCATTCTTTGTAGATTAAAAACTTTTGTTATTTATTATTCCTCGGTAGTCTTTAACATTTGTTTGGCTTGTCAATTATTTGTAAGAGTAACATTATTATGCTTACTTAGGTTTATATTGCTACATATTTTTCCATTTGGAATTTTATGGCTTATTGTGGCTGGGAATACCGAGAAATGTATTAAAACTGCAGTAAATAAAAGAAGACTGGCGGAAAAAAATGACATTCATGCATATGAATACGTGCGTGTCTTAAAATACTTGCTGTATTTGTTCATTTACGTACGAGTATATCCAGTCATTCTATATATATAACATGCTTAAGAGTGACGTACACATATAGCCATGGATAAAGGACTCTGTAATACATGCAAAATGTATTGTATTTGTGTTCCGACTCTGACAGTGCACGGTATAGCATGTACGCTTTCGTGAGTCGAGTGTATTAAGAAAAATAAATAAAATAAACATAATTCCTTGTTAAGAAATACATACGTATGTATTTGTATAAATTCCTTCTGCCGTGGAACGTAATACAGGGTGGCCCAAAAGAAGCGAATGTGTTTGAATTCCTCATAAGGTTGTTATAATAATTTCTTTTTTGTTTTTTGTATTTTGGAAAGAAGATTTGGGGAATTTAAAATGGAACAGTACACAATTGAACAAACGTGGCAAAATCGTTGAATTTTATTTCTCAAACCAACGACCCATTGTTTTGACGCAGCGGCGTTCTTTTAATGTGCGGGTTGGACCCTCAGAGTCAACAATAAACAGTCTGTTTGCAATTTTTTGGCAACAAGCGGCAGTAAGGAACCTTCCTGGTGCCGGCAGATGATCAATGGTGCCAACATTGAACGAATACAGGAGAGTATTCGGGAAGATGGAGACACATCAACCAGGAGACATTCGACACAACTTCGCCTCTCACGGCGGTCGCTGTAGAGAATTTTGCATACAATACGAATTTGTCCATACAAAATTCACACTATGAAGGACCCAGTGGTTCTTTTACGCGACATCTTTGGTGACGCGATTTCAATTGGCCTCCGCATTCACCGGATTTAAACGCTTCAGGCTGTTCCGTTTGGAGTTATATGAAAGGTATATTAATAAGCCTAGAACCATACAGCGATTCAAAAATAATATACGCGACGAAATCAACAACATAACACCTGAAGTTTTTCCAAAGGTTATGAAAATGTTTTGGAAAGAGCACGAAAGTCCAAAGCAGAAAATGGCCACCACATGCGCGATATAATTTTTAATAATTAAATTAAAAATATTCTCCAATAATATACTGTATTTAAAATAAAAAAATTTAATAATAATGTATTAAATAAGAAGTTATAATGAACTCAAACGGTCATTTTGGGCCAACCTGTACAATATTTCTTTAAAAATATATTTTCTTTGCTATTCAAAATGTGTATTTTACTTCCGCAAAAACAATTTAAGCTTTAAAGGATTGCAGAAGTGATTTCTTTTAATTAAATAATTTTAATACATCACACTTTAAGTTTAAAAATTAATCCAACACAGGGTATTGGTAAATTCTGAACCTCGTACGAAGGGAAGTTATGGACACTCACATACGATGGAGGCGCATGGCTGGCAAAGGTGAACAAAAAAAAAATAAAATCAAGATTCCACTAAGAAAAACGAAGATTCAATTAAAATAATAAATGGATTTCAAGCTATCAAGGAAATCGTAGATTTAATTATGAACTTTAATTGACACAATTTCACGATTGTTTTCATAAGAAATTAATTAACAAATTTAAAAAATTCAACTAAAACATTAATTGAAAATCTTTTCGGCATTCAATTAATAAATTAATCAAAAAAAAAACTAGATGCTTTTGGCATAGAAAAACAATTCAAAAGCTAAAGGATGAGATCATTCGGCACAGTAACGATATTGAACCTCAATTAAGTCTCATGGTCATTGAAAATATCGACCATCGGTTCGACCTATGCCGCTGAAACCGCGGCGAGCATTTGGCCGATATTTCGTTTCCTACATAATTGTCATAGAACCTTCTATCATAATACTAAATATTAAGAAAATTCTGTGA
Source organism: Dexiosoma caninum (assembly GCA_963924685.1). Lineage (NCBI taxonomy): Eukaryota > Metazoa > Arthropoda > Insecta > Diptera > Tachinidae > Dexiosoma > Dexiosoma caninum. Next base: position 52,397,449 of record OZ004728.1, on the reverse strand, counting down.
AAACTTTTTGTTTTATTTATAATTAGCATCGTGTACCACCCTTTACAACCCTGATAAAATGAAAAATCTTATAATTGGAAAAGTGTCTAAAAAAGCTGAAGTAATTTTCATAACACATTGAATTCATACTATCACACTTGCATGTAATACTTGAATTTTTAACATGTCTCAATACAAATTACTATAGAAACCCCTCTAGGGAATATTGTTATGCTATCGAGGTTATGCTGCTGCTTTTTATAGTCAGCACTTCACTAGACACTGCTACAGACTGTGTCTTAAGATTTACGTGGGTATTTTCCTTGAGGCTTAACGAAGCATTCGTCGATTTGTTCCGAACAAAAAATTTGTGAGTCAATGCGATAACTAGGACTGCTTCAGCCACCACTATCAGCTGAATAATTGAGGCCAGTGGTAGTTGCATAATAACATTATCTCACACTCAATACCTGTACAACTAAACAAACGATTTTATTATACATTTTGTTAATGATATACTACCTAATCGATTGCTAGTGCTGCTATTTGCAATTACATCTCATTACTTTGTTATTCACCATGCGGTTATACTCAAATTATAAAAAATCAAAACAATAAAAATTGCCAATAATTAATTAAATTCAGTATACAACTTTTCATTTGGCATTTTGCTGTGTTAGTTTCTCTTTATTCTTGGTTTAACCAAAAAGAAAAAAAAATGTAAAATAAATGAATGAAAATGTTATAAAAAAAATTTATTTTACCATTAAATTAATTTGAAGATTTTCTTCCAAATCCTTATTGCTCGCTCTCATTCTCATTCTCAGGCTTAAGTTCTTGTTATACATATCCTTTTCTATACCAAAATTTAATCCGTAAAGTAGGTGGAAAACCAATTTAAATTTCTTTTTTTCTCCCAACATTATTGTTCATTTTTTAGCTCATTTTGTATTTTGCATAAAACGTACAAACGCCACGAAAAAATTTTATTAAGAAAAACATGTCGAAAATAAAGAAAAACTACGAGTAGACACACTAAACTGAAATACTTCTTGGAAACGTTTTTGAGGGAAACCTTCAATTGTGTTTCAGTTGAACATGATGAGGCAAGAAGCAAAGAAGAAATAAAAAACGAGAGATTTATTTCAGTATTAAAAGCAACACATTTAACAAAACACCTGTCTAACAACAAAAAACCCACTCTCCCACTCTCTCAAACAGAGACAGCACAGCAGAGAAAAACAACTAAACATGTACATAATTTTTTTATTTTTTATTTATTTTTATGTTGTTGTTGTTATTATTGTTGCTTTAAGGTGGGTAATGGAGTGTATGTGTGTGTGTGCGTCGAACAGAGTTTTGGACGGGTGGTAAGTTGCACTATCCGAATATAAATGAGGGTGTTTACATTTGATGTGTGAAAAGCAAGTGATTTAGTATAATCGTTACACTTGAACAAATATGTATGTATGTATGTTTGTATGAATTTATGTATGTGTGTGTGTATGTACGTACATGTGTAGATTAATTTACGCTACCAACGAAAAGTGTGCTGCAGTTCTATGTGTAATTTCCTAATGAAGAATATTTTTCGAATGTTTATAAACAGGAAAGAAATTGTATAATAAATACAACATGCACTTTAGATCAAATCCAAAAAATTAATTAAAATTATTGTAATTATTTCTTCAAGTGTTTTTAATTCTAATATACATATGTATGCAGTGTTTTTTATTTATTCAATCGGTATCATAACAAATATGTCCATTGTAGAGACTTTATATTAGTCCAACTCATTTGTGTATTTGAAATGGCAAATTTTTAAAAATGTTAAAAATTCCCACCAATTTGTTAACTTTGCCACTTTTGTATATCAGACTTTTTGCTACGAAAATTCTTTTTCTATTTGTCTCACATCTACTTCCGGAGCTTCCTGGAGTTTTAAAATGTTTGTTATATCTTCCTCGGTCCATTTTAGTTTGATTTTTCTCTTTTTATTTATTTTTTTTATATTCAGTATTTTTTTTTATTTGTTTTTGTTTGCTGTTACATACTTTGCAAATAAGTGTTGCAAACGTATATTTACACCGGTATAGCAAATGCATATCGGTTTATTTTGTTAGTGTGGACTAAAAATTTACTACACAACTTTGCAAATGCAATGATGCAAGACCATTTGCACAAGATTGTGAACTCACAACTGCGCTATTGATGTTCTATGCTAACAAAATAATTTAATTACTGGGACCTTTAATACAAAAAAACACAAATTAAAAAAACAATATACATATATAATAGAACAATATACACTTGGTCACAAAACTCTACATACGATTTTGAAATTTCATTTCATCTGATCATTATTTTATATATAAAGTAAAATTTTTGAAAATTCTTACTTGTAAGTATTTAACAGGGCATATTTATGAACTCATTTAAAACAGAAACTTAGATATAGAAGAGCTTCCTCCACTTCCCCATTATTTCCCCCGAAATATCAGAAAATCAATTTTTTTCCTTGCCTAAAAGGTTTAAAGAAGTTTAAGATGCAAAAAACGTCATACAATCCATTAAATATTTTCTAAATCACCCCAAAAGTTTTTATAATGTATCGTATGTAGACTTTTGCTTTTATAAAATTTATTATTTTATTCATTCATAATAATATTAAACGGCATGCATTTTTATTTTCTATAAAGATCGTTAATCCTATGATATAAAAAAGTTCAACAACTTTTTTTGTATTTCTTTTAAAAATTAAAATTTATTGAAGAAATTAAATCGTATTCAGAGTTTTGCGACAGTGTGTATATATATATATATTAGGGTGGGGCGATTTGAAAATTTTAATGGGCGCTTCGCGTTTCTGATTCTTGGGATTGTACTAAGCAAAAAAGTCCAGTAGATATAATACTAAGACAAAAATTGTAGCCAAGACAATAGTTAAGAACTCTCTAGTACATCGCAAAAGCATTGGAACGCTCCTTCAGGCAGTTTTGGCCTTGTGAAAGTGTAAATTTTTCGTGAAAATATTGATAAATTACCATTTTCAGTTGTTCATAGTGCAAAATCATAAAAATGTTCTATTTCTTAGTTTTTATTCTATTTTTTTATTTATTCTATTTATTTTATTTATTATTTTTTATTCTTCTATTGTTTTCAGTTCATTTGATGCATTTTTGTTAGTTTACTGTAAAAAAACATATTTTTGGATAAAAAAAGTGGAAAAAGTGGAAAAAGCGATGTACTAGAGAGTTCTTAACTATTGTCTTGGCTACAATTTTTGTCTTAGTATTGGATCGAAAATGTCAATGGTTTGGCTGTTATAGGCCAAAATATCCAAAAAAACGTGACAAAAGTCTGATCAAGTCAAAATGCGCCAGCTCGATTTTCACCGTAGACGTATGGTCTAGTGAACTTTTTTGCTTAGTACAATCCCAAGAATCAGAAACGCGAAGCGCCCATTAAGATTTTTTTCCTTCCGTACTAATCGCTCCACTCTAATATATATATATAAAAGGAGCGAAGGTGTTTGACTTCCTTATAATTTATTTATTATAATTTAATTTTTTTTGTCTTCACTATTTCGTAAAGAAAACTTGGAGTATTTAAAATGGAACATTACACAATTGAATAACATGCCGAATATGTTGAACTTAATTTCAGAAGAAAATCATGATTTTATTCTTAATTTAATTATGAGCGAGGAAGCCCATTTCCCATGGAATGGGTTCGTTAATAGGCAAAAAGGGCTACTGTAAATCCAAGAGTAGTTCAACAATTAAGTATACCGTTTGGTGCGGTGTTTCGCCGGAAACGATAATTGGCCCATATTTTTTTTTGAAAATGAATACGGTGTCACAGTTGCCATCACTCATGTTAGATATCGGACAGTGTTGGAAAATTTTTTAAGGCCAGCTGTGGAAAACCATTTTCAAGATGGTTCCAACACAATGGCTTTTTGAACTCAAATCCTTTCGGTAATTTTGGGCCACCCTGTATAAATTAAACAGAATCACTTGCTATAAATATTCACGATTTTTTTTGTCAACATTTCAAAAATGTTTTACTTTCTCAAAGCTTTAAGATTCATATTTATATAAATTCATACATACTTCTCTATGTAAAATTGTATTGTAGATTTAGTTGCAAATCTGTATTTATCCGAGTTACATTAAATTTTTAAAATAGTTTTAAGTAAAACTGTTAGCAAAAAAAACATTCAAATTAAAAAGCAAAAAGTAATTCATACAAGCACGTATTATGCACATACATACACACATACACACACACATACACACACATATACACAAATACACATACACAAATTCACCCAGCAAAAAAAACTTCCAAAGAAGTGAAGATCTTAATATTGTTATTCCGAAGCAGTGCAAATGTGGATCAGTTCTAACGAATTTATATAGGCTGGTCTCTTCTCTTGTCTGTTCTTTTCAATGTGTTCAATAAATGTGATTCCGATCAAACTCCATTTCGTTGCTTCCGTGAAGGTATGAAAGCAGTAAAATAAATTTTATTAATTTTTAAATTTAGAGTCATGTCTCTTGAGGCCCATAACTCGGTATGTGGGGCAAATTTTTTTTGTTTAATTTTTCTTGTGTTTTTCTTTTCTTTTTTAAACTCGATTTAAGCTAAGACTTTTAACTTTTTTTTTTTTAAGATATAGATTGTTAATGCTTTCTCTGTTGAGCCTCAAAAGTTCTAAATATGGATTTTAAGCAATGCGAAATATTCACATATGGATCCTTCAGAAGCTATGAATATGTCCTTCTCTAACAATGACTACCATTTTTTTGCTGGGCATGCGAGTACATCATGCCTTTTGTATAAATAATTTGTTTGTTATTTAACTATACAAGTAAATTCTGTATTTATTTTATAAAAACATTTTTATACAACTTTTCTGTGCATGCATGTGCAATACTTGTGTTGTTTTTTTTTCTCATATGTAAAAATATGTATGTATGTGTGTGTAAAAATAAACACATTTCCTGACATAATTTCGTACTTATTTTTCTGCAGTTGTTAAAACTTTATCCGATTAAGAAAATGCTTGCTCATATTTAAAAAATATATGTTTTCTGAAAAAAAAGTGGATAATATTTTTAGCTGATGGACAGTATGTAATGTTCAACAAAAAGAGTTCCTCCTGTGCTTTAGAAGCGTATAAATATACTTATTCCGCCGTTTATATTTGTCTTAACTATAAAATTTTTTTACTATTTATTTTTAATTTTCGGCTATTGTGAGACAGTAATTTTTCGCAGCTGAAGTAGTCAGCACGTTGACTATACAACTTGGTAGTCAAAAGTTTAAACTTAATTTCCGCTCTATTAAGCGGAATCGGGAAACGTTTAGCTTGACGCTGGCCGGCATTATTATGCCAGTGAGCAGCGAATTGCATTTCCGTCCACTTTCTAACAATTTAATTTCTGTGGTTTTCGGAAGTCCACAGAATGGCTTGGGGCACTTAGGGACCAAATTGCCCCTCGTTTTGCACAATAGTCCAAATCTTAGCAACTCTCAGTTGCTCGAATTCTGCAAAAAAAAAACACTCGGTATACGAAAATATACACAAATTTAATTAATTTTTTTTTTGTATTTATATAAAAGAAATATATGTACGATTAGCTATGTATGTATGTCAATTTGTGTGAAGCTACATAAATTATTTGTGGGTATTTTAAACACACAAAATGTATAATTTTTAAAGAAATGTTTATTTTTAGTCTGTATTTATTTGTGTATTTCTACTCTCGGAATGAATTTTATTTTGTATTTCTTTCTATTTCTATTCTGCTCCTGATTTAACAAATAAAACTGATATTTTAAGTTGGTGTATAACATAAGCTTTACGACTTTGCGAGAAACTTTTATGTATAAATCTATACAGAATTCATATGAATCAATATGTCTATTAACTGACAAGGTGTTAAATACATACAAATAAATGTATATATGAAAAGCAATGAACTACATATGTATGTATGTATTTATATTTAGCAGTTGGTAATTTTAAGCTGCAAATAAGCTTATAATTTTTCACAATTGTTAGATTGTGTTTGACATTTGTAATTTTTTTTTGTTGTGCCAAAGCTGAGATAAAGACATAACATTTATACGTAAGTCTAGTGTAACATGTGTAATAGGAAAACAGAGGAGTTAAATCATAGATGATACACTAAAGGAAAATTACCAGGGATTTTGTTTACTTCATTTGACAATATAATTGATAGGGAAAAGGATTTGTGATTTAATATTGAAAGAAAAATGATATGTCTTACAAAAATGAACTAAGTTTGTTTTTTTTCTGAGAAAATTTTGCAATTATATTTGAGCTGAAATTCTTTTTATATATGTAGGTCTTTGTAGTTTCCTGAGAGAATATTCTTAAGAACTTTAAACGAGAAAGATTTTATTGGCAAGGGATAGTGTATAGCAATGTGTTATTTCTAAGAACAATTTTGCTGAAATAATAGAAAAAAAATCCAATGCAAATAGAATACGATAATTCTTGGTATTCATCACATTACAATTTGTTGAAAACTTTTGTAAATACAAGCTCAAATGTATAATCTGTAATCTACAACAGTCTTCTTATTGATGTTTGTTCCTTCATTAATCATCATTTAGTCACTATTGCTGTTATTTAAAACATTGAAACTTTATAATTTAAAGTTCAAGTTTGTCCACGGGTAGTAAGACATTGTTTACATTTTTTTTAAAAAGTACGAAGGGAGAATGCCATATTACCTAACTATTTTAACCATTTGCTGTGATACGCTAGCAAAATTTAATAATTAGTCTTTTTTTTAAACATTTCATTAATTTAAATTCAAAATGCATGCTTTCTAAATGTTTACTAGTATATGAATGTATGTATATTAAGGTGGGTCCATTTTTTTTTGGTCAACAGCCGTATAGAAAAATCTAAATTTTTTTTTTTGTATCTGGGACCAACACTCAGGAGAAGACTCCTACACATGCCATTGTTCTGATGCCATTGTGGATTGCTATCAGCTGAAGTCGGTATTGTTCAGTGACCACTGACTATGCCTTCGCCACTGAAACCTTCCGACAACAACTAACACACAAAGACACACTAATGCACATCAGAAAAATGCGAGATGTTTATTTTTATTTTAAAATTTTAGTCTGAAACTGGAGTTGAACCCAGGTCTATTTTTGGTTGTGTAGTCAACGTGCAGACTACCATCCATCGTGCCTCTGCCCAAAATTCTAAGAAAATTACTAGAAAAAAGTATGGGTCTAAAATCAAAACATAGCTGAGTAATTCGAAGCCTTGAAATTTTAAAAAAAATTTTTTTTTTGGTGCCAGCAGTCTCGTAGTGTAAATTAAGAGCTTTAAAATAAAACCAATTTGGCCTCTGTAACTGAAATAGAACCGAAGATATTGAATTTAGAAGTTGAAAAGTGTAACGATTTGGCAATTTTAAGGGAAATTTTGGCTCCTGTAGACCTAGCTGGCTAAAAATTTCCATTTTTTGGTTTCTTCGTGAGAATAACAAGTATAACAAATTTTATTGACATCGGATGCAAACTAATGTGAAATTTGATGTGTCTTGGCGGGAACTAGATTTTGATTTTAGCCCCATATTCTCTTCTGGTAATTTTCTTAGAATTTTGTGCAGATTTCGATTTGGCTATACGCCTCCCACGTTTTTTCTCAGCCTAACAAATTGACCCACCCTAATGCATATACAAATATTCTTTAAAATATCTGTTTGTTTCCTAATTAAAATTTTTCTAACACAAACATTCAAGAATTACATCCATTATCTACAAAGTTATTAAATTATAATATTAAGAGTTTACTAAATCTCTGTTTGCTATTGTGGTGGCATCATTAAAGTATGTAATACAAAGAAACGCATGAAGAGATTTTCCCTTTTGTTTCAACAGAATTGTTTTCTTTCAGAATTAACATTTTAGCATTGAAAGACAAATGCTGGCGCGTTTCTATAACACCTCAAGCATAAAATAATAACTTTTAATTGCTCTCTTTCACAAAATAACTGCCAGCCATAAAAACCCATACAAAAGCACGCCATAAAGATGTGTAGTAAAATGAAAATTCTACCAAAAATCAACGCATTTTTTAATTAAACCACTGTTGTGTCAGATACGAAATAAATATGTATACAGATACATTCATAAGTATTTTTATCTGTGTGTGTTTGTTTAAAAAAAAAAATTATGAAAAAAAAATGGAGGTGTGAGTGAGAGTGAGTCCTTTGTTGTCGGCATTTGTGGTGCTTTATAAAATGCTTCAATTTCCTTTAGTCATTTTTATTTTCACCCAAAATCCTTTTTTTATTTGGCCGCGCTGTTGTTTCAAGAGATTTTTATAAACTCATTTAAATTTTAATTAAAGTGTAAATTGCTTTATTAGGATTACGGCGTATATATTTAATCATATGAGGGTGGTTCAGCTTTCAGTATGTGACTCCAATATGAAGAGATTTTCTTTTTTCAGACAATTTGAATTATGGCTGTCTTCTTAAACACATCTGTATGCAATGTCAAAGTAGTGTATGCAGTGCTTAAGTAGAGCAGTAACATTTTACCAACCTGGAAATCATGCCTTGTCATTTTAGAAACATCTGTTTGCTTTGCATTATAAAAAACAATATCTGTGAAAAAATTTTTATTTTAGAAAGCAATTAATCGGAATAATAATTATTATTTAATAAAATAACTAAATACAATTAATTATCTATTTTTTTTTTATTTAATAAAATAACTAAATACGATTATTTATCTATTTTTGTTATATGGTTTGGCTGGTCTATATACAGCATTACATTTGATGCTAATATCAAAATCTTCAGTAGAGCTTTAAGAAAATTCTCGAAAAAGCTAAGAAATTTCACTTGTTTATACAAGAATTCCCAAAAAATATTTGAGAATTACGAAATATATAAACAAAGCAAACCAAATAGCTTCCTCAAAAATTTTTCTTATACAACAAACATTTAATTTTTTGATTTTAAATCTATTTTCTAAAAATAACATTCTTAATTCTTAAAATATATTCATCGATAAGGAAATGAAGAGCTTATATGCAGCTGAAGCTACTTTCAGTCAAAATAAGAGTATTTCCTGTTTCTTTCTTAAGTATTACAAAATTTTTATAAATTTTTTAAACAAATATTTTTTTCAACTTGAAATCTAGTTTGATAACCATCGTCGTATTTTGTCATGGAGAAGCAAAGCTTGCATATTAAATATTTTCCACTCACACCTTAACATAATATTTATGAAAATCTTGCCGATCTTTGACAGTCTGCCACACGAACAAACAACGAAGAAAGATAACATTTATGTACTCATATACTTAGTATACATAAAAGCTTTAACCTCTAAAAAAAATTAAAAAAAAACAAACGCAAACACATTACATACTTAGTATATACTGAATTGATGTCTGTTTTTAATGTAAGTGTAAGTGTAGACACACTGAGAAGGTTTTAATGCCATTAACATTGTTAAGTGAAAGCCTCCACTTATGCATACACAGCCAAACGCACGACGACGCAATCAAAATCATAAGGCTTTGCCAAGTGCTTTTTTTCCTCTTTTTTCTACACATTAGGAGGCCATGGCAAAACAACAACAGAAAAACATTATAAATAAATAAAAATGACTAAAGAACAATTCAAAGAGTCCTTGTAATGTCACATATATGGCAATGATAAAAATCTCATTTGCATATTTTAAAAGCAAATGCTGGAACTATTCAGTTTAAGTTTTATTTTTCTCCAGCTGTTTTTCGGTAGTTTAACCATTTTTTCTTTATCTGTCCTCCCCTGGCTTTCTTTTTTTTTTTTTTGTTTGTCAAAAATAATTTTCATAGTCTTGTTGATTTTCTTGAAGAAAATATTGCGTTATGAAAATTATGGCGTGGAAATTTTTACGTTAGAAAAGTGTGTACAATTTTATTGTAAATTAAAATTTACATACGCTTAATGGTGATGACGTATCACAAGAACATATTGTGTAGTAACACGGACTTTTCAACGTAAAATTTATTTATATAATAAAATTTAAATAAATTTGAAGATACATATGTTATTTAAAATAGCTTAAAAGAAAGTAAAAAAGGAATTTAATTTTTAGAAAAAGTAGTGTTTTATAAGAAGCACGTTTTCAATAAAAACTATCCTTTCGAAAAAACGCCCTTTTTTCATAAAAAGCAACTCCTTCTTTGTGATGAAAACTGAATTTTTGATAAAAAGAAAATTTTTTATGAAAAGTAGAATAGTAACTTTGGAATAAAAATTACCCTCTTTATAAAAATATTTTTTTCTAATAAAAAATA